>CM065591.1:283373765-284738884 GCA_033119425.1 Bufotes viridis | reverse complement strand
CATTAGGATAAAACACATCAGCTCCGCCGAGCCCCCGGCCAAAGCGTGGAAGTGTCCAAAATCCACAAGGGTCAAGCCAAGTAATTGTAAGTTTTCATGTTAAATATATTTCTATTATACACATATAGCATCCAATGTGCCACACAATATACCATTTCTTTTGTATGAACGTCCACAAATTAAATCTGCCCCTTCAAGCTTCTTGCAGTAAACCCTGTGTTTTCAGAGAAAATCCAGTGTTTACATTACTGCCTAGGAATACATCCACTGACCGCTCCTCATATGGCAGCTAGAGGTACTTCCTAGGGCAGTGCTGCACACTGTGACTGCAGACTGGAATAAAAGTACGATTTTATTATATATGAGGGGGCAAGGAGGGAGAGGGGAGGCAGAGGGAGCTATAGAACCAGGGATACAATTTTGTATTCCTGGCACTTAAATTATACATTTAAGCATTTCCATCACGTTGCACAGCTCATGCGTTATTATACTTTGTGATAATGAATATGCCCCTCCCCTTCAGTACATTCTCAGAAACAAGCAGAGCGTGGATGTCAAAAAAATTATGCCCCCCCCCCCCCCCCTGGAAAAAGGAAAAATTTCTGCGGACGCCCATGAGTCTGTGGTGAGTCCCATGAGTCCCACCTGGACTTACTGTGAGGTTACCTGTACAGGTTCAGACTATATGCATTTTTTCCACATGGATTCTCGTGCAGAAAAAACTGTACCAGGAAAGTGTATGAGATTTCACAAAACTCATGTACAAATGGCTTTTTAGTTCTGTCCAGATGATACAGTTGAAATTGTGACATACCTCAGGCAATCCAGGGACAGAGGGACAATCACTGGAATCTAGGACTGTCCTGCCAGATCTGGGACAGTTGGGATGTATGGTGAGTATTAAGGGAGCATGCGCATTCATGGCGATTATTGCACACAACAGTGAGCTTTCTAATCTCTTCCATATTACTAAACAGTAGTGATAAGTTATTTTATCTGCCATAACTTGGCCCCTTATGTAAAAATTCTAATGTATCTCCCAATTCCCATACAAATGTATGCCATATAGTCTATACTAATACTTTAATCACATAGAAGATTAAAAAAATAGAGTTTCCTCAGTTGTTGATACCTTTTAATGGCTAACTGAAAAGATGTGAAGACTACTTAGGCCTCTTCCTTATGTATCTTTTAAAACAGTATCTGAATATTTACATATTTATACACCGAATACATAGGAATAATGAAGTAGATGAGACAAGTGATATAAAGCAGATCAATATGAGTGGAGGATGAAATAAACAGTTGTAGAATTAAATTGTTGTAGCTATTATAGATAAGGAGTAAGAACATTTTACAGTCCACTGATATATGTCCAGTTCATGAATGTGATGAACCGAAGAGGTCTGAGGGACACATTCAATTGAATTCAGTGAATATAGGGACAATAAAGCTTTCAAATAAAAAAATGATCTATGTGGCTCTGGCAAACTGTATCCCCATTGATCAGCTGTTCTGCAGTAGGTCCAATACTGTAATTCGGCTTTAGAACTGCATGTAGTTCCTTGTGTTTAGTGGATTGAGCTGGTAACTACAGCATGGCTCCCATACATTTTGACGGGAGCTGAAGTAACAGCTCCATCCACTGCACACAATTGTCCCTTTTTCAAGACAATTCTAGTTTTGGGTGCAACAAAACTACAGTATGAAGAAGGTCTATTAAAATAGAGTGTACCAGAGGAAGGCAGGAGAACCCTGTTAATTTACAGTGAGAGACCTATGTTTTTGATCTCCACCACATATTGTGCCTATAGTCCATCTTTTTTTGAGAGGACTGTAGCTGGCCAGCTAAGACCTGTCCTAGGTTGCTAATATGGCTTATATGTTTATACAGCTAGACCTGCTAATAACCCTAATACAGTTCATATGTTGTGTTCATAGAAGCAGAAAGATATTATGCTTTTAAAATTCATTATATGACTGTAAGGTATGCTCAATGACATAGCACAATTATTAACAGAAAGCATAGAGTTAAGCTGTTGTTATTGAGCTGGAGTCTTGGCCAATCACATCCAGTCTCACACTGAGCAGGAGTCTTGGCCAATTACAGCCAGCCTCACACTGAGCCTGTGTGGGAAATTCCCTAGCAGGGCCTGCTAGAATTCATTGCACCAGAGGAGATAACCTAAACAGACATTCACTCCACTAAGAGTTCAGTTTTATGGAAGCAAAGAGGCAAAAATGGGTATTTAATACAGTTATAGATGTTCCTATTGTTAATGTAGTGATTAGAACTGTATGCTGAACTAGTTATATGTGTTTACTTGCAGTTCCACCAAATAGTAAATAGCAATCTCCAAATTGCAAATTGCGACCAAACAATGCAAACTACGTACAGTCTGCGAACTGCTACCAGATCATATACAGCAAATAAAGCTATTTGTTAAGCCTCAGATATACCTCTCAGAGTGCTTAAATAACTTAAAGTAAAAGTACAGATACTGAAGAGAGAAATATATCCACCATTTTATGTTGAATGAAAAGATTGAACAGTTGAACCGCCATTTTGTGATATATATGAAGAAAAGTTGAAGTTAATGATGAAGTTATTTCAAGCATTTAGTGTGCTCTTTAAATCTACTGCTTCCATAGAACGGCGCTAGAGGAATCAGAGAGTAATATACAGTCTGGTTAGACTAGAAAAGTCAGAGATATCAAAAGTCATCTAATGCCACAGCGCAAAAGGCACTTCATAGTGCTGCGCCTGCCACAAGGATCCCTCCAACAACCCCCCCTCCCCAAAGAATTTTTTTTCATTACAATATGGACTGCCCATTTCTAAGGGTGGGTTCACATCACATTTTTCCGATCCATTTACCGTATACAAAGAATCTATACGTTAAACGCATTCCTCAGACAGATGCCATACAGTGACATCTGTTCACTATAGAGTTCCATTGTAAACAAAAAAAAAAAAGTATATGTTTTTTTACCGGACTCTGCAGGATACAAAAACATGGTATATATACCACACACATTCTTTTACTTATTAAACAATACAGTATATGCTTATACACAAATACAAGAACATACATGTACACATGTTAGGCTAAGTTCACACCATGTCTGTGGCATAAACAATTCTTAAAGTTTTCTGATACAAATGTCTGACAAGCTCATAGACTTCAAAAGTCAAACATATTTATATGATAAGAGGCAGTGAGTGAGGCCAAGGGCAACTTCCTTTTATTACAGTTTTCTGTTAATTAAAAAAAAAACTGAATTTCTTCAGAAATCTGGGGTGCTGCGCTCTACGTTCTGCGTTGCTGGCAATGTCTGATGCACGCATACTGGGAAACTGGGTGGGGAATGAGGCCTATACTGCATTTTGCTATAGAGTCCTTTGAGATTTGTGTATGCCCCTTATCAAAGTGGTCTTTTGTTATACAGTTGGTTGGTCTATGTCAGGACTCAGGAGCCATTTGATTCAAGCTTGTTAAAAAGCACAGTAAAGCTATGCTTCTCAGTACGTCTATACATGTTTGCTCTGTGTCAAACCCTTGTTAAACCTGGTGTGAACCACTTTTTAAAAGGAGCAGAAAAAGTGGGCATGGCTGACCAGGAGCGGACATCATTCCATATATTTAATATGGTTTAAGCCTTAAATAATTCAGTAGGAGGTGAAAATCTACTCTACAGTATGTCTGCTCATAGCGACACAGATTTCTTTTTTTGGCTTGTAGTTGTAGCAGTATTGGACATTTATGGCATTCATGGTGGGGCCCTGTTCTTGAGACAGGAGCAGGGCCCTGAGGTGGACCTATCAGACATTTAAGGCATATCCTATACATATAGTCCTGGTTCTGGTACTGTATTTTTATAAGGTTAGTTTTAGTGCTGTATGTTATAGAGTTAGTATTGGTGCTGTATTTATGTTATGAGCTTGGTTCTGGTGCCGTATTTATGTACTGAGCTTGGTTCCAGTACTGTATGTTATGAGGTTAATTCTACTACTGTATTTATTTTATTAGGTTGGTTCTGGTGCTGTATTTATGTTATGAGGTTGGTTCCGGTGCTAGATTTATGTTATGAGGTTGGGTTTGGTGATGTATGTTATGAGCTTGGTTCTGGTGCTGTGTTTATGTTATGTGCTTGGTTCTGGTGCTGGATTTATGTTATGAGGTTGGTTCTGGTTTTATATTTATGTTATGAGGTTGGTTCTGGTACTGAATTTGTGTTATGAGGTTGGTTCTGGTACTGAATTTATGTTATGAGGTTGGTTCTGGTGCTATATTTATGTTATGTGGTTGGTTCTGGTACTGTGTTTATGTTATGAGTAGAGATGAGCGAATTGAAGCTGATGAAGTTGAATTCGATCTGAATTTCAGGAAAAATTCTGTCAGCACCGAACCCGAAATTCCTCGCTAAAATGGCTGCTGCACGTGTGAGGACATGGAGCAAGGAACTCTGGGAAAGCGGGATCACCCATAATGCCATGCATGCAGCCAATCAGCAGCCAGCCAGCCCTGTGATGTCACAGCCCTATGAATAGCCTCAGTCATCTTGGATTCTGCTATTTACCAGTGTACTTAGTGCAGGGAGAGACGTCAGCAGGCGCTAGGGACAGTGTTAGAAAAAACGTCATTGTGCTAAAAAAGCGATTTACAAGTGCAGGGAAAGATTATTCAAGGTATAGGGAAAGGATGGGGGGAATTATTCCACGGCATTTATGTTGAAAAGGGTTCAGTAGGGGAGGTTACAGCCTGGGTAATAGGAACAATCCTATTACACCTTGCTGCACTGACTGGGGAGCCAAATTGCCATTATACAGCTCTGTAATTCCAGCAAACCTGTCTTGTTATTGTGGTGCAAGTGTTGTTTGATACAGCTACTATCAGGGTTTATTAAAAGGAAATATTTCTATGTCTTATTTGCCCTTGTGCGGTGCAGTTATATGTTCTAAAGCATTGTTTGGATTGTATTAGTGGGAAAAAAGGGCTTATTAGCTGTTGTGTGGTGAAGTGCGAAAATTACAGCCCTTTTTGTTGTGTATTAGTGGCAAAAGAAAAATAAATTAGCCATTCAGCGGTGCAGCAATATGTTCTAAAGCCTTTTGTGGCGTGCATTAGTGACAAAATAAAAATATATTTGCCGTTCAGCAGTGCAGTTATATGTTCACTTCTAAAGCCTTTTGTGGCTTGTATTAGTGGCAAAAGAAAAATATATTTGCCGATCAGTGGTGCAGTTATATATTCTAAAGCCTTTCGTGTCGTGTATAAATGGAAAAAAGTAAAATATATTTGCCAATCAACGGTGCAGTTATATATTCTAAAGCCTTTTGTGGCGTGTATTAGTGGCAAAAGTAAAATATATCGTATTTTCCGTTCTGCGGCGCAGTTATATGTTCTAAAGCCCTTTTGTCGTGCAATAGTGACAAAAGAAAAATATATTTGCCATACAGCGGTGCAGTTATATGTTCTAAAGCCTTTTGTGGCGTGTATTAGTGGCAAAAGAAAAATATATTTGCCGATCAGCAGTGCAGTTATGTATTCTAAAGCCTTTTGTGTCGCGTATAAGAAAAATATATTTGGATAAAAGAAAAATATATTTGCTGTTCAGCGTTGCAGTTATACATTCTAAAGACTTTTGTGTCATATATAAGTGGAAAAAAGTAAAATACATTTGCCAATCAGTGGTGCAGTTATATATTCTAAAGAGCATGTAAAATATAAGAAAAAAGTACTGCATCGCACATCCTCAATACTATGCTTTTGTCTAATAACTGCTTCTCAGCATAATTAACATTGGCTTCTCAGTGCAATTTATCGTATACCTACCCCTATGCTGCATGCTGTACATGAGGCATTAGTATACAATTTGATCAAAAGCATAGGCCCACTCACCGCGACAAGGTTGCCTCCTTGAGTGGGTACCTACTCTGAATTTGGCTCAGCGCTGCGCGGCGACCACAGCCACCGCGGAACCGCACCAATAGGCAGCGGGACCCAGCAGCCAAACAGCTGTTTGGCAAAGCCACCCTGACACTGGGCCCCGCCAACCCACCAGCACAGCACCAAAGCAACAATGGCCGCTGCGCAGCACTGCACCGCACCATGTGAACAGTTGTCAAAGCTCACCTTATCACATAGGCCCCTGTAAGATGGACCATGTGATTGGACCATGTGATGTGACGTCATCACAGGTCCGTTAGTTGTTAACTGATGCTGGAAAAGAGAAGACAGATCGCAACTACGCGATCAAGTGGCTAAGGTAAGTAAACTTTTATTATTTTTGACCCCTTCATCTTCATTTTACTAAGCATTCTTTATTAAGAATGCTATTATTTTCCCTTATAACCATGTTATAAGGGAAAATAATAAAGATCTGGTCCCGTTGCTAAGCAACCATGCGGGAAAATCGCACTGCATCCGCACTTGCTTGCAGATGCTTGCAATTTTCCCGCAGCCCCATTCACTTCTATGGGGCCTGCGTTGCGTGAAAAACGCACAATATAGAGCATGCTGCGATTTTCACGCAACGCAGAAGTGATGCGTGAAAATCACCGCTCATGTGCACAGCCCCATAGAAATGAAGGGGTCCGGATTCAGTGCGGGTGCCATGCGTCCTCCTCACGCATTGCACCCGCGCGGAAAACTCGCCCGTGTGAAAGGGGCCTATGCGATAAGGTGAGCTTTGACAACTGTTCACATGGTGCGGTGCAGTGCAGCTGTGAAGATACGAGATGTGCAGCACCTGAAACTACGGATACTGGAAGCCTGTGCTAGCATTTCTCCTGCAGTGTTGCTATCAGTGTGTGAACAGTGCGAGAAGAGGGTTGCATTGACAATCCAACACAATGGGCAGCACATTGAACACATTTTATAAGTGGTCAGAAACTTGTAAATAACTCATGAAAGAATAAAGGTACGTTAAAACCAAGCACACCATTGTTTTTCTTGTGAAATTCCCAATAAGTTTGATGTGCCACATGACCCTTTTCCTATTGAAATTTTTTTTGTTTCGCCCATTCTGCAAATTCAGTGCGCCAATCTGGGTCATCCTCGTTGAGATGCTGCAGTAGCTGGAGTTTGTAAGGGTGCCATTTGTGAGTAGCTAATATCCGCCGTAGGGATGTTCGACTAATGCCACTCTCCAGTGACATGCGGCGAGTGCTACGCTGTGGGCTCTTGCTGAATGAAGCTAGGACAGCCACTGATGTTTCTTCATTAGTGACAGATTTCATGCGTCCACATTTTGGCAAATCCAACACTGAACCAGTTTCACGAAACTTAGCAAGCAGTTTGCTAACTGTAGCATGGGAGATGGGTGGTCTTGTAGGGTGTCTTGCATTGAAATCTGCTGCAATGACCCGGGTACTGCGTTTACCAGACATCAACACAATTGCTATCCGCTCCTCACGTGTTAACCTCAGCGTCATGTCAATGGCTGTAAACAAAGAGAAACTTGTAAATAACTCATGAAAGAATAAAGTTACGTTAAAACCAAGCACACCATTGTTTTTCTTGTGAAATTCCCAATAAGTTTGATGTGTCACATGACCCTCTTCCTATTGAAAAAACAAAAGTTGGATTCAAAACGGCCAACTTCAAAATGGCCGCCATGGTCATCACCCATCTTGAAAAGTATCCCCCCTCGCATATACTTATGTGCCACAAACAGGAAGTTATTGTCACCAACCATTCCCATTTTATTAAGGTGTATCCATATAAATGGTCCACCCTGTATTCTAAAGCCTTTTGTGTCGTGTATACACTGTAAGTGGATAAAATATATATATTTGCCGAATAGTGGTGCCATTATATATATTTCTGGAGAAAAGAAAAATATATTTGCCAATCAACGGTGCAGTTATATGTTCGAAAGCCTTTTGTGACGTGTATTAGTGACAAAAATAAAATATATTTGCCATTCTGCGGTGCAGTTATATGTTCTACAGCCTTTTGTGTCGTGTTTAAGTGGAAAAAAGAAAAATACTGTATATTTGCTGTTCAGCATGGAAAAAAGAAAAATATATTTGCCGTTCAGCGGTGCAGTTATATATTCTAAAGCCTTTTGTGTCGTGTATAAGTGGACAAAAATAGGGGGTTATTTCCCATTCAGCAGTGTAGTTTTATGTTCTAAAGCCCTTTTTGGCGTTTATTAGTGGCAAAAAATATATATATTTGCCATTTAGCGGATATGTTCTAAAGCCCTTTTTAGTGTGTATTAGTGAGGAAAAAGAAAAAGGGCTTATTAGCCGTTGTGTGTTGAAGGGAGAAAATTACAGCCCTTTTTGGTGTGTATTAGTGTATTAGCAACTAGCAGAGTTTGCCCTGGAAATGCTGTCCTGCCTGGCCAGTAGTGTGGCATCAGAGCGGGTGTTTAGTGCAGCGGCGGCCATAGTTACCTCAAGAAGAACTCGACTGTCCACCCAAAATGAGAAGAGACTGACCTTTGTCAAGATCAATCAGGCGTGGATCAGCCAGGATTTCCACCCACCAATGTCTGATGCATCAGACTAAATCATCCATGGCGATGCCAAGTGCTTCTTCTTTCACCCACCATCTTCAGTTGGTACTCGTATTGCCACGCACCTCCCCACTCTGTCACCGGGTCACTCTGTGGTCTCCTGATGCTGCTGCCACCGGGTCACTCTGTGGTCTCCTGATGATGCTGCTATCTCCACACTATGTCACCTTGCCACTCTGTGGTCTTCTGATGCTGCTGTCACCTTCACACTATGTCACCTTGACACTTTCTGGCCTCCTGATGCAGCTGCCACTTCCACAGTCTGTCATTGTGCCACTCTGTGACCTTCTACTGAAGCTGCTGCCACCTTTAGACTCTGTGGTCTCCTCATACACGTATCATCTGTTTTTGATCCGCTCCTGTTTTTTTTGTCATTAGCCATACTGATGGATTACTGACCAAATGCTCACCGAGTGAAGGCGGATTCTCAAAAGACAGGATCCGTTTTTGGAGATTATTGTTCTGGCGGATCAGAGGGAGGGCAAAATAATCAGTGATGTCAACACAACACAACTTACTGCTGGCACCCTCTCCATTCTGTTATTTGGTCAGTTTTGGCCCAGTGACTGCCAAGGAAGTGTAGTGTGCAGTGATTCTAACCCTGGGTTCACACCTGAGTGTTTCTGAGACGCGAGTTTTACACGCGTTTTTGTCGCGCGTATTACAGCAGTTTTTGCAAATAGGAAACGCGCGTCATACGCGCGTTCGTGACTCTGGAGACCAATTAAAAAAGGCATATCTACACTTTAACGCGTGTTAAATGCGCGTTTTACGCGCGTTCCCATTGAAGTCTATGGGTGCAAACGCGCGACAAAACGCCCCAAAGAAGCTCAAGAACTTCTTTGAGCGTAGGGCGTTTTACAGCGCATTCAAACGCGCTGTAAAACGCTCAGGTGAGAACCATGCCCATAGGGAAACATGAGTTTTCTCCTGTTGAGCGTTTTACAGCGTGTTCGAACGCGCTGTAAAACGCGCAAGTGTGAACTGAGGGTAAGAGAGACGCCTGTCATCTGCATGTCATACGCACTCATAGTATTATTTCACTACCAAAGCAGACTCCCTATGCGTGTTACTGCAAGGCACAGTGTTCTACACCACTATAAAGGCTCTCTACAGCCTGGAAATAGATGTTTTTTTAATGAAATTCGCCGCAAATATATTCGGATCGAACCGAATTTTATCCCAAAAAAATCGGCAAACCGGCGAATCGACTTCTGGGAAAATCCCCTCATCTCTAGTTATGAGCTTGGTTCTGAAAAACTGATTAGGTGTTCCTGTGTTCCACTTTTATTTCATGTCTTTATTATGTGGGAGGTATGTCCAAATAAAGAAAAAAATAGCATTCTGCTCTTTGTGTGCTGCTATTTAGATATTAAGATGGTGGGTCTTATTTTAGAATTCAGTATAGAAGTATTTTTTTAACTAAATGTCTACACCTAATGCATAGCCCCAACAGTTTACATAGCTGTAATATAATTAAGGGAATATTTAAAACAAATTGCACTTTTTAGTTTTCCGTCCGGTTTTAACATGATGCAGCCACTAGGTGGCTCCATCACCCTCAATGTTAAACAGAGGAAAGTTTTTGAACTAGTGTAGGAGTATAAATTGTGGTTATTATGGAAGGACTAACACTTACAGGTGCTAGGATCGCAAAAGATTCTGGACCCTAGCCCCAATGCATATACCGTATGTTAAATTTTCGATCCAATGTCCCAGCCCCAGTGCTAATGGCATATTTGTTTGGACTTTATATTCAGCACTATTACACATACAAGAGAATACAGTGCCACATACCTATTGCATCCTATGATGTTCTCTTTCCTCATCTTCTCCTTTAGACCCAGACAACACATGATGTCTTCATTTAGCCATGGCTAATCTGTGCAGAGTTTGCCACACATACATCTTAGATTCCTCACGCTTCTACCCTCCTCCTCCTAGTGCCCTAACAGTGTTATCCTGCTGCTGTCCCCAATACTGTGCCCGCTGTGCTTCCCAATGGCCTCAAATACTATACTTACAAAATAACAATGCCATACAGATATTCCCCAAAGTGCTCCAAAAAGTCCTATTAACAGTAATAATTATCTCCCAGTGTACCCTGATTATTACTAATGTCCTCTACAGAGTGACCCTTGTTAGTATTAGGGCCCTCCATCTTGTGCCTAATAATAATAATGTCCCCACAGATCCCCACTAGTAATAATGCCCCATAGTGCCCCCAGTAGATATAATGATCTCCTGTAGTGCCTCCCATAGGTACCTCCAGCAAGTGTAATGCCCTCTAAGGCACCACCAGTAAATATAATGCCCCCTACTGCACTCCCAGTTAGTGTAAGGCCCCTATTACCCAGTAGGTATAATGCCCCCTGTAGTGTCCCCAGTAATTATAATGCACCCTGTAGGGCCGGAGTAGGTAGAATGCCCTCTGTAGTGTCCCTAATAGGTATAATGCTCCTCTAAAGTGCCACCAGTAGGTATAATGCCCCTCTGAAGGTATGATGCCCCCGTAGTGCACCTAGTATTACAGTGCTTCCAGTACTTATATTAGCCCCTGTAGTGGTCGCAGTATTTATAGTGCCCCCCTGTAGTTATAATGCCCCCCCCCCCACACACACACACACATAGTGCCTCAGTACTACCTTTCCCACAAAAATGAGTTAGCAAAAAAAAAAAAGAAGTCATAGGAACCCACTTCCCATCGCAGTAATTCAACTGAGAACGGCATCTAGGGCCCAGGCCTCTGATGTTTTGACCTAGCGATGCTCCTGCTGTCACTAGTGTGGTACCACACACGTTATCACATACTCTGTATTGCAATATTTATTTTTGAACTGCATACCAACATAGAAAGATTACAATTTTTTTGCTTAGGACTCATGCGCATGACTGTGTTTGGTTATACAAATCCTTAAATGGGTTGCCCAGTATTTTTGAACTGATCAGTGCCAGACACAGCTCCATCTCTTACATAGTGGACTGAATTGGTTACTGCAAAACTGCTCCCATTTATTTTTTACATGACATACAGGTTTCCATATTGATATTTTTTTTATTACATTTTTGTTATCTTTTTTAGTTTTCATTGGGGAAAATGTGCAAAAAAAATTTAATAAAATCTAGCTACTGTTCTTTAAATGTACATATTGACACTAATTTAAACTATTGTTATATTATTCAAATTTAGTGTTGGTTGTTTTGTTTTATGTATAGTCTTAGGTTAACAGGGCAGCTATGGTGAAGGTTTTGGTTAGCGTGGGTGTCTTTTTGGCAGGTAATATGTCCCCCAAGAGGCTATATTAAGACAGCTGGCGGACATTTACACTTTTTTTTTGCACATTTTACACAGATAGAGCGGATCTGGTTAAAAATTGCTACATCTGTACTACATTATTTTACGTTATTGGCCAAAATGCAAATTAAATGTAAAAAAACAACCTGATCACATGATTAGCCCACTTTATAACATTCATGGGGATATCAGGTATGTGTACAGAACTGTTAGCACATTAGTTTTAATAAAATATACATGTGGTGCCATTATAGAACATAGTTACAAATGGAGGGAAAGGGCGAGATGTCCAAAGGTATAAATATACCCAGACACTCTCGCTTGTAGAGGAAATTCCAGTGATGACCGCTAATACAGATTCTCTCCTCAACCATGTAGATAACGACTGGGTCTCTGGATCTGGTCTATTACATTCTTGACATGTTCCTGGCAAACATTAGAAATCAGAACAATGGAAAATTCCAAACTTTTGACTTTTGTTAGCCCTTTTGATGCCTTGACAAATGTAGGACTTTTCTTTAACGGTTTTAGGGATAATAAGAAACCTATTTAATTATTTCAGGCTAGAGAGTTGTTAATAAAGGTCGATAATGTCAAGTACTGTAATACATTTTGGGCTACGTCTATTATTTTGTGCACATTAATAATAATTCAATTCTTAGAAATGTGTTAGGGATCATATCCCCACTACTGGAATTTAAGTTGAAAAAGAAAACGGACATGGAAACACTAGGTCCTGTGAAGAGCTAACTTAACAGATAAAGGAATTTGTCCAAAGTTGCTTGTGGCTGGCATAGGAGACAAAACAGCATCTCTGCATTAATCACATTCATGGCAAATAGGACTCATATCTGTGCAGAAGAGTATGTGAAGAATGCCAGAGATGAACACTTTGAGGCTGTAAACCACGATAAGAGATAATTTTAACTGTGGCACCCTGTGAGTTGTATCTTGTTTATGGCATTAGCAATAATCTAGCTATTCCAAGTTAAAAATGTTAGTTACAATATAATGTGAATTAGGGAACTGTGCACACAGCAATGCTTAAATACATTGTTCTTCCATCATCAAAAATATTTTCCTTGTAAGACTGTTAAAGTAATAGAATAGAGAAGCTAAAGTGCCGTACATACAGGTTTCTGCAACTTTCCTTATGGCAGTGGGTATGAAACCACAGTGTCAACCAATAGATTTTACTTTGGGCTAAGGCTAGGTTCTCACCTGAGCGTTCTACAGCGCGTACAAATGTGCTGTAAAACGCCCTACGCCCAAAGAAGTACAGGAGCTTGTTTGGGGCGTTATGTCGCGCGTATTGTGATTGACGCCAGAGTGGTCAATCACACGAACGAGCGTACAACGCGCTATTTCCTATTTCCAAAAACGAGCGTATCAAATACACTCAAGTGTGAACCCAGCGTAATCCAAGGGGCATTATCCTGGCAGTCCCCTGGTATTTACCCTCTAACCCCTATACAAGGTCTGGACTTCGCTACAGTTGCACCACCAGGCTAGTACCTCCTGGAATAGTGGTTGGCAGCTGAACCATGTTTGGAATGAATTGTAGTCAGGGACAGGTTGACAGGTGGAGTATGATCAAAATGGAGGTCAGGCACAGATCAAGTCAAGGCAGTGGAGGGTGAGAATCCAGAAATCAGGCTGAAGTTGGTACACGGGCAGTCAAACAGATATGGCGCACCTTCGCAGGAACAAACAAGATAGCAAACCTATTGCTCAGACACCCTCCCATTGTGAAAGGTGCCTGAAGTATTCTAAGATTGTCAGCCCCTGGCTGGTGAAAATTAGGATTCACACTGGCCCTTTAATAGCCGGGGAAGTGAGTTCTAAGGGCAAAAGGAAGAGGCATATCTGGCAAGCCCAGGCCATGACCCGCTAGGGAGGAGGGAGAAGAGTTTGGACCACCGAAGACGCAGGGGGGTTAGTGGAGTGTCGACCGTGTCCACCCAACGTAAAGGAGCAGCACAACTTTCCTGCCTCCCATTTGCAGAAATTTTTATAACAGCTTGCATCTGCCATACCATAGGCAGAAAAAGGTATATTACCATGCAACAGATTGGATGCGGAAATTACTACACCTGTCCCATTCATCTGAATGGGCCTTGCAGAAATCCATGTGCTTGTTATCAAATCCAAATATTTTACATTAATGGAACTGATTTGAGGAAATCTTCAGACCCCTACCATGAACAGTTAAACTCTGGGGTGTGTAGAATACTGTTAGGGCCAGATGTATCATAGCCTGGCGGCACTTCGTCATATATTAGGCGCTGCATCCGACAGTCCGTGCACTTGTACTCAAATCTATGTCAGAAAACTGGTGTAGAACATAATAAATGAGATGAGCCACGGGTCCCACACCCTAACCGCCCACTCTGCGCCCCCCTTTTCAGGAAAGTAGTGAAGGCAGTGGAGTAACGGCACTTGCGCAAAAAATTTGTGCTGTTGAAAAAGTTGGAGACAGGCAGATTGCAACTCTTCATGCCAGAAAACTGGAATATTTTAATGATGATTTCCCCTAGTACACTGCTGGGCAATTATCATATTATTCATAGTATCGGCCTCATAATAAATAATTTGTATTGTGACCCTACATACAGCCCATGTTAGGAGTGCTGCCCTGACATGAGTGCCCCAGAGCTGCCTAACTAGTCCTACGATTTCCCTTGTATATTTAGACTCAAATTAACATAACATCTCCAATATGAGTCGCTCATCAGTGAGAGCCAACGTTCTGTATTTAAACAGGAGTTAGTTAGGTGTGTGCCCAAAGCCGATGAACCCTAGGGATCGCCCATGGAGGGGTTGTGTCCAAGGTTTGAGCCAATGGGTGGAGGGATTAGTCAGAGTACCATTAAAGGGGTTTCTCATCATGGACAATGGGGGCGTATCGCTAACATATGCCCCCATTGTCGTATTGGTGCGGGTCCCACCGCTGGGACCCGCACCTATATCGAAAACGGAGCCCCGCAAGTTCCCCCTTAATTAATTTTCTATGGGGTCGGCAAAAATGGCCGAGCGCTGGTTCAGCTATTTCCGTCGGCCCCATAGAAATGAATGGGAGCGGGGGCCGCACATGCATGGTACCCCTCCATTCACTTCTATAGGGAGCCGGCTTGGTGGTGGCCAGACCAGAGTCCTCCAGCCACCACCTTGCAGGGCTCCATTCTCGATACAGGTGCTGGTCCCAGAGGTGGGACCCACACCTATAAGACAATGGGGGCATATCCTAGCGATATGCCCCCATTGTCCATGATGAGACAACCCCTTTAACCCACTTGAATGCCACTTCCCCAAGTTATGCTTACCAATGCTATCTTAAATGCGCATCCCCTGCTAGCCTGCGTGTAACCAGTAACCTTGATTAATCCTGCATCAGAGGGTACAATATTTATACCGTGTTCTGTATTGGTGGGCATAACTAGTGCAAAAAATTTATAAAACACACATACATGGCTTTGGTGTCACTAAAAATATAACAAGCTCTTATACGGTTATATCAACAGAAAAATTAAACCATTATCGCTTCTGTAATGCTTTGACAATAAACGTTTTAGATACTTTAAGGGTTAACATTATCCTCAGTGGTGGGGGTGCCACTGGGGTCTTATCATTGACTGACAGCTATCTCTGTATACACATTTAATAGCTGTTGGATAAGCGGTGGTTTGGCAGGGCTCTAGATGGCAACCAAAATAGTCACCAATGCGACTAGGAATTTGCAAATGGCGATAAGAAATGTAAGTCCTATCGCCATTTGCGACTTGTCCCACCGCCGCGCTGCAGCTTTAAGAAAAAAAATTAAAACTTCTTCACCAGACGCACCATGCAGCGAGCGGCACAGCACAGGCGGCACAGCCTGAAATAACCAATAGCAAAGCTACATAATGTAAGGAGCTTTGCTATTGGTTAGTTTGGGCAGGCGCCGGAGCCATACAGCGCCCTGCAACAGAGAAAGCCGGCGGGAGATGAAAGGAGGAGGGGCCGGCTCTGGGGGTGGCTGAAGCAAGGAGTGCCGGGCGCGCTGAGGAGCTGAAGCCTACAGCCCAAGCATCAAGATGGGGCCGCAGAAGAAGGTGACAGCGCAAGGTATTATGTATCGATGTATGTAATGTATGTAGTGGAGTGTGTGATCATCACATACTGCACTACATACATCATACAGTACACATGTATACATCACACATCACTACATACATCACATACTGCCCTACATACATCATACACATGTATACATCACACATCACTACATACATCACATACTGCACTACACACATCACCTACTTCACTACACACATCACATACATCATACATCACTACATGCATCATACAGTACACATGTAAACATCACACACTTCACTACACACATCACATACATCATACACATGTATACATCACACACTGCACTACATACATCATACACATGTATACATCTCACACTGCACTACATACATCATACACATGTATACATCACACATCACTACACACATCATATACTGCACTACGCACATCACACACTGCACCACATACATCATACACATTGTGTGGATTTGCTCCGGTAGACAGGCTTGCGGACGCAGTACAGAGGCAAGTACACAATTCTTTGAAGCAAGCAGTAGTGTTTTATTCACACTCAGGAAAAACAAAGTCTTGGTGCTTGTTTACACATGGCAAAAATAACAACACAGCATAAGTTCACCTGTATGGTTTTGGTCAGGGTGCAGGCTTCTATGCAGACTCTCACTCCCAGCACTGAGAGCTTCCACAGCATCACTGGCAGTTGGAGGATAATCCACCTGCCTGACAATGCTTGGCTGGGCTTTATACAAGCCTTCAAAACCTGGCCTGTAACATGGGGAGAAACCACCCGCCCTACACTTTAGTTGCTCCCAGTAAGAGCCGGCCCGGATCGGCTTTGCAGCCATGCTAAACTGACAAAATATCATGCAGCACTATCTGCTGCTGACATACATACCAGGCTCTTATCTCACCGAGGCCAGGAACCTCGTGACACTTACCTTCCATCAATGACGGACCCTTGCGCTCTCTTACAACATGTATACATCACACACTGCACTACATACATCTCACACTGCACTACATACATCTCACACTGCACTACATACATCTCACACTGCACTACATACATCACACACTGCACTACATACATCTCACACTGCACTACATACATCTCACACTGCACTACATACATCACACACTGCACTACATACATCACACACTGCACTACATACATCTCACACTGCACTACATACATCTCACACTGCACTACATACATCTCACACTGCACTACATACATCACACACTGCACTACATACATCACACACTGCACTACATACATCACACACTGCACTACATACATCTCACACTGCACTACATACATCTCACACTGCACTACATACATCACACACTGCACTACATACATGTCACACTGCACTACATACATCACACACTGCACTACATACATCACACACTGCACTACATACATCTCACACTGCACTACATACATCACACACTGCACTACATACATCACACACTGCACTACATACATCTCACACTGCACTACATACATCTCACACTGCACTACATACATCACACACTGCACTACATACATGTCACACTGCACTACATACATCTCACACTGCACTACATACATCACACACTGCACTACATACATGATACACATGTATACATCACTCACTGCACTACATACATCTCACACTGCACTACATACATCTCACACTGCACTACATACATCACACACTGCACTACATACATCATACACATGTACACATCACATACTGCACTACATACATCATACACATGTATACATCACACACTGCACTACACACATCTCACACTGCACTATATACATCTCACACTGATGTATGTAGTGCAGTGATGTATGTGTTGCAGTGTGTAGTAAATACACAGCAGGCTATTATAGCCAAGTGATAACGTACAGGGAGGTTCCGCCATATTGGACTGGACTTTATCACTTTGCTATAATTGCTTCATGTTATTAGACCGGTGATGGTTCCCTGCACACCCACCTCTTAGGCCCCGTTCACACCACCACTATTTATTTCTGTTGTTCTGCTCCGTTTGATGAGCAGAACAATGAAAATAATGGAAGTGTTGGATTTTTGTCATACGATTAACATATACAAAAAAAACGTATGTTGACGGACGCCTCAGACAGATGCCATACTGTGGCATCCATCCAATAGAGTTCCATTGTACAAAAAAACATATATGCTAATTTATAAGTTTTTTTTGCAGAATGGGAGATCGTAGTGTACCACGTCTTCCCATCCTGTAAAGTCCAGAATAAAATCTATACATCTTTTGTACAATGGAACTCTATGGTGAGGGATGCCGCAGTATGGCATCTGTCTGAGGCGTCCGTTATGTTTCGGTCATAGTATAATATAACATATGACCGAAACATAATGTAAACCCGTGTGTGACTGTGGCATCAGTGTTCGGTCAGTGATTTCCATCAGTGATTTGTGAGCCAAAACCAGTTGCGGCTGTAAACACAGAACTGGTGCAGATCTTTCCCTTATACCTTATGTCTGTGGAGGCTCCAATCCTGGTTTTGGCTCACAATCACTGATGCAAATCACTGACCAAACACTGACGTGTTAATGAGGCAATTTTTTCTATCATGATTATATATCTATTTAAATTTGGCGACTAAAAATTTTATTTGGCTCCTAAATTTTTCAGTTTAGGAGCCAATGGCTCCTAGGTAATTGTTTTAGTCTGGAGCCCTGTTTGGTCTACAGCCAGGGGCGTAATGATCGCGGTCGCAGAGTGTGCGACCGCGACCGGGCCCGGCGGGGGAGGGGGCCCGCTGCGGCAGGCGGGCCCTGCGGCAGAGCGGAGTTAACTTAATCCAGGTGCAGGCCATGCTTTAAGCATTCATTTTCCATAGAGTCTATAAGCGGGTCGGGCGGGCGAGAGAGGGAGGCGATTCAGAGCTTTGCAACATGTACGCTGGCCAGCTCCTCCCCTACACTACTACAAACTATGCTCCCGGCCCGAGTCCCCTCCCCTCCCCTGTCCCCTTGTCACTCACTTCAGTGGAGTCACTCCCAGTCCCCACCCCTTCTTCAGCGGCACTGCGGCAGCACAGACAAATGTGCAGCTGGACTGGACTGGTCTGGAGTCTATGCTGTCTGCGGCACGACACTAGTCAGCACAGCAGCTGCAGCCTGCTTGATTCACCTGCTGTGAGTGCTGCAGTGCTGATCTGTGTGTCGCGGACCACGGTTCAGCCAGCTGCCGGCGAAGCTGTTTCTCCACTCCCCTCCCTCCAAGCTACAGTGGCATGACGGGCCCTCCCTCGTCTACAAAGACACACACACCCCTAGTAGCCCACATGACCAGGACAGCTAAGGATGCAGGGCCCGGCCCTCTCATACACTGACTGCCTGGTCTCTCCCGACGCAGGCGCAGCAAGAGCCCGCCACCAGCCAATTTAAAAGAGGCCCTGGGGTCACGTCAGATTCAGTCAGGCTGAGGATTAGGGCGCACGTGGTCACCGTCACCGGACCGAATCCATACTACTGCTCCATCTGCCTGGCCAGGACTACTAGTAGGTAGCATTAGTAATGTCATTTTTTATATTATGAATTTTGGGACACGCACAATCCACATACTTGTGGAATAGGGTAGATTCTTGTGGAATAATGGATCTGATTCTGTGCCAAATGGATGGATGGATGATCACTTAGTAGGCGGTAATAATGTCTGAAATCAGGGTACGGGTGGGGTGGATAGATCATCAGTGTGGACGGTAATAAATTATTGCTGTCCACTGATGCCCCACCCACACCCTGATTTCAGACATTGTTATTGTCCAGTCCACTGATGATCCATCCATCCGCCCCACCCCGGCCCTGATTTCAGACATTATTACAGTCCACTGATGATCCATCAATCCATCCATCCATCCGCCCCACCCGCACCCTGAATTCAGACATTATTATTGCCATTGTCTGCAATCAGGGCAGGGTGGGGCGGATGGATGGATGGATCATCAGTGGACGGTAATAAAGTATTGCTGTCCACTGATGATCCATCCGCCCCACCCGGACCCTGATTTCAGACATTACCGTCCACTGATGATCCATCCATCCGCCCACTCCCTGACATTATTATTGCCAATGCTATTGTCTGAAATCAGGGTGGGGCGGATGGATGGATGATCAGTGGGCGGTAATAAATTATTGCTGCCCACTGATGATCCATACGACCCTAATTTCAGACAATATTACCTCCTTCTATTCAATAATCGACTACAACACTTTCACAACGTGGGTGGGCGGCTGCTTGGGGTGGGTGGGCGTCTGTTTGGGGTGGGGGGGCCCCAATTCAAAGTTTGCCCTGGGGCCCATAGAACTCTTGTTACGCCACTGTCTACAGCTATATCTCCTGACTCCCTCCTGGCTTCTCTATACACTCTGCTCATCCAAACAAATGCATGTGCATTCAATGGGAAGAATTGGAGAAAGCCGCCAGATACCTCGGGCAGCAGCTTACCTCCTGGGAGAATAGGATCAGATGAAAACATTCATCTTCTCTGCTCTGACATCATCGGTTGGGGAAGAGTCGGGAGCTGCTCATACATATTGAACTGTCAGCTGAACCTGCTGTTCTCAGCGGGTTCAGCCGAAAATACACTAATGTGCATGGGGGTTTTTTACACAGGGAAGGCTATCAATCACTGATAAGACCACCCACATTCGCAACTGAGCTCAAAAGTTATGCTGAATCTTTTCCCACAAAACTATAGATGAATCTGCTCATCTGTTTCTGCTCTATAACATGCTGCCTGCAGGGTCTCTTCAAGCTGCATTTACATGGCCAATGCCCAGGCAATTATTGGGAATAAACTGAATATTCCAAATATTTGCCTGATTGTGGGCAGATCATGAGGTGAGAGCGGTATTTCCATGTACAGTTGTGTTCAAAATTATTCAACCCCCAATGCTGTAAAGGGTTTTAGGGAATTTAGTGTACATTTGTAATTGTGTTCAGAATGAAATCTTACAAGGACTTTTTATAGAAATGCAACTAAAATGACATCAATTGTTTTTGTAATACAGTATTAAATGTTTTTTTTTGTGATTTCTTCATTGACACAATTATTCAACCCCTTAACCTCTTAAGGACACAGGACGTACATGTGCGTCCTGTGTCCGGTCTTTAAAGATGGCGCCCGCTTCTGCTCCATGCGAGCGCCTTAGCCGCAGGTGTCTGCATGGTTCTTGTAGTAGACACCCGCGGCTAATGTCCGCGACCGGCAGCGATACCGATCGCGGACATTTAACCCCTCAGATGCCGTGGTTAATCCTGACCACAGCATCTGAGTGCGCACAAACCGAAAGTTTTACTTTCGGTTTGCGCTTCGGCTCCCCCGTGTGGCGATCAGAGGAGCCGGAGCGCGCCTGTAGTAGCCTGGGTCTCTATGAATGAAACCCAGGCTGCTCTGTAGTATTTCCTATGGAGCCTTGCCTGTAATAGGCTTCATAGGAAATATGCGATTTTTTCATACATTCCAATGCTATCAGATGATTGTAAGTTATAGTTCCCTATGGGAACGATATAAAAGTGTAAAAAAAAAAAAAAAGGTCAAATAAAGATTTAAAAACTAAAAAATTTTAAAAAATACACATCATGGGTGTCGCAATGTGCGAAAACGCCCATAGTATAAAAATATAAAAAAAATATTCCCCATATGTCAAACAGCAAAACGGAAAAAAGCGTCCAAATGGCGGATTCGGCATTTTTGGTCACTTAATTTTCCACAAAAAATTACATAAAAGGTGATCAAAAAGTCATACACACCACAAAATGGTATCAATAAAAAGATAAGATTATGGCGCATAAAATGAGCCCCCATACAGCTCTGTACATATAATTACAAAAAAGTTATAGGGGTCAAAACATGGTGACAAAAAAGTAAAACTGATTTTTTTCCCAATTTTGAATTTTTTTTTCACTATTAAAACGCAAGAAAACCTATACATATAGGGTATCGCCGGATTCGTACTGACCTGTAGAGTAAAATTAACTGGTCAGTTTTATCGCACATCGAACGTCGGAATTTAAAAAGCTGCAAAACTGTGGTGGAATTGCTTTTTTTTGCAATTTCACCCTATTTGGAATTTTTTCCGCGTTTTCCACTACATCATATGCAATATTAAATGGTGGCGTTGGAAAGTACAACTTGTCCCGCAAAAAACAGCCCTCATATGGCTATGTGAACCGAAAAATAAAAAAGCTATGGCAATGGGATGGCAGGGAGCGCAAAACGAAAACTCAAAAAGTAAAAAACCTCAGGTCCTTAACGCTGGGTTCAGACCTGAGCGTTTCTGAGATGTGCGTTTTCCGCGCGTTTCTGTCGCGCATTTTGTGCGCGTTTTTGTGCGCGTTTTTGGCAATAGTAAACGCGCGTTTTACGGGCGTTTGTGTGATTGACTGCAGTGTTGTCCAGTGACCAAATATCCCTGTCTATATGAAGTTTGGCCTTTCCAGCATGTTGCAAATTCATAAACGCGCGTTCGAACGCGCGTTTTCAGTGTCAAAAACACGCAAAATACAAGCGTTGAGCGTTCCCATTGAAGTCTATGGGCCAAAACGCGCGACAAACGCCCCAAAGAAAGCTCAAGTACTTGTTTATGCGTGGGGCGTTTCTCAGTGCGTTCTAACGAGCTGTAAAACGCGAAAATGTGAACCAGTCCCATAGGGAAGCATTGGTTTGCATCGGTTATGCGTTTTACAGCGCGTTCGAACGCGCTGTAAAACGCACAAGTGTGAACTGAGGGTAAAGGGTTAAAGACTACCACTCTTAAGACCAGAGGTTCATTCAAGTGTTTTCGATCAGGTATTGAAAACCCCTTTGGATGTCAAGGAGCAGCAATCAAGCATAATAAGCCCCAATTAGGCAGATGTAAAATGACTGTGATACTCAGCTCCTTCTAGACATTTACTGCTGTGTTTACAGACATGGTGAAGTCAAGAGAATGGTACAGGAAGACAAGAGAAGAGGTGATTTCTCTTCACAGGAAGGGCAATGGCTATAAGAAGATTGCAAAGATGTTAAACATACCAAGAGACACCATAGGAAGCGTCATTCGCAAATTCAAGGCAAAGGGCACTGTTGAAACTCTACCTGGTCGTGGCAGAAAAAAGATGCTGACTGCGACTGCTGTGCGCTACCTGAAGCGCAAAGTGGAGAAAAGTCCCCGTGTGACTGCTGAGGAACTGAAAAAGATTTGTCAGATGCGGGTACTGAAGTTTCAGCTCAGACAATAAGGCGCACACTGCGTAATGAAGGCCTCCATGCCAGAACTCCCAGGCGCACCCCTTGCTGTCTCCAAAGAATAAGAAGAGTCGACTGCAGTATGCCAAAAGTCATGTGGACAAGCCACAAAAGTTTTGGGATAGTGTTCTGTGGACTGATGAAACAAAATTAGAACTGTTTGGGCCCATGGATCAACGCTATGTTTGGAGGAGGAAGAACAAGGCCTATGAAGAAAAGAACACCTTGCCTACTGTGAAGCATGGCAGGGGGTCAATCATGCTTTGGGGCTGTTTTGCTTCTACAGGTACAGGGAAGCTTCAGCGTGTGCAAGGTACCATGAATTCTCTTCAGTACCAGGAGATATTGGATGAAAATGTGATGCAGTCCGTCACAAACCTGAGGCTTGGGAGACGTTGGACCTTTCAACAGGACAATGATCCCAAGCATACCTCCAAGTCCACTAGAGCATGGTTGCAGATTAAAGGCTGGAACATTTTGAAGTGGCCATCGCAGTCACCAGACTTAAATCCGATTGAGAACCTCTGGTGGGACTTAAAGAAAGCAGTTGCAGCCCGCAAGCCTAAGAATGTGACTGAACTGGAGGCTTTTGCCCATGAAGAATGGGTGAAGATACCTGTAGATCGCTGCAAGACACTTGTGTCAAGCTATGCTTCACGTTTAAAAGCTGTTATAACTGGAAAAGGATGTTGTACTAAGTACTAAGATTGAATGTGACTTGGGGGTTGAATAAAACTGATAATGATGTGAGCACAGAAAAGACATTTGTGGTTATTTCACTATAAATGTTATGTTATATTTGTCTGACTTACCAGTGCCTCTTTGATTTAATTGTAAACAAGATGACTGAAATGATCAAAATCAATGTCAAACTGGCCAAAACACTCCATTTCAGCGGGGGTTGAATAATTTTGAACACAACTATAGCAATCATCTCCTCTGGAGCGTGTTTACACTGAGAGATCAGCAGTCAGGAAACACTGATTTTACTACCACACATTCACAATGGCCGAATATTGGGAATGAGCATTTGTACAAATGTTTGTTCCCGATAATTGGTCTAATAATCTGTATGTGAGCATTTCCCTCAGAAAGGGGTATTTATTTAAACTCAATTTTCATAGAAACATTTTTCGTCTGAGAATTTTTGACTGATTATTTTTTCTTTTCGACAGTACTATGCCACGGAAACTTAAATACAAAAGATTGTCCTTCTTAGTAGTCAGCACAGAGAGATAAACCTCTTATATAGCTACGGAACCCACTGTTAGTTTACTGCTGCTGTGAGGGGGAAATGTTATCTGCCGGGTAATCCTCATTATTGATAGTTGATGTAGAGTTTGGATGATAATAAGGCAGGTCTTATTGCACTTATCAGTATCACGTGCGATGCTCTAATGCAGTCACCCCATTCCCTATCTGGCCGCAGTAATGATCCCATTGAGAAAGTCAAGTAAGACTGTTTGCCATGCTAAAAGTCTAAACAAGGGACCTAAAAGCCAGGATAGGAAGTAGAATACATAAAGTGACATTAAAAGAAATTATATCCACCATTATTTGTAAAAAAAAAAAAAATAATACATAGGCAGCAGGAGAACGGAAAGGACGGATTCGGCACATAACTGAACCCTAACTGAGCCGAACAGAGTCTAAACATCCCATAGACTATAATGGGGTCCGTTAGGTGTCCGCTCAGAAGATGATTTTGGAGCGGAGACAAAAGCTGTGCATGCAGGACTTTTGTCTCCGCTCCAAAATCATCTTCTGAGCGTAAACCATTATAGTCTATGGGGTCTTTAGGCTCTGTTTGGCTCAGTTATGTGCCGAATCCGTCCTGTCCATTCTTTTGCTCCTCAACTGAGCAGGAGAACGGAAAGGCTGAACGGTGATGTGTATGAGCCCTAAGCTGCAAATGTGTGAGGATAAAAATGTATTGAAATGTCCCTTTAAAGGGGTTGTGTCACTTCAGCAAATAGCATTTATTATGTACAAAAGTTAATACCAGGCACTTACTAATGTATTGTGATTGTCCATATTGCTTCCTTTGCTGGCTGTATTTATCTTTCCATCACATTATACACTGCTAGAAACAAGGAGCAATCCATCAGTGGTGGTTGTGCTTAACTTTCTCTACATGATAAATGCCATTTGCTGAAGTGAGACAACCCCTTTACCCTGGGTTCACACCTGAGCGTTTCTGAGATGCGCGTTTTACGCACGTTTTTGTAGCGCATATTACAGCGCGTTTTTGCAAATAGGAAACGCGCGTCATACGCGCGTTCGTGACTCTGGAGACCAATTGAAAAAGGCATATCTACACTTTAACGCGTGCTAAACGCGCGTTCCCATTGAAGTCTATGGGTGCAAACGCGCGACAAAACGCCCCAAAGAAGCTCATGAACTTCTTTGAGCGTAGGGCGTTTTACAGCGCGTTCAAACGCGCTGTAAAACGCTCAGGTGAGAACCATGCCCATAGGGAAACATGAGTTTTCTCCTGTTGAGCGTTTTACAGTGCGTTTGAACGCGCTGTAAAACGCGCAAGTCTGAACTGAGGGTTAAGGATAAGGAAGTATCTGAACTGCAGAGACGATAAAATAACTAATTAAAATCTAGTAATCCTTGTACTAAATCACTTATGGGGGGGGATAAAAGGAACATGACAATACATTCACATACTCAGTTCTGTCAAGTGAGTGTGTGGGATGAGAAATCCTTGGACTTCACATTTCAAATGTAATGAGAGAGACTGACTCATTAGACTGTTATGCAGCTTCATACCACATTGTATGTAATCCTACGTCTGACTCTTCAACCATGGGACCCTGCATGGGTCGCGAATATTTGGGCGAATATTCGCCATATATTCGAAAATTCGCAAATTCGTAATCTCCAGTCATTATTTTACACAAAAATTCACATAAACTGGCATTTAAGAGGTATCAAATTTTTATGCGAATTTATGCAAATTTTTATGCAAATATGTGCGAATTTTTTATGCAAATTTTCGCTATCAGAAAATAACATTATTTTCTTGCTTGCGAAAATTTGCATATAAAAAATTCGCATAAAATGAATATTCGCAATTGCGAATATATTTTTTCGATATTCTTAATATCCCTTAATTCTGGAAGTGCCGATATTCGCGATTAAATTTCGCAATTCGAAAATTCGTGATCAACACTACTCAGAACCCTCTCTATGACCAGAAACAAAATACCTCAGTTTTTTTGGGCAAATTCAGTTAGTAACCCGGGGTGTCAGGAATCAGACCCAAGGTGATCAGCTGATCATTGGGGTGGTGGTAATCCTTTTAAAGAGAATCTGTCTGCAACATTGACCATGCTAGACTGCTGAAAGCACTGGGCGGGGGCGGAGGAGAGCGATATAAACACACCTTTTGTGGAACGTTCGTTATCGGAATAGTGTGAATACGAACTTTAATTCTGTCAAGTTCTGCTCCTGCACATGCCCAGGAGGCAGGGGCGTAGCTATAGGAGGTGCAGAGGTAGCAGTTGCTACCGGGCCCAGGGGCCTGAAGGGGCCCAAAGACACTTGTGCTGCATAAGAAGACACACAAAGCACTGAGGGAAGGGCCCAAGCTGAACTCTTGCACCAGGGCCCACGAGCCTTTAGCTACGTCCCTGCCAGGAGGCGGAGCTTCGCTGTAATGTGTTCTCTGAATTGAGCCGCGTCACAGCCCCTCCCCGTTGCTCCGAGCGACAGATGTACTGGTCTACTGGTTGAATGCTACAGGAGTCTCTCAGAGAAGAGGGGAGAGTCACGGACGTTCCCGTGGCAGGTACCAGGAAATCAGAGACAGGCATCACGTGGGTTAAATTGACAAGTTCCTTGTGGGTCTTATTGTGTCTGTGTTTTGGTGAATACCACACCCCTTGCTTCAGGTGTTGCTTGTTGGTAATTTACCTTCCCTTTAAGTTCTCACTCTTGGAGGTGCTGCTTATAGATTTTCTTCCTGCCTTCTCACTAGCCGGTCGGTTGTACTCTGTGGTGCTTCTGGAGTTGCCAGTTTTCTACTTTAAGCTAAGTCTTGTCTTTCCTTATTGTATTCTGTTTGTTATATTCCCTGTTTGTATCTGGGCATGAGACAGAGCCTTCCATTCGTCCAGCTGGGGAGGAATGGGTTGTCTCTGGTCCTTACCTTATTCCAGGGCCTTATAGGGAAATAAGGGCCTAGGTATACAGCATATGAATATTCCTACCTTCAAGGTCTATTCATATTGATAGGTAGTTAGGGGCCTGGATTAGGGTTGTTTAGGAGGTGACCTGTTCCTTCCCTAGTTTCCAGGCCCAGTTACTGTTCCCCTTCCCTCCTGTGTTCAGTGTGGAGTTTTCCCCCCACAGTGATCATGACATGGAGGAACTGTGAAGCACCTCAGAGCAGACAGCACTTCACAATAAAGCTCCACCTCTTGAAGACTTAGGCTACATGCACACGACACTGTCAGTTTTTCATGGCCATTTTGCATCAGTGTGTGCATGCATTTTCTGTCCGTGTGTCCGTTTTGCATCCGTTTTGCATCAGTTTTTCATGTCCGTTAAAATTTTTTTTCTTTTTACTGTCCCCAGCTTTAATAATGCACCCTATTTTGGCCCCAGCTAAAATAATGTCTCCCACAGTGTAAATAATATTTTTATAGTGCCCCCAGCTTTAATAATGCCCCCAGGTAGGATCCCAGCTTTAAAAATGCCCCCCATAGTGTAGGATTTTTTTTTACTGTCCCTATCTTTAATAATGCCCCCAATGTAGATTCCCACCTTAAATAATGCCCCCATCTAAAATAATTTCCCCCATGGTTTAAATAATGCCCCCATAATGGCCCGCCGCTGTTTTTGTTTTGTTGATGTTACAAAACAAAAAAAACAACCCTCACCTTATCCACTTGCTCGCGCTGCAGCAGTCTCTTCTATCTTCACTGAACATGACCTGTGATGTGCGTGATGACGTCCCTGCGTGCTCCCACGTGGTTACGTCACCACGCACATCGCAGGTCCTTCGGCAGGTCTTGCTCAATGAAGAGAGAAGAGACTGCCGTACCGCGAGCAAGTGGATGAGGTGAGTTTTTTGTTTTTTTTTTGGCTGCGGGGCACTATGGGAGCAATATTTAAACCATGGGGGACATTTTCTTTAACCTAGGTACCTGTTTTTAACCGCCGTCAGACGGGTGCACTCCTGTCAATCGGCCGTTAAAAACGGTCCCATTGGACAAAACTCCATAACTACTACCCTTGATGGTCTTGAATACTAGACCTACTCGTCACTGGTTACATGTTGTATTCTTACATGTTGTATTCTTACATGTTATGTTCTTATTTTATGTAGATACATTGATATTGTATTTTAATATAGCTGCACCGTACACTAAGACTCTAAACAGGATACATAGCGATTGATATGCCTTTACTAGGAAGCCATTTTTAGAACGATGTCAAACTGACCGCATCACAGTGGTCATGAAAATTATTACATTTTTCCAGGTTGACAGCATTCAAGCGGATGCCCTGGATTATATCTGCGGACTCATAGCATGGAACTTCCATATTAAGTAATGGACTGTACATTTGTGCTTTAGATATGCACTATTACTTGACGGCTGCGTCTGTCATTTTCATATTGCTATTTAGCGGCTACGTCCGCAACTTTGTACTCTTATTTGAAAACGTTTAAAAAGTATTGGAATCAAAAACGGTCCCATTGATTTCAATGGGGTCCACACGGCCGTGGAAATGGCCATAAATAGGACATGTCCTATTTTTGGACGGACTCTATTCACTGGCTGTTAAAAGAACGGCCATGTGAATAGCCCCATAGACTTTCACTGGTGCTAAAAATGGCCGTGTGACGGCCGTTACTTAGACGGCCGTCACACGCCCATTTTTCACTGTCGTGTGCATATAGCCTTAGTGGAGGAGAATTTAGCAGAATAAAAGTTCATATTCACATTACTCCTGATAATAAATGCTCCACAAAAGTTATGTTTGTACTGTTCTCCCCAACCCCTACCTAGTGCTGTCAGCAGTTTAGCATGGTCAGAAACTAGATGAAGATGTATACTTTTCCGTAGAAAAACTGCAATAACAGTACAGCATGTAAACATGTGGCAGTTACTTTTTTTAGAATAACCATGATAAAAACCAATGAAACGTTAACAAAACCAGATCGCACTTTGTGGTTACATACTATTGCTTATTTTATTATTATGGATGTGTGCAAGGCCCCATTGGAATAAATGAGTCAAAAAACTGGCATATGCTTACTGCAGGAAACACATTTTAAGAAAACAAACATCCCTACCATGAACAGGCAGTACTTTTCTGATTGGTTCCACTCCGGCTCTGACAACAGAGCGTCAAAGGGCGTTAGCATCGGAATTAGCAAACACGTTTCCTTCTCAGTTTCTGAGAAGTGTACGGACTCCGACGGTCGCTACCTCTTCATAAAGGGGAAAATGGGTAACTTTATGCTTACATTAGGGAATATATATGCTCCCAACAAAGATCAGATCCCTTGGCTCATTAGGGTCCTTAAAAGACTCTTTCAGTTCGCAGAAGGTACATTAATCCTAGGTGGTGATTTTAAGGTGGCCCTGAACCCGCTAATTGACACATCCAGCGGCGGATCCTCTCTTAGCTGTCAGGCCATGGCAAAACGAAAATGTCTTCTACGCAATTAACTGATGTGTGGCGCGCTTTACATCCATCGGTAAAGGATTACACACATTACTCTGCACCCCATAACTCCTATCAAAGGATTGATTTTATATTTATACCCGTTACTGATATACAATATTGCTGCTCATCCTCTCTAAAATCCCAAGTCTTTTCTGGCCACTCTTTAGTAGAGCTTAAATACACAATTCCTTCCTCACCCACTCCCACTAGATGCTGGAGATTAAACGACCTCCCGCTAAAATCTTCGCATAAGGCCTCATGCACACGACCGTTTTTTTATGCTGTCCGCAAAAAGGGGGTCCGTTGTTCAGTGATCCGTGTCCGTTTTTGCCTTCCGTTGTGCTTCCGTGTGTCTTCCGTTTTTTTAGCGGACATGACCCAAAAGATTTTACCAAAAGACAGGCTGACAATGTTTCCCAAGTGCCTGCCAAGGGATCCGCAAAAAAAACGGACACGGAACACGGATGACACACGGATGGCCATCCGCATTTTTCACGGACCCATTGACTTGAATGGGTCCGTGAACCGTTTTTCACGGACAAGAATAGGACAGGTTATATTTTTTTGACGGACTGGAATCACGGACCACGGACACGGAGGACAAACGGTGTATTTGCCGAGGTTTCCACGGACCCATTGAAAACCAATGGGTCCGCAGAAAATCACGAAAAACGGAGCAACGGACACGGAAACAATCAACGGTCGTGTGCATGAGGCCTAATACTGAGAAAATTAAGAAACTTCAAGCAGAGTTCTTTGAGGTCAATGACAATGGGGAGGTCTCTGCAAACACTCTAGGAAGCCCATAAGGCACATATTAGAGGTGAGCTGATCTCTCTATCTGCTCATGTCCATAAAGACAAAAATAAGAAGATTTCTAATCTTCAGCAGAAAATCTCGCGACTGGAGTGTCTGCATAAGAGTTCCCTATTGGCCTCTCAACTTGGGGAATGATCGTCAATTCGAGATGAACTAAAAAAGCTCTCAATCTTACATAAGCAAAGGCCTACCTTTATGCGAAATATAAACACTATGCTCACGGAGATAAACCGACCAGATTCATTTTGGTCCAGATAAAAAATTGGAAAGCCAAATCATTTATCCCCGGCCTAATAGACTCTGCAAACAATCTTTTACACAAAACAGAAGATATTGCAAAATAATTTAGTAACTTTTACACTCGACTTTACAACTTACCACCAGAACAGATAGAAGCTGACCCTCAGATTAAAGCAAACCTAATAACTGACTTCCTTTTATCTCTCTTTCTTCTCCAAATTACTGCCACTCAATTCCAAAAACTCTGCTCTCCCACCGCCAACCAAGAAATAAAAGACACAGTATCCACTTTGGCAAAAAACAAATGCCCTGGCCCAGATGGCCTAACCTCTTTTTACTATTCTACATGTCTGGAAATTCTGTTCCCATACATTGGCAAACTATACAACTCACTATCCGGTGTTCCCTTCCACAAGCAGACCCTTTTAGAGCAAATCTCTGTCATTCATAAAGAAGGGAAGGACCCAATGTACTGTAGCACTACCGACCCATTTCTCTACTTAATGTAGATCTAAAGCTTTTCGCAAAGATCCTGGCCCAAAGATTTCAAAACACCCTCCCCTTTCTGATCTCTCCAGATCAGGTGGGATTTGTACCGGGTAGAGAGGGGAAAGATAATATATATATATAGAGTTACACAACTCATTGCCTATGCAAAATCCTCGACTAAACCTTTAATACTTTTAAGCACAGATGCTGAAAAGGCATTCTACAGAGTGGATTGGTCCTACCTCAGGGCCTCACTAGTGGCTTTCGGTGTCCCATCCACGTTCATTGAAGCCATTTTCACTATGTACACGGGCCCCACCGCCAGAGTGAGGATCAATGACACTCTGTCGCCTGTACTCCCCATCTCCAACAGTACCAGACAGGGATGTCCTTTATCCCCTCTTCTTTTCGTGTTAACAATGGAAACACTATTACAGAAAATAAGGTTAGATGACCGGATACAGGGAATTAATTGCGGTGGAGGGGAACACAAGGCCACAGTATACACAGACGACCTTTATTAATGCTAGCCAATCCCTCTGACTCGCTCCCCATAATAGAATGCCTTTTTAAAGAATTCGGATTTTAAAGTGAATATGAACAAGTCGCAGGCCCTCAACATATCACTCCCCAAACGTACAATTACTGCACTATCAGCTACCTCTCCTTTCAACTGGTCACAAATCACAATTAAATTCTTAGGGGTTAAAATCTCCTCTGAGCCCAACCAGCTATATAAAAATAATTTCCCACCCTTACTGCATGAGATATCTAAAATCTTATCCTCCTGGCCTACACCATATTTCTCTTGGTTCGGACGTAAAAATATCGCTAAGTGCCTTATTTGGCCCAAAATTATGTATCTATTACAAGCACTTCCTATCCATATCCCCAATAACCTCTATACTACAGTGAATAGGATATTTTCAAGATACATATGGAACTATAAGAAACCGAGAATTAAATACTCTACACTTCAACTTCCACAGAGATTTGGCGGAATAGACCTACCCGCCCCACAAACATTTGTCAGAGCAGAATTGTTGACTGAATCAGAAATCCACCTCATTAGCTTTAGGTTGGCATAGAAAAGAAAATAGCAGGCTACCCTCTTAGATACTTAGTACTCTCTGATCTAAATAGCCTTATATCTACCAAAACATATAATCCTCTTATAAATGAAACCAGACGCACCTGGAACACAGGCGAAATCCACTCAATTTGCTCTCCTTTCCCTTCCCCACTATTACAAATTTGAAATAAATTACATAGCCCTGATCGTGCCCGTAGCACTATACCGACTGAGATTGAAAATAATAAGACCACTACTGACTCCTTAATCTCAGTCGGCACAATTCCTCCCCTTAGCACACTTTCCGAACTGTCCTTCCCTATCCCAACTACTATACAACAAGTTTACCCTCTCCTTCAAACGACTACTATCATCAAAAGACTTACGGTAAGTAAGTCAATCACACCTTTCGAATCCATTCTCATCCAGTTCAAAACTCCTAAGAAAGTAGCCCTGACCCTTTGCAAGCTACTTCTGTCCCCTTCCATACATACAGACCACTTTTTCATTAAAGCTTGGGAAGCGGATTTTAAGAAAAAGCTCTCAGGATGTATTCGACAAATGGCTTTTTACAATTTTGGCATTTTTGTCCTTGAATCTGCTACAGTATAAGAAAATGAAAAAGAACAGCTAGAAAACTTAATGTGATTGACCAAACACCACTAGAAGTTTATACTTTGTCAATCTCAACTCAATGATCACACAGCCAAGGTGGTGCAGCCTTTATTTTGTGTTCTGTAGTATGGTATATCTTGAGAGTGGGTCACATTATTAATGAGTGGCATTTCTCAACCAATCAACAGTCCTCTAAGAGAGAAGATTAAAAACAGTGCTGTCACACAAAAAATAACAGTGATGCCAGACAAAAATTCTGCAGAGCATCTGTAGGTAAAAGTAAGGATCTTGGAACTTTGATCACTACACGTAACTTCGTCCAGTGTTGCCATATTGTAAAAGAGGCGTTTTATCTTAAAGAGAACCTGTCACCTCCAAAACACATATTAAACTGACATCATTACCTTACAGTAGCGCCCGGTGTGTTCCTAGTCATGTGTTACATTCCAAAATCAGTGGCTGCATACTTTAATAAAATGTTGTTTTATTCTCTGTTCGCGCAGTTTTCCGAGTCAGCTTGAAATCAAGGGGGCAGTGGCCTCCTTGCTTCAAGTCAAGCTAAGCCCGCCCCTTACCCGTCCTCTCCTCACTTTGATCGACATACTGCCATGAGGCAGGGATCGCTGAAGTCTTGCGCATGCGTGGTGCACACCTTGTTACTCCTCGATCCCGTCTCCAGCTCCCGCAGGCATCTGGCTGCTAAACTCTCACTGTGCATGCGCCGGCCATTTACATCGTGCGCACACCCGGCATATCTGTTCTTCAGTGTCAGTGTGATCACTGGCTTCATGCGCAGGAGAACGCAAGCCAGTGATCAAGCTGATGCTGATTAACAGATACGCTGGGCACGCGCACGATGTAAGTGGCCGGCGCATGCGCAGAGAGAGTTTAGCAGCAAGATGCCTGCGGGAGCCGGAGACGGGATCGAGCAGTAACAAGGTGCGCACCAGGCATGCGCAAGACTTCAGCGATCCCTTTCTCACGGCAGGATGTCAATCAAAGTGAGGAGAGGATGGGTAAGGGGCGGGCTTAGCTTGACTTGAAGCAAGGAGGCCGCTGCCCCATTGACTTCAAGCTGACTCGGAAAACGCAGCGAACAGAGAATAAAACATTGTGTTATTAAAGTATGCAGCCACCGATTTTGGAATGAAACACATGACTAGAAACACACTGTAAGGTAATGATGTTTTGGAGGTGACAGGTTCCCTTTAACTCCTTTAGGTGTTCTTTTTTCATTTTCTGGTGGTGTCATTGCAAGCTTTGGGTTTTCGATGAACTGGAGGCAACAGACTGCCACAAGACTGTTTACAAGCTGTAGAAATCCCCTGTGCCTTTTTAGTTTTTCATTCAGGACTCTCCAGTGGTTTGAGACATAGAGGTACCTTCTGTTAACAAACAGCACAGCCAGTTTTAAGATCCCTAAACACAAGTTGAAGATGTCGTTAGGCAGGTGCAGTAGTGTCCACTGACATTTTATAATTACAACATCTTACAAGCACTCTAAGGTTCAAGGTCTGTCATCGTGCCAGATTTCCTGGCAGGCACCATCATGAGCAATTTGCACATTAAACGGGTATTTTCAGCATGGCAGCAAAAGAGCAAATTAATTGTCACAAACCAACAGGTGCGAAACTACTGTGCCACGTGACCAACCTCCTCTAAGGACATTGACTAACTGAACCTATTTATTCTTCACAGTACCCCTGATGGTGAGGATAGGATTTCCCGAGGGGAACACCAGGTCGCTACCAGAGCAAGATACTAGAAGAACAGTCGTAGTCAACAGGCCGAGTTGTAACCAGGGGCAACAGTACAGGTCTGAAGGATTAGGCAGAGATGAAGTCGAACAAGCTATGCGTCAGGGCAGGCGGCTCAGGTACAGGTCAGGCAATCCGGTCAGCAAGAGTCAAAATGAGACAGGGCAGGTAAGGATCAAACAGGAAGCAAAGTCCAGAATGCAAGCATGGTTCACGAATGCAGGAACATAAGCACAAATGACAGCAAATCTTGCAGTACAAAAGGACTTTTGACGCTCAGGCACCTGGAAAGAGGGTGCTACAGGGAACAGGCTGGAAAGCATGCTGTATCCAGGAAGGATGGTGTCTGTAAGGACACTGGGAAGACACTGGCAGGTGATCACTGCCGCCCCACTACATGCCCTGCAATGCAGCCAGATGCGGACAATAAGGGAGGTGGCCAAGGAGGACACTGCTCTTTTGAGCATGGAGCCAGGGACCACGATGGTGAGTGGGGGAACATTGGTGGTCAGCAACTGCCGTTACATTGTGCTAAATTAACAACCCTTTTTCGGAATGATACTGCCCCAGATAAAGGTTTTCCAAGCCCTCAATCTAACTCATGGTTGCCGACTCTCCTGGAATGCCAGGGAGGCACCTGGAAAAAGAGGATACCTCCTGGGAAGGACTCTTATTTCCCCTCCAGTGGGTGCAAACAGGACTATTAAAGGGGTTATCCCATGACTAATGTAAAAACTGAAAATCAGACATCATAGTACATGATAGCCTCTTTCTAACAAAGTTCAAATTTGCCCTGTATCTCACATGGATACAGAGATCTCCCCATTCATTGCTCTGCTAGATTTATATCAAGCTGACAGCTCAAGGAGAGTATCATTTTCTGTTGAAGCTAAGGGGGCGTGTCTCAGCTCTCACTATCACAACTCAGGCTGCAGTTGAAGGATGAAACTGAGCATGTGCGACCTTCTCAGTGAGCAGGACAAAGAAATAAGAAAAAAACAGCAGGTGGCGCCATACAGATTCGCAAGTCACGGCACAAAGCAAGAACATGACATGTCTGCTAGCACCAGAAACCAGGGCAGCATGATCTCAGCACAAGCACCAGATTATAGCACAGAGTTAGGATCCACAATACACAACGGACATGTGAATGGACCATATGTCTAAGTCCCCAAGTTTAAAGGGCGTCTGATGTAAGAACTGTATACTTAAGAGAACTGAGTTGCATTGCTTTGTCTTTGCCCCTGACAATGGGATAGTGCAGCGTCCGGGCCGCAGGGGCACATGTGAGTGTGGGTGGCCGGATGGGTGCAGTAATGGTACTCAAAAGATTTCTGAAGCTCCCTGGACCAGCGTGCAGTGACGGGAAGGGCAGACCAGTTCTCCCCTTAGGGACACAGTATGATTCTGGGGTTCTCCTGCCTGATGGGGGTTGAGGTGCCCTTAATGTTGCTATTTCACATTGCGAGGCAGGGTCCCGGTTGTCGTAAGGACAGCACCTTGCAGTGCAAATGTAGTGTGGTATAATGATGAGACTCAATCAGTTCCCAAAGGTTGTATATGGTGGCTAGCTTCTCTCTCTCTCTCTCTCTCAGACTGGTCAATTTCTCCTTTCCCGGCCTAAAGGGATGCACTTTCTCATCAGATATTTTATATATATATATATATATATATATATATATGAGAATATAATATCTACAGTATCCTCAGAGGAATACAGTCTCTGAACAGGGTGCCCTCCTGTCCATTGGGTATGGTGGGTAGCATGTAGCTTACAGTATTTCCACAACATGCAAAGGAAACTGTAGCAATTTTAGTGGCGTTTACCTTATTTGCCAAAGTCAGCAATCCCTTGGTGACACAAGTCACATGCTCTTAACTAGAACCCAAGAAATTAAGACTCATAACTCCAATTGTGGATAAACTAAGGTTGTGTTGCTTTATTTCGGGTTACCCAATCATATCAATCAATCTGCGCCAGAAATACGCCTAATTTAGACTACTTTCACACTTGCGCAAGTTCACCGTGCTGGCAGAAGTCCACTCCGGCCCCATTCACTAAAATGGGGGCGGGCTGGTCGCAGCACGGCAAACAGGCCAATAGCTGGTCGGAATAAAACTACAACAAGCTGTGGTTTTTGTCCGCCTGCCTCTGCCTAGTGCATGGGGCCGGAGCGGACTTCCGCCAACACGGTGGACTTGCGGTACCATTGAACAGCCTGCCGGAAAAGGCTACCACAGGTGTGAAAGTAGCCTTAGGTGTATTTCTGTTTAATAAATGACTGCCATACTCTTTAGTTTCCTAGATGCAAAGGTGCCTTGTGACACTTTTTTTCAGCAGGATTTAAGGCCCTTAAACCACTATTATCCCTGTTACAGCCCTGGTTTCAATTTCACAAACCACTTCAACTCCTTGCTTGGGAACATGACTTGAGGAGGGTGTTCAATCAAGAAGATTGGTGAAAGGCAAATAACCTTATTTATAGAAACCTAAAGTGTGGAGTTTTCCCTGGACAAATCTAGAGTCAGACTACAGAGAGAAGTTGCAGCATAGAGCTAAAGCTAAGTTATACAGCCAGCCTGTCAGTACAGCAGTGTAAGGGAGCGACAGATGTAGCAGAGCGGAGTTTGCCTGCCTCAGTTTTGTTTATACTAAAGCCTGCTGGGAACCAAGACAAAGTCTGTAAATCGGTTGGAAAAACGTTTATTGAAAATAAAGTGGTATTGAACTTCATCGCAAGGTCTGGACTCAATTTATGCTTCATCCCATAATTCGGCTACCCCCTTTGTTTGCTTCAGAGCCAACGCTTTGGGTTCCAGCGTAACCAGGTGGGAGCACCGTGACATGTGCACAATATTACACCAAGGGACATTATAGGCCACCCTATACCACTCGGCCATTCCCACACCTGGGAACCAACACCATTTCTTAAAGGGACTGTGTCCCATTGTTGCTTCATTGCAACTGGCGTCACAAAACACTTGTCTCATTTTAAAGGGACCCCTTGCGGAACAAGCCTCTGTTGCACACACAGGTATGCTTGCAATGTGTCTGCAGTCTTCTGTGGGGCAGTGCTCTTAGTTATATTGGTGAAAAAGAGGTTACAGACTACCTTTAATATATAAAATCCTTATCATCTCCAAAATCATAGTGGCGAGACATTGGAAGAGCCAGATAACAGCATCTATAGGAGGTGGTCATCTCAGTGATAAATACCACATGCTCAAAATTGATAGCTATTGGCCAATCCAATTATCCTAAATTTGAAAGAGTTTGGAGCCCATGTCACATAAAGCTTTCTCGCCAGGTTAGAGCCACTTTATAGTGAGACTGTAAATGTACACTGGCAGTGATATCATTTCAAGTATACTTCTGTGGCCAATTTTGTTTGTTTCTCTTTCCTGTCCCTCTTTTTAATTACTCTAACAGGTGCCATTTTGAGCCTCCTTTATTGTCCTGTTATTGACACATATGGGATCATTGTGCTTTTACAAACTACGCTTACGTGTATGTGTTGAAAAAGCCTAATAAAAAACATTGAAAACAAAACTAGGCCAAAATGCAGAAGTTGTGTGTGAAAAATTAAGTACGCCCTTAATGCTTCCAGAGGAATTAAGAGGGTAAGTGGCATGCAGGCGCTGCTGATCAAATGCTACTGGATAACCGATCATCAGAAAGTGTGACCACCTTTATAAAGGGAGACGTTTTGGCAGTTTACTGGTCTGGAGCTTTCAGGTGTGTGTTAACACAAAATCAAGGAGGAACGACATCAGCAATGATCTCAGAGAAGCAATTGTTGCTGCCCATCTATCTGGGAAGGGTTATAAGGCCATTTCCAAACAATTCAAAGTCCATCATTCTATAGTAAGAACGATTATTCACAAGTGGAAAACATTCTAGACCGTTGACAATCTTCCGTGGAGTGGACGTTTCAGCAAATTCACTCCAAAGTCAGACCTTGCAATGCTCAGAGAGATTGCAAAAAAACTAATAGGGGTAATTTATCAAACTGGTGCAAAGTAGAACTGGCTTAGTTGCCCATAGCAAACAACCAGAATCCACTTTTCATTTTTGCCAGCTCCATTTTTGACACCAGTTTGATAAATGATCCCATAAGAGTTACATCTAAGACTGTACAGCCTTCGGTTTGCATGCTAAATGTTCACGTTTAGAAAAAGACTGAATATGTCTGGCCTGTTTGGAAGGGTTGCTAAGAGAAAGACCCTTCTTTCTGTTTGCAGAGTTACACCTGAACAAACTGGAATAATGTTCTTGGTCATACGAGACCGAAGTCGCCAAAATTTACAGCGCCTCTTTGGTGAAAACCACAGAAAGCATATTAATACAAATAGCTAATACCAGCTGTTAAGCACGGTGGCGGAGGAGTGATGATTTGGGCTTGTTTTGCAGTCACAGGGTCTGGGCATCTTGCAGGCCTTGAATCATCTGTATTCCAAAGTATTCTAGAGTCAAATATGAGGCCATCTATCCGACTGCTAAAGCTTGGCTGAAACTGGGTCATGCAACAGGACAATGATCTTATGCACTCCAGCAAATTAACAACAGAATGGCTGAAATATAAAAGGATTAATGTGTTGTAATGGTCCAGTCCAGAACTCAACCCAACAGAAATGCTATGACAGTACCTTCAGAGAGCTAATCTAATCAGAGAGAACTCTATTCTAAATCTGATGGAAATAATTTTATAATTTTGTTTTTACTTTTTCTACTGAAATAGGCACCTGAAGTGTACTGGAGTACGGATTCCTCTGGAGCCGCACTGGGCAATGTACAGGCCGGATCCTCGCTGTACTGATGTGGTATGCAGGCTAGTAGCAGAGCGGAGTGAGCACAGAAGCTCACATAGCACATTGCTGCTCTACCAGTGCCCACTCTGCCAAAGCCCCAAATGATATCTAACATGAAGCAATCCTCCACTAATAAGGCATGTACATTGCTTTGAAGTTAGACATGAGGAATTTTCTGTGCATTGTGCACCAAACTGTATACCACTTGCCAAAATGAACAAGTTGGCTCGTGGGAGTTAGGTGAGAGTGGCGTGCTTTGCATGCCGCCAATTTTTTTTTCCGGGTGTGGACATACCCCTTTTCATAAAACCTCACACCCGTTTGTGTATCTCTCCTCCCCCAATCCCTTTGATGACATGTCCTCGTGCTGTATGGAGGATTAGCCAACTCCAGTAGGAGTTTGGGGAGTCTCTTCTTTTTCCGGGAACCTCCAGGATGTTCCAAGTGAGATGGCAAGTTTGTACTATAGATATAATAAACATTTACATACATAATTACCTACTCACAAACACTCACTACATGCATAACTTAATTTTGTGCATCATATGCTAGGACAGTACATTCACTATGACTGAGAGAAGGGGGAAAGACGTACAGTGTACAGAGCAAAGTTTACAGCATTTTCTTAATGCCGCCTAAATACAGGTTTTACTGTTAGTCTTGATTCACAAGACTGTTAAAAGGGTTGTGTCACTTCAGAAAATAGCACCTATTATGTAGAGCAAGATGTCTTCAGTAAAAAAGACAATATTTTTGCCAATATCCACAGCAAATACAAAATAAATCAAGTACCAGACCAAAGGATCCAAGGGACAGCGGTATTGTCACCCCGACATACGTTTCGCCCAAAGCTTCTTCCTTGGGGCGTATCCATCACTCGATCTCCCTCCATTTTATATTGACACTAATCCTTCACTCATGAAACAATGAAAGAACAATGAAAATAACAGACGTGCCTGATCCAGCACATAACGAAAACAAACTGGGCTAAAGAGACTCCATTGACTACAATAAGAACTGTTCAGGATGCTGCTTTTTTACTGGACAAAAAAGTCATGCATGCAGGACATTTTTGTCTGGTCTTTTTGACAAAATCTGTGACAGAGGCTCCGAATGAAGCCTCCAATGCAAATATAAATAGCATCACATCAAGGTATATCATCAGATCCAAGATTAACACACACATTTAGTGCCAGAACCAAGAACAGTACATAAATGCAACACTAGAAATAAGCATTGCACATAAATACAGCACCAGAACCAGGCACAGTACATAAACACAACAACAAAACCAAGCCCATAAGTCAAATACTGTACCGGAACCAAGCTCATACCATAAATACAGTTCCAGAACCAAACTCATAAGTCTAATGCAGCACCAGAACCAAGTTCATACCATAAATAAGTTAACCTCAGTATATAAATACAGCACTAGAACTAAGCATGTTACACAAATACAGCCCCAGAACGAAGCACAGTACATATACACATCACTGGCAGAACAAACATTTCCATTTTGTGACTTACAAGGTGATGTCTCCACAAGAGTTATTCACCATCCAGTTCAGACCGCCATGATGACTTGCAGATTTTGCTGAGAAGATGTCTTCAGCTTCTTGCTTTACCAACACAACATATATGCTACCACAAACTCCTCTTAGTGCCATATGTATGGTGATAAATATAATAGCACAGTGCCTCTGAATACAACCATGTCACATACTATGTCGCCTGAAAGTAAAAGTGCCACACACTCTGTGAAATTCATATATAGTGCCTCATGCTCTATGCCCCGGTATATAGTGTCTCTTCCTGATGCACCCTTTATATATAGTGTCTCTTGCCTGTGCTCCATTTACATATTGTGCCTCTTCTCTATGTCTCATTTATATATAGTATAGTGCCTCTTGTCTTTTCCCCCTGTATATAGTGCCTCTTGTCAGTGTCCCCTTTATACATAGTGCCTCTTGTCTGTGCCCCTTTATATAAAGTGCCTCTTGTCTGTGCCCTTTTATATACAGTGCCTCTTGTCGATGCCCCCATTTATATATAGTGCCTCTTGTCGGTGCCCTCATTTATATATAGTGCCTCTTGTCTATGCCTCATTTATATACAGTATAGTGCCTCTTGTATTTTCCCCCTGTATATAGGGCCTCTTGTCTGTGCCCCTTTATATATATAGTGCCTCTTGTCTGTGCCCCTTTATATATAGTGCCTCTTGTCTGTTCCTCTTTATATATAGTGCCTCTTGTCAGTGCCCCCATTTATATAAAGTGCCTCTTGTTTGCACGCTCTTCATATACAGTGCCTCTTGTCTGTGCCCCTTTATATATAGTGCATCTTGTCTGTTCCTGATTATATATGGTGCCTCTTCTCTTTGCCCTCTTTATATTAAGGGCCTCTTGTCTGTGCCTTTTTATATATATTGCCTCTTGTCTATGCCTCATTTATATACAGTATAGTGCCTCTTGTATTTTCCCCCTGTATATAGGGCCTCTTGTCTGTGCCCCTTTATATATATAGTGCCTCTTGTCTGTGCCCCTTTATATATAGTGCCTCTTGTCTGTTCCTCTTTATATATAGTGCCTCTTGTCTGTTCCTTTATATATAGTGCCTCTTGTCTGTTCCTCTTTATATATAGTGCCTCTTGTCGGTGCCCCCATTTATATAAAGTGCCTCTTGTTTGCACGCTCTTCATATACAGTGCCTGTTGTCTGTGCCTCTGTATATATAGTGCATCTTGTCTGTTCCTGATTATATATGGTGCCTCTTCTCTTTGTCCTCTTTATATTAAGGGCCTCTTGTCTGTGCCTTTTTATATATAGTGCCTCTTGTTTGTGCCCTCTTTATATACAGTGCCTCTTGTCTGTGCCCTTTTATATAATGCCTCGTCTGTGCCCTCCTTTATATTTAGTGCCTCTTCTCCATTAAACCCTTTATAGTTAGTGCCTCTTGTCTGTGCCTTTTTATATATAATGCCTCTTGTCTATGCTCCCTTTATATATTGTGCCCCTTTACATTTAGTGCAATAATTCAGATAGGGTATTTACAATTTTGTATGCTACATAATGAGCTGATAGATAAATTATTGACGATTGGACTTAATCCCTGGATAGTTCAGTGGCTTTTGGATATATATCAGAGTGCTGTTGTTAATGTGGTGTGGTGTTCCTCAAGTATCTGTTGTTGTTCATGTTCTGTGGTGTACCTCAAGAATCTGTCCTGGGTCCTATTCTTTTTAATATTTTTGTAGGTGAGATAAGAGAAGGTTTTGTAGGTAAGGTTCGCCTGTTTGCCAATGACACAAAAGTGTATAATAGGGTTGACATTTATGAATAGGCTTAAAACTTGGAAAAAGATTTAGCTTTTCTGTATAAATGGTCCATACAATGGTAGTTCAGTGTTTCCAAATGTAAAATAAAATGCACTTGGGGAGAAGGAACCCTCAGTCTGAGTATCGTATTGACAGCTCTGTGTTAGCGATGACTTCGGAAGAGAAGGGTTTAGGCATCCTGATATCAAACAGCTTCAAAATGGGGCAGTAGGGAAAGCAAGTTGGATGCTCGGCTGTATAGCTAGAGGCATAACCTGTAGGAAAGTTGCTTAAAAATGATCCTTGTTGTTCTGCAAGTAGCTCCACATGTAAAACCACAGGTAATCACTGCATTCAGCTACTCCAGTGCTTCAACCACTCCAAATCTCTGCCTAGAGCAAGTTTTTGGGTTTGCTTTTTTTTTTTACGCAACATAGCTCAGAACACAAAAGAATTAAGGGGATGCAGAAGAAAAATTAGGCAGTACTAAGACATGACCTGGTTATTAGAAACAAACTCCTGCCAATCGAAAGTAATAGGTTGGTAAAAAGTCTGGGGATAAAGATATTATACACTGCCTATCCAAAAAAAAGTCACCATATGGATTTAATTAAGCAAATAGGTATGAGCCTCCTATTGGACAATTACGGCATGGGCCATTATCTTTCAGCTGGCAACAAGTTATTTAACCCCAACTGGTGCAGCGAGTTGCTTCTCATCTCTTAAACAACTATGTGGAAAGACACATCTCGTGGTCGTGGAAAAGATGTTAGTCTATTTGAGAAGGGTCAAATTATTGGCATGCATCAAGCAGAGAAAACATCTTAAGAGATTGCAGAAACTACTAAAATTGGGTTAAGAACTGTCCAACACATTATTAAAAACTGGAAGGATAGTGGGGACCCATCGTATTCCAGGAAGAAATGTGGCCGGAAAAAAATCCTGAATGATCGTGATTGGCGATCACTTAAACGTTTGGTGAAATCAAATCGAAGAAAAACAACAGTAGAACTCAGGGCTATGTTTAATAGTGAAAGTAAGAGCATTTCCACACGCACAATGCGAAGTAAACTCAAGGGATTGGGACTGAACAGCTGGGTAGCCGTAAGAAAACCACTAATCAGCGAGGCAAACCAGAAAAAAAGGCTTCAATATGCTAGGGAGCATAAAGATTGGACTCTGGAGCAATGGAAGAAGCTCATGTGGTCTGAGGAGTCCAGATTTACCCTGTTCTAGAGTGATGGGCACATCAGGGTAAGAGAGGCAGATGAAGTGATGCACCCATCATGCCTAGTGCCTACTGTACGAGCCTATGGGGGCAGTGCTATGATCTGGGGTTGCTGCAGTTGGTCAGGTCTAGGTTCAGCAACAGTATGTGCTCCAAGAATGAGGTCAGCTGACTACCTGAACATACTGAATGACCAGGTTATTCCATCAATGGATTTTTTCTGCCCTGATGGCACGGGCATATTCCAAGATTACAATGGCAGGATTCATCGGGCTCAAATTGTGAAAGAGTGGTTCAGGGAGCATGAGACATCATTTTCACACATGGATTGGCCACCACAGAGTCCAGACCTTAACCCCATAGAGAATCTTTGGGATGTGCTGGAGAAGGCTTTGCTTAGCAGTCAGACTCTACCATCAATGCACGATCTTGGTGAAAAACTAATGCAACACTGTTGACATTTGTTGCATTCCAGTTAAGAATCAACCAGGAAAAGGGAGAAACACATTAGAGGGAGGAACAAGGCACAGACCAGCAATGGGTACTACCAAAACAAATATGGGCTCCATGGGGAGCTTCCAATATATTTATACTGTACTTATGTGCCTCAACCCATCGCACAGTGCCTTAAAAAAGTATTCATAACTTTCCACATTACACCCACAAACTTAAATGTATAATATTGGGATTTTATTTGATAGACCAACAAAAGTAGCAACTATGTGTGAAGTGAAAAGAAACTGATACGTGGTGTTCAAAATTTTTAATCAAAAATTGTATGCATTTGTATTCAGCCCCAGAGTCAATACTTTGTAGGACCAACCTTCGCTGCAATTATAGCTACAAGTCTTTAGGGGTATGTCTCTCACAGCTTTGCACATATAGAGGCTGACATTTTTGCCCATTCTTCTTTGCAAAATATCTCAATCTCAGTCAGATAGAATGGAGAGTCTGTGAAGAGCAATTTTTAAGTCTTACCACAGATTCTCAACGGGATTTAGGTCTCGCATTTGACTGGGCCATTCTAACACATGAATATGCTTTGATTTAAAAAATTCTGTTGTAACTCTGGCTGTATGATTAGGGTCGTTGTCATGCTGTAAGGTGAAACTCCACCCCAGTCTCAAGTCTTTTACAGGCTCCACCAGGTTTTCCTCCAGGATTGCCCTGTATTTAGCTTTATCCATCTTCCCATCAACTCTGATCAGCTTCCCTGTCCCTGCTGAAGAAAAGCATCCCCACAGGATGATGCTGCCACCATCATGTTTCACGGTGGGGATGGTGTGTTCAGGGTGAAGTGCAGTGTTAGTTTTCCGCCACACATAATGTTCTGCATTTAGGCCAAAAAGTTCAAATTTGGGCTCATTTGACCAGATCACCTTCTTCCACATGTTTGCTGTGTCCCCTACATGGCTTGTGGCAAACTGCAAACAGGACTTCTTATGGCTTGCTTTCTAAGATGGCTTACTTCTTGCCACTCTTCCATAAAGGCCATGACTAATAGTTGTCCTGTGGACAGATTCTCCCACCTGAGCTGTGGATCTCTGTATCTCTTCCAGAGTGACCATGGGCCTTTTGGCTGCTTCTCTAATTAGTGCTCTCCTTGTCTGGGCTGTCAGTTTAGGTTATCGACCATGTCTTGGTAGGTTTGCAGTTCTGCCATACTCCTTCCATTTTCGGATGGATTGAACAGTGTTCTGTAAGATGTTTAGAGCTTGGGATATTTTTCTTATAGTAAACGAAGCCTGAATGGAACGTTAAAAGAAAACAAAAATTATTTTTATTGGTAAGTATCATAAAACTGGGGCCTTAGCCCACTCAGTACAACATCAAATCAGACTTCAGGGTGTATCAGTCAGAGGTGAGAGGCCTGTATCGATTGTTTGACCTGCACACACCTCTATGAATACGCAGTATTAGGGGGGTGATATAGTAGAGGAATTCACCAGGTAGCCCTATGTATACTCAACACCCTAAATACAAAAGAAAATGTCTCTGGTTATCTTACGGTAAATCCTCGGCGCTGCAAGCCGCAATGAGTGACGTGGGTTTCTGTCACTATCAAACGTTAGGTCAAATAAAAGAGACTGCGCTGCCTCTCCTCGGACTCAAAGGAAAAACTGGATTTTCACCAGGTTCATAGGGTGTAGCAGAGGAGTCTCTTTTATTTGACCATTCTCAACACCCTGATAAGATAAATCACTGTATAGGAGCAATATTCCCAATAAGTGTACACGGAGGTATCGCTAGCGCTAATAAGCAGTGATAAATGCCACTAATACATACGCCAGCACAGATTTCAGTGCAGGCTCAACACACCACTCAGGGTCAGTGTCAGAAGCTTGTAAAGCTCTACACAGAGACAGTATCAGCCTGTGTACTACAGAGACCCTGTTCTTGTGCTCATCCTATGTGTGTCCTCAACGCGTTTCTATGTGACTATCATGCCACATTTCATCAGGAGCAAGACTGATTCTGGCTAAGGAGGAAAATTCCTATGCCATGCACACCAATTGCCTAGGCTGGCATGCAAATGGCGTCCCTCCCGACGCTGTGTTGGCCACGCAATGCCTGTCGGCCCCATTAACTATAATGAGGTCTGGCAGAGAGCTGGCAGCTACCCAGCTGGATAAAAACACTGCGTACATGCAGCAATGTTTGTCCTGCCGAATCTCGGCATATTTGTCAGATAGCCAGCTCTCCGCTGAACCTCATTACAGTCAATGGGGGCCCGATGGGCATTGCGTTAAAATCCGGCATATTAACCAAAGCCTGCTATAAATACAAGAGAGTATGCACTCTTTGTGACAATGATAGCCAATGGTTAGACATATCTAAGTGCGTGATATGTAGTAAGCTGTACGTTTGGCAAGAAAAAAAATATATAAAAAAATAACTCCTCTAAAACCAAGGTGTGAGGACGGAGTCTATGCCTATGTTGACAAACTTCTAATCTGACAAGTTCATGCATGGCTGATCTGCATAAGGATTAGCCCCACTGTGTTTCAATGCTGCTATTCCTCAGCGCTTCTGTCGGAAACAAGTAGCACGGTATTATTTCACTGCTGGATTTTTTCACACAACGTCGCTAAACAACCCTACATGGCCGGCTGCTCTCAGCTCACTTCAGGGGTCACATTCTGGAGCTAGGCCACCAATGTCTCAGATATATGTACACTCCTCAAGATTGAAACTGCAACACCAAGAAGGAAAAGCTGTGGAAATACAGAAATCACAGGGCGGATTATAGACACGGTAATGATATGTCAGTTCTAAAACAAATGGAAAGAAAATATTCAAAATATCTTGATTTATTTAGTACTGAAGATGAGCACCCCACACAGACATACAAGCCCTATGGCTGAGTTCACATCAGATTCCGGTATAGGAGCATGAGAATGGAAAGGACGGATTATGCCTCCCAAAATGTCCGGGCACCGCATACGAATAATACTTATGCCCGGTGCGGGGGGGGTGCAGACAATAGTAAGTAGTGTTGGAAATGAGCCTCCCTAGCGTCACCCGCGATGCTAGGGAGGCTCTTTCTCATCGTGGCCTGCTACTGACTGCCCCCCAAGTCGCTGAATGTTTTCATCCGCGCGACGGTTTGGATGCAGTGGCAACAGGAGCGATGCAGGTGTCAGAGAGTGAGGTAAGTAAGGTGCCCAGGCATTTTGGGGGCATTATAGGGGTTGGATAACCCCTTTTAACTTCTTGCTGCTGATGCCACCAGTCATATTCTTCCTTCCCCCCGCAAGTTGACTGATGTGCAGGGGGCCCTGTAGGCTCTTAGAGGACTCAGGAGTACAGCGTGCTCCCCTCCCCCCCCCCCCCCCCCCGCAGTGGGGGAAGGGGGGAGGAGTAGGAGGAAAGCACACTGTCCTCCTGAGTCCTCTATGAGCCCAGAGCGTCCCCCCCCCCATCAAGAATACTACCCATATCCAACCTGAACCAACCATATAACCATATATATTAACTTTTTATGAAGTCTGCTGGGGGGCTGCACTCACTGGTTGTTGACTTGAAGTTGAACCGATGGCATGGTGGGCAGCACGTAAGCGCAGAGAACTGCCACGCCAGGTGCACGCCTCTGTGTATGCATGAGCGGTGCCTGCTCCCTGCCAGCGATACACTGGCCAATCAGCTGCAGGATCTTTGTGCTGCTTAAGCTGATTGGCCAGTGTGAATTGCAGCAAACGCAGGAGGGAGCCCGTAGCCCGGATCCGATGGAGGTCAGAGGGAGGGAGCCATAGCCGAGGGGTCGCCTGCGCGTCGTCAACCAATGTTGGGGGGAGGGGGCATTGCCAGAGGCCCGGAGAAGATGTAGGAGGTGGGGCCTTCCATGCGCCCGTGCCCCCCTGTGCCGCAGGCCTGCCTATACTGGGAGGCCACTGTGCCAGAGTGATAAACCAAGGTCTCTCAGTTCAAGGATTCTGCCCCCTCAGTTTGTGACAAGTGGCAATAACTGGAACCTCGATGAACATCACACAATCATGCTATACGACTTGATCTGATTTTTCCAGTTTTATGTGCCTAAACAATATTTGTTTTCAGTCTTTTATGCCCTTCCCACATACCACAGATTGGAGCTAGGTGCTTAAAAAGCTGATCATGTGCAGATTTTATGGCTTTTCATTCTTGGTGCTATAATTTCAACCCTGAAGTTCTGTTCAAAGCAAACCCATAACCATGACTTCCATACTCCTGCATAATCCCTCTACACTACAGAATGTGACGCACTCTACACTGGATTCTGTTTCTGAAGCAGGTGATATAGTTCATAGTACCGCACTTTCTCTACCTCTCTCCCTATAGCCCACCCGGTATTCAGCCCATGGCCTTTGTATAAAGCCTCCAGACTACAGCCATGAAGCCCTCCGCCATCATTAACTACTTCCATTCCCAGGCGCTGCGAAACGATGCTTCGGATCACAGTGAATTCGGTGAGAGGCGTGGCCTTCGTGACTGAGGCCGGAGGTTGACCAATGACATCTTTGGGGCGTGCCAAATAATACCTATGGGCGGTGTTAGACGCAAGTGACGTAATGTGGGCGGGCTTTGGTGTTGGCAGGCGGCTCCCGGACTTGGGCATCAGACGAGGTGATAGTGGGCACGATGTGGCACGTCTTGGCCGCCGGATTTCTCTTCTTCCCCGGACTTTACCAGCTGTGTAACCGCTGTGCCCGCAGGGTCCTGCCGGGGTGGGTAGAGGCGGAATACTCGCTCTTCAGCTCCAGGTAAGGGTCTGTGACAAAACATCTGTCTCCCCAGTGGCTGCACATCTGGAGCTTGTAATGTTGTTCAGCTGGAACTTGGAAGAGATGGAGGAGGGCCTGTCACACTGCTGCTCATCACCCCCAGCATCCTGCTTCATTCCCCAGGACACAGCGCTGTCCACATACCCACATAACTCTGAATGTCCATTCGTATACACCGCCTGTACGTCACATTCATATACGCCACCTGTATGTCACCTTCATTCATACACGCCGCCTGTACGTCACCTTCATATACGCCGCCTGTACGTCACCTTCATATACGCCGCCTGTACGTCACCTCCATTCATACACACCGCCTGTACATCACATTGATATACACCGCCTGTACGTAACCTTCATTCATATACGTCGCCTGTATGTCACCTTCATTCATATACACCGCCTGTACGTCACATTCATATACGACATCTGTACGTCACCTTCATTAATATACGCCGCCTGTACGCCGCCTTCATATACACCGCCTGTACGTCACCTTCATTCATATACACCGCCTGTACATCACCTTCATTCATATACACCGCCTGTTTGTCACCTTCATTCATATACACCGCCTGTATGTCACCTTCATTAATATACGCCGCCTGTATGCCGCCTGTACGTCACCTTCATTAATATACGCCGCCTGTACGCCGCCTTCATATACGCAGCCTGTACGTCACCTTCATTCATATACACAGCCTGTACATCACCTTCATTCATATACACAGCCTGTATGTCACCTTCATTCATATACACAGCCTGTCCGTCACGTTCATTCATATACACAGACTGTAGGTCACTTTCATTCATATACACCTCCTGTACATCACCTTCATTCATATACACAGCCTATACATCACCTTCATTCATATACACAGCCTGTACATCACCTTCATTTATATACACCGCCTGTACGTCACCTTCATTTATATACACCGCCTGTACGTCAAGTTCATTCATATACACAGCCTGTAAATCACCTTCATTCATATACACCACCTGTATGTCACCTTCATTTATATACACCGCCTGTACGTCACATTCATATACACCGCCTGTACGTAACCTTCATTCATATACACCGCCTGTACGTCACATTCATTTCATATACGACATCTGTACGTCACCTTCATTAATATACGCCGCCTGTACGCCGCCTTTATTCATATACACCGCCTGTACATCACCTTCATTCATATACACCGCCTGTTTGTCACCTTCATTCATATACACCGCCTGTATGTCACCTTCATTAATATACACAGCCTGTATGTCACCTTCATTCATATACACAGCCTGTCCGTCACGTTCATTCATATACACCTCCTGTACATCACCTTCATTCATATACACCGCCTGTACATCACCTTCATTCATATACACCTCCTGTACATCACCTTCATTTATATACACAGCCTGTACATCACCTTCATTCATATACACCTCCTGTACATCACCTTCATTCATATACACAGCCTGTACATCACATTCATATACACAGCCTGTATGTCACCTTCATTTATATACACCGCCTGTCCGTCACATTCATTCATATATACCGCCTGTACATGACTTTCATTCATATACACCGCCTGTACATCACCTTCATTCATATACACCTCCTGTACATCACCTTCATTCATATACACAGCCTGTACATCACCTTCATTCATATACACCGCCTGTACGTCACCTTCATTTATATACACCGCCTGTATGTCAAGTTCATTCATATACACAGACTGTAGGTCACGTTCATTCATATACACCGCCTGTATGTCAAGTTCATTCATATACACAGCCTGTACATCACCTTCATTCATATACACCGCCTGTACATCACCTTCATTCATATACACGGCCTGTACATCACATTCATATACACAGCCTGTATGTCACCTTCATTTATATACACCGCCTGTACATCACATTCATTCATATACACCGCCTGTATGTCACGTTCATTCATATATGCCGCCTGTACGTCAATTTCATTCATATACAGTGGGTACGGAAAGTATTCAGACCCCCTTCCATTTTCACTATTTGTTATTGCAGCCATTTGCTAAAATCTTTTAAATTATTATTTTTTCCTCATTAATGTACACACAGCACCCTATATTGACAGAAAAGCACTGAATTGTTGACATTTTTGCAGATTTATTTAAAAAGAAAAACTGAAATATCACGTGGTCCTAAGTATTCAGACCCTTTGCTCAGTATTTAGTAGAAGCCCTCTTTTGATCTAATACAGCCATGAGTCTTTTTGGGAAAGAAGCAACACGTTTTTCACACCTGGATTTGGGGATCCTCTGCCATTCCTCCTTGCAGATCCTCTCCAGTTCTGTCAGGTTGGATGGTAAACGTTGGAGGACAGCCATTTTTAGGTCTCTCCAGAGATGCTCAATTGGGTTTAAGTCAGGGCTCTGGCTGGGCCATTCAAGAACAGCCACGGAGTTGTTTACTGTGTTTAGCTGTGTGCTTAGGGTCATTGTCTTGTTGGAAGGTAAACCTTCGGCCCAGTCTGAGGTCCTGAGAACTCTGGAGAAGGTTTTCGTCCAGGATATCCCTGTACTGGACTGCATTCACCTTTCCCTCGATTGCAACCAGTCGTCCTGTCCCTGCAGCTGAAAAACACCCCACAGCATGATGCTGCCACCACCATGCTTCACTGTTGGGACTGTATTGGACAGGTGATGAGCAGTGCCTGGTTTTCTCCACACATACCACTTAGAATTAAGGCCAAAAAGTTCTATCTTGGTCTTATCAGACCAGAGAATCTTATTTCTCACCATCTTGGAGTCCTTCGGGTATTTTTTTAGCAAACTCCATGAGGGCTTTCGTGTGTCTTGCACTGAGGAGAGGCTTCTGTCGGGCCCCTCTGCCATAAAGCCCCGACTGGTGAAGGGCTGCAATGATGGTTGACTTCCTACAACTTTCTCCCATCTCCCGACTGCATCTCTGGAGCTCAGCCACAGTGATCTTTGGGTTCTTCTTTACCTCTCTCACCAATGCTCTTCTCCCCCGATAGCTCAGTTTGGACGGACGGCCAGCTCTAGGAAGGGTTCTGGTCGTCCCAAACGTCTTCCATTTAAGGATTATGGAGGCCACTGTGCTCTTAGGAACCTTAAGTGCAGAAGAAATTTTTTGTAACCTTGGCCAGATCTGTGGCTTGTCACAATCCCGTCTCTGAGCTCTTCAGGCAGTTCCTTTGACCTCATGATTCTCATTTGCTCTGACATGCACTGTGAGCTGTAAGGTCTTATATAGACAGGCCTGTGGCTTTCCTAGTCAAGTCCAAACTGTATAATCAAACAGCTGGACTCAAATGAAGGTGTAGAACCATCTCAAGCATGATCCGAAGAAATGGACCGCACCTGAGTGTCACAGCAAAGGGTGTGAATACTAAATACCATGTGATATTTCAGGTTTTTTTTTAAATAAATCTGCAAAAATGTAAACAATTCTGTGTTTTTCTGTCAATATGGGGTGCTGTGTGTACATTAATGAGGAACAAAAATGAACTTAAAAGATTTTAGCAAATGGCTACAATTTAACAAAGAGTGAAAAATTTAACGTCACATTCATTCATAGGGGTGGGCCATATGGCCTAAAATCTATATTGCGATATAATTTTAAGCATGTGCGATATGCGATATATATTGCGATATATTGTTTTTTATATTTGTGTTTAAACGTTTTTTGTTTTTTTTTACTTTTTATTTAATAACTATTAGCCTCCTTAAGGGCTAGAACCCTTGTCATATTCACCCTAATAGAGCTCTATTAGGGTGAATAGGACGTTACACTCTCCCTGCTGCCCTGTATATAGTACCCACAGCAGCAGGGAGCTGACCATGGCAGCCAGCCTCTGATCAGCCCCCCAGCCTCTCATGTGCCCCCCCCAGCCTCTGATCAGCCCCCCAGCCTCTGATCAGCCCCCCAGCCTCTGATAAGCCCCCAGCCTCTGATCAGCCCCCAGCCTCTCGTCAGCCCTCAGCCTCTCATGTGCCCCCCAGCCTCTCATCAGCTCCCCCAGCCTCTGATCAGCCCCCCCAGCCTCTGATCAGCCCCCCCAGCCTCTCATCAACCCCCCAGCCTCTCATGTGCCTCCCAACCTCTGATCAGCCCCCCAGCCTCTGATCAGCCCCCCAGCCTCTCATGTGCCTCCCAACCTCTGATCAGCCCCCCAGCCTCTCATGTGCCTCCCGACCTCTCATGTGCCCCCCAGCCTCTCCCTCTCATCAGCCCCCTCTGGTAACTCAAACCCTCCCTCCCCAGTATTAATCATTGGTGGCAGTGGCCACAGGGTCTCCCTCCCCCATCATTGGTGGCAGTGGGCAGTGCGCCCCCCTCCCTCCCCAGTATTAATCATTGGTGGCAGGGGCCCCCTTCCCCCCTACATCATTGGTGGCAGCAGCAGTTCCGATCGGAGTCCCAGCAGTGTAATGCTGGGGCTCCGATCGGTTACCATGGCAGCCAGGACGCTACTGAAGTCCTGGCTGCCATGGTATGTAAGTGAGCAGCATTATACTCATGTGCGCTCCATTATACTCATGTGCGCCGCACAGATCTATGAGAAGAAGGAGCGCTCGGCGGCCACCGCGCACGCTGCTCACTTACATACCATGGCTACTTCAGTAGCGTCCTGGCTGCCATGGTAACCGATCGGAGCCCCAGCATTACACTGCTGGGACTCCGATCGGAACTGCCGCTCAAGGTCATATCGCGGTCCGTCGATATAGGCGATATGCACAAAATCCATATCGTGGCACAAATTTATATTGCATATTGCCAATATCGCCTATACCGTCCACCCCTAATAGACACCCTTTTTTTTTTTTTTTTTGCATTAACATGCGGAGCTCACGCATGCAACATTAAGGCAATAAATTAGTGATCCTTTATCCTATATGCCGCCTGTACGTCACATTCATTCATATATACCGCCTGTACATCACTTTCATTCATATATACCGCCTGTACATCACCTTCATTCATATATACCGCCTGTACATCACCTTCATTCATATATACCGCCTGTACATCACTTTCATTCATATATACCGCCTGTACATCACCTTCATTCATATATACCGCCTGTCCGTCACATTCATTCATATATACCGCCTGTACATCACTTTCATTCATATATACCGCCTGTACATCACCTTCATTCATATATACCGCCTGTACATCACTTTCATTCATATATACCTCCTGTACATCACCTTCATTCATATATACCGCCTGTACGTCACTTTCATTCATATATACCGCCTGTACATCACTTTTATTCATATATACCGCCTGTACATCACCTTCATTCATAGACGCAGCCTGTACATCACCTTCATTCATAGACGCAGCCTTTACGTCACCTTCATTCGTATATGCTGCCTGTACGTCACATTTATTCCTAGACACCGCCTGTACTTCATGTTTATTAAAATACACTGCCTGTATGGCACGTTCATTCATATACACTACACTGCCTGTACATCATGGTCATTCATATATACCTCCTGTATGTAATGTTCATTTATATACAGTGCCTGTATGTCTTGGTCATTCATATACGTCGCCTGTATATCATGTTCATTCATATACACCACACAGCCTGTATGTCATGGTCATTCGTATACGCTACATCGCTTGTACATCATGGTTGTTTATATACACCGTCTGTATGTCATGGTCATTCATATATACCGCCATTATTTCAGGGTCATTCATATTCACTGCCTGTATGTCATGTTCATTCCTATACACTACACCATCTGTACGTTGTGTTCATTCATATACACCGCCTGTACGTCTAGTTCATTCAGCTACATTGCTTGTAGGTCATGTTGATTCGTATACACCACCTGTACATCATGTTCATTCATATACAAATCAACAGGAACAGAACAAAGTACAGGTTGGCGGCACTACTAGAAGTCGCATGAAATCACCCTCTTCTCTTATGAACGGTCAAACCACGGCCAACCAGCGTCCAAGCAAAAACATGTGGTGCTCAGCAAATGAAAAAAGCAAATTCTTCATTTATATACACCTCCTGTACGTCATGGTCATTCATATACACCTCCTGTACGTCATGGTCATTCATATACACCTCCTGAACGTCATGTTAATTTATATACACTGCCTGTATGTCATGGTCATTCATATACACCTTCTGTACGTCATGGTCATTCATATTCACCTCCTGAACGTCATGGTCATTCATATACACCTTCTGTACGTCATGGTCATTCATATACACCTCCTGAACGTCATGGTCATTCATATACACCTCCTGTACGTCATGGTCATTCATATACATCGCCTGTACGTCATGGTCATTCATATACATCGCCTGTATGTCATGGTCATTCATATACACCTCCTGAACGTCATGGTCATTCATATACACCTCCTGAACGTCATGGTCATTCATATACACCGCCTGTACGTCATGGTCATTCATATACACCTCCTGAACGTCATGTTAATTTATATACACTGCCTGTACATCATGGTTATTCATATACACCTCCTGTACGTCATGTTAATTTATATACACTGCCTGTATGTCATGGTCATTCATATACACCTTCTGTACCTCATGGTCATTCATATACACCTCCTGTACGTCGTGGTCATTCATATACACCTCCTGTACGTCATGTTAATTTATATACACTGCCTGTATGTCATGGTCATTCATATACACCTCCTGTACGTCATGGTCATTCATATACACCTCCTGTACGTCATGTTAATTTATATACACTGCCTGTATGTCATGGTCATTCATATACATCGCCTGTACGTCATGGTCATTTATATACACTGCCTGTATGTCATGGTCATTCATATACACCGCCTGTACCTCATGTTCATTCATATACACCGCCTGTACCTCATGTTCATTCATATACATCGACTGTACGTCATGGTCATTCATATACACCACCTGTACGTCATGGTCATTCATATACACCTCCTGAACGTCATGGTCATTCAGATACATCGCCTGTACTTCATGGTCATTCATATACACCTCCTGTACCTCATGGTCATTCATATACATCGCCTGTACGTCATGGTCATTCATATACATCGCCTGTACGTCATGGTCATTTATATACACTGCCTGTATGTCATGGTCATTCATATACACCTCCTGTACCTCATGGTCATTCATATACACCTCCTGTACGTCGTGGTCATTCATATACACCTCCTGTACGTCATGTTAATTTATATACACTGCCTGTATGTCATGGTCATTCATATACATCTCCTGTACGTCGTGGTCATTCATATACACCTCCTGTACGTCGTGGTCATTAATATACATCGCCTGTACGTCATGGTCATTTATATATACTGCCTGTACGTCATGGTCATTTATATACACTGACGGTACGTCATGGTCATTTATATACACCTGCCTGTACGTCATGGTCATTCATATACACTGCCTGTTTGTCATGGTCATTCATATACACCGCCTGTACGTCATGGTCATTAATATACATCGCCTGTACGTCATGGTCATTTATATACACCATCCTGTACGTCATGGTCATTCATATACACTGCCTGTATGTCATGGTCATTAATATACACTGCCTGTATGTCATGGTCATTCATATACACCATCTGTACGTCATGGTCATTCATATACATCACCTGTACGTCATGGTCATTCATATACACCTCCTGTACATCATGGTCATTCATATACACCTGCCTGTATGTCATGGTCATTCATATACATCGCCTGTACGTCATGGTCATTTATATACACCTCCTGTACGTCATGGTCATTCATATACACCTCCTGTACGTCATGGTCATTCATATACATCGCCTGTACGTCATGGTCATTCATATACACCTCCTGTACGTCATGGTCATTCATATACACCGCCTGTACGTCATGGTCATTCATATACACCTCCTGTACGTCATGGTCATTCATATACATCGCCTGTACGTCATGGTCATTCATATACACCACCTGTACGTCATGGTCATTCATATACACCACCTGTACGTCATGGTCATTCATATACATCACCTGTACGTCATGGTCATTCATATACACCTGCCTGTATGTCATGGTCATTCATATACACCTCCTGTACGTCATGGTCATTCATATACACCTCCTGTACGTCATGGTCATTCATATACACCACCTGTATATCTTAGTCATTCATTCTAGACCAGGCATCAGCAACCTTCGGCCCTCCAGCTGTGGTGAAACTACGACTCCCATCATGCACACTTGCTTAGCTATTTTCAGAATTCCCATAGAAGTGAATGGAGCATGCTAGGAGTCGTAGTTTCAACACATCTGGAGTGCCGAAGGTTGCTGACCGCTGTTCTAGACTGTCACAAAAATCCCCCTTCCTCTCAAATTTCACATAGCCCTTTCATTAAAGGGTGACATCATTAGATCTCCTAGAGAGGGTGTCATCCAGCGTTGCTCCCTTCTTGAATGGAAATGTTGCTTATTCAAAATAAAAAGACCGTCTTCCCCAACACCAGATACAACTGAAAACTACTGTATAGACAACTTGAAAGGGGTGAGCGGTTTTATTTTTCCACTGCTGAAGCTGTGTGACGTTTTTCTTTTGTGTAGGATGAGTTGATGTTTTCATTGGTAGCAGCCACTGTGTCAAACCTCTTAGATGTCATGGTCTCTCCTCGCTGTGATATCTAAGGGGTTAAACAATCAGGATTTGCTTCCTCTGTGATCCCAGCGGGTCAGATACCATCGATGATTGCACAGACATGGCTGTCGCAGTGATGTAGAAGATTCTGTGGCAGGTATACCCCGCAAGTGGTGGACATGTATGTCATTTTTCATTAGGGGTGAGATCCAATAGGCATATAGTACACCGACGGCAACGCTCTGTTACTGACATTCAGAACATTATATACAAAAATGCAACAGGAATGCCAACAGATGGCATGACAATGCGACATACAGTACCTGTGCCCACATGTATAGGTACCTATGTGAGGAGACTGATGTCGGAGACAGTAAGCTGTTGTGGCAGTATAGAAGCAGTTACATCACATTTACACATGAAATAGGTCATGTGATCTGCATGACTATTCCCTGTGTGGCATCACCATAATTAAATACAAAAGACAGGAACAAATTCCAGCTTCCTAATAAAAACGACCGTCTTTATTAAACAAGCGATAAAAACTCCCATAGAAAAAACACTTTTATCTACGCGTTTTGGATTAACCACATCAGCCCCCCTAGCTTAAACACCCTTAATGACCAGGCCACTTTTTACAATTCCGCACTACACTACTTTCACCGTTTATTGCTCCGTCATGCAACTTACCACCCAAATGAATTTTATCTCCTTTTCTTCTCACTAATAGAGCTTTCATTTGGTGGTATTTCATTGCTGCTGACATTTTTACTTTTTTTGCTATTAATCAAAAATGACCGAAATTTTTGCAAAAAAATGACATTTTTCACTTTCTGTTGTAAAATTTTTCAAAAAAAACTACATTTCTATATAAATTTTTCTCTAAATTTATTGTTCTACATGTCTTTGATAAAAAAATCCAATAAGTGTATATTTATTGGTTTGGGTAAAAGTTATAGCGTTTACTAAACTATGGTGCAAAAAAGTGAATTTTGGCATTTTGAAGCAGCTCTGACTTTCTGAGCGCCTGTCATGTTTCTTCAGGTGCTAGAATGTCAGGAAAGTATAAATACCCCCCAAATCACACCATTTTAGATAGAAGACACCCCAAAGTATTCGCGGAGGGGCTTGGTGAGTTCATGTATCATTTCATTTTTTTCACAAGTTAGCGGAAAATGACACTTTCTGAGAAAAAAAAAAAAAAAAAAGTTTCAATTTCTGATAACTTCTGGCAAAAAAAAATGAAATCTCAGACGGACTCACTATGCCCCTCAGTGAATACCTTGGGGTGTCTACTTTCCGAAATGGGGTCATTTGTGGGGTGTGTTTACTGTTCTGGCATTTTGGGCGGGGCTAAATTGTGAGCCGCCATGTAAAACCTAAAGGTACTCGTTGGAATTTGGGCCCTTGCGCACCCAGGCTGCAAAAAAGTGTCACTTATGTGGTATCGCCGTAGTCAGGAGAAGTAGGGCAATGTGTTTTGGGGTGTATTTTTACATACACCCATGTTGTGTGAGAGAAATATCTCAGTAAATTGTCAACTTTGTATAAAAATTTTTAAAAGTTGTCGTTTACAGAGATATTTTTCACACAAAGTATGAGTATATATAAAAATACACCCTAAAACACATTGACCTACTTCTGAGTACGGCGATACCACATGTGTGCCACTTTTTGCAGCTTGGATGCGCAAAGGCCCTAAAACCAATGATTACCTTTAGGATTTCACAGGGCATTTTTACGCATTTGGATTCCAGACTTCTTCTCACGCTTTAGGGGCCCCTAAAATGCCAGGACAGTATAAATACCCCACATGTGACCCCATTTTGGAAAGAAGACACCCCAAGGTATTCCGTGAGGGGTATGGTGAGTTCATGTAAAACTTTATTTTTTGTCACAAGTTAGTGGAATATGAGACTTTGTAAAAAAAAAAAAAACTATTTCCGCTGACTTGTGCCAAAAAATAAAAATTCTGTGGACTCACCATGCCCCTCACAGAATACCTAGGGGTGTCTTCTTTCCAAAATGGGGTCACATGTGGGGTATTTATACTCACCTGGCATTTTAGGGGCCCCTAAAGTGTGAGAATCCAAATGCATAAAAATGGCCTGTGAAATCCTAAAGGTACTCATTGGTTTTAGGGCCCCTTGCGCACCAGGCTGCAAAAGTGTCACTCATGTGGTATCGCCGTACTCAGGAGAAGTAGGGCAATGTGGTTTGTGGTGTATTTTACATATACCCATGCTGCGTGTGAGAAATATCGCTGTAAACGACAACTTTTAAATTTTTTTCAAAGTTGTCAATTTACAGAGATATTTCTCTCACCCAGTATGGGTATATGTAAATACACTCAAACACATTGCCCTACTTCTCCTGAGTACGGCAATACCACATGTGTGACACTTTTTGCAGCCAAGATGCTAAGGGCCCTAATTCCAATGAGTACCTTTAGGAGGGCATTTTTACGCATTTTTCTTCTCACGCTTTAGGGCCCCTAAAATGCCAGGGCAGTATAAATACCCCACATGTGACCCCATTTTGGAAGAAGACACCCCAAGGTATTCCATGGGGGGCATGGCGAGTTCATAGAAGATTTTTTTTTTGGCACAAGTTAGTGGAAATTGATTTTTTATTGTTTTTTCTCACAAAGTCTCCCTTTCCGCTAACTTTTGACAAAAAGTTTAATTTTTCATGGACTCATTATGCCCCTCAGCGAATACCTCGGGGTGTCTTCTTTCCAAAATGGGGTCACATGTGGGGTATTTATACTGCCCTGGCATTTTAGGGGCCCTAAAGCGTGAGAAGAAAAATGCGTAAAAATGCCCTCCTAAAAGGTACTCGTTGGAATTTGGGCCCCTTTGCGCATCTTGGCTGCAAAAAAGTGTCACTCATGTGGTATCGCCGTACTCAGGAGAAGTAGGGCAATGTGTTTTGTGGTGTATTTTTACATATACCCATGCTGGGTGAGAGAAATATCTCTGTAAATTGACAACTTTGAATAAAAAAATTTAAAAAGTTGTCGTTTACAGCGATATTTCTCACACCCAGCATGGGTATATGTAAAAATACACCCCAAAACACATTGCCCTACTTCTCCTGAGTACGGCGACACCACATGAGTGACACCTTTTTGCAGCCAAGATGCGCAAAGGGGCCCTAAAACCAATGAGTACCTTTAGGATTTCACAGGGCATTTTTACTCATTTGGATTCTCACGCTTTAGGACCCCTAAAATGCCAGGGCAGTATAAATACCCCACATGTGACCCCATTTTGGAATGAAGACACCCCAAGGTATTCTGTGAGGGGTATGGCGAGTTCACAGAAAAAAAAAATTTGGAGCAAGTTAGCGGAAATTGTTTTTTTTTTTTTTTTTTTTACAGTCTCATATTCCACTAACTTGTGACAAAAAATAATATTTTCCATGAACTCCCCATACCCCTCACAGAATACCTTGGGGTGTCTTCTTTCTAAAATGGGGTCACATGTGGGGTTTTTGTACTGCCCTGGCATTTTAGGGGTCTTCGCAATCATTACACGTATGGCCAGCATTAGGAGTTTCTGCGATTCTCCGTATATTGAGCATACGGGTAATGAGATTTTTCTCCGTTCAGCCTCTGCGCTGAAAAAAAAAAAAATGAACGGCACAGATTTTTTCATTCGCGATCGATCAATGTGGATGAAAAAATCTCTGCCAAATCAGTGACTGCGGTGCGGTGGGCTGGGCGCTAGCTACCTAACAAGTAGCTAGCTAACTGGCGGTAAAAGGGGCCCTTATGCCCCATTCACCGTCCGAAATTCTGTTTGCGGAACGGAATTGCGGACCCATTCATTTCTATGGGGACAGACTTTGTCCCGCTCGGATCCGGAATTACGGATCCGCGCTCGAGTCTGCACTTCCGTTCTGCAAAAATATAGAACATGTCCTATTCTTGTCCGCAACTGCGGACAAGAAAAAGCATTTTCTATATAGTTCTGGCAATGTGCGGATCTGCAAAATGCGGAAAGCACATTGCCGGTGTCCGTGTTTTGAGGATCCGCGGATCCGTGAATCCACGGATCCGCAAAACACATATGGACGTCTGAATGGAGCCTTACAAGGGTGTGATCAATGACAGGGGGTGATCAGGGGTCTAGATGGGGTGATCAAGGGGTTAATAGGTGAGGGGTGGGTGGGGGGGTTAGTGTAGTGTTTGGTGCAACTTTACAGTGTTACCTGGTCCTCTGGTGGTCGATCCCAGTAAATGGGACCACCAGAGGACCAGGTAGCAGCTATATCAGACGCTGTTCATAAAACAGCGTCTGATATAGCAGTTTGATGCGATTTTATTCGCATCTACAGCCTGCCAGCGATGGATCATCGCTGGCAGGCTGTAGCCGAACTGCTGTGCCGCGCTTCCCTGTGAGCGCGCGCGTTCACAGGAAATCTCGGCTCTCACGAGATGACGCGCCGACGCGTCAACTCAGAGCTACAGGACCGCCCGCAGGACGCATCCCTGCGTTAGGCGGTCCTGTAGCGGTTAAAACATTAGAATCCTTACTCATGACAAGATATACATAGCAATTTGCTGCTGATGCCTTCGTAACCTTATGGGCTGTCCTCTGCTGATGTCTCTCTAGTAGCTTATTTTCTAGCTTGTAAAGTACTATGGACTGTGATATGGACTGTGATAGGGGGCTGTGATATGGGTCTGTGATATGGGTCTGTGATATGAACTGTGATAGGGGGCTGTGATATGGAGCTGTGATAGGGGGCTGTGATAGGGGGCTGTGATAGGGGGCTGTGATATGGAGCTGTGATAGGGGGCTGTGATAGGGGGCTGTGATAGGGGGCTGTGATATGGGGCTGTGATATGGAGCTGTGATATGGGGCTGTGATATGGAGCTGTGATAGGGGGCTGTGATAGGGGGCTGTGATATGGGGCTGTGATATGGAGCTGTGATATGGAGCTGTGATAGGGGGCTGTGATATGCACTGTGATATGGGGCTGTGATATGGGGCTGTGATATGGAGCTGTGATAGGGGGCTGTGATATGCACTGTGATATGGGGCTGTGATAGGGGGCTGTGATATGGACTGTGATATGGGGCTGTGATATGGGTCTGTGATATGGGTCTGTGATATGAACTGTGATAGGGGGCTGTGATATGGAGCTGTGATAGGGGGCTGTGATATGTGGCTGTGATATGGGGCTGTGATATGGGTCTGTGATATGAACTGTGATAGGGGGCTGTGATATGGGTCTGTGATATGGGTCTGTGATATGGGTCTGTGATATGGGTCTGTGATATGAACTGTGATAGGGGGCTGTGATATGGGGCTGTGATATGGAGCTGTGATAGGGGGCTGTGATAGGGGGCTGTGATATGGGGCTGTGATATGGAGCTGTGATAGGGGGCTGTGATAGGGGGCTGTGATATGGAGCTGTGATAGGGGGCTGTGATATGCACTGTGATATGGGGCTGTGATAGGGGGCTGTGATATGGACTGTGATATGGGGCTGTGATATGGGTCTGTGATATGGGTCTGTGATATGAACTGTGATAGGGGGCTGTGATATGGAGCTGTGATAGGGGGCTGTGATATGTGGCTGTGATATGGGGCTGTGATATGGGGCTGTGATATGGGGCTGTGATATGGGCTGTGATATGGACTGTGATATGGGTCTGTGATAGGGGGCTGTGATATGGACTGTGATATGGGGCTGTAATATGGACTGTGATATGGGGCTGTGATATGTGGCTGTGATATGGAGCTGTGATATGGAGCTGTGATAGGGGACTCCACGATTTGCGGACCACAAAACGGATACAGTCATGTGTATGAGTTCTAAGTATCGAGCAGCATTCAAGATCTGTTGTCCGTATGCCATGCTGCTGGGCATAAATAGTTAAAAAAGGAAGTACATGCATGCACCTACTTTGTAAGCTGGTTCTTGTTATCTGTAGCCTCATGCTGGTGACACTGATAGATAAAACACATTGGGGAAGATTTATCAAACTGGTGTAAAGTAGAACTGGCTTAGTTGCCCATAGCAACCAATCAGATTCCACCTTTCATTTTTCAGAGCTCCTTTGGAGAATGAAAGGTGAAATCTGATTGGTTGCTATGGGCAACTTAGCCAGTTTTCCTTTACATCGTGTTTGATAAATCTCCCCCATTGACTCCTGTAGCAGTTATACCTACACATGCCCTGTATGGGTACAGTGCCACATCTTAGGGCCCTTTACACTGCTGAGCAGACAATTTTCGGGAAGGAAGTGTCCCTTCCTGGCAATCACCTGCTTATAAACCGATGGAAGCAGAGTATTGGGACCAATGGGATCGTGTTTCCGCCTCAAAATCAGCTCCAGAAATACCTCAAAACGGTCTCCCGTTCATTTCGATAGGAGGCAGCACTTGGAAAAGCCCTTGGAAGAACCAGCATGCCCTATCTTGGGGTGGAATCCGCTCTGGATCTCCTATTGAAATGAATGAAAAGTGTAAAAAAAAACAAAAAACTGCTCAGTATGTGTCCACGTGTTTCCTGCACGCTTTTTGGCGCACGAAAATCACAAGCTGAAAATGCAGTTTTAAACTGAAGTAAACACCCATTGGTTACAAAGGTTGACAAACTGCATCAAAAATGCGTTAAACTGTGCAAAAAAATATGCTCAATTTTGTAGGTGGATTTTCAAAATCCATTGTGTGAACATACCCTTAATTAGTACTTTTAGCGCACCAAGGTAGGCTGTTCTGGATGGTATTTGTGTTCAATTACGGTATGTGATAAACACTTTAGAGGGAACCTGTCACATTGAGCCTGGTGTCTGATATGTTATAAAGCACAATGTTCTGAGTACATTGATACATAGGTTTCTGGGACAGGGGTCAGTAGAACGTACCCTGCCGCTAAATCTACTAGACGTACAGTAAGAAGAGCAAGGAAGATGTGTGGTGGAAGGGAGCCACATTGCCTAATCCTGTGCAGCATCAATTTTGGAACAGCAACGCATTTGTGCTACTCACAGTGAACATTTTTCTGACGCGTTTTGATCAGCCTGCCAGATCTCTCTGCATTCCGGCATTGCCAGAAGCTTAGACCTCACCCTCCGGCCCCTTTAAGTATAATGGGGACTGGCGGACATCAAGCCGCAATCCGGCAAATATGCCGAGAATCAGCCGGGAGGGAACCACTGAGCGTAGCGATTCTCGGCATATTTGCCAGATTCCGGCCAGATCTCTGCCAGTCCCTATTATAGTTAATGGGGCCGGACGGAGACATTAGTGCGGCCTCCATGGATCAGACCTGTTTTTCCAGCACATCCCACAGATGCTTAATCAGATTGAGATCTGGGGATTTTAAAGGCCACATCAAAACCTTGACCTCTTTATTATTTCCCCAAACCATACCTAAACAACCCATTGTCCTGCTGAAAAATGCTACTGCTGGTAGGGCATATTGTTACCATGAAGGGTTTACCGTACTTGTTGGCAGTAGAGTTGAGCGAACTTGTATTTTAAGTTCCTTTTCCAAAGTTCGGGTTCGGGTTATCGAAGCATCCCGTTATGGATTCTGCTACCACGGACCATAACGGCATTTGGAATCCATAAGGGATTCTTCAATGAACCCGAACCTTGGACAGCACGAAGGACCTGGGGTGACGTCACCGTCATGTGATGACTGCAGGGGGCGTGGCTCAGTACTGGATTAGATAAGAGGTGGTAGCCTACGACCTCTTATCCAATCCAGTACTGAGCCACGCCCCCTGCACTGATCACATGACGGTGACGTCACCCCAGGTCCTTCACCCCGTGTTCCAAATGCCGTTATGGTCCGTGGTAGCCGAATCCATAACGGGATGCTTGGATAATCCGAACCCGAACTTTGGACGCCGAACTTAAAACAAGTTCGCTCAACTCTAGTTGGCAGCAATGTTTAGGAAGGTGGTACATGTCAAAGAAGCATTGACATGAATGCCAGGACCCGAGGTTTCCCAGCAGAAAAATGGCTAGAGCAATACACCGCCTACACCAGCTTGTCTTGGTGCCATCTCTTAAGGGGGTTCTCCGGGAAGGATTTAAAATGGCCAGCAGCAACTTTTCCTAGAATGTGAGCAGGACTGGTTGCCTCCACTTGGAGAGCTGCCTAGCTGGCTGAGGGGCCTCACTACAACATTACACTCTGGCATATGTCAGGCTGCTCAGCCATGATGGCATATCATAGGCAGGATCACATCATTACCATCTACTGTAGAGCAGTGTAGTGTGTTGTGAGAATCTGCTCCCTCGCCCCTTTAGGCAACTCTACAAGTAGAGGCAACCACTCCAATCTTAAATTAGGTTATCCGTATCAGATTGGGGAGGATCTGACACCCAGCACCCGCAGCCATCAGTTGGTCAAGTGAATGAGATCTGTGCTGCAGTAAGCAGTGCAGTCCACTGTTATTTATGGCGCCGGCAACTGCTGAGGACAGCTGAATGGCGGGTGTGCGGCGGATCTTCACTGATCTGATAGCGACGAAGGACAGGTCATCGATATCTAGAACTGGGATAAGCCCTCTATGCAACACACAGATGCAAGAAAAAGCAGGTTAGACGATATAAAAATGTATAACACATAATACAGCAAGTACTGCACATCCAGTATATTCATGAGGATTTATAGGTAGGGGAGATGTCTAGGTAAGCAGACCAAAAAGACAGGTTACCAATAGACTTCAGTGGGCCAGACAAATATTCTAATGCATTAGAGATGTGTAAGGAGCAGATACGTAGAGAAAGAGGCACAGGGCTAACTCACAGGACTATAGAGCCGCCAAGATCAGTCACAATGTATTTGTGTCTTACATTGCTGAAGACAATTGTACTTCCTTTCCCATAGATGCAAAGCTTGAGTGCAGGAAAATGTGAAGGTTAAAGCTACATCCAGCGCCTTTGTCACTGGGAATTGTCACCTTATATGTCATTGGTATATATGTGCAGTTATATGTGACAAACAAAGCCAGCAAATATTGATGTTTTCTAGGCGCCAAGTGCAATTAACAGAACTGTAACTCTGTCGAACATACATTATTTTAGAAATTAGGACTCTTAACGGGGTTGATGCCACCTCAGCGTTTATGGCATATCACTAGGATATGCCAAAAATATATGATAGGTGCAGGTCTCAACTCTGGGATCCGCTCCTATCTCCAGAACATGGCCCCCGAAGTAAATGGAACGCAGCCGCGCAAATAGCGCCGTTCTGCAAATAGCCATGCCCTGGCTTAGCTATTTCCAGCATTCCTATAGCAGTAAGTGGAAAGGACGCCGTGCATGCGCAGTCTTCCCTCCTTTGGGGGCCGTTCTGGAGATAGGAGCAGGTTCCAGAGGTGGGATCCTCACCTATCTGATAATTGTGGTATATCATCACAATATGCCATAAATCATGAGATGGGAGAATCCATTTAAGCTGGCCATGCTCATGGCATTTTTCAGCAGGACTAGCCGACCATCTCCTGTGCATGTTGGGTTTCAGTTTGTTCTCCAGGAAATCCGGCAGCGGCTTCCTCCCTTTTTCCTACTGAGGACACATCCATGTTGTGTCAAGTCGAGCATGCATGTGAATGGAGGGGGGTTTCCACGGAGCCAGACAGTGAAACCGTGATCATGCCTGCCTGCCTGTCAATCAAAGGGCAGAGGGCATGACAGTTGCAGAGAGAGCTGAGCCTCTAGGTGTAATGATAACGCCCCCGTTGCTCCTAGAGGCTCATTTCAATATAGTAAAACATCATTTTTCTCAGCAATGCGGGCACATATGGACATAGGACCAACACAGAGGCCTTCAGCTGCCAAGTGCACATGTAGCAGGTCAGCCAGTTTTATAGGTACAAATCTGCTGACAGATGTCCTTTAAGGCTTCATTCACATCACCGCTCAGCCTTTCCGTTCTCCTGCTCTGTTAAAGAGATGGCTCATAACTAGAGTTGAGCGAACTTCTGTTTTAAGTTCGTTTTCCAAAGTTCGGGTTCGGGTTATCCAAGCATCCCATTATGGATTCCGCTACCACGGACCATAACGGCATTTGGAATCCATAAGGGTATTCTTCAATGAACCCGAACCTTGGACAACACTAAGGACCTGGGGTGACGTCACCGTCATGTGATCAGTGCAGGGGGCATGGCTCAGTACTGGATTGGATAAGAGGTCGTAGGCTACCACCTCTTATTCAATCCAGTACTGAGCCACGCCCTGCACTGATCACATGACGGTGACGTCACCCCAGGTCCTTAGTGTTGTCCAAGGTTCGGGTTCATTGAAAAATACCCTTATGGATTCCAAATGCCGTTATGGTCCGTGGTAGCGGAATCCATAACGGGATGCTTGGATAACCCGAACCCGAACTTTGGAAAACGAACTTAAAACAGAAGTTTGCTCAACTCTACTGATAACGGAGCCTAAGGACCCCATAGACTATAATGGGGTCCATTATGTGTCTGCTCAGAAGATGATTTTTAAGCGGAGACAAAAGTCCTGTGGGCACTACATTTGTCTCTGCTCCAAAATCATCTTCTGAGCAGAAACCTAACAGACCCCATTATAGTCTATGGCAGGGCTGGCAGACATGGAGTGAGATGAGGCGGAACTAGAATAAAAGGAAGTGTGTCTGTATACTTGTCTGCAGCCTGGCACTGGGTGACTAACCAATGTAATGACAATCGTTGTATTGTCTTGTCCCAAACATTTGGACAAAGGCAGCCTCACGCCGCGGAGGCCAGTGGTTGGCTTCAGCAGTTACACGTGTAGGCTGACACGTCGTCACTGCTGCCAGGTAAACAAAGACCAGACAGACGACAGGATCCAGGCATTTTCACACAGGGAATACTGTCAGGCCCAATAGATTCATAAGCCCAGAGGGAGCAGAGATATAACTCCTTGAATTTGAAGATTTTCCCACCAAACTATGAATCTGCTCAGCTCCTCATCAGATCAGCAGGGTACTGTTACGTGTAAATGAGCCATGCAGTCAGAGACGCCAGTGCAGCACTTTTTATTTTCTTCCTTTGTTGACTATGCAGGTATGAATCGACCATTGTGTTACCTCTGTGGGGAAGATAATGTGAAAACATTGTAAAAAGGGCACCTCCACGTAAGAAGCCTAAAACAATGGAAATGACTTCTTAGTATTTTACTATAGACTTCATTAGATGGATCCGGAAGGGGTTGTGCCGTGTCATGATATTGATAACCTGTTCCACTTTGTAGTGGTGATGCAGGGTAAATACAACTGTTCACCCCCTTCAAGTGCACGGGAGAAGAAGCTGCATTCTCTCTGCACCGCCGCCATCATCTAGACGGCACGCGAGCAAACATCGAAGAGAATGTGAGGGTACCAATAGTTGGATCCCCGCCGATCTGATATTGATGATCCTTAAAGGGTACTTTCACACTAGACATGTCGTAGTTTTATTCCGGCCGCCTCTCGGCATGCTTGCCGTGCTGCCACTGGAACTCCGGCCCTCCCCCATTATAGTCAATGGGGCCGGATCGGTAGTCCGGGGGCACGCGTGCACTAGCGGCAGCACGGACCCGGCAGGCTGTTCACCCGCCATTTGTGTGAAACTAGCCTAAGTAGCCAGGTAATAATCTTCATCAATAGAAAACAACCCAAAAAGCAATCGCCATAATGGGATTTCTAAAGTAAGTATTTGGGTTTTAGTCACACAGTGTTTGATAAATTTGGTGCATCTTTAACCCTTAAAACCTGAAAGCTATGGGCTACTAAGCCAATTTTCTTTTACACCCATTTTGATAAATCTCCCCAAATACGTTTTTAGCAACCTGCCTCTCTAAACAGAAGATTCATACTTATCTTCTCCCCACCGCTCCGGTCCACCGCGCTGCCCCTGCTGTGTCCATGTTGCTATACCCACAGTGTTGATATCCAACACAGCATGGGTATGGTCACCTGCTCCGCTGCAGCCATTGGTGACAATGCTTCTTGTGGCCACGTCACAGCTAAAGCCAGTCATTGACCCATAGACTACAAAAGAATACTACCGCAGTCTATGGGATTCAGACAGTCCCGAGAAGCCATACTCTCACAAGGCCCAAGGCTGGGGAAGATCAGAGACTCGTAATGTTGCTTCGTGTGCTCACACCCTCCCCAACTGGAGTGATTTGGGGATTTAATTTTCTCGAAGGCAAAGTGATGAATCGGGTGTGAAATAATATACCTATCTACACCCACTTTTCAAAGATGTGAGGCTGGTGTAAAACAGAAAAAAGTTGCAAATTATGAAGCAAAACAGCAGTTGCATCAGAATTTCTCACGTTTATGTGCCAGATTTATAGCCTACAAACTTAAAACATTGTACCCCATGACTGCCTGGCTATAAGCTAGCCCAGGGATGCTCAACCTGTTGTAAAACTACAACTCCCACCATGCCCTGCTGTAGGCTGTCCAGGCATGCTGGGAGTTGTAGTTTTGCAACAGCTGAAGGGCCGCAAGTTGAGCATCCCTGAGCTAGCCCAATTTATTCTGGGATCAGCAATCTGTTAGGCTGGGCATACACCTAGACTTTTTGTAGCACTTTTCATTGACTGGCCAAGTATAGGACATGTTCTCTATCACTTTGTGGAACGGACATATGGATGCGCATACCACCTGGATTATCCGTGTACTTTCTGCATCCACATGTCTGTTCCTTAAAGATTGAACATGTCCTATTGTGGGGCGAAAAATGCAGACCATGAAGTTGATGAGTCCGCAAAAATTGATGATGCAACTCAGACCGCATCCGTATTTTGCAGATCCACAATTTGCGGACTGTAAAACAAATACAGCTGTATGCATAAAACCTCATTTTGATAGCACATTAGCCAATATGTGCAATGTAGAGCTACATTTTGGAAGGTAAAGGGGGCCAACCCCATGAGTTGAAGAAAAAAAACAGAAAAAAAAACTTATAATGGTATAAAACAAAAGGATTACTGCTCGCCTTATTAACCCTCTGCTGTTCTTGTGCGTACAGTTCCTGGTTACAGTGCTGGTATGTTATATTAGACCACTGCACTTTGTCATTACTGTTAACAGACTAGATATGGATACGCGGTGTGTAGTATAAGTGGTGCTGAGGTCAGTTATGTCAGTTATATTCCGATGCTGGCCTCCAAACCAGCAGTAAAATGCATTGAGAGGACTCCCCCATTATGTGCGTGAGAGTCCTCTCAATGCATTTTACTGGCAGATCGGTCAGCGGACAGAATCGGAATGGAAGTGAGTATGAAGATAAAAATGACATAACCGGTGTCACTTACAGTATACTCCGCTTACTCTAGTTTGTGGGGTGTTCTGGAGCTCATAGAGTCCCTTTATTAAAACAATATAAATCACCCCTTCTTTGTGTAGATATGAATATTTACCTTTATTTGCCGTATTTCAAATCCATTCTATGCCAGTTTTCATTTAAAAATTTAAGTGATGTAAAGTTTTCCCATCACAGCAATAGAAGGTTATTACTAAGGCTACTTTCACATCTGCGCTTTCCCTCCCGCTATTGAGATCCGTCATAGGACAGGATCAGTAGGATAGGATCAGTAAGATAGGATCAGTGAAACTCGCACCAGTTTTGTCTGCGATTTTTTGATAAAAAAATGCGTGTGATAAAAAACTGTTTTACGAACAACATCTCTTAGCAACCATCAGTGAAAAACGCATCGCACCCGCACTTGCTTGTGGATGCAATCTATTTTTCACTGAAGCCCCATTCACTTCTATGGGGCCAGGGCTGCGTGAAAATCACAGAATATAGAACATGCTGTTTTTTTCACGCAACACAGAACTGATGCGTGAAAAATAACACTCATGTACACAGACCCATTGAAGTGGTCAGGATTGAGTGCGGGTGCTATGCGTTCACGTCACGCATTACACCCGCGTGGAAAACTCTCTCGTCTGAAAGGAGCCTAAGACATGTGTGACCTTCCTGGGAAATCATCAGCTCCGGTGATCCCTAAAGGCTCACAATCCAGTTTAGACTGTAATTGACAATAATGGTGCCACTTATAATTCAGTACTTTGATATGCCTATATGATGCATGACCCGTGTGTTAGTCACCCTCATACTAAAGGGATAGCCATAGATGAATTGCTAGCTGAGGCCCGAAATCACCATATAAATATTCATATAAGCAGTTCTATTAAGGCATTTTGGCACTGCTATTAGGCTACTTTGTGTCTGTTGATAATATTTAAGCATATATGCAGTATATAGTGTTGGGGCACTGTATAGCATTGGTATTTGACCAATGTATGGTACTGTTATTTGGACAGCAAGCGGTATGGCTTGACAGTACACTATAAGGAAGGCACCAACTGGAGGTACTGTACAAGAAATCACCCACACACCATCCATAGCTATCAGTCAAAAGCTTATTTGGCCAAAAACAATCTTTTCTGACTCCGCCATACTTGGCCAGTGGTTACGTGTTTTCAGTGGGGAGAGAGGAGAAAGCCTCGGTCAGACACCTCCAGCGGCTGCTTATCTACAGGGAAAAAGTACTGAGTGTTGAAATTGAGAATGCCTATGTGATTTGCAGTCCCAGAGAACCCTTTTACAATAAATTCCCTTCTCAGAAGCCCATCATCATGCCAACGTTGTTTATAGCCATAAGCAACGTTCTGTCCTTTTCCTACTTGCCAATGGCTGCCCTGTTGGCCAGAAAACTCTACAGTTGTCCTCTTCTGCCAGTCAGGTAAAGATTGTATTCTGTTATGTCCGTGTAAAAACCACCCTGTAGGAGATATACAGGTGGTAGTACTGATGATGATCGCCCCGCTTTTCTGAAAATGACCAAATATAATTTCTTTACTTGAAGCTGAATACTTTTTTTTTTACAGTTTTTACAGTTTTTAAGCTGAATACTTTTTTTTAAGACAAAGAACGACACTTTTTGAAACTACAGAGCTGGAGTCACTCGTCTTTTGTTTCAAGTGTGACCACAAATACACCTTTTTTTACGGATGTAAGCAAAGGGGGTTTATGCTAGACAGCTCACTTTATTTAATGATTATGTGTACCCCACATGGTGCACATGGTATACATTTATTGAGACCGGCATTTTAGACGCCAGTCTTAATAAAGCCCCATCGCTGGTGGTGGTTCCGCTGAAGTTATGAAGAGACTGACGGCCTCTTCATAACTTTGGCGCATCCAGCGCCAGTTCTAGATGCAAGACAGCTTCCGAGCTTTCTTACATTTAGTCTATTTTCTACGCCTAAATCAGGCCTGCCCCGCCCACGCCCACAATTTTAGACCTGGCGTGAGCAGGGCGAAGTCGCAGATAGCTGCATAACTAACCGTTGCGCCCCCATCTGTGCCTGAAATACACCTGACTTAGGCGTATTTCAATATAGTAAATGACCCCCCAAAACTTGTCCTGCAGAAAGGTCCATTAATGAAAAGACAAAGTTATAGCTCCTGGAAAGCAATGATTGGCATGGTCACTAAGTTTTTTTGTAGCTTTTCCCACAGGACTATGGGGGTCTTTTTTTAAGACTGGCGTTTTAGATGCCAGTCTTAATATCCCCTATAGCTAGCGGTGGATCTGCCGGAGTTATGTAGAGGAGCCGGCATCTCCATAACTTCAGTGGATCCACCGCTGCTTCTAAATGTAAGACAGCCTCCTAGCTGTCTTACATGTAGACCATTCTCTACGTCCAAACCTGGAGTAGAAAGTGGTAAATGAGACTGGCCTGCCGGCCCATCCCCTTCCCCATCCACTTTTTTAGATCTTGTGTGAGCGGGTAGAAGTCGCAGATTGTGGCGCAAAGGTCCTTTTGCTGCAATCTGGGCCAAAAATACGCCTAATATAGTGGTATTTCTGGTTAGTAAATGACCCCCTATACATCAGTCTGCTCAGCTCCTCCTGCTCTATAACATGCTGCCTGCAGATTGCACTGCATTTCATGTGACAGGTTCTCTTAAACACTGGACACCCCTGGCACTACATACCATGGGTATTCCTATCTCAGACTTGAATAGGAAAATCTCATTACTAAATTTACTTATAAAATGGAAATCAAATTGCTCATTGCAACTAAATAAAAGCATGGGCTGCACAAAAAGGAAGCATTATAAATTTGCTTGTGCAGGCTAGAAGTTAGTTGTTCTTTAATCAGTGCATTTGCAAGGCAAGAATATCTGCCAGCCTAGCCGCTACAGCCGCTACATGTATTCTTTATCAGACCCCATTTTACTTTAGGTTTTTACATTTTCCTATGCTGCGTAGGTGGCTTTGAAACCTAGAGAAGACTTTATTTGGAGGTGCCCCTGCATGTTGTGAATGGGTGGTCTCAGTTGTGATTTGTAGCGTAGTAGATCATGCACTTTTAATTCCAAGACTTTCTTTGCTCCTGGACTGTTATCTGGTCATTGCCATGATAACGCACAGATATGGGTAGTCATTGTAAGGTCAAACTATATTTGAATTGCATTGGTCTTGAGCCTTCTTAGAAGGGCAGTAGGAACTTGTGACTGTGAGTAGGACTTTCTTGACTTTACATGCTAATTCACTGTTCATTCATTCACCGTATATAAACATGTTATCAATTTGACCTTGTAAGGCTACTTTCACACTAACGTTAATGTTTTCCAGTATTGAGATCCGTCATAGGGTCTCTATACCGGAAAAAAACGCTTCAGTTTTGTCCCCATTCATTGTCAACAGGGACAAAGCGTAACTGAACAGAACTGAGTGCTCCAAAATGAATTCCGTTCCGTTCCCATACCGGAGAGCAAACCGCAGCATGCTGCAGTTTGCTTTCCGTCCTGAGATGCGGAGCAAGACGGATCCATCATGACCCACAATGCAAGTCAATAGGGACGGATCCGTTTTCTCTGACACAATAGGAAACGGACCTGTCGTCCATTGACGTCCATTGAGTTCATGACGGATCTGTCCTCCACTGACTTTTAATGGAGTTCATGACGGATCTGTCTTGGCAATGTTACATATAATACACAGGGCTGTGGAGTCGGAGTCGAGGAGTCGGAGTCGGAGGCAATTTTGGGTACCTGGAGTCGGAGTCGGCAAAAAATGGACCGACTCCGACTCCGACTCCTACTAGATTTAAATTGGAATAAAAAAAAATTGGAATAAAAAAAAGCAAGTTTAAATGTCCCAATTCAGATAAAGTTATAATTAATTACTTCTCTACTGTAAGAATAAAGGCCAATGCATGCAGTGCGTCACGTTACCGCTAAACACAGACGTTAAGTGACCGTGAAGAAGCTTTTCATATGCTTTACTATGCAGTTAAAGGGACACTGACAGGCTGATATATCTGCTGGTATTCATCAGAGGATTAGGAATACAACTAGACGACTGTTACCCCCAGTTGAGGTTTACTTGTGTTTAAAAACGTTTTAATCAATATGCAAATTCTCTACCTTTGTGCCCAAGGGGGCAGGCGCACATGTAGAGTACTGGCAGCACTAGACAGGACTAGGTAGCGAGGAGGAATTCAGCGTTCGGCTAGCCTGAAAAAAAAGGCCAGTGCAGTGAATAATACTGAGGGGAACAGCGCTGGGAAGCTGTACTTCGGGCGCGGACGGGCACAAAGCCGCAGGAGACGCTGCCCCATTGGGCACAAAGATAGTGAATTTGCATACAGATTAAAATGTTTTTTAAACACAAGTACAGCTTAACTGGGGGTAACATTAGTATAGTTTTATTCCTAATTCTCTGATGAATACCAGTGTATATATATATCTTTAGCTGGAAAATCAGCCTGTCAGTGTCCCTTTAAGGAGCGGCAATACTTACACTTTCCATTGTCTTGTGGTCTGCTGTTACAGGGAACCCATGGTTATCCTCGCCTCTCACTGATAACTGATTAAGGACTGGAGACACTTGTATAAGTGAAGGGAATGGAGAGTCAATAGTTCAAGACTGAAGCTGTAAACCATTTGAAAAACTGCTATCATTCAGCTAAGGCTATAAAACATGTAAACTCAGATTGTTAGCTTAAATTTTAAACACGACTATGGGATTCTACTAGGAAAATCATGTTTTAAAATAAATGCCCCTTCCCCTGCTCCTTCCTGGATCCTCCCACTGCTCTATCTTCAGCAGAAGATCAGCACACAAAGGAGAAGGCAGCAGCTTCTGCTCAACTACCTCTCTGTGCTAGAGGAGATTAGAAGAACTTGGTGGAACAGCTTCGTATTTACATATTAAATACAGAGGAGTCGGAGTCGAGGAGTCGGAGTCGGAAGTTTCAAAATCTGAGGAGTCGGAGTCGGAGTCGGACAATTTATCTACCGACTCCACAGCCCTGATAATACAACCGGATCCGTTCATAACGGATGCAGGCGGTTGTATCATCAGTAACGGAAGCGTTTTTGCTGAACCCTGCCGGATCCAGTAATACCGCTAGTGTGAAAGTAGCCTAAGAAGAAAGGGACACAGCCGTACTCGAAGGGGTTGGCCACTCTATAACACCCTTATACCAGACAATATTACTGTCACTTACACATTCATCTTTTTGAAAATCTCGGCCATTTTTATGATTATTGAAGCCACAGCCAGAAGCTTTTTCCTCCATGTAACTGTATTTGTATACTTTTCATGTTCCTATACTTGCCATATTGCAGGGTTGTTCCTGTGTAGTAAAGTGATGGAGTATATTGTTGTAACATTAATAAAACTACATGCCTAATATTGTGTAGGCCCTCCTGGTTTTGTCAAAACAGCCCTGATCCATGGCATGGAGTCCGATGGTGTCCTTTGGTAGCAGTCACCAAGACGTTAGCAACTGATCGTCTAAAGAGGAGGTCCAGGATTTTGATGTTGAGGGACTATCCACAGGATAGGCCGTCAATATCAGATTGGCGGGGGTCCGTCACCCTGCACTTACACTGATTAGCAGTTTTGTTGTAGCACCAGAAGTTGGTGCTAGAACTCCAAAGCTCCGTCCGTTGAGTAGTGGACATTACTGGTAACTGCAGTGGTGCGCACATAACAAAGAGTTCAGGGTGCTGACGGGGCCTTCAAAATCCCTGCATGTAAAGCTGATCGAGCATCTGTGGGACATGCTGTAACATCAAAGTCCAATCTATGGATTCCCTACTTTACAGTTTACAGGACTTGAAAGATTGATTCCTAACATCTTAGTGCCAGATACCACAGAACACCTTCAGAGGTTTTATGGAGTCCATGCCTTGATGGGTCAGAGCAGTTTTGCTGGTATTAGGGGGATCTAACTAACATTAGGCTCATTGGTGTATATGCCTAATATAAAATTCTTTTACACTTTTGTACAATTGCCTTGTGTTGTGTAAGGGGAAATCCAGCCAAAATGAATGGTGAAGTCTGTGATCTTAGACTACAACTAATTCCAACAATGGACTTTTGGCACGCTTAGAGATTTCTGTTACTGATCATTCTAAGAAAACAGTCATTAATTTGAATGCCTACACTGTCAAGTTTTCAGTAACCAAAATCTCTGAGCATTGCCAAACGAGTGTTCTACAGAACCCTTTCGTTCTGGCTATTAGTACTGGTCTAAAATCACAGACTTCACCAATGTGATTTTCTGAAATGTATCTGTGACATGACACAACATCCATGTGACTGGATTTACTCTCTAAAGACTTATGATGGTTGTACACATTAAAAGGGTTCTCCAGGAAAGATTTAAAATGGCTGCCAGCAACCTGTCCTAGAATGTGAGGAAGACTGGTTGCCTCCATTTGTGGAGCTGCCTGGGGGGTGAGGGGCGGGGTCTCTCTACACCCTGCGCCGCTGTATAAAAGATGGTAATGGTGTGAAACTGCCTATGATATGCCATCATGTCTGAGCAGCCTGACAGAAAAACTCACCAATATGTAGTATATGTAAGTGCCAGAGCCTAGTGTGTAGTGAGACACTCCCCCTCTCCCCCTCCTGCAAGTGGTGGCAACCAGTCCTCCTCTCATTCTAGAACAGGCTGCCAGCCATTTCCCAGAGAACCTCTTTAATGTTGGCCAAACCTGCTGTTTTCCGCAGGACTGGCAGTAATTCCAACGTGAATTCCCCAATGGCAGATGTCAGGGGAGAGGAGGATTATAGGTTAGATTTAAACATATCTGATGCATTTGTTCTCAAGGAGGTAAGCCGCCATCAGAGATTCCTGGCAGTGACTCACCTCTCCCCTTTTAGAATGCATGCCCATTTGGCTGAACCAAATGTTACTATAATTAAAGGGGTTGGTCCATCTCATACATTGGGGGCACATCGCAAGGATATGCCCAACAATGTCTGATAGGTGCGGGTTCCGGAGGTGTAGAAGGTGGAATACAGAGCCTGCAAAGAGAAGTACTGCGCATGCCACGGCCGCCCTCCATTAATTTCTATGGGACTGCCGAAAATAGCCGAGCTGGCTTGGCCGTTTCCATCAACCCCATAGAGCGCTGGCTGACTTCTGAAAATACCTGAGTTTGCTGTTTATCCTAGCGATATGCCACCCATGTATGAGATGGGTGAACCCCTCTAACTTCAGAATAAGTCTTGGACTCTACACAGCCGGTAATTTTATAGCCAGGGAATGAAATCCAACAGTAACCATAGTAATAATACCGCTAATACACTGGTAGGCACAGGGAGTGCTAAAGCAGCTCTACAGCATGAGGACACCACTAAACAATTTCCCATACCATATCATGGCTTTCTGGATTCTTGTTTTTTTTTTTTGGGAGGGGGGTATAGAGTGTATTGATGTTATCGGCACAGCTGAATTTGTAGGTTTCAAGTAGTACAATGTAATGTAGAGTGTGCTAGGAATGATCTGAGCTAGTCCTAACAGTTCTGTGCCAAGGAGCCACAGGTACACTGAGTGGCACTGTATGGCACCACATTAAGGTGTCGTTCTGAAGGAAGCCACAAAGAGACCTCCATATGCTTCTTTATGAAATCAGCATGATCCCATAGGCTGTTAGTGCTTCCTTATTGTGACCTGATAGAACCTAGTACAATTTAGCCACAGGATAGACATATTTCAGCATTTCTTTTATTTTTTGTTTTCAGAATTGTTTCCTCTATTCATGGAGTTATTGCTGCTGTGTCCGGGATAATTGTTATAACCTCCTGCAAAGATGTGAAGTATGGCAGGTAAGTGCAAGAGAACAGAGGCATGCAACCTTTCATGTGTGCGGATTAATTTATCATTTGAATATTTATATCAAATTCAAGGGGTTGTCCACGTTCGGAGGCCTTTCAGCCTGTCCCCGCCACGTTGCGGATCTGCGGAGGGAACCACAATTACTTGCCCCCCCACGGCTGGGCTTCATCTCCTTCGGTCTTCCACTGCCACACTCTTTTCCTGCGTGTCAACATCCAGTTTGACAGGGGTCATAGGTTATCCTGCAGCAGTGATGTGTCTGCCATGCGTCGCATCAATGGTTCACGTGATGCATGGGGGACACGTCACTACTGCTTCCAGTCATTGGCTGCAGTAGCACATATGACCTCTGTCAAACCAGATGTTGACACGTGGAACTGGAATGCATCAGTGGCAGAGAGGGCACCCAGCAGAGGGGGGGAAGGTATGTATGCTGACTTCAGCAAGTGTATGGACATTGGGGGACTGGCTGAAAGGCCCCTGAACATGGACAACCCCTTTAAGACAGAAAATGCCTCTTAAGTATGCCGGATGAATAGTCACTAATTCCAAATTTAAATTAAAGATTTATTTGTTTTGGCGTCCTACGTGAATATCCATGTTCTGTGTTGATTGTGTTTTCTATAAATGTTTTATCATGCATTACCATCAAGTAATTATATTTATTCTATGACCTATAGAGTTACTCTACTATCACACTATTTCATTTAATAGAAAATGGTATAATTATCAAATTTGTAAATCTCTTAATTCAAAGAATATGTCTGCATCCAACTAAAAAAGCTGTAAAGTCATGGGTACTAGGGGGTCTCATTTCCACCTAATTTGCAGTCCACTGTGTCCCTAGTAACAGAGACACAGATTTCACAAAACGGATACGCCCCCCCCTGCTTCTGAGAGAAATGAATCTAGCTATGCAGCTGAAGCAGGGAATAATATAGCTGAAAGGAACATTAGGGAAGCCCAAAAAGACCTTCTCCTTCACAGTTATGATAGTACAAAAGATAGCCATTATGCAAACTTTTTTTTAAAACTCAGGTACATTTGGGCCTCATAGCGGAAATAACTTTGAAAAAGATTACGCCTGTTCATAACCTGTTTTCAGCTTGGGAATATTTTTCTGATTTATTATTAGTAGTTTTAAGGAGTTGTTCAATCTAATTTATTTATATACAAAAGGTCCTTGAAAATAATCTGTAATCTGTGTAGAAATTTGCCAGCAAGTACACAAGTGTTATGTACAGGTGAAAATTAAGCAGTACATGTTTGCTGTTGAAATCAATGACTGGAGTGATAATCTGTTGATGTTCCAAAAAGGACTGTAGTTCTAAAGGCCCACATACACATTAGTGTATTGTGGGCTGAACCCACTGTGCTGACAGTCTAATTTGTATGGGGAGCTCCTGATGGGGCGAAGTGAATATTTCCATTCGATTCTTTTGTTCTTCCTGGATACAAACCGCCATGTGAAGTGTCTGGCAGCGGCTTTCTCCTGTCTCTCCATTGAATACACAGACGTTTGGACAAACTTAGTTGGGAGAGTTGTCGCCCTAATGAGCAATTCCATGTGTATGGCCCATTACATGGGGCAACTAATTTGTAATAATGATTGGAAGTCTGCAGTCATTATGTAGTGTGTGCCGAAGGCATGACCAATAGAAGTTGTTTGCAGTTTGAATCATCGTGAATGGGCTCTTTTATCTTCGCTTAAAATTGTCATTTGTTGTTGTGAAATCCCTGTAAACGGGAAAGAAAGATAACCGATCAGTTAAATCATTGAAACTACAAAAGCAAATTAACTATACATATAGTTGCATGTTGCTTAAATATTAAGTGTTCACTGTACTCGATCGGACTGGAGTAATATAGTCAGAGATCATGTAGTAATCCTTCAAAGATAATATACCAAATATACCAAAAGTGGGGCAACGTCGGGTCATAATGCAGTGTGGGGCAGAAGAAGCGTTGAGGCCAGCAGTGAGTTCTGGATCTGCCATCCAGAGCAATTGGCGTAAGTTAATTTTTTTTTATGTCTGATCTGAGGTCTGATGGGATTCTGATCTTGGGCTGATTGGGGGTCTGATCTTAGGCTTATGGAGGCTGGGGGGGTCCAATCTGAGGCTGATTGGGGTTCTGATCCGAGTGTTATGGGGGCTGGAAGGGCGGATCTGAGGCTGGGGGCCTGATGGGGGGCTGATCTAAGGCTGGGGGGCTGATCTGAGGCTGATGGAGGCGAGAGTGTCTGATATTGGTCTGATCTAAGGTTGATGAAGGCTGGGGGGTCTGATGGGAGGCTGATCTGAGGCTGATGGAGGTTGGGAGTCTGATCTGAGGCCGATGGAGGTTGAGGGGTCTGATCTGAGGCTGATGGAGCTTCGGGTTTTGAATTTGGGGTCTGATCTGAGGTCTGATGAATAGGGGTCTGATTTGAAAGTCTGATCAGGATTCTGGGTCTGATGAGGGTCTGATCTGAGGTCTGATGAAGAATAGGGGTCTGATTTGGGGGTCTGGTCTGAGTTTCCTCCTCCAAATCCTAGGTGTGTTTTATAGTCTGACAAATATGGTATATATATATATATCAAATAGAGTAAAGAGTGTGTAAATCTAGTTATTTGTTCCAGAGGTCCTGTCAGACATGGCTCATGATAGAGGGACAGACACCAATAGCAGAGGACCCCTGTGCAAAAACAGTATATGGGTTCCTTGATTTCCAGCTGTGAATTTGGTAGTACCTATAGTATGTCCACCATTGAACTTACCTGATACTAGTTATGAGGTCAGGGCAGGCTACCTGATAGAAATCAACTTGTGATATCACATCTCACCTCACAAAAGCCATTGAAAAAGTCAATTAACATTTTCTTGCCATTGTTTACTTAAAGGGGTTCTCCAGGAATAATTTAAAATGTCTGACAGGAAACTGTTTGTGAGCAGGACTGGTTACCTCCACTTGCAGAGCTGCCTAGGGTGGTGAGGGGCAGGGCCTCACTACGCATTACACTCTGGCACTTGCATATACTACATATTAGTAAGTGTTCCTGTCAGGCTGCTCAGCAATGATGGCATATCATAGGCAGGATCACATCATTACCATCTATTGTAGAGCAATGTACTGTGTAGTGAGGATTTGCCCCCTCACTCCCTAGACTGCTCTGCTGTTGCTCATATTCTAGGACAGATTGCTGGCGGTCTTTTTAAATGATTCCTGGAGAACCCCTTGAAAGGGCTTCTACCAGCAGATTTCTAGCAGTAAAACAGGCTGACCTGAGACATGTGCGCTGTTCAGCAGAAGCTATTAATCTTCTTCCCATCCTCATATGTACTGATCAGAGAAAAATGTACTTTTAATTTATGCAAATGATCCTCTAGAAGCAAAGTGGACCTTGGTGTTACACCGAGAGGCTCCGTCCTCCCTGCAACTGCAGTGCCCTCTGCACTTTGATTGGCAGGGCCAGGCAGTGTAAACGTCCATAGCCCAGGCAAAGGATGTAACGTTGGGAGAAGCTGGATTTTCAGAAGAGGAGCGTTGCTTGACTGGGTTTACGAAGAGGCTGTTCCAAGTAACTTTGGAGAGGTAAGTAAATTACAAGCTTACTTTTACAGGCTAGTTATGTGTTATTAAGGTGGGTTTATAGGACCTGCTTTTTCCCAGAACACGCCTTAATGCTACAGTTAGGTCACTATAGGCTTAGAGTGCATTTGAGGTACCTGGGCTGGTGTCAACTATACTTATGAGAAATTCAAAATCTACAATAAAAATTTGAATTTTTTTTCAGTTTTAAAAGGGTTGCCCAGGATTAGGAACACATGGCAGCACCACCCCTGTCCATAGGTCGTATGTGTTATTATAGCTCTGGCTCATTAACTCGAATAGAGCGGAGCTGCAATAGCAGACACAACCCCATGGACAGGGGTGACATTGTGGAAGGTAGCAGACATGTTTTTTTTAGTCCTGGACAACCCCTTTAATATGACTATTAGATGGAATAGATACCTGGCCAAGGTGTTTCCTGAGATGAAATGCCACTTATTTGAGGAACTGAATAAGACACAGGGCTCGACAAATCCCAGGCGCCAGATCGCCATGGCGATCAGGAATTTGGTCCTGGCACTTGGGTATTTGTCACCCTCTTGCCTGGGCGACGGGTGCGGAGTGCTGGAGGAGGGCCCGTTCTGTTCGGAGGCAGCAGGAGTGGAGATGAGCGCCTCCATTGGGGAAGCGCTCATCTCCATATTCATCTGTATCGCCGTCCTCAGGACAGCGATACAGATGAATGTTGCGGAGGAGCAGGGGAGAGGCGTCTCCTTTGCCCGTTCCTCTGATTAGTTCCTCTATTAGAGGCCGGTGCAGGCGTCACAATGATGTATCGCGCCGCCTGAGCCGTACAGTGCGGGACACAGGCCGGAAGAGGCCTGCATTCACATCACTGACAGCAGCATAAGGCAAGTATATGAGTTTATTGTTTTTATTATTTAAAGTATACTGTGGCAAGAAGGGGGGGGGGCCCTATATACTGGCACAATATGGGGGGTGGGCACTATGGAGAAGAGGAGAAGCACTATGGGGCCCAATATACTGGCACAATATGGGGGGCCCTATGGAGAAGAGGGGAAGCACTATGGTGGCCCTATATACTGGCACAGCATGGGGGCCCTATATACTGGCACATTATGGGGGGCACTATGGAGAAGAGGGGAAGGAGCACTATAGGGGCATCTACTGGGGGCCCTATGTACTGGCATGCATTATTGGGGGTTCTATGGAGAAGGGGGGGGGAAGGAGCACTATGGGGGCATCTACTGGGGGCTTTATGACATGGCTCCATCTGGCTCCTAACTTTTATAGCTGGCTCCTAGATTCCAAGTAAATTTGTCAAGCCCTGGAATAAGTGATCCACTTTTAATGTACTCTAACTAAATAATGTATGTGTCATAGTCAGTTTAAAAAAAAATGTAGGCCACAAGATCATGCAGAGGCGCCTTGTTTCAGGTAGAGGGTTATTTTCATGTCTCATTTTTGATGTTAGAATTGTTTTCTAACCAGCATCTCATTACAATTACAGACACCATTGGACCTGCATTATTCCTGGTAGTGCCAACACTGCCATAACCAAACAGTGGGCAGGAGACATTCAGAAAAGAGTAGAGAGAACAAATGTTCTACGACGTGTCTGTTTCAGCCATCTTTGTTCAAATTTTATTGCATTATTTTGTACAGTAAAAAATACTTAAAGGGGTATGCCCATCTCAGACATTGGGGGCATATTGCTAGAATATGCCCCCAGTGTATGATAGGTGCGGGTCCCAATGCCCGCAAAGTCCTGGAGGGCGCACTGTGCATGTCCATTTATTCCTATGAGAGTGCTGAAAATAGCTGAGCACTGGCTCGGTTCTTTCCTTCAGCCCCATAGAAATGAATGGAGTGGTGGCAGCTCATGCGTGGTGTGCCTCCCAACCATTTCAATGGGACTTCTAAAAATAGCCGAGCGTGATAAATGGCTAATTTCAGGGCTCCAATAGTAATGAATAGTGGGCAGCCACGCTGGAGCGGGGCACCCTTGTCACTTTGTGGACTCTGTTCAAAGTATAGGTGCAGGTCCCAGAGGTGTGACATCAGACATATCCTAGCGATATGCCCCCAATGTCTGAGATGGGGAAAAAGCCTTTAACTGCCATTTTGTTTTTTGTTAAATGTGTAGGGCAATTGAATATATGAAGGAGACAGGGCGGGCAGGGCAAGGCAGTGCAGCGAGTGCGGCACGTCTTCACTATTCAGTACTGCTCTAAACAATGAGGACATGCATCACCCTGCCAAAATTCAACTTTGGGGTCAGTTTTTTCATTAAAACATGTAAAATCAATTAATAAATTATATTGAAAAATCTTTATTATCAATTGCCTTACACATTCAACAAAAAAAAAGCATTTACACTTTAAAAGAAAGGAGTTTTCTGGTTTGGAAGTTAAAGCTTTTTTGTTACATTTATGTATTGTACAACTTTTTTTTAATATACTTTGCGATTCAATACTTAATAATTTTGCAGTCATTGAATATATATATATCAAAGGTCAGTAGTAGAGGTTTGTTTATACGCTGGACTGTGACAGGGGGACATCCTCTACATCTAGAGGAAAGAAGGTTTCTACATCAACATAGAAGAGGATTCTTTACTGTAAGAGCAGTAATACTATGGAGCTCTCTGCCTGAGGAGGGGGTGATGGTGAATTCACTAAAGGAGTTCAAGAGGGGCCTGGATGTATTTCTGGAGTGTAATAATATTACAGGCTATAGATTTCTTGAGATATTGGGGGTCATTTATCAAACTGGTGTAAAGTAGAATTGGCTTAGTTGTCCATAGCAACCAATCAGATTCCTCCTTTTATTTTTCAAAGGAGTGGTCCAAAATGAAAAGTGGAAGCCAGATCTACTTTACACCAGTTTGATAAGTGACCCCCATTGTTCCAGGGAGTTATTTTACTGCAAGAAGAAATACATCATGAAAACGCATGACTAAATGTAGAATATTAGACATCACACCAAGAAGTTACGCGACCCTGTAAAACACAAGGGTGCAGGAAATGGAATTCCATTAAAATAAAGTACAGTGCCTTTATTCAAAATATCAAGAAATTCTGATAATCCAGATGTTGTTCAGAAAACTGCAAGATATTATAATATAGTATTATAATAATCTAATATTCATTTATAAGAAAGCAAAGTGGCAATGACATACAATATGCTGCAAAGCTTTAAACTAGGTATACTAATGCTATATCTTTCCCCACAGACACTGGCTGGCTACAGCGTATTTATGGTTAATAATCCCGTACATGGTGTATGACATGTACACTATGTATCTTCGCCATTGGTATAAGTGTAGAGACAGCAAAGTCTTAAATGGGAAAGATCACTTCTCCGCTGCAATGAACAGCCTTCTGCAGAAAGAGTTTCTAATGCTTGTCCATCACATATCTATCCTGACTATCCTTGTGCCAATTGGACTGGTAAGTGCCCCAGCAGTGGAGCTGAATGTTTTTATATACCGTACAGTAGGTAGTACACTGCTTTCAGGCTATATATAGGTTTTGGGGGGAGGGGGGGACTTACTTTTCCAGGGCTATAATCCCTGTAGTTTATGGGTTGTTACTTTTTTAACATTTCCATCTTAAAACCAGATTTTTGGTCTTTTTAGTTCTGGTGATTTTCTGAAGATATGTGCATGTAGAATTAGGCCTACGTTGTATGTATGAACTCTGCACATGTTGAAATCTTATTTTTTAGAGGTGTTGTCCATATAAACCTTTGGCTTGGCCACAGTTTTACCCTCTAATATCAACTTTTATGGATTAGTTATGAAAAATGACATTTTTACACAGAATTGCTTAAAGTCGTCTGTGTGTATAAACTGCTGAGTGACATTTTGACAATGTGCCGGGAGTCTGCTTTCAGAAAAGATATGGGTATGACAGGTCCATATGATTTTTTTTATTTCATAATTTAGGCTGTATTTGTACATGTCAAAACTGTGAAACTTGTTCTGGCTACCAGAGGTGCAAAATGTCTAAACAAACCCTGGCAGTGAAAGGGTTAAACGGCAATTACAGGGTGCGGGGTGAAGGTTTGAAATGGACTACAAATGCAGTAAAGGCCCAAAATAGACTGGTCATTAAAGGGTTAATCATGCTTCTTACACGCTAGTGAGATTAGTGCATTCTTGGATACGTAATGTTTTATATATTTGCATATGAGAACACTGCAGTATATATGTCAGTAGTAGTAACGGTAGCGTTTACACCTGAATACCTCTGATGTAATGACAGGTTTCCAGGTCACCATGTAATTGTCAGCCGCATTAAGCTACGGTACACCACGTTCCGCGTAATACTTGTATCAACATGTGCCGTCATACCATGCATTTCTTCCTGCCAGCTCGTCTCGCTAGGATATGCTGATTTTAACATTCTTACTCTTTTCCTTCTGTTTTGCAGTTTATAAGAGGCGATATTGGAGATTTTTATGTCGGCTGTCTCTTAGTAGCAGAAATGAGCACTCCATTTGTATCGCTGGGCAAAATTTTAATACAGGTATGTGTCAGGGTTCTATCAAAGCATTGCTATACAGTTTACACTGAAAATAAAATATTAGGCGCGCCAGTTTGTCTCTTTGCAGTGATCTACAGTAGTGCATATACTGCATTGTGCTTACCTCCTCTTAGAATCAATATGGCTGCACTTCCTCTTGTCACTTTTGTAAAAACTGGAAAGACAATTGAACAGGTTGTGCAGGATATTAAAGGGGTTGGCCACCTTTTTGGGAGTTTTGGCAATCCCCTTCCCCGGCCAGACCTGCAAAAGGAAAGCATACTTATCTGGCTCTCCCCCATGGGTCTTGGCTACCTTCATTGGTTCCCCGCTGTCCACATCTGCTTTGACACCGCTGCAGCCAATCACTGGTCGTCAGGTCAGTTCTTCACATTACTGCGGCCAGTGATTTGCAGCGGTGCCAAAGAGAATGTTGACAGCTGTAGATGAACAAGACAGCCAAGGGTAGGTGGGAGGGGAGCAGATAAGTATACTTCCTTTTAGCAGGTCTGGCCAGGGAGGGGGGTTGTAAAAAAAAAAAAAAAAAATCTAAAAAGGTGCCTAACCCCTTTAAGAAACTTTACTAAAATCAGGAAATGGTACAGCCAAAAATAAATAAATTATAAATCACTTGTTAAATCTCCCGCTGCTCTGATGGTCCAGCCCCCCAGTCCTGCAGTAGTCACCTACATCGTTCATGTGACTGTATCAGCCAATCACTGGCCTCAGCAGTTACATGCAATATATTAAAACTTCACCACTGAGGCCACTGATTGGCTGCAGAGGTCATGTTAATATGTGCATGACTTCATTGTTGCAGAATTGGCAAGGACCAGGAGTGGAACGCTGGAGGTTTCCTTTATGTTTTACCATTACCTGCTCTTAGGCAAGTTTAAAATCCTGGAAAACACTTTTAACACAGTTTGGCTGTTACTCTAGTTTTTTATTTACTAAGGCCACTTTCACACTTGTCTGCCAGATCCAGCACGGTGGGCTAGCGTTAGCATGGATCCGGCAGGCTGTTCCCCCGCCGGAACAGCCTACCTAAGGCTGCATTCACACGTCTGTGGAACACGGACCGTGTGATACCGGACTGGCACCCTGCTTAGTGCAGGAGCGCATGGTGTCATTGGTCCCTATGATACCGTACGCTTCCTGCTACCACCGCTGCACTGTAGTACACTCCTATGATCTATACGAGTGTACTACTGTACTGTGGCGGCAGCAGGAATCGCACGGCGTCATAGGGACCAATGACACCATGCGCTCCTGCACTAAGCAGGGTGCCAGTCCGTATCACACGGTCCGTGTTCCACGGACGTGTGAATGCAGCCTGACCCTGCTACCTCAAGTGCGAAAGTAGCCTAATTCTTACTCTTGAAGTAGCTGTTGAAGGTTCACATTCAATCAATAAAAGATCTTGGAAACATTGGGGAATTGATACACAGAGGGGGGTATTTTTCAAAACTTCTGCAAAAGAAAACTGGCTTAGTTGCCCATAGCAACCAATCCCAGCTCAGCATTCTTTTTTCAGAAGCACCATTAAAAGTGAAAACTATGCTGTGATTGGTTGCTGTGGGCAAAAAAAAACAGATTTTGGGGCTTAAATCTGCCCCTAAGGCCCCTTTCACACGAGCGTGACGGATTGGCTCCGGATGTGATCAGTGAAACTCGCACCATTTTGCAAGCAAGCTCATTCAGTTTTGGCTGCGATTGCGTTCAGTTGTTCAGTATTTTCCGCGCTGGTGCAATGCGTTTTGATGCGTTTTTCACGCGCGTGATAAAAAAACTGAAGGTTTACAAACAACATCTCCTAGCAACCATCAGTGAAAAGCGCATTGCATCCGCACTTGCTTCCGGATTACAAAGTATTTTTTACGCAGGCCCATTCACTTCTATGGGGCCAGGGCTTCGTGAAAAACGCAAAATATAGAACATGCTGCGATTTTCACGCAACGCAGAAGAGATGCGTGAAAAAACCGCTCCTGTACACGGACCCATTGAAATGAATGGGTCAGGATTCAGGGCGGGTGCTATGCGTTCACGTCACGCATTGCACCCGTGTGGGAAACTGGCCCGTGTGAAAGGGGCCTAAGTATGTTAGAGAATTGTATGATTTTTATACACGAATGCATCAATTTAAATTGGACCCCCTCCCCCGTAAAGGAGGTTTACCATGATTAAATATAAACGCTAATGCAAAGCTCCTGTGTCCAGATATCGCAGATACTGTATTTGATTGTCATGGCCCCTGATTTGATTCACAGTCATGCTTGTCCTTCAGCACTGGACACATTGGTTGGCCTTCTGGGAGGGAATGAAAAGCTCACCAGAGGCACTGTTAAAGGTTATTAAGTTATGGAAGAATACATATAAGAAACGTAGGAAGCTCACCAGAATAGTGCTCAGCCAGCTATAACCACTTGGCTAAAATTGCTAATTTTTCGGCTCTTAAGTAATCAATATACAGTTAATATGACTTTAAAAATAATTCATATAAGAACATAAAACAATTAATAATCGCAAACTTTCTCACAGTCGTGGTCCCTCCTTTATTTCTAATTGCGGAGCTCACGTAAATTCAAGTTAAGTTCAGTACACAAGGTGTGGTATAGATACTTAATTTCTCATATATATGTTTGATTTATATCTGATGTCAAAATAATGTCACTCCAAGCTGATATTTTATATTTGGTCTGATGTAATTGCCGTGGTACAGTTAAGTGTAATAGTAGAAGAGAGGCGCTATATTTAGTCATGCAGGGTGCGCTTCTTACCAATACCCAAGTTTTTTCACGTGGCCCACGGTCAATATCGGGTAGGTGGATGCGTTCCTGGCTTGGCTGGAGGCACTGTGCTATACCTAGTGCAGGTCCTGAGGAAATGGTCCATGACACAGGGATTTAAAGCGCACCCATGATAATACCAGTCATGGGCTGCATAGACATAAGTGAAAATTTTGTCTAGGTTGCTTCCTGAAAGGGTTTGTTCCAAGATTTGAAATATGAGTGATAGGTGGGGATCCAACCACTTAGAGCCCCAATAACCCTGAGAATGGCCGTTCTGTGTCCTCCGAAATCACTGTAGTACTGCTGGAGCATGCATGCAGACCCTACATTCATCTTTAAGGCCTCTTTCACACGGGGGTCACGTTTGACTCCCAGATAAGAGGCGGGTGCGTTGCGGGAAAATGCGCGATTTTTCCGTGCGTGTGCAAACTTTTGTAAAGCGTTTTGCACGCGCGTGTGAAAAATCGGCATGTTTGGTACCCAGACCCGAAGCCGGACTTCATCACTGAAGTCCGGTTTCGGGTTGAGTATTCTGTAGTTTTTATTATTTTCCCTTATAACATGGTTATATGGGAAAATAATAGCATTCTAAATACAGAATGCTATGTTAGCAGGGCAATAGAGGGTTAAAAATAAAAAATAAATGAACTCACCTCCTCCCATTGATCGCGTAGGTGCAAGGAACATCTTCTATCTTCATATCTGGTCATGGAAGCTTTTGATTGGACCATGTGACCCAGTGACATCACTGAAGGTCTTTCAACCCACAGATATGAAGATAGAAGATGTTCCTTGCACCTACGCGATCAATAGGAGGAGGTGAGTTCATTTATTTTTAACCCTCTGTTGCCCTCTATTGATCCTTTATGATCCCGGCACCTACGCGATCAAGAGGAAGAGGTGAGTTCAAGTTTTTTTTATTTTTAACGCTCTCTTCCCCTTTTTACATAACATTCTGTAATTAGAATGCTATTATTTTCCCTTATAACCATGTTATAAGGGAAAATAATAAAGATCAGGTCCCCATCCCGATCCTCTCCTAGCAACCATGTGGGAAAATCGCACCGCATCCGCACTTGCTTGCGATTTTCCCGCAGCCCCATTCACTTCTATGGGGCCTGCGTTGCGTGAAAAAGGCACAATATAGAGCATGCTGCGATTTTCACGCAACGCAGAAGTGATGCGGGAAAATCACCGCTCGTGCACAGCCCCATAGAAATGAATGGGTCCGGATTCAGTGCGGGTGCAATGCGTTCGCCCGTGGGAAAGGGGCCTAAGGGACTGCCAAAGAGATAGCTGAATACAGTGCTTAGCTATCTATCTCTGTCAGTCTTGTGGAGCACAGGTCCCCAGTTCATGTGACTATTGCGGGGCTCTTGGGATAACCCCTTTAAGTTGCTTAGAATAGAAAACAGGCTTCTTTCACATATGCTGCTGTGAACTCCGGCAGGCTGTTCCGGCATACAAGGCCGGGAATCGGCTGGACAGAAACTGCTGTAAGAAGCGTTTTTTGGCCGCCAAATCTCTGCATATTTGCCAGTTGCAGCCTTATGTCTGCTGGACCCCTAATAATCAATGGTTTAAAGGTTGTTTTCTGCCAGAACAGCCTGCCTCAGATGTGAAACTAGCGCTACAGCCTCACAGTTTCCCCCATAACAGTGACAGTCACACAGTGCCTCCATAACAATGACAGCCATGCACTGTCCTCCATAACAGTACCATTTACACAGAGCATCATTAGTAAATACTTGCCTCTGGTGTGGTAAAATGTGACGCTCCTCTCTACTCCAGTGACATGAAAGATATACATATGAGCTCACTACAGCATGTGGTCAATCGTTAGTGGGTGCTCACATTAATTGTCCAAGTCCTCCCTTGATATCTGTGATCAGTGCAGGGAAGAAAATGACTTCACTCGATGTCAGTCTCATAGGACTGAATAGAGAAACGGACTGTGGGATCCAGAGAGTCTGATCGAAGGGCCCATTCCCACCACCATATTTTACTGTCTGCATCAGTTCCGCAATTTTGAGGATCGTATGAAAACCCTTTTATCTCAGTGGGGCCGGAAAAGATGCGGACAGCACACCGTGTGCTATCTGCATCTGCGCTTCTGTTCCAAGGCCCAGCAAAAAGGATAGATCATGTCCTATTCTTGTCCGTATTTGCGGACAAGAGTCGGCATTTCTATCATGGAGAAGGACGTTCCGATCATTATCAATACATTGATCATTTAAGTTTTAAATAGAGAGGATGAGTAAATCTGTCCAAATTTTATCAGTGTACAGTATGTATGGTTTTAACTAGTAAAAAATATAGATTAATGTCTTAAGTTGTGCAATAGAGACATAGATACACGTGAAAATGTCTTTTATTGATGGCATATACTTAGGATTGGTCATCAACAGCAGATTGGTGTGGGTTCGACTCTGCTGTTGATGACAGCGAGCGCTGAGGCTTCTTCATACGCTGTGTTGTGACTGTGCCTGGGATTGCAGCTCATGTGAATGGGACTGAGCTGCAATACCAGGCACAGCCACTGCACAATGCCCAGCGCTGTGCCTGCTAAACAGTGAAGAGGCTGCAGTGCTTGTGGCCGCGCCGCAGCCTTTTCAATCTGCTGATTAGTGAGAGTGCCGGGAGTTGGACTTCCACCAGGTCCCAGAATACTCCAATATTTATTCCATAAAATGAATATTCTATAAACTTGTAGGAAGAGTGACCCCATAAACAAGCAGTTCATTGTGACTGGTATCAAATTTGCATCCATACTAATACAGTGCACTTTTTTTCCCCAACAGATGAATCTGCAGAACTCCTTATTGCACAAAGTGAACGGTGCTTTTGTCCTGCTAACATTTTTTGCCTGCCGTATCCTGCTGTTCCCTTTCATGTACCACGCCTACGGGAAGCAGTTTGGGATTCCACTCTACAAAGTGCCTTTCAACATTCCTCTGCATTGCAACATTACAATTGCCACCATCATGGCCCCACAGATATATTGGTTTTGGCTTATTTGCCGAAAGGCCATGAGACTATACAGCAACTCCTCCTCCTACAAAGACAGATAACCTTTAGTACGTGTAAGCTACAATCATGCTATATAGCTGGGTTTTATAGTACGGCCTAGACTACGGTTCCTCCATGTTACAGCCTCACCACTAGTGTAGCAGCAGGGGAACTGTGGTCCTGTTCATGGACAGTGACTACCTAATATGTATTGAAAACCTTATGGAGTCTTGTTACCGGCTTCCAACTTACACAAACACTACATTTATATATTTTAGATACAAAAACATGGTTTATAAATCACAATGTGATTTTCTACAGAATTGCACTATATTTGTTATGGGTAATCTGAAAAGTATTTGTTTTACATCTTTTATTATAATGAAATAGTAAGAATGTACATTTTAAAGATACATATCATGCCCAGTAAGAATTGTGCTGCATGCTTCTGGATAAATAAGATGGTTCTTTCCATTTTCTTTAAATGGGCTTTTAAACGGTGGTTTCCTCTTGGAATCTGGTAGAGGGGAGGGGGAAGAGTTTAGCCATTGAGGACATTTAATGGGTTCTGGTGGTAAATAATTTACAATTGTCATTGACGATCTGAACAAATCCTGTCTATTACTATGTAGGATGAGTTTTTTTTTTTTTACAGGGTATGTAAGATTTATGACTGGTGTAAAGGTGATAGCTTACTCCTTGCAGCCCTGAAAACAAGCGTGGTAATCTTGCACATGCGCACGGATGCCGCACGTAAGAGCCTGCTCGGTCTTCCATCCCTGTGCTGGCAGCAACTTCAGGGAATGGACTCAGCTTATGTGCAACAACCATGCACATGCGCGAGATTACGGCGCTTCTTCTCAGTGTCGTTAGGGCTGCAAGGAGGGCAGTTTGGGATGAGGGGCAGTGCTGGGCTCAATAGGAGTGGGCGTGGCTGGGCTGCAAAAACGTAGAGGACAGCCCCTTGGGCTCTTTTTGAGGTAAATAACATACACATAAAATCGATTTTCCGAATCAACAAAATCATTCATGTCAATAACAAAGGTATATTGTGGACATGCTCTGGGAGAACTATCAGAACGTATAAATGCCTCCTGGTGAAAGTTGGGTGTGAACCCATGAACTTTGGTCAGATACTAAAATGAACATATACTTACCATATTAATAACTACGTGTCGTTGGGCTGCACTAAAACTAGATGTATGAGAAAAAACTGTATGAGTTACCATTTTTCATCAGAATCTTGTGATATTGGGTGATTCATATAAACAATCCAGCAGCTATTTAACCCCTTCCTGTATGATGAAAATGTTATGTCATGGTTAGGTGCTAATTCCTGCACTGTGATATATATCTTCAGCATGGTGATCTCGCGGGCACTATAGTCGCACCCGTAAGATCAGGAGCAGGGCTTTTGCTGCAACTGCTGAGATTGGAGATGACTTCAATCCTTCCGATTCTAGCATTTTAATCCCTTAGATGCCTTGTTTAATAGCAACTGCGGCCTATAAGTGGCTAGACAGAGGGCTGGAGCTTCCTCTGTCATGTCATTGGTTGAGGTGGGATTGCAGGGTGCTGATGGTTGCTGTGGCACTTAGGTGGCCTAAGGGCTCATGCACACGAACGTGTTTTCTTTCGTGTCCGTTCCGTTTTTTGTGCTGACTGTATACAGAACCGTTCTTTTTAATAGATCTGCAAAAAAAACGTAAGTTACTCCGTGTGCATTCCGTTTCCGTATGTCCGTTCCACAAAATGGTAGAACATGTCCTTTTTTGTCCGCATTAGGGACAAGGATAATACTGTCCTATTAGGGTCCAGCAGGACGTCATCCGTTTTTTTTGCGGACCGCAAAATACATACGGTCGTGTGCATGAGCCCTAACCGTGACCCCCAGGTCTGCCATGTAAACATGCCTATTAAACTCTGCAGCAATTCTGTAATTGACCACTTCACCACCCAAAAAATGGAATAAAAGCAATCAAAAAGTCATATGTACCCCAAACTCGTACCAATGAAAGGTCAACTCATCCTACAAAAAAATAAACCCTCGCACAGCTCCACTGATGGAAAATAAGAACATGTACAGCAAAAAAAACAAATGACTCATTTTAAAGTGTTTCTATTGTGCAATAGTAGTAAAACATAATACAGGTATATATATTGCAACCACTGTAATTGTACTAACCAGCAGAATTAACTTAACATGTTAATCATACCACACAAAGCTGTGAAAATGAAACACAAAAATCCAAACAAAAAATTGTGGAATTACCCTCCCCACAAAAAGTTACCGTAATAAATGATATGTATCCCAAAATGCGACCATTGAAAAATACAACTCGGCCTGCAAAAAAGCCATAATACAGCTGCATTGACAGAAAAAAAGTTCAATAAAGGCTTAGGCAACGCTTGTAAATGGGATAAAATAACAAAATAAAAGATACCACTTTTTTCTCTGCTGCTTACAGCGATGAGCTGTGGTTCTGCCCCCTGCTGTTTGTTTTCCTGGAAGCTGTGACGTTCTGCACACGCAGGTCACCACTACAGCCAATCATTGACGTCAGCAGTGACATTCCTTGTACAGATAAGGCCAATGATTGGTGCACAGTGACCTGTGTGTACAGAACATCACCGCTGCAGCCAGGGAATCAAACAGCAGAGGGAAGTACTGGGGCTCATCGATGAAAGAAGCAGCATGGAAAAAGGGGTACATATCTCTGCTTTTGTTATTTTACACATTCACAGGGGCTGCCAGGGATTTTATTGAACTCGGACAAAAAAAAGGCAGGTTGTTAATGGGTTAAAGGGGTTATCCAACCCCTATAATGACCCCCGTATACTTATAATTACCTGGTCCCCAGCACCTATGTGTCATTTCAGATCCCTGCAAGGCTGCCGCTGTACCACCTCGTCGCGCGGATCAAAACATCTGGCAATAGGGGGGAGCAGCCAATAGCAGGCTGTGACAAGGACGAGCCTCCCTAGCATCGCGGGTGACGGTGGGGGGGGCTTTTCCCTGTCGCGGCCTGCTATTGGCTGCTCCCCATCTCCGGATGTTTTGACCTGCACAACAGGAAGATGCAGCGGTGGTCGTGCAGCGACGCAGCTGCCGGGGAACAGGTAAGTGTAATGTATACGAGGGGTCCAGGAATTGGGGGGTTCATTATAGGGGTTGGATAACCTCTTTAAGGCAAAACTGATACACTCTGTTACACAGTATATCAGTTAACCTTGGGTGTTCCATTAAAATGACGACTTCACAAACACTCTAATTTGTGTGTTTTCAAGTGCATGTGAAGTTTTCCTGCCATTTAGAGTCATATAGAGAAGACTGTGGAGTAAAACTACCATACCTATAGCATGCTGTATTGTGCTAAAAAACAACAGAGAAATGTATGTAAATGTAAACGTTGTCAATTATGTTGCTATAAACTTGAGTAACTTAAGGGAAAAAAAACTTCTAAAACATGAAGTATAAAACATTGCTGAAAACCGGGCAAGGCCTCTTCTCACACATCCCTGACAGTGATGATGTCCGTGACAGACAGTCAGTGTTTCATCTGTTTTAAGATGTCCCTGAAGGGTCTGGGTTTGGTCCATGTGTCATCTGTATGCTATGTGCACTACTAGGCTGACAAAGGGATTTCTAGAGCATCTCCTACCAATGACAGAACTTGAATGCCGTCAGTATTCTGTAAGTGGTTTTTTAAAGACCCATTTGTCGTTATGCCAAAATAGTGGTGTAAGAAAATCGCTAATTATGGTTCACGCCATATATGTGCAATCATTTTTGAAGCTTCTTGCCACTTTTCTAAAGTGGCGAGAAAAGGGGGCTTAGCACGGCTCACCAGATTTACTATAACTTACTCCAGAGACTGCCGTGGTTATAGCTGAACTATACGCCAGCCCCTATCTGGCGTAGATTTCAGTTTCTGGAGCATGGACTGCCAATGATGCTCCTAATTTAACAAGATTCATAAATTAGCTGCATCTCACTCTGGCGCAGATGGATCAACCTTGATAAATGTCCCTCATAGACTTCAATGAGCGTGTTTGGTCCGCATCACATACCTTAGTAGTACGTGTTCCCATTGTTTTTCCACAGACAGCCATGGTCACTAGAAAACCACTTATGTGTGAATAAACACATTACAGTTAATGGATCCATGTGCAGTCCGTGAAGAACACACATAGCGCACATCTGTGAAAGAGGCCTTAATGATATGTGTGAAACGAGCCTACTAGGTACTGACGGTATATATTAAAAGGGAACGTATCATCATAAAAACCTATTGTTTTAATCAAGATTTTATGTTAAACATAAGTTTTTATAAAAATAGCTATATATGCCCTCAAATTTTGACGTTTTCCCCATCATCCAATAAATGTCCTGATATTTTTAATTACTTATTATGAAAGTATTATATCATACGGTATCATTGAACACTTTTACAGTTTATATACTCATTGACAAAAAAAATAACACATCAAGAGGTGGTCAGGCCTGTTGGGCAGCCTCGAGCCTGGATACAAGATGAGTTACGGTTGGGCATGGAGGCATACTTGTTCTGTATGGTATCCTGCAGCACATTTGCCCACAGATGTTGCAGCTGGGCCTGTAGATCCTGGACTCATGGGCTGCCAAAGCCGGCCTCCAAGCTGGTGACCGGTCAGGCAAAGAAAGTAGAGACATTCCTGAGAAACACTTGCTGTGTGTGCAAGCATTATCCTGCTGAAAAATGCCAGTTGGAAGCCCTGCCATGAGAGGCAAGACATGTGTCCTGCACATATCGCTGAGCTGTTAGTGTCCCTTGTATCACTTCTAGGGGTGACCAGCTGTCATATATGATGGCTCCCCATTCTAAGCGCCTGGAGATGGTCCAGGGAAGAGACAGCAGTGTGCATTGAAAATGCTCGTCTGTGAATCAAACGATACCCTCTACTGGTGGGCTCTCTGAAGCCTATTTGCCATGTGTGCAAGCCCTCATATAACCACTTCTCCCAACACCTAGGTCACAATGGCCTAGATGGAGGGCAGTTTGTTGAATCAAACATCCTGCTTTTCTTAGTCCAATGATTCCGCCCTCTCAAAGTCTGTCAACTGTACAAAATGTCTTTGAGCAGGTCGTAGAAGCATGTCTAGCATTTAATGATTTTTTTACCAAGAGGTACACTACCCAAAAGTGGCCTCTGAAAGCCTTTTTATAGGACAGCAGGGGAAGCACTTTTATGCCCTCTTGTGACACGCAGCTGTAATAATTTACCGTACATATCTGCCCGAGAATCAATCTGATAGCGATCTGGACGTGTTACTTTTTTGTCAATGAGTGTATATAATCTACATATGAAGAATGAAATTGATGTGGAAAATGAACTAAACTACAGCTGGATGAATTCAGCCCTAGATCAAACACGGGCAGACAGTTTTTGCAAACCAGACACAAGGTTGGTGTTTAGTTCTGTAGGGCAGGAATCTCCATTATTGATCACTAATAAATCTAAAAGGACAGTGCGCCTGAATAATATTGACTTGTCCAGGATATTTTTGTCATGTACTAATGTATGAACTGTTGTATTTTTGATAGGGGAATACACATCTTTAGGTATTTATGAGCTATCAGAAAGGTTTATTTATAGGTGACATAGTGATTTCTAGTATTATGTTTTGATGTAAGTGTCAGCACTTAATGCAGTAAACCAGTAATGAATGTCTGAGTAGACAGCAGGAAAACACATCTTGTTATTTTGTAATAAATTATGGAAAGCACTCTCCAGTTTCTGAGGCTGTTCTTGCGCACACCCATTAATGTGTTCTTCGAGATGTCACAAATTGTTTTGTTTTGGCAGAAATGAGTTAAAGGGGTTTTCCAGGATTCATCTCTTAATGACCTATGTTCCGGATAGGTAATCAATATCTGATCAGTTGTGGTCCAACTTCCAGAGCCCCCGCCAAGCAGCTGTTTAAAGAGGCTGTGGCGCACCGGTGAACTCTGCTCCATCTTCCTGGGCCACTGACATCACGTTCATCGGTCACATGACCTGTGTGGAGCTCCGTCCTCTTCAAGTGAATGGGCTTGAGCTGCAATACCAAGTATTGCCATTATACAATGTACAGTGCTGTACTTGGTTAGCTGGAGCGCAGTGGCCTCTTCAAACAGCTGATCAGTCTGGGTGCCGGGTGTCAGACCCCCACCAGTTAGATATTGATGACCTATCCTGACAATGGGTCTTCAGTATAGGAGTCCCGAAAATAAATGCGGTAATAAGTAATTTATTTCTGCTGTTCAAAGCTGTCAGCCATATAGTTTTTGGCTAGAGATCCTCTTGACATCACTTCAGTGCAGTCACATGACCCATAGAGGCTAATGCTGTTCCAGGTCCCATGGACTATGTGCATGATATCAGACATACAAGCTATGTTGTTTACATGCATCATAAGGGAGCAATGGAATATATAAGAGAATATATCTGTGTCTGCCTAAATGGTTACAGTACTTTCAACAAACTTTATATACATCAATAGTACAGGTGAATATAAGAAACACTGTAATATAACTTATCAGAGAAAAATGCCTTTTATATCCTCTAGCAGCCTACTGCTCACTTCTCCATAGATGATTGTAGGCAGCATGTCTATGTGTGTGTTTTTCTGTTCTTCTTTCCTCTCCATAGCGTTATATGGGCAACACATCATCTGATAATTCAGTAATTTGACAGCCTGGCTTGTCTCTGAAGAGAGATTTAGCAGGGAATATTTGTTCAGGATGGGGAGAAAGAAACATTTTTCTCTCATAAGATACACTATATGGACAAAAGTATCGCAATACCTACACATTGCGCCTACAGGAGCTTTTAGGACATCCCATTCTAAATCCATAGGCATTAATATGGAGTTGGTCCCTCCTTTGGAACTAAACCAGCTTTTGTTATTCAGGAATGGATTTCATCAAAATTTCGAAGTGTGTCTGATATTTTTTGCCCATTCATCAAGAAGAGCATTTGTAAGGTCAGACAATGATGTCAGTTGACTTGCAATCTCCATTCTAGTTCATCTCAAAGGTGTTTGTTGGGGTTGAGGTCCGGGCTCTGTGTAGACCAGTCAGGTTCTTCCACACCTAACTTATCTAACAGTTCCTTTATGGACTTTGCTTTGTGCATAGTGCAGTCATGCTGGAACAGAAATGGGCTCCCACAAAGTTGGAAGCATACTATTGTTACATACAAAATGTCCTGGTATGCTGAAGCATTAAGATTTCCTTTCACTGGAACTAAGGGGCCCAGGCCAACTCCTGAAAACCAAACTTTACCGTTGACATAATGTAGTCAGAGACAGGTAATCTTTTCCTGGCATTCTCCAAACCCAGATTTGTCCATCTGGCTGCCCGATAAAGAAATTCATCACTACACAGATCACGTGTCCACTACTCCAAAGTCCAGTGGAGGCACCCTTTACACCACTCCATCTGCTAGCTGGCATTGTCCTTGGTGATGTAAGGCTTGTATGCAGCTGCTTGGCCATGGAAACCCATGTCGTGAAGCTCCCAGCACACGGGGGAGATTTATCAAGAGGCGCTTTTTGCTACTGTAGAATTCTGATTTACTCCCTTCCTGCCCTTGCCACATCCCCTTTCTGAAAAGTGGTTAGGGTGGCGTAAAACTGCCCTTTAAAAAAGAAAATTGCATCCAAAAAGATGCAAACAAACTTGTTAGAGACTGTTTAACCCTTTAGGGACCGGAGGTTTTTTACTTTTTGAGTTTTCGTTTTGCGCTCCCTGCCCTCCCATAGCCATAGCTTTTTTATTTTTCGGTTCACATAGCCATATGAGGGCTTGTTTTTTGCAGGACAAGTTGTACTTTCCAACGCCACCATTTAATATTGCATATGATGTAGTGGGAAGCGGGAAAAAAATTCCAAATGGGGTGAAATTGCAAAAAAAAAAAGCAATTCCGCCACAGTTTTGCGGCTTTTTAAATTCCGACGTGCGATAAAACTGACCGGTTTCTTTTACTCTACAGGTCAGTACGAATCCGGCGATACCCTATATGTATAGGTTTTCTTGCGTTTTGATAGTGAAAAAAAAATTCAAAAGTGGGAAAAAAATCAGTTTTACTTTTTTGTCACCATGTTTTGACCCCGATAAGTTTTTTGTAATTATATGTACAGAGCTGTATGGGGGCTCATTTTATGCGCCATAATCTTATCTTTTTATTGATGCCATTTTGGGGTGTGCATGACTTTTTGATCACCTTTTATGTAATTTTTTGTGAAAAATGAAGCGACACCCATGTTGTGTATTTTTTTATTTTATTTTTTAGCAAAAGGGGGGTGATTTGAACTTTTATGTTTTTTTTATTTATTTATTTTTTAAACTTCTTTTTTTTTTTTACACTTTTATATAGTTCCCATAGGGAACTATAACTTACAATCATCTGATTGCGATTTTCATACATTCCAATGCAATAGCATTGGAATATATGAAAAAAAATCGCATATTTCCTATGAAGCCTATTACAGGCAAGGCTCCATAGGAAATACTACAGAGCAGCCTGGGTTTCATTCATAGAAACCCAGGCTACTACAGGCGCGCTCCGGCTCCTCCGATCGCCACACGGGGGAGCCGGAGCGCAAACCGAAATTAAAACTTTCGGTTTGTGCACGCTCAGATGCCGTGGTCAGGATTGACTATGGCATCTGAGGGGTTAAATGTCCGCGATCGGCATCGCTGCCGGTCGCGGACATTAGCCGCGGGTGTCTGCTACAGGAACCATGCGGACACCCGCGGCTAAGGCGCCCGCATGGAGCAGGAGCGGGCGCCATCTTTAAAGACCGGACACAGGACGTACAGGTATGTCCTGTGTCCTTAAGAGGTTAAAGCCACTTTCCTGGCACAAGGGAGATGATAAATCTCCCCCATAGTGTTTGTTCTGAAGTTAGTACCAGAGTAGGTTTGAAACTCTGCAGCTACTGAGTCAGCAGAGCGTTGGTGACTTTTAAGCACTGTGGAGGTCATTAATTAATCTGAAATACGCCTAAATTAAGTGTATTTCAGACGCAGATGGTGGCGCTAAAAAAATGGGTGTGGCATGGGTAAGGAAGGGCAGGCCAATCTGATTTACCATCTTCTACACCTGTTTTAGACGTAGAAAAATGGTCTAAATGTAAGACAGCTACGAAGCCGTCTTACATTTAGAACTGGCGCTAAAGTTATGGAGGCCGGCAGTCTAAAACGCCGCTCTTAATAAATGTGCCCCTGTGTGTCTTGGTGACCCCATTCTGTAACTCTACGTGGTCTACCATTGCATGGTTGAGTTACTGTGGCTCCAAAACGCTTCCACTTTGCAATAATACCGCTCACAGTTGATGGTAGAATTCATTGAGCTTTTTAGAATGACCCATCCTTTCTCAAGTGTTTGTAAAGGCAGTGCTGGATTTTATACACCTGTGGCAATGGGGCTGAAGGAAACAACTGAATTCAATGATTAAAGAGGTGCGTCTAAATACTTTTCACCACATACCGTATATTACACAGTTTTTAATATTCACCTGTACTTAAAGTTTGTTAAAATGACAGTCACCATTTAACTATGACTGACCCCAAGAAGCAACCAATAACTTACACATAGCGCAAGTTTATATTTTTGTATTGTTCCCAGTTTGTGTTTTACATATCGTTATATGATGTTCAACAACTGCTTTTTATGGAAAGTACAAATCTTACCGCACAGTTTTCAGTTGGCACAACACTACTACTACGCTACTACACCCTGCCGTTACATTTTACAAAACACAATATAATATGTCATAAATGGTGTTCAACTGGTTTCTTCTTCTGTGCTCTAATATAGAATTTATAAAATGTTAAATTTATAGTTTTATATTGTTTATTATTGTGTGAAAAAAAGAGAAAAGATGCAAACATATGGAGTCATTTATTAAACTGGTGTAAAGCAGAACTGGCTTAGTTGCCCATAGCAACCAATCAGATTCCTCCTTTCATTTTCCAAAGGAGCTGTCGAAAATGAAAGGTGGGATCTGATTGGTTGCTACGGGCAACTAAGCCAGGTCTACTTTACACCGGTTTGATAAATTACCCCATATATTATTCTCTTCAGTGCTATTACACTCCTAATGGAACAGTCTAGGCAGACATGAAGGTCCTCTGGTGTGTTTCTCTCCATTGAAGTTTTTGGTGACTTAGGCCTCTTGCACACAACCGTATGGCATTTTCAGTGTTTTGCGATCCGCAAAAAATACAGGTGACGTCCGTGTGCATTCCGTTTTTGCGGAACGGAACAGCTGGCCCCTGATAGAACAGTACTTTCCTTGTGGACAATAATAGGACATGTTCTATCTTTGAACGGAACGGAAAACCGGAAACGGAAGCATACGGAGTGCCTTCCGTTTTTTTTGTGGACCCTTTGAAATGAATGGTTCTGTATATGGACCGCAAAAAACGGCCCGTAAACTGATAAAATAAACGTTCCTGTGCATGAGGACTTACACTGCCTTGTTCATACATTTTGAAATACTTTTAGTTTGCCAAGTTTTGAAGTGAATTTTACATCTCTGTTGCCTAAAAGTGAATGAGTCATCAGAAAATTAACTATTGTTTAAAGCACCGGTTTTATATTAACCCTTTGAGCCCTGGAGGGTAGTGATGAGCAAAGCGAGCTTCGGATCCTAGATCTGAAGGCGCTTTGCTGAAAACTTTGGATTAATACTGCACGGAGATCCGTCTCCATACAGCATTAGAGGGGCTCATGCACACGAACGTATTTTCTTTCCGTTTCCATTCTTTTTGTGGACTGTATGCGGAACCATTCACTTCCATGGGTCCGCAAAAACAACGGAACTGACTCCGTGTGGATTCCGTTTCCGTATGTCCGCTTGGCCATTCCACAAAAAAGTAGTTCTTGTCCTATTAGTGTCTGCAAATCACAGTCCGTGCCTCCATCCAAGTCAATAGGTCCGCAAAAAATACGGAATGCATACGGAAGACATCTGTATCTCATCCGTGTTTTGCGGATCCATGCCCACTTTGCCCATGTGTTTACTGTTTACAAACATTACTGTACATTACAGTAATGATTACAAATTTTCTGTTTCCGTTTGCGAAACGCAAAAAACGGATCGCATACGGAAACCATACGGATATGTTTTGTGGCATAACTGAACGCATGCAGACACAAAACAGAAAAAAAAACCTCAGATATGGAACATCATATCAGTGAAAAACGGACCGCAAAACTAAAATGGTCCTGTGCATGAGCCCTAATGCACAGCCTGCAATAAAGTGAAGTTAGATATTCGCGAAGTCTTGCGACTTTGGTATTTGATTTTTAAAGTGGAAAACCACTTTAGAACTTGGATCTTCAGTTCCGACTGTTACTTCAGAACCAAAACCGAGTTCAGATGCAAGTTTTAAAGTGGTTTTTCACTTTAAAAATCAAATACCAAAGTTATTCTACTGTGGAAGTGGATCACAGCAGAAAAGACTGACCTGAACTAAGTGATACAAACCATATCATTTTCAACACCTTATAGTAAGAACAATGAACATTATGGGGGTCATTTATTATCACATATCCACCCTTTTTGGCAAAAAGTTGCAGATTTTGTCTCACAGGATTCTTGTGGCAAAATCTGCGACTTTTCCCTGCTCATGCCAATTTTCCCGAGAGCCGAGAAAAGGAGGAGTTGGAAGCATCTTAAATGTAAATATTCTATGGTTTTTTTTTAACAAGAAAACATATGGATGGTTCTCTGGATATAATGTTTTGAAGTCACTCCGTGTTTTCTACTTCCTTTCTTTCCTTTGTTTGGCCCAGCAAACAGCCTTCCTTGACTTTCTCAGTGAGGCCTTTCACTGTGGCCAGAGAGGGAAGGAGCATGAGTGACTGGATTAGAGAATCACACATTACACTGAATAGTGCCAAACTCTTCTGTGGGCATCTTTATCTGGGCCTATCAAGGGAACAATAGTGCTGCCATACTAATCTACTATTGTATTAGAAGATAACATTTTCCTTACAGCAGTTGTAAACTAAACAATGGGTCCCTATCTGTATAGTTTTTATCTTCCTGTGCTGACTGCTAAAGAAGGACAATATTTTCTATTTCATTTCCAATGGTACAGTACTGTCAAATAAAAAAAAATATTATTGGATTTAAAAAAATACTTTCTGACAGAATGGTCCCTTTAAAGAGGACCTGCCTGTTTTAATAGCTTCATGCATTCCCCATGTAATAAGAATTCTGGAACATCTATTCTTATGTCTCTATGTTTAGCCATCCCTTTATTATTTCTACTAGATGCTATGAATGAATTGCTAGCAGTCTGCAGTAAGGGTACCGAGGGGAGGTAACCAGTTGGGGGTGTGTACCTGCACAGACTGACTCTATCCAATCAATGCTGCCATTTCCAGATTGTGCAGGTACACCCCCCCCCCCCAACTTGTTACCACCCCTCTGTACCCTTACTACAGACTGCTATCAATTCATTTATAACTTCTAGTAGAAATAATAAAGGAATAGCACAACATAGAGCCATAAGAATAGATGCTCCAGAATTACTATTACATGGGGAATGCATGAAGCTATTAAAACAGGCATGTCGGGAGGGGTGACGGGTCCCATTTAAGGCTATGGACAACTTTGACATGGAATTAATAATTTCTACTAGGTTAGTGGTTGCATTAAAGGGGTTATCCAGGAAAGAATATTAATGATGTATACTCAGGATTGGTCATCAGTAGGCGATCTGAAGTCGATTTGTTCAAACACCGTTTTAAAATGTAGGCCTTCCGCGGAGGCAAGATTAGTTTGGTATTCATTTGTGCATCTTTAAAACATTTAAAATTAGGAACCCGAAGTCGGGTTTGGTACCAGCTGGTACCCCAGCACCAAACCCGACTTCAGATTCCTAATTTGAAATGTTTTTAAAAATGCAGAAATGAATACTGAATTCTTTCACTAAAGTAATCAGGTGGAAATAATTTTGCCTCCATGGAGGCAATAGATTTTAATGCTGTACGGTACAGCATTAAAACGGTGTTTGAACGAAATGACTTTGGATGTATGATCTGAAGCTCGATTCACTCAACACTTGTCATAATTATCAGATCTTCTAGAGTGCAACACCCGGAACTCCCTGATCAGCTGTTAAGAGCACCAGCCTTCCTAGGCCAGTGATATCACTGTATATTGGTCACATGGCCTAGTTGCAGCTCAGTCCCATTAACTTGACTAGCAAGCACTGCCACTATACGATGTACAGCGCTGTTCTTGGAAATCTGCCAGGAGCTTGCATCGCTCACCAGAGCTCCAGTGAGCACAGCGGCTCCTTGAAACAGCTGATTGGTGGGGGATGGCAGGACTTGGACCCCCACTGATATGATAATGATAACCTATCCCTGTGATGGCTAACCTCCGCCACTCCAGCTGTGGTAAAACTACAACTTCCAAAATGCACACTTGCTTGGCTGTTCTCAGAACTCCATAGAAATGAATGGAGCATGCTGGGAGTTGTAGTTTCACCACAGCTGAAATGCCAGAGGTTAGCCACTGGCCTATCCTTAGAAATAGTCATCATTATCTTTTCCAGTGTAACCCCTTTAAGTTTCAGTCTGGAATCTTCATTCATTCATTTTCCTGTGCCATCCGCGCATGTGCAGGTTCTCGATGTCTGGCATCCAGAGCACTGTGTTTCAATGGAGGAGGCTGAGAATGTGGCTTCAGCAGTAATGAAAACTGCGAAGAACTTCAATAAAGGATATATTAGTAGCATCTATCTAAAATTGCTAAAACATTATAAAATAAAAGATTTTAATTTGTATAATATGTTCCACATGCTGAGTAAACATTTTTCTTTCTTGTGGCTGTAAAGCATTGTGGTATGTTACTATTATTCCTATACCTCCAATGTCTGGGACCTGCATCTATACTTAGAAAGGCAGCTGCCCTTCATTGATTTCTATGAGACTGCCGAATCTAGCTGGCTATTTCCGTAAGCCACATAGAAGTGAATGGACTGGTGGCCGGACCGAGTGGTGCCCTTTCCATTAATTTCTATGGGACTTCAGAAAATAGGCGCTGAGCTATTTTCGGCAGTCCCATTGAAATGAACGGAGGACGGCTGCGTATGTGTGGTGTGGGCTCCGTTCTAAGTCTAGGTATAGGCACCTTTGGGATCTGTACCTATCAGACATTGGGGGCATATACTAGCGGTATGGCCCCAATGTCCAGGATGGGAATTTTTCTTTAAAGGGGTTCTCCGGGAATTAAGAAAATGAAAATGCAGAAATATTATTTTGTTATAAATATATTCCCAAATACCTTTCATTAGTTATAATGGCTCGTTTTGTATGGGGACTGGGGAGCAGTCATTAGGAAAAATAAAATGGGTGCTGTCCTGTTAGTCCTATTCCTATTAGAAAACCTGTCCTAATCACACAGGACGACAATTTACTTCAGAGCACTGAGCTACCTCATCCTCCTCTCTGCTCTGCTTGTCAGGGATTATGATCCTGAATACAGCTGATAAGAACTTTAAAAACTCACGGGTACTGGGTGTAAGAAGATAGCTCATCTATGAAAAAACAAAAAATTACTGCCTGCATAGATACTAAAATAAAAATAAATCTTTTATTAAGGACCTTGAGTAAAATCTAATAATGGGCAGCCGCCCTTGTATCACAAGCTCACGTCCCACCAATCTATTGTCCCAGATTGCTTTGGACTCCAGACTGTATGGACGGCGTCCATAAGAGATTTGGACGTGTGACTAAATAAGGATAGGGATAATAGTTGATATATAAACCTGGGGGACTGAGGTTTGTACCACCTCTGCCCATGGTTATTATCCTACTATCGAAAAGGTGTCAGCTCAAGTACCAGAAATGCCGGTGACCGCTATTGGTAGTTTTCTGGATTATCACAGGATTTATTTGTTAATCAAGGTTCAAGTGTAAAGTGTACAACATGATGTATGTGGAATGGGGGAGTCACAAAAATATCTGACGTGCGCTACGCGTTTCACTGGTGGTTACCAGATCATCAGGAGCCTAAGACAAGCGACCCTGAGAATTCACTTGAACAGAACTGATACATTAGATATAGACTATAATACAATGTATCAGAAACTGAGGACATGTGACTACAAGTGCACTGCTCCCAAAACTGCTGGGAGAAATCGCCACTAATCATCATGAAAGCCCCAATTTAAAGTAAAAATCACTTGAACTGGACTGATGTACTGTGCTAGGATCTGTGCACAGAGCATCAGATGCTGGAGGACACGTGGCTATGGGCGGCCTGCTCCCTGATTGATCATGAGGAGACATGAAGTACAGAGAGGAGGTGGGGGTAATGAGCAGCAGCACTTGTATGCAGTCTCCATTACCACAGCCCCACATTACCACAGTCTGTCCTGTCTGTACTTCTTGTCTCCTCATGAACTCTATTCCTACAGAGATTCGGCTAAAAGTTCTTATCACGGCCATACCAGAGGCCGGACGCGCTGTCCACCGATATCAAGAGGGACTGCGGCATTGCTTCCATTACTTGTCAGCAACCGCAGCACCGATTTACCTTAGGGCCTGCTTTTTTTTGTTTTGTAAAGTGGCAACTTTTATGTAATGGCAGCACTATCTCCCAGCAATCAGAAATTTATAGAATTCCCTATGAGGGATATGTGTCTTGTAGATGAGAAAAGGATACAAGTCCCTCGCTGTCGAGCATATCTCAAGCTGACTTAATACCCTGTGTAATCCAGTGTTTAAGATTAAGACCCGGGATGTGCTCCATTAGGGACTGTAGCGTTATGACCCGAGAGGGCGTGTCTCCTATAGCGCCAACACTTTGGAGATATTCTTTCCAGGCTGTACTCGATAACTTGACCGCATACAGCGAGGAAGGCACAAAATTGAGGTTCCATGCTGCACCTACCAATGGCGAACGGAGTGATGTAAGGTTCATTAAGTCTCTCTCTATGGTCACCCAGTGCTTATCATTAGAATCGTTCCACCAGTGCACCAATTGATCTAGTAGGCACGCGGTACGGTAGTGTTTCAGATTGGGTACCCCTAATCCCCCCATCTTCTTGTGTGAAGTTAGAGTCATATAGGCTACTCTTGGATGTTTGGAATTCCAGATAAAATCCAACATCTGCTTCCTGGCCTTGGTGAAAAAATGGTCTGCGATTGGAAGAAGCAGCATTTTGTATGCTGCAATCCTCCCAAACCACGAGATTAGATATCTCTTCATGTTTTTAATATCTTTCTGGAGGTCCTCCAGCAGGGGAGGGAAAAAGGAGTGGAACATCTTAGAGGTGGGATGGGTCAACTTTATCCCCAAATAGGAAATAGACTCTTGTTGCCAATCCAGGGGAAACATACGTTTTAGTTTTAATAGTTGGTCTGTCAGGATATTAATGGGAAGGCATTGAGATTTATCAACATTTAGTTTGTAATAGAATACTAGACCAAAGGTTGTCAGCAGGTCAAATACTTTTTGTAGGGAAGTTTCAGGGTCTGTGCAGACTACTGTTATGTCATCGGCGAATAATGCCAGCTTATGCTCTGTGGGGCCTATTTTCAAACCAGTAATCCCGGAATCCCTCCTGATGAGTTCTGCCAACGGCTCTATGGAGAGAATAAAAAACAAGGGAGACAAGGGGCACCCTTGTCTGTACCATTGGTCAGTTTGAAACTAGTAGATAATGCCCCGTTCTTGAACACTCTAGCACAAGGGTTAGAGTATAACGCAGCGCTAGATCGGCCCTGAGAAACCGAATTTTCGTAACGCCGAGATGGCGTAGGACCAATTAACGCGGTCAAATGCCTTCTCGACATCCAATGTCAGAAAGGTAGTCGGTCTATCCGAGCGCTCGGCTAGCTGCAAAAGTGTAAGAAGCCTAAGTCCAGAGCCTGTCTGCCGGATACAAATCCCGTTTGGTCAATAGAGACCAAGGAGGGGACGATAGAGAAAAGTGTGTTAGCCAGAATCTTGGCATATATTTTAATATCACAATTTAGTAGTCATATCGGTCTGTAATTAGTCGTTTGCGCTGGGGACTTCCCTGGTTTGGGTATTGTCACTATAAGGGCATCTAGCATGTCCGCAAGCAGAGAGCCGGATGACACTGCCCCAGAGAATACTGGTAAGAGGTGGTCAACTAGATGGGCTCCGTATTTTTTATAATAAAGGGATGAGAAGCCGTCAGGGCCCGGGGCTTTGTTGAGCGGAAGAGAGCGGATCACCGAGTACACCTCTGTTGCAGATATAGGTCTATTAAGGACCTCTAGACTCTCAGGGGACAATTTAGGAAGGTTGACTTGACCTAGGAAGGAGTCGATCTCGTCCTGGGTGGGTTGAGTAGCAGTGTCATCACTGGCCAGGTTATATAACCACAAATAGTAATCTCGGAACGCGTTAGCTATGTCTCTGTCCCGTTAAAGGATGGTTGATGCTCTGAATTCTCGATTTGAGCCGTGTAGATTTGAGTCTCTTTGCCAGAAGTGCTCCAGACTTATTGTCTTGCGCATAATGTTGAGATTGGAGACGTTTCAGGGACTTTTTATAGGCGCACATGAGGAGGCTGCGAAGGTGCAGTCTGGCTCTAGAGAGCTCCTGTACGTAAGTCTCAGAGTGAGACTGCTTATTCAGTGTCTCTAGTTTCTGAATAGTTTGTAGGGTGTTCTGCACATCTCTATCTCTTTTTTTACGCCAGATGCTACTGTGTTTGATAAGCACTCCTCGCATGTAAGCCTTATGACAATTCCATAAAGTGTGGGGCCGAATCTCTGGGGTAGCGTTAATGGCAAATAACTTTTTTAAGAGAGCTTTCAACTTCTCTGTCAATGGATGGGATCGACAACAAATATGTGTTCAGCCTCCAGACATAGTCAGAAGTCCTAGAGGGGTTCTCCTCCAGGGATAATACAACCGGTGCATGATCTGACCAATGTATTGGGCCTATCTCCACCTTAACAGTTTTGTCAATCAGGGATCTCCCTATCCAAAACATGTCAATGCGAGAGTAAGTGCCATAGACCCCCGAATAATACGAATAAGCCCTTTCATTGACATGTATAATTCGCCAGATATCATAAAGCTCCTGGGCCCAAGCAAGCTTTGCCACAGAGATTCTTCGGGCTGAAAGGGCGCTGTGGAGTGGATAAGGGGATTACAGACTGCATTGAAGTCACCGTAGATCACAACGTTGCCCTTTTTGACCTTTTCAATTTTGCGCAGTATTTGCCAAAGAAAACGTTCGGTATGTGAGTTTGGAGCATTTATATTCGCGATGGTATGTTCCACATTATTAATCGTGCAATGTACGACGATATAGCGACTCTGGGTGTCAATCCAGGTCTGAGAGTTCTGCACTGCTACGGAATGCCTAAAAGCTATAAGTATTCCTCGCTTTTTACGGTGAAAGGATGAGGTGAGGATGATCAGATAATCTGTGACAAAGCCTGGGCGGATTAATCGAAGATAAGTGCGTCTCCTGTACACACGCTATCTCACATTTCTGTGAGCTCAACTCCTTCCATAATAATGAACGTTTGAAGGGACTGTTCAACCCTCTCACATTTAATGAGAGAAGTTTAAGTACCATGACAACTTATATAAAAGCCATGTTGAGAAGCAACAGTATTGAGGGTCGTCCAGTGCCTCCAAATGTATATCAGCTGTAGTCCAGCCCCATGAATACTGAAAGCCCGACATTGCCTTACGCAGAAAATAGTTAACAGGTGTACATAATAAACAAACAAAAAAAAAATCACAATACAGGTACCCAGACCAAAGTAGGGTTGGTGGTCTGTATGGTACATAAAAAACCGGAGGTTAGAGAATAACGTATGGTTAAATAACTCATGAGAATTCTTCTTACTCCCTCGCCTTTAGCAGAGGACTTCGAGAGAGGAAGGAGAGTAGTAAAAAAGAAAAGAGATGCAAGAGTGACAGATGGTGAGGCAACATAGTCCTAAGATTAAGAAACCGTGCGCCATTCCTCATCCATTCTGTCAGGAGACTTGTTGGTGTGCTGGGGAAGATCTCCATCCACTGAAATTCCCCATCTAGATAGAAGCTTTTTTCCCTCAGACAGGGTCGCAGCGGCGTGGAAAGTTCCCTTCCTGTGGGGGACCCTTCTCTTATGGACCGTAACCTTGTGCACGCATTTGTGTGGCTAGCTGCACTATTTTGTTACACGGTGTAGAAAGTACAGGCATTGTGTAACATGAACTTTATTTGTGTACTCCTTCAATGAAGAAGTAAAAGTATCCATTAGACAAACAGTACAGGTCAGGTCTTGAAATGAAGTGGCTCTGTAAAGTAGTCCGATTCGGTCCCCAAAAGGGGTATTCCCATCTGGACATTTATAGTATATCTGCATATGTCATAAATATTTGATAGGTCAACACCTCTGTGACCATATCCTTTCTTGAGAACAAGGCGCCACCTCGCTTCATCAAAAATTGAGAGGTGGGTTTTCTCCAGGGAACCCAGCATTTTACTGGACCAAAGAGCCCCACAGGTTGAACTATTTTGTCCACCTTTTTTGAAGAAATCTAGAGCTTGCTAACAGAGCCCTACACAGATGTGAATGAAGCCTTACTTAGAGTACAAGTCACTTACTATATTTGAGCCCCGAGCTGCACTTTACAGTTCTGCTAGTTAAGGGCTCATGAATATGACCATGGTTTTTGTCTGCATCCGATCCGGATTTTTTTGCGGGTTGGATATGGACCCATTCACTTCAATGGGGCGGCAATGCGGATAACACACCGTGTGCTGTTCTCATCTGTATGTCCATTCTGCAGCACCCACCAAAAAAAATAAAAATTAAACATGTCCTATTCTTGTCCATTTTACAGACAATGATAGGACTGTTCTATAGAGGGACGAACGTTCTGTTCTGCAAAATGTGGAATGCATGTGACCATTTCTTTTTGAATGTGCATGAACCCTAAATGAAATTTCAGAGCTGCTTCACATAAAATTCTTTGGATTTCAAACTGTTTTAATGTTTTTTTTACAAGCGTTTCTGGTGTTTTAATTGTAAAATTGTGTATGCTATTTCTATAGAAAACACCATACTTACAAAATGCCAAGCTGTGAATTAAAAAAATGCCACTGACCTAAATAACACTACAAAAAAGTGCTAAAAACCAAAACATTAAAGCTGTAAAGTCATGGCCACTAACGGTCTCAATTCCACCTAATTTGCAGTCTACTGCCTGGCAAGATCCGTCCCTGGTAATGGAGACACAAAAGACGGCAGAGAGGAAGTGGAGGGTGTCAGAGCTAACTTCTTAACTGAAACTGAACATCACAGGAGCCTTCTGCCTTTTTGTAAGGGCTCATCCACATGAACATATCTTATTTCCGTGTCCGTCTCGTTTGCGGCCCATATGCAGAACCATTAACTTCGCCGGTATCCGTGTTTTGCGTACCGCAAAACATCTAATGGTCGCGTGCAAGAGACATAAGTGTGAACACTCTTTCATCTGTTCTGTGAGCTCCAAAGCTGAAAAAAAGATAGTGAGAAGTAAGGGAAAGGATGTCACAGTAGTACAGAGCGGGCAGAAGGGAGACCCCCCTGCTTCTGAGAGAAATGCATCTAGCTATGCATCTGAAACAGGGAATAATATGGATGAAGAAGCCCAAATATACCTGTATTTTCTGGCGTATAAGACTACTTTTTAACACATTAAAATATTCTCAAAAGTTGGGGGTCGTCTTATACGCCGGTATACGACGTGCTGAAACTTAAGAGGACCTTTCACTGGTCCAACAATTGTTAGATAATGATATGTATGTGTAGAGCGGCGCCCGGGGATTTCCCTGCACTTAATATTATCCCTGGGTGCCGCTGTACACATACGGTATATATCATTATCTAACAATTGTTGGACCAGTGAAAGGTCCTCTTTACTTCCAAGCCGGACTGGAGAAGCTGTCCTTCTCCAGCTTCAGGGACAGGCGCCCTCTAGCTGAGCCACCGTGCGCTGCATCCCGGAGGCCAGTTGCTCCTGAAGCAGCCCCCTTTCCCTGCTTTCAGTGGTTTTCTCATGCTCGGATCATCTGTTTAATTTTCATTTGGTGTATGTTGGAAGAGGGGTAGTCTTATACGGCGAGTATAGCCCAAATCACATATTTTAACAGGAAAAGTAGGGGGTCGTTCTACATGTCCAGTTATCTTCTACGCCGGAAAATACGGTAACTGTTCCTTCACAGTTATGATTGTACAAAGAGGCACATCCATTATGCAAACTTTTTTTTTAAACTCAGATACGCTTTAAAGCCATCTCACATTTATAAATTAAAAAAATAACATGCATCATTCTCCTACATTATAACATTGCCAGTTCCCAATGAGATTGGCAAGACCTCATCATGCACCGTCACCTTCACAGGGCTGCAAAGCTGTGCAATGATCCTGCTATGTCTTTTTAAACTATATTATAAAACTGTTTTTGTCTTTATTTTGGCGTAAATTGCGACTTTTCTGGTGTAAGGCACAGTTATCAATATTCTGCAACATGCAGAGGTCGCAAGAATGCCTGTACAAGCAATTTTACTCTGTATCAGCACAGCACATATTTAATATAGACATAATCACACTGACTCAAAGAATATGAGTAACATGCTAGAGGACTCCCCTGCGTAACGGAAACAGGACTGATACGTTTTTGCAGCCCATAGACTTCTATTATGATGGAATGAATAACAGAATGCCTCTAAAAGGCATTCCATCATAGAATTGAGTTATGGTCCGTGGTAATGGAATCCATAACGCAATTCACCTTTTCCCAGTAAACGAAGCGTGAACGAATGTCAAAATATGAAATTCGCTCATCTCTAGTCAGAACAGTAAAAGCCACAGGGCTCACAGGAGCGCTGGTGCCTTCTCAAACAGCTGTTCAGCGTAGGTTCAGGTTGTCGGACCTCCACTGATCAGATACTGATGAATTATCCAAAGGATAGGTCATCGATATTAATGTCTTGGAAAAACCCCTTTAAAAACTCCACCCTGTGCACACAGTGTAAAATGATTGAGGTTGTTTTTTTTTGTAGCCGATTTGAAAAATGCTTGAGAAGTGACACGTTACTTCTTGGAAGCAGATTTGATTGTGGACTTCATTGAAGTTAATGGGGAAGTAGAAGAAACCTTAACCAACTACTTTTCTAATACTCTTGTAAAAACTCCTCTAAAACCTCTACCAAATTAGAAATTTGCCACCAAAAACGACCTGTTTTTAAATAGTAGTATGCGACTAATCTGCTACTAATTTTTCTGCTACTAATTTTGGCGTGTGATTGTTTGTAATGCGTTTTGCACGCGCGTGAGAAAAATCGCCATGTTTGGTACCCAGACCCGAACTTCATCACTGAAGTCCGGTTTCGGGTCTTCAGGAGAATTTATTATTTCCCCTTATAACATGGTTATAAGGGGAAATTACTATGCCTTCTTAATAAAGAATGCATAGTAAAATGAAGAGGAAGGGGTTAAAAATAATAAAAGTTAACTTACCTTTGCCACTTGATCGCGTAGTTGCGATCTGTCCTCTCTTTCCCTGCATCAGCTAAGATCTTAAGGACCTGTGATGACGTCACATCACATGGTCCAATCACATGGTCTATCACCATGGTAAGATGGACCATGTGATTGGACCATGTGATGTGACGTCATCACAGGTCCTTAGATCTTAGCTGATGCTGGGAAAGAGAGGACAGATCGCAACTACGCGATCAATTGGCTAAGGTAAGTTAACTTTTATTATTTTTAACCCCTTCCACTTCATTTTACTATGCATTCTTTATTAAGAATGCTATTATTTCCCCTTATAACCATGTTATAAGGGGAAAATAATAAAGATCGGGTCCCGTTGCTAAGCAACCATGCGGGAAAATCGCACTGCATCCGCACTTGCTTGCGGATGCTTGCGATTTTCCCGCAGCCCCATTCACTTCTATGGGGCCTGCGTTGCGTGAAAACCGCACAATATAGAGCATGCTGCGATTTTCACGCAACGCAGAAGTGATGTGTGAAAATCACCGCTCATGTGCACAGCCCCATAGAAATAAATGGGTCCGGATTCAGTGCGGGTGCAATGCGTCCTCCTCACACATTGCACCAGCGTGGAAAACTCGCCCGTGTGAAAGGGGCCTTAGTCTTCAAAGTCTTCTCTATGGACCTGTAATGAAAGTCTTGAAGAAATCTAGCAGAGAAACAGGAGTCCTTCCCTCTTTGTCCGTTTCACATCTTGGACCGCGTGTCACAAGTAAGCTGGTCTCAGCTTAATGATGGGCCTTTCGTATGGTCACGATGATTGCTCAGGTAAAAAGATCAACCATCAATTATCTTATATAGTGTTGAGCAAACCCGAGTCTGTACCAAACTTTACGATTTTCGGTACCCGCACACGAACCCGAACTTTGCCAGAAAAGTTCGGGCATTTAATAAAGCTTGTTGAAAGGCTGCAGGGCAGCCAATCAACAAGCTTTTAGGCTGTGGGCACTTAGAAGCCATCACAGACATGCCTACTAATGGCATGGATGTGATTGGCCGGTGCATCATGTGACCCAGCCTCTATATAAGCTGGATCACATGTAGCACTGCCCATCATCTCTGAGTAGTGCAGGGACAGGAAGCAGGCAGCTGAAGTGAGGGAGAGTGTTAGGAATCTCATCTGGCTGTTATTTCTGTGTGTTACCTATAGCCATTTTTTGTGGGTGCAATACACCATCTTTAAACCCCTGACACCGAAAGATAATAAATCTGGGTGTTAATTCTGTGGGTTACCTATAGCGATTTTTTTGTGGGTGCAATGCAACATCTTTGTACCCCTGACACACAAATATAATAGTTAATCAGTCTGCTAGTTAGGTGGGCAACATATACCTAATACCCATTTATTGTGTAAAGTACACCTGTACTACATACATGACAGGGAAAATAATATAGTTAATCCGTCTGTTAGGTGGGTGACATATACCCATTTATTGTGTGAAGTACAACTGCATTGCATATGTGACAGGGAAATAAATATAGTTAATCCGTCAGTTAGATTGGTGGGTGACATATACCCTTTTTTGTGTGAAGAACACCTGCACTACATACATGACAGGGAAAATAATATAGCTCATGTTGCAGGGAGAGGACGTGGTTGATCTGTGCCAGCTACAAACCCAAATGAAACACCTTCCTCAGGTGCACGTACGTTCAGCGTTAATTTGTAGGTCCAAATACTGGTGTTTTGAAACTCATCTGTTTGGGGGAAAAACCCCACACCGTGCAGGAGCTGTGGCCAGGCATGGAAAAACAGACTGATGAGCTGAACCTCAAGCCTGGCCTGGTGGTGTGCGATAATAGGCAAAATCTCGTAACAGCTCTGGGCCTAGCCGGTTTGACGCACATCCCTTGCCTGGCGCATGTGATGAATTTGGTTGTGACTAAAAAATTACCCCGATATGTCAGAGCTGTTGCAGAAAGTGTGGGCCGTGTGCACCACAGAAGGGAGGGTTAGCATGGCCAAAATGTGGAAAAGCTTTGTTAGCACGCCACAACAAACAGCACCACCAGCTGATATGGAACATCTTAGCAGGAGGCAGCATTTCAGCAACATGGTTGAGCAGTATGTGTGTACACACCTACACGTACTGACTGATGGGTCTGCCCAATTCAACTTCTGGGTCTCCAAATTGGGCACATGGCCTGAGCTTGCCCTTTACGCCTTGGAGGTGCTGACTTGCCCTGCAGCCAGTATATTGTCCAAACATGTGTTTAGCATGGCAGGGGGATCACAGACAAGCGCAGGCGTCTGTCCGCAGCCAACGTTAAGAAGCTCACATTCATTAAAATGAACCAGGCATGGATCCCACAGGACTTGTCCGTACCTTGTGCAGTTTAGACAAGTATACCGGCCGCACCCAGCCATTGTTATACTCCAGCGCACTCTCTCTTTGCATTCTCTTTTCTATTTCCCAATGTTTTGCGGGTCTTCCCAAATAAAATAAAAAATAAAAAAATAAGGAAAAAATATAAATAAAGCTACAAAAACAGTGTTGGCTACCTCCTCCTCCTACACCACCACTTACACGCCACGTCCACCACCTTGTCAACCTCCTACTCCACTTTGACCTCCGCCTCCTAAATCAAGATCATTATTTTTTCCTTTTTTTTATTTTATGTTATTTTAAGTCATTTCCCTATCCACATTGGTTTGCAGGGCAATTGTCCTGCTCTTACCCCCATTTTGTTCCCTTTTGCAGCCCCTTTTTCTAGTCCTTTCTATGACTTTTTTAGAGCCATTTTAGTGCCCCAAAGTTCGGGTCCCCATTGACTTCAATGGGGTTCGGGGTCAAGTTCGGGTCCCGAACTTGAACTTTGCAACGAAGTTCAGCCGAACCCAAACTTCCAGGTGTTTGCTCAACCCTAATCTTATATCATCACTGGGTGTCTAAAGGACCCTTAAGCTTCCACTGCAGCATAGCTATGGGGAATCTCAGTAAAGGACGCCATCTCCCAGAAGCCTAATCCACCAGTGCTTTTCATAACCCTGTGTTCATATGCTCCAAACAGAGGAGAAGGCATGGGATATAAAATGATCATCACTAGGAATATGCATACACTTCTGTTACTACCCCAAATAATAAACATAACAGGATCAAGTAGTTTATTAAAATTGATAATATTCAAAGAAACCTAGAATGATATAACACTCAAACCCCATTAGGGTATATTCACACACAGCAGATTTATTGCAGAAACTTCTGCAAATGGAACTCTGTTGCATTTATCTGAATGCAATTGTTTCAGCGGCGCAAACTTCTTTCAGAAGAATAGGACACCCACAGAAGTGCCTCCAGAAATCTGCCACGTGTAACTACATGCATGTTGTCAAGTTTCCTGCCAGTACAGGAACTAGCATTTACTGCTGGTTACCTTCCAATTACTGTAAGAACAGTAAACAAGACAATTTCTCCTAATGTACCAATGCGTTTTGTTCCAACCTAACTATAAATGCATCTGTAAAGTACACGGCAGAAGGAGCTGAGCAGATTGATATATAGTTTTGAGGGAAAAAGGTTCTGCAAATTTAGTAATTTACTACATTTAACCCCTTCCCCCGTATGCATTTTTCACTTTAGTGACCAAACAATTTCAAGAACTATGTTTTTTGGCGGGACAAGTTGTATTATTTAATGCTGCACACATAACTCATTGATTAAAGGGGTTATCCAATACTATAAACTGTTCCCCCGATGTGCAGGGCTCCTCACAGGGAATATACTTACCCCGTTCCCTGCGCCGCTCCTGGTCCCCGCAGCAGCTTCTCCCCGTGCACGGATAACACAGAATCTAAGCAGTAAAACGTCCAGGATCAGTGCTTATTTTGATCCAAGACGTTAGAGCAGAATCCCATGCAGCACCTATTCTATGCTACATTAAAAAGGCGATGGCCTAGAATAAGTCCCCTTAAAAACCACCGTAAAGAGACATATTGGGGATCATTAAGAGGTTAAACCTCTGCTCTTTCTATACTTGAGACCACCCCTATTTACAGCCATTAGTGACTGACAGCTATCTGTTTATACACAGAGGGAATGCTATCAATCATTGACAAAAATTGCCCCTGTGTATTACTGAGATCAGAAAAAGCAGACATTTTACTGAATCTTCAATCTGCTCATCTCCTCCTGCTCTGTAACATGCTGCCTACAGATTGCACTGCATTTCAAGGCAACAGTGCAAACAATACTCAAAGTAGGGGGTTACTAGCACGTGTTCACATCTGACTATGGCCCACTGTATGCCATGCTTAGGAGATCCACCCTCCTATCGGTCTTTTCTGATCAGTTGGAGTATCAGACCTCAACACAAGTGAGAGGGGGTTAACATTAGGGAATGTTTTTTGTTTTTACCTACACTCTTTCAGTTATGATGGGAGAGAGCGTCTGAGGCAACAAGGGTGAAGACTCCTGAACCATGCATTCCCTCAACGATTGCCAAATACGGTACTTGACATTTACGTCATGCATCTGCCAGGGCAGAGTGCAGATTTTTGTACAGCTGGACCATTCAAAATCCATCCTTTCACCCTGAGGTAAATTGGAACAGGACTCAAACAAGATCAACCTTAACAGCATTTGAAACAAAAATGAACCGAGACGTGAAGAAATGTCTGAACATTTAATGAACTCCTGCTCCAACGTCATATGAAGTAACAGGTTAACAGCCTTTTATTGAGCCCGATATTAACACTGGATTAAAAGCTATGAACTAGAAGTAATTCAGGAATCACATCGGGCAAAGCGACTAACTACTCCTATGTCTTCTCAAAAAATTTGGCTTAAAAACATATTTTGCTTCACTCATGGCTTTTATTAGATTACTTATTTCTTCTGTAGCCATGCAAAAAAATTTAATTTCTTTTACCAGTCCAAAAAAAAAACCAAACATTTTGGGTGATGACATTTTATCATTCCAATTTTCAGACCAGCAAATTCTGAGCGTATGTTAAAGAGCCTTTCATGGCCGAAATGGGAATAAAATGTAAATGGCGGACAGACTTACAGAAACATCAGTTTCCGAGTTAAAGGGGTTATCCAATATCTAAAATATCCCGCCCAATGCCTGGGTCCCATCTGGTGACGGGGCGGAGCAGCCAATAGCAGGCCATGACGGGAACGAGCCCCCTTGAGGCTGGTCACCATTGTGGCCTGCTATTGGCTTCTTCCCCCATCACCAGAAGTTTTGATCCAAGCGATGGGGAGCTGCAGCGGCGGCCGTGCAGGGTCCAGGGGAAACGCAGGTGTCAGGTAGCAGGTCCGTATAATCCATACAAGGGGCCCTGGCATTGGGAGGCACATTTAGATATTGGATAACTCCTTTAAGGAAAGTGTAGCTTGATCCTTCAGGAGTTAGGGAAACAGCGAATTTCCACAACTCTGCCTCCCCTGGCCAGCACTTACTGTGGTTATTCCCATTTCACCTCCAAGAAGTGCTAGCATATTGCGTTTTCTATCCTTACTGCAGGAGAGGAAGCTAAAGGGATTCTATAGAAAGTCTAAGGGTCCATATCGATTCTGTTCCCTGCAGTGAGGAGAGAGCACACAATATGCGTGTCCTTCTCTCTCCTCTGGGAGGTTCTCAGCACTCAGACCCCAGCTGATCAAAACCTTTATGTCTCTAGGACTTTAAGTCAAAAGTTTTGTGAAAACTCAGTGATCCTTTAAGAGTCCGATATACAGTGCACATACAGCAGGGCTGATATTTCGAGAGCAGATAATAAACAATACATTTGATTCCAACAGGACGCCTTTTTATAAAGGCTGTATAGGACCATACAGTTCTTTCTTTACAGCTTGTTAATTTTTTGCATTAGTGTAGCTCGATGGTTTTCATTGCTCACGTTCTCGATAATGGACTTCAGGAAATGTCTTTCATTAGCCAACCGGAGCAATCGGTTTTTGGAAGTGTCTTTTGTTCTCAGGCTTTCGTACAGAGAGAGAATTTCAAGTGACAAGAAGAAGAGAGGTTCACATGTATTTTCTGGCATCATTGCAGTTATGTGGAGGACATGACAGAATACCTGACTGTAGATAAATAAGACCTCCTGTACACAGTCCGATTCTTCTTCAACTTTCTCCATTTGAAGACTGAATTCTACCAGCTGCTCTTTAACGCCATCCAGCATGTCAGATACACAGACACTATAAAGTCTTGCAATATGCTTCTGACCATCAAAGGTAAGCCAGCTGGAACAGCTCGAGCTACAGAGGAGCTGGAAACCTCTGAGTAATAGAACAGAGAACTGAAGAACATAGGCAAATGGCCGCAGATTCAAAAGAGGCATATACTCTACATACTCCAGAGAATATGGTACATGGAGAAGTTGTCTTTTCAGAAGACACGTCACAACCTGAGAAAGAAGCTTGCATTCCGTTGAGCTGCACCATGGCAGGACTTGTACCATGGCTACTAAAAATCCTTTGCTGAAAAGATTAACCTCATTTGGGTCTTCCATGTTGACACAAAGAACTGAAAGCATTAGCTCTTTCATTTCTCCTGAAATACAACAGCATTCCACCCAAGCCATAAGCCCTGTACCGGGACCATACTCTGGTAGATCGAGTGCTGTCCATTCATTCTCCGAGAGTTTGCAAACTGCAAACAAGGAGGCTGGGGCTTCATTTTTAAAGTGCTCTCCAAATAAAGGCTTTAGCCTCAAGCGTACAACCCAATCTAAATGCTCCATTTTCCTGTGCAGCCAAAAGAGTGACTTGCCCCAAGTTTCTGGGCCAGTTTCAGCTTCTGGCAATATCAGTGGGCAGATCTGTGTGAGAATTTCAACTATCAACTCCTTGGATCCAAGCGTAAGGCAATATGGTTTATCAGATTGTTGCCAGCACCTACTGAAGCTATTGAGGAGTTTACAAAGTGACATAATGAGAGGGAATGGTGAGCAAGAAAGAACCCAATGCTTACCCGACACATCTAGTGGGTTCTCAACATTTAGTGCTTTATGAAGAATAGTCAAGCATAACTCCACATGAACACATTCATCAAGTATATACGGAAGGACAAATGTCCTCACTACTTCTGCTGGCCGTAGTAGGGAAACGTTTTCACCTGTGGTTTCGGAAGGATTCATTAGATAAGCCAGCAAGTATAAAAACTGATTTTCTTCTTTATCAGAGGACAGTTTGCCCCAGCATGTCTCCATCAAGCAGCGAGATAATAATGAGCCTGATGTATCTGCATTATTAGAGCCGCTAAAGCTTAAAGCAGGAAGTGAAGTCAATATTTTTGCTAGAAATACATGAGCACCAAGATTTGAAACGGCAAAGTGGCATGCTTTGCTTATGACATACTCTGGATACAGCAGGGCCAGTCTCGCCACTCTTGAGACATTGTTATAGTCGGTCACATTTTGTGAGATTTGATTGAACGTCGTGTTGAGCTCTTCCTGGAAATTATCGGTAAATGCAGACATGCAGTGAGACAGACCTTTTTCACCCCATGTATTTAGGGCTCTCATCAGCAATTCATCCATCTGAGCAAGTGAAAGCTCAGAAAACAAGTCTAAAATGACAGCTGTAGATTTCTGAATCTCCGCGATACTTTGATTGTTCTGCTCGTATGTGGCTTTACTGACAGTTTCCAACAATTTTAGGATGAGGTCTGGCTCCTGAAAACTCTTTTTATTCCTTTTAAGACAATTTAGCCAGTCACTGGAGAAGGCCCAGGCTATTTCAGATGCGTACTCAGAACATATTTCTTTATGGCGGCACATTTTATAGTCAATTATATTTTTGGCAACAGTAGCCATCATGTCCACATCATTCATCTTGCACGTTATCGGAACGTTGGAGGTTTTCTCTAGGAGGCTAGAAATGCAGTTTGCCAGTTCTAAAGCGTTCCCTTTTTGCTCTTCAGAAAAAGTCTCACTTGGCTCTAACGCCACCAAATTCTTTTGTAAAGATGCAAGACTACCATTCATCCGAAAACATTCATAGGAAATCTTTTCGCAGTTATTCATGTAATTGTGCAGCTCTTCCCCCCAATGAAACAGCAGGTCTTTTAGACATTTTAAGCCAAAGTGTTGGGCGCCCCCTAATAACCTAAATCTGGAAGCACTGTTGCCACCCTGCACAATCCTCTCTGCTTCCTGAATCATTTCTAGGAGGCTTCTTTGGGGATTATCAGCCTTCACCGTTGCGTTACAAAAACAAAGAACAGCGACTAGCTTCTCCAAATACAGTCTTATAGGAAGATCGCCTGACTCTTTATCTAGAAAAGCAGACGAGCACAACATGTCTGCTAAGTTTGCTATAGTGTAGCACTTCAGTTTGCTGTTATTGATGCTTGGCCTGAGTTTATGAAGCCCCTCTAAAAACACAGCAAGAATGTTATCAGCTGCAGGTAAGCATTGCTCGGGATCCGGCTTGAATCTTTTAGAGCTTTGGCAAATTTCATCCTTAGTCTTAGGCAAATACTGGCATGCAATAGCTGAAAAGGTTTCAATAATCTCATCCTTCCGATTTCTACTATTTTTCATAATCTCCCACCACACATCAAGGAAAAAAGTCACATCTGCTATGGAAGTGTCTTCACAAATATGGTTCAACAACAAAGACGCTTCGCCTACCCAAAAATCTGCTGGCAGGGCCAAGAGAAGTTCTGCAAATACATCTGCTGCTTTTGTGGCCTTGAGTATTTCAAACAAAAGAGTGTGGTTCATTTTTGGGATCATGTTTTCCACAGGAAAGAACACATCCTCTTTCCATCTCCTGTCAATATCAAAGTCTCCATCTAAGGAGAGCTGCGCTTGACATGAGAGTACTTTGGCCCAAAATATTGCAATGACTTTCCTTCTCCATTCAAGGCTTTGTGACCAGGTACCTGAGCTGATTTCTTGTAAAGCATTTATGATTGTCTTCTCCACAAGAGGCCATTCAGCCTTTGTGATCTTCAGCAATGTTTTCTGTAAGGTGAGTTTTTCTGCTAACAGGAGAGCTCCTTGAAGAACCACTGTTTGTTCACATATGTTCCAGCTTCCTACACAGAAGAAACATATTATAATGTCAGGATAAATGTTTTACTTTCCACAAATAGATTTTACTGTTTTCATTAAATGTACATTGCTGTTGAAAGTGACGCAATAGAAAAATATAATACAAGAACCTGTTTAGCAGCTTGCTGTTCCTTAATTAGAGGCTAGCCCAGGAGACTGAAAACCCTACAAAGCTGTTAAAACCTACATGGATATTATAATTTATTGGAGACAATCAGGTGACTCTTGGCCAATCAGAGGGACGTACTGTTTTACATAGAACACTTCAGTTCTGAACTCTAGCTTCCTAATGCACACAGAAGCAAACTAATAAAAAACAGCTGTGAATTGTTTAACCCCTTAGGGACATAGGACGTATGGGTACGCCCTAATGTCCGAGTCCTTAAGGACACAGGGCGTACCCATACGTCCTAAATTAAATCCCGTATTTAAAAAAAAAAATAAAAAAAATTGCTAGAAACATGGTTCCTGCTGCGATCGTGCAGCAGGAACCATGTTCATATGCCGAGGGGGGTCCTGTGACCCCCCCGTATCGGCGATCGCTGCAAACCGCAGGTCAATTCAGAAGAAAAAATAAATAAATACACTACACATGTTATATATCACCGCGTCTGTAACGACCCGATCTATAAAATGGGTTTGTTACTTTTCCCGTACGGTGAACGTCATAAAAAACCCCCCCAAAAACTATGATAAATTGAAATTTTGCCCACCTCACTTACCAAAAAAGTTAATAAAAGTGGTCAAAAAAGTTGTATCTACACCCAAATGGTACTAATCAAACCGTCACCTCGTCCCGCAAAAAATGGTACCTTACCTAAGAAAATTGCCCAAAAAATAAAAAAATGATGGCTCTCAGGCTATGCAGACACTAAAACATGATTTTTTTTTTGTTTCAAAAATATGATTGTGTAAAACCTAAATAAATAAAAAGTAGACATATTAGGTATCACCGCGTCTGTAAGAACCTGAACTATAAAAATAACACATGACCTAACCCCTCAAGTGAACACCGCAAAAAAAAAAAAAAAAGTGTTAAAAGCCATTTTTTGTCACCTTACATCACAAAACGTCTAATAGCAAGCGATCAAAAAGTCAAATACACTCCAAAATAGTGCCTTTAAAACCGTCATCTCATCCCGCAAAAAATTAGCCCCTACCTAAGACAATTGGACAAAAACTAAAAAAAACTGACTCTCAGACTATGGAGATACTAAAATAGTTTTTTTGTTTGTTTAACAAAGGATATTATAGAGTAAAACCTAAATAAATTTAATAGAGTAGACATATTAGGTATTGCCACGTTCGTAAGAATCTGCTCTATAAAAATAACACATGACCTAACCCCTCAGATGAACACAGTCACAAAAATAAAATAAATACGGTCCCAAAACAGCTATTTTTTCCAAATTTTCCATTTTAATCATTTTTTTTTCCAGTAACAAAGCTCTATATTTATTGCCCCGATTCTCTAGTTTACAGAAACACCCCATATGTGGTTGTAAACTGCTGTACGAACGCACGGCAGGGCACAGAAGGAAAGGAACGCCATATGGTTTTTGGAAGGCAGATTTTGACGGACTGGTTTTTTGACACCATGTCTCATTTGAAGCCCCTCAATGCACCCCTAGAGTAGAAACTCCAAAAAAGTGACCCCATATAAGAAACTACACCCCTCAAGGTATTCAAAACTGATTTTACAAACTTTATTAACCCTTTAGGTGTTCCTCAAGAGTTTATGGCAAATGGAGATGAAATTTCTGAATTTCTATTTTTTATTACCTTGTCTCACAAAAATGTATTATAGAGCAACCAAAAATCATACATACCCTAAAAATAATACCACCAAAACTGCCACCTTATCCAGTAGTTTCCAAAATGGGGTCACTTTTTTGGAGTTTCTACTGTAGTGGTGCATCAGGGGGGCTTGAAATGGGCCATGGTGTAAATAAACCAGTCCATCAAAATTTGCCTTCCAAAAACTATATGGCGTTCCCTTCCTTCTGTGCCCTGCCGTTTGGTAATACAGCAGTTTCACCACCACTACATATGGGGTGTTTCTGTTTGGCTTTTAACCCTTGCTTTGTTCCTGGAAAAAATTGATTCAAATGGAAAATTTGCCCAAAAAAAACAAAATAAAAACAAGGTTTGTAAAATCAGTTTTGAATACCTTGAGGGGTGTAGTTTCTAGAATGGGGTCATTTTTGGGTGGTTTCTATTATGTAAGCCTTACAAAGTGACTTCAGACCTGGACTGGTCCTTAAATATTGGGTTTTTGAAATTTTCAGAAAATTTTCAAGATTTGCTTCTAAACTTCAAAGCCTTGTAACGTCCCCAAAAAATAAAATGGCATTCCCAAAATAATCCAAACATGAAGTAGACATTTGGGGAAAGTAAAGTATTAACTTTAGTAATAATTTTTGGAGGTATTACTATGTATTTTAGAAGTGGAGAAATTGAAACTTGAAAATTTGCATATTTTTCAAAATTTTTGGTAAATTTTGTATTTTTTTATACAAAAAAATGAACTTTTTTGACAAAATGTTACTAGTGTCATGAAGCACAATATGTGACGAAAGAACATTCTCAGAATGGCCTGGATAAGTAAAAGCGTTTTAGAGTTATCACCACATAAAGTGACACTGGTCAGATTTGCAAAAAAATGGCCTGGTCCTTAAGGTAAAATAGGGCTGAGTCCTTAAGGGGTTAAAGTGTAATTGTCATTGTTTTTGTAATGTGCAGGGGCAGTGACCAATCTTGTAATATACTTTAATCACTGAAATTGTACATTTCTGTTAGAAAAATAGCTCTAAAGTGGCCCATTTTGTGCATTAGCAGTGCTCTCTCTGGCTATGTACACCTTTGGGGGCAATTTTTTTTAAATTATTGCATTGTACTCATTTGAGCTCAAAATATTTTTTTAAATTGGTATTTATTAATTATTATATTAATTATGGTATTAATTATTAAAAATATGAAGTCCTTTTTTCTGTACAGAGTTGAGATGCTCTAGTACCAGTCTCTGGATTTTCTCTCTTTTTCCGTCAGTTAGGGAGCTGTCAGACTTATTTAAAGGGAACCTGTCACCAGGATTTAGTGTATAGAGCTGGGGACATGGGCTGCTAGATGGCTGCTAGCACATCCGCAGTACCCAGTCCCCATAGCTCTATGTGCCTTCATTGCTCAAAAAAAGGATTTTTGTGATATGTAAATTACCCTGATATGAGTCCTGTGTCTGGAGATGAGTCAAACTTCCTGAGCGCAGCACCGCCCCGCGTCCTCGGAATCTCCTCCTTACTGGCCGATGTCACATAGCTGGAGCGCCGAAATCTCGCGATGCGCGAGCTAGCGCATGCGCAGTGTCGGCATCATGTTCCTATCCTGTGCTGGCATCAGCACAGGGAACAAACTACGCATGCGCTAGCTCGCGCATCGCGAGATTTCGGCGCTCCAGCTATGTGACGTCGGCCAGTAAGGAGGAGATTCCGAGGACGCGGGGCGGTGCTGCGCTCAGGAAGTTTGACTCATCTCCGGACACAGGACTCATATCAGGCTAATTTACATATCACAAAAATCCTTTTTTTGACGCAATGAAGGCACATAGAGCTAAGGGGACTGGGTACTGCGGATGTGCTAGTGGCCATCTAGCAGCCCATGTCCCCAGCTCTATACACTAAATCCTGGTGACAGGTTCCCTTTAAGCCATATTCTTATCAGTGAGACAAGAATTAAGCTGTAATGAGTATTTATGAGCTGTCAAGAGTTCAGAGAACAGGACTACAGACTGAGCAGGCGCTCTACTAAATGATGGGACGCCAGGTAAATAGAAACTGACAATCTGCAGATATACTGGTACACCTGTACTACAAGAACTGCAGGAAAAGTTTAATAAAGACCAACTGAAAAAAAGATTTTTAGCCAAAAATGAGTAGAATGCAATAATTAAAAAAATCCCCCCCCCCCCCTCCAAAAGGGCATGGTGGGAATTGTAGTTTTACAACAGCTGGAGAGCCGCAGTTTGCCCATTCCTGGGATAGGTCATCAATAACAAACGCTGGGAGTTCAACTCCTGACGCCCCTTTCGATTAGCGATTTGAAGGGGCCACGACCGAGGGCTGTCCTCTTCAACAGTTCAAGGTTTACCTGCGTGCTGTCTAGACTATCGGCGGTGAAGATAATTACAGCTTGCTCTCTCATTCAAGTGAATGGGCTGAACAGCTATAATTACACTGCACCACCGCTACAATCTAGACAGCACGCAGGTAGACACCGAAGAGGACGCAATGCTCACATGAATGCAGCGGCCTCTACAAAACAGCTATCGGTGGGGGTTTCTGATGATGGACCCCTCACTGATCTGATACTGATGACCTATCCTTAGAATAGATCATCAATATAATAAAACTGAATTAAACCCTTTAAAGGGAACCTGTCACCGGGATTTTGTGTACAGAGCTGAGGACATGAGCTGCTAGATCGCCGCTAGCACATCCGCAATATCCAGTCCCCATAGCTCTGTGTGCTTTTATTGTGTAAAAAAAACGATTTGATACATATGCAAATGAACCTGAGATGAGTCCTGTCCTTGGACTCATCTCAAGGACAGGACTCATCTCAGGTTCATTTGCATATGTATCAAATCGTTTTTTTTACACAATAAAAGCACACAGAGCTATGGGGACTAGATATTGCGGATGTGTTAGCGGCGATCTAGCAGCCCATGTCCTCAGCTCTATACCCAAAATCCCAGTGACAGGTTCCCTTTAAGATCCAGCCAAGTTACACTACAGGGATACAGGATAGGATTTCAGCCTTTATATGTAAATGTTTTCATTCACTTTCAGCAATCACAGATATTCATACCTCCCAACTAGAATTGGGCGATATAAACGATATGCGATATAAACTATATTAATTTGGCCAACAATAGAAATTTTGTCTATATCGCCCTACCGTGATAGAACATGGCATGCACCGCTCTCGGCGCGCACCAGGTTATCCTGAGCCGGCACAGTGGAGAAGGAGGGAGTCCCTCTCTCCCCACCGTGTGCGGCTGCCGCTGACCATCAATGCGAACAGAGTAGAAAGGATGGACTGTGGCCACTGCGCCACCAATGAATATAGTTAATGCCTGAATACAAACGTAGCCTGCGTGTGCCGGCCATATCCCATACCTGACACCCGGCCTCTATGACTGCGTGCGGCGATCTGCCGCAATTAACCCCTCAGGTGCACCCAGCAGAGGCCGGCTATGGGATATGGCCGGAACACACAGGCTACGTTTGTATTCAGGCATTTACTATATTCATTGGTGGCGCAGTGGCCAGAGTCCCTCCCTTCTACTCCCCCTCTTCTCTGTATTATATTAATTGCGGTCCCCTCTCCCCCACAGTATTATAATCATTGGTGGCAGTGGCCCCCCCTCCTCACGCATTGGTGGCGCAGTGGCAGCTTCTGATCGGAGCCCCAGCAGTGTAATCCTGGGGCTCCACTCGGTTACCATGGCAGCCAGGATGCTGCTGAAACCCTGGCTGCAATGGTAAGCTCCCTGCTGCTGTGTGCACTATGCACAGGGCAGCAGGGACAGTATGAAGTCCTATTCACCCTAACAGAGCACCTTGTCCCCCCAAAAAAACTGGGTATATTACTGTGATGGGGGCACATAACCGGGCATCGCTACTGTGAGGAGGCACATAACCGGGCATGGCTACTGTGAGGGGGGGGGGGGGCTTCTCTGGGCACGGCTACTGTCAGGGGGCACTTCTCTGGGCACGGCTACTGTCAGGGGGCACTTCTCTGGGCACGGCTACTGTCAGGGGGCACTTCTCTGGGCACGGCTACTGTCAGGGGGCACTTCTCTGGGCACGGCTACTGTCAGGGGGCACTTCTCTGGGCACGGCTACTGTCAGGGGGCACTTCTCTGGGCACGGCTACTGTCAGGGGGCACATAATGTCCCGCTTTCTTTTTTCAAAAGTTGGAAGGTATGTATATTGGAAATGGGGGCTTAAAGCATATCATAAAGTAGTAGCTTTGCACCATACAATTGTTAACATTCATTTACGTAAAACTAGAGACTGTTTCGGGAAAGTGTAACTGTATTCACAAGTTGTCACCAATGTGGCAGCACTGGTATGTATCTGATTGGATGTATGGGCGCATTACATACAGCATGTCCAGCACAAATCTCACCCACTTACCCACTTCCATCGTATTACTGATGGGTTATAAATCCTTATGGCATACCTCCAGCACAACCTGCAAACAACAAGTAAGAATTTGGTCACAAGACAACTAAAGCCGTTAATATATAATCATGTTACTTGTCTAGTCACGAACCGCAGCCGAGCATGCAACCTCCTATGACAGAACTCCCTCTAAAAGCAGCAGGGCAATCACTTCTAAAACAGCCTAATTTTTATCACAGCTATGGGACTTCGAAGCAGACATATTACCGAAGACATTCATTACGCTTAGCTAACGGAGTATCACCTCCAAAATGGCGCCAGGTCTGAAGACTTGAGAAGAAGTATTGGTTTCTCGTCATTGGAACGCGACGTTGCAGAGGTCAATTTTACCAGCAGGGGGAGCGGCCACGCTTGCGCCTGTACTGTACAGCGGCGTTGTCAGGGTGACGGGAGGCGGAGCTACAGTTTCACTTTGCTCTGCGGGACGGTCCGAAACGACGTTGGAATTTTTTTTTTTTTGTTAATAATTTTGGCGGCAAGCGTCCATCCCTGAATGTTAGAAAATACCCCTCTTATAAGTGGGAAATCGGTCATTTGATAATGCAAAGTTTTACACATAACAGGCAGGTTTTCTCTGAGCATTTGCGGCACTCCAGCTGTTAAGAAACTACAACTCCCAGAATGCTTCATTTTCTTCTATGGGAGTTAGAAGAACAGCCGAGCATGTTTGCATGCTGGGAGTTGTAGTTTCAGTGCAGCTGGAGTGCAGAAGGTTGCTGATCCCTGTAATAGAGGATTCCCTACTCCCTAGTAGTTTTTGGTGGGTAGTGGAAAGGTCATTGCAGGGCTACAGACTGTATCTAACATGGCGGCATTAGGGGGGTGAGGATGAAAGGCAATAGCTGATCTGGAAAAAGAGGAAGGAAGTCCTTTGTTTTTACTACTATTTGGGGTGGCTGAGGATGCTGGGCCATGGGACAGGGTGCCGAGGCAAGTATGTGATTTGCCACATCTCATGCAGACTTTTGTGAATGTTTTACACATGGTAATTGATTTTAAAATCTGCGGCATGTCATTTATTTGTGATTCCACATCTCATGTATATTGATTTCCCTCATAGACCTAAATGGGGCTTTTAACCTGTTCCCCACCGCCTAACGAATAAAAGACATCGGAGTTCAGGTATTCAAAGATGGCGTCTGCTTACGAGCGCTATAGCCGCCGGGCGCCTGCTGTTTTTATGTCAGTCGCACACAATTAACCCCTCAGATGCAGTAGAGGATCGATGGAGCCAGATGGTATGTGCTGTAGCCTCAAGTCTATTAGAGAAGCAATCTAATGATTGCTTGTTCGGGTTTCCCCCTAGGTGAACTATTAAAAAGTGAAAAAAAATTTTTTTTTAAAAATATAAAAATTAAATTCAAAAATATAAAAATTCGAATCACCCTTTCCACAAAATAAAAATACATAAACAATAAAAAAATATACATGATGGGCATCACAGCGCGCCAAAATGCCCGTAGTATTCAAATATCCCATATGGCCGATGAGCTTTTTCTTGGTCACAAGAAAAAAAATGGAATAAAAAGTGATCAAAAAGTCACATACTCCAAAATGGTATCAATGAAAAGATCGCCCGCAAAGAATGAGCCCTCACACGTCTCCATACACATGGGGGTCAGAATATGACGATGCAAAGAATACATTTATCAAAATGCAAGGAAAGCCATACATATCTGGTATCGTAATACTACTGACCCGTAGAAATACTACTGACCCGTAGAAATACTACTGACCCGTAGAAATACTACTGACCTGGAGAATGAAAGTAGGAGGTTAGTTTTACCAAATATGAAACGCTGTAAAACTGGGGCAGAATTGTATTTTTTTTTATAATTCCACCCGATTTGGGAATTTGTATGCAACCATGAATAGTGCCATTAGAAAGTACAACTTGTCCTACAAAAATCGTACAGTTATGTGATTGAAAAAATAAAAAAGTTATGGCTTTGGGAAGGCTGGAAGTAAAAAATGGAAATATCACCTGGTCATGAAGGGGTTAACACAAGCAGAAACTGTGCACCTAAACATGCACCAAACTGCAATAAATAGTGTGGATTTATGTGCTTTTTAAATGTGGTTTGGGTGTGGATATACTGCCTACAATTCTGCATTGTGTGAGTTAGGCCTCTTGCACACGAACCTGCCGTGTTTTGCGGCCTGCAATTTGAGGATCCGCAAAACATGGATGCCGCCCGTGTGCCTTCCGTGATTTGTGGAACGGAACAGACGGCTCATTATAGAAATGTCTATTCTTGTCCGCAAAACGGACAAGAATAGGACATGATCTATAATTTTTGCTGGGCCACAGAACGGAGCAACGGATGCGGACAGCACATGGAGTGCTGTCCGCATCTTTTGTGGCCCCATAGAAGTGAATGGGTCCGCGGCCGAGCTGCAAAAAATACGGCTTGGATGCAGAACCGAACCACTATGGTGTGCAAGAGGCCTTATCCTAAGGCCTGTTTCACATTTGCGGTAAACAGATCCTGCAGGCTGTTCCGGATTTGTGAATACTGGGATCTGCCGAGATACCATCTGGCCTCATTCACCATAAAGGGGACTGGTGGCAATTCGGCCGCTAACCGGCAAATATGCCGAGAAGTGGCCAGCGGAAAACTGCAGCGGTATTTGTCCGGTCGCTTCTCTGCATATTTGGCGGGTTGTGGCCGGATCCCTGCCAGTCCCCATTATAGTGAATGAGGCCAGACGGTATCTCGGCAGAACCCAGTATTCACGGATCCGGCAGGAAAAGCCTGCTTACCTGAAATGTGAAACAGGCTTAAATGTCAGGGCTTTCAACTGCAGCTAAAATGGTGCGAAGTTTAAAGGGAACACGTCACATGAAAAGGCAGTGCAATCTGCGGGTAGCAGGTTATAGAGCCTGAGGAGCTGAGCAGATTCATGTATATTTGTGGGAAAAGATTCAGTAAAACTTGTGTTTTATTCATTTAAAGGGCACCTGTCAGCAGACTTGTACTTGTTGCCTGTGCACTTGGCAGCTAAAGGCATCTGTGTTGATCTCATATTCATATATGCCGGTATTGCTGAGAAAAATGATGTTTTATGTATATGCAAATGAGCCTCTAGGAGCAACGGGGGCGTTACCATTACTCCTAGAGGCTCTGCTCTCTCTGCAACTGCTGCGTCCTCTGCACTTTGATTGACAGGGCCAGGTGGTGAAAATGTCATTATGCCTTCCTGATCCTATCAATCAAAGTGCAGAGGGAGCAGCAGTTACAGAGAGAGCAGAGCCTCTAGGTGTAGGGCTAGGGCTACACGACGACATGTGTCGCGGAACATATAGGGCACAACTACACTGCATGTCGCCCGACAATTTTTATAATGATAGTCTATGGTGTCGCACTGCGACATGCGACATACTGCGACGCGACAGTCGCAGAAAAATCCATCTTGGATGGATTTTTTGCAACTGTTGTGTCGCAGTCGCAACATGTCGCAGTGCAACACCATAGACTATAAATGTAAAAATTGTCAGGCGACATTGGTGCGACAAAATGTCGTCCTGTAGTCCTAGCCTAACAGCAACATCCGTGCGGGGACCAGGAACAGTGCGGGGAGCGTGTATATTCCCTCTGAGGGGCCCGGCTCATGGGGGAGGGCTGTTGTATGATATTGGATAACCCCTTTAAGTTTTCAGGGTGATCTTTTTTATTTCCCAGTAGTGTATTTAGAGCTTATTCACATAGCTGTATTCTCTTACCAAACTTGGTAGTGATGTGATCAGATCACATCACTAAAAGGCAGGAAAGCTTTTCCTAAAGAATTACTGTTTGACTAAGCCTACATGCACACGGCAGTGGTTTTTTGCGGCCTCCGTTCTGTTTTTTTTTTGCAGATCCGATGGTTTCCCATTTATTTCTATGGATCCGTTAAAAATGCGGATGCCTCTTCCGTTGAATGTCCGCGTCTGCATTTCACGTCCACAAAAAAAATATGGCATGTCCTATTCTTGTCTGAAAAAAATGGTTTGCGGACCCATAGAAGTCAATGGGTCCACAAAGAGTGCGGATGACCAATGGAAGCCATCCGTTTGTCATCCGCATCAGTTTTTTTTTTTGTGGATGGTTGCTTGGAAACCAGGGCACTTGTACATGTACTTTAAGAAACTAGTTCAAGCCTTCCGTTTTTTTTGCGGATCCGCAAAAAAAAAAAAGGAAGACACACGGAAACACAACCTACAAAATTTGCAGACACACGGAACGGATGTGGAAAGAAAAGGAAGACGGATCCGCGATTTGTGGACAGCAAAAAACCACTGTCGTGTGCATGTAGCCTAAGACATAGGGTTGGTAGGGTGCATATTTTAACCCTTTCGCTACCAGCGACATATTATAGAGCTGGAATGATGTTTAAAAATGGCGCCCGATCACGGTCAATTTATTTTTACAGTATTTATAAAACCTATACATATGTGGTATCGTTGTAATCGTACTGACCCATTGAATGAAGGGCACAGGTCAGATTTGCCTGCAAAGGGAACGCCGTACGGACCAAACCCGTAGGACTGTGGAGAAATTGCGTTTTTTCCCTCAATTCCACCCCATTTGGAAATTTTCTCCCACTTCCCACTACACTGTATGCCATATTAAATGGTGGCATTATAAAGTAAAACTTGTTCTGCAAAACAAAACAAGCCCTAATATGGAAATGTGAACGGAAAAATAAAAAAGTTATGGCTCCAGGAAGACAGGGAAGAAAAATGAAAATAGGAAAATTAAAAAACCTGGTATTATAAGGGCATATAAAAATGGATGCTGAAGTCTGGTTGTTATGGGCTTGATCTAGTTACCATACACAGTAGCTAGACTGCTGATATGGTTTCTTATTAAGAACTCCAATGCCTTGACTAATGGTGTGTGATTCACTGAAAGTAGCTAGTTAATGCAGTACAAATTTACTAAATAAATATTGACCTTTATATCAGTTATGCCAGGCGCCTTATACCTTTGAGCCATTTATAGTAGTGCAGTGCACAAGGTCTCAGTAACAAGTTGTACAGACTTTTGAGACGCCATTTTGAGCCCTAGCTAGAGATGAGTGAATCTGAGAAAATGTTCTATATTGTAACCCTGTATTTTCCCATGTAAGACAATGAAGGCTAAACTCCAGAGATTGGCAGTACTGAGCGACCTCTGCCACTGATTGTTCTGCTTTAGTGAGGTCAATAAATAATGTCTCAATCATTAAAGGGGTTTTCCAGGATTTTAATATTGACCTTTCCACATACTTGCTCACCGCTGCGTTGTCGACAGCAGGCAGGTAAACAATGAAGGGAAGGCAGCGCTTGAATGGACCGTGGCCTTCTCTTCAACCAGTTGATCGGTCGGGTACTGACTGGGGGTTCGACCGATCAACGATGATCTGATATTCAATACTAAAATCCCAGAAAACCCCTTTAAGGACCCTCTTCTATAGGCAGGGTGGAATTGGCATTTCTAGGTCGCACTGCTAAGCTCTACCCCAAGCACACCACTATTCTCTGCCCCCATCAGCCTGCTAAGCTCCATCCCCATGCAGTCAGGGCATTTCTGCTACTGATTTAAAGCAGCAGTCCCACAAAAATCTTTATTATCTGGCCCATTAGAAAGGTACATGATGTAAATTGTAGTGAAAGTAATATTCTTAACAGTGACTGTATTTGTGAGTTATAACCTCCGTTCGGATCCTGAGCGGTGTCATGTGACCAATACTCTTCCTCTCCAACTGACAAAGTACAGGAAGTCAGTTTCTGCACTGATTCTTATAAGACTGACATTGAGGCTCCCATAGTAATATATAGAGAAACTGGGTTCCTGTCCACACATAGGATGCTGTCTTATTTGGAGAGACAGAGTGTCAGTCACATGACCTGGCTGAGGATCTGAAGAGAGGTTATAACTCACAAATACAGTCACTGTAAGAAAATTACACTACAGTTTACATCATCACCTTACTATCAGGCCATTTGCATGGTGGTAAAGTCTGCCACTGTCTGTAAACCATATCAAGAAGTGTCTAAGAAAAAGCAGCTCCAGTTTTTGTAGACTGAGCCAAGCTCTGCATCCCATACTCGGCCATGAAATTTTATATTTTGCCTGGACGAGCCAATGCAGGGAAAACAGTGCACCGTTTGTAATTCCAAAAATCTGAACAAATTTTATATCAAAACATTTAATTTTATGCAACATTTATTGGTCATCACGTCATATTTTTTCTCTGTGAGCCTATAAAGCAGCGGGTAAAGGCTTGTGCATCATTCTGGTTGATCACGCAGTTGGCTTCTGTCTTTGGTGTTTTGCGAACCATTCATCACTCTTGTCTGCTGACATTGCCTGTAAGAAATGAACAAAGCAAAAAGATTTATGTGCATCATCACAAATACATACACTAGAATGTTAAAGGGGTTCGCTACTTGATTATAAGGCTTCCTAAATGCCCATAAACTATACAATTCAAACATTATTTCACCTTAGCTGCTGCCATTTCAGTCAATTGTAAGTGCATACATTTCTATGCCCTGAGCTCCCCTAGTGGTTGCTGCAAGAATACAGTTTTGTAATAGGTGTGACGCAGGAGAATTATAAATGCATTTACGCCCCTGCCTCCCTTTGCAAAGCTCCGGGCACAGTGCTGATCACGTCAGTGCTATTTTGGACCACACTGACAGGATGTCGCCAAGATGGCATCAGGATGTCCATAGAGTGAGCAGTGTGCAATACATTATGTCATCTTGCCTAGTCTCACCACCCACTCTGCAGACCGAGCATACATGTTGGCTGCAAGATTGAGGGTAAGTCAACTCACCTGAAGGGGAGCAGAAACATTAAAAATATTACCAAGCATGTTCTCGAAGAGCATCTTTCACTATGTACCCGAGTAATAAAGCGGTAGCTTTATCATGGTCTCCTGATTTAAAAGTTGTTGGCCCCCTACAGATCAGTGCCTCCATTGCTGAGAAAATAAGCCTTTGGTGCAAAATGAGCTGTTCGGTGCAACGAGGGCATCACCGCTGCACCAACAGCTCCCTTCCCTATTGCACGTAGCCCCGCCCCCCAGCTCTTAGTGACAGGACCAGGCAGTGGTAATGTAATGTCGCCTGGCCCTGCGTTCTCGCCTATGTGCTGGCTCACATGCAGAACAGTACGATGCAGCCCTAGCGAGCATCAGGGCTGTACTGCCGACGTACAGGCTAGAACATAGGGCCAGGTGAGATTACATGGACACTCCCTGTCCATGTCACTCAGCGCTATTGGTATGATGAGGTGCAAGGGTGATGCCCTCATTGCACCAAACAGCTCATTTGCATTATACAAAAGGCTTAGTTTCTCACCAACAGAGGCACTGACAAAAACGTTCGAATCGGGAGACTGAGATGAAGCTACCAGTTTATTTGGCTAACTGCTCAGGTACAGGGTGACAGATGCTGAGACTAGCACAGCTCATATATATGTTTAGCACTCAGATCCTGGAAGGTCGCTTTAGTAGTAGACAAAAATACACAGTAAAATAAAACCCCAAAAAAAAACAGTTTTCCGTACTTCAGATTCCTGCCTTCACCTTTCCTGAGCCAGGTTGAAATGACAGAAGAAGCACATGCAAACTTACGTCATTGAGAAGCTGATCAGCCTTTGGATCGAACTGAGACAGTTCTCGGAATGCTTCATCTTCTACAAAGCAAATTTCATGACCATCCTAAAAGACAACAGCAAAGAATGAGTGTCTACAGTGCGCCGCTTTTATAGTACGGCAGAGAAACCCCTAGGCAACTTCTGCATCCAAAAGTCTCCACTCGCAAGGTCAGCTATACAAGAATACTAGGCTAACCTGTAAGTGATGACTGTTCTGGATTATTCCACAGTAATGAGCTGCTATCAGTTTATGATGATGAAAGTGAAAAACAAAATGCTGCCGCCATACGGAGATGGAACCAATTTAGTAGAAATATTGCTCGGAGTCTACAGTCCTTATGCAGCATCTGGTTAAAATGTTTACTGGGTAATTAAAGAGGAAGAAATTATTGGGCCTTTCCTATGATCTGAGGCATTGAGTCTTTCTAATCTAATAAATCCAATAGTTCCTGAACCGCTAAAATGCAATAAAGTCATTTAAGACTAGGGCCGCTGGCATGGAGACCGGGAGAGCTATCCTAGGGAGTCTTGTAATCATTACAATGCCAAATATTGGGAAAAGAGTTTAGAGGTTGAATGAAGCCACTGCATGTGACCGCTATTATATTACACCATGGCTCCATGACTAGTGTATTGTAGCACCAGGACTTTGATCTAGTCTTCCACAGGTCATAACATAGGATCTAAGTCACTGTATCGAAAATAACCCCTTACCGACATCCTTTGGATATACATGACACTGTTGGAAAGTACTTGCCACAACCCACCATACATGTGCAGGACAGCAACCGCCCAGGCTCACGAGCTGAGTGCACACCATCAGAAGTGGACGTCAGCTGTAACATACAGCTGACACCCTGCTCCAGTGGTCAGCATTGGAGACAACTCCACTCATGGTCATCCAATGTTTTATTGGGTCAAAAAAGTACACAAATGGTATCGCTATACACTACAGTGGTGCTTGAAAGTTTGTGAACCCTTCAGAATTTTCTATATTTCTTCATGCATTTGACCTAAAACTACATCAGATTTCCACACAAGTCCTAAAACTAGATAAAGATGACCAAATCAAACAAATGAGTCAAAATATTATAAAAATGATCTATTCTGTGAATGGCAAGTGTATGTGAACCTTCGCTTTCAGTATCTGGTGTGACCCTCTTGTGCAGCAATAACATACAATGTTACAGGAAAACATTTCCAAATAGGGTGTAATTGGAAAAAAAAACCAATTCTGCCATTTTTTAATCGGTTTTCTTTTTACAGCGTTCCCTATTTGGTTAAAAGTACATTTTTACTTTAATTTGCAGGTCAGTATGATTATTGCGGTGCCACATTTTTAGATACCGTAGTTTTTCGTGTTTCAATACTTTTTAAAAAAACAAAATGCTTACTTTGCATTGTGCTATTCTGACCTCCATAGCTTTTTTTAAATTGACATCTATGGAGCTGTGTAAGGGCTCATTTTTGGAGGGCGACCTGTCTTTTTTTTTTTATACCATTTTGGGGTGTGTATGACTTTTTGATCACTTTTTATTCAATTTTTTTAGGTGGGAAAGGGACCAAAAATAGCAAATCGGTCTTTTTAACTGTTATTTAGTTACGTTGATCCACGTATGGGATAAATACTTTTATATTTTAATAGTACAGGCATTTTGGGATGCTGCGATACCAATAATCTTTATTTTTTATTGTTTATTTTTATTTGTAAAATTGGGAAAAGGGGTGATTAGAATTTTTATCTTTTTTTTTATATTCAAATTTTAATCTTTTTTTCTTAAAATTTATTTTAACCCCCCTAGGGAACTTTAACATGTGATCATTTGATCTCTTATCTTATAGACTGCCATAACTTACCATTTTCAGCGTATGGAAGAATTACTATGTTTCTATCAAGTCCTGCCACAGGCAGTGCTTGATAGGAGCTTTGCTATGGAAGATCTCAGAGCCTTTAGAAGGTCCAAGACTGTCATAGAAACCAAATGCCTCCCACTATCTTGTCACGGGAAGCCGTTAAGTCACAAGTAAATAACCACCCAGATGCCATGTTCGCATCTGACCACAACATCTAAAGGGGTTAAAAGTCCCGTAAGCGACATTGTCACCAATCATGGACTCTGCCACTAGGTGTCTCCGGTTTAAAACAGCAGTGACCCAGAGGCTATGGTACCCGCTCAGCTCCTGAGCAGGAGCCATCTTTAAAGACCCCACATGTATGACGGATGTCGGAAAAGGGTGAAATAAGTACTTTTTGGTTTCTTCTCCCTCACTATAGCTCACTCCTCCCCTCTCTGTAGCCTTCCATGGGCAACATGTAATCTGATCCTTCAGGAAGCCTCTCAGAAAATATCAGTTGGTTTAGGAGCGAGGTGCTTAAACTAGTATTAAAAAACAGGTTGTGGATCCCTGACCTACACCGAGCATTCAAGACTGTAGGCAATGTGGGTGACAAACATAATAGGAGTGGTTTAATAGCTAAATACATTTCTCCAGGTAGCAACTTTTAAATATAAAAAGGTAGGTTATAAATATCTAAGGGAAGACATTTATTTATTGTTCTGTGTAAATTTTGTCTTGTTCTTGCTTAAAAAATATGAAGAATATGCAAACAGAACACTAAAAAATGTTTAGGCTTCCCATCGATATGCCAGAAATATATGTGGTGGTAGAAGAGATGCCGTTGTATTTTTGATTAAATCATGCAAGGATGTTTTTAGTTTTTAGTTTTGTTTTGCGCTCCCTGCCTTGCCAGAGCCATAACTTTTTTATTTGTCTGTTCACATGGGCATATGAGGGCTTGTTTTTTGCGGGACAAGTTGTACTTTCCAACGCCACGTTGCTAAGGCTCAAAATGGGCCACTTTAGGGCTTTTTGCTAATGGATATATACTATTTTAGTAATTAAAGTATATTACAAAAATGGTCAGTATCACTGCCCCTACACATTACAAAAATAAAAAAAGAATGACAGTTACCCTTTAATGGCAATTTTGCACCATGGGGTAAATCCTGATCATAATGATTTATCTTTATTTTAACTGGAGCTACACTTTAGTATCTACTGGTGACACAATTACTCACAGGATCAGCCAAGATAACAACTTGGACTGTAGCTTTCCCTGGGGTGTCCAGGCTTACAAGTGGAGTTAGGATCTTTTGATTCTCTCTTTTCATGGTTGCCTCAATAGCTGGAAGCTGGCAAAAACAGAAGACAAATACCAAAAAAGTGATATAAAATATATGGAATCAAACATCCTGGTGATAGTTGTATTCTATGGTTAGGTACTGGTCCTCATTTTTTTTCCGGATCAGATGCGTAACCATTGATTTTAGCTGGGTCCACAAAAGATGTGGACAGTGCAACGTGTGCTATTCCGTTCCGTGGCCCCGCAATAGAAAAAAAAAAATAGAACATGTCCTATTCTTGTCCATTTAGCGAACAGGAATAGACATTTGTAACATACTGCGGGGCCTGCAGAAGGGGAAAATGCAGGATATACACTGCCGGTATCCGTGTTTTGTGGCTCTGCAATTTGCGGACTGCAAAAACGGATACTATGTGTGTATGAGGCCTTGTCATGTGTTTTATTTTCTTCCTTTAGGAGAAATTTACTTTTTTTTTTTTAATAAGTGAAGCTCTTTCCACACTGGTATCATGAGGGGAAACTGTGCCATATCCCATAGTATGATGTATCCAATATGATGAACAATGAAATCCAACGACCTATAGTGGTGTTACCACTGAGGTTTTCATGGTACAACATGGCAGAACTCCTGACAGAGGCTCATAATAGCCAAATGTGGATGAAGAGGCATTTGTCTTTACATTGTTACAAAGACAACAAATTATGGACTGCTGTGCGCACTGGTAGCACATAAGCTACCTCAGTATGTAGCTCCTTTAATAAATATACAAATTAAGCCATTCCTATTGAATTCTCCAGGCAGGAGATCTAACAAGACCTGTAATGAACAGTTCTGCACTATTACAAATTTGTGGCCTACTGGAAATACATTTAAAGTAAATCCTCAGGATGGGCCATCACTTGGTGACTAGTGGGGGTTCAACAACCCACACCCTGCCCATCACAGGTTCGGGTGTAGCTGAGGGAAACCTTACTACAGGTGTCAATGGGAGGAACCCCGCAATGATAAGCTCTGTCCACTACACAGATGATGGAGCAGTGTAGTTCCAACACTGACTCCCGGCAACAGAACCAAACCCAAACAGCTGATTAGCAGGGTGTCTGACCCCCAACAATCTGCCAGCATGGGCCAGGAACCCCTTTAAATATGAAACTTTAACAAAAATATTTCATTCACAAAATAGAATTATATGTTGCAGTGTGTTGAGTTTTTTTTATTTCTTTTCATTCTGCTACTAAATGAGTTACTATTTTCTGTTTTCAACTATGATAAACTTGAACGTTGGTATAGATACAACTCGGTTGATTGAGTTTTTTTTGTTATTTTTATATGAAATATGCAAAAAAACTTTGACTCGATAATTAAAATAATAAAAAGTAATTTAAATCTAACCTCATTTTTTGGACAAGCAAATGCAATTCGTCCAAACGCTGTAGCATGATCCACTGGTCCCCCGATGTCCTGCAGCTCCAGCTTGCACTATGAAATGACACCAAAATTAGGTACGGTACTCTCTCTCCATTTTGGGAGATTAATTCAGGTAATGTAAGATGTTACGACGGATGGAGAGTTATTAAAACTGGTGCAGATGAAAACTGGAGAAGTTGCCCATAGCACCCAATCAGATTACTTCACTTGTCTGGGAATGTTCTGATATGCTTGGAAACAGCAACAGTAACAGTGAATCTGTCACCACTATACGATGCCCTATCGAAGGGCAGCAAGCTACAATAACTGCTCTGCTGGGCTATTATATCAAACATCATCCAAAAATTATGTTCATTTTAGGTAACATGCCAAAACAGAATACAATAGGCTCATGGTTCTGAATCTGCCCTATTCAGAAAGAGGGCACTTAAAAAAGTTGCATCAAAATGTGCAACTTTTTGACTTTTTCACTACCCTTACCACTTTTCCAAAAAGTTGGTGGGAGGAGGCGAGCCGCAGTTGGGAGCTAGGCTGTCTAACTCATTTATCGACATTGAGCCAGAAAGCTAGTGCATTTCTGTTCTGACTCAAGGACAGCAGACCATGTGACAAATATATTAAAGGGATTCTTTCACCCCCAAACCCCAATTTTCACTACTTACATCATTATTTGGTAAAAAGTGCCCCCATTATATAGCCACTTACCCCATAATTTTTAAACTTACAGATGATGAGAAAACGAAGTTTATAATACCTGTCAATCAATAGTGAAGGAGCCCAGGGGCGGCGTCATACCGGCCGGAGCCCAGGCCGCGCGCTCATCTAACTTTTCTACCACGCCCCCTTTCACCCAGGCGGCCCGCCCATTGTGATGCGCTCAGCCTCGTCCAGAACTGGCCAAATCCCGCGCCTGCGCCGTGGATCGGGCAGTCCGCGCCTGCGCACTGGATTCCCGACACTGGCGCAAGCATCGGGCTACCCTGTGCGCAGGCGCGGGGCCCGTACTGCGATAGTGTACCAGCGCAGGATCGGAGCCTCAGGAAGAGTCGTGGGCGCTGGAGCTGGCTGTCACCCTGCCTGCCTCCCTCCCTAGGAATTTCACCAAATACATTTTCAAAGCAGAGTATGTGTTTCTCATACATTTTTATGCAATACAATAAAAAGACCCACAGTACATAATCCACGGCGCAGGCGCGGGATTTGGCCAGTTCTGGACGAGGCCGAGCGCATCACAATGGGCGGGCCGCCTGGGTGAAAGGGGGCGTGGTAGAAAACTTAGATGAGCGCGCGGCCTGGGCTCCGGCCGGTATGACGCCGCCCCTGGGCTCCTTCACTATTGATTGACAGGTATTATAAACTTCGTTTTCTCATCATCTGTAAGTTTAAAAATTATGGGGTAAGTGGCTATATAATGGGGGCACTATTTACCAAATAATGATGTAAGTAGTGAAAATTGGGGTTTGGGGGTGAAAGAATCCCTTTAAGTGCACCTCACCGCCTAATAAATTGGTCGGATCCTCTGATAGCAGGGCTTTTATTGAGAAAGGCATGTAAAATGGCAGAATTTAGTAAATGACCCCCTATGAGTCTGCTTTATCCTGTCTCAGCTGCTATTAAACAAACTGCGCATCACCTTTTAGATGCAATTATATAAAATAGCCCAGTTAACCAGTTACAGGACACTGTTCCTATATAAGTCAATGATCTGTGTTTTCAGTAAATGTTATTCTCCGACCTGCAGTGTCTGTATTTGTGAGTTATCCCCTCTCTTCTGATCCTCAGCTGTGTCATGTGACCAGCAATCAGACTTTCCAAATAACACAGGTTCTTATGTGTGGACAGGAAGTCAGTTTCTCTCTGTATTCCTATGGGAGCCTCAATGCCAGTCTCATAAGAATGAATAGAGAAGTAACTGACTTTTTGTCCTGTGTCACTTGGAGATCCGAGAATTGGTCACATGACACAGATAAAAATTTGAAGAGAGGGGATAGCTCACAAATACAGTCACTGATGAGAAGATTACAGATTACATCATGCACCTTTCTAGCAGGTCAGAGAATACTTTAAGGATAGTAGCTTGTAACGAAATAAAATGAAGATGTCTCTACCTGGTTGTCTGCATAACCCAACAGGACGCTCTTTTTGGCCTTATCCTCATGATAGACTCTGAGGCCCAACAAGTCAGACCAGTAGGCCGTAGACCTTTGCAGGTTGGATACAGCAACAGTCACTTTCTGCACTGGATCTGTAAAAATATTGCATATCAAATAAAATATCCTCTTAGATCTGCTTAGAGTTCTAGAACTCTAAATGTGACATATCTCACTAAAAAGGCTTTATTGTGGGGTTTTTTAAGGTAGAAAAAGTTGATTCTGCCACAGAAACCGCATTGGAATGAGCATGGAAAAAATGCCTCAAACCTACCTCCCACTGTTTTCCTGCGGTTGTTTCTACGTACAAAGAGCGAACAGCCTGCAGTGTGTAGTCACACACTGATTATCCCCATTAAAGGGAGCTATGCAAATGGCAGGAGAACCCCCAACACAATGTCAGGGCTCAGCCTCAGCTTTCTGCCATGGCTTCCACAGGCAAAATACTCATTGGATTTGTATACAAGTCTTTTTGCCTGTGTGAAGATACCCTGAGGATGCTTTTAGACGATAATAATACAGGTACATTTTTACACCCAAAAAAACAGAGTTTTATCATTATGGAAGCCTATGCTGATCTAACTCCGATTCTGGTGAATGCAGGCGTTATACCGGGTTTACCTGTGCTGGCTTGAGTTTTGTCTTCTAAAAAGAACTTGTAACCTCCAGGAGCTTCAGTCTGGAACAGTCCAGGTGATACTTCAGAAAGCGGCCAATTCATCTTCTTTGCATTGACTACAGCTTGACTGGACTGTAGTGTCAGCCCCTGAAGAAACACAGTAACAGAACGTACTTTCAGTCCCTTGAAAACTAAGGCCCATGTTAATTTAATGCTCTGAATGCTGCTGCAATGAGTCTCATGTCACTAAGTACCAATTTTATTAAAAGGCTAGTGTAAACAACTGGTATTAAACCACAGTAACTATAAAAAAAAAAAGTCACCTACGTGTTAATCAGAAAAACACCATGAAACATTAGGCATACCAAAAAATCATTGCCGAGGCGGTACTCCCCGACTCCATAGTTGTAAGTCAGCTCAACAACAAAGTGGCTGTCTTCAGACCCATAGCCGATCATGGTTTTACTCCATTTCCCATCATAGGGGCTGAAACGATGTACAACAGGTCGTAGTTAAACACGTTAATCATAAATACACTGTAAGAACGTATGACTGCATTCCCCGGATGAAGAAGTCAGCTGCAGATATACGTCCTTGTCTGTTACCAGTCCACTATTACAGCCCCCACCGTGGTTGCCGCAAATATGCCCAGCTATGCAGCATTTCTGAAGAAGACACGTGTATCACTGTATAATTACTCATAGATGACTAGAACTAAAGAACCACAGAATATTAATTCTAATAACTTGACAGAAGAGAACAGGAACTTGGGGGACATTCATCAAGACCGTCGTTTTCTGTGCCCGTCTCGATTCCTCCTGAGCAGCCGGAAGATGGTCCAAATTTGTGCAGAAATGCACGCCACGATTTGGTGCATCTTCCAGCAGGCAGTGCAACAGACTAAGGCCTCTTTCACACTTGCGTTGTTAGGATCCGGCGTGCACTTCCGTCGCCGGAAGTGCCCGCCGGATCCGTAACAACGCAAGTAAACTGAAAGCATTTGAAGACTGATCAGTCTTCAAAATGCTTTCAGTGTTACTATGGCAGCGAGGACGCTATTAAGGTCCTGGTTGTTATAGTAGTAGTGGGGAGCGGGGGACCGGTATACTTACCACCCGTGCGGCTCCCGGGGAGCTCCAGAATGACGTCGGAGCTCCCCATGCGCATGGATCACATGATCCATGCACATGGGGCACCCTGACGTCACTCTGGAGCGCCCCGGGAGCCGCACGGGCGGTAAGTATATTGCTCCCCCGCTCCCCACTACACTTTATCATGGCAACCAGGACTTTAGCGTCCTGGCTGCCATGGTAACCATTCAGAAAAAGCTAAACGTCGGATCCGGCGATGCGCCGAAACGACGTTTAGCTTAAGGCCAGATCCGGATTAATGCCTTTCAATGGGCATTAATTCCGGATCCGGCCTTGCGGCAAGTGTTCAGGATTTTTGTCCGGAGCAAAAAGAGCAGCATGCTGCGGTATTTTCTCCGGCCAAAAAACGTTCCGGTCCTGAACTGAAGACATCCTGATGCATCCTGAATGGATTTCTCTCCATTCAGAATGCATTGTGAGAATCCTGATCAGGATTTTTCCGGCATAGAGACCCGACGACGGATCTCTATGCCGGAAAAGAAATACGCAAGTGTGAAAGAGCCCTAAAATCCGGCAGCCCTCTGTCTAAATTTATGCCAGAAAACTGAAGTGAATAATGGTAAATGAGCTGGCTATGCTGTGCCGCCTGCTCCCTGCCATGGCCCCTATTCTTGTCACTTTAGTGAAGTGGCATAAAGGGCCAAAAGTTGCTCATTGTGCCGCAAATATTGCATCCAACAAAATATGCAACTTTTTTACACCATTATTTGAGGCATAACGACCCCCTTGTTTTGTGTTTTTAAGGTGCTCTGACTACACAATATACCTAACCGATTTTATGTAGGGAGTGACACTGCATTTGTGTTGGGCTGGGTGGAGAGAAGCTGGACTATATTTTCTTTGGAGGCCGTCTAAAAGTGTTTTTCTGGTAAAAATGATTTCTGCAGCATGGTCCCTGAAACAAAACATTCATACTTATCTGCTCCACCCCGCGTGGGTCCTCTGCACTGCCTCCATCCGACGGTCCTGGCATTGTTTACATCTGGTAGGCTACGGGCATGCTCACATGCATAGCTACAGCCAATGACTGGCTTTAGCAGTGACGTGGCCAAAAGCAGCACCGGGAATGAAAGATGGAGAGAGCGGAGGGATCGGAGCGGCATGACGCACATAAATATGAATCTTCTGTTTCAGGGGCCATGTTAGGGGAACTTAATAAAAACATTTTTTGCCAGAAAACCCATTTAAAAGGAATCTGTTTTATACTGTCCTATTTGAGGGCAGCATGCCCTGATTAAAACATTGGGTTGGTTACTTGAATTTACCTAGTTATTTTGCCAAAAGCTGAACTGAGCAGCTCCAGAGTGATCCAAGAGCTGGAGCCTGCATATTCATGAGCTCCTGGCACTCCAAGCCCCGACATCTCCCTTCCTCCTGTCCTCATCTGCAATCTCCAGTATTGATATTAACGACTGGTACACCTCAGATAGGGCAGCATAAAACTGGTGACAGACTCCCTCTAAAACATAGTTCAGTGTGGTCAGAGCACCTGTAGGCTATTTCATGCTGCCTGTGGTTAGGAGAGCAGCAGACAGGTTCCGTACATAGATCTTCCTAAGTAATCTGCTAGAGGTATACCACCTAAGAACCACAAATTTGGTCTTATTCCTTCTTCTTTGGGATACCTTCCTGGCTATGTAATCATGGGACGATGCAATTGATTCACTATGTTTCATATTCTTCATTTGATATTTTGCGTGTCACTAGTTTGTCATTATCCCTGCTTCATCAGCAGTAGCTGGTCACATCTCATCTTCCATACCCATTGCAAGTTGCTTTGCAACCTTCTTCAAATTCTTCATGACGTAAAACCTGAAACAGACATTACAACATGCATGTTAGGACTCGGTCACAAATCAAACCAAAGGGACCTACAGTGCTCTTACCCATTTGGTGCTGTGTAGAGATTTTAGAATATAACTTCATATTCTCACTACTCCTGGTGAGAAAAGCTCCATAAAGTTTGTCCAGTAAAGCATGGTCAAAACTGCTGACAGACTCTCTTTAGGTGAAAGGGGTTGTTTGGTTTCAGCAGGAAACCCCTTACTTGACAGCTCCCACACTGCTGCTCATGTTCTCCTGGTAGGGCTCTGTTTACCCCGCTGCAGCGGTGACATCATGTCAACACCTGACTGCTGCAGCCAATCACTGACCTCAGTGGTGCACTGAAGAAGCCAGGGATTAGCTGTAGTGGTCACATGTTGTCGATGTGACATCACTGCTGCAGCTGGGTAAAGAGTACTGCCAGGAGGACTATAGCAGCAGCCTGGGTGATGTCATGTACGTAAGGGTGCCTTCACATGCTGCGGATTTCTACGACTGAAAATGAGTTCCTTTAATTTCGATGGGGAGGCACGCACATGAATTTCTGATAAACGGAACTGATTTTCAGTCGCGGAAAAGTCTGCAACAAAATCCACAGCGTGTGAAGACACCCTAAGGCCTCTTTCACACGGGCGTTGCGGGTGCACTCCGTCAAACAGTGCGGGTGCGTTGCGGGAATGGCCGCGATTTTTCCCTGCGAGTGTAAAGCACTGTCATGCGTTTTGCACGCGCGGGAGAAAAATCGGCACTTTTGGTACCCAGACCCGAACCTGCACTTCTTCACAGAAGTGCATGTTTGGGTCAGAAATTGTCCCGCTGGTATTATTTCACATTATAACATAGTTATAATGTAAAATATACTCTGGCCATCTTCCTAATGTTAAACTGGTGCAGAATGAGTTAAAATAATAAACTAATCATAACTTACCTGGTCCATTTGATCGCGAAGCCCGGCATCCTCTCCGTTAGCTTGCTGGTAGGAAAAGGACCTGTGATGATGTCACAGCATCACATGGCCCAACCACCTGCTCCATCACTATGGTGATGGAGCATGTGATTGGTCCATGTGACCATGTGACATCATCACAGGTCCTTTTCCTAGTAGCAAGCTAACGGAGAGGATGCCGGGCTTCGCGATCAAATGGAACTGGTAAGTTATTATTAGTTTATTTTTAACCCATTCTGCACCGGTTTAAACATTAGGAAGATGGCCAAGGGTATTATTTTACATTATAACTATGTTATAATGTGAAATAATACAGAACCGGTTACACATCCCGATGGTTGCATAGCAACCATGCGGGAACATCGCAAAGCATCCGCACTTGCTTGCGGATGCTTGCGATTTTCCCGCAGCCCCATTCACTTCTATGGGGCCTGCGTTCCGTTAAAAACGCAGAAGATAGAGCATGCTGCGATTTTCACGCATCGCAAAAGTGATGTGTGAAAATCAACTGTCATGTGCACAGCCCCATAGAAGTGAATGGGTCCGGATTCAGTGCGGGTGCAATGCGTTCACATCACGCATTGCACCCGCGCGGAAAACTCGCCCGTGTGAAAGGGGCCTAACAGTCTACTCTTTATCGAAGGTGGGTCACATGCGTTGTTCGGTTTCCTCCTGATACCAGTGGTCATCAGGGCACATCTGCTTTGGCTTAGGAAATCTGAGGTGACATTTTACCAGTTTGCTCTACTTTCGGTTCCATTCCCAGATTTGTTTACAAAAATGGCATTAAAAGGCACAGTTGTAGCTTCTTAACAGCTGCACTGCCTGAGCTTGCTGACCCCGGCCCTAATGTTAATGGGTCCAGGTTGGTGAAGCTGAATGTATGCCTAAGGACCAGGCTGTGGGCATGGTTGGCTCAATTCCTGCCCCCCTACCCATCACCTGAGCACGGTGTGGCATTTAGATCTCAATGGCTACCCTTGCTTTAGTCCTAAATACAAACCAAGTGTCATCTGTCTGATCAGTATACACTTCTCACCTTCATTCCAAGAACATCTCGGAAGAATCGTGCAGTCTGAGGTCTATCAGCCACTTTGAGAACATAGTGCAGGGCTCTCCTGCCACCCATTTCTGACAGCTACGATAACAACCCCACAACCTGCCTCTCAGCCGGCGCTTCTTGATGACGTCAAGCATCATCACCATGGAGACCACGCCCTTCTTCCGTCCTTTTTCACCCCATTTACAGTTCAGTACTTGTTTTACGTTATCTCTAAAGCAATAATAAAAATATAGTAACTACAGCACACTACGCCCCCTACACAAGTTGTATTCTGCCAGTCACAACATGGCCGCTACTCGTTAGACGCTGACGTCACTAAGTGCGACGGCCCAAGATGGCGGCGCTCATGAGGAGCGTGCTTGGCTGCTCTAGGTTGACAATTGTAAGGCTCCCGGTTAGTGTGCAGGTGAAGCGGGAAGTGCGTGCTCTGCGGAGGAAACCGGTGCGGGTCATTCCTCCAGAAAGCCAGCGAGAGAAGAGAGCTAAAGACGTGAAGGAGCCGGCTAGCCAAGCATCTGTACCTGGCAAGCACCGACATGACCCTGTCACTGGGGACAAGAGCCCCGCGGATATGCAGGATGGTGCTGCAGACAAGCCTCAGACATACGAGCTCAAGTATGACAGAGCCACAGCGGGGGATAAGAGACTCAGGTACCAGCGAGGTCAGCCTCCATGTAAAGCAGTTGCCTATAGCAACCAATAAGATTTGTGCTCTCATTTCTCTTATGCAGGAAATCAGAGCAGGGACCTGATTGGTTGACATGAGTAACTTCTGCCTTGACACTAGTCTTTAGAACAGTGTTAATTTGTACACAATCACTGACTAGAACAGAACCATACTTCCCATTAGGGTTGCCACCTTTCCCAACAAAGGGAGTGTGGTTGTGGGGGCATGGCCTAACATGGGCCGTTAAGTCACTGTCATACTGTGGCTCCCAATAATATTTCCCCCCAGTAATATTAATGACCCCAATAGTTCCGCCCAGAATGACTAATATCCCCATTAGTGCCTCCCAGCATTAATAATGCCCCCAGTAATAGTAATGCCCTCGTTAGTGCCCCAGTAATATTAATGGCCCCCATTAGAGCCCCCAGTAATAGTAATGCCCTTAGTAGTGCCCCAGTAATATTAATGGCCCCAATTAGGGGTGGGCGATATGGCCTAAAATTTATATTGCGATATAATATGAAGCATGTGCGATATGCGATATATATCGCAATATAAATTTTCTATATTGGAGGGAGGGTTGTTAAACTTTTTTTTTTTTTTCTTCAACTTTTTATTTAATAACTATTTAGCCTCCTTAGGGGCTAGAGCCCTTGTCCTATTCACCCCTCTCTGTCAGAGTAAATAGGACTTGACACTGACCCTGCTGCCCTGTGCACACAGCAGCAGGGAGCCCCCATGGCAGTCAGGACATCAGTAGTGTCCTGGCTGCCATGGTAACCGATCGGAGCCCCAGCATTACACTGCTGGGGCTCCGATCACAACTGCCACTGCCACCAATGATCGGGGGGGGGGGGGCCCACTGTGCCACCAATGAGGAATAGAAAAGTAGCCTGCATGTGCCGGCCATATACCATACTGGGCCTCTGTGACTGCACTCTGCGATTCACCACAATTAACCCCTCAGGTTCTAGGGGTTAATTGCGGCGGATCGCAGCAGGCAGTCATAGAAGCGGGTATAGGATATGGCCTGCATGTGCATATAGGACCTTTAATTAGGGGGCACTTACTATTATGTCTGTGCAGGGCTCCGTTCGCCTGCTCTGGCCCCCGTCACATGGTGGGAACACCAGGGAGGAGACATCAGCTTCTCTCCCTGGGCGTTCCTTCTCCCTTGCCTGTGACGTTCTGCCACAGGCCACAGTCCCTCCCCTCCTCCGCTCTCATTGGTAGCAGTGGCTACAGTCCCTCCCCTCCTCTCTCATTGACGGCTCTCAGTGGGGAGGGAGGGACTCCCTCCTTCTCCACTGTGCCGGCTCAGGAGAACATGGTATGCGCCGAGAGCGGCGCATACCATGTTCTACCGCGATATGGCGATATAGACAAAATCGATATCGTGGCACAAATTCATATCGCATATCGTCTATATCGCCATATCGTCCCACCCCTAGCCCCAATAGTGCTGCCCAGAACGCTCTGTCACAGGCAGGTGCCGGCAGTGTGTTTCTTCTGCCTGCATTTGTATATGAAACGTTACTAGTCATTAGTGGCCCCTCATCCCCAGTATTATAACATTGGTGGCCAGTGGGCCATTTTTTTCGCATGGTATCGAGTATCGCAACACTTTTTTATGGTATTGATACCGTATCGATACAACTCTACTTTATACTAGTATCTTTTATAGAACATGGCGCTCGCTGACCTCGGCGCGCACCATGTTCTCATCAGCCGACACAGTGGAGAAGGAGGGAGTCAATGAAAAGATTAAAGGGAGGGGGCTGTGAAGCTGTGAAGCAATGAATATAATACTGAGGAAGGGGGGGGGGGATCCTGTGCCACCAATGAATCTAATTAACCTCTAAATACAAATGTACGTGTGATACAGCCGGAACCAGATCTCAATGACAGGGAACGGTGATCCCACTGAACCCAGTCAGTTAACCCCTCAGATGCCGCGATCTGCGTTGATCGTGGCAGCTGAGGGTTTAATTGACGGGTTTCAGAGGGATTGGCACACGCCACGTACATTTGTATTTAGCCGTTAATTAGATTCATTGGTACAGTGGCCACAGGCCTCCCACCCTAAGTATTTTTATTGGTGGCAGCTTCCAATCTGAGCCCTAGCAGTGAAATTGCGGGCTCTGTTTGGTTACCATGGCAGCGAGGACGCTACTAAAGCCATCCATGGCTGCCATGGTAAGCTCCCAGAGTAGTATTACCATTCTTACACCCTGCTACTGTCTTTAATTGCTGCCAATAATGCCAAATAATGTAGGTATTTATTTCCAGGTCCTTTACACTGGTAATTTCTATTATTGTTATCAAACTGTTTTGTACATGTAATATGCCTGGTTCACCAGCAGGTGGCGGTGTGTATCTTGGAGAAAGAGAGATCCTTAGATAGAAGATAGAATGGAACTTACCATTCTCTACTCCCCCCCCCCCCCCCCTCCCTCCCTTTGGGCAGAAGTGGCCAGTCCTGTTTCCTACTAAAGGGAGGGGTTGCAGTTCTAGTATAGGGCAGTTTAGACTCGATAGTGGAGCTGAGAAGACATGAAAGATGTAGCAGCGAGGGGAAAGTTCCACCTCCTGCAGCAGAAGTCTAAAAAGGCAAATGGCTCATAGAGCACCCTGACTACGGGGTCAGCAGCCAAAAGAACCCCACTCCAGAGAAATAAGAACACTCCTAAATTCCAGCTACCAGACTAAAGCCGAGTTTAGCACAGCAGAGAGAGAAAGCAGAGTTATCAAGTTTACCTGCCAGTTTATGCCAAAGCCTGCTGGAACCAAGGGAAAACCTGAATATTGTCTGGTTGAAAGTTGATGCAAGTAGAGCTGTTGAACTTTCTAAGGCTACTTTCACACTGGCGGCAGCAGGAAACAGCCTGCCAAATCCATGCTAACGTTAGCCCACCGTGCTGCCGGAAGTCCGCTCCGGCCCCATTCACTAAAATGAGGACAGGCCGGAGGTCCGGCCGCAGCACAGCAGACATGTTGAGAGGCGGTCGGACAAAAACTACAGCATGTCTGCCGGAACAGCCTGCCGGACACTGCTGCCGCCAGTGTGAAAGTAGCCTAGGAGTCTGTACTCGACTTATTCTCCACCATTACTCATTGCCCTTTATTGCTACGGAGCCTAACCCTGGGGGGCGATGGTATCCGTGACACACACAGAGACTATTAAGGGCCACACCACTCGGCATTTCTAGAGACCTGGGACATGATTGGCCCTGGAGGGCGGCACGTTGCATGTGCGCAGAGTCTTTGCTTCATTGTCTTTGTTTCTTTTGTTCTGACAAATTCCCATCTGATTTTGAAAACAGTTTTTTTTTATGTCTCGAATACAGCAAAGTAGTTACGATTGCAAAGTCCAAAAAATTTCGTGAGCGCCATGGACAGGTTTTGCTGGAAGGACAGAGGCTGCTGGTGGACGCTCTAGACGCTGGTGCCGTCCTGCAAACACTCTTCTTCAGCAGAGTTGACCATCTAAAGACACTTCCCATTGAGAAACTTAAAAAGGCAAACCTAATCAAAGTGAAATTTGAAGATATTAAGATGTGGTCGGATGTAGTCACGCCACAAGGAATAATGGGTGAGTCAACATGGGATGAAAGCCTCGGAGGAGTGGGGCAACATTTTACTTTATACTATTGTCATTGTATTGTCTGTATATTTTATATTGTCACCTTGCATTGTATGAGATGGTTTATCCCATAGAACAGGGATGCCCAACCTTCCGCCCTCCAGCTGTTACAAAACTTCAACTACTAGCATGCCCTAATAGCTGTAGGTTGTGCAGGCATGCTGGGAGTTGTAGTTTTGCAACAGCTGGAGGGCTGAAAATCCCTGCCATAGAAGATTATTGTGGACATGGGTCAGTAATCCATGTGCACTGTGGCTGAGCCATACATTTAGCATGTACACTGGAAGAACCCCTGGTATATACTGTATGTCAAGCATGTATCCATGGGACTCCACTTACCTGATGGAGACCAAATGAGTGTCCTGCATCATGTACCTCCATACCCTTTTTTCTAGCTGTATGGGAAAGCGCATCGCACTACTGTAAAAAATAATGCAGATTGTGCTGTATGGTTTTTTAGTATATGGCTTATACAGTTGCATACAAGGATACATCGCGAGATCTTCCTCCAGCACAAGGCTTGGTCTTGTAATGTTACTGCAGGCACCAAATGACACTTGACTTCCTCCATAGGAATTTTTGGGAAACCCGATCATGTGAAGATGACGTTTCCTGATGTCCAGGTCCAGAACAGTTTACCGCTATCTCTTATCTGTGACAACATCCGTGATCCTGGAAACCTGGGCACCATTTTGAGATGTGCCGCTGGAGCTGGCTGCAGTAAAGTCCTGCTCACAAAAGGTTTGTATGGAGCAGAGCGTGTCTTATCACTGCTGTGTACTATGGGCCTCTGCTTTATTCAGTAGATTGATGCATCCGTTTTTCCTGTTTTTGTTGAGATGTTTTCACATTTTGTTAATATTTAGATTCGATCCAAATCGTCACTTACCTTGGAGATTTGTCATTCTGCTAAGAGGTTTCTTAATGCTACTAGCAGCGTAAAGTTAGATAATGGAGGTTAGGCTAGTATCTGAATGATGGTATGAAGAAATTACTTAAAGGGCATTTGTCAGCAGATTTCTACCTCTGAAACTGGTTGATCTATTGTATGTTGATCTTGGTCCCATGTTCATATATGTCCGCATTGCTGACTTTTTTAAATATATGCAAATAAGCCTGTAGGAGCAATTACACCTAAAGGCTCAGCTCTCTCTGCAACTGCTGCGCCCTCTCCACTTTGATAGGGCCAGGCAGGCATGATGGCATTTACACTGCCTGGTCCTGTCAATCAAAGGGCAGAGGGAGCGGCAGTTGCAGAGAAAGCAGAGCCTCTAGGTAAGGGCCCTTTCACACGGGCGAGTTTTCCGCGCGGGTGCAATGCGTGAGGAGGACGCATTGCACCCGCACTGAATCCTGACCCATTCAGTTCTATGGGGCTGTGCACATGAGCGGTGATTTTCACGCATCACTTTTGCGTTGCGTGAAAATCGCAGCATGCTCCAGTTTCTGCGTTTTCCACGCAACGCAGGCCCCATAGAAGTGAATGGGGCTGCGGGAAAATCGCAAGCATCCGCTATCATGTGCGGATGCGTTGCGATTTTCCCGCATGGTTGCTAGGATACGATCGGGATGGGGACTCGATCGTTATTATTTTCCTTTATAACATAGTTATAAGGAAAATAATCGCATTCTAATTACAGAATGCAATGCTCCCGGGCTTTAAAGGGTTAAAATAATAAAGAGTTAACTTACCTTCTCCCATTGATGCGCAGAGCCCCAGAACGCCTCTCTCTTGATGGTTTGGATGCTTGAGGACCTGTGGTGACGTCACAGGGTCACATGGTCCAATCATAGAAGCATTTGAGTGGACCATGTGACCCATGTGATCCTGTGACATCACGGCAGGTCCTTCATCCAATGTTGGATGAAGGACCTGCCGTGATGTCACAGGATCACATGGGTCACATGGTCCACTCAAATGCTTCTATGATTGGACCATGTGACCCTGTGAGGTCACCACAGGTCCTCAAGCATCAAAACTATCGAGAGTAGACGTTCTGGGGCTCTGCGCGTACAATGGGAGAAGGTAAGTTCACTCTTATTATTTTTAACCCTTTAAAGCCCGGGAACATTGCATTCTGTAATTAGAATGCGATTATTTTCCCTTATAACTATGTTATAAAGGAAAATAATTACACATACAGAATACTCATCCCGAAACCAGACTTCAGTGATGAAGTCTGACTTCGGGTCTGGGTACCAAGCATGCGGATTTTTTCACGCGCGTGCTCAACGCACTACAAACGTTAGCACACGCGCGGAAAAATCGCGGCGATTCCCGCAACGCACCCGCATCTTATCCGGGCGTCAAACATGACGCCCGTGTGCAAGAGGCCTAAGGGTAACGCCCCCGTTGTTCCTAGAGGCTCAGTTGCATACATTAAAACTTCGGGCACATATGCGGGCACATATGAACATGGGACCAACACAGATGCCTTCAGCTGCCAAGTGCACATGTAACAGGTCAGCCAGTGTCATAGCTACAAATTTGCTGACAGATGTTCTTTTAAAGGGTTTTTCAAGCTCTGTATTTGGGCTCTGAATGGAAAAATAACAAATGGCGCATTTGTTGCCTCTCATGTTGACATGACATCACGTCAGTTTGCTGCAGCAGGCAATTGCTGACTGCAGTTGTCACAGCGCATATGCAGAGATTATGAAATCTTGGAGGCAACGTCTGAATCAGACAGTAATCAGGACTCTAAATTCCAGCCGGTAATTGGTGTGCAAGTCTATTTGTGACTGGAGGAATTAAGAACCTGTCTGTGCCCCAATCAAAAAAGTGGTGTAGACTCCTTGCGTCACATTTATTGTTTTAACTTTGTCCGGCAACAGGATGTGACAATGAGGGCCTAGATTTATTGATGTGGCTGCACCAGTAATTTGTCTAAAAACTGGCGCAAATTGCCACATCTAGGGGGAGATTTATCAAAACTGGTGTAAAGTAGAACTGGCTTAGTGGCCCATAGCAACCAATCAGATTCCACCTTTCATTTTCTAAAGGAGCCCTCCCTGAAAAAATGAAAGGTGAAATCTGATTGGTTGTTGCGGGCAACTAAGCCAGTTTTCCTTTACACCAGTTTATATAAATCTCCCCCCTACAGCTTCTATACTTTTTTCCTACATGCTCGACAAGGGATCGGGCCCAAGAGGCTTCGCATTTCTGGCTAAAACCCTCTATCTGGTGCCCAGCGCAGCCTCTACTATAATATATGCATCAGATGGCGCACTAACGTAATCCCCGTGCCTTTGCCGAAATCCCGCGTGTGCGCACTATTCACTGCAGGCAAAGGCACGGGGATTACGTCAGCGCGCCGACTGATGCATAGTTTATAGTAGAGGCTGCGCTGGGCACCAGACAGAGGGGTGCAGCTGGGCACTGAGGTATGGAAGGACATCCCCTTGGGCACCTTATGTAAGTGATTTGAATATTAAAAAAATCGATTTTATTTAGCCACACTAGGAGCTATAAAGGGCATCATAAGCTTCTGCTCAGGAGGACCGACCAGTACATATTTTTAACTGGAGGGGGTAAAATCTGGTGACAGAACCCTTTAAAGTCATCAACCACTGTGGTGATTCTGGTGCATATTTAGACTGTCTAGTCAGTCCAGGGGTCCGCAGCCTATGGAACTGTGACTCCCAGTATCCTCGACTTATATGGGAGGATGCTGTACAGTTGTGAATGCTGGGAGTTGCAGTTTCACAACAACTGAAGTGTTAAAGGTTGCTGACCCCAGGTCTAGTCTAACTTTACACTGTCTGAAAACTGTACAGTCGTAGTAAATCTGAAACCAGACCTCTAAGACTTGCTCGATGCTCTGGGTTGGTTATAACTGTAGCTATTGGCTAACTTGTCCTTAGCTGGAAACTGATTTCTGTATCTTTCTAGGGTGCGTTGATGCTTGGGAACCTAAAGTTATCAGAGCAGGCATGGGAGCCCATTTCCGCTTGCCAATAATCACCAGCTTGGACTGGGACACTGTCTCTAACTATCTCACAGAAGACACCAGAGTGTTTCTGGCGGATCACTTCTGGCAGAGCATCCCCACTGAGACCACGTCTTCTTCTAATAAAGCTATTGATTATGGCTGGATTTCTACTGATCCCAGGAGGCTACATAAAATACAAGAAGATGACTATTACTCATCCAGTGATGAAGAAGATGGCGAGGATAACAAAGTACAAGAGATTCCTAACATTCCTATTCAAAGCTATTATGAACCATGGGCCAGGGGCCCCAGTGCCCTTGTGATTGGGGGAGAGACACATGGACTGAGTTTGGAGTCATTACTACTGGCTGAAAAATCAGGTGGCAGGAGACTGTTCATTCCTGTTGTACCAGGCATTGACAGCTTGAATTCGGCTATGGCAGCTAGCATCCTCTTGTTTGAAGGCCGAAGGCAGCTGAAGCCAAGTTCATAACTGAAGAAACCTTTTTCTTGTAGATACATGAAGCTAGTGGGAGTCTAAGAGCTGTGGTCTTGTATAGAGTTACCCACTCTATGCTTTATAACATGTTCATTCTACCATCTTGTGACATTTAACAGGTTCCTTACACTTTTTATACAGTCCTACTGAACAAATGTGTCATGAATAAAAAAAAAAGTGTAGCTTTTATGGTTGAAGCACTAGACCTCATCTCCCAGCTCCTGTATATTTGCGGCTTCTGTATGGCTTGGCAGTGTGTAGTGACACGCTTATTGGCCCTATAGGTAACTTTATTATAGTGCATATCCAATGGTCTGCAAGCGGGAGGAACTGAGCAGATTGATTGTGTGTATGTATATGTGTGTGTGTGTGTGTGTATATGTGTGTATATATATATATATATATATATATATATATATATATATATATACGATATTCAAAGAAAAGTCCGCAGCAAAAGGTTCCGAGGGGGGCAAGAAACGTCGCTGCTGTGACGTGTGAATAAAGACACATTTTTTCACTTTTCTATAAGGGAGTGTTGCGGACTTTTCTTTGAAAATATATATATATATATATATATATATTTTGCCGTGCTGCCGCCGGACCCCCGCCCCCTAACATGTACACCTCTGCTCATTCTGGGCTTAGGAGACATGGTGGGTGGTGATTGACGGCTAGCTTTGTATGCAGTTAGCTGTCATTCATTAAATAGGACCATGACTCTTGGGCCAGACACACATGAGCAAGTTCAATGTGAGGAACTTGCAGCGTCTGTCAGTGTGAGATCCTGTTTTGACCTCCCCTCCTCTGACAGGATTGCACAGCATTATAGAGTCCTGGAATCTACTTAATTACACTGACATAATGCTGTCAGTGTAATTAATTTCAGGGCTCAAGGTTACACAGCATTATAAATCTGTATAAGGGCTCATGCACACAATTTTCTTTACGTGTCCGTTCCGTGTTTTTTTTTTTTTTTTTTGCGGACCGTATGTCTGTATTGCCGTTCTGCAAAAAAATAGAACATGTCCTTTTATTGTCTGCATTAGACTAGGATAGGGCTGTTCTATTAGGGGTCAGCTGTTCCGCAAAATACGGAATGCACACAAACATCATCCGTATTTTTTGCGGACCGCAAAATACATACGGTCGTGTGCATAAGCCCTAATGCTAACAAAGGGGGGTCAGTCAGCACATCCCAATGGGCAGGTGCACGCTGAAATAGCTAGAAACATAAAGAAAAAAAACACAATGCAACAGCAGTCTGCAAATACAAATAAAGTACAATAATGCCACAATTATAGAAACCATTCTGATGCTAATGCTACGCTTGTTTTGCAAATTTGAGATTCTTGGCAAATACATTTCTATCCGAAATGCGTTGAGAGGTTTAGTGGTAGCTGTAGCTGTGATCTTCATGGGTGAGAGCAGGTTCGCACTACGATATAACAGTCTGGAGACGCTGTGGAGAACGTTCTGCCTACAACATCCTCCAGCATGACTGGTTTGGCAGTGGGTCAGTAACTGTGTGGGGAGGCATTTCTTTGAAGGGCTGCACAGTCCTCCATGTTGCTAGACAGAGGTACCCTGACTGCCATAAGGTACCGGGATGAGACCCTCAGACCCATTGTGAGACCAGGTGCAGTGGGCCCTAGGTTCCTTTTGATGCATGACAATTAGGGATGAGCGAATCGACTTCGAATGAAACATCCAAAGTCGATTCGCATAAAACTTTGTTCTAATACTGTCCAGAGTAGAGTTGTTCTGGGTATCGAAGTTTTGATACCCAATCGATACTTTTCTCTGGTATCGAGCTCGATACCAGGATTAGTATTTTATCGATACTGGGCTGCGCTACTGCACAGCCCAGTATAGGAGAGCGTGGCTGCGCTGCTCTCAGTGCGGCCATGTTCTCCTCGGCAGCACGGGGAGAAGGAGGCAGTCTCTCCCGCTGCCACCAATAGAGGGAGAGGAGTGGGCGCACTGGCCACCAATGAAAGTAACGTTTCATATATAAAAACAGGCAGAAGAAACACACTGCTGGCACCTGCCGGTGATAGGTGCGGCACCTAAGGGGTTAACTGCCGCTGATCGCAGCGCCCTGTCACAGGCAGGTGCCAGCAGTGTGCTTCTTCTGCCTGCATTTGTATATGAAACGTTACTAGGCATTAGTCTCTAGGCATTAGTGGCCAGTGCGCCCGCCCCTCTTCCTCCCCAGTATTAAAACATTGGTGGCCAATATGGCCCCCCTGTCCCCAGTATTAAAACATTAGTGACCAGTGTGCCCCCCCTGTTCCCAGTGTTAAAATACATTATCGGTGGCCAGTAAACCCCCCCCCCCCCCCTTTCAGTATTAATATCATTGGTGGCAGTGGCCACAGGGTCCCCTCACTTCCTCTCTTCTTATCGGAGCCCCAGCAGTGTAATCCTGGGGCTCCGATCGGTTACCATGGCAACCAGGACGCTGAAGTCCTGGCTGCCATAGTCAGCTCCCTGCTGCTGTGTGCACAGGGCAGCAGGGACAGTGTGAGATCCTATTCACCCTGATAGAGCTTTATCAGGGTGAATAGGATTAAAAGATCCCAGGTTCTAGCCCCTTAGTTAATAAATAAACTGTCAAAAAAAAAAAAGTTAAAGTACACCAAAATATTAAGTATAAATCACCCCGATTTTACAAATAAAATAAACAATAAATAAATAAAATATTACATATCGCCGCGCCTTAAAAAACGTCCAAATTATTTAAAAAATCCTCTTTTATGCGGTGAACGCTGTAAAAGGAAAAAAAAAGAAAATAAAAATTTTTCGCCATTTTCTTTTAGTTGCCGTGTCCCCTCAAAAAATAGGATAGGACTGTTATAATATTAGCCGACTGCTACATAAAATGTGGAATGCACGCTGCTTTTTTTGGTGTTTTATTTTTTTTCGCGTGGTATCGAGTATTACAATACTTTTTTATGGTATCGATACCGGATCAAAATTTTGGTATCGAAACAACTCTAGTCGGGAGCAGGAGCTCCGTACAGTATTAGAATGTATTGACTCTGATGAGTGGTACCTTGTAACCGAACCCGAGTTCGGGAAATGGTTTTTTACAGTACAAATTAATTTATAAAGTTATTGCGCGAAGTCCGTACAGTATTAGAACTAAGTTTTATGCAAATCGACTTTGGATGTTTCATCCGAAGTCAATTCGCTCATCCCTAATGACAATGCTAGGCCTCCTGTGGCTGAAGTGTGTCAGCAGTTCCTGCATGATGAAGGCATTGATGCTATGGACTGGCCTGCTCATTCCCCAGACCTGAATCCAATCGGGACATTATGTCTCTTTCCATCCACCAACACGACAGACTTTCCAGGAGTTGACTAATGCTTTAATCCAGGTCTGGGAGGCGATCCCTCAGGAGAACATTTGCCGCCTCATCAGGAGCATGCCCAGGCGTTGTAGGTCATACAGGCACGTGGAGGCCACACACACTACTGAGCAATTCTGTATGGGTTGGGTAACACTCAACTTTTACTTGTGGATCACAGGAAAAGGTTCCCACACCAGGATAAGTATATAAGAAATAAGGTTCCTGGACAACACTTGATGCTTCGTGATTTATTAAAGCTTGATATACAATGTGCGTTATGCCAGTTTGTAAACAAATAGTTTCAGTGACGTTTCGGCCGTAGCCTTCATCAGGAAACTGTAGATCATAACAAAATCAGAAAATATATTCAGCAAGAAGCTATACAAATATGTCATCGTGCAATTGAGTATAGTAATTCAGATAAATGATACAAATAACATCTATGTAGGTTAAAGACATCCGTGTGAGTTCAATCGTGGGACTGGGTTCGTGGTCTGGAAGAGCCGATATACAGTCGGAGCAGCGTATTTTCTGGTTATACTGTATAATAAAATCATTTAAGGAAGAGTAGCTGTGTACAATAGGAGGATCTAGGGGGTCCTATGATTCTCTAGTTAATAAAGTGTATAGCCTGTGAATACATAGGTAATACATATGTGAGCAGCAGAATAGAGGGAGAACAGCGTTCAAATTCAGAGGTAAATAAGATTCATGATAGGTCCATAATGAATTCAATCCTGATATAGAGAGCCCCGGAGTTCATAGAGTAGTCATGCATCATTCAGTGCACGTTAAGGGTGGTAAAAGATAACAAGTAAAGCGCCTAGGGGTCTATGAGTACAGGGGCTGAGTATTCAGTAATGGATTGTGGGGAGTACATTCAGAGACATGGGGAACATGGATTACAATTTCAAAAGGTTTCTTACCTGGATGAGCCGCACTGTATGTAAAGGAATGGCCACAGTGGCGTGTAGGGGGGCTCTATGGCCCTGTGGGCGGATAGGTCTGTCTGGATTAGGGCAGTATGCCTGTTTGTATTCCGCCATGCTGTGTTGTTGGAAGGCGCGCTATTTAAGGGTTGTGACTGGCATGTGCGGTAGCGCTGGGGGCGTGTGCGGTGTGAGGGAAACCGGAAGTACGTCAGAAGTGCGTCACAGTGTGACCCGTCTCATGGGGTGTGTGCAGAAGGCATATGCTTGTGAGAGGGGGGCGGACGTAGCGCTGTCGGCGTGATCTAAGATGGCGACCGGGAATTAGCTGGCAAGGGGATAGCTAAAGATGGCGCTGGCTGTGTCAGTATCGGAATGCGCATGCGTGGTCTCGATGTACACAATGGAATGAAAAGTCTGGATACTGTTGATATATAATGAGTATGTAGAAAAAGGGGGGGGTTGTGATTGGAAGCTAAAGGGACTATAATGGGTAAGTGATATGTGGGAGTGGAAAACTAATATGAGTCAAATAAAATAGGATATAATAGTGATGGTGTAAGATCGTGCATAATGTAAAAGAGTGTGCTGGGGAGAGGGAATGAGGGGGGAGGGAAAGAACGGGGAAAGTGGAGGGATTAGTGAGATTGGGGTGGTGTGGGGGTGATAGTTACCATACTATGATAGGGAAAAGGATATCGAAAAGTGCGGCTCCATCCAGCTTGTCTCTTAGAATCTGGTCTGTAAAAGAGAAAAAAATAGCTTAGTTATAAACAAAAATTACATGAGAATAAGAAATACATTGAACTATAGGAAACTGCTGAGTTCATAGTCCCGGTTTAATCCCTTGGGTTCCAGCGTCTGAAGGCGGTGGATCCAAAAGGCTTCCCTGTTCTTAAGTATTTTGGTAATGTCTCCTCCTCTCCTGGGGGCTTGGATTTGCTCAACAACCTGAAAGCGTAGTTGAGAGATGGTCTGGCGTTTTTTGAGAAAATGGGCCGGGATGGGGAGATGTTTTAATTCACACCTAATGTTGGACTTATGCTGACAGATACGGTCCTTCACATTTTGGGTGGTTTCTCCTACGTAAGCAATCCCGCAGGGGCATTTGATGACATATATTGCATTGGAGGTGTCACACGTAAAAAAGCCCCTGATTGGGTATCCCTTGCCTGATGTGGGGTGATAAACCTTATCTCCCTTCGTGACGTGTGAGCACTGGATACAGTGCAGGCATGGAAAAGTGCCCTTGCGTTGGGTCCCTAATAGTAGTTGCTTAGATCTCGAGGTGTTGGAGCCCTCGTCTGCCCTTACAAGAAGATCCCTGAGGTTTTTGGGTCTCTTGTTGCACTGTAGGAAGGGGGAGGCAAACTCCTCAATATCTGGGTAAGCCCTGTGGAGTAGGCCCCAGTGGCGATTAAGGATGTTTTTGACTTTGCCTGCAAAAGGGTGATATGTGTGTACAAAAGGGATTCTTTTACTTGGATCTTTAGGAGGGTCCTGCCTTGGTGTGAGGCAGTCCTTAATAACCTTTTCGGGATAACCGCGGTCTCTAAATTTGGTTGCCATCTCCAGGAGTCTGGTCTCTTTGGTGGGAGGGTCTTCAACTATCCTGTCTACTCTTTTGAATTGTGACCGTGGCAGTGACTTTTTAGTGTTGGGTGGATGGAAGCTAGAAAAGTGTAGCAAACTGTTGCGATCAGTGGGTTTGGTGTATAAGTCCGTGTTGAGGGATCCGTCTGGTTTCATGTGTATCATGGTATCGAGGAAGTTGATGGAATGGAGATCTTGATGTAGTGTGAATTTGAGTTCTGGCCAGATGGCATTGATTCTGGAATGGAAGTCAGTTAGTGTACTTGGTGGACCGGACCATATACAGAATACATCATCTATGTATCTCTTCCACGTTTGAGCATATTGTTGGAAGGCTGGGTCTGTATAGATATGGTCATGCTCAAACATTGCCATATAACAGTTAGCATAGGGCGGTGCCATATGGGCCCCCATTGCGGTCCCTTGTTTCTGGACGTAATAGGTGTCCTGGAATAGGAAATAGTTCTCAGTGAGAACTAGTTGTAGGAGATCTAGGCACAACGTTGTGATATTGGGGTTCGTGTTGGAGGATTCTAATAGTCTGGAAATAGCTGAGAGACCTTTGTTGTGGACGATGGAGGTGTAAAGGCTGACTACATCAAAAGTCACTAGGATGGAATTGGGGGTACTTGTTTGAGGTCCCTAATGAGTTGCAGGAAAGTAGTTGTGTCAAGTAAGAAGGATTTGGTAGTTTTTACTATTGGTGTGAGGATTTTTTGAAGGAAAATGGAAAGCGGAGATAGAATAGAGTCTGATGAGGACACGATTGGTCTACCTGGTGGTTTGTGGAGCTGTTTGTGTACCTTCGGTAGGGTGTAGAGTACCGGAATAATGGGATATGACTTGGTCAGGAAAGTGACAGTGTCCTGGTCTATGGTGCCCCTGTCGTGATGTTTCGTGAGACGGGTCACACTGTGACGCACTTCTGACGTACTTCCGGTTTCCCTCACACCGCACACGCCCCCAGCGCTACCGCACATGCCAGTCACAACCCTTAAATAGCGCGCCTTCCAACAACACAGCATGGCGGAATACAAACAGGCATACTGCCCTAATCCAGACAGACCTATCCGCCCACAGGGCCATAGAGCCCCCCTACACGCCACTGTGGCCATTCCTTTACATACAGTGCGGCTCATCCAGGTAAGAAACCTTTTGAAATTGTAATCCATGTTCCCCATGTCTCTGAATGTACTCCCCACAATCCATTACTGAATACTCAGCCCCTGTACTCATAGACCCCTAGGCGCTTTACTTGTTATCTTTTACCACCCTTAACGTGCACTGAATGATGCATGACTACTCTATGAACTCCGGGGCTCTCTATATCAGGATTGAATTCATTATGGACCTATCATGAATCTTATTTACCTCTGAATTTGAACGCTGTTCTCCCTCTATTCTGCTGCTCACATATGTATTACCTATGTATTCACAGGCTATACACTTTATTAACTAGAGAATCATAGGTCCCCCTAGATCCTCCTATTGTACACAGCTACTCTTCCTTAAATGATTTTATTATACAGTATAACCAGAAAATACGCTGCTCCGACTGTATATCGGCTCTTCCAGACCACGAACCCAGTCCCACGATTGAACTCACACGGATGTCTTCAACCTACATAGATGTTATTTGTATCATTTATCTGAATTACTATACTCAATTGCACGATGACATATTTGTATAGCTTCTTGCTGAATATAATTTTTGATTTTGTTATAATCTACAGTTTCCTGATGAAGGCTACGGCCGAAACGTCACTGAAACTATTTGTTTACAAACTGGCATAACGCACATTGTATATCAAGCTTTAATAAATCACGAAGCATCAAGTGTTGTCCAGGAACCTTATTTCTCTTATACTCTTACACACTACTGAGCCTCATTTCCTTGTCTTGAGGCATTTCCACTGAAGTTGGATCAGCCTGAAATTTGATTTTCCACCTTGATTTTGACTTGAGTATCATTCCAAATCCAGACCTCCATGGGATATCCAGTTTGATTTACAATGATCATTAGTATTAGAGATGAGCGAATCGACTTCGGATGAAACATCTGAAGTCGTTTTGCATAAAACTTTGTTCTAATACTGTTAAGGAGCTCCGTACAGTATGACAATGTATTGGCTCCAATGAGTGGTACCTTGGAACCGAATCTGAGTCCCTGAATGGTCTAGAACAGGGATGCTCAACCTGCGGCCCTCCAGCTGTTGTAAAACTACAACTCCCACCATGCCCTGCTGTAGGCTGTCCGGGAATGCTGGGAGTTGTAGTTTTGCAACAGCTGGAGGGCCGCAGGTTGGGCACGCCTGGTCTAGAATGAAAGAATACTATACTTAGTCTTTCTCCAGCACTGTTCTCTTCGCCACTGGACCTCCTGCCGCTGCTTGTTTACAAATTATGGTGTGAGTGCTGAACCCATTCACTGTCCTCAGCAGCCTACGGCCTCATGCACACGGCCGTTGTTGTGATCCGCGTCTGAGCCCCATTCACTTCAATGGGGCCGCAAAAGATGCGAACAGCACTCTGTGTGCTGTCTGCATCCGTTGCTCCGTTCCTTGCCCCCGCAAAAAAAATAGAGCATGTCCTATTCTTGTCTGTTTTGCGGACAAGAATAGGCATTTCTATAATGGGCCGCATTCCGTTCCGCAAATTGCGGAACGGAACGTGTAGCAGCTTCCGTGTTTTGCGGATCTGCGGTTTGCGGACCGCAAAACACCAACGGCCGTGTGCATGAGGCCTGCAACTGAAGACAGTGATTGGCCGCATCAGTAACGCACTTTTCACCTCCAGATAGACCATTTGGAGGCTTGCTAAAGATTTGAAGTCATCTCGGACAACCCCTTTAATGTATATGTTACTTTAAATGACCAGTGATTAATGTGTAGCACTAAATGGATTGTGTAGACTAAAACGGATCCGTTTTTGATTACATTGAAAGTCAATGGGGAACAGATCCGTTTTCAAATTCACCATATTGTGTCATTGAAAACGGATCTGTCCCCATTGACTTACATTGTAAAAAAAAACGGATCTGCTAGGCTCCGCCTCTTCAGACGGACACCAAAATACCAGGGCTGTGGAGTCGGTAGATAAATTGTCCGACTCCGACTCCTCAGATTTTGAAACTTCCGACTCCGACTCCTCGACTCCGACTCCTCTGTATTTAATATGCAAATACGAAGCTGTTCCACCAAGTTCTTCTAATCTTCTCTAGCACAGAGAGGTAGTTGAGCAGAAGCTGCTGCCTTCTCCTTTGTGTGCTGATCTTCTGCTGAAGATAGAGCAGTGGGAGGATCCAGGAAGGGGCAGGGGAAGGGGCATTTATTTTAAAACATGATTTTCCTAGTAGAATCCCATAGTCATGTTTAAAATTTAAGCTAACAATCTGAGTTTACATGTTTTATAGCCTTAGCTGAATGATAGCAGTTTTTCAAATGGTTTACAGCTTCAGTCTTGAACTATTGACTATCCATTCCCTTCACTTATACAAGTGACTCCAGTCCTTAATCAGTTATCAGTGAGAGGCGAGGATAACCATGGGTTCCCTGTAACAGCAGACCACAAGACAATGGAAAGTGTAAGTATTGCAGCTCCTTAAAGGGACACTGACAGGCTGATTTTCCAGCTAAAGATATATATATATATACTGGTATTCATCAGAGAATTAGGAATAAAACTATACTAATGTTACCCCAGTTAAGCTGTACTTGTGTTTAAAAACATTTTAATCTGTATGCAAATTCACTATCTTTGTGCCCAATGGGGCAGCGTCTCCTGCGGCTTTGTGCCCAGCCGCGCCCGAGTACAGCTTCCCAGCGCTGTTCCCCTCGTTATTATTCACTGCACTGGCCTTTTTTTCAGGCTAGCCGAACGCTGAATTCCTGCGCAGGCGCACGTGTAGAGTGCTGGCAGCAGCCTCGTCTGGCTATGCTGAGGCTGTGCCAGCTTTCTCTCTTCCTCCTCGCTACCTAGTCCTGTCTAGTGCTGCCAGTACTCTACATGTGCGCCTGCCCCTTGGGCACAAAGGTAGAGAATTTGCATATTGATTAAAACGTTTTTAAACACAAGTAAACCTCAACTGGGGGTAACAGTCGTCTAGTTGTATTCCTAATCCTCTGATGAATACCAGCAGATATATCTTTAGCCGGTAAATCAGCCTGTCAGTGTCCCTTTAACTGCATAGTAAAGCATATGAAAAGCGTGCTTCTTCACGGTCACTTAACGCCTTTGTTTAGCGGTAACGTGACGCATTGCATGCATTGGCCTTTATTCTTACAGTAGAGAAGTAATTAATTATAACTTTATCTGAATTGGGACATTTAAACTTGCTTTTTTTTTTATTCCAATTTTTTTTTATTCCAATTTAAATCTAGTAGGAGTCGGAGTCGGTCCATTTTTTGCCGACTCCGACTCCAGGTACCCAAAATTGCCTCCGACTCCGACTCCTCGACTCCGACTCCACAGCCCTGCAAAATACAGCAATTTTCCGCCTCCAAGACAGAATAGAAGCGTAACGGAGCCGAACTGAAGCATTCTGAACGGATCCTTATCCATTCAGAATGCATTGAACTGAACTGATCCGTTTTGGACCGTTTGTGAGAGCCCTGAAACGGATCTCACAAACGGAATCCAAAATGCTAGTGTGAAAGTAGCCTAAGATCACCATTTATTCCCAGTCTCATTTTAGTTTGCTTAAAGGGACCTGTCCATTAGAAAGAGGTACTTTTTATTACGTTTCATCTTTATATAACCGTTTTTGTTAGAATTGTATCTTTTTTTGTCAGTACTATGCTATTAAAAGTACAAAATATTGTCTTTCTGTGGCAGTAATGTTGAAGAGATGAAAGTTCTTAATAGGAGAGTAAAGTTCTTGACTGCACAGGGAAGGGTTTATCTTCAAAGCTATCCTTATTAGGCCACCTTCACAATAGTATTTGGAATCTGGTAGCCTGATCCAGCTGAGGATGAGGCTACCGGAGCTCACAGTCTCCGGCGACCGCCTGGTCCCTATTGGCTACAATGGGAAACGGCTGCTTTTCTGGCATAAATGCTGGGTTTCGGATGGACAAAAAAGTGTTGCCTGCAATTATTTTTGGTCTAGCAGACATTTGTGCCATATCAGCATGATGCAGATGCAAACCCGTCCTTAGGCTACATTCACACGACAGTGAAAAAAAAATGTCAATGAAAAAAAACGTATAAACTCATTTTTTTAACTGAGTTTTTTTTTTACTGATGCCTTTCTGAGAAATGGGTGTCAAAAATGGCTCCATTCACCTGTATGGGGGGTGTCAGTCAGTGTAAACAGACAGGATAGAACATGTCCATTCGTTATACACTGGCTGTAAAAAAAAAAAAACTGACATTTGAATAACCCCATAGACTACTGTTGTTCGTAAAATGGACATATGACTGCTGTTTAAAAAAAAAAAAAATCATCCGTCACACATCAGTTTTCTACTGTCCTGTGAATGTAGCCTTAGGGCTCATGCACACGACCGCTGTTCTGGTCCGCATCCGAGCCGCAGTTTTTGCGGCTCGGGTGCGGACCCAATCACTTCAGTGGGGCCGCAAAAGATGTGGACAGCACTCAGTGTGCTGTCCGCATCCGTTGCTCCGTTCCGTAGCCTGGCAAAAAAAATATAACGTCCTCCCTATAATGGGCCGCCCGTTCCGCAAAGTGCGGAAGGCATACGGGCGGCTTCTGTGTTTTGCCGATCCGCAATTTGCGGACCGCAAAAAACGGAACGGTCGTGTGCATGAGGCCTTAGAATAATAGGTGGAGGACTGCAGTGACTGCTTCAGGCTACTTTCACATTAGTAGGGTCCGGCAGGCTGTTCTGGCATCCGTATTAACGCTAGTCCATGTGTGCCGCCGGAAGTCTGCTCCAACCTCATTCACTATAATGGGGACGGGCGGGAGATGCGGCTACAGCACGGCAAACATGCCGAAAGGTGGCTGGACAAAAACCGCAGCATGCTGCAGTTTTTGTCTGGCCTTTCCCCATTATACTGAATGGGGCCAGAGCGGGCTTCCGGCGGCACATATGGGCTAGCGTTAATACGGATCCGGCAGGCAGTTCCCCTGCCAGACCCTGCTAACGCTAATGTCAAAGTAGCCTTAGGCCTTATGCACACGAACGTTGTTGTGGTCCGCGTCCGAGCTGCATATTTTGCAGCTCGGGCGCGGACCCATTCACTTCAATGGGGCCGCAAAAGATGCGGACTGCACTCCGTGTGCTGTCGGCATCCGTTGCTCCATTCCGTGTCCTCGTAAAAAAAATAGAGCATGTCCTATTCTTGTCCATTTTGCAGACAAGAATAGGCATTTCTACAATGGGCCGTGTTCCGTTCCGCAAATTGCGTAAAGGAAAACACGGAGCAGCTTCCGTGTTTTGCGAATCTGCGGTTTGCGGACCCCAAAACACCAACAGTGGTGGGCATGAGGCCTTACACTGGGTTCAGACCTGAGCGTTTTGAAGCCTAGCGTTTTTGGTGCGTTCAAGACTGGCGTGTAGGCGCGTTTTTTTCAAGCGTTTTGGTAAATAGTGTAGGCGCGTTTGACGCGCGTTTATGTGATTGACTGCATAGTTGGCCAATGACCAAACAGCCCTCCCTATATAGTTTGGCCAATCTGAGGTGTGAATTTTGAAAAACGCGCGTCCATAGGCGCGTTTTACGCAGCACAAACGCCCGAACAACACGCCTATCGCGTTTCCCATTGAATTCTATTAGCACCAAGCGCTCGAAAAAAGCCCGAATTAACGCGAACATAATTGCCTATGCGTCGGACGTTTATAGGCGCCTATGAACGCGCATAAAAACGCGCAAGTGTGAACCACCCTCATTGGAATGCATGGTTCCTTTACTGTTGTGCGTTTTTATGTGCGTTCAAAAGCGGCGTTTTACGCGAAAGTGTGAACTGAGGGTTAAGGTTCTTTTGATAGTCCTAGATAAACAGAGGAGCAGGACATTGATTAAAATAATATGAGAAGACATGACCCCACCCACTACTGGGATAGCATGGGGGAGGTGTCGTGCACTAATTAAGTCACCACCCCTTAGGGCTGTTGCATATCAGCGAGACCATTGCGAGAATCGCGCTCCGTGTGTGACAGTGATCCTTCGTTCTGGACTTGCAGGAGCTCATGGCATTATACTGATTTATAATGCTATGTGCCTCTGCTCGATCTTACTTCTACAGGATCATACAGGTCAAGTAGGACATAGCATTATAAATCCGTAAAATGCCGTGCACTCATGTAAGTCCAGGACAGAGGATTACCCTCACATACAGGGCGTGATTCCCGCAATGGACCCACTCGTGTGCAATAGCCCATAGGCCAGTTTCAGATGAGCGTATTCACTCCAGGAAACACGTTCCATGTGGGAGCTGTATTTTTCGGAATGAACACTGCTCATCTGAAGTGGATTCACAGCATCATAACGATATGACATTGTGAATACCTGTCCCACCGTAGGTCTACTGAACTGTAGTCACGGTATTATGTCAGGAAGGAATTACCATCATAAATCATGACACTTCTATGAGAGGCTTTCATTCTGGGAAATACAGTGTGTTTCCAGGAGTAAATGCTGTTTTTGCTGTAAATGGAAGACACACAGAGGGTACATCACAATAATGTAACTTCCCTTTGCTGGAAGAAAACCGCATGCAGTTTTTAGCTACATCTAGAGCGCAGCACAGCCAAGACATGTGGCAGCACCGTTACTCCCTCCTATCTGAGGGTGTGACAAAGCTCGTTTAGTGAGATGCTCTGTCATGCTAAAGCTCCAGATATCTGGACCAGAACTAGTATGCATAGAATGACTTTAAAAAAATTATAACCAGAAAACATCAGCTTTTTTTTATTTATTAAAAAATACATAGAATATTCACATAGATGTTAAGATATGATAATAAAAATTGATGTAAGTGACCCTATATATTTAAAAATAATGGGATATTTATGACTAGAACAATTATAGTAATTTTTTAACTTTTTTTTGTGTGGCCTTGCAATTTATAATGGCAGAGTTTCCAATTCTAATATTATATTACTTGTTTTTTCCTCTGTTTTTCTCCACAATGGTCCCATCCCCTAAGTTTTTTGTGCATTTAAAATGGCATAGAAACAAAGTTTTTCTTTTAGGCCCCTTTCACACTAGCGTTTTTGCTTTCCGTTCTAGAGTTCCGTCCTCGGGGCTCTAGGGCGGAAAGATACTGATCAGGATTTATCCTAATGCATTCTGAATGTAGTGGGGAGCAGGGGAGCAGTATACTTACCATCCGTGCGGCTCCCGGGGCGCTCCAGAGTGACGTCAGGGCGCCCCACACGCATGGATCACGTGATCGCATGGATCACGTGATCCATGGGCATGGGGCGCTCTGACGTCAATCAGGAGCGCCCGGGAGCCGCACGGACTGTAAGTATACCGCTCCCCGCTCCCCACTACTACTATGGCAACCAGGACTTTAATAGCGTCCTGGCTGCCATAGTAACCTGAAAGCATTTCGAAGACTGATCAGGATCCTGATCAGTCTTCTAAATGCTTCAGGCGACTTGCGTTCTGATGGATCCGGCGGGACGGAAGTGCCTGCCGGATCCTCAGAACGCAAGTGTGAAAGAGGCCTTAAAGATGTTAGTGTTTCTTTTATGATTTTGTAGTGTTTATTAAAGGGTCACCTACATTTAGAAAAAAATAAATAAAAAGTTTATTGATAGGAAATGACCTAAAATAAATATCGTGTACATCCAAAGCTGCTGCTTCGGCCCTCCCCGCCAGGCTTTGTTTAACCTGCTGCAACTAATGACGTGATGATGATGGGTGAGTACTGCACCCAGTCACCGGCCTCAGCAGTTGCGTATTGACTTTACATTATTGCTGCAGCCAGGTAAACAAAGCTTGATGAGGAGAACTCAAGTGACAATGCCGGATCTACTGGCACATGAACGTATTTTTTGTCCATGTCCATATGCAGAACCATTCATTTCAACGGGGCCGCAAATAAAACAGAAATATGCATTCCGTTTCTATATGTCCACATGGCCATTCCGCAAAAAAGATCAAAGAACATGTCCTATTCTTGTCCAATGCAACAGGACACTTCCAAATATTATTTGACTTCTTTATTATGGGTACGTCTACATGGCGCGCCCAAGTATAGCAGTGTAGTGGGGTTGCCGTAGGAATGAATGGGGTCGCAGTGTGACTCGCCTGTTTGCTGCGACCGTGAAACTCAAATCACAAAAAATGTGCATGTCGCAGCTAGGGATGAACGAATCTACTTCGGATGCTTCATGCGAAGTCAATTTGCATAAAACTTTGTATGAATACTGTGCTCCATACAGTGTTAGAATGTATTGTCTCCAATGAGCCGAAGTTATTACTTCGCAAAGAGACGTCAGGTGATAACTTCAGAAATGAATTTCTATTGTAAAAAAAAACTTTATACCGAACTCAGGTTTGCTTCCAGGTGGTACCTCGGAACCAAACCAGAGTTTGGTACAAAGTTTTTTTTTTTGTTTTTTTTTTTTAATACAGAAGGCAGCAATCATGCCAGTCACACTAAAACCCTGTTTATTCCTATGGCAGCCGTGCTACACTGTAATACTTGGGCGCACAACACTTTTCACAGACAAAATTGCCATGTAGACATACCCTAGATCCTTCTTGAAATCTCCCATATACTAAAAGAATAAAATCTGCATAGGAAAAAGTCCATATGTCAATAAAGTCCAAAGGTGCAAGACAAGTCAAAAGTGCAAATTTTCAAACAGGGAGACACGGTGGAGGTGAATTTAACGTGATCATATGTAGATACAACATTTTGGGTCCTCCCTAAAATCATGAAATGCACTGCATGTATGTTTTGGGTGGAGTAATCTTGTAAATTTAGAAGCTGCAATTACAATGGCTATCCACTAGGTGTCATATTCAGATAAGGCAGAATTCACAGATCAGTTATTTCCATCAGTTAGGGTCCATTCACACGTCCGCAATTCTGTTCCGCATTTTGCGGAACGGAATTGCAGGCCCATTAATTTCAATGGGGACAGACAATGTCCCACCCGGGTCCGCAACTGCGGATCCGCACTTCCGGGTCCGCAATCGGGTTCCCGAAAAAAATAGAACATGTCCTATTCTTGTCCGCAATTGCGGACAAGAAAAGGTATTTTCTATATAGTGCCAGCGATGTGCGGTCCGTAAATTGCGGAACTCACATCGCCGATGTCCGTGTTTTGCGGATTCGCAAAACACATACGGACGTGTAAATGGACTTGTAAGCCAAAACCAGGTGCAGATCTCTCCATTATACCTTATCTCTGTGGAGGCTTCACCACAGGTTTTGTCTCACAATAAAAGATGGAAATAACTGACCAAATAACTGAAGTGTGAACTTGGCCTAACTTCTTTTCTAAGAGCAGCCATCACAGAAATTTACCACTGTATGTGCTGATCAGGCCAATGTTTTTGTTGAAACCCTTGATAAAAGTCTGCATGTGAAGAAAGCCTATTTATTTTTTAAAAAGCAAAAAACTTATAATTTATCAGGAGTAGCAAGATATAAACTGTGCTGCCAGAGCATGTGCTTTATTTATGACCAGACGCAGGCGTCCATCATAAATTAAGAACATCCTCCGGCTGTCCACATGCCAAGATTGTGAGCTGGCATAGATTTCAGTCATTTACTCCAGAAAATTGACGTAAATGATGATAAATGAGCGGGGGCTGATGGCCCTGCCATACCCTTTTTGAAAGGGGGAGAGGACATAGGGTGTAGAAACACCACCTGTGCCCAAATATAGGCACAATGGCGTTTACAAAGTCACCAGTTTCTGCCACAGAGTATCATCGTAAATTACTCCCTTTGTAGTGCATTTCATAATTCACTACAGACTACATCTGGTTGTTTCCAAAGAAAAAATAAAAATACTGGCTAGATGCACACGTTCGTTAAACCTGGACGTGACCAGTCCACGGTAACCAGGACTGGATTTCTTCTTTACAGCCGGAGAGAACGGCGTCATTGGTTGCCGCCCCTGCAGGACAGTATTACATTGTGTATTACGGTACTGCAGCGGCGGCAGGGAGTGCACGGCATCATAGCAACCAATGACGCCGTGCTCTCCGGCTGTAAAGAAGAAATTCAGTCCTGGGTACCACGGACTGGTTACGTCTGGGTTCAACGAACGTGTGCATCTAGCCTAAGGGTACCTCCACATGATAAAAATTCAGTAGCAGTTTCACTGAAAAGGGGTTATCCAAATCTCATCCACTTTGCTGGTATTATAAAGGATGCGGATTTTCCATAGAAAGATCCGCAGCATTTACACTACATGTGGCACCAGTTCTATCAAGAGAAGTTAGCTGAACAATAATGGGGCCAAAACCTACAGTATATTTCCTGAGGAAGCAAGTGAAAATAAAAGTCAATAGAAGACTTTATGTTGAAAAAAATAATAGGACTGGATGGGTTGAAAATTAAATCCAACCAGACTGATAACCACTGTTACCAGACTGCGCTGTGGTCAAGTGCCATATGAGATGGTACACCCCGCAGAGGGCGCCAATAAGCTATGTTATGGCAGGGGGACTACACTGTGATTTCAGCCATGGCATCTGTTCTGCCGAAGGCTGCTGTGTAGTAGGCAGCCATTGCATTGAATGTGATTACAGCGTGACTCACATGTTGCTGTGGCCCCATTCAGTTCAGTGGCTGAACCATTATATGGTGGTCATTGGTAGTGCAGATCGCCATGTAGCCCCAGTCTTACTTTCATAAAGACATGCATCCAACCATTGTTTTATGGTATAACTAATAAGAGCTTCAGAAGAGACACAAGAGGATTTTAGGCACTCTGTTCACACAAGTATCTGCTGGAAGTATTAAACACTAGTGTTATGCTCATGCCACAGCTTGAACGCGGGTCTAACTAAACTCACAGTTCCATAGGCATCTTATATAGGGTCATGAGTCATGACACACATAAATACCACAAATGGATAATACTTCTGTTATATGCTCGTGTGAATTCGGCCTAATGGTATGGTCACACGACACAGATGGCCAAATGTGGGCAAGACACAGCCGCCCGCAGCAGTCAATGACTATGACGGCACAATGTTGTGGCCGCAGCAGCCAATGACTGCTGAGAGGACCTGTCACCTCTCCAGATATGTCTGTTTTAGCAACTACTTGCATCCCCTATGTGACAACAGTTCCGGAGCATCTATTCTTATGACTATGATGTGCCTTTCCTTTATTATTCTGCTAGAAGTTATGAATGAATTACTAGCAGTTTGCAATGAAGGTCCAGATGAATGTTACCAGTTGGGAGGGCGTGTCCCTGCAGTCTGACATTATCAAATCAGTGCTGCCAGTGTCATACTGTGAAGGGACACCTCCCCCCAACTGGTAACACCGGGGGCGTAGCTGTAGGGGGTGCAGAGGTAGCAGTCGCTATGGGGCCCAAAGACACATGTGCCACATAAGACGACACCAGTATTATAGAAAGTGCATGCTGGTCAAGTTACACCTTTGGCTGGAGAGAAGGGGTTACATCAAGAATTTTGCATGGGGGGAGGGAGGGGGGTGGTCATTTAAATTTTTGCCTTAGGCAGGGGTAAGGCTATGTGCTTCCCTGCCCCTGGTCACAAAGCACTGAGGGAAGGGGTGCCCAAACTGAACTCAGGGCACCATGGCCCATGAGCCTTTAGCTATGCCCCTGGGTAACACCCATCGGGACCTTCATTGCAAACTGCTAAGAATTCATTCATAAATTTCTATAAAAAAATGGTACTGCATAGAATCATAATAAAGGCCCCAGAATTGTTATTACATGGGGTAAGCAAGTAGTTACTAAAACAGACATGTCTGGAGAGCAACTCTTTTCTATATATAACCTATTAGTCAGAGTGGGGAATCGTGGAGCTGGTCGACATGAGATTTAAGACAGTGACACAACATTTTACAAAGGGCACCTTAGGACACCATAGAACTAATGACAGACTCACTTTTAGGCCCCTTTCACATGAGCAAGTTTTCCGTGCGGGTGCAATGTGTGACGTGACAGCATAGCATCCGCACTGAATCCTGACCCATTCATTTCAATAGGTCTGTGTACATGAGCGTTTTTTTCACGCATCACTTCTGCATTGCGTAAAAAACGTAGCATGTTCTATATTCTGCGTTTTTCACTGATGGTTGCTAGGAGATGTTATTGGTAAACCTTCAGTTTTTTATCACGCGCGTGATAAATGCATTGCACCAGTGTGGAAAAAAACTGAACAACTGAATGGAATCTCAGACAAAACTGACTGAACTTGCTTGCAAAATGGTGCGAGTTTCCCTGAATGCATCCGGACCTAATCCGTCACACTCGTGTGAAAGGGGCCTAAGGCCTCTTTCACACGGGCGTCATGTTTGACGCCCTGATAAGAGGCGGGTGCGTTGCGGGAATATGTGCGATTTTCCCGCGCGGGTGCAAACGTTTGTAACGCGTTTTGCACGCGTGTACCCAACCTGAAGCCGGACTTCTTCACTGTCACATCACATGGTCCATCTTACCATGGTAAGATGGACCATGTGATTGGACCATGTGATGTGATGTCATCACAGGTCCTTTAGTTCTTAGCTGATGCTGGAAAAGAGAGGACAGATCGCAACTACGCGATCAAGTGGCTAAGGTAAGTTAACTTTTATTATTTTTAACCCCTTCCACTTCATTTTACAATGCATTCTTTATTAAGAATGATATTATTTCCCCTTATAACCATGTTATAAGGGAAAATAATAGAGATCGGGTCCCGTTGCTAAGCAACCATGCGGCAAAATCGCAACGCATCCGCACTTGCTTGCGGATGCTTGCGATTTTCCCGCAGCCCCATTCACTTCTATGTGAAAAAACGCACAATATAGAGCATGCTGCGATTTTCATGCAACGCAGAAGTGATGCGTGAAAATTACCGCTCATGTGCACAGCCCCATAGAAATGAATGGGTTTTTGATGCCTTTCTCTCTTACGCACCTAACAATTGTAGGTGTGCCTCCAGCGTCCTACATTCTAGTGTTACATAAATGGCAGCAATATGAACCATGCTGAATCTTCAGATGTAATAGAAGGATGCATAGAAATAATTAGACATAAGACCACTTTATTGAAACCATTTTTCTGTTTGTCTAGGGAACACAGTAACAAATACCTGGAGCCATCAATCAATTCTATATGGTATGTAGATCGGCGGACTGGTTGAGCAGCCCGGCATAACACTTCTAGTAGTGTCACAGCACAACTTTAAGCATCCATTCTGTTAAAGTGAATCTGTCACCAGGAAATTCACTGGTAAACCAGGCACAATACCTTGTACAGCTAGCTTAGCTGAATGTAACGATACCTTTCACTTAGGGATCCGTTACTTCATTCTCTAGAATAAGTACTTTGAATCCATATGCAAATTAGCTGTTAAGTGCACTGAGGGTGGGTCCACGCTTCTACATGCACCTTGCTTCTCCTGCTTTCTCTGCCAGCCCCTACATCTCCTTGGCCTGGCAAGATGACTATGCAGGGAGGGCAAAGATACACAAAGTGGCTTGGGCCTGCCCTTGGTGGACTTACCTGCTCATTTGCAAATGAATAAACAGTACTTTTCCTCCTGAATGAATCAACATTTCTCTAGAGGGTTGCTTGGCCGTTTAGTGCATTGGGGACAGCAATTTGCATGCGGATTCCGCAGATGGATTCAGACACATTCAATGGACCTACCGGCCTACGATTGTGTGCTTGAGTCCTAAGTTAAAGGTATCACTACATTCAGCTGAGCTAGCCCCACAAGTCATTGTGCCTGGCTTAACTGTGAATTTTGTGGTGACAAACATCCTCATTGTTAGGTGAATAGAAAATCACGACAAAACAGCAGACTAGACTTGTCCGCAGGATCCACGTTTTTCACTTGCCTACGTTGTTCAGTTCAAGGTACAAGAAAAAAAAAATAGTGCCAGTCTTGAGGAGGACGTATGTTTGCATCACTAGGAGAGAAGTTCTGGGTAACGTCACAAGGATTTTGTGTGATTAATGATGATGAGTGGACTTTAGTGAACCCTACCAATGTTACACGTCTCTAGTTCTGTTCAGAAGGAAGGTTTACCTGGGCTTTACCCAAGCTGAAATTGTTGTAAAAGCAATATACAAAACAGAAAATATAAGTTACTCCCAAAGATGACAGATTGGTGTTTTATATGAAGGCTTGGTAACAACGAGTGATAACACAAGCAAGCCAGTGATGAAAGCCAGGCAACGAGTTATGTGCACAGCACTGCTAATACCATCCAATCGAGAACGCTGAATACTGATGTGTGAATCCCTGCTCACAATTCACAAGGCTCCGGAACATATAAAAGCTATGAAGCAAAGAAAACATACTGTATTAAACTGCATGGAGAATGCCTGATAAATGCGGTGGGAACCTGACAGGGAGGACGGCTGACAAATCCAATTCTAAAAAACACATTTACTACAAACCCAGTTATCATATCAAACCCATATAAAGGGAATGCTCAATGACAGAGGTTTAGGGTCTACTGCTGATGACAGATACAAATCCAGGCTTGGAATACAAAACGACGGTGAGGCTTTCTGAAGAGGCTTTTGGCAACAGACAGTTCTGGCAGAGGATCAGTTTTTAAAACCATGACACAAAAGGCACCTTGACAAGGCGTTCTCTGGAGAGATAATATGATAAAATCCTTATGGCGACAGGGTAAGCATTTGTGTTCTTAAATAATAATTCTTTATGCAAGGCATGAATACTGATCGAGATCTTGTTAAATAGGCTCCGGTTTCAGTTTTTCTGCTAGGAAGTCGTTGACGAAATTCTCCACAATATCCGGCGTTATCTCCTCCACATCCATGACATACTTTGCCCGGGCAGACATGTCCAGTATGGTCAGCAGAGGCGCAGCTTCTGGGAGGTTAGTGAAATCCCGCAGGGAGTCCGTCATGTCATCCTGAAAGCGTAAAGACAAAGGTTAGTTCCCCCAGTCAGGCTCATTAGTTCCTGCTGTGGTGATTTGCTTGATCACATAAAGGCGTATCAAGAATAATATAGCATATAAAGACTTCATCTCAATAAACATTACATGGACTCCCTTTAGACTCTGCCCTGCCCTATGCATAAACTCTCTCAGGTTAATGGCTCAGACACCACTAATCCCACTGGGAAAAAGCACAAAAGGTCCTATGTGCCTGCTGCTGTGGCCCCATGAAGTTGCTACAGGTCGTATTAACCCACAAGGTGTAATAGAATTCCCGAATACGACATAAAAATGCAGCATTCCAGCGTTTATTTCACACAGAATCTTTGAGGAAGAAAATGAAGGCAAACAGTATGGATGCTCAGACAACAATCTGAGCAGAATTCTTATCAAATTGCTCTAAAACCGTATATCACGAGCATATGATCTTGCTTACAGCTCCCGTCACCTTCCCCTACACCAGTGTTTCTCAACTCCAGTCCTCAGGGCCCACCTACAGGTCATGATTTGAGAATATCCCACAGAATGAGTACCTGAGGTGAGTCTTGATGCACTGACACTAATTATATCACCTGCTAAATACTAAGGAAATCCTGAAAACATGACCGGCAGGTGGGCCCTGAGGACTGGAATTGAGGAACACTGCCCTTCACAGACAAAGGAGCAGGAAGTTCAACTTTTCATCCTGCTCCCCAAATAATACAGCAAGAGCTCGTTTCAAGTCTATGATTATGGAGCTTAAAGTAATATTACGCCTAAAAGGGCAGATTTGTACCTATGAAACCTGTTACGTGTGCGCTTGGGCAGCTGAAGGCATCTGGGTTGGTCCCATGTTCATATGTGCCCATTGCTGAGAAAAATATTTTACTATATGCAAATGAGCCTCCTACAGGCTCTGCTCTCTCTGCAATGGCTGAGCCCTCAGCACCTTAATTGACAGGGCCATGCAGTGAAAATGTGATCACTCCTGGTCAAGTCAATCAAACTGCAGGGGGTGCAGAGCCTTTAGGTGTAACAACAACTCCCCCATTGCTCCTAGAGGTTAATTTGCACATATTAAAACATAGGGGGTCATTTATCAAACTGGGGTGAAGTAGAACTGGCTTAGTTTCCCATAACAACCAATCAGATTCCACCTTCCATTTCCCAAAGGAGCTGTCCAAAATGAAAGGTGGAATCTGATTGGTCGCTATGGTATAATAATTGACACCTATAATTTTTTTCTCAGTAATGCGGTCACATATGAACATGGGACCAACACAGATGCCTTCAGCTGCCAAGTGCATGTGTAACCAGTTTCATAGCTACAAATCTGCTGACAAAGGCACATCTATAATATATTAATAAAAAAATACTGATGAAGCTCATCCCAACCAACAATACACACTGAATGATACAATACTACAGAGGTAACCGTCGCTCTTGCCATAAAATATGGGTAAATATATCTCATAATAAGATCTTTACTTACACAAAATGAACAACTATATACATAACATATATCAAAACTGTGCAGTCCAATATACAGAGATCAAACCACATAGCAACATGGATATATAATGCCCCTGGGCAGGGCCTTGTAGCTTATATCCATGACAATTGTTTAAAGTAATGCTGTATTACATACAACTTTGCATTGAAAGAGTTAAAGTGAAAAAAATCCCTCAAACACTTTTACGTAGAAGGGAAAAATAAACCACCACTACGTGGCATTGTAAGCAGGACAGGAATAAAGTACCGCTAGAAGGATGGATTGCCGTGGTTGTGCAAAAGCCTCCCTTTTGTTGCTCAGAATCAGAAGATGTCAAATAGCTGCCGACACTGCCGATACCAGTAAGCTGCGCTGCACATTTCCTATTCCATATGGTTAAGTGGCTGTGTCCATGGCAAAGCAGCAGTAATGACTTAGCAATGCCGCACAATGCGGTCTCTCTAGGGCACCATTCATCGTAAAACCAATCGTTTTCGTTCTCATACCTAAAATATATCATTTGATGGTTCAGCTTGTGCCGGAGTGAACACATTTTAAAGGGTCCTAAAGGTAAAATAGAATGGAACCCCGTGCACCACCAATTTCCCAGTACACGTGTGTCAAACACTCCCAGGCAACGAACAGCACAATGCCCCAGATTTCTGAAGAATTTATGCCCGTTTTTGATTAAAGGGGTTATCCCATGACTAATGTAAAAAATTTAAATCAGAGCTCATATAGTACATGATAATCTGTTTCTAACAAAGCTAGAACCAGCCCTGTACCTCACATGGATCCAGACATCTCCACATTCATTGCTCTTCTAGATTTATATCAAGCTGACAGCTCAATGGGAGTGTCCTTTCTAAGGGGGCGTGTCTCATATCTCTCTATCACGACTTAGGAGGCAGTTGAAGGATGAAACTGAGCATGTGCGGCCTTCTCAGTGCGCCGAACAAAGAAATAAAAAAATAAGAAAAAACAAGAAGTGGCGCTATACAGATACATTTTGTTGAATAACTTAGTGCTAAATTTTTAATTACATGCAATTACAAACCAATTCAGATCCAGTTGCTGGTTTGAAAACTGCAGAATATTTTTCGTGGGACAACCCCTTTAAGCAGAAGAAATTTTATAGTAAAACCCAGCACTCGATATTAAAAGCTCTCCCTTTTTAATCCATGCAAGGGCTTTTAATATTGAGTGCTGGATATTATCAAACTTTGCTGAAGGATTTATTACACTATGAGGCCAGTCCTGCATTGTCCGTGCACCATGCATAGCTTGGAGACGTTTAAATATATGGGGCGAGAGGTTTGTTTTTCTTTTATTATACTGTAGAAGGAAAAAAAAAATTGTAGTTAAAAAAAAAAGTCTCCCTCCGCCTCACCGGCTTTATTCAGTTTCTAAGTCAGAAAAAGTAGAACTGATGCTTCAATGATATGGAACTCATTCTGTATACCATACTTCTCAATGTGTAATCTCCTTCTTCACTTCACATATTGGAAAGCTGTCTGCCTGCAGCTACCACTAGGGGGAGCTCAGTGCATACAAGTTTATAAAATTACCATTGTCTGCAATAGAAGCTGTAATCATCTCCTTCCCCTGAGCTCCTACTGGTGGCTGCTGCATGAAAATGCAGTGTCTTCACATCAGAAATAGGAGATGGAGTTAAGCACCAAGCACCCCTCCTTCCCCAGGCCACCCAGTCCACTATATACCAAATGCTATGATCCCAGACCATTGTGTAGGGGCAGTAGACACATGGTCATACCTGGGGCTGATGTGGCAGGGGTGCAGTCAATGTACCCTTACTACTCTGTGATAGATGTAGGGTGGCATCGACATCCAAAAGAGCTACATTCCCTGTATACTCAGTCTCTGGCAATGCTTACTATATCACAATGTGCATAATGCTGAACTTGCAATCATATTTCTTTGTACTAGAGGGTATCGGCAGCCACTTTTCTCTGACTAGACAAGGGGCAGTGCCAGGACAGCAGTATTCTGAAAGCAGAGAAAATGGTGAGAGAAAGAACAGGAAATTCCAGGATAAAGTACGTAGATATACAGACATCACCTCAATGGGGGATGTCATGGGCTTTGTGCCAGTTCAAATGCCATATTTCAATAAGGACTGCTTTGTACAAGTTGCGCGCTTCATTGAGATGGATGTTCAGGTTTCTGAGCGCCTGCAAATTAGTTCCAGGACCCAACACTTGTACAAGACAATAAACCAAGATCTTAGCCTAGCAATGAGGGAAGCATGAGATGTGTTTACTGCGCCATCTAAACAATGGCCGCATACACAGCGCAGTGCCATCTGCATTATCAGGGGCATAGCAACACAGCCAACAATGCTGCTATTCTAGAAAGCTTGCCTGTGCCAGGGGATTATCAGACCTCGCCACAGAGAATTCACTGTTTCTTTCTGTTATTAAGAGATTGGATAGAGCAGATTTTCTCATAGAGGGCACACACAGTGCTGTACATTATTTCATTCATGCCTGTATAGTCACAGACTAGTAAGACATAAACAATAGCTTTTACTCTGTTCCCCCGTTTATTCCTAATTTTAAACATTTTGATGCAAACAGACTAAGTAGAAGACCTATAGCCTATAGGAAGAGCCTGTAAGTTTATCGAAGCTTCATACTATACTGTGACTGATAAATTGATCATGGGAGAGATATATGAGATGACCATTAATATATTAATACATGCCTATTAGATCTCTCATCAGTTTATTTTTTTTATAAGCTACCATATTTCTTGCGCCATAAGACGCCCTCCTACCCCCTCAAAAGTGGGGCAAACTGGTAGTGTGTCTTATGAAGAGAATACTTCTGAATGCTTCCATTATGCAAGCACTCACCAGTACATATTAGTACCGGGGAGCACTGTGCTGTGACCTGATGCTGTGTGACGTCAGGTCACAGTGCAGTGAGTGCAGGAAGAGAATTGCTGGATCTGAGAGTGGCTGCATCATCCACAGCAGAAGAGGTAAGTAAATTTATTATAGGTCTCATCTGAGATCTGATGGGGGTCTAATGAGGAATAGGGTCTAATCTGACGTCTGGTGAGAAATGGGGCTGACGTCTATTTTCCTCCTCTAAAATCTAGATGCGTCTTATGGTGCAGAAAATAAGGTAAATAGCCCTCATTTTGATAATCTTTCTGAGTACTGTAGTTCACCCATTCTAGTTATTACATTGGTTGCCCTCCTCTGAACCCTCTCTAACTCTGCTATGTCTTATTGTGCATAGAATTGCGAGGTCTGACTAGTGATTTATAATTTATAGAATTTAGCTGGGACTCAGACTATACAAGAATGAGGTCTTTTAGTCTGCAATCTTTTGTGTCAATATTTAACATGGCAAGGGCAGAGAATGGGTGTCCTATACATTGCACAGGCTTAACCATATACATATAGGGCCAGATTTATCATTAGCCTAAGTCACTTTTCTGGAGTTGAAAAGTCGCAAAAAATTGCGCAAAAAGCCAAATTGCGCAATTTTTTGCGACTTTTTGGAGACTTACGCCACTCACTCCAAAACCAAGTTTATGGGCGTTTTGTCGTATGTAAATCACTTGCAAGACAGATTTATTATTGCGACTTTTTAAATAGTCGCAAAAAAGTCGCAAAAAATTGCGCAAACTCACTCCACTCATGACCATGCTTATGTTTGACAAAATCACTTTTTTAAAATTGTGACTTTTCCAAAGACAAAGCCAAAATACAACTAGGAACCAGAAATACACCAGATTTATCAACCTCTGAAAGAGCCCATGATAAATTTGACTTGACTCAAATACACATACGCCTTCTTTGAAAGTGGAGTGAACTGCAAGAGTAATGATAAATCTGGCCCATAGAATGTGGATGCCAAGGGGAAGGATTCATTTTAAATACTTTTTATCAAAATAAAAAAAATCTGTGTTACGCTTAATCAATAAGATGGATAACTAAATATAAAATCATGGAAAACCTTCTAAAACACTGTATGACATTTGTAGATACACCGCTAACGTGTGAAGACCATTCAGCTGTCGTGGTGTGTCATTGCCTTTATCCTATTCTCCTCCTTGCCCTGCATTCTGTCATGTAATATTCACAGTGCCTAGGCCGCTTTGCTGAGGTCTCATATTAATATTAAGTGTCAATTATCCTATTTTTTATTTTATTTTAACACAAGAGAGTATACGAATATTAAATAGGTAATACAAATATGACTGAATTATACTTTTCCTGTTTTTACAACCCTACATTGCTCCTCTCTAGCAGTTCCAGTAGAGCCCAGTAATGGTTAACAGGGTGGAATAACTGTCCACTCATAGCCAACTGTGGTGGATTTCACAGGCCAATATGCCAAATGCAGGGTCGGTATAAAGAACGAAGGCCTGTTAAAGTCAAGAAAAGTGGAAGAAATAATTGATTGAATGTTTCAGCAATTAAAGGAGACTTGCAGTACCAACAGAAATACATAAAATGGCCTATAGTGTATATGAAATTATGCCATTTTAATATCTTATTCTATGATAAGTTATTCGTAAAGCCATAAAGTGTGAGGCTGCCAGAAAACAAGAGGGGAGATACACTGCAAGGTTCACCATACAGAGAATGATCTCAATGTGTGCCAAATATTTTGCCATTTTGATAAACTAGCAATTTTTGTTGCTGTTTTATACATTGCTGCGTTCTAGAAAAGTGCTAAGGGTACTTTCACACTTGCAAAGTGATCTGGCAAGCAGTTCCGTCGCCGGAACTGCCTGCTGGATCAGTCCCGCCAATCTGCATGCAAACGGAAAGCATTTGAAGATGGATCCGGCTACGGACCCGTCTTACAAATGCATTGCAAGAACGGATCAGTCTCTCTGCTTGTCATGTGGAGAGACAGATCCGTTATATATTTTTTCACATTTTTATTGCGGTATTTTGAATGTCGGATCCGGCACTAATACATTCCAATGGGAAAAAAATGCCGGATCCGGTATTCCGGCAAGTGTTCCGGAATTTTGGACGGAGATGCTGCGGTATTATCTCCGACCTAAAATGTCAAAAAGACTGAACTGAAGACATCCTGAGCGGATTTCTCTCCATTCAGAATGCATTAGGATAAAACTGGTCAGTTATTTTCCGGTATTGAGCCCCTAGGACGGAACTCAATGCCAGAAACGAAAAACGCAAGTGTGAAAGTACCCTAAGAGATCCCCTCTGCAGTGTACATCCAAATCATTTCAATCAATATGCACATGCTTTCTGCCACTTGGCACATGGACATTGATGTAAATGATGCTTTGGAGCCATAAAGCAGATTAGAGTTAACAAAACTATTGCAAAGGAAAAAGAAGAAGTCGCCTTTTCCAACCAGTCAGTTTCCAGCTCGTTTAAGCCCTTGGAAAAATGAAAGCTGCAAACTACTTGCTATGGGCAACCATCAATCTTACTGCCCCTGGTTCTACTAAATCTATAAAAATGACTTCATGACAGCAGTGAACTTTAGAGACATCAGTCCAAGAAATGGGATTACGGCAAACAGCAGTCTATGTAACCTCCAGTCCTTACGACTTTATTTATTACTTCTGATAGGTATCCTTTTATTGGATTCCTGGGACTCAGAGAATCCATACCATAAGCTGAGATACAGCACAGGAGCACTGAGAAGCAATCACTGATGACAGGTTAGAGCTCTAGGTTGAATAGAGATGAAGTGAGGACACTAAAGATGAGGCTTGGCCCTCGCTGTCTAACAGCATGGCTGTGAAATCCTGAAATGACATATAACGTGCTCCTCCCATTTTAGAAATTAATTCCTCTCCAGTTGGAATGGACTGCTGAAGAGAACCAGATGTGAACACTGTTACAAAATCGTCTCTGTGCTGACTGAATAATGTGATAGATCACAGACATGGAAACGGGAATAGCATTCACACCACTTTATAAAAAATATTAGGAGATTCCGCCACACCTTCACCGGTGAGACTGCTTAATGTAATCTCTAGTACTGTACGTGATGCACAGATAATTATAAGGAATGCAAATTATGAGAAATGGATCAAAATCTTCCTATTTGAAGGCTGAAAATGACAATTCTCCCCTGTATACACAAGTTCTTCAGGATCAAAGTTGGCGGGGGCAATAACAGTGGCTACATGAGCACCCTGCAACCTGCATATACCAGGCTGGTACCTGCTTTCCATCATACTACCTGCATGGAAACCCTAACTCACAAGAGATTCCAGTACTGAATCGCAGTATTTGTAGCCCCAAAGTGACTCAATACTCCCGGAATAAAAGACAGCCTGGCATGCTATTTTATCTAGTCAGGCCACGTAAAAATGCGGTATAGTATAGCTCTACCGGCAGAAATGATATTTATCTACTGCAGCGCTGCTTAGGAAAATCAAGTGTTGGCTGACTTCCCTACCCACGTGTCAGTGGGATAGGAGCTTATTTCCAACAGTTTAAAGCCTGGTTACAAAATGCTTAGAGAAGAGCACATTCATGAAATTAAAGGGGTTGTCTGGTTTCAGTAACGAATAGTTATTTACGCAATAAATCCTCTAGACCTGGCTGCAACAGTATTGCCATGTCAACAACATGTGACCACTGGCTGCTTGGGTGCACCACTGAGGCCAGTGAGTGGCTGCAGCGGTGTCACAATGTCAATGTGATGTCACCACTGCAGCCAGGTAAACATAGCCCTGCTGGGAGAACCAGTGATTCTTTATTGCAGGTGGATCGCACTTAGACTAGACAGTGTATACGTGCACCGGACTTATCATCCAGCATCAGTGACTGTGATAAACCTGGTGCAGTGTGAGACTGTCTAAGTTTGCATTGTCTTACTGTTAGACAATATTAGTAAATGTAACTACCGATCAGAAAGGAAAGTCAAGTAATAAAATAGATAAAAAAGAGAATACAGATGCAGTAAGTAGCCTTGAAATCCAGCAGACTGTGAATGGTTGATTTGGCTTCTGACTTAGGAATCTTAATCTCTAGCCTTATGGGCAGAACAAAGACCTGTCAAGACAAGGCAAAGTCTACCTAGATAAATGACCATAAGGGTCTACATCTGGTTTAAGGAATGCAGAGACCGGACTGCTTTTGTAACTTGGAGAAACATTAAATACAGAATGGGTCTTGCTCAAATATAGAATATGACTCTAGATAGAAAAGAGTCTTCAGACAATATTTTATAAAAATATTTTTTTAAATCTTAAGAAACTTAAGAAACAAGAATTAACATTGTACAATCTAGGAAGCATATACAAATAGCATACACAGCCATATGTAATGGTATAATGGTATTAATGAACCAAAATCTTCATCCACCCACAGACTACCCAGTTCACAAGTCTAATAACAGAAGTGTAACCAGGTAAGAATACGGGAAAACAAGTTTGAAGAATCTTCCATTTTCTATCAAATTGTAAAATGAGGTGCGATCACGCAGCCTGGCCTGACTCGCTGGAGATGTGCCGTGTACTCAAGCAATCAGCTTTAGTTTGGATTGCCACACCCAGGGTCTGAAACCACTAAGTCCCACGTGTCTCTTTCCCAAGTCTAAATGATTGATGGTATTTTGGACAGAACACCATACAGAGAGATATGAACGCTCACAAGGTTTTCCAGGTTTTCTTCATTACCTAAGTATTTTTGCATTGCGCCACTAACTTGGAATTTGCAAATGTCCAGTTAAATTGTCAAAATTAGAGTTAACAAACTCATTCTGGGATTTCTTCCTGGACAATATGTAAAATAACTGAAATTGTGCCTATTTCTTATATATGTCTCACAGCTCTTTACATTTAGGAAGAATCAGAATGCATATCAGTGGTAGTGGCCATTGGCATTCCTTCTGAGCTGGGCAATCAGAGAACACAATTATAAAAAGGTTTGCTACAAAACATTCTTCAAGTTCTGACTGAAAGGTCGGAGCCTCCATTAAAATTCAGATTAGTCAGCTAAACAAAAAAAAAACACCATGTTTCTGCATACAAATTCCATTTTCCTAGAAAGCCAAATAAAACGTGAAGAAGGTTTGAGTGGGGGGCCTTGCTTCATGTTTTGGACTCCATTCCTGGATTCAAGGACCTGCATACCAGCTACATATGAGACTGCACAGAAAAATGGCAGTACTACCAGTATTAAAGAAGAGATGCCAAGGTGCTTGGACCAGTCTCTAACAATTGATTAAAGTAGGAAGGATTTGAGATCTCCTGCCTTTAGCAAGAAACAGACACTTCCCCCATGCATTCAGCAGATAAATCCTTCATACTTATTATATCACCACAATTGAAGTGACATCACTTGATGTTTTAAAGAGAACCTGTCACCATGAAAATGCTATAGAGCAGGAGGAGCTGAGCAGATATATAGGTAGTTTTGTGGGAGAAGATTCAGTAAAACTTCTAATTCATCTATATATATCCATGCTTATTCTGGGCTTTGAAGTCCAGGAGATGGTCCTATCAGTGATTGATAGCCTTCCCCCTATGACTGTGTATACAGATATTGCTGGCAGTCACTTATAGGACCTCCACGACTTCGAAACCCAGAATGAGCATGGTTATAAATGGATAAATTACAAGTTTTACTGAATCCTTTCCCATAAAACTATACATCAATCTTCTCAGGTCCTTTTGCTCTATAACATGCTGCCTGCAGCTCAAACACCGTGGTCAACATGACAGGCTCCCTTTAAAAAGTCTACTTTCCACTGCACATAGACAGTAGTTTTGTATTTCACATTTCTGTTGCTTATATAGTGCCAATGTTTTCTTTAGCCCGGCAAAAAGGACTTTATTTGCACACTAAGTCCAGTTTCTTATGGAGCCAACAGTACGTTTGTGGAGTCTTGAAAGAAACAAGCAAACACAGGGAGAATATACAAACCTCATGCAGATGTTGTCCTTGGTGGGAAGTTGAACACAAGACCCCGGAGCTGCAAGGTAACAATGCTATCCATCTTCTGAGACATCATGCTTGCCCATATTCACATTCTATTTGGGCATATTTACTGAAGGGAAATTCTACCTGTGATTCATCCTTCTCCGTACTCACCTCACTGGCCACAAAGAACACTAGTGGTGCTTCCTCATCTTTGGCTTTATATTGTGCTATAATTTTCTCCGCTATGGGTTGAACGAGCTGTTTTGCTGCCTCTGACTCTCCTTCATCCTCAGAGTCTAAAATATACAATGGGTGAATGATTACTAATCTCTGACAAATACAATAACCCGACCTGCAAACAAGTATTGGAATTCTGATTTGATAGCGAGGATGCTTGATTGAGCATGAGGGGGGTAGACAATACATAGAATGCTCACTTGGGTCATAAGCATAAGATGGTATATGACACTTTCACCATCCATTGACGTTTGGCTTCAGAAGAAAGGAGAATTAGGTGGTTGTTTACTTCTAGTGATAGGTAAAAAGCCATCCTACATTTGAAAACACTCACAGAGTTTACATTCTCAACATTAATGAAATATGCAGGCTGATACACAGTATTTTAAAAGGGTTGTCTAGCTTACAAAGTCCACCACATATATCCTATAAGGAACCTTTTAGGGAATTCTGAATTACCAGAGGCGGTAGAGAGCGGAGTGCAGTTATAAAGAGTGGCTCTCCTGGTGGCAGACCTGACTTGTCATGCATTACAATGACAACTGATTGATTTGAATTTAGTAATGTTTTATCATGACTGGCACAAATGTACAAGACAGATGTATGACAAATGACCTCCCTGGAGAAGCACCTTCCCCCTTGTCTACACAAAGCTCCCAAGTTAATCATGGCTGCTGATGGAGGAGCAGGTGACCCAACTAGATCAGCAGCAGCCTCCACTGAAATATACTACACATGGTAACTAACCATGCCATGTGCGGCGTTATTCAATCTGTCACATGTCCCTCCATCAGCGACCATGTTTCCAGCACATTTGGGAAAATAAGGATAAGGCGGTACTTATTAGGTGGCACTTACTGCCAAGTTTCTCTACAGATAGCGGCTGATCATCGGGGTTACACCAGAGAGACATATTCTGATCAGCATATTGTCTAGGGACCCTTCTAACAGAACCCCTTTCAAGATGATAACCGAAGCGAGGTGTGTTCTGTGCAATGTGAATAAGAAGGCAACAAGCACAGACAGAAGGACCAAATGTCACATGACCACAAGGTCCTGGGTGATCAGAAAAGTGTAGAAATGTATTCACATGTAAATCGCAAAAATACAAATTCAGTAATCTAGTGGTAAATACTTATGGCATGGATTATGCTATATTAACCTGGCTTTTTCCACAAATATATACCGTACATGATTTTATTTTATAGTGTTACCCTTTAAGTACTGCTGTGCTTCAATCTTGAAAGTACACATTTTAAAAATACTAGGAGGGGGAAAAACAACCTAATGAGAATCTGTTAAAATTTCAAACTCCTGTTTTGGAAAACGTGAGAACATTCACATGAACTCATAATACGTTCATAAACAAGCTAATTCCTAAATGTTTCTGTGAAAAAATAACCACACATATGTGAGACAGACGCTCTGGAAAGTTACACATAAACAATACTTTATAGTGTTGGATCTTGCACTCCGCAGGGAAACAGGAAACAAGGGAATCATTTCCCTTCCCAGGCAAAACACTCATTGCCTTCCATGAATTAATAACTGACCATACAAAGGAAAGAGAGCACGGCTGCCCTTGCCCGCTTTAGTATGAAAAAACACTTTGTAACGATGGAAACCAGAACCATTCCGTGACAAACACGTAGAAAAGAAAAAAGCTGTCTGTACAAAGGTATAATTCTGTGTGTCCATTTCCTCAACCAGATTAACGTCACACAGGATTTTATGGGTGAGAAGAGTTCAGGGACAGACGCAGGATTCTGTGGGCGTCAACACAGCTTTCATAATACAGTTGTCAACTAGTCACACGATTGCCCTCCATGTAAAGCCTCTGTTCCAGTCCACATCAATGAGGGAACTATTCCCCTGCCTTCCGCATCGGAAATCAGCAGTTTCTTGGACAAGACTTCTGAAGAAGAGCTGCTATGATTAATATTAATACTTCCTGTAAAATTACATAATTTTATATGATTTTAGCTAGAAACACCACTATAAAAAGCATTTTAGAAATAAGGCCATGTGGGACATTGACACAGAGGTTCCTTACAGACAACACCTACATATTCTTCCTAGAATAAGCTGTCTACCTGATGCTGTGCTCCAGATGCTTCCTGCGAGTCAGAGTGGTCAATAATATATCCACTCTGGGACAAGCTCCAGATGTTGCGTCATCTTACTGGTGCTGTGGACGGGTTTCAGGACAGCACAGACCACTATAAAGAACCAACTGACGCAGTTTTGATACAAAAAAAACACCCAATTTTCCTAAATTAATTCTAGACAGCAACAACCAAATCTATGCAAGCTACCTTTTGTCCATTCTGTATACTGTTATGCTGTCATAATGTATCATGCACTATAACAGAGCTACCAATAACCTGTCATACCCATCACTTTACTATCAATAAAGCAGAAAAATAAAACATAAAAGGGTATAGAGAGAAGTTTCACAGATGTTTCCACTTAATATTGCACGTGCCATTGGTCGCACTACATTATTTCTGGAAGAGTAAGAATACTCCTCTGACCATTTTTACCAGGAGTATTTTTACCTGAGGAGTATGAAAGTTGCGGTAATCCAAATACATAATACGTAGACCTGCACATGCTCACATCTGCGTTGCAGGCTGTGTTTGGAGCCTCTGTTGCAGATTCTGTCAAAAAGACCGGACAAAAAAGCCTCACATGCAGCACTTTTTTGTCCGGTAAAATGACAGGCTCGTGAATGGAAACTGAACGGACTCCATCATAGTCAGCGGAGTCTGTTCTGGGCTCACAAAATATTTTTGGCATACATTTAATGTACACAAAAATATGTATATATGTTAACAGACACCTCAAACAGATGCCATACTGTGGCATCCGTCAAAAAAAAAAGTATACTTTAGCCTATACGGTTTTTTGCTGGACTTTGCAGGATGGTACACTACACATTTTTTTTAAATGTTTTTTGTATACATTGAACGTATGACAAAAACCCACCCTTATGTACCCGTGAGCAGAACAACAGAAATAAATAGCGGTGATGTGATTAGGACCTAAGAGGTGGCTATTTATGCAGGGGGACTGCAACCATCATCTATCCTTCAGAGCTGCAGACATGAATGTGAGCTGGATCCTGGCTACATGTGATAATGCGTTGGCCATGGCGTGTGCAGGACATGCACTGGGTGTGTTTCTTTGCTCGGTGACTAGTGTATGTGAGTAATGCACAGGGCAAGGTCTGCCGGCCTGCAGCTTGCACACGAACGTGCGCCCCGTGCTGCGGGCCGCAAATTGCGGCCCGCAATGCACGGGCACCGACCGTGGGGCAGCCGCAGCGGAACGCGGACCCATTCACTTGAATGGGTCTGTGATCTGCCCGTTCCCCAAAAAGATAGGACATGTTCTATCTTTTTGCGGGACGGAAGTACGGAACAGAACACCACGGAAGCACAAATGGCGTTCTGTCATTCCGTTCTGCACCGTTCCGCATCTCCGGATTTGCGGACCCATTAAAATGAATGGGTCCGCATCCGTGATGCGGAATGGCCACGGAATGGTGCCCGTTTATTGCGGATCCGCAAATGAGGTCCGCAATACGGGCACGGGGCACACACGTTCGTGTGCAAGAGGCCTTAATAGTAAGAACTACAGGGACTGTCCCATCAAGATGACCCTTGTCCATGTGCTCAGGACCCTTCTGTATGGCGGGAGAGTTGGTGTAACCAGTTGGGGCAGCGTGAATTTACCATCGATTCAGTGGGATGATGGATAGAATAAAGCGTTTGCGTAGCGTCTGTGCCTGGACCCTTTGGCCGAGCAGAGAAGCCCTGGACTTGGGAAGTGACGCTTCTACTATATCTGGCCATTATTTAGAGAGAGCTGCAGGATCAGTGGGAAGAAAATCTGCTCTGTGGGGTTGTAGTCCCATCATCCTGCGCAGCCACAGATCTGCCAGAGCCTCTTCTCGTGTCTCCCTGCCTCAAAACTGCCCACTCCACCACCACTAGGTGTGACTACGATTATCGGGTCCAGGTATAGCGCACAGTGTCAACTCCACTAAACCCCACTGTAAATCTGTAACTGATGGGATTTGGTTTTCAGGAGGTTATTAATAGAAATCCCATTATTTGCGCGCCGCCTCTTGTCGCAAAACTTACTGGTTCAAGTTTTAGGGGAAGGCGAGTAAAAGTGGCTTTACATGGTGAAAACGTGACAGCGCTGTAATACTCGTCATCGCTCCCTGGCTGTAGTCATCAGCTCCACCACCGCAATGTTTTCAAGTTCCTCCTCCTTCCAGCTCCCGCTGGCTTCCACTGCTGCAGGGGCGACATATAGCTCAAGCGCCCGCTGAAACCAACCAATAGCAAAGCTCCTTGCTGTAAGGAGCTTTGCTATTGGTTTTCGCAGGCACAGGCAGCATCGCTGCGCTGCCTGTGCCGTTCACAGCGCGCCCTGCAGGATCGGTACGCCTTAGACCTTTTCCAGGGAGTAAAATGGCCTGAACAGGCGTCAATTACGCTTGTACAGGCGTTATTGCAACCTCTGTCAGGTGCTAAAAAAAGTTAGTTGAAATGAATTTATTAAAGGGGTTTTCTGGGGTTTTTTTTTGGGGTGGGAATAACTAACTTTTAAGTGATGCCCACAGCCTGCCTTTGCTATTGAAAGATTCATACTCAACTATCACCTACCGCTCCAGTGCTGCATGCCATCTCCCAGGTATCCATCTTCCGGTCTCCAGGTTGTTTAATCCAAGACGGGCATAATCACCTTCTTGGCTGTAACCAACCAGTGGCACATCATCACTGAAGCCAGTCATTGGCAGCAGTGGAGCATGCCCAGCCAGAAGTAAACAAGCCAGGGACTGAAAGATGGACACGTGAGAGCCAAAACACAAGACCGAGCAGGGATCAGGAAAGTGTGAGCCTTTCAATAGCGGATGCAGACTGTGGGCATTGCTATTCCAAGAAAACCCCTTTAAACTGTGCACACCTCTTGAATTTGGACAGTTAGTAAAAATGTAGTGGGCACAGCAGGAAAGATGTATATGTGTATATATTCTGCATAGTCAAGGTGCTAGATGGATTGGATACACGACCAAAAAAAGACTCAAAGCAGAACACATGCAACAATGACTATACCTCTGAAGAATAATGTAAGGCAGACCTACCCAAGCACCACGCAAGACTAAGGGGGGAATTTATAATCTCCCTGTACCGGAAAATGTGACTTTTTACAGAGATTCTATTCACACTGTCTATTCTGCAGCGGTGCAGTCATGTGTTCTTCCATGCGATTTGATCTAATTAATTTTGGTGTGTTTTGGACTGTTCTAATATAAGAAGAAAATTACCGGTAAATCCACACCTGCAGGGTCCACTACTTATTTTTTTTCAGAAGCTGTCCCACATCTGTCCATGGGCTGTGTCTAGTATTACAGCTCATCACCACCCAAGTGAATGGGGTGATCAGAAATACTAGATACAACTTACGGACAGACCACCATCTGTTTCTGGGGACCTGTGTTCCTAGACCTCTTTTTTTAACAGATGCTGTAACACAAAGAAATAATTCTGGCTCTTCTTTAATTGCTAGTGACAGGGAAGGTTCAAGACACATCTACTGGCAAATATGGAACAGATTATTTTGCATATATAATTTTTTTCATAAACTGTCATTACTATAATGATTGCAGCAGCAGCTATGGCTATGTTTGGAGCCTACGCCAGAGGTATTTAGATACAGTTCCATACATTACCCATAGGCTCCCAGTGTAATTTTTCCCATTTTAGGTGGCCCTTCGCATAGGAAAGCGCACTAGACTAAGCTTTTCTATACAGTGGAAAAAAGTAAATGCCAAAAGGATTTTGGAATAAGCTGGGTCATGAGGCTAATGAGTTAACAAAGCCTAAGGGTATTTTGAGACTGAATTTTTTGGGCATGGGTTTCAGTGTAGATTTCATGCCAAAAACTGTGCCGAATCTGTGCTGAAACCGCGCCACAATTAATGAGGCCAAGTTTTTTTTTTCCGCGTGGTTTTCTACACTGCACCAAGAATGTACAGGTACATTCCTGGAGGAAACCTTGGAAAGCCTGCTTGCAATTTAGCTCCATTCAATGGGGCTAAACCGAGAGCGGGACCATACCAAAATCCACAGTAAAAACCGCAGTACTTTCTGCCATGTAATACGCAGGTGAATTTGGCGCTAACTAAATCCCTAACTAAATCCCCCTCAAACTATGAGTGCACATTTGCATATTAACTTGCAGCTAGCAAGTAAACAGATATTCATAGCACTGTGCTCTGTCTATTAAGGTCACTTAGTGACCCAAGTGTGATAAAATTACTGACTAATACTTCTTCCCGAGAATAAGCAATCATAGTAAGTAGTCAGATTTGTGACATTTTTAAAAAGACGCAAAAAAGTTGCATATCCACGACAGGCATCCCCAAGGTGTACTTTTACTGAAATAGGCACACAGATTTATTATTGCTGTGTGCCACTTTCACATATTTGGCACAAGTGAGCATAGCAACTCCAATCTAATAACTAACCTCAAATACACCTACAATGATACATTTCTCCCAAAAGTAGCACTTTACAACTTTTTAACTTTTGTATGCGTCACTGTAGATTTTTGCTTACATTATGGCATTTTCATTACAATACGAAACGACAACATGGCAGTTTTTTTTTTTTTTCAAAGATTTCGGTGCGTTTTTTGTGACACAAACTCCATATAAAAGGGGTTGTTCAAGACATTGTAATTTTTTTTTTTAAGAAATAGCAGGGACTCTATTAGAATAATTAAAACAAAACAAAAGATAATGTAATGTCATTACAATCACTGGCCTCTGCATGACTCTGCTGAGGTCAATTATTGGCTGCAGCTGTCATGTGTGATATATGGGTATGTCATTTTTTTTACAATTCTATTAGCAACCGTGCCACTGATTTTATAATTACTTGACAACCCCCCCCCCCTTTCATTCTCCGCATCCCAAGAGCGATAATTTTTGTTGTTTCCTGTTCACATGGCTGCATGAGGACTTGTTTTTTGCGGGACCAGTTGTATTTTTTTAATGGTATAGTTTATGTTTTTTTTACGTTTATCACTGTAATTTTAAGTCCCTTTAGGGGACTTGAACATGTGATGTACTGATCGCTTGTCCCATAGGCTTTAATAAAATACCACTACAGCCAATGAGATTCTGACACTCCGCCTGAGAGGCCATGCAGTTAGCATTGGCAGGCCTGGAAGCTTTCCCAAGACCCCAGACTGTCATGGCAATCAATCGGTGCTAATCGTAAGGCAGAGGGAGACTAACGACACAGATGCCGTGATCACTATTGATCACAGCATCTGAGGGGTTAAATGACTGAAGGTGGCCGGTTCTTTTCCTGTTCAGCTGCATTTACTCTAATGCAGCTGAACAGGAAAACAAGCGGCCATACCCGGTCGTGACCCAGGCAGAAGATCCCACAGCGTGTGCAAGTGCACTGAAGACAACAGCATCAGAGTCGCCGGGGATGGGTAACTAATGGCTACAAGATCTTTCTTCCACAGGTTAGGAACACCTGTAGATTTGGTGAAATGGACAGAGAACCTCTTTAATGGGGCAAATATTGTCCTCAAATAAGAAATCCGCTCGCTGGTTCACTTACTACAGAATGTACCTCCCATTTTACATAACTGTTATAGCTGTTAATCCTCATGCTCGCCCTGCGGCACGCCATGTTAGTCTTCAAAACCATCGTCTACTTAGTTTTTTCTATTCACAGTAAGCTCTCTTTACAACTACCAAATTTTAGTGTCATAAGGTGCTGCAAACTAAGAAGCTCACACAGTGACTGGAAAGTAAAAAGGCACAGCAGGAGATCTGAGAAGATCAGCATTGCTCAGGAGGATATGCCAGCAGTAGCTAAACAATTTAAGGTTAAAGGACTCGTACAGTATTAGATAAAGATGGCTTCTTTCTTACAAAACCAGCACCATACCAGTCCACGAGGTGTATCTGAATAATTGGGACTGAGCTGCAATACTGAGCTCCTGTGATCACATAAATGGCAGATTTACTACTGTAAATAGATTTTTATCTCTTGTAGATCTCATTAAAGGGGGTTATGCCATGATTCATGGAAAAAATGAAAATCAGACATTATATAGTACATGAAACCCTCTTTCTAACACACATCACATCTACTCACATCTACTAATGGTAGACATAGTTGGTGGCTGTTAAAGGATGGAACAGAGAATGTGCCACCATGTCAGCAGATGGACATGCACATAACTATACAGATTCAACATTAGGGGGCGCCATTAAAATGAAATAAATTAGTAAAATACAAAAGTAACTATCGTATTTTTCTCCCCATAAGACACACTCCCCCCTCCCAAAGTAAGGGGGAAATGCCCCTGCGTCTTATGGGGCAAATACTAATGAATTGCTTCCATTGAAGTGCTTCATTAGTACCGGAGGACCGGGAAGCGTGAATGTTCTGTATTCACCGCATCCTGGTCCTCGACTCGGCGATCGGCTGTGCAGGGCTGCGCACAGCGTGAGAGCGCTCTGTGGCCTCACACTGTGCGCCGTGATACACAACTGACAGCAGGATGAAGAGGATCACGATGGTGAGGAGCGGTGGTGTCCAGGAGCAGGAGAGGTAAGTGAGTTTTTTTTTATTTTATTTGCGCTGGGGGCTGATATATAGGGGCTGATGACTGACATATGAGGGGTGATAGATGGCTGACATATGGGGGCTGATAGATGGCTAAAGGTTGGGGGGTTGATCTGAGGTCTGATTGACATTGGGGTCTGATTGGGGCTGTAAGCTGAGGTCTGATTAACATTGGGGGTCTGATTGCTGGTCTGACCCAAAGTGTAATGAAAAATATTTTTTTCTTTTTGTTTTCCTCTAAAACCTAGGTGCATCTTATGGGCCGGTGTGTATTATAGGGCGAAAAATACGGCATTTGTTTATGCTGAATAATATTAAAATAGCACCCTTTAAGCGAGGCATAACAAACCCTTTAAGTGAGGCATAGACTATTTGTAAATCACTTGCCATTGCTTTCACGCAATTAAATACATTTGCCCTTGAATCAGACATTACTTTGTATGACTCTATGGAATCTAGAGAGTGAATCGATTTCCACAAACCCAAATTTTGTAAGATGCATTTTGGGCAACACAGAGAGAGAGCTATAAAGTAAAAAAAAAAAAATAATAAAAAAAGAAAAAAAGAAAGAGAAAGAGACCCACGTGTAATACTCCACTGGAAAAGAGATGTGCAAGTCAGTTCTCCTGCCAAAAGAAAAGTGTCTTAGTGTCTCAAGAGCGAAATACCCTGGTTAGCCGGGTGGCCTTTCTCAGGGTCTTCGGGGTGGTCTTTATTATTATGAAGACCAACTAATATGCATGTGGAGTATTCTGCTTTTCTAGGAAAATGTCTGCCTGCATCAGAGAGACTTAACGTTCATTTCTTTTAGGAAGAAAAGCAAATTTGCATACCTTTGATTTTCTGGGAAAGGTATTAAAATTAGCTTTTCTTAGCTTCCTTGATGCCAGCAGGAGATAAGAGAATTTGCCTAGGTCCTAGGACACCTTACAGTGTTTTATACCAATTTTCAGGGCAATTGGAGCATATTTGATTCTGGTACAATCAATTCAGAAGTGAATCAAATTTTTTTTTTTAAATTGGGGAATAGGACACAAAACAAATTACAAGAAATCCACTCATCTATAATATAATCCCACCATGATGCTAACTTTTTGTCTTGTGAATTAACCACCATCTGATTTTCATACCTACAAAAAGGACAAGGCAGGGACCCTCATTCAGCTGAACGGCATTTAACTCTGTCAGTTCCACAACAGGTTTAGGGTACCATGGGAACTCTTTGCAGTCAATGTCATGAAGAACTTCCACTCTCCCTTGTCGTGTAATGACCTCTCCTTTTGGATCCAATATAATGAGATTTGGAATGCCTGCAAAAATAATAACATATTATGTTCAATAATATACCACTAAAATGGAGAATGGTGTAAAAAATCAAGCATCACACATACAGTACAACAAACTGATTAACATTACAATACAAAGTGAACCCTTCCCCTTTTCTCTTACATGAACACATGTAATAAAAAAGGAATACTGCAAACATATAGCCTTTTCAGGAGCAGAAATCTAGATTTATGATACCATCAGGCCTCTTTTATAGAATTGATAGTTCTCATGGGTAATACAAGGGGTCAGAGCTGCATTTTGCCTCAGGCGGGTGACCGCAGTTAATGGTCAGGTACGGCTCCCATCCCTGCCATTCTCGCTCATAGGCCCGATTCCCATAAGTCAATATAATAGCACAAGCAGTTACAATGGCATCTTCACAAACTCCTGCGCTGGGTCTGGGCATCACACCGTCTAAGACCCTGGAACAGGCCTTTTCTCGCACTACTTTGGGCAATACACTGCCACTGCCATTATAGATACTTAGGGCATAGCAGAGGGGGCCATTATACATAATGAGGCATTGGGGGCAAGTAAGGGGAGCATTATGACTACTAGGAGCACTATAAAGGGCATCATAAATACTGGGGGCACTATACAGTGTATTATAACTATTAGGGACATTATAGGGGGCATTATAACTACTAGTGCATTATTATTGGACACAGTATGGAGGGCACCGCTACTAATGGAGTACTCTTGGTAAGTATTATCACTATTGGGGGTACTGTAAGGGGAACTATTGCTAATGAAGGAACTCTGGGAGAGAATTTTTACTAATGGTGGGATTTTGGGCAGCATGGCACTATATGGCATTATTATTTCTGCAGTACAGTGTAGTGTTTGGAGGAAATGGGAAGCACAGCAAGTATTGGAATTAGCAGCAGGATAACACTGTTGGGGTACCAGAAAGGTGACAATGAAAGAAAAGTGAGGAAGCTAAGATGTTATTGTGGCAAACTCTGCAGAAACGAGACGTGGCTGAAATTATTTCTCATGGCAGCCTGGTCTGAATGCTGAAGATGAAGATGAAGAAAGAGAATGTCAACAGACTGGATTTCCATTCTCCTATATGTTTTAAAGCACTTTATGTAAGCTCCATAATGCCGATCCAAATGTGTCTTTAGCAGTAGGGTTGGGGTAGGGAAGGATTTGGACTGACAATTTGGCAATTCTGACAGTTAAAATTTCCGCCTCAGGCAGAAAAAAAAGCTAGAATCTGTCATGCAAGGGGTATAATATCACTGCACTATAAGTGTCTCTAAACAGTGTGCAGCTTGAAAGACAAATAGGAAGGAAATGATGGTGAACAGGTAACCAACGATTACTGGGTAGACATACTGCAAGCCATACCAAAAGTTACCTTAAAGGGGTTGGCCACTTTCTGGTTACTGTTGATCAATGTGTTTTTAAGATAATTATATGACACTTACTAATATAGCCTTCGTTGACATATAGTACCTTTTTCTATATTTTCAAGTTATACTCCCAGTTTATTTGTGCTGTCCGTATAGAGGTCCTGTCCATAAAATGGCTGCTGATGGAGGGTCATGTGACCAGACAAATCACCTCCATGTGACGTCTCCTTCAGTTTAGTGCAGTTGCAGCGTTAGGGCTTATTCAGACAACTGTATCCGTTTTTGCGGTCCGCAATATACCGGACTTGTGCGTCCCGCATTTTGCGGAAAGGAACAGCTAGCCCTATAATAGAAATGCCTATTCTTGTCCGCAACAGCTGACAAGAATAGGACATGTTCTATCTTTTTTGCAGGGCCGCGTAACGGAAATATGGATGTGGACAACACACGGTGGGCTGTCCGCATATTTTGTTGCCCTATTGAAATGAATGGGTCCGCATCCGTTCCGCAAAATTTGGGAAGGGATACGGGCCCAAACGTACGGTCGTCTGAATGAGCCCTTAGAATGGAAAAGATTGAGTGATGTGTCTGGTCACATAACCCTCCATCAGCAGCCATCTTATGGCCAGACAAAAGATTTTCCTAACAAAGGGGACATAGCTTATGAAATATAGCAAATGGCACAGAATATCAACAAAGGCTATATTAGTCAGCGCGGTATCGTACATGCATTTTAGCCACAAGTAGCCAGAAAGTGGCCAACCCCTTTAAGTTTTTTCACACACAGGCCCAGATTTACTTTGTATGTCTATGCCTAGAATCTGCCAAAATAGTGGTGCAAATTGGCGCAACTAGGCCTTCTCCAATTCTTCTCTATTCTCTTGGAAAGGGATGTGGCTTAGCAGTCAAGCGTCTGGCTTCACAGGAAAGAAGAATGGCCTAAAATGTGAAATTCTGCGCCATAAATGTGGTCTCTAATTCTGTTTCAGACTAAGCCAATCAATAGTGTATATAGCCCTGCACCACAGTTATCTTCAAGACTGAGCCACTGTTATAAATCTTCTGCACGTGTTTTAAGTTTACACCACCTGTAGGGTTAGTCAATCTGTCCTAGCGTCTTTTTTTTTGTAGTTGTTTTCCATGAAGTACTTTAAGCCAAAGCAAGAAGTGGATTCAAAAGTAATGGGAAATACAGACAATAGTTTTTTTTTACTTTTCCTTCCTGCTGGATCCACTTGTGGCTTTGGCTCTGGCTCAAAAAACTGCATGAAAACTGCAGTGGGTTTTTCCAAAATGAGAAAAAAAAAAAATAATGTGTTTGAATCCACCCTAAGGCCTCGTTCACATTTCCGTGTCAGTGTCACGTCCGTGAAAAAAGGCGTACATATATCATTAGTGAAGATGTCCGTGAAGGATCAGTGGTTGGTCCGTGTGTCCGTTTTTACCATCCGTGTGTCATCCGTTATTCACTGACGTTGCTCAGCTAAAAACTAATTTACAAAGAATCTCCTATTAGTCATCAGTGAAAAATGGACGCAACACGGATGTGTGTCAGTGATTTTCACGAGCCCATAGACATTAATGGGCGTGCTTTATCCACATCACGGATCAAAGCAGTGCGTGTCCCCGTGATTTTTTTACTGACCTACGGTCAGTAAAAAAAATGCTGCAATGTGAACAGACACATTTAAATCTATGGGTGCGTGTGCCGTCCGCAGAATATGCAGATAGCATACGTTAGTGAAAAACGGAAATGCGAATGAGGCGTAAGTGAAACACACAGGCTTTCACAACTTTACTTAATACTCAGAGTTTAAAAAACCCCACTCAATCTACAAACTGGACTATAAATCCGACCTATGGGGGGATTTGTCAATGCCTTTACCCCACAAAATCGGCGTAACAAAGTTGCAAATTATATCACACGCCATATTTGCGGTATCATTTGTGGGAGTGGCTGGGTTTCACGCGGCCCGACGAATTTGCTATAATTTTGGCCCCATTCACATGACCATATTTTTGGTCTGTATGCGATATTTATTTTTAGCGGATTGGATGCGGACCCATTCATTTTAATGGGGCCGAAAAAACTGTTATCCACATCCGCAGTCCATTCCGCAGTCCCTCAAAAAAGATCATGTCCTATTCTTGTCTGTACTGCAAAGAGGAATAGGCACTGTTACAATGAGTCCACAAAAAAAAAACATGGAAATCACACGGATGTCATGCGTATTTTTTGCTGATACGGTCGTGTAAATGCACCACAGTTATAGCTGAAGTGAAAAGGTCCGCATCCGACCCCCAAAAAATGCTGTTCAGATGCGGAAAAAAAATATGTTCGTGTGCATGAGCCGTAATTTATTAAGAGACATGTGCCGCTTAATAAATTAGGCGCATCTTACTCCAGTGCAGGGAGACGCGCCAGTTTTGACAAATCTTCCCCAAAATGTACAAGGTGTAGAATATCAGACAGACCAGATTCGTGTCCTGTGGAGCTCCAATACTGGAGTGAACCAGTTAACCCCATTTTCTGCCTGCTTGGGTATACTTCTGATCTTCTTGTGATAAAGAAGTAGCGAGCCATCTTGCGTTTGTTATACCAAGCCCGCAAACTCACATCATATCACTAGAAAGTGATCCAAATACCGTTGCAAAAAATCCTCATATTAAGGATTTGATTTTTTATTTTATTTCTTATTTATATAGGGCTGATATATTCCGCAGAGCTTTACAGACATCGTCAATAACTGTCCCGAGTGGAACTCATAATCTAAATTCTAAATGGAGTGTGGGAGAAAACCCACTAAAAACTGGAGAGAACATACAAACTCCGTGCAGATGTCGCCTTTGTTCAGGCTTCAGCCTAGAACCCCAGTACTGAAAGGCACCGGTGCTAACCACTGTGCTCAAGGATTCAGAAACATGTCTATAGAAAGGGTGATTTGCAGAAATTTGAGCATTTATAGTCAAGATGGCTAGATAATCTGGCTCTAGCCCCGTTAACGTTTATAGAAAATAGATTTTTAGGTTCCTGATCCGTGGTTCTCCTTCTGTATTACAAACAGTATTCAGTAATGTAAGTAACTTATCCTGATTTCTTCTCATGTTTCTTACTGTCTATAGATATGGTAGCGGAAAGTGTATAATAAAGCATATTGTATTTTGGTTGTGGGTCTTGCAATTATCGGACATAGATTCCCAAAGCAGACTTTTCGTTATCTTACATATACAGACATTGCTGCAAAAATGAAGGATGAAAATGGACTTTGCTTAAAGAATGGGTCTCTTCATTCAACCCTATAACTCTGGCAACAGGAGAGCAGGATTTTGGTTGTTGTTATTACTGTAAAACTTCAATAAAAAATTATCTGATAAAAAAAAATAATGAGCTGCATGTACACAATATCTGGATGCAATGTTTAGTTACAACTCTGAATGTGAAGGAAAGATTTACATAGTGTTTAGGAATGCCACAAAAGCTTGGTCTGAATGTAAACACATGGTAAACCCACATATACAAATGAAAATGTGTTAACACAGGCTTGATTCAGAGCAGACTATCTGCTGCTCAAGCATGTCAGACAGGATCCTCAGTGGTTCATTTAAAGCTACTACATCTAATCTCTGCTTTTAGAAACCGTTTCTAATCCCCATAAAACATTATATTTAACCACAGAGCAAACACAATCATAAAGCTTGCCGAGAGCACTTGTAAAACGTGCTGTTCAGGAAGAACCAGCAACCAAACCTTCCCTCCAAAAACATCAATGCATCATATTTTTATGTTCTTTTACGATATATTATGATGTTCACAAACATGCATTTTGACAATGCACTGACACCAGACCATACAGGAAGTAAAAAATAGTATCCATACAGCTCTGTTCTCATCAGGGTTGCCAACAGTCCAGAAATTCCTGGACAGTCCGTAAATAATAGGAAATTTTTTCCTGTGTCTAGGCTAGCCAAGTTATTTTAATAGTAAAAATATATATATATTTTTTTTTACATTTTCCAGTGAATATTGCTGAAGAGTTCTTATTAATATTTGAGATATGGGTGTATTAATTATGGGGGGTTATTTATTTAACAGAAATACCCCTAAATTAGATGTATTTCTGGCGCAGATTGTAGCGCAAAGATCCTTTGCATTGCAATCTGCGACCTCCCCTCTAACGGCAGGTCTAAAAAGTGGGCGTGGCGTAAACGCGCCGGCAAGGTCCGTCTCATTTACCATTTTCTACGTTTGTTTTAGGTGTAGAAAAGGGTATAAATGTAAGACTGCAAGGAAGCTGTCTTACATTTAGAAGTGGTGGAGGATCTGCTGAAGTTATGTAGAGGCAGGCCGCCAGTGCAGGGCTTTATTAGGACTGGCGTCTAAAACGCTGGTCCTAATAAATGACCCCCATAATCTTTTATTATGGTTTTTCAGTATGCCTGAAGACAAATGATTTTTGGTTAAGTTGCTCAGAGAAAAGAAAAAATCCAGTTGGCAACTCTGTGTATACACCTCCCTCTAGGGTGGGCAACAGATGCATAAACTTTCAGCGAGGTGGCTGCCCAGAACTTACAATGTATGGTCAACCAAGCACACGATTTTAAGGTGTCTGCGCACGGTAGATGCATGTCAGCCAAAAAAATGCTTCTTTCAGTTGGACCAGTCTGTTTAGGCTTCTATAAGTTCTATTAAGTCTTTGTTGCTAAATTATATTCCCAACACCTACATAAATGCTTTAGGGCGGTGTCACACTCAGCATTTCATGGCAGTTTTTGGTGCAGTCTTTTGAGCCAAGGCTAGAAGTGGATCCGGCAGGAAGCAGAAGTATAAGTATAAGTCATTTCTTATGTCCTAAGTCATTATATATTTCTCATTTGCTACCAACCCACTCATCAAACACTGACACCAAAAGCTGTGTGTGAAGAATTCCTGCCTTGACGTTTATATATGGCCTAGATAGCACCTACCCTGGAAGGCAGGCATGCTCAACCTGCGGCCCCTACAGCTGTTGCAAAACTACAACTCCCATCTTTCCTCGACAGCCTGGCCTACAGCAGGGCATTGTGGGAGTTGTAGTTTTACAACAGCTGGAGGGCTGCAGGTTGAGCATGCCTGCTGTAAGGTATTTCCATTTAAACGCACTGAAATTATATAGCAATAAATGTCAAATTTCCATCTGGAAAAATTCCCGTGGGTACAAAATAGACCATGCTCTCACCTTGTATTCCATATAATCTGTTCAGCCGTGATCGTCTTGCCTCATCACTATATGGAACAGCCAGCCAAGGCATTTCACTGAAATACTGTTTAAAGGATTCTTCAGATCTGCGGAAAGAGTAAAAAAAAAAATGTTATAATGCTAAAGATTCTTTCTGTAATTACAACAATAACATCTGTATTTAACGTTATCAAATCTCCAGATTTGTGTGACAGGGAAGAAAGGAACAATTAGCAAATTATTAAAGGGGTTATCCAGTTCCCACGCTTATCAATATCAGATATGAAAGGTCCAACTCTCAGCACCCCCACCAATAAGCTGTTTGAAGGGTCTGCAATACCCTGCACAGCCACTAATAAAAATACAGCATTGTGCAGAATACAGCGGTGTAATTACGGAGGACACAGGGCCTGCAGACCTGTGGCCCCTTCAAACAGATGATCTGCAGGAGTGCTGAGTCGGTCCCCGACTGAGCTATCCTAAGGATAGGCCATCAATTAATTTTCATTTTAAGGAATGTGAATCCCTCTTACGGCTGAGATAAAATTAGCAAGCGATCGCCAGGCACCTCTAATGCTGCTGATCTTGCAGGACAGTATTACAAAAATAAAAGTAAACCAAACCTGCCATTAATTGTTGTTGAGATTCAATGTTTCAAGGGTATCTGCCAGCCCCCCACAGGCCTTGCTCACACAGTGCCAAAACCAAGAGAGGACCCTAAACAAAAGTATAAAAGAAAAACTTATAGTGCTTTTTTTTCTGATCCAATTTGGGATAAAAAGTCATGCAAAACTGCACTGTGTAAACAAGGCCTTATATATTAAATCATCAGCAGGTCCCACCTCATGCTGGCAAATAAAAAATCAATAAAGATCAGGGGTTCGTAGCATACCTCTAGCCCAAAAAAAAAAATTCACAGGAAGTAGCTCTCTGTCTAGTTGCCATGGTCAGCAACGGGTTTGTTTTTTACATCACATGCTCAACAAGAGCCCTCTCACTTCACATCATGTCCATGTGTACCCAAAAAAGTTGGTGTCCATCTCGAACACCATATTTTTTAATGTAATTATACCAAAAACACGAGTGTTAACACATGAATAAATCTGCCCCATGCTGTCTAAGCAATTAGACAAATAAAGTGGCATGGATTTGATACCTGAATTGAATTTCTAGATCTCAGATAGTATTTAGATATGGGGCCCAAAAATGGAGAGCAGCAAATATCACTAGTGTGTTTGGCTAGCGATTAAAACTGTGACAAATACATTTGTCAGAAAATCCTGAGACTGTGTCGAGAACCTGTGGCACAAGATATTAACCACTTCCAGATTTCCAGCCAGTTTTCACAATCCTGGTTTTTGGCGAGGAAAATAAGAAAAAAAATATTTTTAACCAAAAGGTGTGCTTTTGGTGGGTTTTGACATAAAAATAGTGGTCTGTGGATGGCACTGTTATGGGGGATCTGTGGATGGCACTATTATGGGGGATCTGTGGATGGCACTATTATGGGGGATCTGTGGATGGCACTATTATGGGGGATCTGTGGATGGCACTATTATGGGGGATCTGTGGATGGCACTATTATGGGGGATCTGTGGATGGCACTATTATGGGGGATCTGTGGATGACACTTATGACCCACTGTTATGGGGGATCTGTGGGCGACACTGTTATGGGGGATCTGTGGATGGCACTATTATGGAGGATCTGTGGATGACACACTGTTATGGGGATCTGTGGATGACACACTGTTATGGGGGATCTGTGGATGACACACTGTTATGGGGGATCTGTGGATGACGCACTGTTATGGGGGATCTGTGGATGACGCACTGTTATGGGGGGATCTGTGGATGACGCACTGTTATGGGGGGATCTGTGGATGACGCACTGTTATGAGGGGATCTGTGGATGACGCACTGTTATGGGGGGATCTGTGGATGATGCACTGTTATGGGGAGATCTGTGACGGACACTGTTATGGGGGATCTGTGGATGACACACTGTTATGGGGGGGGATCTGTGAAGGACACCGTTATGGGGGATCTGGGGATGTCACTGTTATGGGGGATCTGGGGATGTCACTGTTATGGGGGATCTGGGGATGATGCACTGTTATGGGGGGATCTGTGACAGACACTGTTATGGGGGATCTGGGGATGGCAGTATTATGGGGGTCTGGGTATGGCACTGTTATGGGGGGGGGGATCTGTGAAGGACACTGTTATGGGGGGATCTGTGGATGGCACTGTTATGGGGGATCTGTGGATAGCATCCACAGATGCCCCATCCTATAACAGTGTCATCCACAGATCCCCCATCGCTGCTCCAGTGCTGTACTATAGAAATATAAAATGTCTAATTCAAATCAAAATCATTAAAGCTGCCCCCTCAGTTGTATATCATTCTATCTACTCACAAGAGCTTTTTGTATAATGCAGGCAGGCCGGGCGGGCGAGCGGCAGCGCGACTCCTTGTTGTCACGTGCCTCTGCTACCTACTTTATGAATAAAGCAGGCGGCACAGGCACGTGACGTCAGTGAGTCACGCTGCCGCCTGCCTGCATTATACAAAAAGCTCTTGTGAGTAGATAGAATAATATACAACTGAGGGGGCAGCATTTTAATTTGATTTGAATTAGACATTTTACAACTACCGTAGTTAGCTCCTCCTCCCAGTCCCTCCCCGCTCATACATCGCAGCCTGCGATGCTATGGGGTGAAAAATACGGTACTTATCCAACCAGTTCGCAGGCAGTTTTTTTTTTGTGACAGATTGTTCTTCATGTTAGTGGTAAATTTAGTGTTAATACAGCAAGGGTTGATGGCAAAAAAACCTCAATATTAATTATTCTAATTCTGTAGTTTACAGAAACACCCCATATGTGGTTATTAACTGCTGAATGGGCACATGGCAGAGTTTAGAAGGGAAGATGACAGGGTTACCGACCATTCAGAAATTTCTGGACAGATCAGAAAAATAGGCGACTTTTTTGTCCATAAAAAAAAAAAATAGATGTATCCGTCATTTTTTTGAGGCTGCTGGTTGACTATCATTTTGGTTGTAATTATCATTTTACAGCTCACAGTAAATGCTGGTAATGAGTTCTTATCAGTATATTGAGCTATAGACATGCATTACTTATAGTCTTTACCATTCATTATGGTTTTTCAATTTGTCTGTAAAAAATGCTGTCTCTCTGTGATTTGGGGAAAAGTTGGAAGGGGCTCCATATGGTTTTTAGAGGGCAGATTTTGATGGAATGTTTTTCAGGTGCTACAGTGCATTTGAAGAAACCCTGAGGTACCCGTCCAGCGGAAACCACTAGTAAGTGACCCCATTTTGGAAACTAAACCCCTCAAAGAATTTATTGTGGGATGTAGTGAGTGTTTTGACCCAACAGGCTTTTTATAGAATTTCGAAAAACGTAGCTACAAAAATTAAACATGTAATGTCTTCCAATAAAATATTGTTTTAGCCCCAGGTTTTTCATTTTCACAAGTGATAATAAGAGAAAAGGCACCCCAAATCAAGGTACATAATTCTTTTCTAGTAAGACTATGGGCGAGTTCACATCACCGTTATTTTTGAGGGCTTTTTTCCACCTAAAATAATGGATCTCTGATTAAAATGGCTCAAACGGATGCCAAATGTGCATAACTGATACTCAGAAGTGAACCCATTTTACAAACACCACCAGTCAAAGAATTTACCAAGGGGTGTAGTGAGCATTTTGACCCCACAGGTGTTTTGCAAAAATGTATGCACATCAGATGGTGCAATTTGAGAATTGCAATACGTTGTTTTCAGCTTGTGCCAGTGTAAAAAGTAAGACGACTTATTATTATGCCGTGTTTCCTGGTTTTAGAAACACCCTACATGTGGCCCTAATCTTTATACAACAGGGCTTAGGAGTAAAAGAGCATCTAGTGCATTTGAGGTCCAATACGGCGATTGAAGCAGCATGTGCTAATAACTGTAGAGGCGCTGGGTGAAACAGTTCATGGAACACCTGAGAAGTGAACACATTTTGGAAATTCTGACACCCCAGTATTAAGAGGTGGCGTGAGCATTTTAACATCACAGGTATTTTGCAGTAATTAATGAGCAGGGGATGGTGCAAAATGAAAATTATTAAAAACTTTTTTTTGCCCCTATTCTGCTCTCACTAGAACTTGGACAAAGGCATGTATGGTTAGAATATAAAACACTATAGATTGTTTATTTCCATTAACATCTTTAATATTCTTGAAGTGCATCTCGCTCAGAAGAATAATGTTTCCAGTCAGCCGCCTAGCCGTTTTCATTCCAACGCTATTCAGCAATTGCCAACAAATATCGTCTACCAAGATTACGTTTACTGTCCCCTGATATATGAAATAACTTGGCAAAGGTTCGATCTGTACTTCTCACTGGTTCACTCAGCACTAAGCCAGCTGAAGAGTTCATTTTCACATTTAGTTGTTTACTGAATGGCGGAATACAATTACGGAAAATATGTAACCATTTTAAACTATTCTAAAGGCATAAACAATTCGGCATTTCACTTATGAGACCTACTGCTGTTCCACAGTCCTGCCAAGTTCTAGCGGCCCTAATAGAGAAAATAAAATTAAAGTCCACAAGGTGAAATGTATATCAGGATCATGGAAGATATTTAGAAATAACTCAAAAAGGTAAAAAGCCAACATTCATTTTGCCGATACAGTTGCCAACTGGCTCCTGGCGCAATTTCAACCAGCTCATTAACTTGTCTCATTACTCCACACATAATAGTCACCTATCACATTTGATGGGCACAATCATGCAAAGTACATTCACTATTATAATAAACCAACTAATGACAAAAATGTCATAAATGTGTGAACCTCTACCAATCCGCAAAATAATGGAAACCCATCCCAACTGTCAGTGTAAAGATGACCTCACATGTGTAGTGAATATCCATTGCAATAAATTTTAATCATAGAAGCCGCCAGTAGAATAATTTTAAATTTAGTGACGACCTGATCTTTCTCCACCAAAGATCACAAAAATACCCTTTATACAGTGGTCAAGATATTTAGCCTCAGGATACAATATTTTTTACTTACAATGGTCTTTCCAGTCAGCATGGCCATTTCTTTGGTAAAACACGTATACAGTGTGGTACTACATGTCCTGTACTGTCCTCTGTCTGTGGCAGGATGAGCTGCTCCTTTGGAAGTCAGGGGAGGGTGGTTCCCCTTTTTTTGGGGTACACTGTGCTATACAAGACCCTGAAAAAGCTCCTGTCCTTACTATAGAAAGTGATTTATAGCTCCAAGCAGCCATTTCTGACTTACAAGTAGGGACGTCCTTTTTCTATCTAAGCCATATGCTCATTTTTCTTAATTCTTCATTTTCTATGATCTCGAGATGACATTTTGGGGTTTTTCAAACCAATTGCTAGTTTTCCATAAAGTTATGGACTCAAGTTGAAAAGGTTCCAACAGACAATAGTGTCCTGGAACCAATTAAAATTGTAACTTTAGGGACCATTGTACTTATGAATCACTGGCATTTCTACCCAAAATGTTTAATTCTGCCTGTTCTGTATTGTCTGTAGCAGCTTTGTGTCCGTGTTGCAGGCCGCATGCTACCCCGCAGCTGCACCCTGTGCACGTGTGATCTGCATAATCTACAGTCTTATTAGCTATGAGACATCATTTATAGGAAAAGAAAATGAAACTCATATGTTCAGCCTAGCAATATCTTCAAAAGCATTTTCCACAGATTATAAATCTTCCTTTGTGATTGACTTGACAGTTGCATCACTACACAATTACGGTATTCTACGATGTAATAAATAAAGAATTAGCTGGGCTCTAAGCAAACAGCTGAAAAATGAGCCAAAACATACAAGACTAGTGATGTCACCATCACAATCCTGCAGCGCCAAACCAGGGAGGCTTGAATTATTGTGAAATACAACTCCCATGGGGCATCTGCTAATGTTCCAGTAATGAAGAAAACGTTGCAAAATGAAAAAAATGTGCGCCACATATTTTGTGAACATATACTCTTCAGCTACACATATGCTTGCTAGATGGGAAATGGCAGTACTCTATATAATATTTAGACAATAGGAAGTTACCATAACTTGTCAGTAATCTGAACTAGGTTTCTTCAATTCTGAGCTCTGCTGGCTACCCCTGTGTACCATATGCGTACTGTATGTTTGACTGAATCTGCTCTGTATCAGAAAATAGGGTTTTAGCCCCTTAAAAGCTATATTAAGAAACTAATTCGCATGTCATTTTAGACCTTTTTAGATAAAAAAAATATATGAATAAATTAAACCATCTTCAGTAGCGGAAATTCATTTAAAGAACACTCACCTGTCAGCACTAACTAGAATAATTTCAAACTTTTGACCCAACTCTTTAATTTTCCGGTAAGACTCCACCAGGACTCTGGTCAGACTTCGACATGGAGGACACTGCAATGTAAACATACATACCATTTTTATCTACATATGGAGGTGGATATCAGTGAAATTGCATGTTGCCATAATAATTAAAAGGGCTGTCCTCTCCGTTACCATTGATAGGCCATAAGTATCTGATCAGCAGGAATCTGACACCCCACCATCCTACCAATCAGCCTTTTCAGAGTGGCTCTGATGCCAGAACTACACAGCTCTGTCCACTGTGTAATGGACAGAGCTGGTTCCTGCAGTTTCACGCTCAGTCCATTGGGTAAACATTGTTTACAAAAATGATATAGCTGTGTTGTTCCGGCACCAGAGCTAGTCTGAAACACTGATCGGCAGGATTGTGGGGCGTTAGACCTCCGCTGATCAGATATTGATGTCCTATCCTGATGATGGGCCATCTATTGTAAAGGACTGAAAAACCCCTTTAAAAGGTTTGGGCAAGAATGGGGAGGGGGGCACCATTTGCCATGAAACAAGGAAATCAGGTCACCGCCAGTCATTGGGTACAGTCAATGTTAAACCGTAAGTTTATAGAGAGGGAACCCAGTGTGGCATCTCAGGCTGAGAGGACAAGGTACGGGGAGCCAGCACTGGGAACCAAGTAATCTTTCCTTAACAGATCTGGCCAAGTGGGCACAACCCCTCTAAAGACCTATTCACAAAAACCATGTTCAAGTCAGGGTGCCATCTGAGTGTAAAACGGGCAGCATGCTGACTGAACGCTGGCACATTAATCAATGGGCCGATTAACACATCTGGTTTTTCTTCCTGGCATGCGATCTTGATCCCATTACTGCCTTGACTCCAAATAATCATCTTCAGTATTCAGGGCATGGTAAAAATTATGCACCCCCTTTAATTACTTTTCCGATTGATTGTACTCACCCAGTGTGCAGAGAAATATACACCAACATAAGAACCTTCCAGGGTACTACTATCCTGGGACTGACCATTCTTCCTGAGCAAAGGACCTGCAATAACTTCACTGAAGGGCTTTGGACCCCAAGGGAACTCTAGACCTGTGTAACATAATAATTGAATTTGAATTATTCGTTATGATCGCTTATGTTTAGCTATAGAATATTGTAACAGAATTTCAGTAAAATTCTTAGTTTGCAAAGTACTGCACTATACCGGTTCATCTTATATAACTGTAGCTACAGCTTAAATGTTCATTTTTTTTTACTTTTACTTTTTTAGATGCATTGCTAGTATGATGAAAATTTGCACTTAAATAGATCCCAGACAAGCTGATGTCCATATTACACCTTAGTAGGGCTTATAGACATCATAGAGAAGGGTCAGTCACTCATGGCTTGCCCTCCCCCATTAGCCAGAAGATAAATGCACTCTGTGAGAGCTGTCATCACTCTGGCAGACTTGGGAATTACATACATGGCTACTCATTTGAATGAGTGTCATGTAATGCCACATTTTCCAGCACCAACTTTGTTTTAAAAAGGGATTGCTCTTCATAAGACAACGCCGTTAACCCCTTAAGGACCCTCCCATACATGTAGGCCACTGGTGGACGTGACTTAGGGACCAGCGCTGCACATGTAAGGCGGGCTGATCGGGCAGGTGCAGGAGCTGCGCCAGCCCAATCAGCGGCACGGACCCGGCAGCCGCTGACAGCTAGGTCCCTGCTGCATATGCAGGCATCGGTGAAAACAAAGATGCCGGCGTGTTAACCCGTTGTATGCCGCGGTCAAAGCTGACTGCGGTATGCAGAGGGTACGGGTGCCCTCCGCTTCCCCATCGGGTCCCCGCGCTGCAGTGGCGAGGACCTGATGGCAGAGAAGGCAGCCCGATGCCTTCCATAGGCATCGGAGCTTGCCTTCTACGGAAGCATAAAAGCTGACAGCCAATGCATTACAATACAGGTTGCATTGTAATGCATTGCAGAGGGAATCAGACCCCAGAAGTTAAAGTCCCAGAGTGGGACAAAAATAAAAAGTAAAACTAAAAAAAAGTGTTTTTCATAATAAAAATAAATAAAGTTTCAAGTAAAAAAATTTTTTTTAAAAATCCCCAAATAAAACACACAAAATAGTTAAAAAAAAACAAACCTGAAAAAAAAAAGAAAACCAGACATAGTGTATTGCCACGTCCATAACGACTGGCTCTACAAAAATATCACATGATCCACCCCCTCACCTGAACGCCACAGAAACAATAAAATAAAAACTGTGCTAAAACAATCATTTTTTTGTCACCTTACATAAAAAAAAACACCAAGCGATCAAAAAGGCCTATGCCCCCACCCCCAAAATAGTACCAATCTCATCCCACAAAAAATGAGACCCTACCTAAGACAATCGCCCAAAAAATAAAAAAACTATGGCTCTCAGAATATGGAGACACTAAAACCTGATTTTTTTGTTAAAAAAATGCTGTTATTGTGTAAAACTTAAATAAATAAAAAAGTATACATATTAGGTATCGCCACATCCGTAAGAACCTGTTGTATAAAAATATCACATGAACTAACCCCCCAGATGAACACCGTAAAAAAATAAAAATGGTGTAAAAAAAAGCCATTTTGTATTGTCGCATCCGTAACAACCTGTTCTATAAAAATAGCACATGATCTAACCTGTCAGATGAACATTGTACACAGGGGCGAAAACAAAAAATAAAAACGGTGCCAAAACAGCTATTTTTTGTTACCTTGCTTCACAAAAAGTGTAATATAGAGCAACCAAGAATCACATGTACCCTAAAATAGTACCAACAAAACTGCCACCTTATCCCGTAGTTTCCAAAATGGGGTCACTTTTTGGGGGTTTCTACTCTAGGGGTGCATCAGGGGGTCTTCAAATGTGACATAGCAACTTAAAATTATCCCAGTGAAATCTGCCTTCCAAAAACCATATGGCGTTCCTTTTCTTCTGCGCCCTGCCGTGTGCCCGTACAGCAGTTTACGACCACATATGGGGTGTTTCTGTAAACTACAGCATCAGGGCAATAAATATTGAGTTTTGTTTGGCTTGTTTGACTGTTAACCCTTGCTTTGTTAGCGTAAAAAAATGGTTGAAATGGAAAATCTGCCAAAAAAGTGAAATTCTGAAATTGCATCTACATTTTCCTTTAATTCTTGTGGAACACCTAAAGGGTTAATTCCAAAGTTTGTAAAATCAGTTTTGAATACATTGAGGGGTGTAGTTTCTAAAAATTGGGTCATTTATGGGTGGTTTCTTTTATGTAAGCCTCACAAAGTGACTTCAGACCCGAACTGGTCCTTAAAAAGTGGGTTTTTGAAAATTGTCGTAAAAATTTTATGATTTGCTTCTAAACTTCTAAGCTTTTTAAAAAGAAAATGTAATTTACAAAATGATCCAAACATGAAGTAGACATATGGTAAATGTAAAGGATTAACTATTTTTTATGACTACGGGAGTCAGACCACTCATTGGTGGTTTTGAAAAGTTTTAATAGGATAGAAGTCTAGTAAGGGAGGCAGAAGAGCACTGACAAGAAGTTGCATGCTCCTGAGCCACACAGTTTTTTGCATTTTCATTTTGCGTTTCCCTGCCTTCCCGTTTTTCGTTTCCCTACCTTGCCAGAGCCATAAAATTTTTATTTGTCTGTTCACATAGCCAAATGAGGGTTATTTTTTTTTTGCGGGACAAGTTGAACTTTCCAATGCCACCATTTAATATTGCATATGATGTAGTGGGAAGCGGGAAAAAAATTCCAAATGGGGCGAAATTGCAACAAAAAAAAAAGCAATTCCACCACAGTTGTACGGGTTTTTTATTTACGACGTTCGATGTGCAATAAAACTGATCAGTTACTTTTATTCTACAGGTCAGTACGAATCTGGCGATACCTTATATGTTTTTTTGTCACCATATTTTGACCCCTATAACTTTTTTGTAATTATGTGTACGCAGCTGTACGGGGGCTAATTTTTTTGCGGAGAGATCTGAACTTCTTATTGATACCATTTTGGGGAGTGTTTGACTTTTCGATCACTTTTTATAAAAAATGTTGTAGAAAATAAAGCGACCAAAAATAGCGAATTGGCTATTTGGATGCTTTTTTACGTTTTGCTGTTTGCCGTATGGGGAATATATTTTTATACTATGGGCGTTGTCGCACATCGTGACACCCATGATGTGTATTTTTATTTATTTAAGTCTTTTATTTTGGGAAAAGGGGAGGTGATTAGAATTTTTATGAATTTTTTTTTTTTTTTACTTCCCATAGGAAACTATAACAATCAATCATCTGATTGCTATTATCATAGACTCCAATGAACTTGCATTGGAGTCTATGATGATTTTACTACTTTCCTATGGAGCCCTATTACAGGCAAGGGCTCCATAGGAAATACTATGCAGCAGCCTCCTGTCATTCACAAAGACAGGGGCTGCTGCACACACACTCCGGCTCCTCCGATCGCCACACGGAGGAGCCGGAGCACCACCGAAAGCGCACGCTGAAAACCGCTCGCGCTCAGATGTTGTGGTCAGGATTGACCATGGCATCTGAGGGGTTAAAGGTCTGCGATCGGCATTACTGCCAGTTGTGGACATGAGTACTATTACGGCGCTGGTCGGGAAGGTGTTAAAGAGTAACTGTACTTTTGACATGTCACAGTGCCATGTCAGATGTTTAGATTGGTGACAGTCCAGGTGCTAAGGCCTTCACCATTTGCTGAAATAAGTGGTAGAAGCACTCAGCTGAGCATTGTGCCACTCACCTCTCCTGGTAATGGGCTCATACATGTTAAAGGATTAAAGTTTATTGAACTTTAAAAATGATGTGCAAATGGTTTACATGCAGTAAGACGTACCACCTATTAATGTCTGAATTACTGTCTGTAGCTGACACAGCCCTGTAAGCTTGTCACACAGCCATGCCCCTCTCATGTCCGTATTTCACATGCTGGGCAGCAAACAATGCAGTGTATGTGAGCAAACCAGTAACAGAAGAGAAAGGGAGCTATTACACCACTACCTTACATATTGTAATAGAGAGGCATGCAGATTGCTGAAGACAGTGGGGAAATCAGTGAGAAGAGAAAGGAATCATGGGTAATCCCACTTCTAGAAAGCCCTAGCATCATTAAAACAAATGTGCATCACAGTGCTAGGCAAGACAATAAAAAAAAAAAATACTTTTGAGCTCATCTGGTGAGCATTCATAGATATTCTTACGGCTTATTTTTATTAAGCCCTTAAACACCTTTAAGCTGGCCATACACTTAAGATGGAACTGTAAACTTGCATACTCTACTAGGCTTATCATGCATGTTTATTTCAATGGAAAGAGGGGAATAAACAGCTGCCGCATAACACTGTCAGATGGTTGTCTACTGGGGGAAATTGGATCAGCAAGTTGAAGTCCTTCATGCCCAATACCGCTTCCCCCATAACACTCCTGTCTCCAGGTGGCAGTCAGTACTCGATAATACATGATGTGTGGATGTAGCTAAAGTTTATAGCCGGCTTTATACAAGAAAATGTACTTGGGTAAGTGAAGTGATCCCCTAACAGCACACACATTTACATTTTTTCATGGACAGAGAAGTCTAGATCTTTTGTGTAAGAATAAAAGATACTAACCTTCTGGGTCATCTCTTATTAATAAGAGGCCGTTTCTACACACAACCTTCCCAGTGGATGCTTCAATAAAGATAAGTGAGGGAATGTTGGAAATTCTGTACTTGTTCCAAAGTTTCAACTGTTAGGAGAAGAGAAACCCAATTACAATAAACTAGAAGTGAAATAGAGTATAACATTTTATTTCTGAAAAGCAAGCGCATGCTTAATCAAAACTAACTAAAGCAAGTTATTCCAGGAAGATGTGACCACCCAAAAGACATTTCTTTAGATACATTCATACTTTCCATACTTTGCTGGTGGCTGCTATGCTCCATCCTTTAACTAGAGAGCTTCTAAAGCAGCAAAAAAACCATCAGCTCAGCTGAACCTGAATTCCAGATCCATAGACATCAGTATAGTTCAAATGTAATGAGAAAAAGCCTCCAGGAAGAAAAGTAAAAAAGCTAAATAAAACCAAGTGATTACATAGGACATAGCGTCAGACCAAAACCTAATTGAGATATATTTTGTATATCCAAGCAATGTTAAACCAAAGCCACTTGACGGACCACATATGGAATATAGGGGCTTATTTACTAAAAACTCTTAGTAAAAGACCGCCAGGGTAAGATGCGGTTAAATTCTTAAGAGGTGAATATCTCCAAATACCTTTGTTGCATCTTTTGCCGTCCATGTGCCAGAAACTGAAACCTACTTCAGCTACAAGATGGTGAAGATATCAGTTAGAATTTACACTAGATTTCTGGCGGAAATTGTTGTAAATGTGTCAGACCGTGGTGGCCTCAGCCCATTCTGCTAGGCGCCACACACTTGTTTAAAAAGTGCCGAGAGCAGCGAGAAACACAGAAAGTCACAAAAAGGGAGTTTGTGCACAAATCTGGGAATTTGTATGCCAGGAAACTTGTGCCAAGTTTTGTAAATGATCTCCATTGTGTACAATTTTGGGTGCTTGACATAGCTGAACTGTAGCAAAGCAAATGAGGGTGCCCAAAGTAATTAAGGTAATGAGTGGATCACAGCGCCAAGATGATCAAACTTTAGGCTATTTCCTTTGTTAAAATAAAAAAAGAGACGGTTTAGCAGTGATCTACTCCATACACACAAATCAGAGATCTGTCTAATGTTTTATACCCAGGCCTGTAACCATGACAAGGCATCCATAATGTATACAGAATAGAAGGTTTACACCCCAGCATAGAGGAGATTTCTTCACTAGAAAAGCAGTAAGACTATGGAGCTCTCTGCCGGAGGAAGCTGTCATGGTTAATTTATCGAAGGAACGTAAAAAGGGCCTGGATGCCTTTCTGAAAAATATAATATTACAAATTACATGTACTAGTTTGCTGGAGATGGATCGTCGATCCAGATATTTATTCTGATTACCAAATTCGGAGTCATGATGACCTGGAATGGAACAAGGAACACTTCAAATGCTTCCTTTATGATTAGGAGTAGAGATGAACGAATTGATGACCTATGAGGGGTTGTCCCCGCAGGTGATGAAGCGCCTTTCTGCCGCTGGATTTACAGGGCCAGACATTTAGGCTACATTCACATAACTACAAAAAAAAAAAGGCTGTTAAAAATGGCAAAATAGTCTGTTTTTAACAGCCATTTTTTCACTGATACCTTTAAAAAAAAAACAGCTATTAAGAACTGTCCCCTTCTATTGTTTGGAGTTCATTTGGCCATGAAAATGACCAAAAATAGCACAAATTCTATTTTTGGATGCCCATTATTCATGGGCCATTAAAAAATGGCCATGTGAATAACCCCATAGACTACAATGATTCTGAAAATGGTTGTGTGACAACTGTTTGAAAAACATCTGTGTGAATATAGCCTTAGCCCGGCCCGACAATTTACTACTTTCGATGCCACTCCTATTAGCTGAGCAAGGACAGAGGCTCATCTTCTACTTTGCGGCTGCCACTCTGCAGGCGCCCCTCACAGTGACAGCTTCGAAGCCCAGCCTCTGCCAATTAGAACTCGTCAGGGCTGGGCTTAAAGTCTGGCCCTTTAATCTAGAGGCAGGTGGGCGCTTCTTCACCTGCAGGGTCAGCCCCTTACAGTTAAATTAGGAGTTATAGTTAAGCAAGTGGTCAGTGCTGAATGCCACAGATTAAAGACGTGTGGAAAGTAACCCATAGGTATAAAAAGAACACCTTACGGACAAAATAACTTCTAGAAGTGAATGGAGCAGTGTTCATATATGCGTACTACCACTCCATTCACACAGGGCATTTTGGGTAGTTCTGACGCTAGAAGTCTGCACCTGAACCATACAGATCCATCCACTGTGTAGTGGACAGAGCTGGATACTGCAGTGCTGCTCCTATTGAAGTGACCAACTACCCCCACCACACAATGGATGGACTTGTGTATTTTCTGCGCCGAAATACCCCAAAACAGCAGGGGTATGGGGTGTCAGACCTCAACGACCAGACATTGATGATCTATCCTGCTCTCCCCAGCCCCCACCTAGTGCGGTCAGCCATTTAGCGTGGCCAAAACTGCTAACAGGGTCTTAAGGTGCATTTACATGGCCCGAGAATCGGGCAGATTATCAGGAACGACCGTTCTTGATAATCAATCTGGCCATGTAAATGTGCCGCCAATCACCCAATGAATGAGCAAAATGCTCATTCATCAGGTGATGCTGTCATTAATGCAGGCACCACCACTCAGGTCTTCTGGGCAGAAGATCATGTGGTCTAAACAGGGATCTGCTGCCCAGAACCCATGATTCTGAATGAGGACGAGGGTTCGCTATAGCCATCCCTCATCCTGTGAAGATCTCTGCATCTAACGAGCAGCCGACTGTCGGGAAGGAACACTTCCTACCCACTCAGTCAGCCCGTGTAAACAAGTCATTATAGGAAGAACCACGTCAATAAGGATTTAATTACAGTGAAACGTATTGGTCATCCAATGATCTAGATTCTAGGTCAAGTCAATTAACAGCACAATGGCAAGAAGTGACGCAGACATGGGCAGGTGGCTGACAGGTCTGTGAAGCAAAGCAATAAGGGGCAGACTCCAAGCACATCTGGGAATTCATACAAATATAAGAAGGATATTAAAGCAAGCTGAAGGGGAAAACCTAATACACAAGATCTGCTTGTGCCTCCATAACTGATTGTTTTTTTTCTTCTTTAAATCTGGGAACACTCTGCCTTAAGACCTGCAAATCCAAACTTATTTCCAAAAGGTCAAAATACAGAGAAACCTCTCCAAAAGAGAGGGGCAGATATCCTGTGGCACACTTTGGTCTCCACCATATATACTGTCTTTTTGAGAAGGCCACTCCCCTAGGAGACCACCTTTCGAAGCAGTTTTGGGTGGTCACCTCCTCTCTGAAATCAGAGTAGGGTCTTTTAAATGTGGACATCAGAAATGTATGTGTTGTTATAAAGTCATGCATATCTCTAAACACTTTGGGGGTCATTTGTTAAGACCAGCGTTTTAGGATCCAGTCTTAAAAAGGCCCTGTGCTAGATCTGCCGACGTTATGTAGAGGCGCCGGCCTCTACATAACTTCAGCGGATCCACCCCTGCTTTTAAATCTACGCTAGCTCTCTTGCTGCTGTAGGTTTAGACCATTTTCTACACCTAAAACAGGAGTAGAAAATGAGGAATGAGACGCCCCCTTTCCCCGACACAACTCACTTTTGTAGACCTGGCGTTAGCGGGGGGGAAAAGTAACAGATTGCAGCACAAATAAACTTTGCGACATAATCTGTGCCAGAAATATGCCCAATATAGGGGTATTTCTGATCGTAAATGACCCTCTTTGTGTCTACATCTAACAACACATTGCAATACATTAACTGTAGGTAGCACAAACTATGTTGTGTACTTTGTCGCATGTAGTGTATTGTGTGCGCCACAGGACACTTAAAAATGAGAGTATGCCGATATCTGCGGTTTCCCAGCACTGTTCTGAAGTCCATGCATGGGATACTTTCCCCCTTATTGTTCAGGCAGGGGATTACAAGGGTTATGCACCACTTAGGTTTTCTGGAGCCGCATGTCTAAGGGTTCGGTCACATCTCCAGTGTGAAAACACTACCAGAGTACACTGTATCCGGCGTAGCTTTCTGCTGGCATTTATGCCAGAGAACTACCAAATCCCATTATAGTGAATGGGGATCCAGGGGTATCCGGCTATGCCAGTATTCGGTTCCTCTGCTGGAACAGACTACTGGGGTACACACCAGACATGTGAACCTAGCCTAAAGGACTGAATCGGAGGCACAATCTGAAACTTCATTATTAAAATACAATGGAGGAGATTTATCAAAACTGGTGCAAAGGAAAACTGGCATAGGCTTCTTTCACATTTGTGGTGCAGCTCTGGCAGGCTCCTCTGGCATGGAGTGCTGGCAATCAGCCGGACAAAAAACGTTCTGTTCAGCGTCATTTTTTCAGCTGAATCCTGTCATATTTGCCAGGTAGTGGCCGGATCTCCACCGGAACCTATTATAGTTAATGGTGCTGGCAGACATCTCGGTAATACCGTATCCGGTGAGCTGCTGTGCAGCAAATCTGAAACCAGCTTTAGCTAGCCCATCGAAACCAATCAGAGTGATCCTTTCATCTTCCAAAGGAGCTCCGAAAAATGAAAGGTGGATTCTGATTGGCTACTATCCACAACAAAACCAGTTTTGATAAGGTTTCCCCAATGTGTCATTTTGGCTTTTAAACCTACGATTGTTAGCCAACACTGTATGTTTTATAATAATTTCACTGTGATATTTACTAATGAATAGGCAAAGGATTTGCAGGATAGGCTAGAAGTGGTTGGCAGTGGGTAGTATATGCATCATGAATGTCCCACTGTTCTCATTGCTGTGACCACACTCACTTTTCTTTTGAGTCAAAATAAAGACGTTTCTTTGATGGACTTTTCATAGACCGCACATTTCTGTGTATTCTAATTCCAGATGAGCTGGCTATGTATGGTATTATGAATAAATGTACTATTGGGTGTTACCAGTGTGGGGGGAGGGGTCCCTGCAGTCTGACAGTGTCCAATCAGTGCTGCCAGACTGCGCAGGGACACACCCTTAACTGGTAACATCCAGTTTTACATTTATTCACAAACTTCCAGTAGGAATAACAGAGGAATGGTGCAACATAGTCAAAATTATTATTACATGGAAAAATGCAAGTATTTACTACAACAGACAAATCAGGAGATGGTGGCAGGTCCTCTTTAAAAGGAACACAACACGACTGCGTGCTTTACTTTATATAAATGCATTCACGCAGTGAATTTCTTCATTTTTTTTTTCAACACGTAGAGGCTCCATCCATACTGCTTATAGTAAACATTGTTAGGCGGCTACCAAACTGATGATATAATGCGAAAAAGGGAGTATTTTTCCCCAACGCTTGACAGCCTATATATAACCTGCACAGAAGGAAGCACACCTCATGTGTTACATATATCGGTGCACATTCATCCTTGTGGCATCGTTCTCACCCTCCAGCGGCCTGTAGTGCAGGCTGTAACTGCTTATGAAGCTCCTCAGACCACAAGATTATTCTGTGTAATGTAATAGAATAAACTGAAGGCCGGGAGGGGAGATGCAGCTGCAGATTCCCTTTCTGTTATCCTGCATGCTAAAAGAGAGGAGGTAAAGCGGGAGCTAGCCATACGAGGAGTCTGCACAACAAAAAAACGTGCCATCTGTCTAATGGCACCAACTGATTTTCTGAGACAGAATCTGCCACGTGTGAAGGCAAAGCGGACAAATGAAAGCAGCAAGTCAAGTTGGAAACAAATCTACTGACAGACGAAAAGTCCCATCCACCGTCTGGCTCCGACAGAAAAACGATATCACAGTAAATATGAATTTACATTTTCCAATGTTTCCCAAAGAACTATTTCTTGCAACAATGTACTATAATTAGTACGTATTCTTATTAAATATTATCTGGCTTGAAAAACTAAATGTATGAAGTGAGCCTAGGGTCTTATTCACACGTCAGCTCTCCACAGAATCAGCATGCTTTGGTTTGTTTATTCAAGGGGTCTGAAAAAATCACAGACAGCATACAGATGCCAACCATGCGCTGTATTGAAGGCTACGTTCACAGTGGCGTTGTGAATCCGGTAGCCTGATCCGACAGCTGGATGGTAACCACTGCATAAAGCAGTATTTCTCTGACCGAAAGCCGGCATTTTTATATAATATATATATATATATATATATAGAAGAAAAATGACGGCACTGGTCAAAAAGAGAAAATGTATTGCTGGGTGCACGTTCCAAGGTATAGGTATCTTACCCCAAAATAATGCAGAAAAAGCGAACAGCACTCCAATAAAAGTGGAAAAAAGGAACTCCTTTATTCACCTGAACAGTGCGACGCTTCGGCTCCTATTTTGAAGGAGCCGAAACGTCGCACTGTTCAGGTGAATAAAGGAGTTCCTTTTTTCCACTTTTATTGGAGTGCTGTTCGCTTTTTCTGCATTTTATATATTATATATATATATATATATATATATATATCTCTGAAAAAGGCCAAGTTAACACTTCAGTTATTTGATCAATTATTTCCATCAGTTATTGGGAGCCAAAACGAGGTACGGGGCAAAAGCACAGAACTGGTGCAGATCTTCACCATCTTCAGAAGGGCTCATGCACACGAACATAGGCCTTCCGAGACATACGGTCCATATGTCCTGGAGCGGCATCGATCGTGTGCACAGCATCATACATCATAGGTTACAATGAGGCTGTGCGCGTCACATGAGTGCGGGACAGTAGGCCTGCGAGCGGACCGTCGCACACAGCATCATAGTAAAATATGAAGCTATGCGCTCCCGTGCACACGATCGATAGCGCTCCAGGACATATGGCCCGCTCACGGACCGTATGTCTCGGAAGGCATATGTTCGTGTGCATGGGCCCTAATAACTGGAGTGTGAACTCGGCCTATGACCAGTTCGCTTTCTGTGACTGTTGTGCCAATGAGTGAAGCGCGTGGCTTCTGAGCAGCTGTTTCAAATCTTCCTCATCAGCCAAAGCTAACACAGATGTAGAGTCCATTAGAGGATCCTCAAGCTGAGCTTTGCGCTGCCCTCAGAGACAAGAAACTACAATCTGCCTGGTAGATTAACCTCCAAAGTGCTGGACATGTCAGAGAAACCCTGAACTTTACCAAATACAAGGTATAAAAGTATCTAGTTTCCCCTTACAGCTCACAATACTCGTGTCACCTTATTCCATGCATCATCTGAAAGTATGCTACACTACTTTGACTACTTTTCTAGCATGCGTCATGCAAGTGGCCAGAGTGTGACTTCTAAAGATGTACATGAACAGGCTTTTACACAGGCTGACAATTTCCCATAATATAAATGTGCCGCCCTTCATCCAACAAACGAGCAAAACATTTGTCGGGTTTTCACTGTTTGTGGGCAGCACATTGTCCGTTGTACACAGCTATGTGCTACCGGCAAACAATTCATCTGTATGGGGATGAACGATCACAGTAGCGGTTGTCCATCCCCTCTGATCTCCATACAAAGGGGATGACTGCTGCATGTAAATAGAGCTCACACAAGCTGGTTTTATTCCCATACACCATACAGGGAAATTTCCCGGTAGCCCGTTGCCCAGGGATGTCTGTGCACTCATCATGGCCGCCAGCTGGGTACATAATCAGGTACTTAAGCCACTGGCCAGCATCCACAGGTACCCTCCTGAATTCTACTGTGTCACTGTCCTCAGGAGAGTGATACAGTTGAATACTGTAAGCTGATGGCAGTATTTTATGGTGCACTGTGGTATTTTATTCTGCTGGGGCAGCATTTTGTGCTGCACTAAGGTACTGCTAGCCCTCCCTCTCCACTTCTATTGGCCCTGTCTATGTCTACTGGCCCCCCTTCTGTCAATCTGAATCCACCTACAACATGGGGCTATTTTTAGGTTTATGTCCAGGGTCACTTTAAAGGGGTTGTCTCATCATGGACAATGGGGGCATATCGCCAGGATATGCTCCCATTGTCTGATAGGTGCGGGTCCCAAGCTGGCTCCCCACAGAAGTGAATGGGAGCGTACCGCGCATGCAAGGCACGGACAGAAACACCACGGAAGCACGCCTTAGTGCTTCCGTGGGGTTCCGTGCCTCCGTTCCGCACCGCAGCTCCGGATTACGGACCCATTCGACTGAATGGGTCCGCATCCGTGATGCGGGGAGCACAAGGCCGGTGCCTGAGGGCCGCAATACGGGTCACAGCCGTGTGCATGAGACCTAAATCGGTATTGTTACATATATAGCCATGGGAAGGAATCAGGTTAATGACGGATCACTAGGGACATTGAACATAACATACACAAGTCCACAAATGATCTTATACTTGTCAGACCACGTGGAATGGAAACTGGTCTAACATTTCGAAAATCCCATTCCAATCACAGCGATGGAATGGCCTCAAATATTGTAAGCATATAAACCTCACAGTCCAAACCAAGAGTTAATGAAATCACATTGCACAACAGGCCGCACCTATGTAAAGGCGCAGCCAAAATAAGGCGATGCTTACAGTCTTCTGTAGTAACACACACTTGTCCGTACAGTCAACTCTAAAAGCTTTGTCCGTATTCATAATCTCTTTTAGCAGTGCTTCAATGCATTTGAAAGTAAAAAATATTCTTTTTTGCTTTGTATCATAATGGAGAAGGAGATGTGATCGAGCGCTGTCATTAGCACCCCTTTCAGAATGTGAGAGGATACAGCGCTATTAATATATGCGTGCTGCTTCTAGATATTACTAAAGCCTCATTGCACAGTGGGAATAAGTGCCACACCGTCATAAATATGTAATTAATCATCTGAACAGGAAACTGAAGGAATTTTTCTGTACAAGATAAAAATATGCTGAAGGGTAATCCAGCTGAAACGTTCTGCATGATTATACATAATCCTTCCAAGGTGGTCTGAGCCTTATGTGGGAATAGCTAAACTCACGAATAGCAATTCAAACCCCAGATCACGTCCCTCACCATCCCAGGCTGACAGCTGCAGGATCTATGATTAGACATGTTAAATACTGCATCACGCAGGTATCCGGTCCAATTACACGGGGCTCATCTGTCCAGCATGTCTGCTGCACCTGCAGTAAGCCTACAAAAAATGCCTTCTTAAGGGTTAAATGGGTTGTCCAAGTTAAAGGGGTTACCCAATGTTTAATATAAGAAATGTAAATCAGACATCATGTAACGCACGACAATACCTTTTATATAATGCAATTGACACTTCTGCCCATGGTTTGCACCTGGTATGTCAGCTCAGTTCCATTAAAGTGAATGGAGTAAGAAGACAGATTTTGGATTGATACCCATCTCATGAGTATGGTCACCTTGAGGCCTCATGTACGCGACCGTATCGATACGAGCCATGTGCATGCCACCATTTGTTCCACATCTATAGAAATGTTCTATCTTTGTCCGCAAAACGGACAACTCTTCTTTTTTACAGGCCAGCAAATGGAAATACGCATGTGGACAGTATATGGCGTGCTGTCTGCATTTTTGAAATGAAGTGGTAGGGATAACCTCCCCATTACACCATAATGCATGTGTGATATAAGACGCATGACTTACATGGAGACCTAAAGAGCACCTGTCAGCAGATTTGTACCTATGACAGGGTACTCTGTGTTGGTCGTATGTTCATATGTGCCCGCATTGCTGAGAAAAATGATGTTTTAATGTATGCAACTGAGCCTCTAGGAGCAACGGGGGCGTTACTGTTACTCCTAGAGGCTTTGCTCTCTCTACAACTGCTGCGTCCTCTCCATTTTAAATGACAGGGCCAGGCAGGGAAAACGTGATTAAGTCTGCCTGGCCCTGTCAATCAAAGTGGTGAGGGTGCGGCAGTTGCAGAGAGAGCAGAGCCTCTAGGTGTAATGGCTACGCCCCCATTGCTCCTAGAGGCTCAATTGGATGTAATAAAACATCATTTTTCTCAGCAATGAGGGCACATATGGACATAGGACCAACATGGATGCCTTCAGCTGAGAAGCGCACATGCACCACCGACCATTTTACCACTAATCAAAATAAGTGGCCATCTGTATAGCCTTGCTGACAAGGATCACATGGGAAGCAAACAAGCGCACGACCAGTACTAATAAAGAATCCACATGTCGCTCATTGTGTAAGAAAATGTTCCTGCAGACAGTGGAGCCATATAATGTAGCAGAGTCGTCTCTTTTTGTTGTATACTGTAGAGCCGATTCACAGAAAGACATAGAATTAAATGGGTTTTGGAGCCTGGCCAGCGCACCATTCCTCTCTGCTTCAGTATTGCTCTGGAAATACTTTATTACATATATAAACTACATGACCAGCCAAAACGTGTGTGCTGCACAGAATATACATTGTGGTACTGATGTACTCCATCACTGAGATTAGTGGTAATAGTCAAACATGGAACTGCGGGCAATCTTTATATCTTTCAGTAATGCACACATCACATTGCTGGGTTCCTCTCGGTCTGAGCATGTATAGAGAAAAGGCACGCTGCCTTATGACTGCCAAAATGCCAGGCTCCATCCACTCTCAGGCCTGGTCAGAGATATCCCTAGCAAAAAAAAAAAAAAAAAAGCAGATTGTTCTTCGCAATGAAACCCTTTACTTAGTCACCGCCTATTGACATCAATGTGGTTTATATAAAATCTACAATTGAGACCACAGAATAAAACCGCCCTTGCTCCGTCACTGAATTTGCCTGAAATGTTTCACAGTTTTTGTAGATAAGTCATTCTTTATGGGCTATGGAAAGGGGGCTCCATCTTTTTACATTATACTGATAGAGTGCAGTCAGCTGCTCCCACACACTTTCAATTATTGGTGAGGTTCTAAAGTGTAAGGCTAGATGCAGACGTGCGTTAAACCTGGACGTGAGCAGTCCGTGGTAGTGCGGGTAGCACACGGCGTCATTGGTTGCTATAACGTCGCGCGCTCCCTGCCGCCGCTGCAGGATAGTACTACACTGGTATAGATCACACCAGTGTACTACTGTAGTTCAGGTTTTTAGATGCAGCTTTTAAAGCCTTAACAAGGAGTAGATTTAAAAAAAAAAAATCCTTAAAGCGTACCAGAGTTAAAAAAAAATAAAAAAGTTTGCATGATGGCTCTCTTCTCTGCACAATTACAACTATGAAGGAAAAGGTCTTTTTTCGGCTTCAATAATGTCTTTGTTAGGGTACTTTTAGGCCCTTTTCACACAAGCGAGCTTTCCGTGCGGGTGTAATGCGTGACGTGAACACATAGCACCCGTACTGAATCCTGACCCATTCATTTCAATGGGTCTGTGTACATGAGTGTTTTTTTTCACGCATCAGTTCTGCGTTGCATGAAAAACGCAGCATGTTCTATATTCTTTGTTTTTCACGCAGCCCTGGCCCCATAGAAGTGAAAGGGGCTTCAGTGAAAAACGCATTGTATCCACAATCAAGTGCGGGTGCGTTGCGTTTTTCACTGATGGTTGCTAAGAGATGTTGTTTGTAAACCTTCAGTTTATTTTAACGCGCGTGAAAAACACATCAAAACGCATTGCACCCGCGCTGAAAAAACTGAACGCAATCGCAGACAAAACTAACTGAATTTGCTTGCAAAATGGTGCGAGTTTCCCTGAACGCACCCTAAACGCATCCGGACCTAATCCGTGACGCTCATGTGAAAGAGGCCTTACACTTGTGTTTTTGTTTTCCGGCATGGAGTTCCGTCATCGGTGCTCTATGCCGGAAAAAAACGCTTCAATTACAGATAATACAACCGCATGTATCCGTTGTATAGATCAGCTTGTATTAACTTTAACTATTTTTTAACATTGCCAAAACGGATCCGTATTAAACGCCACTGAAAGTCAATGGAGGACGGATCCGTTTTCTATTGTCGCAGATTGTGCCAGAGAAAACTGATCAGTTTTTCTCCGCATCCCAGGGCGGAAAGAATACCGCAGCATCCAAAAAACATCCTGATGCATACTGGACTAAAGACATCCTGATTCATACTGAACGGATTTTTCTCTATTCAGAATGCATGGGGATAATACTGATCAGTATTTTTCCGGCATAGAGCCCCGACGACGCAACTCTATGCTGGAAAAAAAAAAAAACAAGTGTGAAAGGGCCCTTAGCCTAACTATTCCCCTCTTCAGCTGTACAGTTAGATACATGTCTCTCACAAGCAGGGGGCCTATCCCTTCTGTTGAATCTGCCAGCAGTGTACTGCTATGACGTCCTTTCCCTTACTTTTCACTATGTTTGTTTTCAGCTCCGGAGCTCACATGGCAAATAAGGAGGGGGGAATCACACTTACAGAAAGGCAGAGGGCACCAAAGATCTTCAGATTCAGTTTTTTTATTAGGTTCAGGATCTCAGCTAGCTCTGACACGCGCCCATTTCCTCTCTGCCTGCTTACAGCTTTTTTCAGATGGATGCAGGCATAATTTTTAAATGAAATGATTTAGATTTTTTTTTATTTACCCCATTCTCTTTCAAATTAAATGGAATTGTGTAAAACTACAGTGACTCTTTAATGGTTACTCCACACCTGACTGTGGCTTTAAAAACAGAATAAAAAAACCTAAGGCCTCTTTCACACGGGCGTCGCTTGTGAGGGCCGGATAGGATGCGGGTGCGTTGCGGGAAATTGTGCAATTTCTCCATGCGAGTGCAATGTGCTTTAATGCGTTTTGCACGCGCATGTGAAAAATTGGATTGTTTGGTACCCAGACCCGAACCCGGACTTCTTCACAGAAGTTCGAGTTTGGGATTCTGTAAATTTTATTATTTTACCTGCAAAAGTACCTTTGACGTGGTGAGCGCGGTGACGTCAGCGCAGATCTTCTATCTTCAATTAGCAGTACCTGTGCTGACGTCACCACTCACCACGTGTTGAGCGCGATTACGTCACCAAAGGTCCTTTTGAAGGCCCCGAAAGGAGAAGAAAGAAGATGATACCCGGCTGCGCGATCAAGTGGATGAGGCGAGTTAATTTTTTATTTTTTAACCCCTCAAGCCACATTTTAGGAAGCATTCTGTATTAAGAATGTTATTATTTTCCTTTATAACCATGTTATAAGGGGAAATAATACAGTAAATTGACTTTAATCAATTTACTTACATCTTCTTCATGTAACCATGCGTGAAAATCGCATTGCATCCGCACTTGCTTGCGGATGCAATGCGATTTTCACACAACCCATTCATTTCTATGTAGCCTGTGTTGCGTGAGAAACGCAGAATATAGAACATGCTGTGATTTTCACGCAACGCACAAGTGATGCGTGAAAATTAATGCTCATGTACACAGCCCCATTGAAGTGAATGGGTCGGGATTCAGTGCGGGTGCAATGCGTTCATGTCACGCATTGCACCCGCGCAGAATTCTCACCCGTGTAAAAGGGCCCTAAACGTGTAGCAGCACCCTTAAGTTGGAAATACACATTAGATATACGTTGGCTGAACCCAGTGAGTTTAGCAGGTTCAGCTGAGCATCTAATATGTACGGCATTCTCCACTGACAGCTAGTCTCAGGGGAGATGAGGATCAGACATGATGGATTTCAACTGCCCAAAACTTCTGTTCTTGGGGAGATAAGCTGTTATGAGGTGTCTGCCAGCAGCTTTTTCCCCTCTCCCCATTTAGTACACCTGCATGCTCAGCCGACGACTGCCCAATGGTTATCGTGGATGACAGTGGATTCTATCCAACCCAATCTTGCTTCCCCAGAAGATATGTGCCAGACAACCTCTTTAAATCATAAAGCTTCAGAGTGGCAGTTCATAACCATGGAAGGCCAAATAACGTTATATTACCTATAAAAAAAAATAATGTATTACTTTTATAATTTAACCTTATATTTCTCCTAAAAACCATGGCAGTATTTGGCATGAGAATTTGCAAGCCAAAGCCAGGAGTGAAACGGGTAAAAAGCAGAATGAAAAGATTGTGTGACATGGCCAAAGAATTGGCAAACATTGGACGAATGTCAGCCTAAGTCGCTTATTTCAGCCGGACCAGCCTACTATCTAATGTGTGTGGACCTCCCGACTCTCGAGGGAAAAGAATGGATTGGATTTCAACATGCTCAATCATTTGGTTCTCAAGGGAGATACGCTGTTGCCAGACATGTCTGGCAGCAGCATATTCTCCTCTCCAATGTGTAAAATGTATGGCCAGCAAATCTCAATATTTTCATCCATACAGAAATTGGAAACTGTAGCCTATTTATGACTTTCAATACAAATGCCAGTACCTGCGTACAAAAAACCATTTAAATAGAATAGAAATGCTTTTGTTAATAGACTGGCACACTATACCTGATAGCAAGTAGAGAGACAATGAGTATTGTAAAATAGATAGCGTTTATTGTCCATATTACAATTAAAATGTAGTTATAGGTGAAAAAACTCAAGGTCAAAATATAGGTAAAAGTTAAAAATACGATTAGGAAATAAAGAATAAAAGTCATATTCAAATTAAATCTAAAATTCCAAGTCTGCTTGTACAAAAAGGAGGTTGGTTTGGCCCACTTATGGTGCCAGTGGGTGTCCTGGTTGGGGATGTCTCTCTGTTAGGCTGCATTCACACGGGCGAGTTTTCCGCGCGGGTGCAATGCGTGATGTGAACAATTGCACCCGCACTGAATCCGGACCCATTCATTTCAAAGGGGCTATGCACATGAGCGATGATTTTCACGCATCACTTCTGCGTTGCGTGAAAATTGCAGCATGTTCTATATTCTGCGTTTTTCACGCAACGCAGGCCACATAGAAGTGAATAGGGAGTCGTGAAAATCGCAAGCATCCGCAATCAAGTGCGGATGCAGTGCGATTTTCCCGCAAGGTTGCTAAGAGACGATCGGGACCCGATCTTTATTATTTTCCCTTATAACATGGTTATAAGGGAAAATAATAGCATTCTCACTACAGAATGCTTAGTAAAATGTGCATTAAGGGGTTAAAAATTAAAAAAATAAACCCACCTTATCCACTTGATCACGTAGTTGCGATCTCTTCTGTCTTCTTCAAGCATTAGCTGCCGGCTAAAGGACCTGTGGTGATGTCACATCACATGGTCCATCACCAAGGTGATGGACCATGTGATGAGCGCAGTGAGGACCTGTGGTGATGTCACATCACATGGTCCATCACCAAGGTGATGGACCATGTGATGAGCGCAGTGACATCATCACAGGTCCTTTAGCCGGCAGCTAATGCTTGAAGAAGACAGAAGAGATCGCAACTACGTGATCAAGTGGATAAGGGGAGTTTATTTTTTTTTATTTTTAACCCCTTACTTAGCATTCTGTAGTGAGAATGCTTTTATTTTCTACAAAATATACAGAATACTCAACCCGAAACCGGACTTCAGTGATGAAGTCTAGCTTCGGGTATGGGTACCAAACATGACGATTTTTCGCACGCACATTACAACAGTTTGCACATACCACCTGGATTTAGGGTTGTTTCGGGTATCGAACTTTCGATACCCAATCGATACTTTTCTCTGGTATCGCGCTCGATACCAGGAAAAGTATTTTATCGATACTGGGCTGCGCTACTGCACAGCCCAGTATAGGAGAGCGTGGCTGCGCTGCTCTCAGCGCGGCCATGTTCTCCTCGGTAGCACAGGGAGAAGGAGGCAGTGTCTCCCTCCCCCTGTGCTGCCGCTGCAACCAATAGAGGGAGAGAGGGGCGGAGCGGGGGCGGGAGGAGGGGCGGGCGCACTGGCCAGCAATGCCTAGTACAGTTTCATTCATAAATGCAGGCAGAAGACACAGGCTGCCGACACCTGCCTGTGACCCAGCACTGCGATCTGTGGCAATTAACCCCTCAGGTGCGGCACCTGAGGGGTTAATAGCCTCTGATCGCAGCGCTCGGTCACAGGCAGGTGCCGGCAGCCTGTGTCTTCTGCCTGCATTTATATATGAACGTTATTAGGCTGGCCAGTGCTCCGCCCCCCTAGTATTAAAACATTGGTGGGCAGGGTCCCCCTCCCTAGTATTAAAACATTGGTGTCCCCCCCTTCCCCCAGTAATAAAATCATTGGTGGCAGTGGCCACAGAGTCCCCTCACCTCCTCCTCATTGGTGGCAGTGGCAGTGATCGGAGCCCCAGCAGTGTAATGCTGGGGCTCCGATCGGTTACCATGGTAACCAGGATGCTTCTGAAGTCCTGGCTGCCTTGGTCTGCTCCCTGCTGCTGTGTGCACAGAGCACAGGGCAGCAGGGAGAGGGTGAGATCCTATTCACCCTGATAGAGCTGTATTAGGGTGAATAGGATGAGAATATCCCAGGTTCGCCGCGTCTCAAAAGTCCAAACTATTAAAAAATCCACTTTATGCGGTGAACGCCGTAAAAGAAAAAAAAAGAAAAAGAAAAAATGCACGATTCGCCATTTTCTTTTAGTCGCCTTGTCCCCACAAAAAAGTAGGATAGGACTGTTGTATTATGAGCCGGCGGTTTCATAAAATGTGGAATGCACGCAAATTTTTTTGGCGTTTTTATTTTTTTGGCGTGGTATCGAATGGTATCGAGTATCGCAATACTTTTTTATGGTATCGATACCGAATCAAAATTTTGGTACCGAAACAACTCTACCTGGATTATTAGAGGATATAGTGACTCCATCATTTAATGAGACAGACTACCCCACTATATAAACATTGGACAAGTATTGGCTGGAATAAGCAGTAAAACAGTTTCCTACCTTGTGACACCTGTCACTCTGCAACAATCAAATACCGAATCAACATAACATATTGGCAGCTACTAATATATAACCAACCTGATTGCCAAAATTATCAGAGCCTTCTGATCATCAACTTGCTGCTATACTGTGGATACACAGTAACTTATTCATCACTAACAGAGAGACATCCCTAACCAGGACACCCACTGGCACCATAAGTGGGCCAAACCAACCTCCTTTTTGTACAAGCAGACTTCAAAATTTTAGCTTTAATTTGAATATGACTTTTATTCTTATCTTTATTTCCTAATCCTATTTTTAACTTTTACCTATATTTTGACTACATTTTAATTGTAATAAGGACAATAAACACTATCTATTTTACAATACTCATTGCCTCTCTACTTGCTATCAGGTATAGTGTGCCAGTCTATTAACAAAACCTATTTTTACATACTATCCTGACCGGGTGAATCAGTCAAACTTTGAGCACCTTGCATGACAGTAGACGGGTGAGCATCTATACAACTTTACGGTTTTAGAATAGAAATGCTGTCTTCAATATAGAAAGCATTGGTTTACTTTAGTATAACCTGATTCGGTCTATTAAGTAAACATCCCTATGTTTCTTTCCTTGGCTGCGAGTGGTATGCCCAGTACAGCCAATCAGATATACAGTCTAGCTCTCTGAACAGCAGCCTTCAGGGTATGTTTGTACTGAAAGAGAAACGGCAGATAAAATATACTGCTCCCATGTAAAAGCATTCCTCGCAAAACCTGAAAATTAACACAGGGTATAAATGCTGGATCCAGAATTTTGGAGAAACTAACCACTGTGAAAGTAAAAGTTATATTGCTTACAAGATTTAGACGTCCATAGGATAATTACACGCTTTGGTGAACCAACACTCTGAAACAGTAATCCTCACTTTAGGATTTGCTGCCTTGCCTGGTATTGTGCCGTTTAAAGTCCATGTTAGGGTCCGACCATACAGCATGGTCGTGTCGCAACCGTATCGTTTCAGCGCGCTCTAATTAAACTAATGAAGACCGTGATGTTTAGTCAGTCTAAGGCGAGGTCTACACGACGACAATTGTCGAAGCAATGTCGCGCAACGTTTTTTGTAATGATAGTCAATGGTGATGCACTGCAACATGCTGCGACACGACAGTTGTAAAAAGTCCATCCAAGTTGGGTTTTTGTAAAAAGTCCATCCTAGTTGGTGTGACACATGTCGCCATGAAGGCCCAGCCTAATAACTGTGCGGCCATTATCAATGCACCTGACTAAACAGTGCGGTCTTCATTAGTTTTATTACAGCAAGCTATAGCCGCATGGTACTCAACTGCAGCGCGGCCATGTCACAAGTGCACTGTACGGTCATACCATAAAGGGTACAGCCACACATGATGGATATGCTGCATATTATCCACAATGGAACTGTGTGCAGAAAATCCACCGTGTACTACAGTAGTAGCAAGTGATTTTAAAAAAATGTGCCTTTCAAAAAATCTTACCCACATGCTGCTGAAAATTCCTGCAACAGAAACCACACATAACTTGGTCTGCAGTGTGGATTGTAAACTGCGTAAATTTATACTGTGGATTTCCACCTTGTTCACACGACAGTGCCGTGTTTTGTGGTCCACAAATTGCGGATCTGCAAAACACGGATGCCGCCTGTGTGCCTTCCGCAATTTGCGGACTGGAACGGACGGCCCTTTATACAGTAGAAATGCCTATTCTTGTCCACAAAACGGACAAGAGTGGGACATGACTCATAATATTTGCGGGGCCACAGAACAGAGCAACAGATGCGGACAGCACACGGAGTGCTGTCCGCATCTTTTGCGGCCCCGTAGAAGTGAATGCAAAAAATAAGGCTCGGATGCGGACCAAAACCACGATCATGTGAACGAGCCCTAATGCAGAGGGGGATATCTGTGACAAACGTGCTGAATTTACATTCTAAATTCTGAAACAAAAATACATATGCACCAGTTTTCCACTAAAAAAAAATAGATATTGAACCCGCCCTGTGTCGCTGTTCCCTCAATCCAGCTGTATTATGCATCCATATTTTGGACAGGCGTCTCGGCTCAACCATGACCTTATGGACCCGAACACATAGCATTATAGGAATCAATGATGCTGCGAGCTCAAGTCAGTTAAACCTGGTTCACACATCCAAAAGAAAAACGCATAATGCATTTGTAATACACTTGTAAAGAAAATTAGTCTTCAGAATACAGACTGCTGTATAGCTGCCCAAAAATATTAGTTGCAAAAGAGCAATGTTGCGAAGAAGCTGTAGAAGTATTACCGTATATAGAAGTTATAGCTACAAAGGAATACATTTAATGTGTGTGTGGAATATCTAAAAAACTGCCAACGGCTCAATCATTGCCAGGAGCTGTTAAAATAGGTGTTCAAATAAGACATGTTCAAACACCACACTATACATTCTGTGAACATCAGCATATACTATGGATTTAAAACAGCAGTAAATACTATATTGCTGGTAGTTAACACTTTAAGGGCATATCCACATGGGACGTATAAGCTGAAGAACTGCTGCTGACGATGTGTGTGGCAAATATGCAATGTTTTATAGCATTAGCAATGTACAATGTAGATGAAATTTTAAGAAATCTCATCCACATGCTGTGAGAAAAAAAAAAAAAAAAAAGCTGTGTAAATTGACCTGTGGGGCGGATTTTAAAATCGGCAGCCTATCAATTTATGCTGCGGATTTCCACTGCAGATTTTGCCCTTTACAACGCCTAGGGTGAAACCTGTAGCAAATTCAAAGCAGAATCTGCGACAAATCCACAGCGGAAAATCCACTATACCCGAACTTTCAGTGTGGCTCTACACCACCTTATCTGAAAGCGGTTGATGGCCTAAAAAAGCTGCATCAACCAATCTAAGTTCGAACACATATGGGACTGTGCTTGAATGGTTTAGGCCCCTTTCACACCTGCGTTCTTCTTTTCCGGCATAGAGATCCGTCGTCGGGTCTCTATGCCGGAAAAATCCTGATCAGGATCATCCCCATGCATTCTGAATGGAGAGAAATCCGTTCAGGATGCATCAGGATGACTTCAGTTCAGGACCGGAACGTTTTTTGGACGCAGCAAATACCGCAGCATGCTGCGCTTTTTGTTCCGTCCAAAAATCTGGAACACTTGCCGCAAGGTCGGATCGGAATTAATGCCCATTGAAAGGCATTAATCCGGATCCGACCTTAAGCTAAACGTCGTTTCGGCGCATTGCCGGATCCGACATTTAGCTTTTTCTGACTGGTTACCATGGCAGCCAGGGCGCTAAAGTCCTGGTTACCATGGTAAAATGTAGCAGGGAGCGGGGAGCGGCATACTTACATTCCGTGCGGCTCCGGGGCGCTCCAGGATGACGTCAGGGCGCCCCAGTGCATGGATCACGTGATCGCATGGATCACGTGATCCATGCGCATGAGGCGCTCTGGCGTCATTCAGAGCGCCCGGAGCCGCACGGAATGTAAGTATGCCGCTCCCCCGCTCCCCGCTCCTACTATGGCAACCAGGACGCTAGTAGCGTCCTGGCTGCCATAGTAACCTGAAAGCAATTCGAAGACTGATCAGGATCCTGATCAGTCTTCTAATGCTTCAGGTGACTTGCGTTCTGACGGATCCGGCAGGACGGAAGTGCCTGCCGGATCCTCAGAACGCAAGTGTGAAAGGACCCTTACCCGGACAAGATACTGTGCATGTGTGCTGGGAGGGTTGCTGGTCAAGCTCCGGCTGGCTGACGCATCACTGAGGCTGGATATTGAGCCAATCTGGTTCCTGGCTTTGCATCCAACCCAGAGCTACTCAAAATCTGCTCATTAAAGGGGTAGTGCTGATGACCAATCCTCCAGATAGGTCATCAATATCACAATGGATCAGCTGTTTATCTGCTCAATGTCGACACTGCGGTGGCGGAGTAGTGTATTTGCAGCCTGTTTGTCCCATTTACTTGAATAGGAAGGAGCAGTTGTAGTTACACCCCATCCCATTGGATGGAAAGCTGTATTTATAGTGCTCCACCACTGCAATTTTGAACGTGATCAGGTAAACAGTGAAGAGAATGCAACGTTCGCATGAATGCTGCAGATTCTTTAAAAAGCTGGGGGGGGGGGGGGTCAGACCCAGCCAATCTCATATATATGACCTGTCAAGAGGTAGACCCTTTTAACCTTGTGTACATTGGCCTATTTTCTGGACTAACCCTTTGTCTGCTGTATTAGCTCTATCCATCCCTCCTGGTTTTAGGTCTGCCACTGGAAAGCTTGCACCTGTTTTCTGCAATCTTAGGCCTCATGCACACAACTGTATGTTTGTCCACGTCCGAGCCGCATATTGTGGAAGGCTCGCATGAAGAACCTAGGGCTAAACTTAGCATCCTACCAACCAGAGTGGTTAAGGAGGACTGGTAGCAGTTTCTGAGTTTGCAGACAGTGGTTTGAGACGTTGGCCATAGTATTTCCTTACATCTATTTCTACCTTCATGGCTGGAACTTCTAGGGTTGATTAACACGACCATGCTCAGTCCGTGAAACATGATCCGTGTGCTGGATGCATCTCCCAGACCAACCGCATTGTAGTTTTTTTTTCCCCCAACATTTATTTTATTAGTTTTTGTTTCCAAACAAGTGTACATTCAAAGAATAATCAGATAAGCAGGGATGGTAGTGCAAGTCATATTCAAATAATTTCAATTAAAACCCACACATTGAGTCCCTACAGTTCAAGTCCCCCTATATAGAGAGTATGAACCTAAAGGAAACCTAAGAAAACCACTAAATATCCCCATACCCCTCACCCTTCTCTGAAACTAACCCTAATCATTCCCTTGCCCAGCTCAAAGAAACCTCTCCTTGTGCCCGTCAGCCAACCCACGGCCCCCCAAACAACGTATATTTTAACAATCAATGTATAGTTGCTTTATATCATGGATGATATTCGAGATGTTTAAGAGACCTTTAACGGACGCAGAGTGCCTTTCAAATCCTCTGTCAAGTACCAAGATGAGAGCTTAAAGGGTCCCATCACACGTGGATAGTCTGAATATGGGACATATCTCCATGTGTGTAATAATTTTTTCCTCAGTGTCTCAACTTGTTTAAGAGACTCAAGCCACTCTAAGTGAAATGTATTCTTGAGATGTCCTATTACTGCTTCCATGGCAAGTATATCTGGTCTCAACCATTGTGCCAGTAAACATCTTTTAGCAAGCACCAAAAGCCGCATCCCCCTCCCCCATCATCCAACCCCTCCAACGCATTCAGAATGGCAAGAGATGGTGTCAAGACTCCCTGGAAGCTGCTAATTTTATTCAGAAAAATTCCCACTTGTGCCCAGAAATCTCTCAGGTTTGAGCAATCCCACAGACCATGGTATAAGTCGGAGCTTGGTTTTTCACATCTGGGACACGCTATTAGTATATCTGGCTTAGCAGGGGAAATAGGAAGACCAAATGCATAAATCGCATAAAGTAACATTTTAATGTGGGTTTCCCTCTAATTCTCATTCACTACAGCTCTGTATAGGTATAGGGCCACTAAGCCTCTACGAACAGTGGGTGTAACCTCCCCGATTCCCAAAATCTGACCCCATTTTTTAAATAAACCTTTGGAGTCCATGGCGCCAAAGCGATCTCTCAGTGTCTGATATAAAGAGGATATTGATGTCCTACCTGGGCATTTAAGAAAGGTATCAAAGTCATTTGAAGACCACTCTCGGGACATGTCTCTGACTAGACCCCTACTATAGTTTCTCACCTGTAGGTAGGGTAAGTAACTAGGACCCTTCAGTCCCCACCTCCCTGCTAACTCAGGCAATATTGCCCAACGACGTTCTGTCTCACGGAACAAGTCTCCCATTCGCTTCACTCCACTATTCATTCACTGCCGAAAAATTGTGCTATCCAGTCCGGGCTTGAATGATGGGTTATGGACAAGGGGGAGGTGTTTGGAGAATTGGTAGGATAGATGAAAATGCTTTCTCAATACTTTCCATGTAATTATAATATCTCTGAAAACCAGGGATCTCTTTATTGGAATCGGTAACCCCAAGATCTTTGTATGTAACGATGCCACTAAATCCCAAGGTTTGGCGAGTTGTTTTTCCAAATGTAAGTTAGAGTAGTACGATGTATCATTTATCCAATCCAGGTTATGGCGGCTAATACAGTGTACATGTTAGGTTATAACCTCTTATGTCAGGGAAATTAAGTCCTCCCTGTTCCTTTGTCAGAGATTCTCGGCCTGTTCCCCTTCCATATAAATCTAACAGATGAATATCGGCATGGCGTAAGAGTAGTGGGATTGTCTGGAGGGAATAAAACAGCTTTCACATACACTTCATTCTAATTAGGTGGCACCTCCCCGCCAATGAAAGTGGTAAGCCATGCCACCTATCCAAGTATCGTAGTGGTTTTATGATACAGTCAGTTTCTGTGTGATCGATTGTAGTCATAATAGGTTTAGTCCTCTATGACCTGTGTTAGATTACAAAAGCAATATCTGCTGCTTATATTCTTGTAAAACTTTATAAACTTTTAATCAAAATCAGATATTTCAATATATATATATATATATATATATATATATAAACAATTTCCAATATGTACATGTGAGAAGATCACATTTATTGTTGAAGCATGAACATATGTTTGAAAGATCAGAAACCATACAATGTGACATACACAGGATAATAGGGGATTGTCTGCTCGAGGACACATTTTTCATGTCGATGTAGGAGATGTGCAAAGACATTAAGCTGACATAATATTCTGGCAGACTGATTTTCAATTTCACTTTCCCAAAGTACACATAAAAGTATCCATTTTTTGTAAATAACATCTTGAAAAGTCACTAAAAAGGCAACTTGAGGATGAAACGGAACAGCACGCTGCCAGTTCTTTGTTCCAACCAGACCCAAGTAAAGAGGAATTGGACATAGCAGTGATTTGAACAGCTTCCAAAAGTTAAACCTGCGCTCTTGCAATGAGTCAGAGTGATTTCTAACATTGCTTTACGTTCAGAGAAGCACAGCATTGTTGATTTGTATTAAAAAGGGATTTTCTGGCATATAAATTCCTTTTCTTCTATAAGGACATGATAAATAAAACATCACTTGCCATGCTGGAAATAGAAGATGTATTTCCTGTTGCTGATGTGGTCGCTTACATCAGTCTCTAGGATACACCTTCGTCCGAACACCTAGGCCCCATGATCACTAGTCAAGCACAGTTTTCCCCCCGCACAACGCCAGTCACAATCAGCTGACTGACCCCCTATCCTAGAAGTTACCCTAACAATTAGGATCCCTCTGATCAGGGAGCCCCTTTATTTCATCCGATGCCAAATGATCCCTCACCTTTCCCTGCAGAAGTGAAATCTGAATGATAAGTGATAATGCTAGGACATAATATATAATACACAATATACACAGTATACAAATGACCTTACAGAGCGTGGAGTTTTCTCATGAAAGATATCGCAGACCGAAAATTTAACATGTCATAAATGTCTCAAAGTTGGGATTTCAATTGCAGGGACCCCTAACCAATCCAAGAACATATGTAACAGGTCTCCTAGTCATGGTGGTAACAGACATGGTGGTGACGTCACCCCAGGTCCTTCGGCTTTTCCAAAGTTTGGGTTCATGGAAGCCGCCCCTTATGGATTCCATATGCCGGGATAGTCCGCGGTAGTGGAATCCATAACGGGATGCGGCGATTACCACAACCCGAACGCCAAACTATTTTTTAAAGTTCGCTCATCTCTAGTTGTCACTAAATGGCCGAGTGCATCTCCCATTCACTATAGTTGCACTGGAATCCCCACCGATCAGACATTTATGGTATATCCAATTGACACGGCAAAGCCTGTTTATTCCATACCTTCATGTTCATTTACCATCCAGAATTCAGCTTCCATTTTTAAGCTGCTATGCTAGTTTACTTCTAAACCAATGTAATACTCTATACATGTATGTACTCCAATACACTACTAAATAATAAACAGGTTTCCTTCTTACAGGTTTAGAGCTCATCGGCGCATGCACAAGCCAATCTAGCCTAATGCTGGATTCACACGTGCAGTTTTTGGTGTAGCTTTGGATGCATGTATGGATCCTGCCCAGAAGTTAAGCATGAACATAGTTCACGCTCCATCTGTACACCCAAATATTGCTCTTAGAAGCGTTTGCTAGCACCACTCAGGATGTGGTCTAGATGAAGAGAGAAGATCACACTGTGCACTTAGACAGAAGGGAGGTCCTGGAATGCAGACTAAGCCTCATAATGGAGAAATAAATCCGCCCTGTGTTCAGGCGCACAATAAGGTGATAAAGTGTAACTGTATATTTGTTGTTCTATTGGAGCTTGCCCAGCAAGAAAAAAAAGGTAGATCTGGATATTTCTCAAAGGAGATTTTGTGTACATTAGATATCTGGCACACTCACATGACAAAAGACTCCATGCCTAATAGGTCTGTCTTAAAAACACACACACAAAGTAAAACCCAAACCAATAACAATCAATACAAAACACGTTACTAAAATATCCAACTGGCTCTGTAGGGATCTGCCACTAAGAGTTGTGACCCGTCAGATTTAGGAATGAGTAAGAGGTCCCGCATAATCAGTTAGGTTACACTTGTCCATGGCTATACACCATCAGCTGTGGTCGCATCCTACCAATCTCTCTACATGTATTGGCTCCTGATGATACTGTTAATAAGTTGAAACGCGTTGAGCTGTATCTATAGCGCCACTAGTTGGTGAACACGATTTAGACACCAACTGGTAATATACAAAGCGCTATTTAGTACTCTGTTACTCTAGCGCCATTAAGAGCTATATCTATAGCGCATTCTGAGCGCCACCAGTTGGTGAACACGATTTAGACACCAACTGGTAATATACAAAGCGCATTTAGTACTCTGTTACTCTCTAGCGCCATTGAGAGCTATTACAGCGCTGGTTACTAGTGTTGAATTTAGAAGTGCCATCTAGTGGCACATGTCACCACTAGCTGTAGAGGATAGTTAGTGCATTAGTTTGCTGTACTTTGTTTCCAGAGCACACACGGGACGGATTGCAATCATAATTTGTCAGAAAACAATAAGATAAAGCTGGGACGCCAGAACCAACCAGCTACTGGATGGGCTGATCTGTCGGACACCAGTACATAGGCTGATCGGTAGGTAGATCTGATTCTTTGCATCCTTCTGCATTGGCACGACATAGGGACTCTAATCCTACTGTATATAATTGCGGGAGCTAAAATACTCCGCTAATGCCACAATTTGGAGGATTTTTTTTACCTTTTGGCCTGTAATTGGGTGTCACTCTGATTTTAGGAAAGACTATGGAATAAAGAATTGCTATTTTATTTTAGCGTCTGTACAGGCAGTGACATTACACTTGTCCATAGCCAAAGTGTTCTTTTGCTATGTTTGACTTGTATACATAAATTGCACTTTTTATTAAGTCTAAGCAAAAAAAAAAAGGTTTTACCGTACGCAGACATATGTAACTGTAGTCATACCATTGCACACATGTAAGGCAGATGTTGGGCAGACAATTTAAAACTATTCTGACTATTGTAATCCCAAAGTGGGAACCTAGCCTTACCCGATGATTTTTTTCCTGTATCTGCTATAAAGTGCAAAGTAAGGCAGCGGCAAATAAAAAAATATTACATACGATTCATTTCACACAGCTCCAAGCATCCTATGCTGCAGAAAATTATCACTTTAAAAGAAGTCATTTGATTTGTAATATCCTTATTAAGGCATACAATCCCTAGCACATGACTAATTAGATTAAATTCTTCTCAAAACTGATCGTTTCTTCCTGGAATCTCTGCCTTTGACTTTACACTTAACTGCAGAAAGTTCTTGGGTATCACACTTTAGCGTGCTGCCCCATGTTGTGGCTGTCCTGCGTTTTGGATGTGGCAAAAAATTAAAAACGCATCAAAAAACCGCATGCGGATTTGGCACATCCATAATGCAGCACCCTTACCTGATAAAGTTCACAAGGTTTAGTGGAGGAGAATTAAGATCTATGCAAACTTTTCTAACAGAACCAAAGTACAGTACAGTAAAATTCTTCTAATTCAGCCTCCTCAGACCACTAGTGCTGAATGGTCAGATATTCTGAGCCATAGAACATCTATGCAGACAGCTATATATACAGTACCTAGATGAAGGGAGGAAGTCCCCGGAGAAAAAGCCAGTAGTGAAGTTAAAGCTCGTCCACACTTCCGTTTTTCTCGGATATGTGCTATCCGCATTTTCCACGGAGAGCACACGTGCCCATTGATTTAAATGTGTCTGTTTTGGGTTTTTTTACTGACCGTGCTCTACTTTGGTCCTTGATGCGGACCAAACATGACCATTGAAGTCTATGTGTCTGTGAAAATTAGACACAACACGGATGGCATCCGTGGTTCGTCCGTTTTTCATGAAAGACCGATAAGAAATGCTCTTAAAATCAATTTTCAGCTGAGCAACGTCCCTATATTACAGATGACACACAGAGTAAAAACGGACACAGGGACCACCCACGGATCCTTCAAGGACATCTTCACAGATTAAATAAGGATGCTTTCATCACGTACGTAATACTGACATGAAATTTGAATGAGGCCTTAGGCTGGCTTCACACGTCCATTTAACATGGACGTGAACTGTCCGTGGTAACTTGGACTGGATTCCTGCTTAGAGCAGGAGCGCACGGCGTCATTGGTTGCTATGACGCTGTGCGCTTCCTGGCGCCCCTGCAGTACAGTAATACACTGGTATGATCTATACGACTGTATTACTGTACTGCAGAGGCGGCAGTAAGCGCACGGCGTCAGCAGGAATCCAGCCCAGGTTACCACGGACAGTTCACTTCCGTGTTAAACGGACGTGTGAAGCCAGCCTAACACCTATGGCTTAGAAAAGGGGTCAACAACCTTCGGGACTCCAGTTGAGGTTAAACTATGACCTCCAGCAGCCACACTTGCATGGCTGATCTCAGAAGTCCCACAGGTGAATACAGCATGCTGGGAGTAAAAGTTTCACTCCAGTTGGATTGACGGAGGTTGCTGACCGTTGGCCTAGAGACACCCCCATGCTTATGTTGGGGGCTCGACCATTAGGCCTCATGCACAGGAACCATATCCGCATTTTTTGCGGGCCCATTGACTCCAATAGGTCAAGTCGCACCACTCAGCCATTTTCGGCACTCCCACAAAAATGAATAGCGTGCAGCCGTGCTTGCGCAGTTCGCTCTCTTCACTTTGCGATCTCCATTTTAGAGACAGCTGCGGGTCCCAGTGGTGCGACCCATAGCTATTAGATATTGGTGGCATATCCTAGCTGTATGCCACCAATGTTTGAGATGACACAAACACATTTGCTATATAATTAATGTGGCTTGCCAATATTTCAATTTATTCGGACATCCACCTCCATAAGTGCAGTACATAAACATATAACTGGGACAATTTCATTCCATTTTTCATCCTTTAGGCCTCATGCACACAAACGTATTTTGTTCCCGTGTCCATTCCGTTTTTTTTGCAGATAGGATGCGGACTCATTCATTTCAATGGGTCCGCAAAAAATGCTAATAGCACACCGTGTACTATCCGCATTCGTATGTCCGTTCTGTAGCCCCGCAAAAAAAATAGAGCATGTCCTATTTTTTTCTAGTTTGCGGACAAGGATAGGCATTATTTTAATGGATCCGCCATCCATACGGATGCCATCAGTTTTTTTTCTTCTTGCGGATCTGCAATTTGCAGACCGCAAAACACATACGGTCATGTGCATGAGCCCTTAGTATCAAAAAAGGTTAAAATATCCTTAGCTAAATAGGTATTATAAAAGCTTTAGTTCTTTTGCTTGTTTAGTGTCCATGTGATTTGCTGTGGTACATCGGACTAAGGTTTTTACAATACCCATTTACGGCAGCTAAGCATGTTTTAACATTTTTTGATAATAAAGGATAAAAAATGGAATAAAATAGTCCAAATTATATATTTATGAGATGACACAACCCCTTCACAGTGTAAGTGAACTTTCATAAAACTTTGATGTTTTTTGATATGTCATAGTAACATATAAAAGGTTTTGATTGGTGGGGTGTGAGTTATGGTCCTTGCTGCTGCTGATGGGTTCAATGGAAAGTGCATGAGTCTGTCTCCAATCTGAATTTGGCAGCGACAAGAGACAATGCCCTGTCTGAGGCTTCTGACCTCAACTGATCAATCTTTGCCATGTAACTATCCAATATCAAAAGTTTTTTGAATTTACAGTTATATTTTAAGATTTATTGAAAATCTGTTGTGTATTAATATATATTAAGCAGCTATAAAAATAGAGCATTTCACCATTTTAGCAAAGTCAGTTGTAAAAAAAAGAGAAAACAAAACACACACAACTAAAATAGCTCATAAAAGCCCAATGTAAAAACTTCTGTCCAAAAATGGTCTGAAACCCATCATTCAACAAATGATTTTTTTTCTGGCATGACTAGGTCAAGGAAGTATTTAAAATAACTCTCTAAGCTCTAGTTAACATGAAGCAATAGAGCCAGAACACGCGTTCAACAAATTCAGCTGATCAGATGTCAAATGAGAGTACTCTACAGCCGGCAGGACCAGTTTCATGCAAGACAATTTTCCCAGGGACTGGGTGGGGTGAGGGTATTATGGGGTTGGGCTTAGAAGGTGGGACAGGGCGGGACATAGAGTGTCCCCATAGGAATGAATGGGTCTGCAATTCCGTTCCGCAAAATGCGAAACAGAACTGCGGACGTGTGAATGGGGCCTAATAGTAAGTAACCTCATCATGTGTACCTCAGATTAATGGTTAACCCAATGTTGACCATTATTTGATGAGGTGCTTGGGGCCACTTACTTTTAATGTGAGGTATATGGGGGGTACTAATGTAATAGCACCATGTACCTCGGATTAATAGGTGACCTCATCATCTCAAATTATGGCTACTGGCAACATTGCGGTTAATGAGTCACATTAACCCCAAATGTTGGATTCAGAGCTATCTGGATCCAAAATTGCTGGATGTTACCAGAATGCCAGCTAGCTCCATTGACTAAGCCATAGTATTTCTCCAGCCAGATCCTGGCATGTTTGCCGGCTAGCGGCTGGATCTCTGCCAGACTCCATTATAGTCCATGGGACCGGAAGATATTCTGGTAACATCTGGCAATGCCAGAACCAGATGGCTCCGGCAGGTTTTCCTCTGTAGAAGAACATGCAGGAACTATGCCAGCAGTGTGAAATAGGCCTTATTATTACATTGATATCTCCCTGCCTTTATTTCAGGCTGACATGGTAACTATACCTGAATTGGCTGCACAAAACTGACTAGGGTCTAGTGGTCACTCGACCCTGCTGCACTGCGGATATTTTCAAGGTGACATGGAAGAGGAACTGCAGGTCATTCTCCCGCTCACTCCCTCAGATACTAGTTGAAACTGGATGCCGACAACCCCCCTCCCCCTCGGGCCGTCATGTTTATTTCCATTGGTGGGGCAGTGAGACCTAACCAATCCATTTTCATTGGTGGCAGTGACTGGCCAGCATCACAGTTGGAAGAAGGCACGCTCTGCTTTCTTTCCGCTGTACGGCCGCGCGCTGTGTGTGATGTAGGGTTGTTTCGATACCAACATTTTTGATTTTGACCATGCAAAAAAAATATAACACCAAAAAAAGCCGTGTGCATTCTACATTTTATGGCATGTCCGGCTCATTATCGAACAGTTCGATCCCATTTTTTGGAGGGACAAGGTGACTAAAAAATGGCGAATCGCGCAGTTTTTATTTTTATTTTTTTCTGTTCTGACGTTTACCACATAGATTTTTTTAAAATATTTTAATAATTTGGACTTTTCGGACGTGGCAATATGTGATATGTTTATTTATTGTTTATATATTTTATATGTAAAATTGGGAAAGGGGGGATTTATACTTAATATTTTGGTGGTTTTTTTTTTACTTTTTATTAACCATTTCTCCCCTTAGGGGCAAGAACCTGGGATCTTTTCATCCCTTATCCTATTCACCCTAACAGAGCTCTATTAGGGTGAATAGGACTTCACACTCTCCCTGCTTCCCTGTGCATAGTGCACACAGCAGCAGGGAGCTTACTATGGCAGCCAGGAATTCAGTAGCGTCCTTGCTGCCATGGTAGCCAATCGGACCCCCAGGATTACACTGCTGGGGCTCCGATCAGAAGCTGCCACTGCCACCAATGAGGAGAAGGGGAGTGGGATTGGGGGGCACTGCACCACCAATGATTTTAATACTGGGTGGGGGGGGGGGGTCAGGGGGAGGCGCAACTGAGCCAACAATGTTTTTAATACTGGGGAAAATGATAGTTAACCTTTAATACAGGAGGCGGTGCCGGCAGAATCACATAGCCAGCACCCTGCCTCTGACAGGGAGCTGCAATCAGCGGCAGTTAACCCTTCAGGTGCGGCACCTGAGTGGTTAACTGTGGCTGATCGCAGCACCTCGTCATAGAGGCAGGGTGCCGGCGCCCCGTGATTCTGCCGCCTCCTGTATTTGTATTAGAAGTTAACTTTCATTGGTGGGCCCCTCCTCCTGCCGTCTCTCCTCATTGGCAGCGCGGCACAGGGGGGAGGGAGAGACTGCTTCCTTCTCCCCTGTGCTGCTGAGGGAACTTGGAGCGCGCTGACAGCAGCCGCATCTCTGCTCCTCTGTATTGCCGCGGCCCGGCAAACAATCTTCCTGCTCTAAAGTGTTTTATTTGCTTTGGAATAATTAATAAGAGAGCCTTCTGGCAAATTACCTCACATTTTTTAGAAACCATTTAATATGTGAAATAAATCCCAAGCTAGCTTGCCATCTGATGGTGCACAACCTATGATAGTCCAATACACATACTGTCAGGCAGCAATAAAATATTCTCTATATTCTATATTACAAGGTCAGAGCACATTTATCCCATATGTCACCAGCTAGATCCCTCACAAAGAGGCAACTATGAAATGCCCAAACAACTACAACCCAATAGATACTACTGCACTCACCAAAAGAAATGCTGAAGTTTATTCTTAGGCAAGCAATGAACTAGACGAAGAGAAAGGACATAGAGATATCATCATCAGAACCAGTCGTAGACAAAGCATTCTGCTACAACAGTCTGCAAACATGTGAGATCCAATAATGTGCCTAGAACTCAATGGGACACTATCCTTGGTCATTGTCCTATGACAGCCTACACAGGAGAAGCAACTAGGCATTCTTTACAGTACATGGACAGAGTATCCACAGAGTATCAAAGGCACAAGGTCGGTTCTGCATGCAAGTTGAATCTTATTAACATTTTAAAGGGATATACCAGGTTAAGCTGGGATATGCAATACCGTTCTCACTAGTAGGGGTCCAACCCCTGATTCCCAAAGCTTGCAACACATATGATTTGGGATACATAATGTCAACTGTCACATACATCCTGTAACTAATATTACTGTCACATGCCTGGTCATTACTCCAGCGGTGAGCCTGGCCTCTCGATTGCAATGCAGCCGGAGATTTTCCTGTTGCTGTAGCAGCCAGCCCCATTGAGGTTCAGGCTGGTTAGTCTATCAGGGAGCAGGGACACTGGGTTCTGTGCCGGCGTCACATGCTTTCTATCAGTGGGAGATTTAAACAGCAGCTGCCTCACAAACTGTGTTATACTGGTACTCCGAATTCCTAGATTACTGACCCTCTGCTAGTTTTGTAATCTTGATTCTGAATATGGATTTGGCCTCTGACATCATCTCCTATTTTGACTTCACTTCTATGTTAAGAATTTGCCTGTTTAATTGTGCCTGTCTGTGACTTACCTGGTCTGTATGTCACCCTTTTTTCTCTTGGCTAGGTCCCAGGGACCACTTACCAGTTGGGGGCCATCATTTGTGGCAGATCGCCCAAGCAAGTAGGGATGGTGCTGTGGGTGGAAGTACAGGGCTGCACTATTCCCTACCTTTCATGATAATTACAATGTATTTGGAAAGTCCTCACACTCTTCACTTATTTTTTTATGTTGCGCCTTTTGCTATAATAAAAAAAAAAAAAAAAAGTTTACAGTTCCTACCAGCAAGTGAAAACTAAGTGTTCAAATATCTTAATATTTCCAAATTTATGGAAAAAGAAAAGCTAAAATATTGCATTAACATAAGTATTCAGACTCAGCACTTAGTTGAAGCACCATTGGCAGCAATTACAGCCTCCAGTCTTCCTGGGTATGATGCCACAAGGTCTGCACACCCGGATTTGAATCTGGTTTCCTCCAGATATCACGCTTATAATTAAGGCCAAAAAGTTAAATCTTGGCTTTATCAGACCAAAAAATCTTGTTTCTCACAGTCTGCAAGTGCTTTAGGTGCATTTTTTATTTATTTTTTTGCAAACTCCAGGCTGGCTTTCATATGTCATCAATTGAAGAGGGCTTCTTTCTGGCCACTCTGCCATAAAACCAAGATTGGTGAAGTTCTGCAATGATGGCTGACTTTCTGGAAGTTTCTCACATATGTACACAGGATTTGAGCGCGGTCACCGTGACCACAGGGCTCTTAGTCATCTCTCTTACCAAGACCCTTCTCTCTCGATTACTTATTGTGGGGGGATGCCAGCTCTAGGAAAAGTCCCGGCTGCTCCAAACTTCTTCCATTTAAGCATTATGGAGCCAAGAGCCACTATGCTCTTGGGAATTAAATGCAGCAGAAATGTTTTGCTTCCTTCTCCAGATCTGCGCCTCCAAACAATCCTGCCTCTGAGCTGTACAGGCAGTTCTTTTCTTCTCATGGCTCGGTTTTTGCTCTGATATGCATTGTCAGCTGTGAGATCTTATATAGACAGGGGTGTATCTTTCCAAACCATGTCTACTGAATTTACCACAGGTGGACTCCAATCAAGGTGAAGAAACATCTCAAGGATGACAAGAGAATTGGTTTTCACTCTCTCATTATGGGGTACTGAGTGCAGATTGATGGGAATTTTTTTATTTTTTTTTATTTTAGCACAAGGCTGCAACATAACAAAATATAAAAAAAAGTGAAAGGGTCGTAAGACTTTCCAAATGCATTGCACAGCAGTAGTACATGTATGTAGGTAAAAAATAAAAATAGGACCGTGGGTACTAGCAGATCTTGTGAAGTCATGCCTAGAACATTACTACAGTGATGTATCAGTACATGGGTACTTATACATAGGTCACATGATCCAGCTGTTACATCAAAAGGGCTGGATTAGGAATCAACATGTATTACTCCTGCAAAAAGGCTTTCAACTCAGGTCCAGGCAAGAGACTGCAAGCTGCTGGCATAGAATTTCCCATAAGCGTGTCCGACATGATCACCCATAGCGTATGCACACTGGCCAATGTTTGTTTTGATTTACTGGTCTCCAAGCTCCTTGGCACTGCCAGCACCCACAATATCATGTTAGCTAGCAAATGACGCCTGAAGCACAATAAAGTTCACAGTGCACTGCAATGTTAAAAAGGAAATATCATGAAGGTTTTAAATTAAGCTGCCTCGCGAGAAGGGCAATGGGGATACTATCAGATTTTAAAAAAAGCTGCCATCAGACACTGATTACAATAAAAGCCCAATTCCATTGGAATAAATGTATATGTATTTTATACCACTCTGGAATTGGAATAGTTTTTGTCCAAAACACACCAAAAACTAAGACTATGACAAAAAAAAAGCACTGAATATAACTAGACAAAAAATGTCTAAAAAAAAACTAACTTTTATTTGAATGGGCACTAGTAATACTACATTTTCATGTCAGATGCATATAGCTTATGAGTAGCAAACAGCAATGCAATATGAGATACTATGGTCATTAGAAGCCAAAGAGAGCAATATAGTAGATTTAACTATGTACACATTGTATACTGATTAGTTCCAAAAGGTGGACATTTAATGAGCAAGGAGGGATTTGAGCAAAAAGCAAGGATTGTTCCTTCAGAAGAGAAACTCTTGGAAGGTACTATATATGTCATATTGGAATGTTACACTTAAACACGACCCTTCATGTGAAAAAAAGTATGAACTAAATATCATAATATGTAGAGCGGAGCCCGGGGATCTCACTGCACTTACTAGTAGGCCTGGGCGCCGCTCCCTTCTCCCGCTATGTCCTCCGGTATCTTCAGTGGTTCTTGGTTCTACTGGTAGGAGTCTGCCCTTTTTGTCCTGGGCGTGTCCTTCTCCCAGGACAATTTTATACTGGGAGGAATCTGCCCTTTTTGTCCTGGGCGTCTCCTTCTCCCAGGACAATAAAACCTCCCAGGCTGTGAGCTCTGCTCTGCGATTGGACAGCACTACAGCCTGGGAGAAGGACACGCCCAGGACAAAAAGGGCAGACTCCTACCAGTAGAACCAAGAACCACCGAGGATACCGGAGAACATAGCGGGAGAACCGAGCAGCGCCCAGGGCTAATAGTAAGTGCAGTGAGATTCCCGGGCGCCGCTCTCCATATCATGATACTTAGTTCAGAATTTTTTTTTCACATGAAAGGTCCTCTTTAAATGGTGCTATAACCATGGCTTCCATTCATGACAAAGCCGATACAGCTGTCCCAAAGAGCACAGAGATCCCACCAACTTTACTTAGGTCCATCAAAGCTCCAATGTTTTTGACAGTAAGTATATTGCCACAGACTGCACTTTTCTGTCAAAAATACCAGAACGTTTAACAGATCCCACAAACAGTATTGTGAACAGAGCCTAAAATGTACAACTACAACGTTAAAGGGCATCTGTCAGCAGATCTGTACCTAGGACACCGGCTGACCGGTTACATGTGCGCTTGGCATCTGAAGACATCTGTGTTGGTCCCATGTTCATATTGTTTAATATATGCAAATGAGCCTCTGGGAGTAACGAGGGGAGGGAGTTGCCTTTACACCTACAGGCTCTGTTCTTTCTGCAAGTGCCGCTCCCTCTCTGCTTTTGATTGCCTTTAGGAGAAATCAGGGCCAGATATGATCACGTTTACACTGCCTGGCCTTGTCAATCAAAGTGTAGAAGGCGTGGCAGGTGCAGAGAGAGCAGAGCCTCTCGGTGTAATGGCAACACTCATTTGTGTATATTAAAACTTCATTTTTCTCAGCAATATGGGCCCAACACAGACGCCTTCAGCTGCCAAGTGCACACCCAACAGGTCAGCGGGTTTCACAAGTACAAATCTGCTCACAGATGCCCTTTAAAGGGCTAAGAATAGGTCATCTATATCATATTACTGGGGTTCTGACTCTCAGCAGACCCATAAACAGCTGATAGAAGGAGAAACAACCTCCATAATCAGCTACTAAAAGGAGCAACGGTCCACCAGAACAAGCGCAGCTCTATACGCTGTGTACTGGCCTGAAAATGTACAGCTCCATACACTGTGCAGTGACCAGGAACATAACGCAAGCTCAGTCCTATTCACTTTACTGTAAGCTCAGTCAAATAAATGGATTGAGCTTGCAGTACATTTCCCGGCCACTACACAGTGTGCGGAGCTGTGCCAGTTCTGATGCGCCGCATCTACTTCTATCAGCTGATCAGTAGGGGGTGCCAAAAGTCGGACCCCACTAAACTTATATTGATTACCTATACTAAGGATGCATTGTCCATATTTAGGTTCGTTAAACCCCTTTAATGCTTTGAAAAAGAAAACAGAATGCAGAAGTAAAATGTCTTTGGAGATGTGTACAAGACATGTAACCCGGGTGTAGGTGGCCTGCAAACACCAGCTAATGCATAGATGCTGCCCCTCCTGCCATTATTTGCTAATAACGAGAGTGGGAAAGGAGTCTACAGGGTGGTAAAGAATGCTGCTCTTCTAGGTGCAAATTACAAGTCATTAAATAAATATCTTTACAGGATAGTTATTTATTAGCGTCCAGAAGCAAACCACGCACTGCCGAGGCAGGAGGTAAATGTCAGTCTGTAATGACCACCATAAAGTGCATCACCGGGGACAGAAGAGGATGCCTCCATACCACTAGGCCCCACAGGATCCAGGAGTTTTACAGCTAACGGCTTATGACTGCAGTGATTAGTGATTTATACAAAGATCAAGCCATTTCCATCCCTACTTCTAGTGAAGCAGCTATTCAGCAGGAGGGGGAAGGGCTGGATAATAATGCTGGTCTCGTTCCCATGGATTGTCAGGACGTTCCAAGAAAACATGGTCAACATCTGCAACTTCTTACGTATGATGTGTGTATGATAATACCCTTATCAAAGATAATGACTCCTTTCCTTGCTGTAACTGTAGAAATTAGAGCACATGTGGTTAAAGGCAAAAGCAAACACTAAACAAGAACACAAATGTTCCAGATTTGTATAAAATGATAGGTTTTACGGTTAAAACACTGGATATTAGATCACGTTGACCCAGAGCCCAAACTCATATTAAAATTCTTGTAGCCCCCCTCTTTCCTTCCAAGGGGAATTGTATTCAGGGTGAACATCCCCTTTAAAATGTTTTCAATTGCCCTGAACTGACCAGGCTGTCCAGAGGCAGAGAACAAACGGATGCCTAAGGGGGGGTTATAAACACATTTCTGCATGATGAAGAAGAAAAATGTGGCCTCGTTTTGCACAGTAAAACAATGTATCAAGAGCTGTTGAGAAGTTAATCCTTCAGTGTGAAAGCGCAGATCTTCGCCATGTTGCATTCATTATTATTTTCACTTGAAATGTTCTTTTCTCCCAACATTGCCAGAAATTTCTGACAAAGCAGAGCACATTAAGCTCTACCCGCCCCGTAGTAGTTTCCAATTATAATGCAAAAAGCACACCCCATATGTGGCTTTGTGGATTTACAACATAACCATATTGCTGTGCTTGTGCCATTCCTCTATAAAACGGACCATAAACATTAGATCCATACAATGCATATAGGGGCTTTCTGAATCTACCCTGACAACAGACATGAGAGAGAAGCTGGCCATATATATTAGATGTCTACTGGCTAAACCTACTAATTCAGATAGGATGTACCAACCCAAAGTGTATGGAGACCTCTATATTCTCCTCCTGACATCAGATGTGAGGGTGAAGCTGGCCATATATATTAGATGTCTACTGGCTGAACCTACCAATTCAGATAAGATGTACCAACCCAAAGTGTATGGAGACTTCTATATTCTCCTCCTGACATCAGATGTGAGGGTGAAGCTGGCCATATATATTAGATGTCTACTGGCTGAACCTACCAATTCAGATAAGATGTACCAACCCAAAGTGTATGGGGACCTCTATATTCTCCTCCTGACATCAGATGTGAGGGAGAAGCTGGCCATATATATTAGAGGTCTACTGGCTGAACCTACCAATTCAGATAGGATGTACCAACCCAAAGTGTATGGGGACCTGTATATTCTCCTCCTGACATCAGATATGAGGGAGAAGCTGGCCATATATATTAGATGTCTACTGGCTGAACCTACCAATTCAGATTAGATGTACCAACCATTTAAAGTGTATGAGGACCTCTATATTCTCCTCCTGACATCAGATATGAGGGAGAAGCTGGCCATATATATTAGAGGTCTACTGGCTGAACCTACCAATTCAGATTAGATGTACCAACCATTTAAAGTGTATGAGGACCTGTATATTCTCCTCCTGACAACAGATGTGAGGGAGAAGCTGGCCATATCTATTAGAGGTCTACTGGACGAACCTATCAATTCAGATTAGATGTACCAATCATTTAAAGTGTATGGGGACCTGTATATTCTCCTCCTGACATCAGATGTGAGGGAGAAGCTGGCCATATCTATTAGATGTCTACTGGCTGAACCTACCAATTCAGATTAGATGTACCAACCATTTAAAGTGTATGAGGACCTCTATATTCTCCTCCTGACAACAGATGTGAGGGAGAAGCTGGCCATATATATTAGATGTCTACTGGATGAAACTATCAATTCAGATTAGATGTACCAATCATTTAAAGTGTATGGGGACCTGTATATTCTCCTCCTGAAAACAGATATGAGGGAGAAGCTGGCCATATACGGTATATTAGATGTCTACTGGATGAACCTACCAATTCAGATAGGATGCACCAACCCAAAGTGTATGGGGCCCTGTATATTCTCCTCCTGACATCAGATGTGAGGGAGAAGCTGGCCATATCTATTAGATGTCTACTGGCTGAACCTACCAATTCAGATAAGATGTACCAACCCAAAGTGTATGGGGACCTCTATATTCTTCTCCTGACATCAGATGTGAGGGAGAAGCTGGCCATATATATTAGAGGTCTACTGGGTGAACCTACTAATTCAGATAGGATGTACCAACCCAAAGTGTATGGGGACCTCTATATTCTCCTCCTGACATCAGATGTGAGGGAGAAGCTGGCCATATATATTAGAGGTCTACTGGCTGAACCAACCAATTCAGATTAGATGTTCCAACCATTTAAAGTGTATGGGGACCTGTATATTCTCCTCCTGATGTCAGGTGAGATAAGGATCAAGGCTTTTGGATTTCATCATACATGATTCTTTTTTTCTTGGAGAGAAAACCACCACCAGAAGAATCATTCCCCATTCAGAAAACATGCATGCTCAGTAGAGTGTGCATACTGTATGGGGTGGGTTGGGAGAGATAGCTGTTCGTCCAGTTGTCTCATGTTTATGGCAAACCAGAGAAGGATCAGGCAGTTCCGTTTCAAATTGCCCATTCCTTTTGTTCTCAGGAAGATAAACTGCCTTTAGAGGTTTCTGGCAGCAGCTTTCTGCCTGCTCCCCATTGAGAACACAAACATCCTCAGCCGAGACATGCATGCATGCATGCATGCATAAGGTAAAAAAGATATCTGCAGCGTATGTACTTAAGAAAGCAGTAACATCATAGGAATATCTGGAGCAGCACATATGTAGTGGGTTTGATGAAGGCCACTCATTAGGTATATAGTGAATAGGGCTCTCCAGAACCATACCACTAAAGCTTATTGAAGAGAGTTAGGGCTCGTTCACACGACCGTATGGTTTTTAATGGATCCGTTTTTCCTTTTTTGGTTTCAGTAGTGTTTCTGTTCCGCTTCGTTTCCATATGGTTTCTGTTTGTCATACGTTTTTTGCAGATCTCAAACGAAAACGGAAGCATATAATAATGTTTTAACAGTAAGTACACTGAAAAATTTGTCTGGGCATAACATTTTCAATAGATGCTTCTGCAAAAACGGAACGGATACTGAAGACATACGGATGCATTCCGTTTTTGTTACAGCCCCATTGACTTGAATGGAGCCACGGAACGTGATATGCGGGCAATAATAGGACATGACTCAAAATGTAGCGGAACGGAAATACGGAAACAGAATGCATACAGAGTACATTCCGTTTTTTTTCCCAGACTCATTGAAACTAATGGTTCCGTATACGGAACGCAAAAAATGTTTGTGGTAACGAGCCCTTAGCTGGATGTCAGGCTCTGCAGCTATAGAGATTTCAAATATGGCAATCTGTCTAACATGGGTATAATACGGTCATGCCCAGAAATCGTAACCCTTCTGAAGTTGAGCAGCTATATGTCTACTGCAGGTGGAAGAGAACTACCCACAGGCAAATAAAATCATTTTCCAGCATGCATAATAGGTTAGAAATGACTACTTTGAGGCATCAGGGTTGAGCCGAGCGTGATTTGTGGCTAGTGTAGCCTTTATTTCATATAAATGTCTACATGTTCAAACCCACAATTTCCTCTCTTTCTAGAATGCAAGTTCTTCCTTGCCATTTCCTAGGGATGTCTATATTAGAAGGCGGGGGTCTTCTTTTTCCTCCTGTACGCTCCCCATCATCAGCATGCAGTTCTATGCCGGCTTGCCTTCTACAGGGCTAAAAGCAAACAGCTGCCGTGGCCTAATTAGAACCATCAATGTTGCTTTACATGTCAGAACAAGATATTTTTATTTAAGAAAATAAAATATGGAAGAGGAAAGATTTCCTGGAGCTTAACTCTTTTGTTGCCAAAGGCAGAGCTAAGATCTCGTCCTAAGCCTCTGTAAATCCAGAGTTTAACAAAAGGCATTTTCTCTGACCCGATTGTAACTCGTTTTCGTACAAAAAGCCATTTTATTCATGAAATTATTTGTGCAGTGGAAAATAAATGGTCGGCTGCGCATTCTTTCAAGATATTTCAGTTTGTTCCACAAGCAACCATTTGCTGGAGGACAAATCACAAAAGCCATTTGTCATTTGCTCTCTGGGGGAATTTGCTGCCAGGCAAGTCCCTAGTGAGCACCGCGTGTCTGCAAAATCGAGGAAATATAACACAATGCACTGGGCCTTTTGCATTTTTTCATTTATTTCTTCAAACTGTACCAATATTTGCAGACTTCTTAAAACACTATACAAATATAACTGTATACAGTTTATAGATACTTTTCAATTGCTCCTCTGTACAGATATGTAAGGCTAGTTTCACACTAGCGGCAAAGAACTCCATCAGGCTGTTCCGGCGGGTGAACAGCTTGTCGGATCCGTGCTGCCGCTAGTGCACGTGTGCCCCCGGACTACCGCTTCGGCCCCATTGACTATAACAGGGGTGTACCGGAGTTCCGGCGGCAGCCCGGCAAACATGCCGAGAGGCGAACGGAATAAAAGTACGACATGGAACATGGCCCACCCCCATTATAGTCAATGGGGCCGGAGCGGTAGTCCGGGGGCATGCGTGCACTAGCGGCAGCACGGATCCGACAGGCTGTTAACCCGCCGGAACAGCCTGCCGGAGTTCCTTGACGCTAGTGTAACAGTACCCTTACATACCCGTTATAGCGCCCCCTAATGTTCTTCCGATTCCATCTTAGAATGTCTACCTAAGGCAGGCATGTCCAAACTGCGGCCCTCCAGCTGTTGCAAAACTACAACTCCCAGCATGCCTGGATAGCCTACAGCTATTAGGTTATGCTGGGAGTTGTAGTTTTGCAACAACTGGAGGGCCGCAGTTTGGACATGCCTGACCTAAGGGCTCATGCACACAAATGCATCATTTTCCATATCTGATCTATATTTTGTGCAGGTCAGATGCGGACCTATTCATTTCAATGGGACTGTAAAAGACGCGGACAGCACTCAGTGACCTGGCCGCATCCATATGTCTGTTCAGTGGCACCCACAAAAAAATAGAACATGTCCTATTCTTGTCCGAAACAGGCTATGGTCGTGTACATGAGAGGAGGCTGATTCCATTGTGTCGATTCTTAATGGTTGGCCAGCTAAGTAGCAAGAATCACTCAGCCTCCTATGTACAAGAGGATCTAGAGATGGGACTGCCCTATTAAGCATGTGTGACCACCAGCATTGGACACATTAGGTGGACATTCTTAGAGTAAGGGCTCATGCACACAAGCATATTTTTGTTCCGCACCAGATCCGCATTTTTAGTGGGTCAAATGTGGACCCATTCATTTCAATGGGTGTGCTGCCCACATGTCCCTTCCGCGGCCTCGCAATAAAAAAACAATAGGACTGTTCTATTAGGGGCCAGCCATTCCATTCCGCAAAATCGCGTCATACGCACCAGCCCTAAATCAAGCTAACACACTGGAATGCAATAACAAGTATATAGCAACAATATTCAAGCCACATATGTCAAACTCATGCCCTTCAGCTGTTGCAAAACTACAACTTCCATCATGCTTAGACAGCCTACAGCTATCAGGGAATGCTGGGAGTTGTAGTTTTGCAACAGCTGGGGGGCCATGAGTTTGACATCCCTGATTTAAACATACTTTTTTTTTTTATTATTCAATTTGAGTAATGTCGTACTTATTTGTTGGGAAAACCCCTTTACGGAATCCCTAATGTAATATATTTTTATAATTTTTCCTTAAATACTGCTAAACTGTGTGAGGCAATAGATCTAAAATCGTAAGATAGTGTTTGTGTATCTTGCCAAACGCTCCCTAAGGCAGGAGCAGCAGTTGTACTCAGGCCTTTCAAGAATATGTCAGCTTCTTTCCATTAGCCAGGTGCTCAAAGGAAGCTGCTGGCTTCACAAGTACTAGGTTCGAGCAGTCCATTTCACTTTATAGGCCCTGTTATTCTTATACTGTCTTGTAGAAGATACAGCAATTAAAAAAATTATTTCAGGCAGAAAAGTCAGTTCTCCTTAGTGTGTGGAATTGAATATGTAGACTTTCCATTATTTCACACCGTAGAATCATTTCCAGTGGATCACATAGGGTTGTTTCGGGTATCGAAGCTTCGATACCCATTCGATACTTTTCTCCGGTATAGAACTCAACACCAGGATTGTTTTTTTTATCGATACTGGGCTGCACTACTGCACAGCCCAGTATCTTAGAACGTGGCTGCGCTGCTGTCAGCGCGGCTATGTTCTCGGCAGCACGGGGAGAAGAAGGCAGTCTCTCCCACTGCCACCAATAGAGGTAAAGGGACGGAGGAGAGACGGGAGGAGGGGGGGCGGGAGCACTGGCCACCAATGACGAGTAACGTTTTATATATAAAGACAGGCAGAAGAAACACACTGCCGGCACCTGCCTGTGACAAATCGCTGCGATCAGAGGCAATTAACCCCTCAGGTGTATTAAATCCATATATCTTCTGGCAAACTTACTTTAACTTTTTATACTACCTGTGTTGCGACCCATTGACTTCTATGGGTCCGTGGGCAGTATTTTGTAGGCCATGTTCTATCTGTTGTGGAACGGACATACAGATGCGGAAATTGGATTGAATGAAGAGTGAAAGGTTAAAGAAGGTAGAACAATCAGGACCCGGTATGAGGCAGCAACAGACTCCATTCCAACAAACCAGCAGTAAAATACATTGAAAGGACTCCTCTTTGAGTCCTCTCCATTATGGGTGTGAGCACAGGAGTCCTCTCAATGCATTTTCCTGCTGGTTTGTGGGAGCACAGCATCAGAATGCAAGTGAGTATGAAGATAAAAATTGCATAACCGGACTCGGTGTCACTTACACCATTTACCGCTTACTCTAGTTTGGAGGGTGTTTCGGAGATGACCGATTCCCTTTAAGGATTATAATCATGGGTAGATTGTAGCTAGATGCTGCAGAAGGAAGGCAAAGTATAAGAAGAAAGTGTCAAGCCACCAACAGAAGCAAGAGGATAGTACAGTAGAACCCAGAATTATGGAGAAGCTGACTCACTCTGGATACCGCACTGGGAAGGAAGACCGAGCTGTGGTATGGTGGCCCGAGCCCGGAGGAATGGCGCTGGAAACTAACTGTGGTTGTAATCAAGAATAGGTAGCAGCAAATTCTCTATTATTATTACAAGAGGAAAAATAAAGTAATCGTCAGAAGCAGGAAAATTGTATGATAGGACCTAGGAGTACAAGGAAGCTGACTCACCATAAATACCACCTAAAAACGGAATTGGGACTGTAGTGTAAGAGCTTGAGCCCTAAGGAATGGCACTGGGGACTGTGCATGCCTGGCACCATATGTAGGAGAGGTGAGAAGAGTCAGAAGAGGGTGTCGTCCAAGATTGTTACACCCATAAAGGGGGTTTGACAATGGGACGCCACACAGAAAAAATACACAAAATGTACACGAGATTTGGCAAATCCAACCTACTTTGCTGGTACTTCATTATGTTGCAGTTTTCCGCACAAAAATCCATGCAGAAAAACCACACGTAATCCGCATCATTTACAGGTCGCCATAGGAGCAAGCCGAGATAGTGGAATACAAATTTGATTCTGAATGAAGAAACTGAATGAAGACCCGCCAGCTATCGCATCTACATTTGGCCTGATGAAGGGCTTCATATATAGCCCGAAACGTTGCCTGCTTATGTGTGCCAATATGTCCGGCTGAAAGCCTAATAAATACACCTTTGCGTCATCATCCTCTGGAGTGCTGTCTGAATTGTATCTATATGATGAAAAGTTCACGTGGCGGAGCATTGAACAAAGCTTTTACTGACGTGCACCCATCTCTCCAGTATAAAGAGCGAGTGCTGGGATCCATTCTGCTGAAATTACTGAAGAACCGACAAGGATACCCCGAAACAACTTTCCAATGTAAGACATCTGTCTGCATGTCTTCAATCAATAACGTTTCTTTTATATTTTTGGAGCTTGAGTTCTATCGTACAACTGCAATACAGAGCCTAAAGTAAGGCCGCGTTCACAGAGTCAGAGTTTGGTCAGTGATTTCCATCAGTGACTGTAAGCCAACAACAGAAGTAAAAGCTGCACTGAGATAAGGTATAAGGGCTCATGCACACAAACATATTTTCTTTCCGTGCCCGGACCATATGTGGAACCATTCACTCCAATGGGTCCAAATGCCAGAGCAGTACAAACACCTCACATGTGACCATTTTAGAAAGAAGACACCCCAAGGTATTCCGTGAGGGGTATGGCGAGTTCATGTAAAATTTTATTTTTTGTCACAAGTTAGTGGAATATGAGACTTTGTAAAAAAAAAAAATATATATATATATCAATTTCCGCTAACTTGTGTCAAAAAAATTTTTTTTATGTGAACTCGCCATGCCCCTCACGGATTACCTTGGGGTGTCTTCTTTCCACAATGGGGTCACATGGGGGGTATTTATACTGCCCTGGCATTTTAGGGGTCCTAAAGCGTGAGAATCCAAATACGTAAAAATGCCCTGTGAAATCCTAAAGGTACTCATTGGTTTTAGGGCCCCTTTGCGCATCTTGGCTGCAAAAAAGTGTCACACATGTGGTATCGCCGAACTCAGGAGAAGTAGGGCAATGTGTTTTGGGGTGTATTTTTACATATACCCATGCTGCATTACGAACAAGGATAGTACTGTTCTACTCAGGGCTAGCTGTTCCATTCCACAAAATACAGAGTGCACACGGATGTCATCCGTATTTTTTGCAGATGTTTTTTGCGGTCCGCAAAATACATACGGTGTGTGCATGAGCCCTAATGGAGAGATTTGCTCATGTTCTGTGTTTTTGAACCGCAACTGGTTGTAGCTCACAGTCACTGATGCAAATCACTGATCAACTACTGACTGTGTGAACGCAGCCTAGACATGGAAGTGTTCCAGCAGGGAAACAAGGAGTATCTGAAATATCACATACATTTTGCATGCATGGATAGCACAGGGAGGGCACAATCATCCTCATGGTTATAGAAATATACAGTTAAGTCCCATTTGACCACTTTTGATGTCGGGGATACCCAACTCAAAAATATTTGAGAGAGTTAAAGGTCATCAGGGGTCTTCCTGCAGGATTCATGCAACTTTTAGACTTGGTACCTGAGAATCCCAGGATTGGCGTATTCTACATGCTTTCCAAAATACACAAAGCAGGGAATCCAGAGAGGCCAATCATTTTAGGTGTGGGAACCCTCACTGAAAAAATCTCAGGTTGGATAGAGGGCATCCTCAAACCATTAGTGAGGAACACAACAAGTTATCTACAGGATACCACTGACCTTTTGTTATGCAACAAACTAATAGAATAGACTCGAAAAAATAAAAAATGGAAACAGATGCAACGTTTCGGCTATTTGAGCCTTTGTCATGCTTGACAAAGGCTCAAATAGCCGAAACGTTGCATCTGGAATAAACTCCACTGTTTGGGCATGCTGTTTCCATTTTTAGTTTTTCAAGTCTATTCTATTGGATCGTGCACATTGGGGGCTTTTTACCACCCCTTGGAGACGAGCACCCACCACTCACGGACTAAGGAGTGCTGTTCATCCCTATAGCTACATTATTGAACAAACTGTCAACCATAGGTCCTCTCCCTAAAGACACAATCTTGGCCACCATGGATGTGGAATCCTTGTATTCGAATATCCTACACGATGATGGATTAACTGCTTGCTGAGTATATCAGGAGGCGAATGGGATCGTCTTCGAGTCTGTACTACAACTGACCAAATTCATCCTCAACCATAACTTTTTCTCCTTTGACAAAGATATATTTACAATGCACTGGGCCCGCCATGGGCAGTAAAATAGCACCTAAATATGCAAATCTCTTCATGGCAAAACTGCAAAATGACTTTTTGGTATCCTGCCCCGAAAAATCCTTGGCCTACTTCCGTCTTGTTGAGGACATCCTAATAATCTGGACCAACTCTGAATATGAACTGATAAAATTTCATGAACAATTCAACAAATTCCACCCCAACAAATTCCACTTTTCACACACAGAAGTCAGTTTTCTGGACACCACTATAAAACTTCAAGATGGCTCAATACAGACGTCCCTGTATCGAAAACCTATTGATCGGCCTACATACCTCAAATGGGACAGCTTCCACCCCAACCATATTAAATAGTCCATCATCTATAGTCAAGCCACCAGATATAACCGAATCTGTTCCAGCCCTTCAGACAGGGATGAGCATTTAAAATATCTGAAAAGGACATTTTTACATCAGGGTTATCATCCTGCTTCAATTGAAGATCAGATCACAAGAGCCACCAAGATCCCCAGAAGTCAACTTCTCCAATACAATGAAAAGAAACAGAACCAGTGCGTAGCTCTGGTTGTGACCTACAACCCATAACTAGAGGTACTGAGGAAAACTGACCAAAAAATACATCATGTCCTACGTAAGGATGATCGACTAAAAATAATCTTCCCAGTTCCGCCCTTACTAGCTTACCAACAACCTCCAAATCTAAGGAATATTCTGATCAGATCAAGTTCAAGGCCATGTACCACAGGAAAAGGAACCTATCCCTGTAATATCAGAAGATGCAAAACCTGTGCCCATATAATGACAATAGATAAGATTCAGATCCCCAACACACAGCAGGACTATAAGATCCCTGGGACATTCACATATTCTACATCTTAGGGTACTCTTACACTTACACCAAGACCTATTAAGAGGGTACTTTAAAAAATAGAAACCTCTTTGTCACGTCCTATTGTTTAACTGATTCTATGGTTTTGCCCTGAGACCAGTTCTTTCTGTGAAAATCCTCTCTACAGGATTCCATCAGGCAGTTCCGTCAACGGAACTGCCCGACGGATCCGTTAAAATGTTTGAAAACGGATTTCATTTTCAAATGGATCCGTTTGACAATTGTATTGAAATAACGGATCCGTTTTTCCGTTGTCATCAGTAAAAACGGATCCGTTGTTTATTATTTTACCATTTTTAAAGGTCTGTGCATGCGCAGAGTGGAAGAACGGGTCCGTTAATCCGTCAATTTTTAATGTCGGATCCGTCCTTAATACATTTCGATGGAAATTAATGGCGGATCCGTCATTCCGTCAAGTGTTTCCGCATTTTTGTACGGAGATAAAAATACAGCATGCTGCGCTTTTATCTGCGTCCAAAAAACGTGAAAGGACTGAACTAAAGACAAACTGATGCAAACTGAACAGATTTCCATTCAGAACGCATCAGGATAAAACTGATCAGTGTTTTCCGTTATTGAGCCCCTAGGACGGAACTCAATGACAGAAAACTTTTATGCTAGTGTGAAAGTACCCTAATGTTGTTTATCTGATTCTCTGCACTAAATGTCCTGTTGGAGGCCTCTACGTTTGAGAAACAGGACAGAAACTCAATGCAAGGATGAGGTCCCACCGCCACACAATTCAAGAGAAGAAGCTACACTTTCTGTAGCACAGGAGACAATGAAGAACACAAGTTCTCATATTAAAAGGTAACTTCAAATCCCAAGGAGCTAGAAGAATTTGGGAATACAAATTTATAACACTGTTTGACACTTTGAATATTGGACTGAATTTGTCCCCGGGATTTATGACACACTACAAGATCTAAAGAGTCTTCTACAGACATAGTGGGGGCACCAGGTCTCTGAGATAACGTCAATTTAGAGACCATGAAACTTTCACACCCCTTATCTGTAAGATAATTAAGGACTCATTCTCAAGATCTTGGATATGTTGTTCTGTTATCTTTCACATGCCCATTCATTCCCCCATGTCTCTGTTCTTATTATATATATATTGCTGTTTCTTCATATATTCTTGTAGTACGCCTGATGAAGGGACTGGTCTTGAAAGCTCGCTATGTAACATCATTACTTCTATTTTTGTTAGCCATTAAAAGGTATCAAACCTGCAATACTCTTACTTTGTTTCTCTTAGGCCCCATTCATACGTCCGCAAATGGGTTCGCATCCGTTCTGCAATTCTGCGGAACGGGTGCGGACCCATTCCGCATTTGCGGAGTGCTGCCCCAAAATTCCAGTCTGCTGCTCCGCAAAAGATAGAACATGTCTTATTCTTGTCTGCAGCTTGCGGACAAGAATAGGCATTCCTATGGGGGTGCCGGCCGGGTGTGTTGCAGATCCGCAACACACCACGGACGTGTGAATGGGGCCTTAATGAGAGCACTAAACTAGCTCATGAAGGAAGTTACGTGTCCTGAGCTGGCTTGGTGGTATATAAGGTGCACGATAGGCTGTCTGTACATATTCCTCTTTGCTGTCATGGGTAAAAGGGTTTGATTTATTAAAGTTCCAAAAGGGATAAATATTAGCATAAATCTGGCATAAACCTATGTCTCAAAGTAAGCCAACTAATAGTTGCTATAAAGTTAGAAAAAAAAAATGCCTATCCTCACTCCACATATAATCTAGCCTGAGTCTCTGTGATAAATCTGGTGCAGAACTAGACAGACAGTTTAAAGGCCCCTTTACACAGGCTGACAACCGGGGCAATGATAGGGAAAGACTGTTCCTAGGAACACTCGTTCCCGATAATTGCCCTGTGTAAAGGACAGATTATCCTGCCGCTGATCACTCATTCATCGTGAGAAGGCATTGCTGGTGCAATCATCCAAATCACTGTTTCGGGGCAGCAGATTGTGCTTTCTAAACAGTGATCTGCTGCCCAAAAACAATGATTCTCTATGGAGACAAGCAATCGCAATAGCGAACCCTCCCCATACAATGGAGGTGACTGTTGCATATAAATGCTTGCACCACGAGGGTAATAAGCAGGCAATTATCGGGAATAAACGCATCGTTCCTGATAACTGCCTATGACGGACGGTATTTAGGCCATCTATAGGCTTAATAAATATGCCCCACTGAATGTGTATTGGGATGAATGATCGCTAGTCCCCATAAGGAGATGATTGCTGCATGTAAATCTCCTCTGGCAATCGGGCAGTTATGGGGAAGATTTGGTTTGTTGCCTCATCTTAAACTAGTTTTTCTGATCTCAGTTGAAAAATGTATGCCAACCTAAAAAAGGCAGGTATGTTAAATTGTGCTGATAAAAATCAGCATAGCAAACGTAACCTGGAAAGACAACCATGAATTACTTTTGTTAACACTATTAGCCACCTTCTCTGTGGCCTCAAATTCCAGACGCTCGTCACAAGGTTGTAGAGAGGATTTTCACAGTAAGAACTGGTCTCAGGGCAAAACCATAGAATCAGTTAAACAATAGGACGTGACAAAGAGGTTTCTATTTTTTAAAGTCCCCTCTTAACCACTTGAAGACCACAGGTTTACACCCCCCTAGTGACCAGGCCCTTTTTTACAAATCCGCAATACACTACTTTCACCGTTTATTGCTCGGTCATACAACTTACCACCCAAATGAATTTTACCTCCTTTTCTTCTCACTAATAGAGCTTTCATTTGGTGGTATTTCATTGCTGCTGACATTTTTACTTTTTTTGCTATTAATAAAAATGTAACGACATTTTTCACTTTCTGTTGTAAAATTTTTCAAAAAAAAACTACATTTCTATATAAATTTTTCACAAAATTTGTTGTTCTACATGTCTTTGATAAAAAAATCCAATAAGTGTATATTTATTGGTTTGGGTAAAAGTTATAGCGTTTACAAACTATGGTGCAAAAAGTAAATTTCTGCATTTTGAAGCAGCTCTGACTTTCTGAGCACCTGTCATGTTTCTTCAGGTGCTAGAATGTCAGGATAGTATGAATACCCCCAAATCACACCATTTTAGATAGAAGACACCCCAAAGTATTCACGGAGGGGCATGGTGAGTTCATGTATCATTTCATTTTTTTCACAAGTTAGCGGAAAATGACACTTTCTGAGGAAAAAATAAATAATAAAGTTTCCATTTCTGCTAACTTCTGGCAAAAAAAAAAAAATCTCAGACGGACTCACTATGCCCCTCAATGAATACCTTGGGGTGTCTACTTTCCGAAATGGGGTCATTTGTGGGGTGTGTTTACTGCTCTGGCATTTTGGGCGGGGCTAAATTGTGAGCAGCCATGTAAAACCTAAAGGTACTCGTTGGAATTTGGGCCCCTTTGCGCATCTTAGCTGCAAAAAAGTGTCACTCATGTGGTATCGCCGTACTCAGGAGAAGTAGGGCAATGTGTTTTGGGGTGTATTTTTACATATACCTATGCTGTGTGAGAGAAATATCTCTGTAAATTGTCAACTTTGTGTAAAAAAATTAAAAAGTTGTCGTTTACAGAGATATTTCTCACACAAAGTACGGGTATATATAAAAATACACCCCTAAACACATTGCCCTACTTCTCCTGAGTACGGCGATACCACATGAGTGACACTTTTTTGCAGCCTGGGTGCGCAAAGGGGCCCTAAACCGAATGAGTACCTTTAGGATTTCACAGGCCATTTTTACGCATTTGGATTCCAGACTTCTTCTCACGCTTTAGGGGCCCCTAAAATGCCAGGACAGTATAAATACCCCACATGTGACCCATTTTAGAAAGAAGACACCCCAAGGTATTCCGTGAGGGGTATGGTGAGTTCATGTAAAATTTAATTTTTTGTCACAAGTTAGTGGAATATGAGACTAAAAAAAAAAAAAAAAAAATATCAATTTCCGCTAACTTGTGCCAAAAAAAAAAAAATTCTGTGAACTCGCCATGACCCTCACGGAATACCTTGGGGTGTCTTCTTTCCAAAATGGGGTCACATGTGGGGTATTTCTACTGCCCTGGCATTTTAGGGGCCTAAAGCGTGAGAAGAAAAATGCGGAAAAATGCCCTGTGAAATCTAAAGGTACTCATTGGAATTAGGGCCCCTTTGCGCATCTTGGCTGCAAAAGTGTCACTCATGTGGTATCGCCGTACTCAGGAGAAGTAGGGCAATGTGTTTTGGGTGTATTTTACATATACCCATGCTGGGTGAGAGAAATATCTCTGTAAATGACAACTTTTAAAACAAATTTATACAAAGTTGTCAGTTTACAGAGATATTTCTCTCACCCAGCATGGGTATATGTAAAATACACCCTAAAACACATTGCCCTACTTCTCCTGAGTACGGCGATACCACATGAGTGACACTTTTTGCTGCCTGGGTGCGCAAAGGGCCCTAATTCTAATGAGTACCTTTTAGGAGGGCATTTTTACGCATTTTTCTTCTCACGCTTTAGGGCCCCTAAAATGCCAGGGCAGTAGAAATACCCCACATGTGACCCCATTTTGGAAAGAAGACACCCCAAGGTATTCCGTGAGGGGCATGGCGAGTTCACAGAAGATTTTTTTGGCACAAGTTAGCGGAAATTGATTTTTATTGTTTTTCTCGCAAAGTCTCCCTTTCCGCTAACTTTTGACAAAAAGTTAAATTTTTCATGGACTCACCATACCCTCAGCGAATACCTTGGGGTGTCTTCTTTCCAAAATGGGGTCATTTGTGGGGTGTTTGTACTGTTCTGGCATTTTGGGCGGGCTAAATTGTGAGCAGCCATGTAAAAGCTAAAGGTACTCGTTGGAATTTGGGCCCCTTTGCATCCAGGCTGCAAAAGTGTCACTCATGTGGTATCGCCAGTACTCAGGAGAAGTAGGGCAATGTGTTTGGGTGTATTTTACATATACCCATGTTGGGTGAGAGTAATATCTCTGTAAATTGACAACTTTGTATTAAAAAATTAAAAAGTTGTCGTTTACAGCGATATTTCTCACACCAAGTATGGGTATATGTAAAAATACACCCCAAAACACATTGCCCTACTTCTCCTGAGTACGGCGATACCACATGTGTGACACTTTTTGCAGCCAAGATGCGCAAAGGGGCCCTAAAACCAATGAGTACCTTTAGGATTTCACAGGCCATTTTTACGCATTTGGATTCTCACGCTTTAGGACTCCTAAAATGCCAGGTCAGTATAATACCTCACATGTGACCCCATTTTGGAAAGAAGACACCCCAAGGTATTCCGTGAGGGGCATGGCGAGTTCACAGAAAAAAAATTTTGGCACAAGTTAGCGGAAATTGATATATATATATTTTTTTTACAAAGTCTCATATTCCACTAACTTGTGACAAAAATAAAATTTTGCATGAACTCACCATACCCCTCACGGAATACCTTGGGTGTCTTCTTTCTAAAATGGGGTCACATGTGAGGTATTTGTACTGTCCTGGCATTTGAGGGTCTCCGCAATCATTACACGTATGGCCAGCATTAGGAGTTTCTGCGATTCTCCTTATATTGAGCATACGGGTAATGAGATTTTTTCCGTTCAGCCTCTGGGCTGAAAAAAAAAAAAATGAACGGCGCAGATTTTTTCATTCGCATCGATCAATGTGGATGAAAAAATCTCTGCCAAAATCAGTGACTGCGGTGCGGTGGGTTGGGCGCTAGCTACCTAACAAGTAGCTAGCTAACTGACGGTGATAAGGGACCCTTATGCCCCATTCACACGTCCGCAATTCTGTTTGCGGAACGGAATTGCGGACCCATTCATTTCTATGGGGACAGACTTTGTCCCGCTCGGATCCGGAATTACGGATCCGCGCTCGGGTCTGCACTTCCGTTCCGCAAAAATATAGAACATGTCCTATTCTTGTCCGCAATTGCGGACAAGAAAAAGCATTTTCTATATAGTTCTGTGCGGATCTGCAAATGCGGAAAGCACATTGCCGGTGTCCGTATTTTGCGGATCCGTAGATCCATGGATCCGCAGATCCATGGATCCGCAAACACATACGGACGTCTGAATGAGCCTGTAGGGGGTGATTAGTGACAGGGGGTGACAGGGGTGATCAGGGGTGACATTGGTGATCAGGGGGTGACATGGGTGATCAGGGGTTAATCAGTGATGGGGGTGGGGGTGTGTGTGTGTAGTGATTGGTGCACTTTACCTTTGTTTCCTCTGGTGGTCCCAAACAAAGGGACCACCAGACGAGCAGATAGCAGGCATATCAGACGCTGTTTACAAAACAGCGTCTGATATGCGATTTAAATGCGGTTTTTCTCGCATCTACAGCCTGCCAGCGCATGATCAGCGCTGGCAGGCTGTAGTTTCAGTTGTCCCGCTCCGATCACATGAACGCGCAGCGCACGCGCGCTGCCTCATGTGAAATCTCGGGTCTCACGAGATGACGCCGATAGGCGGCAGTGAGACCTGAGAGAGCCGCCGTGCTGACGCCCATCGGCGTTAGCGTGGCAGGAAGTGGTTAATAGGTCTTGGTTAACAATAACATTACAAATACAAGTGTCAAATTAAGTTTAGTATTACCAAAAATGGAATACTGATCCATGAATGTACGCCCATTCGTTCCCCTGATCAGGAAACCATGTTTAGTTTCATGGCAGGGCTTGGGACACAGCATTTCATTTCACACTATTTTTTGGGGAGGGTGGGTAATGTCACTGCAGTTTTTATGCAGTTATTTGAGCCAAAGCCAGAAGTGGATCCAACAAGTCCTTCCCCTAGGCAGCTCTACAACTGGAGGCAACATTCTGCTCACAATCTAAGTTGGTAGCAGCCATTTTAAAGGGAACTGGTCATCAACTTTATACTGCCCTCAGTACGGTCAGCATAAAGTAGTGACAGAAATGCTGATTTCAGCGATGTGTCACACACCAGCTAAAAGTAAGTGGCTGCTGAGAACCAACATCACAATCATTGCAGACTGGGCCTGGAAAGGAGTCCCGGCCTCCTGAGAAGAGTCCTGGTTATTCATGAATTCCTGCCCACCTGCTGATGATTGACAGCCTTCTCCTTACTTTTCTCTCCAGAAGAGAACTGCCAATCATCAGCAGATGGGCGGGAGAGCAGGAGACCACTCATTCATAAAAGTTATAAGGGTTTTCCAAGTGATTTATTATTGTCCACATTAGCCCTACTACTAATAACTCTCAGGGGTGTGGAAATTTAAAAAAAAACTACTTGTCGAAGGACTAAAGCGGGGGCTCAACCTACTTGTCCCTCATGACAATCTACTTGTCCTGAACTTATACTGTATGGGGGCGGGGGCCACAAGGAGATGTTATACTGTATGGGGGCAGGGGACACAAGGAGACGTTATACTGTAGGGGGCGGGGGCCACAAGAAGACGTTATACTGTATGGGGGCGGGGGAATCTGCAAAACACGGACACTGGCTGTATGCATTCCGCATTTTGTGGAATGGAAGGGTCGGCCCCTAATAGAACAGTCCTATCCTTGTCCATAATGCGGACAATAACAGGACATGTTCTATTTTTTTGCGTAACGGCCATGCGGACATGGAACGCGAGTCATTTCCATTTTTCTGGCCCCGTTGAAGTGAATGGTTCCGCATAGGGGCCGCAAAAATAACGAAATGTAAATGGGGAAAAAAAGAACATTCGTGTGCTGCGGCCTCTTCCTAGGCCAGTGACGTCACGTTCATCAGTCAAATGGCCTAGATGTAGCTGTCCCATTCAAGTGAATGGACTGAAATACCATGCACAGTGACAATAAAATGCATGGCGATATGCTTGAGAAGCTGTGAGGAGGCCACAGCCTCACCTGAAGAAATACGGCATACACAGAAAATGTGTTTATTGTAATTTAATCTGCACCATTAATTTTTGTAATTACTAAATACATTATACTTTCACTGGTATCCTTTAAAAAAACATTTATATTATATATATATGTATAGTTCTGTTTTATATATAGATATATATAGATATATATATAGATATATATATATATAGATATATAGATATAGATAGATATATATATATAGATATATATATATAGATATATATATAGATATAATATATATAGATATAATATATATAGATATAATATATATAGATATAATATATAGATATAATATATATATATATATATATATATATATATATATATATATATATATATATATATATATAGATACATGCACACAATGTACCAGTATGTTATCTATGAGATGAATTCTCTTAAGGTTTTAAGTTAGAGAAAATCCTTCCGTTGATTACAGTTAACACAGTGGCTCAACTGGTAAGGTATCTGCCTCCCATTTAGCAGGTCCTGGGTTCAATCAGCAAAAAATAAAAAATAAAAGTTAAATATACAGGAGCATCCTCCAGAATGTCAGAGCGCGACTCTGGGCTCTATTGAAAAGCACAACTGAGAGCAGCCTTGGGAGGCGCTGAACCATGGCTCCACATCGAAGTGTTTCCAAGCAGTGTTGGAAAAGGGGGGCCCCATAGCAACCGCGTGGTCTCCCTCCATTGACCATACATCACTGTCGGAGGGGGTGCCAGTTGTCCGACCCCTTTAAAATGTATCTTTTAATAAGAATAGAAAACAACAAAATTCATGCAAATAAACATCTAGCAGCAGAAAATAATAATGTCTTCATCATCACTGTTTTACAGCAAGAAGGACTGAAATGCACTTCAAGAGATTTTGCAGTAGCACAAGCTGGTTATGTTAAAGATAGCATCTGCTTCTCGTCTGTCTGAAGAAATCGGGAAAACCACTGATGACGCCCATAATTTATCCCACATAAAATTAATAGGACAAAATCCACAAGTGCACTATTATAACTAGGTTAACTGCGCTCAGCACTATTAGCATACATATGATTAAAGAGTTCCCTGTTCGTTTTCTTCAAGCCATTAAAATACGGTATCTATTTTTGGTGACACACAAGATGATGTATTTTAGACCATATGGCGTGTTTCTGATGGGCACCAGGTTTTTGCATCCACGCCATCTGTTGTTCTGTAAACTGAAAAGAAAATTAAGTCAAGTGCCTGGGCCAAAAGTTCCAGATAGAGCAGCTGCCTTCAAGTCAAAGAATGAAGAAACAGGTCATCTTCAAGTCAACAGTATCAACTCCTGTCACATCGTCAATGGGAAGGAAGAGTGCATGGACTTCTTTGTGCTCAAGGCACAGCAATAAATAAATTCCTGCTCATTAGATATAAATGCGCCTTCACAATGAGGTAATGTGGAGGCATAGAAACGCGTTACATAGAAAAAGATCAATAAGACATCTGCAGTAATAAAGCAACCAGTCTATCAAGGCTTCCATTTTCTGTTCGCGCAATGACAACCTGCAAAGCTCTACGCTTGACCTCTCTCCAGTCATAGACAATGGGTTAGCATAAGTGTACCCGCATTAAAAGGCAAGCGAGTATCACTTCCCAAGACCAACCTGTAACTTATAATAGCATTACACCTCTAACCTTACTTATTACTGATCAGCAGACAGAGAATTATTTCTAATTCATGTATTCCTTTCTCTTATTCCATAATTATGTTCCTCTTGAAGAACAAAAGCTAAAATGAATGCTCTCTACGCACCTTGCACCAGCCATGATGAGTTCTTCAGCCGTTACCTTACAAACGGGCTGCGACTGCTCTCCTGAGATCATGACACGTTGTCCTATTCTACCATTCACCCCAGTCATTCGTCTCAGAAATCAAGGGGTTAGTGAAATGAAACAAGACATGAGCTCTTTTTCAGATCCCCAGGAATTTGAAATAAAAATATATTTACGTGCAATTTTCAACCACAAGTACAAATTGCAACCATTTTCTCTTCATTTTACATCAGAAAGAACATACAAGCCACTTGTGGTGTAGCATAGCATGTTATTATCTCAAGTAGTAATATTGGTCTTTAAAAAGAAATAAAACTACCGTATTTTCCGGCGTATAAGATGACTGGGCATATAAGACGACCCCCTACTTTTCCTGCTAAAATATGGGGTTTGGGCTATACTCGCGGTATAAGACTACCCCTCTTCCAACGCACACCAAATAAAAATTAAACAGACGATCCAAGCATGAGAAAACCACTGAGAGCAGGGAGAGGGGGCTTCTTCAGGAGCGACTGGCCAGGATGCAGCGCACGGTGGCTCAGCTAGAGGGCGCCTGTCCCTGAAGCTGGAGAAGGACAGCTTCTCCAGTCCGGCTTGGAAGTAAAGAGGACCTTTCACTGGTCCAACAATTGTTAGATAATGATATGTATGTGTAGAGAGGCGCCCAGGGATAATAGTAAGTGCAGGGAGATCCCTGGGCGCCGCTCTACACATACATATCATTATCTAACAATCATTGGACCAGTGAAAGGTCCTCTTAAGTTTCAGAACGCAGTATACCGGCTTATAAGACGACCCCAAACTTTTGAGAAGATTTCCATGTGTTAAAAAGTAGTCTTATAGGCCAGAAAATACATTAAATATTCCATTCAGAGACACTGCAGGAGGAGAACGTATTCGCTTCAGCTCTTCAAGGGCTATGTAGAATAATGGCCGCCATATGTCATGGTGCAAAGTCAATATGGGAAATTTATCCAACACCAGTGCCAGAAAACAAAAAAAAAAACACAATTTTTTGCCCTAGCATCATGTGCTCAAAGATTTTGCAACTTTTTGTGTTCTACTGCCTTTTTTTTTCAAGGTACCCTCTGTGGCCATTTACCCTAGCTTAAGGCCTCATGCACACGAATGTGTGCTGCCCAGGGCCTGTGCTAAGTAAATGGGTCCGCATCCGTGATGCATGGTGCACAAGGCCGATGCCCATGTATTGCAGACCTGCTGTCAAAAGCCGTGCATGAGGCCTAAACCAGAGACTGCTATGACATATAGTGGAAGTCTATTCCAGCTCATAGCCGGCGTAGATTTGCTTTTCTGGCTCATGGATGTGCATAGTTTATTTATTAGTCTTAGATAATTTTTTTCTTCCCTTTTTTGTGCTCCTTTAAAGTTTTTTTTTTATGGCAGCATGCTCTGGGAATGGCTTTTTTTCAGGTATTTTCCGCATAGGCATCAAGAAAAATGTAGTATGACAAAAAAAAATCGTTTTCAAGATGTTTTACAAGCAAAAAAAAGTTGATGTGACAAGATTCACTATAACTTATATTTTATTCATTTAAATTCCTGCTCATTCTGGTCTTTCAAGTCAAGGAGACGGTCCTATCAGTGACAGCCATTCCCCAATGTCTGTGTATACAGATAGCTGTCAATCGCTAATAGCACCGCCTGCTTGACTTCAAAACCCAGAATGAGCAGAAATTTTAATGGACAAAATACAAGTTTTACTGAATCTTTTCTTGAAAAACTTTATATCAATCTGCTCTGCTCCTCCTGCTCTATAACCTGCTGCCTTCAGTTCGGCCACCATGTTCAATGTAAAACACTCCCTTTAATACATTCCTTCCAATAATTAAATGTGAGGTAAGGGGAATATAGTTTTAGATTTTTGACAAAAAACAAACAAACATATTTTTAATTGCATGTTAACCAATCTCCCAGATGGGTTACAAGTCAAGTTATCTCCAGGAATCACAGGAGGATTCTGCACAGAGAAGGGTCTGTCTAGCAGTAGCATGGAGATGTGTGCCTTTTTTCCTTATATGCACTTTTGGTAATATTCCCTTAATTGTTAAAACACTACTTTTCCAGAACATCCAGATGACTCCGGAGTAAACTCTTCAAGGGGCACCACTGTATACACTGCAAGAATACCGGGCAGGAATTTACTAGGGGTGGACAGTCCTTGCCTAACTGAAAGCCACCAGCAGGCTCACACAAAGTCGCTCTAATGCGTCTTCAAGGAATGCGGGGCCAAAGAGCCTTTAACACGGGCAGATCATCTGAAGGAAAACAAGTGTCAATCGACAATCTAGTATGCTGATCGGCGATGTACCAACCAACCATTATTAATACATAATCCATATTTTTAAGGCAATATAGAGTGGTTATCTTACAGGATCTTTTACTAATCTGTAACAATACGTGTCAGCCACAACAACATGATCTAAATCCATGGCCCTCACAATAGTATTAGTAAGGTATTCTGCATGGCAAAGTGTTCATACTGACAACCATCCAACGTATGCTGCCATTCTAACAACCACAACCAACTAAAGCAAGACCGGCTGGACTATGGCCGCCAACAGTAGTGTCGTCAGAAAGTCAAGTGCAAAATTCCACAACCCTGATACAAGATGGAAGTAAACATTACATGACTTCTAGTAGTCACTTCCCTCTTTAAGATGCTTCACATTTTTTTATCAGTACATGTCCAGTGAAGGCACGAAGTCAACAGCTAAAGGTACCTTCACACTGGCGTTTTTGTTTTCCGGCGCCCGGGGATCTATGCCGGAAAAAAAACGCTTCAGTTACAGATAATACAACCGCATGCATCCGTTTGAACGGATCCGCTTGTATTAACTTCAACGATTTTTTAACATTGCCAAGACGGATCTGTCATGAACTCGACTGAAAGTCGATGGAGGATGGATCCGTTTTCTATTGTGGCAGAATGTGCCAGAGAAAACGGATCCGTCCCCATTGACTTACATTGGGGGTCAGTGATGCAATATGTCGATCGGAACTGCGGTGAAGTAGAGCAGCGGTGCGCGTGTCTCAGGGCAGGCGTCCCATAAAGATAAGAAGAGAAGAGACCGGCACTCGCTTTTAGATAATCTTGCTGTGATAAATCACAGCAAGATTATCTAAAAGTGAGTGCCGGTCTCTTCACTTCTTTTCTTACAATGGGGGTCATGACGGATCCGTTTTGCTCCGCATCCCAGGACGGAAAGAAAACCGCAGCATGCAGCGGTATTTTCTCCGTCCAAAAAACGTTCACATACTGAACGGAAGACATCCTGATGCATCCTGAACGGATTTCTCTCCATTCAGAATGCATGGGGATAATCTTGATTAATATTCTTCCGGCATAGTGCCCCGACGATGAAACTCTATGTCGGAAAAGAAAAACGCCAGTGTGAAGGTACCCTAAGGCTTAGCCTGGTATAATATTATGGAGGAGAATAATACAATTTTTTGTGCCAAATTCCTTCATTTTTTTTCCATTGGACATGCTATTTTCTTTTTAAATCCACGCGGCAGGTAAATTTCCTACTGTAAAAAAATGTAAGTGTACGTTAGATATGTGTAATCTCATACACTTGGCTGGTACCGTAATTCTACATGGGAATCCGCGCAGACAAATCGCACATGCTCCACAACGTTTGCAGGTGTCCTAAAGTTGTTCATCCCCCTAAAGGGCACCATTCTGCCAGACCCCCCACATGGCTGGACCTGCAGAGGGAAGCATACTTGCCTGCTCCTTCAGTCCCCCGTTGCCGTCACCTCGTCCCAGTCTCTGCATGTCAACAACCTGTTTGTACTAGGTTACATGGTTGCTGAAACCAATCACTGTCTGCAGCAGTTACTTCTCCCACATCACGTGACCCAGTGACGTAAAAACATGGGCACTGCTGTACCCAGTCATTGGCTGCAGCGGTCAAGTGACCAGCAGCAAACAGGCTGTTGTAGACTAGAGCGAGGCAGCTGCGACGGGGGACTAAAGAAGCCATAACCCAGTGGTAGGAGAAGAAAAGTGTGCTTCCCTCTGCAGGTCTCCCCATGTGTAGGGGTCTGGCAGAAAGGTCTGCCCGTTGATTATATATTTGCCCAGGCAGTTAGCACATATCTCTGCAGAGACGTTTTAAAACGTCCGTGCGGGGACTGCAGCTGCGCATAATCGTGTGGTGGTGGGGAGCCCGCGGTCAGAGACCTCAGAGAAGAGCCCTCTCTGCAGTGGTTGGGTCCTCCTCTGCTGCGGCATCTCACTCCAGAGTTAAACGCTGTCCCTACGGAAGGTGTGGTAAAGCATGGTATCGTTAAGGGTCCATTCACATGTCCGTAAGTGTTTTGCGCATCCGCAAAAGACGGACAACGGCAATGCGCGTTCCGCACATCACCGGCACTATAATAGAAAAAGCCTTAAGAATAGGACATGTTTTATTTTTTTCGGGAACGGAATTTGCGGATCCGGAAATGCGGAAGTGGACAGCAGATAGTGTCCGTTCCGGACCCATTGAAAATGAATGGGTCCGCAAAATGCAGACCCAACTTGCGGACGTGTGAATGGAACCTTGTAGTCCCAGTTCTCATAGGATCACGCTGCACCAGGAGGCTGTGTGACGGAGATTGTCACTTCAGAATGATATATGTGGTGCCATAAAATCTGCAGAATGGGGGAAGCAGGGTGGATATTCTTAAGTGAAAGTATGTCATGCTCAGGGAAGAACGCCCACTAGAATATATAAATATCCCAATTTTTCCGGAATAGTGACAGGCCCTCTTTAAACAGAGAGCAAGGTGCAGATTTTTTCCCCTCTCAACTTGCCATACTTCTATATGAAGAAAAATAAACCGTGCATCAGGATTACCTCCTGTACTAACGTCTCTGCAGTAACATTCTTTGTTCACATATTCTGTCACATACTTGGAATTTCTTTCTTGTCTAGCAGGCCCCTCCAGTGCAAACAAGGCAGGGTACAGGAGCCCTAGGGAAGCCATAATCATCACTTCTTCTATATGTTGCATCTACAAGCACTCTAAGGCCTCATTCACACCATCAGTGTTCGGTCAGTGATTTCCATCAGCGATTTGGAGCCAAAACCAGGTTCGGCTCTAAACACAGAACAGGTGCAGATCTTTCCCTTATACCTTATCTCTGTGGAGGCTCCAATCCTGGTTTTGTCTCAAAATCACTGATGGACATCACTGACCGGCGAACACTGATGTGTGAATGAGGTGTAATCCATATGCAAATGAGCAGTTAGGTGCAGGGGGCGCAGCCCCAAGTCACTCTGTGCACCCTTGCCCCTCCTGCTTCATCGGCCAGCCGCTCTCTCTCCTTGATTGACAGGGCCAGGATCCTGCATAGTCATCTCCCCTGGCCCTTTCACACAAGAAGAACGGCGGGGGGCTGACAGAGGATGCAGAGTTGCTTGGGCCCGCCCTTGGTGCACTCAACTGCTCATTTGCATGTGAATATTTTTCTCCAGAATGAAACCATGGATCACTAAGTGGAAGGTATCATTACATCCAGCTGAGCTAGCCCAGTAAAGCATTGTGTCTGGTTTAACAGCGAATATCCTGCTGACAGATTCCCTTTAAAAGGGCTTCCTGGGATTTTTTTTACCGATGACCCATCCTGTATGAGAAAGAAAAATACTTTTCATTCTCTCTTTTTTTTTTTTTTTTTTTTAATAAGCAGTGTCACTGATTTATTGCTTCAGAAAGGCCCATATTCACTGACCACACATTCAGCAGCCCCTGGGGGTAAAACTGAAACTTTGTTTTACAGTGAAACTGATATCAGTAACACCTAAGTGCCACTTAGGGAACATTCACACGACCGTATTTATGTGTCCGCATCCATTCCGCAATTTTGCGGATCGGATGCGGACCCATTAATTTCAATGGGGCCAAAAGATACGGACATCACACCATGTGCTGTCCGCACCCATACTTCCGTTCCGCAGCACCACAAAAAAGATAGAGCATGTCCCATTCTTGTTTGCAATTGCGGACAAGAAAAGGGATTTCTATCTATGCTGAACACACACGGCCAGTATTAGATCCGCAATTTGCGGCCTGCAAAACACATATGGTCGTGTGAATGTACCCTCACACTATGCGGAAGAAAAAACTGCAGGATGTATACTTATAGGGGGTTTTCCAAGTTTCTGATACTGATAACCTATCCTCTGATCAGTGGGGGTCCCACACCTGACACCCCCACCGATCAGCTGTTTGAAGAGGCCACAGCACTCTGGTGAGATCCAATGCTTCTTCCTAGGCCAATGATGTCACATTCATAAGTCACGTGGCCTCAGTGCAGCTCAGTCCCATTCAAGTGATTGGGACTGAGCTGCAATACCAAACAAAGCCGCTGTCCAATGGATGACACCGTGCTTGGTAAGATGCGAAGTCTGCAGTGCTCACAGTGCCGCAGCCTCCTCAAACAACTGGTTGTCAGGAATCCTGGGTGTCAGACTCCTGCTGATATGATACTGATGACCTACGCTGAGGACAGGTCATCAATATGAGAATCTCCCAAAACCCCACTGAAGGTTATATTAAGCTGGGTTAGTACAAACCTGAATCAAGACAAGATTTATTCATTAACATCAGCAGTATACCAGATGCACTTTGGAAGGTAGTGGAAGTCATTTATAAAAGACCAGCTTTTTATGCCGGTTTTTGATGCCAGAGAAAGAGCCTAATTTATGACGAGGCACAGAACTAATCATAAATTCGGCACACTTCCTGCAGACCTGCAACTTTTTTTACACCAAAAACTAGCGTAACAATGTTAGTAAATGATCCCCAGTGTTTCTAGAATTTTAACCACGTGTTTGCAAATGTACCATATAAAGCCTTATACTTTCTTACCTGTTCTATGTATTGGTAACATATTCTGCAATTCATGAAACAATGGGCAGACTTAACAATGCTTTCATACAAACGAGTGAAAACGGGAACTGAATATTCCATTAAAATGAAGTATTATCTTCATAAACATAGTGCATGCGACTAAGTTTCTTCCATTTGTTTCATCAATATTAGATTGGCAGGGGTTGACTCCCTCATGCTGGCTGATCAGCTCTTCCAAAGTAGCTCCGGTGCAGCGTGAGATGATCCTACCTTATGAGTTTTTCCTACCGCCGAACTGAGCATGCTCAGTACAAATGAAGCCCCGCCCACAGCCTATTCTCCCTTTTCTTTACTATCCAGTTCATTCTTTACTATCAATGGCGGCATGGAGTTAGCTTTTATAAGAGCCGAGCGCAGCGAGGCCGAGCCCGATGCGTGGCGAGCGCAGGGAGGCCGAGCCCGATGCGTGGCGAGCGTACAACTTAATGTAGATTTGGGGTTTTTACTAAAGGGAGAATTAGGCTGTGGGCGGGGACTTTACTTGTACTGAGCATGCTCAGTTGGTGCGGTAGGAAAAACTCATAAGGTAGGATCATCTCACGCTGCACCGGCACCGAAACTAAACAGCTCCAGCCATTGTGTAGTGGACGGAGCTGGTCAGTGCCGGGTCGCTGCCATAGGCATCAAGGGAAACAGCACAGACACAGCTAGCTTCGTCCACTACACAGTGGATGGACTCGAGTATCAAGCAGGGAGTTACTGCACATTGGCTGACTGGTGAGGGGTGTCAAATCCCCCTAAAAAAAAAAAAAAATATCTGATACAGCGTGCACAAATTAATGTATTTGATCCGCATATATTACATGCAGATTTGCCCCAGCTTCCACTCACTGAATTGCAAAGTAATCTGCACAAAGAATTGACACGTGGCAGATTTCAAAATCCACACTAGGAGTGGGCTATATAAACGATATGCGATATAAATTAATTTGGCCAACTAGAGATTTTGTCTATATCGCCCTACCGCGATAGAACATGGCATGCGCCGCTCTCGGCACGCACCATATTATCCTGAGCCTTCCCCGCTGTGTGCGGCTACCACTGACCATCAACAAGGGCAGAGAGGCCGCAGAGAGGCCACTGCGCCACCAATGAATATAGTTAATTGCGGCGGATCACAGGGAGCAGTCATAGAGGCCGGCTATGGGATATGGCCGGCACACACAGGCTACGTTTGTATTCAGGCATTTACTATATTCATTGGTTGCGCAGTGGCCACAGTCCCTTCCTTCTACTCCCCCTCTTCTCAGTATTATATTAATTGCAGTCCCCTCTCCCCCCACAGTATTACAGTCATTGGTGAAAGTGGCCCCAGGGTCCCCCCCTCCTCACCCATTGGTGGTGCAGTGGCAGCTTCTGATCGGAGCCCCAGCAGTGTAATCCTGGGGCTCCGACCGGTTACCATGGCAGCCAGGACGCTGCTGAAGCCCTGGCTGCCATGGTAAGCTCCCTGCTGCTGTGTGCAGTTTAGGAGTGGGCGATATAAACGATATGAATTTGGGCGACGTCCGTTTCCCCACTATGAAAATTTCCTCACCATGTAGATGAGATTTTTTTAAACTTATATAAATGGCAGGTACTGTACTACACTGGCTGTCACTGAAGTTTTAAAAAAAACTGTTGATAAGCCTTGGCAACATATCAAAGGTCTTGTTCAGTGAGGGCCTGAGTGCTGAGACCCCTACCAATCGCTGGAACGATTGCAGGGGCCCATAGACTTTCTACAGAGCCCATCCCGTGCAGCAGACAACACCATATATGAGCACTTGTCTGTCCTCGTTCTAGCGATTAGTAGGGTTCTCAGCACTCAGATGGTGATATGTCGATATGACATATACATTTTTTAAAGCTTTTTTTGACACCTAACTCCTACTATTACAAAACAGACCCTACTAAAGTTATCTTTACTTGGGATCTTCATCTAGCCAAGGATAAATATACAGCAGAAGACATCAAAAAAGCTGAAACAGGCTCATGCAAGATTCTGTGGATTGTAACGGTCAGTGGTCACTGTGCCCTGCAATGTATATGCTGCTTCTTCCAAATACTGCCAGTAAAATCTCCAAAGACAAACATTAAAGGAGTTTTCAGAGATTTTTTATACCGATGACCTATCTTCAGCATAGGTCAGCAGAATCTCAGCTGTGCTTGGTAAGGTGCGAAAAACCAGCACCGGTGCCTTCTCAAAACAGCGGGGTCCCAGTTGTTAGACCCCCACTGATCAGATACTGATGACCTATCCAGAGGTATCAGTAAAAAATTTTTGGAAAGCCCTAATATCCAATTAACATTACCTCACTACACTGTCCTGCAATCCTATATGTACTTTTCTGCAATTCCCATTGGTCACCATTGTAAATGACGTAACTTTGTGGAGGGGAAGAAAAACTCCATGTACTTAGCGTGTCATAGACCGATGTAGGGAAAAAATGCCTTACTTATGAAGTAAATTCTTAGCCTATGTGATGATTTGCTAAATGCTCACAAGGAAAAGCAACTTCCTTTTTTGTCAGAGAATGGAAAAACTCCGTTAGCAAAATTCCACCCCTCACCGTGTGCCAAGCTGTACAGAGGATATAACACTGAAGCTCAAGCTCGGAGCCTCTTTCATTACCACATTAGAGAAACGTAGAATCAGCGACTGCCATGTAAGATCAGAACAGGCCCATTATCAAAGAGATTTCAAAGTGGAGCCTCTGGCAGAATACAGGCTGCTGTAAACCGTACTTCTCAAGGGGCGGCTGAGATGCCAATCAAGAATCTTGACAGCATCTTGTCCATTGTACATCGGGTTCCTGTATTCCAAAGTAGGAGTTCACTTTTACCCGTAAAGTGGTATTCCCATCTGGAAATTTATGGTATATTGATAGGATATGCCATTAATGTCCAATGGGAGTGGCTCCAAAGGTGGGACTTGCGCCCATCTCAAGAACGGAGCCCAAAGTGAATGAAGCCACATATTCATAGCCATCCCTTCATTCACCGCTATGGGGCTTCCGAAAATAACCGAGTGCTCGCTTAGCTATTTTTGGAAATCCCCTAGCAGTGAATGCAGAGGGTGCCGCGCATGCACAGCATGCTCTCCGTATACAGCAGCGTCGCGCTCCTGAGACAGGAGCTGAGTATTTCCATAAGTCTGCAGATGGGAATAGCCCTTTAAAGGGTAACTGTCATATTTTTTTATTTGCTAGTTTATTAGAGCTAGGCATGTATACCTGAGTTAGTCTGTCAATGATTGTCAAAAGATCTGTAATTACCTTATAATAGCAGCTTTCATTAATGTCCCCTGTCCCTTTCCACTGCTCTCTGAAAAGACCGTTGCTAGGGCTTGTCTGTCTTCCTTTTAGTATAAACAGAAGACAGAGGGGCGGTCCTTCACACTGCATGCCTGCATTAGGCTTCAGAGTGAGGAGGTGTGTCTCTCAGTAATCCAATCTGATTGGCTGGCAGGGAGCTGCTGGCTACAGCAAGTGTGTATGGGAAGTGAGGGAAAGCAGTTTTGGCCTCAGAGAACTGGCAGAGGAGCCATCTTGAGAAGGTCCTCATATTGTAAATGTTTAAACAGCTGTAACTAAGGGAAAAACTCAAGGAAAACAGTGGGATGTCAAACTAAAGATTGCTTTATGCATAATGCTGCGGCAGCAGTAACATATGCTAAAATAGATTTTTTGATGAAAACATGACAGTTACCTTTAAGGACGCGGCCTAGTTTAGGACTTAGGGCTCGTTCACATCATCGTTTGTCTTTTCCGTTCTCCGGCTCCGTTAAGGAGCAGGAGAACGGAAAGGACGGATGTGTACAAGACATAAAGGACACAGTATTTTTTCATCATTACATTCGAAAGCCATAACCTTTCATTCTTTCCTCGACACAGCTGTACCTTGTTGGTTTATTTTTTTTTTAGGAACAACATTTAGCTTTCCTTGCCACATTCAATTATCAATTCACTTTTCGGCTAGGGCGACTATAGGGTACAACTACAGCGCAACATGTGCCGCGCGACATTCATGTCGAAGTAATCTCATGCGACATATTTTATTATGCTAGTCTATGGTGTCGCATCTTACGTGGGTTTTTTGCATATCACAGCATGTCATAGTGCAACACCATAGACTATCATTAAAAGATATGTTGCGCGACAAATGTTGTTGTGTAGCCCTAACCTTATTCCATTTCTAGGGAGGGGATAACCAAAAGCTGCAATTCTAGCAATGTTTTCTAGGATTGTTTTATTATGGCATTTCTAAGGGGGGGGAAAGTTTTTTTTGCATTCTCTGATCACTCGTATAAGGCTACTTTTACACTGGTGTTAAAGTTTTCCAGTATTGAGTTCCGTCAAAGGGGCACAATACCGGAAAAAAAAACGTTCAGTTTTGTCCCCATTCATTGTCAATGGGGACAAAACTGCACTGCTCCAAAATGCATTCTGTTCCTTTTAGTTGCGTTCCCAGACTGGAGAGTAAACCGCAACATGCTGCGGATTGCTTTCGTCCTGGGATGCGGAGCAAGACAGATCTGGTATGACCCACAATGCAAGTCAATGGGGAAGGATCTGTTTTCTCTGTCACAATCGAAAACGGATCCGTCCCCCATTAACTATCAATGGAGTTCATGCCGGATCCGTCTTGGCAATGTTAAAGATAAAACAACGGATCCATTCCTAACGGATGCAGATTATTGTATTATCAGTAACGGAAGCGTTTTTTGATGAACCCTGCCGGATCCAGTAATAACGCTAGTGTGAAAGTAGTCTAAGACAACTGGCGCAATATTTTCTTGTAACATCTGATCAAATAGGAGAGCAGGTATGTCCCTGTAATATGCTGCACTTACACAGGGTAATATATTCGGGTGGAAGAACTATTTCAAACTGTGTTAAACAGGAGCTCTCAGCACAAAATGCAGTGCAATCTGCAACAGGTTATACAACAGACCGATGGGGGAAAAGTTGTAAAACTTGTGATTTATACATTTCTCTCTGATCTTTCTGTCTTCAGTTGTACACAGGGAAGGTGGTATCAGTGATAGCATTCTCTGTGTAAGTGTGTATACAGTACATACATAGCTGTCAGTCACTGATAGCTGTACACAGGGGAGGTGTTATCAATGATAGCATTCTCTGTGTAAGTGTGTATACATAGATAGCTGTCAGTCACTGATAGCTGTACACAGGGGAGGTGGTATCAGTGATAGCATTCTCTGTGTAAATGTGTATACATAGATAGCTGTCAGTCACTGATGGCTGTACACAGGGGAGGTGGTATCAGTGATTGATAGCATTCTCTGTGTAAATGTGTATACATAGATAGCTGTCAGTCACTGATGGCTGTACACAGGGGAGGTGGTATCAGTGATTGATAGCATTCTCTGTGTAAGTGTGTATACATAGATAGCTGTCAGACACTGATAGCTGTACACATGGGAGGTGTTATCAGTGATTGATAACATTCTCAGTGTAAGTGTGTATACATGGATAGCTGTCAATCACTGATAGCTGTACATGGGGAGGTGGTATCAGTGATTGATAGCATTCTCTGTGTAAGTGTGTATACATAGATAGCTGTCAGTGACTGATAACTGTACACTGGAGGTGGTATCAGTGATTGATAGCATTCTCTATGTAAGTGTGTATACATGGATAGCTGTCAGTCACGGATAGTTGTACACAGGGGAGGTGTTATCAGTGTTTATACTTTATAGCATTCTCTGTGTAAGTGTGTATACATAGATAGCTGTCAGGCACTGATAGTTGTACACAGGGAGGTGTTATCAGTGACTGATACCATTCTCTGTGTAAGTGTGTATACATAGATAGCTGTCAGTCACTGATAGATGTACACAGGGGAGGTGTTATCAGTGATAACATTCTCTATGTAAGTGTGTATACATAGATAGCTGTCAGTCACTGATAGCTGTACACAGGGGAGGTGTTATCAGTGATTGATAGTATTCTCTGTGTAAGTGTGTATACATAGATAGTTGTCAGACACTGATACCTGTACATGGGGAGTTGGTATCAGTGATAGCATTCTCTTTGTAAGTATGTATACAGAGATAGCTGTCAGTCGTTGATAGTATTCGCTGTGTAAGTGTGTATACATAGATAACTGTCAGTCGTTGATAGTATTCGCTGTGTAAGTGTGTATACAGAGATAGCTGTCAGTCATTGATAGTTGAATGAGCTATCTTGAGCCCAGAAAGAAGAGAGATCTAAATGTATAAATTACAGGTTTTATAGAATCTTTTCCCACACAACTATATATCAATCTGCTCAGCTCCTCCTGCTCTTTAATATGCCGCCTGCAGATTGCACTGAATTGTGTGATGACAAGTTTTATCCAAGCAGCCACCGTCACAGGGGTTGTCAGATCATAGACAACCACTTTCACAATACAGCCAGTGTAAGGATTCGCCAATTGCCATTGAGCCGACTCCTAACACCCCAGAAAACCGCTGAATATAACAAGGGGAAGCTGTGCCTGGCCAGACCTTCCCTGCAGATGAAAGGTGTCCTATGTGATCTCTCACTATAGGGTACCAGAGCAGTAGATGTCAATAGGACACCTCCACCATTGTCAGCCAGGGCACAATGCAGTCTAGACAGCTATAATACCATTAGCGCCCACAGCCCTGGTACACTGGAAGGGCACTAGTTTCTTGGCACTACATACCACCACCTCTGCATACCAACACATACCATAACGAGGCATGGCAGAGACAGCTATGCCAGCCCATCAGTCGTAGGTGAGTAATAATTCAGGGCTGAGCACTGGCACAGCACTGGCTCCAGCCCTAGGAGAGCCGCACACTGCTCTTTGCCATGGCTACAAGTGGACACGGTCGGGCAGGGTCGCCTTCCTGCCTAGGTAACAATACACAGGGCAACGCCGCCCTCCCCCTCACCTTCTTATGCTTCTCCTGGTACGGGAGTGCCAGCCAGGGCATGTCCTTCAGGAAGAGCTGCCATTTCTTCTGGTCGGGGTCCGAAGAGATGAAGACCACCTCCAGACGATCCCGGGTCTTGCAGTAGAAGTCGCTGAGGCTGGGCAGCAGCTGCAGGCAGGGAGCGCTCATCCCGCAGCCGAAGAGCAGCCCGATAAGGGACACCCGGGAGCCCAGAGACTGCACGTCCACCTCCTCCCGCTCCGCCGTCACCAGCTTCTCCCCCAGCAACTCCAGCAGCAGCCCGGAGTCCTCGCCCCGCTTCTCCCCTTGCAGCCCGGGGCCCGACATGCTGCTGCTCGGACTGGGGCCCCAGTGCCTTGTGCTGTGCTGGTGCGGGCTTCAGAGACGAGCTCCCCGGCGGCCGGGAGGGGATGAGCCGTGTGCGCCACACGAGCCGCGCCGGAGTCCGGGCTGCCCTCAGCCGATTGGCTGCAGCGGAGGTAGCCGGCTGTACAGGGAGGGGGAGGAGAGCGGGCCGCTGTGTGAGAGAGAGTGCCACCTTGGTGCCATGTATGGACATTCTCCGCTCTCCACTTCCGAATATTCTCCTTCAGAATTCGGCATTGGCAGTGCAGTGTGCTATCCTGTAGACAATCCTTACTTTCTTTTGTGGCACCGTTTTTTTTAGTTTTATCTGATAAATTTGTCACACTGTGTTTTGTGGTGCTTTTGGTTTACTTTTGTGGCTTAAAGGGGTTGTCCAGTTTTTTTTGTTTGTTTTTTTAACTTGCACAGCACCCCTAGAGAAATCCATATTCATCTGCTCTCCATTCTGCTCCCCCCGCTGCTCTTCTCTGGACTTCAGGACCCTGTCTGTCAACTCTCTTATGTGCCACCGCAGCCAGTGCCTGGCCTCAATGGTGATGTGTCTGCAGATACCACCTCACCAGGGGTAGTTTGGTTGTAAACCCTACAGGGACCCTACAAGACGATGCCCAGGGGGCCACCCAAGCCCACCTCTCTGCCGCTGGCCGGATACATGAGTTCTCAGCGGTAATAACGCTGTGAGAATCCGTTACTCGTGTACCTGCCCAGCGACCGCATATGCCCTGCCAAATTAACCCCTTAAGGACTCGGGGTTTTTTCATTTTTGCATTTTTGTTTTGCGCTCCCTGCCTTCCCATAGCCATAACTTTTTTATTTTTACGTTCACATGGCCATATGAGGGCTTTTTTTGCGGGACACGTTGTACTTTCCAACGCCACCATTTAATATTGCATATGATGTAGTGGGAAGCGGGAAAAAAATTCCAAATGGGGTGAAATTGCAAAAAAAAAACAATACCACCACAATTTTACGGGTTTTTAAATTACGACGTTTGATGTGCGATACATCCGACCATTTAGTTTTATTCTACAGGTCAGTACGAATACGGCGATACCCAATATGTATGGTTTTTCTTGCGTTTTGATAGTGAAAAAAAATTCAAAAGTGGGAAATTTTTTATTAATTTTTTTTGTCGCCATATTTTGACCCCTATAACTTTTTTGTAATTAAGTGTATGGCATTGTATGGGGGCTTATTTTTTGCGGGGCGATCTTTTAGTTGATACCATTATGGGGTGTGTAGGACTTTTTGATCACTTTTTATTTAATTTTTTTTGAGGAAATGAAGCGTCCAAAAACGGAGAATCGGCCATTTGGGCGCTTTTTTCCATTTTTCTGTTTACCGTATGGGGAATATATTTTTATCCTACGGGCTTTTTCGCACATTGCGACACCCATGATGTGTATTTTTTTATTTAAATTTTGGGGAAAGGGGGGTGATTTGAATTTTTAGGTTTTTTTATTTATTTGTTTTATTTTTTTTATTTTTATTTTACACTTTTATATAGGTCCCATAGGGACCTATATAAATCAGTCATCTGATTGCTTCTAACATAAACTCCAATACACTTGTATTGGAGTTTATGAGGATTTTACTACTTTCCTATGAAGCCCTATTGCTAACAAGGGCTGCATAGGAAATAGTAAGTAGTAACCTCGAATCATTCATTGAGTTCGAGGTTATTACATCCAGCCGTGCGATTCCCCAGATCACCACTAGGGGGAGCCAGAGAGCTGCCGAAAGTTTTACTTTCGGTTTTAGAGCCCGCAGATACCATGGTCAGGATTGACCACGACATCTGTGGGGTTAAATGATTCCGATCGGCATCGCTGCCGACCGCGATCATTAGCCGCGGGGGTCAGCTACAGGAAACAATCGGACCCCCGCAGCGATCGCGCCTGCAGCGGGCAGGAGCGGGCGCCATGGTTAGGGACCGGACCCATGACATACCCATACGTCATGGGTCCTTAAGGGGTTAAACTGCTGTGGCCAACATCTCGCCTCCTTAGGCACAGTTCACATTTCAGTTATTTTGAGCCAAAAACAGGTGCGGGTAAAAAACACAGAACAGGTGCAGATCTCTCCATTATACCTCATCTCTGTGGAGGCTTCACCACAGGTTTCGGCTCACAATCACTGATGGAAATAACTGACCAAATACCTGAAGTGTGAACTCAGCCTAAGCCCCCTGCTCCATACCTTAATCAGAGACAACTGGAGGCGGAGGACCGCAAATGGCATCTATAAATGGCCACCACAAAGGGGCAGCTTTTGGGGCAATATATTGTGTTTCAGTGTGGTATATGGTTCTGCTAGGACGGTATTGCTATGGACTATGGTATTGCTGACCCTGCCTACTTGTTTTGCCCCGCATTCTGTCAATTTGAACCCATCTACAACATAGGGCCATGTTTATTTTTTTTTCAGTGCCACTTTAGGTTCTCATTTCGCCCCTGCACCTCTCTGCTGCGTCACATGCTACTTGGGGACACATCTCCACTGAGATCAGTCACTGGCTGCAGCGGTGCATGTGCTGAAGTTGACAGACAAGGACTGGAAGACAGGGACAGTGAAGAGAGGCAGGGAGCCAGAATGGAGCAAGGGGGCATCGGATTGTCAACAAATACAGCTAGTTGGTGGCAAATAGAAAAAAAAAGCTTGGAAACCCCTTAAGCCACCATGACGTACCTGTATGGTATGGACTGCACTGCCTTAAGCCTCCATGACGTACAGGTTCATCATGGCAGCAATCTGTCACCATTAGGGCTGAAACAATCACTCAATTGAATCGAGTAATTCAACACAAAAAAATCCTCAATGCAAATTTTTGCATCGAGGATTCATTTGTGTCATGTGACCACGGAGCAGGAGTGAAGCTCTTGCTTTTACTTACCGCTCGATGATCACCCGCGGGCCCGCACCGAGCTGCCTTTTCAGCCCTGACACATCGTCAGGACTTAGTGCAGGTAAGCACGCATTATGACCCGATGGTGTGTGACGTCAGGATTACAGTGCAGCACGCTGAGAAGAAGACGGAGGAGCTGTGGAGCGGCTCCCCCACAGGAAAGGTAAGTACTGGCACTGGGGACATGGCTAGGAGGGAGAGATGGTGGCACTGGGGGGCACCTGATGGCACTGGAGGGGCAAGCTGGTTGCACTAGGGGACAGCTGATGGCACTGGGGAGCAGCTGAAGGCACTAAGGGGGCAGCTGATGGCACTGGGGTGGCAGCTGGTGGTAGTGGGGGGGTGGGGCAGCTAGTCTGCAGACATGGTGACACCGCTGAGACCCCGGCTGTTACACACACACACAGGGATCTCAGCTCGAGATGAGCGAATCGAACTTGACCAAGTTGAATTCGATTTGAATTTCAGGAGAAATTCGATTTGCACCAAATCAGAATTTCCTCACGCTTCGTGATAACAAATTTTTTCCTAAAATGGCTGCGGCGTGAGGACATGGAGCAAGGAACTCTGGGAAGGCAGGATCACCCATAATGCCATGCATGCAGCCAATCAGCAGTCAACCAGCCCTGTGATGTTGCAGCCCTATAAATAGCCTCAGCCATCTTGGATTCAGCCATTTTCCAGAGTACTTAGTGCAGGAAGAGACGTCAGCAGGAGCTAGGAGGACAGTGCTAGAAAAAACCTAATTGTGCTAGAAAAACTATTTCAAGTTCAGGGAAAGATTATTCAAGGTGTAGGGAAAGGGTAGGGAGTAGAGATGAGCGAACTTTAAAAAATAGTTCGGCGTTCGGGTTGTGGTAATCGCCGCATCCCGTTATGGATTCCACTACCGCGGACTATCCCGGCATATGGAATCCATAAGGGGCGGCTTCCACGAACCCGAACTGTTGAAAAGCCTAAGGACCTGGGGTGACGTCACCGTCATGTGATCAGTGCAGGGGGCGTGGCTCAGCACTGGATTTGATCCCGATTTAATTTAACAGTATGTCAGACAGAGAAGTTCCAGGCCCTGCACAGGGGAGTGGCAGAGGCCTAAATGTTTCTGGCACAGGTCACAGCAGAGTAAGGAGCCATGGCAGCAGGGGTCACTTCGAGAGACCTGAGCTCCCAGTGTCAGCTACCGGTCATGTCTTGACCGGCAACCCAGCGGTTCTTGAATAGTTGACCTGGTTATCCACATCATCCCAAGTGATATCAGACACCCCAGTCAAGAGTCGGTGGGTTTGTCAGACATAGCCCTTAGTTGGCATGGCTCGAGAGCAGGCCCTGTGCCCTTAACTGTCCTCAACTTGCCTCTGTCCTTTTCTGTTCCCTCAGCCAGAAAAGTATTGCATGCTGTGGGCTCAGCTCCACTATACAGTGAGGACGAGCTACTAGAGGACAGTCAGCAGCTGCTGGCAAGCCAAGATGAGACATCCACCGCTTCCTCCACTAGGCGGGCAAGTAGTGATGAGGAGAGTGGCGTGGAAGCTGGTGTTGCGGTCAGAAACGGTTGAGGAGGACATCAGTGACGTGCAGACAATACTCAATGATGATGATGTAGCTGATCGCACTTGGGAGCCGGATAAATTAGGGGCTTCATCATGATCGGGAGAAGAGGGAGGTAGCTTGCCAACGAGGCAGCAGCGGAGCCAGCAAGTCGCTAGTGTGGCCAGGAGTCAGCAGGGTGGCAGCAGTTGGAGGTTGGTAGCCAAACGTGCCTGGGGTCAACCACCTGCTTCGCAAGAGCCTACCAGCCCAGGAAGTAGCAGTGCACGGGTTCACAGAGGCAGTGGCGGTAGTAGTCAGTCAGTGCGTATTGTTGGGGGTAAAATCACCTACTTGGCGGTGTGGCAGTTTTTTGTTAAGCCGCCAGAGGAGGTTAACATGGTCATATGTAGAATCTGTGGGCAGAAGGTGAAGCGTGGCCAGGGTGCCATGTTGGCACCACGGCCCTGTGTCATCATATGCAGCGTCACTATAGAGTGGCCTGGGAGAATCTTGGCTCCGATGCGGTGGCACAGCCTGCCGTAGCAACCGCTGCATCACCCAGTGGCACACAGCCGATTTCAGGCAATCAAGGCTCCACCACCTCAGCCGAAAGGGAGCTGTCTGTCATTCCCATCATCTGTTGCTCCTGCTCCTCCTACTCCTCGTCAGTCATTACATCACCAATCATTCACCGAAGCGATTGCCAAGAGACAACAGTATGTGTGCCCCTTTGACCTTTTATAAGGCTAAAAAACGTCTTTATATTATATGCAAATTAGCCTCTAGGAGCAGGGAGGACATTGCCCCTGCTCCTAGAGGGTCCGTGTTCCCACCTGCGGCCACACCCCTCTTCTTGTGATTGACAGGCCGGGCAGCGCAGCTATCCTGCCTCCGGCACCATCTGCCGTCCGAAATCCCGTGCCTGCGCCGTCCGCTTGTGTATTCAGCGCAGGCACAGTGAGCTGAGGACAGCTTTCCCCTGATTTAATAATAAAAAAAAGCAAAAAACACACATATTATGTATCACCGCGTCCGTAACGACCAGCTCTATAAATATATTACATAATCCACCCGTCCGATAAACACCATAAAAAAAGAAAAATAGAAACTGTGTCAAAAAAAGCCATTTTTGTCACCTTACATCAAAAAAAGGGCAACACCAAGTGATCAAAAAGGCGTATGTCCCACAAAATGGTACCAATGAAACCTTCACCCCATCCCGCAAAAAAAAAAGCCCCTACATAAGAAAATCGCTCAAAAAAAAAAAATATAGCTCTCAGAACATGGAGACATTAAAACATAATTTTGTGCCATTTTTTGTCACCTAACATCACATAAAGTGCAACACCAAATGATCAAAAAGGCATATGCCCCCCAAAATAGTACCAATCAAACCATCACCTCATCCTGCAAAAAATGAGACCCTACCTAAGTTTTGGCTATAGAGACCCAACTAAAACATCAATTTTTTTGTTTCAAAAATGCTATTATTGTGTAAAACTTAAATAAATAAGAAAAGGATACATATTATGTATTGCCACATCCGTAATGATCTGCTATATAAAAATGTCACATGACCTAACCCCTTAGGTGAATGCTGTAAAAATAAATAAAAAAAACTGTGCCAAAACAACCAATTATTTGGTCACCTTGCCCCATAAAGTCTAATAATGAATAATCAAAAAATCATATGTACCCAAAAATGGTACCAATAAAAACGGTAACTCTTCCTGCACATTAAATCCAGGAATGCAGGTACCAACATGCATGACAAGCCAACTCTATACTTCTCCTGGTGCCAAATGGCTTCTCATTGTATTCATTGTAAGCCATTTGGCACCAGGAGAAGTATAGGGTGGGCTCAACATGAATGTTGGTACCTGCATCCATAAATTGAATGGAGGCCATTATGGCACCAAAAATTGTAAAAAGCAGAGTGGACCCAGCATGCATGTGGAACCTGCACTCCCTGAATTTTATGTTGGCCATCATGGCACATTACAGGTAGTATTTAGGGTTAGTTTCCCGTTTGATAGAGATCACCTTGACGTTTGGCAGACGGGCCCAAATAATTATGTACAAAATGCATTTGCCAAGAATCTCAAATTTGCAAAATAAGCGTAGCATTAGCATCAGAATGTTTTGTATGATTATGGCATTGTTGTACTTTATTTGTGGCTGCAGAGTGCTGTTGCATTGTCCTTTTTTTCTTTGTACAATGTGTTACGAGAAAATGTGGGCAGGAGGGCAAAAACTGGCCCAGGGTAGAAAGGGTTAACGCTGGGTCCACCAATGTTTTGATTATATTTTGAGCTTTGCACCTTTTAAAGAAAATAGAAGTATTTTTTCCTGTCATTTTTAATATAAGAGCCAAAAATGATGCACCAGCATCATGTGTGAACAGGTATAATCAATGAGTTTTTTAAGGAGAAGTAAACAACCACAAGTGTTTTTGCGGAGACATCATGGATCTGCAAAAATGCTTCCGCTACCATAATACAACCGTATGTATCCGTCATGAACGGATCCGGTTGTATTATGTCTTCTATAGCCATGACGGATCCATCATGAACTCCATTGAAAGTCAACGCGGGACGGATCAGTTTTCTATTGTGTTGGAGAAAACGGATCCATCCCCATTGACTTACATTGTGTGTCAGGACGGATGCTTGCAGTGTTATTCTGTCCGCAACCAAATGAAACTAAATGCATTTTGGTGCATTCTGTTTCATTCAGTTCAGTTTTGTTCTCATTGACAATGAATGGGGACAAAACTGCAATTTTTCTTTTGCTATTGAGATTCTATGCGGAATTGAAAATGCTAATGTGAAAGTAGCTTAGTTGCCGACGCTCCACAGAAGTCAGACACAGGATGCGGTTTGACTACCCTCTTCTAGTCTCTGGTCTGTATTGGAGGAGCGGTGCCGGCTGGGAATCAGTCTGGACTCCTTCTACACAGCTCAGCAGCGCGAAGTAAGACTGTATCCCACTGCTGGGGAGCGCAGATCATGAAAAAAAGAAACTTTGCATCTCTGTTGACAGAATAATAATTTATAACTGGTTGAGTCTTGGTCACATGTGTGAGCGCACAAAGACTGTTCTCACATAAGCCCCGTAAAATAACTTTATTTAATTAAAAGTTATGTAAGAAGGATGGCCAGAGTACCTTGTGTCAGTAGCTCTGAAGAGTGAGTGACAGAGAAACACACTGTAAACAAGCTTCTGCCTGTTAGCTCCATAGGAAGCAGTGAGAGGTGGCAGTGGGAACGTGACCACTTGAGCTTAGTGAAGATCTGAGATCTGATGGGGTAAGGTATTCTACACTCCCTTCCACACTTGATTGGACTGCATAAAAAAGTTGGGCCTGTTGTACTGGATTGCAGCGGTGCTGGAGTTTACAACTTGTTACAGACCCAACTCAAAGTAATTGTGGGTGAACTACGTACCAGAGGGAGTAACCTGTGACTTGTCATGGACTGCTGCCCAGTTGTATCCTGCACACCGTGTGCTGTCCGCATCAGTATTTCCATTCCATAGCCCCGCAAAAAAAATAGAACATGTCCTATTCTTGTCCGTTTTAGGCATTGTTACAATGGATCCTCAAAAAAAACCCTGATGGCATACGGATGTCATCCCTTTTTTTTTTTTTTTGCAGATCCACAATCTGCAGACCGTAAAACATATACAGTCGTGTGCATGTAGCCTAAAGGACAAATTAGGTACATACTTGGCTATTGAATTGCCACCCTGCAAGGATGTCCTCGGCAGGGAAATAGTTAACCCCATATGTACTGTTTTGACTCTATCTGTCTCTCCGGGTTTTGACCCTGCTTATGTACTACTATTTGCACTCCGGTCATCCTGGTACATCTGTTTCTAGTGAGTTTGCACCAGTTTTCTGCAATCTTACATTGCAGACATGACCTGGGTCTCTAGAAGTAAGTCCATCTGGCCTTGGGGCAGGCTCTGATGACAAATCTAGGTATAGCCTTAGCTTCTTACCAACCTGAGTGGTTACGGAAGACTGGTAGCAGTTACTGAGTTTGCTGGCTGCGGTTCTGGGCGGTGACCACAGTATTTCATTAGTCCTATGTCACCTTGTTGTGCACTGATATTGTTCAATTCCTGGGTTTCCTGAGGAGAGCCTGAGCACTTACCATTCTCAGGATCACCCAGTGGGTACTTCCAAGCTGATTTGCATACAGTATGTGATGTTTTTTTCTGTAATTAGACCTTTCTCAACAGCCAGGAAGGTATATTTTTTCATCAGTTTAAGTACCCTACCTGGCACTTTTTAATTGATTTACTAAGAAAGTAACTGACAGACTCGCTTTAAATCAGGGATCTGCCCAATTACCAGTTGTCGTTAGAAAGTTTTTTTTTATTCAGACTTTATGGGAAGTTGGTCTCTGCTATTCAAAGTTAGTTTTTGCCTTTACTTGGTTGCTGGCCATGTTAATAAAACATATACAGCATGGCATATGTTTTTTAGTGTATGACCGTGTATGGAATAACGCAATTAGCTGCACTATTCTATACGGTTAAGAAAAAAACTGAAATATCAGCAGATACTGGCCCAAAGCCAGAACAGCACTGTTGGTATAAAGAGGGCCCATGGGCACTGTTTAATTTATGTGGTTTCCTGGTGCATGCAGTAAACATACACAGCAGTGTGAAAAGATCCATACCAGCAATAACAGATGTAACAGAATAAAATCATCCCATCTCACAGGACAAGAGCACCCTCTGCTGCTCTCAACTATAATTACAGCTCAGTTTATTAGAAAATGGAGTTCAATTTGCAGGCAGCTGGCTATAGAGCATGGAGCTGAGCAAATTGATAAATATTTTTGTTGGAAAAGATTTGGTAAAACTTGTCATTTATACTTTTAAATTTCTGACGTCACGGTTCACATGGGAGGTTGCACTCTCTGTGTAAGGTCAGTTTTGCATATGCGGTAAGAGATCTGGTAGGCTTTTCCAGCAGAGAACTACCTACCGAAGCTCTCTGGATCTGGATTGCTGGACGCTGCACACAACAGTTTTTGTCCAGCCAATTCTTGGCATATTTGCTGGAGCCAAATGGCGTTCCAGTACCGTCTATGAAATGCAGAATGCAGAAAGCTCTCCCAGAACAGCCTGCTGGATCTCTTACTGCATATGTGAAACTAGCCTAAGTGTATAAACATATGTAGATAACTCTCAGTCACTGATAGTTGTACATGGGGATAGCATTTTGTGAGTAAAAGTGCACTCACTCAACCGTAATTTTGATCCTCATCTGATCCGCACTTTTTGTCTGTTTCTGTGCGGCAAAGAAAATACATTTTTTCAGTGGAGCCTGCGAAAACTGCAGGATCTGTGAACTGCAAAATGGATTTGGCCATTTAAATGCACCCTAAGTCCCCATTCACACATCCGCAAGTGTTTTGCGGATCCGCAGATCCGCAAAACACGGACATCGGCGGTGTGCGTTCTGCAATTTGCGGACCGCACATCTCTGGCACTATATCTGTCAGTCACTGATAACACCTTCCCGGTGAACAATGAAATCAGAAAGAGCAGTGATTTAAATGTATGAACTACAAGTTTTACTGAATCTTTTCCCACAAAACCATATATCCGTCTGCTCAGCTTCTCCTGCTCTATAACCTGCTGTCTGCAAATTGCTTTGCATTTTATGGTGACCGATACTTTTTCAATATTAAAGGGAACCTGTTGGCTCCTGTATGTTTCTCTCACTGAGGGCATTATAGTGTAGTGAGAGACTGGCATTCAGCAGTTTAAGGATAGGTTCACACTTGTGTTAAACGGATCCGGCAGGCTGGTTTGGCAGAGAACAGAATGCCAGAGTTCACTGGATCCGGCTTAGCTAGATATTGTCGTTCACTGCCAGACCCTATTGACTATAAGGGCATCTGTCAGGGATCCCACCGCTTTCCGGCATAAGGGCTGGTTTTCAACTGGACAAAAAAAGTTGCATGCATTTTGGCGGAAGGCGGTCGAATCCCATTATAGTAATTGTGGTGTGATGATGAATGGCAGTATCTGGTGAACTCCGACAAGCTGCTCTCTGCTAGAACAGCCTGTCAGAACCATTTAACGCAAGTGTGAACTTGCCCTTAAACTACTGAATGCGGGTCTAAATGCCCTTTAAATGTTGCATCATTAACCTTACAGCTTATATAAGGTGTTACCTTTAGGGTGCATTCACACAACCATAAGGCCCCTTTCACACGGGCGAGTTTTCCGCGCGGGTGCAATGCGTAAGGTGGACGCATTGCACCCGCACTGAATCCGGACCCATTCATTTCTATGGGGCTGTGCACATGAGCGGTGATTTTCACGCATCACTTCTGCGTTGCGTGAAAATCGCAGCATGCTCTATATTGTGCGTTTTTCACACAACGCAGGCCCCATAGAAGTGAATGGGGCTGCGGGAAAATCGCAAACATCCGCAAGCAAGTGCGGATGCAGTGCGATTTTCCCGCATGGTTGCTTAGCAACGGGACCAGATCTTTATTATTTTCCCTTATAACATGGTTATAAGGGAAAATAATAGCATTCTTAATAAAGAATGCTTAGTAAAATGAAGATGAAGGGGTTAAAAATAATAAAAGTTAACTTACCTTAGCCACTTGATCGCGTAGTTGCGATCTGTCCTCTCTTTTCCAGCATCAGCTAAGAACTAAAGGACCTGTGATGGCGTCACATCACATGGTCCAATTACATGGTCCATCACCATGGTAATATGGACCATGTGATGTGACGTCATCACAGGTCCTTTAGTTGTTAGCTGATGCTGGAAAAGAGAAGACAGATCGCAACTACGCGGGTGTGTTTGACGCCCGTGTGAAAGAGGCCTAACTGTTTTGCGGTCTGCAAAACACGGATATCGGCCGTGTGCCATCCGCATTTTGAAGACTGCACATGGCCGGTGCTATATAGGGAATGCCTATTATTCTCCGCCGTTGCGGACAAGAAAAGCACCTGCTTTACATTTTTTGCGGGGCTGCAAAACGGAACAACGCATGTGGACAGCACACTGTATGTTGTCTGCATCTTTGGCGGCCCCATTGAAATGAATGGTTCCGCATTTTGCGGAACGGATGCGGATCCATTTATATGGTTGTGTGAATGCACCCTTATTCTGTGGGTCAGTAAAATTAAGGCTGATACTATTTTGGGGTACATAGGGCTTTTTCGTCACTTTCTATCACTTTATACTCTCATTTACAAAAAGAAAATAATGCACAACAAGGAGTTGAAATCGAAATAAACTTTATATTTGTGGATGTATTTATGACATGTATAAGTGATAATAATATTAAAGGAAAAGGATGAGTATATTGGGGAAAACTGTACAACTGAAAGAATGCTCTAGTGCTCTGTGCCTCTAGCCTGGATACAAGATGAGATACGGTTGATCATAGAGACATACCAGTTCCATATGGTATCCTGTGGCACATTTACCCATATATGTTGCAGTTGGGCCTGTAGATCCTGCACACTTGTAGGCTGCTGAAGCTAGCTTCCCAACTGTTCCCATAAATGCTCGAATGGCGATAAGTCTGCTGACCAGGCAGGCTAAGGAAGTCTTGCAATTTGGCAGAATCATTCCTGGAAAACCCTTGTTGTGTGCAGGCGAGCATTATCCTGCTGAAAAAATGTCATTTGATAGCCCTGCCATGAGAGGCAACATATGTGGCCGCAGGATGTCCTGCACATATCGCTGAGCTGTTACTCCCTGTCCCTTGTATCACTACTAGGTGTGACCGACTGTGATGGGTCACCAGATCATCACACCAGCAGTTGGGGCAGTGTGTTGGTCCACAGCAAAGGCAGGATTGAAGGTCTTTACCACTAGGCCTCCATACTCAACCCAACAGTCCAGGGATTCCAAACAGAACCTGGTTTCACCCAGTGTGTGTGTGTGTGGGTATATATATATATATATATATATATATATATATATATATTTACCGTATATAAAACAATTTTTTCCCATTGATGGAGTTGTGTGAGGGCCTGTTTTATTGCAGGATTGGAGTTGTACTCATTGGTATCATCAGGGAACATACAACTTTTTCATCATGTCTATTCTATTTTAGGGTGGCAGGATGAGCAAAACAAGAATTCTGCCATTGTTATTCATTTTTCTATTTTACAGTTCACCGTGCAGGATAAATAATGCGATTATTTTAAAGGGGTTGTTAACCACTAGCGGTCTTTTGGGAAGACCTGTCACTGAACAGATTTGGATTGGGGCTACTTCTAAGGGCATTAGAGCTACTTCTAAGGGCATTATCTAAATGACTCTCCTAGGCTTCATGCTTTAACCATTATACAGGGTTTTGGGCTCCAATGCAGGGGAACTACCAGCCAGCTACTTTTTAAATGAGTCTCTATGGGGGCGGAACTTGCCAATGGCGCCGTGAGGACTGCTCTCTCTGAGCTCCCGAACAACTCCGGTATAATACCGCTCTGCAGGACATCTCACCCTCATGAAGGGACGCAGGAGGCGAACCTCATCAACCCCAGCGCCTTCTCAGAGATCCTTGGGAGCCATCTCCCGCTTCTTTGGTCAGCTCAGCCAGCCTGAAGACTTCAGTGAGGGAGAGGATCCCTCCAAGATGGCGGCGGTGGTCAGCAGAACTTCCGCGCTCCCCGCTCATTCCGCCCGCTCTCGGCCTGCCGTTCAGGAGCCACTTGTCCCTCAACTGTCTGGGACCCCTGAGACCTGTCGCACCCCTAATCCACATGCCGTGGAAGGCAGCCAGCGATCATGTGCCTTATCCTCCAGCCATATCTGCGGCCTCAGCCACATCACTCTGTGCTTCACTCCCGCGTTGCGGCTCTGCAGGATAGCCGCTCAGGTCAGTGAGCCCTGGGGCCATTTCAGGGGACTGTGGGGACTGGGATTGGAAGACACACCTGCGGGCACTGCCTGAGATAGACTCGCTGTTTCTCAGGCTTGAAGCATCCCATAAGCAGGACATAGAGGCCCTACATCAAGACCTTAAACAAGTGGGTCAAAGGGTGGACGATATTAAGTCCTCTCAAGAACAAATATTTGCAGCACTTGATTCTTACCAGCACGTCCTTTCTGAGCATACTAACCAAATACAAGATATAATCTCTCATTTGGACGATTTGGAAAACCGTAATAGGAGAAACAATCTCCGTATACGGGGTCTCCAGTTCAGGCGCAGTTCATGGGCTATCTCTTTCTTTGGCAAATTTTGTCTAGGCCCGCTGACCAACCTGTGGAAATTGACCGTATTCATAGAACTTTAGGCCCTAAACCCGGTGATCCCTCATGCCGGAGGGCCGTTATATGTCGGATTCATTTCTATAAAGACAAAGAGGCGATCCTGAAAGCATCTAGGAACGCGGATCCTGCTTCCTTTGAAAAAAAAGAGATTTGTGAGCTTACCAGACCTGGCGCGGCGGACTTTGATGCTCCGCAAAGCTTTGAAGCCGCTCTTGGAGGTGCTCAAAACCAACGACATATCCTACAGATGGGGATATCCTTTTTAGCTATTTGCTTCCAGAGGTGGAAAATCTGTGGTCTTTAAATCCCTGCTGGACTTGCCACGCTTTTTGTCAACCTTTGACCTGCCTCGAGTGAAGATTCCGGATTGGCCAAGTCCAAGAGACATTATTGCCCCCCGCACAGAGAACGATGGCAGAGATCCACGTCTCAGCAAAAGCGGCCCTCCAGGAGGTCACAGCCCCCAGACGGTTGATAGTGATTTGGTTAATGCCTTTTCTTGTCTTTCTCTGTGAGAGGCCTTCTGCCTATTTTCTGTTTTTATTGTTCGCTCCTTACTGAGGTCCCTTTATGGGTTCTATTCTGTGCTGTGCAAATCTGCATAATGTCCTGCATGTCCTGTTATTTCAATGCTATTAGCATTTGCTGCCGAATTTAGTAGGGCGGTACTGTGCCGTTTTCTTCTCCTCCCTCACCTAAGGATAGCGACTCCTCCTATTGCTTGTGACAAGTGTCACTACTTAGTGTATTATTGAGCCCCTTTCTTTGGCTTCTTTTGTTTCTCCCGTTTTGTTACACCTCTTTTTGTGCCCCTGTGTCTGAATGTCTGTTTACCTCACCTAGTGTACCTTCTTGCCCCCTCTTTCCTCAGTTAACCTAGGCTAAGCACCTCTGTCATCTGTGAGCTTTATCATAAGCTACTAGATGGCACCTCTCTCGTTTTGTACTTATAATGTCCGTGGCATTAATAAGCCTTAGAAACGGAGTCAGATACTCTATTGTTTCCATAAAAAGAGGGTTATGATAGCCATGTTCCAAGAAACCCATTTTAAGGCTTCCTCCATTCCGAAGTGTAGTAATAGATACTATCAATCATGGTTCCACAGTCCCAATTCTATCAGTAAAGCCAGAGGGGTGTCCATCGCGCTCCACAAAAACCTACGACATTCGGTCCTATCTTTAGATAGAGACCCTAACGGTAGATTTCTCTTTCTAAAGCTCTCGGTCGATCAAACGGTTTTCACTGTGGCTAATGTATATTTTCCCAACCAGGGCCAAACCTCCTTCGGGTCCAGACTCCTGAGACGACTCTCCAGATTTGCTGACGGTTCCTCAATCATTCTTGGTGGGGACTTTAACATGGTGTTGGGCCCCTTTGTCGATTCATCATCTGGTAAATGCGGACAAGAATAGGACATGTTCTATATTTTTGCGGAACGGAAATGCAGACCCGGAAGCGCAGACCCGGAAGTGCGGATCCGTAAATCTGGATCCGAGCGGGACAAAGTCTGTCCCCATAGAAATGAATGGGTCCGCAATTCCGTTCCGCAAACAGAATTGCGGACGTGTGAATGGGGCATAAGGGTCCCTTATCACCGCCAGTTAGTTAGCTACTTGTTAGGTAGTTAGCGCCCAGCCCACCGCACCGCAGTCACTGATTTTGGCAGAGATTTTTTCATCCACAATGATCGATGCGAATAAAAAAATCTGTGCCGTTCATTTTTTATTTATTTTTTTCAGCCCAGAGGCTGAACGGAAAAAAAAAATCTCATTACCCGTATGCTCAATATAAGGAGAATCGCAGATACTCCTAATGCTGGCCATACGTGTAATGATTGCGGAGACCCTCAAATGGCAGGGCAGTACAAACACCCCACATGTGACCCCATTTTAGAAAGAAGACACCCCAAGGTATTCCGTGAGGGGTATGGTGAGTTCATGTGAAATTTTATTTTTTGTCACAAGTTAGTGGAATATGAGACTTTGTAAAAAAAAAAAAAACATCAATTTCCGCTAACTTGTGCCAAAATTATTTTTTTTCTGTGAACTCGCCATGCCCCTCACGGAATACCTTGGGGTGTCTTCTTTCCAAAATGGGGTCACATGTGGGGTATTTATACTGCCCTGGCATTTTAGGGGTCCTAAAGCGTGAGAATCCAAATGCGTAAAAATGCCCTGTGAAATCCTAAAGGTACTCATGGGAATTTGGGCCCCTTTGCGCATCTTGGCTGTAAAAAAGTGTCACACATGTGGTATCGCCGTACTCAGGAGAAGTAGGGCAATGAGTTTTGGGGTGTATTTTTATATATACCCATACTTTGTGTAAGAAATATCGCTGTGAACGACAACTTTTTAATTTTTTTTATACAAAGTTGTCAATTTACAGAGATATTTCTCTCACCCAACATGGGTTTATGTAAAAATACACCCCAAAACACATTGCCCTACTTCTCCTGAGTACGGCGATACCACATGAGTGACACTTTTTTGCAGCCTGGGTGCGCAAAGGGGCCCAAATTCCAACGAGTACCTTTAGGTTTTACATTGCTGCTCACAATTTAGCCCCACCCAAAATGCCAGAACAGTACAAACACCCCACAAATGACCCCATTTTGGAAGGAAGACACTCCAAGGTATTCGCTGAGGGGCATAGTGAGTCCATGAAAAATTTAACTTTTTGTCAAAAGTTAGCGGAAAGGGAGACTTTGTGAGAAAAAACAATAAAAAATCAATTTCCGCTAACTTGTGCTGAAAAAAAAAAATCTTCTATGAACTCGCCATGCCCCTCACGGAATACCTTGGGGTGTCTTCTTTCCAAAATGGGGTCACATGTGGGGTATTTATACTGCCCTGGCATTTTAGGAGCCCTAAAGCGTGAGAAGAAAAATGCGTAAAAATGCCCTCCTAAAAGGTACTCATTGGAATTTGGGCCCCTTTGCGCATCTTGGCTGCAAAAAGGGTCACACATGTGGTATCGCCGTACTCAGGAAAAGTAGGGCAATGTGTTTTGGGGTGTATTTTTACATATACCCATGCTGGATGAGAGAAATATCTCAGTAAATTGACAACTTTGTATAATTTTTTTTTAAAATTTGTCATTTACAGAGATATTTCTTACACAAAGTATGGGTATATATAAAAATACACCCCAAAACACATTGCTCTACTTCTCCTGAGTACGGCGATACCACATGAGTGACACTTTTTTGCAGCCTGGGTGCGCAAAGGGGCCCTAAAACCAATGAGTACCTTTAGGATTTCACAGGGCATTTTTACGCATTTGGATTCTCACGCTTGAGGGCCCCTAAAATGCCAGGGCAGTATAAATACCCCACAAGTGACCCCATTTTGGAAAGAAGACACCCCAAGGTATTCCGTGAGGGGCATGTCGAGTTCACAGAATTTATTTTTTTTGGCCCAAGTTAGCGGAAATTGATATTTTTTTTTTTTGTTTGTTTTTTAAGAAGTCTCATATTCCACTAACTTGTGACAAAAAATAAAATTTTACATGAACTCACCATACCCCTCACGGAATACCTTGGGGTGTCTTCTCTCTAAAATGGGGTCACATGTGGGGTATTTATACTGTCCTGGCATTTTAGGGGCCCCTAAAGCGTGAGAAGAAGTCTGGAATCCAAATGCGTAAAAATGCCCTGTGAAATCCTAAAGGTACTCATTGGAATTAGGGCCCTTTGCTCACCAGGCTGCAAAAAGTGTCACTCATGTGGTATCGCCGTACTCAGGAGAAGTAGGGCAATGTGTTTTGGGGTGTATTTTTATATATACCCATACTTTGTGTGAGAAATATCTCTGTAAACAACAACTTTAAAAAAAAATTTATACAAAGTTGACAATTTACAGATATATTTCTCTCACCCAGCATGGGTATATGCAAAAATACACCCCAAAACACATTGCCCTACTTCTCCTGAGTATGGCGATACCACATGAGTAACACTTTTTTGCAGCCTGGGTGCGCAAAGGGGCCCAAATTCCAACGAGTACCTTTAGGTTTTACATGGCTGCTCACAATTTAGCCCCACCCAAAATGCCAGAACAGTAAACACACCCCACAAATGACCCCATTTCGGAAAGTAGACACCCCGAGGTATTCACTGAGGGGCATAGTGAGTCCGTCTTAGATTATTTTTTTTTTTGCCAGAAGTTAGCAGAAATGGAAACTTTATTATTATAATTTTTTCCTCAGAAAGTGTCATTTTCTGCTAACTTGTGAAAAGAAATGAAATTATACATGAACACACCATGCCCCTCCCCTCACCTATTTTAATAGACTTAAGAGTCTGATTTCCCGCTTCATTTGCCAAAATTCTAAGGCTAGATTAACTTACACGACGCTCACAAGGGCTAAATCGGCGGGTGGTGCAGGTCTTCCCAATCTCCTCACATACTATAGAGCTACGATTACAAACTGTATCCTAGATCTATACAATAATTTCTCGAAGTTGGGGGTAGAAATAGAGCTCGATGAGGCCCCCAATCTGGCGACTAGTATAGTCTGGCTCCCTAAAACAACGTTTTAAAGGTTGCCCTATTCCAAATCTATTCAGCTTATCTATTCTCTCCCTAGAGCGTGGTTTAGATTTGCTGTTAAACTCCGCCTTGCAAATATACCAGGCCCTATTACTGCCCTGTCTGAACACCCGGATCTACCACAGGGTCTTATAAACACCCTGGCCTTATGTCCCCAAAGTGCTTCTTCCGTAAGGATACGAGATGTATATAATCAACGGGATCCTACCCTTAAATAGTATTTCGCATATCATCTCTCCGGCTCCGGGGCAATGGTTTCTCTACTTTCAGCTTCGTAGCTTTGTCACCTCCCTGTCACTTGGACTGCAGACGTGCCTTGGGTCAATCGACTTTGAGAAACTTTGTGTAGCAGGCAGTTCGCCTAGACACACCATTTCACTGCTGTCCGCTATGATGAACACCGAGGAGTCTGGAGGCACTGCCACAGATCCCATTCGCTCCAAGCTCAAATATATGACTGATTGGGAGGCTGAACTGGGTTCCTTGTACACTATCGACCAGTGGAAAAGGTCATTACTTTTCTCCCACGCTTTGTCGATATCTTGCAATTTGCAAGAACTTAATTACAAAGTACTGACTCGGTGGTACAGGACCCCAGTTAAACTCCATCAGTTTTATCTAGCAGTACCTAATACATGTTGAAGGTGCTCATCGGATGTTGGCACCATGTCGCATATCTGGTGGGAATGTCCAGGGGTTGCGCACCTCTGGGACGAAGTCTTCTCCCTTCATAATCATATTTATGGAACTAATGTGGTTGCATCGCCTGCCATTGCTCTATTTTCAAGTTCAAGTTAAAAAGGGTCCCTACATTTGTTTCTGCTAGCTGTAAAACACATAATTCCTCATAAGTGGAGATCTACCGAGAGTTTGGGAAGGTCTCAATGGGTCACTGCTCTTGACTCCCTAGTACAAATGGAGGAATTGGGCGCTGCGGACCGCAACACTTCATTGGCCTTTTTTCGGGTCTGGGACCCTTGGAATCAGTTTCGTACTTCAGGTGCGTTCTCGATTTGGGTAGCATCTGGTATTTTACCCTCAGGTGCCTCTTGAGACTTTCGACTGGACTTCTTACATGTCGGTACACCCCTTTCCCTCCCCCCCTACCCTTGATCCTTCTGTGTGTTCCTCCCCCTGTCGTGAGTATTTTGGCCTGTTTATGTTTTATCCGGAATTGCACCAGGATTATATGTTCCCTGCCATTATTAGAGGTACATATTGATAGTATACATCGTAAGAATCCATGCACTATATATGCCATTTATGTTTGCTTCTTTTTCTACACGAAACATTTGGCTTGTTATTGGAATTATTTGATGTATCCGATGTGTGTTGCCCAGTCTACTTCACACCTTCTTGGTGTATTTTGTTACACATACCTACCTTAATAAAAAGTTTTTGAACCATAAAGTAGTCTCTATTCAGTGACAGCTAACCCAGATGGGTCAAGAGATACCAGTAGGTGACACAGAGGGGACATGCAAAATCATAGTCGTGGACAAGCCATGGTCAGAGTAAGCAGAGTTTGTTCAATCTGATTATCAGTCCAAAGACACAGAAGACATAAAGAGGTGAGGTCAGGTAGCTGGTGCTAAAATCTGGTAAACAGGCTGAGCTTGAGCATGGGAAGTTAGAACAAAATATAGTGCACCTTTGCAGGGACTAGCAAGCTAGAATACTTACTGCTCAGGCACCCTCCTATGGGAAAGGTGTAGTGCCCTGGAGAATGGGTGCTTGGCACTATGGACATTTATGGACATTTGCCCCTATTGCTAGCCATCAAGTCACTACTTTAGTGTACTTGGAAGGGTTAACTTGCACTATGATTTATGCCATTGTGTGTAGTTATACTGTTTTGGATTGTTGAACTGTATTTTATAAGTTTATTATAATATAATCTGTTCATTTGCACTGTTATTGCACTATATCTGCAGTGCACCATGGAAAGGGTTAATGCACAGCCAGCTAATATTGAGATGCTGTTTATGCCTGAAGACTTGTTTATATTTGCAAAAACTGCCTCTTTCACACTTGCGTTGCCAGAAATGCCCGCCGGATCCGCCACAATGCAAGACAACTGAAAGCATGGAATAGCCTTCCTGCAGAAGTGGTAGCTGCAAATACAGTGAAGGAGTTTAAGCATGCATGGGATAGGCATAAGGCCATCCTTCATATAAGATAGGGCCAGAGGCTATTCATAGTATTCAGCATATTGGGCAGACTAGATGGGCCAAACGGTTCTTATCTGCCGACACATTCTATGTTTCTATGTTTCTATGTTTCATTTGAAGACTGATCAGTCTTCAAAATGCTTTCAGTGTTACCATGGCAGCCAGGACGCCACTAAAGTCCTGGTTGCCATAGTAAGTAGCGGGGAGCCAGGGGAGCAGATACTTACAGTCCGTGCGGCTCCCGGGGCGCTCCACAATGACGTCAGAGCACCACACGTGCATGGATCACGTGATCCATGTGATCCATGCTCATGGGGCGCTCTGACGTCATTGTGGAGAGCCCCAGGACTCGGGAGCCGCACGGATGGTAAGTATGCTTCTCCTCTGCCTCCCCACTACACTTTACCATGGCAGCAGGGACTTTAGCATCCTGGCTACCATGGTAACCATTCACAAAAGCTAAACGTTGGATCCGGTGATGCGCCGAAACGACGTTTAGCTTAAAGCCGGATCCGGATTAATGCATTAATAGGCATTAATTCCGGATCCGTCCTTCCGGCATGCTTTCAGGATTTTTTGCCGGAGCAAAATCCGCAGCATGCTGCGGATTTTGCTACGGCCAAAAAATGTCTCAGTACTGAACTGAAGACATCCTGATGCATCCTGAATGGATTTCTCTCCATTCAGGATGCATTGGGATAATCCTGATCAGTATCTTTCCGTCCTAGAGCCCCGAGGACGGAACTCTAGGACGGAAAGAGAAAACGCCAGTGTGAAAGAGGCACAGACTTGTATTGAAACTCTATACAAGTCTATGACAGACTGAAATTGCAACATTGTTTTTATTTAGGCTGTGCTTCCCACTTCACCGCTCCCCCTAGAGCCCCTAGTTGTCTGCAGATAGGGACCATTGTTTAGTAAAAGAGATTCTGCCAGACTGCACGAGTGACTAGAAGAAGATTCTGAGGAATCTGCACTGGTCACAGAGCATGCATAGAAAACTATCCCAAATATGGCTACTTTCAGACTTGCGTATTGGGCGGATCCGTCATGGATCTGCAAAAACTGGTCCGTTACAATAATACAACCACATGCATCCGTCATGAAAGGATTCGTTTGTATTAACTGTAACATAGCCAAGATGGATCCGTCATGAACACCATTAAAAGTCAATGGGAGATGGATCCGTTTTTTATTGTGCGAGATTGTGTCAGAGAAAACCGTTTGGCTCAGTTTCGTCAGGCGGACAGCAAAACGCTGCAGGCAGCGTTTTGGTATCCGCCTCCAGAGTAGAATGGAGACTGATAGGAGGCAAACTGATGCATTCTGAGCGGATCCTTTTCCATTCAGAATGCATTAGGGCAAAACTGATCCGTTTTGGACCGCTTGTGAGAGCTCATGACGGATCTCACAAACGGAAAGCCAAAATGCGAGTGTGAAAGTAGCCTAAGTCAATGAGGTCCCCTCCAGTCCATTGTATTTATGGCCCTTAGTGGCTGCTGTAAAACATATCTGTAAAGCTGATAAGAACAGCTCAGGCAAGATGTCAGCCCCCATAATCATGTTCTAGAAACAGAATAAACAAATCTGCAATCAGTCAATAAAAACAGATTAGAATAAAAGGATATGTATCGCTATAAAAACATATTAGAGAAAAGGATATATGTCGCTATATGATTTTAACTAGTCTGTGGGTATCAGAACCTGAAACCGGCATTACTATGCTCTAATTGGCTAGTCCGTACAATCACCGCCCTCATTGGTCCCAGGCCTGTTAGCTGAGATCCCTGCCTGTGTGTAACAGCCGCAATCTCAGCACTGTCACTATGTCTACAGTTTAATGCCATGACAAATATACTCATAATAGAGCACTAAGTAGCAGTGCTCCAATCAAGTTTTTTTTTAAAATATTTTCCTAACACCCTTCCCAATGCATATCTGCTTTCTTTCTTCCTGTCTGGGCATCAGACTATGCTGGCAGATCTGTTTACTTTTCTAGCTTCCTGTTTTGTTTAACAGGCAACTTTATTGATAAAGCCTGGCTGCACTGCAGAGTCATGTTCAGTCTGTGATTCCCAATACATGTGGCGATGTTACTACACCCATACATGAATCCTGCTAGTTTTTACTCATTGTCTAAATCACATCACTGACAGTCCACAGGCTCTTCCCTCACCATCTCCAGAGTGCAATAAACAGCTTGAATCCGCAAGCACATCTGTATCTAATCTTATGTAATATGCAGCCGTCTAAGTCTGATACATAACTTGTTGTGTGGGATACTGCCTGCTGAGCAGGGGCGGACTGGAAACTTAAAGTGGCCCTGGAAAAAATACTAAAACTGGCCCCGTTTTGTAGTCAGGTCCAAATTGATGGAAGGCAGAGTCAGCAATACCATATTGCGGCACACTATACCGCCCTCGCAGAGCCAAATACCACAGTCCATCACAAAATACTGCCAGCAGCACAAAATACATCCCCAAAAACTTCCACTGGCCGGCCGTGAGGGGGGCTCAGACGGTCCCCTGGGCATCGGCCCACCGGGAAATTTCCCTGTAAGGTCTATGGCCAATCCGCCCCTGCTGCTGAGCTGTGTATCTAATCCTATCTTGTATGATACTGTTGGGTATGGTGGACATCTAAGTTGATCATATCAGATACAGTGTGCTATGCTTCTGTATCTAAATCTATCATTTGCGATACGGTCTACTGTTCCTGTATTCCTGTATTGCGAAACTGACATACGGATGTGGAAAACACATGGACAACATCAGTGTGCTTTCTGCATCCATATGTCAGTTCTAAAGAAAAAGAGAACATGTCCTATTCTGCAGTAAGTATAGATATATAGGTATATATATAAGGTATAAAAGATGTTGTGGGTACAGGTATATCAGTACACTGCTCTATATACTATATCCGCTAGAGGACCGCCTAACGCAGGGATGCGTCCTGCGGGCGGTCCTGTAGCTCTGAGACGACGCATCGGCGCGTCATCTCGCGAGAGCCGAGACGAGATTCGCGCGCGCGTTTACAGTGAAGCGCGTCTCGGCAGTTCTGCTACAGCCTGCCAGCGATGATCCATCACTGGCAGGCTGTAGATGCGAATTAAATCGCATCAAACAGCTATATCAGACGCTGTTTTGTGAACAGCGTCTGATATAGCTGCTACCTGGTCCTCTGGTGGTCCCATTTGCTGGGATCGACCACCAGAGGACCAGGTAACACTGTAAAGTTGCACCAAACACTACACTAACCCCCCCCACCCCCCCTCACCTATTAACCCCTTGATCACCCCATCTAGACCCCCTGATCACCCCCCTGTCATTGATCACACCCCTTGTAAGGCTCCATTCAGACGTCCATATGTGTTTTGCGGATCCGTGGATTCACAGAACCGCGGATCCGCAGATCCTCAAAACACGGACACCGGCAATGTGCTTTCCGCATTTTGCAGATCCGCACATTGCCAGAACTATATAGAAAATGCTTTTTCTTGTCCGCAACTGCGGACAAGAATAGGACATGTTCTATATTTTTGCGGAACGGAAGTGCAGACCCGGAAGCACGGATCCGTAATTCCGTATCCGAGCGGGACAAAGTCTGTCCCCATAGAAATGAATGGGTCCACAATTCCGTTCCGCAAACAGAATTGCGGACGTGTGAATGGGGCATAAGGGTCCCTTATCACCGCCAGTTAGTTAGCTACCTGTTAGGTAGCTAGCGCCCAGCCCACCGCACCGCAGTCACTGATTTTGGCAGAGATTTTTTCATCCACATTGATCGATGCGAATGAAAAAATCTGTGCCGTTCATTTTTTTTTTTTTTCCAGCGCAGAGGCTGAACGGAAAAAAAAAATCTCATTACCCGTATGCTCAATATAAGGAGAATCGCAGAAACTCCTAATGCTGGCCATACGTGTAATGATTGCGGAGACCCTCAAATGCCAGGACAGTATAAATACCCCACATGTGACCCCATTTTAGAAAGAAGACACCCCAAGGTATTCCGTGAGGGGTATGGCGAGTTCATGCAAAATTTTATTTTTTGTCACAAGTTAGTGGAATATGAGACTCTGTAAAAAAAAAAAAAAAAATTAAACTTTTTGTCAAAAGTTAGCGGAAAGGGAGACTTTGTGAGAAAAAAACAATAAAAAATCAATTTCCGCTAACTTGTGCCAAAAAAAAAATCTTCTATGAACTCGCCATGCCCCTCATGGAATACCTTGGCACACATGTGGTATCGCCGTACTCAGGAGAAGTAGGTCAATGTGTTTTGGGGTGTATTTTTATATATACTCATACTTTGTGTGAAAAATATCTCTGTAAACGACAACTTTTAAAAAATTTTATACAAAGTTGACAATTTACAGAGATATTTCTCTCACCTAACATGGGTATATGTAAAAATACACCCCAAAACACATTGCCCTACTTCTCCTGAGTACGGCGATACCACATGAGTGACACTTTTTTGCAGCTAAGATGCGCAAAGGGGCCCAAATTCCAACGAGTACCTTTAGGTTTTACATGGCGGCTCACAATTTAGCCCCGCCCAAAATGCCAGAACAGTAAACACACCCCACAAATGACCCCATTTCGGAAAGTAGACACCCCGAGGTATTCACTTAGGGGCATAGTGAGTCCGTCTGAGATTTCTTTTTTTTTGCCAGAAGTTAGCAGAAATTGAAACTTTTTTTTTTTCTTTTTCTCAGAAAGTGTCATTTTCCGCTAACTTGTGAAAAAAAATGAAATGATACATGAACTCACCATGCCCCTCCGCGAATACTTTGGGGTGTCGTCTTTCTAAAATGGTGTCATTTGGGGGGTATTTATACTATCCTGGCATTCTAGCACCTGAAGAAACATGACAGGCGCTCAGAAAGTCAGAGCTGCTTCAAAATGCCGAAATTCACTTTTTGCACCATAGTTTGTAAACGCTATAACTTTTACCCAAACCAATAAATATACACTTATTGGACTTTTTTTTATCAAAGACATGTAGAACAATAAATTTAGAGAAAAATTTATATAGAAATGTAGTTTTTTTTTTAAATTTTACAACAGAAAGTGAAAAATGTCATTTTTTTGCAAAAATGTCGTTAAATTTGTATTAATGGCAAAAAAAAGTAAAAATGTCAGCAGCAATGAAATACCACCAAATGAAAGCTCTATTAGTGAGAAGAAAAGGAGGTAAAATTCATTTGGGTGGTAAGTTGTATGACGGAGCAATAAACGGTGAAAGTAGTGTAGTGCGGAATTGTAAAAAGTGGCCTGGTCATTAAGGGTGTTTAAGCTAGGGGGGGTTGAAGCGGATATATCTGTGCCTACTACATGTTTTATACCTCATACCTGACAAAACAGCACACTGCTGTATATATTATACCTTGTGCCTCTCATATCAGTACATTGCTGGATATACTATATACCTGTACACACTGCATCTATTATTCCTCATGCCACACATATCAGTACAGTGCTGTGTATACTATATATCTGTACACACTGCATCTAATATACTTTGTACCTCACATATCAGTACACTAATATATATGCTATATATCTGTACACACTGCATGTATTATATGGTATAATAGATGCAGTGTGTACAGGTATATAGTAGTACAAAAAAATCTTTTAAGCAGCAGTACATAACCCAAATTTGGGAGAAAAATCAAAACCATACGGTACCCAGTTGGTGGTCCGATGTTGGTGCCAGCAGATGGTAATTCAGGTTAAGGATCCCAAATAATGAACAAAAAAATAATAAATCTGCAGCACTCTTTGTAATGAAGTCCGGTGTCTTTATTTAGATAGCAGCATACAATTGCGACGTTTCGACTATTCCAGTCTTTCTCAAGTCGAAACGTCGCAATTGTATGCTGCTATCTAAATAAAGACACCGGATTTCATTGCAAACGGAAGAGTGCTGCAGATTTATTATTTTTTTGTTCAGATATATAGTATACACAGCAGTGTACTGATATGTGAGGTATGTGATATTATAGATGCAGTGTGTACAGATATATAGTACACACAGCGGTGTATAGATATGTGCAGTACGAGGTATAAAAGATGCAGTGTACTCATGTAAGATAGATACAAGATGTAATTTGTACCTCTTTCCTCATATATCAGTACACTGCTGTATATACTATATATCTGTACACACTATTGGGGTCATTTATAAAACTAGTGTAAAGTGGAACTGGCTTAATTGCTCATAGCAACCAATCAGATTCCACCTTTCATTTTCCAAAGGAGCTTTTAAAAATGAAAGGTCGAATCTTATTGGTTGCTATGGGCAACTAAGCCAGTTCTACTTAACACCAGTTTGATAAATAACCCCATATGTATTATAAAAGTATAATATATGCAATAGGTACAAATATATAGTATGCACAGCAGTTTACTCATATGTGAGGTACGAGGTATTATAATTATTATTTATTATTAAAGCGCCATTCATTCCATGGTGCTCTACATATGATAAGGGATATACATCATGCACCAAGCATGAACAAGACGAGTCACAGACTGGTACAGAAGGAGAGAGGGCCCTGCCCGTGAGGTATAATAGATGCACTATGTACAGATTTATGGTATATAAAGCAGTGTACTGATATTTAAAATACAAGGTGTAATTTCTACCGTGCATATCAGCTCATTGCTGTATATACTATATATACCCACAGTATCTATTATACATGTTACCAGGAGACCATCAGCAACATGTAACCCTTGAGGTCCCACTTCATTCTAGCTTCTACCAAGTATTATATTACAGTGTTTGTAAACTGTATTAAGGGACATAGCAAAGAGGCACTATACATAAAGGGGGATCATATGGCACAATACATAAAGGGGCACATATAAGAGGCATAATACATAAAGGGGACACATATAAGAGGCACTATACATAAAGAGGTCACATATAAGATGAGCTATACATAAAGGGGAACATAAAAGAGGCATTATACATACAGGGGCACAGATAACAGGCATAATACACATAGGGGGCACATATAAAAGGCACTATATATTAAGGGGGTACATATAAGAGACGCTATACATAAAGGGGGCACTTATAAGAGGCACTATACATAAAGTGGGCACATATAAGGGGCACTATATATATAGGGGCACATATAAGAGGTGCTTTGCATAAAGGGGGCACTTATAAGAGGCAGTATACATAGAGAGGGCACATATAAGGGCTACTATACATACAGGGGGACATGTAAGAGGTGCTATACATTAAGAAGGCAAGAGTGGCACTATATATAAGGGGCACCAAGCATGTGGCACTATATAGAGGGCACAGAGTGTGTGGCACTAAAATTGCGGGCCCTATGTGTAGCCCTAATGCTTCTTATATATGCAGGGCACAGCATGTGGCACTAAGATGAGTTTGTGTTAGTATGCAATATGCCAATGTGTTGGTAAAGTGAGAAGCTGAAGACATCTTCTCTGCAAAATCTGCAGAGCTGAATCGTGGCCTGGAGATGTCATCATGGTGGTCTGAAACAGATGGGGAAGAACATCACCTGTAAGTCACTAAATGGAAATGATTATTCTGCCACTGTATGATGAGTGCTGTAGTCACCTGATAATCTACAGATGATGATGGGTGGTAACATGCTGTTTTGTGAAACAACTCCCAGCATCCCTTTACTACTGTTCAGGTCATACTGGGAGCTATAGTTTCATACTGTACAAGCTTATATGGCAAGAGCTGACCTGACTACTCAAATGGTATCTCTATTGAAATTTTCAAATCTCATAATGTGTATATGTACTGAACATGGTTCTGGTGGTGTATTTATGTAGTGAACTTGGTTCTAATGCTGTATTTGACTTATAGGCTTGGTTCTGGTGCTGTATTTATAAAGTGAATGTGGTTCTGGTGCTGTTTTTGATGACTTATAGCCTTCTTGCAATGTGTAAATGTACTGAACATGGTTCTGGTGCTGTATTTATGTATTGAACTTGGTTCTCATGCTGTATTCATGCAGTCAACTTGGTTCTGGTGCTATATTTGAATTATAGGCTTGTGTTCTGTCCTCATACACGTTCACACAGTGTGCAGTCTGACATTCAGCATAAACCACTCCTGTCTTCCAAATAAGAGGACTGTTTTCTGTAGTCTAACTTGTTTATTGGCAAAACAGGAGTATTTGAGGTAAAACTATAAGAACACAAATAACATGTATAAGTATATAGCATAGCATGTATCAGCAGAAAACATAGAACAGCATATATATAACACTTGCATAACACTGAGCAGATGTCCAAAATTGCTGTCTATACATGGATTGCATGTCTAGCATCTAACAATATAACAACTTCTTCCCTGAGTAAAACGTATACCTAGCTAAACAGCACTGCATAACATAATATCCCTGAGACAGAGGTAGATGTCACTCACCACATATACTTTCAAAAAGATGGTGGAGTTTAAGAAGAAGATATGCAGGAGACAGCTTTGCTGATGTCCTATAACATGGAGACTGAAGACTGGGCTTCTCTTTCCCAGAATGCATTGCACTCCCACAATGCTTTCCACCTCCCCAAGTACAATAATCTTTATCAACAAGAAACACAAGTGTAATACATTTTTACCACCGCTAGATTGTGCTGTTACCTAACTAATAACTACAGAATACAGCAGATATGATCTGTAATGATACTGAAATGAATCTCCCAGTGCTAGGACAGAACAGCTTGGTTCTGGTGCTATATGTATGTAGGGATCTTGGTTCTGGCTTGTGTGTTAAACATGCCTTTAATGCTATACCTTGATATCTGATATAACACTATCCACTCAGATCTGCATTCGGCCCAATGTCACAGATTCTGTCAAAAAACGGGACACAAATGCCCTGCATGCAAGACTTTTTTGTCCGGGAAAAGAGCAGCATCCTGAGCAGACCCCATTATAGTCAATAGAGTCTCTTCAGCTCAGGAGCTGGTAAATCTTGTCCCTCTAATGATCTATCTATTGCTACAAACTCAATCATGTGCTGTATCTGGGATTGCACAAGTGTGTACAATCCCAACATGAAAACACAACCAGCTGCTGCCTTCTAACCATTTAAAGCCCATTTACCTATACTGCCTTTATATGGTAAGCGGAGTTAAACAGGTTAAGGCCCCATGCCCACGGCTGTTGCTTGGCCATTCCATGCATTGGGGACCGCAATTTGCTGTCCCCAATGCACAGGCACTATCTGTGCGGCTGCCGCAACGGATCCAGACACATTCAACTTGAATGGGTCCGTGATCCGTTTGCACCGCAAAAAAATAGAACAGTTCAGAACACTCCGTAGTGCTTCCCTGGGGTTTCGTTCCTCCATTTCACACCATACCTCCGGATTGCGGACCCATTCAACAGTCGTGTGCATGAGGCCAAAGAACGGGCCACTACACATGGGCCAGAGCTAATTGCCCGCCAGGCTATAATTTGCCAGCCATCCCCTGTGACCATATAAACCAAAATGTGTGGCAGCATGCATTGTGCACTGCTATTTTTTCATGATATCATATGTGGGCTGGTGGGGTTTGTGTGCCAAGGCTTCCTTGTAATCCCAGTGCAGCCCTGGTAGCATTCTACATCCTTTCAAAACCAAAGGATAGAGCTTTAAAATGTAATATGCTTTATTTATTTTAATATATTTATTTATGCTGATATCATGTTTAGAGAAAGAGTCAGGAGTTTCCCCATAGACAAGAGATGGTTGTTCAGTCCTGCCATTGGGGATTTTACAGCCAGACTTTGGATTTGAGAAGAAGGAGGAGGAGGCTAGGTTTCTGGGACACATTCTTAATTTTTTTTTTATATATTTCTTTGTTCTGATTGTAATACAAGGCAAAGTTGGATAATAGGAAATTGGTAACTTAAAGGGGTTGTCCAGGAACTTTTGATGTCTTATCCTCAAACAGGCCATCAGTTGATTGATGGGGATCTGGCTTATTTATGTTGAAACCGTTTTTTTTATTTTACAAAAAAATATAAACATACAGGTCTGTTGTCAGCTGTATACAGGCATTATAGCTTTAACTATACTGTACATGTAACTGCAAATATTACATTAAGATATAGTGAATAGCGGTAAGCGTCCTCTGTATCAACGCTGTCTCAGAGATTGTTGGGTTTGTTGCTCAGGATGCCCTTATTCATAAACCTCCAATCTGGATGTATCATATAGGCCATAAGCAATATAACCTTCTTAGAAAATCTATAAATACTAAATATATCCCAAACTTTCAATTGTGAACCAGATACCCCTCTATTTTCGCCCTACACAGCGACTTAAGTTCCCTGCTTGGTCTACTGTTACCACAGATGTACTTGGTAAAAGCTAGTTGCAGGATTTTCAAAAACCCAGGGGACACGTGAAGCGGAACATTTTGAAATAAGGATAAACAGCAAGATAGAATATCCATTTTCAATACATTCATGAGTCCAAATCATGAAACCTCTTCCAGGGTGTATTTCTGTAGCTCAGCTAGCACTTTTTTCACCAAAGGGATGTCATTCAAAACATGCAAGTGCTCAGGCTTCAGTTTTAGAGAGATTTGTCTTAGAATTACTAAGACTGCCAAATCTGTCAAACTCCTGGCAGGGAAAGACAAATGGGGATACTATATATATATATATAGATTAACGGCATACAATGCCAGCTTTTGGTGGAGAGGCCCAACCTGCACCACCAAAATATCAGGGTTCCTTCGTAATGCTCTCGCCAGATGTTCCATAGTTAGGATGTAGAGCAGTGGATTCAAGGGACAGGCCTGTCTGGTGCTTTTATTATTCTTAAATGAGTCTGACAAGACTATTAGTGTAGTGTACGGGAGTTGTGATGCCCGACACTACAGAAGGGTCACTTGAGTGCGTACGTTTCCCCTCATTTATGGGGAGGTTGGTGAATGTCATTTTCATTGAATGCAATGTGATATAATGCCTATTTATATATCCTATCACCCTGTTACTGTAATGTATTGCCATGTGCAGGCCTACTAGGGGTATCATCTCAGCTTTAGCCACTAGAGGGAGCCCTAGTATATATAGGCCCAGTCAGGGGAAGGAGGTTTTAGTTTTTTTAGTCGAGGCCATGAAGTCTATTCCAGGCCATGAGCCTGTTTAAGGCAGTGCAGGCCTGGAGCCTGCAGACTAGGAGAGGGCATTGCAGGCCCTGTAACCGGGTTCCAGATCCAAGGAAAAGGTTCCCCTCCTGAGTCAGAACCGAAAAAAGGGAAAAGTAAAGCAGGATCATCACTGTAGCCAGCCTGAAGAAGCTGAGGAAAGGCAGAGCAGAAGTCAGTAAAGCAAGAGGTACTACAGATACCAGAGGAGGTACTTAGTAATTGTAATCCCAAGGATATACGCCAGATATAGGGCATTGAGGCCTTGGAGAATATTTTCCCTGTCCAGGACCAGTCAGGTAGAGAGTGCAAGCCGCCTGTACTGCAACAGTCCTGTGTTAACCCTCTGTGAATCACCTTGCTGTGTAAGTGCCTGCCATATGTGAACTGTAATTTACAACCTGCTGAAACCAACCGTCTTCTAAGGAACTGCGCTTCCATCCATTTATATGCATGATTACTATCCAAGCTTCAGTAAAGTTCAAGTTCTGTTTTATTGCAACGTGGTTCCTCAATTATTCCTACTATCAACAAACGGTGTGCCACCGTTAATTGGCACTGGCGTCACAAACTCTGCCTATAACTACCTGTCCTAGAAGAAGAACCAGAGAGTCGGTCTGTCCCAGGTTAGCGGTCATAACTGCACTACAACACCCAGGTACACTATTGAACCCTAACTTGAGTACGCTGCATTAGCCTTTACTTTAGCTGTAGGAGTAAAGCGCCATGATCATATCAATAAAGCATTAACCAAGTCCAATCTGCCTCAGAAAAGCTGAGAGAATGCACCCGATCGAATGCCCTCTCAGCATCAACAGATAGAAGGCACATTGGCATATTACTACGTTTAGTGTGAGAAATAAGAGAGATGGTCTTATTGGTATTGTCCCTTGCCTCCCTGCCTGCCACAAATCCACCTAGTCTCCGTGAGTGACCCCAGAAATCACCTGACCCTGCCTGGTAGCCACTATCTTGAATTATAGCTTGACATCACAGTTGATCAAAGAGATCGGTTGATAGTTGGAGCAAATCACCACATTTGGTCATAATAGACCGAGTGAATATCACATTAGCATAACAGTAGATATTTCTAATGTTACCTTTATTGATTTCTTGTGAAGCTCACCGGAGGCAAAAACTGACTTTTATTGGCCAATGGCGCAAAACCAGCCCGTTGGCAGGCGCATGATGGTAGCTACAATGATGCCATGCACGCAATGGGCATCGCAGTGCGCATGCCCTGGTCCAGCAAGGGAGAACACAGGTGCGGGATCGCGATGGGAAAGAAGGAGGACACGAGGGAAGAGAATGGCAGGCAGAGGATGAGGTGTGGATATTTACCGAAGAGGCAGAGCAGCCTGGGCCTCAACTAGGTGAACGCCGCTCCTGGGCACTTGTGACCCCTCATTTACATACCAATAAAAATAAATTTTTGCCTCCGGTCAGCTTCACAAGGAATCAACAAAGGTACCATTAGAATAATTCACCTGGGTATCTCTATTCAAACCCTGCTGTTCCTAAGACCTATGGGTATCACTAGTGAGGGTACAGATGGAGGTATCTTATCTCATATCAGTGGACTTTGCTCTCATACTCAGTGCCCTACAATTACCCCCTTCCTTTTACATTTTTGTTTATCCTCCCTTGCCAATGATGATATTGGTAAATGCTAAGGTGGAAATCACTGTATCCCTCACTATCAAAATAGCATAAAATCTATTTGACTGCCTGTCACATATTCATAACGAAAAAAGTGGAATCCAGCTCACCCATTCATTTGCTCCAACTAGAATCTCCTGATGCACGGAGGTGTAGGTAAGACCCGGATACGGCAGTAAGGAAAATGAAGGAAACTCCAGCATCTAGTTCACGAGTATCTTCTCTTTATTAATAGTGTTGGTGATACAGCGGCAATAAAATGTATCTTCTCACATCCTCAAACAGTCAACGCGTTTCGAAAAAGTTCTTATTCATGACTGGTACACTGACCAGGCCACTGAGTCCTCTTATAAAGCTCTCCACCAGACCTCCCCCATCATCCAAAGGTGATTAGGTACAGGTGTGGCTGAGTAGAGGAGTAGCCATGGGCAGTGTGACCGCCCATATTTTGTTTCATATAGACAAACAGAGCAAAAAGAGATGAAAATGTATTCAAAAGGAAAAACTTGCATTAAAACATGGGTTGACTCTTGTCACAAATTAGTTCAAGCCAACACTTTAATATCTTAATTCATCTCCCGTGTATAGTCCTGAAGCACTGGATATGATGTACATAAAAACCGCAGTGTCTGAATAGGAACTAAAACACAATCACCCTAGTGATGACATAAAAAATATAGCAGTGCTAAAATTCTATAACCTGGCTCTTGCTAGATTTCAATATATATACATTAGTTCTCTTCTTAAATTCAAGCCCGCCGGATATCTGGTTTTCAATCTTAGAATCCAAAAGGCTTCTCGCTGTGATATGAGTTTTTGTGATTACCTCCTCTTGGTGGAAGTATAACCCGTTCAATTGCATAAGCAGAAAAATGCTGCAGACTTCTATCATGCACATTAATAAAATGTCTGGCAGCATTGGAGACATTTAAATATGTACTGTTTGTGACATAATTCAGATGCTCCAATAATCGAGACTTAAATTTCCGTGTTGTGCATCCAACATATAGAAGTCTACATTCTACACATTCAATAATATAAACCACACCTGTGGTATTGCAATTGATATAGGTTTTTATTGGGAATTGGTTAGTATTCTCTGAATCCCGAAAAGTTTTACGCGGAGTCACAAAACCGCAGGCTCTGCAGGGATGACTACCGCAACGTGTGAATCCGGTATATCTTAACCATGTTGGTTCAGATTTTGTTATTTGTTCTGGGGTGAAAAGAGAAGGGGACAGTGAGGCCGCAAGAGACAAAGGTCGTCTTGAGACCACCCTGTGCCCCTCTCTCAGCAGCCCATACATAGTCTGGTCCTCAAACAGCAAAGAGATACACTTGGAAATGACTTGCCGTATCTGGTAAAACTGATTACTATAAGTCAGAACCACTGTTGGTAACTGTTTGTTGTCTGTATTCTTCTGATTATTTCTTTTCCCAAACAACAAATCACTTCTGTTTTTCTTTCGTGCGATATTTTGTGCACGTTGGATCATCCACATAGGATAATGTCTTGCAGTAAGACGTGTTGTAATGGTCTGTACTTCCTCACAAAATGACTTGTCATCGCTACAGTTTCGTCTGGCACGTATGAATTCTCCCACAGGTATGGCCTTAATTGTGTGTATGGGATGATGACTGTCCGCTCTAAGTATAGAATTACCCGTTACTTGTTTGCGGTATGTTTTAGTTTGTATGTTTTGACCTACCTTCCCCATTAGGGTTAGGTCCAAAAGTCAATACTATCAGCATTATGTGAACACAAAAGCTTAAATTATAGGGATTGTCATTAAGATAAGCTTCAAATGAAGGCAAGGCAGGTACATCGCTGGCCCAAATGATGAGCATATCATCGATGTACCTGCCGTACCATTCAATGGCTTCCAAAAGGGATTGTCTGTGCTGTATATGAAACGCTCCTCCCAATAAGACATGGTAATGTTTGCTAGGGATGGGGAGAATTTGGCTCCCATTGAAACTCCTCGAATTTGTAGGAAGTACAGACCATTAAAACAGAAATAATTATGTACCAACAAAAACTCTGTCACCTTTAATATATAATCAATAAAATCCTGATTATGGTGACTGTATTTGTGTAAATGAAATTCCAATGCAAGGAGTGCAACATTATGTGGGATTGAAGGATAGAGGCTGACAACATCAGCCACCATCCACGAGTAGTTTGAACACCACCTTTTTTGAAAAAAGCTACGTAATACATCACCAGTATCCTTTATGTATCCCGGGGTTCGCTTGACCAGAGGCTGTAAGATGGAATCTAGCCACTGACTCAGCCTTTCAGTCAAAGAACCAATACCAGATACTATAGGGCGGAGCGGGGGCGGGTCGACAGATTTGGGGATCTTGGGCAAAGCATGTATTATAGGAGTGATGGGCGTCTCCACATTCAAATAAGAATACTCTTTGTGTGAAAAATATCCTAGATCCCTACCCTCACACAGAATCCCAAGATATTCTCTCTTGTATATCTCTATAGGATTCGAGTCTAACCTAGTGTATGTGGAGGAGTCCATCACAATATCCATCATGCAACCCTCATAGACACTTTTGTCAAGAACCACCACCGCTCCGCCCTTATCTGCCATCTTAATAACAATATTGTGCATATCCTTCAGCTCACTAAGTGCTGTTCGTTGTTTTTTCGATAAATTATTTTTATTATGATTTTTTTGTACATTGATTAAGGACAATTCTTTCTCAATCACCTCTTGAAAGGTATCCATACCGCTCGTGCGGGATTTAATAGGATAAAACTGTGGATTGGTGACACGAAATTCCTGTGTCTGCAAATCCACAGCCTCACCACTCTGATTCGACTGTAATTCTGTGAGATCATAAGAGAGGTTTGTTCTTTAAAGGGCTTCTGTCACCCCCACTGACGAATTTTCACTAGCTGACATTAGCTACTTGCTAATGTCAGCTGAGTTCAAACATATGTTTAATATCTTTTTTTCTTTTTTCAATCTTCTAAAAAACTTACTTTTGTTATATGTAAATTAGCTTCGCTACCAGCAAGTTGGGCGGGTACTTGCTGGTAGCCGCCGCATCTTCATGGCCTTGGAACGCCCCCTCTTCTTTTGATAGACAGGGCCAGCGCGCTCTCCTCCTCTCGCTGGCCCTGTCTGCAGCTGCAATCCAGCGCCTGCGCCGTCTCGGTCTTTAGTCGGCGCAGGCGCTCTGAGTGAAGGACGCTCGCTTAGGCGCTCCGTCCTCAGTGCGCCTGCGCCGATGACGTCAGCGCTACACCCGGAAGAGAAGACGCCGGCATCCCTGGTAAAGAGCAGGCGATGCCGGCGTCTTTTCTTCCGGTGTGCGCTGACGCCATCGGCGCAGGCGCACTGAGGACGGAGCGCCTAGCGAGCGTCCTCACTCAGAGCGCCTGCGCCGACTAGAGACCGAGACGGCGCAGGCGGGATTGCAGCTGCAGACAGGGCCAGCGAGAGGAGGAGAGCGCTGCCTGTCTATCAAAAGAAGAGGGCGCTCAGGCCATGAAGATGCGGCGGCTACCAGCAAGTACCGCTCAACTTGCTGGTAGCGAAGCTAATTACATATAACAAAAGTAAGTTTTAGAAGATTGAAAAAGGAAAAAAAGATATTAAACATATGTTTGAACTCAGCTGACATTAGCAAGTAGCTAATGTCAGCTAGTGAAAATTCGTCAGTGGGGGTGACAGAAGCCCTTTAAAGGATAAACCAGAGAACACATTGTCAACATGAGAAGCAGGTAAGGGATCCGGTTCTGAGACGTTTTCCACTCCCATGAAATGTTTCTTTACCGTGAGATTTCTCATAAATTTATTAATGTCCAGGAGAGTGGAAAACATGTCAAAATCGGTAGAGGGGACAAAATTCAAACCCAATGACAAAACTTCATATTGATGTTTGGTTAACATTACCGCAGATAAATTAATAACATCAAAAGTATTATTATACTCAGATTTATGTGTTATTTTCTTTGATGGCGAGTTGCCATGGTATGAGCTTTTTTCTTTATTGGAATGCTTCCTACCCCCGTCTAGATCATTTTTGTCATCCCATCACTGGCAGGGTGATTTTTTTGCTTTTTATAGTAGGACGACTGGACGTTCGTAGTGCTTTCTCTGGATTCAATCCCAGATTGATTCAGTGTCTGAGTCTCTGGATTAGTGTCCGAATATTCTGCATCTGTGGACTCAAAACTGACTGTAGACATTTTCCTGTTATTCTTATTTTTATTTCGTTTACCCTGGTGTTTTTCAGAATGGGTTTAGGTGTCTGGAAGGGGTTCTCCTTCTTCCCCATTCATACACCTGGTTGTGTTCAGTAGTCATACATATCTCGCTGAAATTTTTGTGCTTGATTTCCATGATGTTTTGTTCCAGTGATTGTATAGAACTAACATTGTTTTCAGACAGTTCCTTGTATTTGGGAAGAGATTCATACTGTGTTAATTGATTTTTACATTGTTCAATCTCAGATTGTAACGTGACTAGTTTTTCAGCCTCATAGTCAACAATTAATGACATAAGTTTTATCGAGCAGTCACTGAGAAGTCCATTCCATGAATCAACAAACTTGTCAGAAAAAACAGTGGTCGGGATTTTTTTAATTCTCAATCCCCGTGGGATCATTTGTTTTTCTAAATATTTCATCAGAGTAGTGTGGTCCCACCAAAGTCTCATCTCTTGTGTCATCATTTTATGCAATTGCATCATATTGCTCTCCATTGAGGAACCAGTTTGTAATGGTAAATCACATATCGAGAAAACTTGGTCCGCTTTTACTTTGCGGTCAGGCATGAGTGCATGAGCCATGGATAAAACAGGATGTGTGTCGAAGACAAGCTTTGCCAGCAATTCGTTAACACTTATTTGGAAGAACTTCGGGGATGTGGAGAGGCGGGGAGACACGGAAAATTATCTTTGTATATTATAGCGAAAAAAGTGGAATCCAGCTCACCCATTCATTTGCTCCAACTAGAATCCCCTGATGCACGGAGGTGTAGGTAAGACCCGGATACGGCAGTAAGGAAAATGAAGGAAACTCCAGCATCTAGTTCACGAGTATCTTCTCTTTATTAATAGTGTTGGTGATACAGCGGCAATAAAATGTATCTTCTCACATCCTCAAACAGTCAACGCGTTTCGAAAAAGTTCTTAATCATGACTGGTACACTGACCAGGCCACTGAGTCCTCTTATAAAGCTCTCCACCAGACCTCCCCCATCATCCAAAGGTGATTAGGTACAGGTGTGGCTGAGTAGAGGAGTAGCCATGGGCAGTGTGACCGCCCATATTTTGTTTCATATAGACAAACAAAGCAAAAAGAGATGAAAATGTATTCAAAAGGAAAAACTTGCATTAAAACATGGGTTGACTCTTGTCACAAATTAGTTCAAGCCAACACTTTAATATCTTAATTCATCTCCCGTGTATAGTCCTGAAGCACTGGATATAATGTACATAAAAACCGCAGTGTCTGAATAGGAACTAAAACACAATCACCCTAGTGATGACATAAAAAATATAGCAGTGCTAAAATTCTATAACCTGGCTCTTGCTAGATTTATCAATTAACACAGTATCAATTAACACAGTATGAATCTCTTCCCAAATACAAGGAACTGTCTGAAAACAATGTTAGTTCTATACAATCACTGGAACAAAACATCATGGAAATCAAGCACAAAAAATTTCAGCGAGATATGTATGACTACGAACACAACCAGGTGTATGAATGGGGAAGAAGGGAGAACCCCTTCCAGACACCTAAACCCATTCTGAAAAAACACCAGGGTAAACGAAATAAAAATAAGAATAACAGGAAAATGTCTACAGTCAGTTTTGAGTCCACAGATGCAGAATATTCGGACACTAATCCAGAGACTCAGACACTGAATCAATCTGGGATTGAATCCAGAGAAAGCACTACGAACGTCCAGTCGTCCTACTATAAAAAGCAAAAAAATCACCCTGCCAGTGATGGGATGACAAAAAACGATCTAGACGGGGGGGTAGGAAGCATTCCAACAAAGAAAAAAGCTCATACCATGGCAACTCGCCATCAAAGAAAATAACACATAAATCTGAGTATAATAATACTTTTGATGTTATTAATTTATCTGCGGTAATGTTAACCAAACATCAATATGAAGTTTTGTCATTGGGTTTAAATTTTTTCCCCTCTACCGATTTTGACATGTTTTCCACTCTCCTGGACATTAATAAATTTATGAGAAATCTCACGGTAAAGAAACATTTCATGGGAATGGAAAACGTCTCAGAACCGGATCCCTTACCTGCTTCTCATGTTGACAATGTGTTCTCTGGTTTATCCTTCAAAGAACAAACCTCTCTTATGATCCTCACAGAATTACAGTCGGATCAGAGTGGTGAGGCTGTGGATTTGCAGACACAGGAATTTCGTGTCACGAATCCACAGTTTTATCCTATCAAATCCCGCACGAGCGGTATGGATATCTTTCAAGAGGTGATTGAGAAAGAATTGTCCTTAATCAATGCACAAAAATCATAATAAAAATAATTTATCGAAAAACAACGAATAGCACTTAGTGAGCTGAAGGATATGCATAATATTGTTATTAAGATGGCAGATAAGGGCGGAGCGGTGGTGGTTCTTGACAAAAGTGTCTATGAGGGTTGCATGATGGATATTGTGATGGACTCCTCCACATACACTAGGTTAGACTCGAATCCTATAGAGATGTACAAGAGAGAATATCTTGGGATTCTGTGTGAGGGTAGGGATCTAGGATATTTTTCACACAAAGAGTATTCTTATTTGAATGTGGAGACGCCCATCACTCCTATAATACATGCTTTGCCCAAGATCCACAAATCTGTCGACCCGCCCCGCTCCGCCCTATAGTATCTGGTATTGGTTCTTTGACTGAAAGGCTGAGTCAGTGGCTAGATTCCATCTTGCAGCCTCTGGTCAAGCGAACCCCGGGATACATAAAGGATACTGGTGATGTATTACGAAGCTTTTTTCAAAAAGGTGGTGTTCAAACTACTCGTGGATGGTGGCTGATGTTGTCAGCCTCTATCCTTCAATCCCACATAATGTTGCACTCCTTGCATTGGAATTTCATTTACACAAATACAGTCACCATAATCAGGATTTTATTGATTATATATTAAAGGTGACAGAGTTTTTGTTGGTACATAATTATTTCTGTTTTAATGGTCTGTACTTCCTACAAATTCGAGGAGTTTCAATGGGAGCCAAATTCTCCCCATCCCTAGCAAACATTACCATGTCTTATTGGGAGGAGCGTTTCATATACAGCACAGACAATCCCTTTTGGAAGCCATTGAATGGTACGGCAGGTACATCGATGATATGCTCATCATTTGGGCCAGCGATGTGCCTGCCTTGCCTTCATTTGAAGCTTATCTTAATGACAATCCCTATAATTTAAGCTTTTTGTGTTCACATAATGCTGATAGTATTGACTTTTGGACCTAACCCTAATGGGGAAGGTAGGTCAAAACATACAAACTAAAACATACCGCAAACAAGTAACGGGTAATTCTATACTTAGAGCGGACAGTCATCATCCCATACACACAATTAAGGCCATACCTGTGGGAGAATTCATACGTGCCAGACGAAACTGTAGCGATGACAAGTCATTTTGTGAGGAAGTACAGACCATTACAACACGTCTTACTGCAAGACATTATCCTATGTGGATGATCCAACGTGCACAAAATATCGCACGAAAGAAAAACAGAAGTGATTTGTTGTTTGGGAAAAGAAATAATCAGAAGAATACAGACAACAAACAGTTACCAACAGTGGTTCTGACTTATAGTAATCAGTTTTACCAGATACGGCAAGTCATTTCCAAGTGTATCTCTTTGCTGTTTGAGGACCAGACTATGTATGGGCTGCTGAGAGAGGGGCACAGGGTGGTCTCAAGACGACCTTTGTCTCTTGCGGCCTCACTGTCCCCTTCTCTTTTCACCCCAGAACAAATAACAAAATCTGAACCAACATGGTTAAGATATACCGGATTCACACGTTGCGGTAGTCATCCCTGCAGAGCCTGCGGTTTTGTGACTCCGCGTAAAACTTTTTGGGATTCAGAGAATACTAACCAATTCCCAATAAAAACCTATATCAATTGCAATACCACAGGTGTGGTTTATATTATTGAATGTGTAGAATGTAGACTTCTATATGTTGGATGCACAACACGGAAATTTAAGTCTCGATTATTGGAGCATCTGAATTATGTCACAAATAGTACATATTTAAATGTCTCCAATGCTGCCAGACATTTTATTAATGTGCATGATAGAAGTCTGCAGCATTTTTCTGCTTATGCAATTGAACGGGTTATACTTCCACCAAGAGGAGGTAATCACAAAAAACTCATATCACAGCGAGAAGCCTTTTGGATTCTAAGATTGAAAACCAGATATCCGGCGGGCTTGAATTTAAGAAGAGAACTAATGTATATATATTGAAATCTAGCAAGAGCCAGGTTATAGAATTTTAGCACTGCTATATTTTTTATGTCATCACTAGGGTGATTGTGTTTTAGCTCCTATTCAGACACTGCGGTTTTTATGTACATCATATCCAGTGCTTCAGGACTATACACGGGAGATGAATTAAGATATTAAAGTGTTGGCTTGAACTAATTTGTGACAAGAGTCAACCCATGTTTTAATGCAAGTTTTTCCTTTTGAATACATTTTCATCTCTTTTTGCTTTGTTTGTCTATATGAAACAAAATATGGGCGGTCACACTGCCCATGGCTACTCCTCTACTCAGCCACACCTGTACCTAATCACCTTTGGATGATGGGGGAGGTCTGGTGGAGAGCTTTATAAGAGGACTCAGTGGCCTGGTCAGTGTACCAGTCATGAATAAGAACTTTTTCGAAACGCGTTGACTGTTTGAGGATGTGAGAAGATACATTTTATTGCCGCTGTATCACCAACACTATTAATAAAGAGAAGATACTCGTGAACTAGATGCTGGAGTTTCCTTCATTTTCCTTACTCACATATTCATAACGTCTGTTATTGCTGGCTGTAGTTAACTCTGACTCTACGCGTTTCTGGTTGTTACCTAAACCTCATCAGGAGCCCTTTAACTATATTGCCTAACAGTGCCTAATTTGTTACAGACAAACAAACACAAATGCGCATGCGCCACCTCTCCATGTGGCAGCGCTCTCGGCACTATTGGGGCCATGAAGCGGCCACCGAAAGGCCAGTGATTTATCAGTATGACAGACATCGGCTAAACCGGCCTGACCTCGACAGGTGAGAGAATCACATTATACTGGGGACCTAAACAGCGGATATCTCCTGATCTGGAGGTAAATAACAGGGACAGAAGCAAAAAGATCTAGATATGGTGGATTTTGCAAACTTTGAATAAAGGAAAAAAAATGGGGATTGCAGTCAGCACAACCCAATACGCAGGTGCACGTTGCTATGGTGAAATACACATACAAACGTAAAAACAAAGGTGCAATGGCACACTGCAGCTAGAGCTCCGTCCTGCCACTATGCTGGATGTTAGATGAGGCATTAGTTTATATTTTGGCCAAATTATGTAAGCCTCCCACCACGTCACGGTTGCCTCTCGAGTGGTCCCTAACATTAATTCTTACCTTTTATGGGCCATATCAGCCACACAAAACCCAGGGAGTGCAGGTGCAGCATGCATGCCAGATACACTCTGCTTGTAACCCTGTCTGGTGCCATACAGCGTTCATCAGATCAAGGGATGCAAATACCAACATGCATGCTGAGCCCACTAGTACTTCTCCTGGAACCAAATGGCTTCTGGTAAGTTCAATAAAGCAGACTCAGTTTTATACTGACTTTAAAACCAGCCTACAGGGCGGATTCACTAGTCAGGTGTGCATGACTGCATGGAGGTCACCACGCCTCCCATATATGCTACAAAGGAAAAAAAATGGGGATTGCAGTCAGCACAACCCAATACGCAGGTGCACGTTGCTATGGTGAAATACACATACAAACGTAAAAACAAAGGTGCAATGGCACACTGCAGCTAGAGCTCCGTCCTGCCACTATGCTGGATGTTAAATGAGGCATTAGTTTATATTTTGGCCAAATTATGTAAGCCACCCACCACTTCACGGTTGCCTCTCGAGTGGTCCCTAACATTAATTCTTACCTTTTATGGGCCATATCAGCCACACAAAACCTGCACCTGCACTCCCTGGGTTTTGTTGCTGTAAAATATTAACCCAACTGGTCGTACTGTTCTGAGGCGGAATGTCCATTGGGCCTCTTTTTGCAGCAGGCGCTTATCCATGTCTCCGCCTCTCGGTGATGGTCTGATTACTTCAATCCCCTGGAAGTTCATCTTGGCTGGACTGCCTTCATGGCATTCTACCATGTGGCGAGCAATAGGGGTGTCAGCCTCTTTGCGTATATCACCCAGATACTCGCCAATACGTCTCCTGAACTCTCGCAGGGTTTTCCCTACATATTGGATCCGACATGAGCACAAATGGTGAGATATACCAGCCCGGTCATCCAGCAATTTTTTTTAAATTGATCTTTATTTACTTTTTCTTTGTAACAAATACAATATCATAATAACAGGAATAGTTTAAAAAAATTACCAAATTGGGCCAAATCCCATTCTTACCATCACCCTCCAGAGGAACCCCCACTCCACCCTGTCAAAGGCCTTAGTGGCATCAAGAGACAGGATGGAGCGGGTACCATCAGAGGGGGACTGAATATTAGCAAAGAAACGATGTAGATTATAATGTGTACCCCTCCCAGGCATAAATCCATTTTGATCAGGATGAATAACAGACATAATTACTTTAGAGTCTATTAGCGAGGACCTTGGAGAGTAATTTAACATCAGTATTTAGTAAGGAAATTGGTCTATAGCAGGGATGCTCAACCTGCAGCCCTCCAGCTGTTGTAAAACTACAACTCTCACCATGCCCTTCTGTAGGATGATAGCTGTAGGCTGTCCAGGAATGATGGGAGTTGTAGTTTTGCAACAGCTGGAGGGCCGCAGGTTGAGCATGCCTGGTCTATAGGAATCCAATTCCCGTTGATCTTTATCTTTTTGGGGAATTAACACTATCAATGCTTCCGCCATTGAATTGGGGAGAGCACCTCCCTGCAATGCCTGAGTAAAAACCTCTACAAGATGAGTTAAGATAGTAGCCCCATATTTTCGGTAAAACTCATAGGGGAGACCATCCAGGCCCGGCGCAGAATTTCCTGATATCATTTTAAGTGCCCCCTGAATCTCTTGTAGAGTCACACCCCTATCTAAAAAAGTCCTCTGGGAGTCTGTTAGTGCCGGAAGAGAAACAGTGTCCAGATATCGATCCATAGTTAGTAGATATGGTCTGGACTGTCCTATACACTAGGGAAAAACCCTCCGGATTACAAACAGACTCTCCATCAGCTCCAAAGATTAGGGTGATATCCTTTTTTTTTATCCTGTTGTGCAATAATTCTAGTAAGTAATCTACCTGGTTGCCCAGATTCTACAAAATATTTTTGCCCTTTAAAGAATAAACTATATTGAGCTTTTTTAAAAAGAAATTCCCTTAGGGCAGAGCTTGCTTTCTGCATCTCAATAATAAAATTTATCCTCAAAAATACAACTTGCTTAATAATTCTGCACTCCCTGTATACTTACCCTGCTCCCTGCGCCGCTTCTGGTACCCGCACCACCGCTGCTGCTTCTCCCTGTACACAGATAAAAGCATCCGGTATCGGGGGAAGCAGCCAATGGCAGGCGGGGATATTACCTGTATATTACCTGTGAGGGGCCCAACACATGGTGAGGCTGTTTCAGAAATTGGTTAACCCCTTTAAGGCAGCCACAGGAATCATCATTTATCGCCATCAAATCTCCTTGTGTAGACAGGGAATGTGTTGCTGACAATATATAAACTGCATAGGGGATGAACGATCATACTAATACCTGTTAAGTTATCAACCATGCAGTTTGCACTGGCCTGTAAAAAGGCTCTAAATGGCACTCATAGAATTCAGCGATCATTGCCTTTTGTAAATGGGCCTTAGATAATTACTGTAGATCTAAAAGCTCTAGTAATCCACTTTGATACTTATCAAAATAAGCTACAGTATATAGCCTGAGGGTTCAACAGACACATGAATGGTATGAAACCAGATTGCCTTATTTGACAAGCTAGAGGATTTTTTTAATTAGTTTTGCATTGCAATTGTCTGACCAAATTGTGATATAGCATTAGGGTACCAACATTTCTGAACATTTAACACAAATGCCGTTCTGATCCTTGTAGACACTTGGGTGTTTTCTCTCTTGCTGGTGCAACAAATTAACATCTTGACACTGCCCTGTTTTCTAACTCATCAGAACCCTCCTCAATATCATAGGAGCTCTGATGTCCACAATCTGCAAGCTCTAACTTCACAGAGTCTTACAGATTTTCATTCAAATCTGCTCAGTTCTACAACTTTCAAAAGAACGTTGCTAGATTCTTCCAAGCCTACTACAGTTCCTGCTCATAGCATATTTTCACAACACTTGCAACCCTAATAATTCACCCGCAGATTATTAATTCCCGCGAATACCCCAGTTCCCATTCAGAGTGGTAGGTCCAAACTACCCTAACTCTATTGTAACGCCCTATCAATGATAAGCTTATTCATTTGCTCAAGTCCCGCTCTTCTGACATCAAGTGTAACATAACATGAATTGAAAAGATTTGAGAATGAATAAGGTTATAATTGTTGTGTCAGACTTAAAGCAAGCTCGAGTGGTAGAAGTGGTGGTAGCAGAAATAATGCAATCATTACTGGTGGGGGCTCTGTGGGGGTTCTATCGCTCAAGTAATATTTTTCTTCACAGTGCATACTATTATTGTAATGGACTCTGCCCAACTACAATTTTTTTTCTAAAAAAAAAGAGGAAATTATCTTCCAAAAGATCTATTTATCTGAGTCATCTTTCAGACCTAATGTACATTAATAGGGTTAGGCCATGATTGACGTAAAAAATAAAAAACAGCGTATGAAATGTTTATCTTTTTCTTTACAGTACATGTCATCTTATAATGTCATACACTGGGTTAATTCATGTGACCCAATTTATACCATAATGCGTGTTCATGTAGGTCAGTGCTTCTCAATTATTTTCTGTCATGCCCCCCCTAGGAAGAAGAAAACATTTCATGCCCCCCGCACGACTATAAATAGTATCATTTCTCTATAATATAATTATGGTCAGGGCTAGGGATGATGACCGGGAGCGTTGATCCCTAACCTGATCATGGTGGCTGAAGTGTGCCGGGAGCCACGGACGCGGTACACCAAAGAAAAGAGGGCATACCTGTTGGGAAGATTGAAAGTGGGAAGACTAAAAATGGGAGGGAGGGAGGGGCGCGGGAATCGGGCGTCTGACGTGGGGGGCCCGTGCAGCCTATATACTGCATGCCCCTCCCACAAATGCAGGCTGCAAGCAGCCTTAACTATTTATGGTCAGGGCTAGGGATGATGACCGGGAGCGTTGATCCCTAACCTGATCATGGTGGCTGAAGTGTGCCGGGAGCCACGGACGCGGTACACCAAAGAAAAGAGGGCAAAAACAGCGGTTAGGAAAAGTTTATTTAACATATCACAAAACCAGAGAACAAAATGCTTGCGAAATCTCAACATGCGGATCCAGTACATAACGTGCGTAGCAGGACGAACGCCAACGACCCATGGATTGGATGACATGAGCCGGGACCTGGTGGCGTGAGGCAGCCGAAGCTGCTCCAATGCGAAACGAATGTCCGGAAATTAGTTTAGGATCGTGACCCAATCCCTGAACGAGGGTACGGATATAATATATAAAGCGTGAAGTGGTAAGGGCCCTGCCGGCGTGAGGCAGCAGCGGACTGTCGGGGGAAGCTGCCTGGAGATGAGAAAGCAGCTGATGTAGAACCTTAACCGGGCACCAGGCGTTGCCTGTAAGATAGTACTTAACCTCGGTGGGCGGGCCCGTCTGATTGGTTTTGGTGGATGGTAGTGAGAGAGTGAAGTGACCTCCGCCCCAGAACAAATGTTGCTTTAACGGATAACCCAGGTGATTGGAGCGGGCGGTGACCTCCCCTGGCCTGAGAAAGCTGTAAAAGCTGAGGTACATAGCAGCTTTCAATACAATGCTAATGGAGGGCCCAAAAGGACAAGTGTCTAAGGCAGAGGAAAGATCTCTAAACAAACTGCCAGATACCGGTTTCCTACAGCTCCTGGATCCCCGGCCTGCTTTCTGGATACCCCGAAGGGTTGCTTTAATGGCCTGGACTGAAAAAATTGAACCACGCTGCGGATCGGACAACATAAGATGATGCTGAATGCCCGCCAAGTAGAGCTTGATGGTATTGTATGATAATGACAGCCGATTGTGGCAATAAGCTATGAAAGCCATGAGGTGAGACACTTTGCTGAGCTGGCCCCTCGGGTACAACCTGGCGAAATTCTCAAAGACCCTAATCCCGGCTTGATAGTTTCTGGCCGTGTTCGGTGAAAGAGATTTTGCGACCAGAGTCTTGGCCTCATGAAGAAGGGCATCTATTCCAGGAGGAGGGAATGGAATGGTGGAACCGGTGTGCCTGATCGATCTGCTTCGGGTACCTCCTGGAAGAATATCGAAAAATTAAGCCGGGAAAGAGCATCGGCAGCTTTGTTTTGTTCGCCAGCTATATGGATGCTACGCATGTGGAAGTTATGCACTAAGGAAAGCCAGACTAACCTGCGTAACAAGGCCATGATCTTAGGGGACCCTGCCCTGCCTTTGTTAAGAATGTCCACCAGGACCTGACTATCAGTAACGAACGTCACAGAAGAATTGGCCCCAGACCAATGCCGCTGCCACAATGGGATAGAGTTCTAGGAGAGGGGAGGAACTGAGAGCTGATGAATCTGCAGCCAATTCTGGGGGCCCTCCGGCAGCCAGCTAGTGCGACCCAAAAATAGCAGCAAACCCCAGAGAACCTGCTGCATCTGAAAAAATGATGGGCGAGGAAGAGTCCCATTGCGGCACGAACAAAGAAATGCCGTTCCATGCGGAAAGAAATGATTCCCACATGGCGAGGTCTGCGATGGCCTGGCTGTCAAGATGAATGACAGAATCCTGCTCAGGAGCGGAAGGAAGTAGTTGCAGCAATCTAGATATGAAGGTTCTTCCCTGAGGCATAATTCTGGTTGCAAAGTTCAGCATCCCCAGCAAGGACTGCAGGTCGGATTTGGGGAGGTAGCGAGACCGAACCGCCTGAGAAATGGCAGAGCGGATCCTAACCAGTTTCTCGCTGGGGAGACTAGCCTCCATCTTAGTGGAATCCAGGACTATGCCCAGGAAGGTGACCCTGGTGGCCGGGCCCTCAGTCTTGGAACTTGCTACCGGGACCTGAAGACGAGAAAAAATATCTAAGAGCGTGCCCGGAATAGAAGGAATCTGTCCAGGCTTCTCGATGCCTCCTACACCGTGGTATCGCGATCCGTAATGGCGCTCTCTGAGAGACATTAGATTTATGGGGACACGCAAGTATCTGTTGGTTTCCAGATCATCTATGACTGGCCGCACTTTATGATGTATACTGTTGTATCTGAGTATATAACTGAATTAGAGGTGGTCATCTGTGTTCCCCCATTCTATTGCCCAGTGGGTTACCAGCCCCCCTTTTTTGTTTTGGTGAATATTTGACATTAAGCTGGATTGGCGGTGTGCAATAGGTTGTGATTGAGTATAACACATCTCAATTTGTTGGTGCAGAATCTTCTGTGGGCCATTGTGACCCCCTATGTGAGTCCCCTGAGGATCTGCGAACTAAGTTGTTGCGTAGTGAAACGCGTTGGAACAAAATGATCATGTAATTGGGACTTAAAAAATTATATTACTATTTTCCACTCTTTATATAAAAAAGTGTTGTTGCACCAGTGCGAGAATTTGTAATTTAAGTGTGGCTTGGAATCATTATACCACATGAAACGGCATTATCTTGGCAAAATATAGGATGCAATAGTGACTACAGTGACAGAATTATTTACTACTACAACTGACACCTGTCCTGTATCTTTGGTGGTGGGTTCTGTCCTGTATCAGGGATGGTATAGGGATACCAGGAGGTTCCTGATACGGGATCGCCCCTATCGGGGCGGCCATTCCGTTTTGTAGGCAGGGCTACTAGCGGATGAGGGATACAAATAGGGACATAATTTTTCCTTTTTTCTCTCCCTTCCGTGATTATACTATTTGGAGGCTTTCTATTGATATGAGTATTTTTAACCATTAATCATTAAAAGTTAATTTTTAAGCGAATATTTCTCTCGGTGAAGGCCAGGCTTCTCGATGAGCAGAAAATCGTCTAAGTAATCCAGGACCATGGATAATCTGCCGTGATGTACCAGGATCCAGTGTAACGCCTTGGCAAATTGCTCAAAGAGCCAAGGGCTACTCTTGGACCCGAAGGTGAGCCGGTTGGCAAAGTAGAATTTGTTTGCCCATTTGATGCCGTAGTATTGCCAAAGTTGCGGGCGGATGGGCAGCAACTTGAAGGCATTGGCGATGTCCACCTTCGCCAACCAGGCTCCCCTGCCAGCTTGGAGGATGAACTGAATTGCCTCTTCTACTGAAGAGTACTGCATGGAATACTCTTCTGATGGGATGAGTGAATTTAAACTGGGTGTAGCGGACATATGAGGCGCGGACAAATCATAGATTAGGCGTTTTTTATTGGAAGATATCTTAGAGACCAAACCGATGGGATTGATCCACCAGGAACGGAAAGGAATCTCAGAAAAAGGCCCAATTATAAAACCTTTGTCTACCTCTGCCTGGATGAGGGTATCCACTGCCTCGGGATCACTGGAAGCAGAAAGCAAGTTAGGGCCTTCCCAGCAAGCCTGCGGGCAGGGCTGGGACAAGGTCCACCACCAACAGAGGCTGAGCTGCCCAAGTGCGCCCCCGTGGAGTCTTTACTAAATACTGTTGTAATCACACATAAATATGCACAGTTTAATGTATCAATTAATGACGCACTGTTATGGAGGATCTGTGGATGACATTGTTATGGGGGGGATCTATGGTTGACACTGTTATGGGGCGGATCTATGGATGAAACTGTTATGGGAGATCTGTGGATGACACTGTTATGGGGGATCTTATGGATGACACTGTTATGGGGTAATCTGTGGATGACACTGTTATGAAGGATCTGTGGATGACACTGTTATGAAGGATCTGTGGATGACAATGCTATGGGGATCTGTGGATGACACACTTATGGGGGATCTGTGGACGACACTGTTATGGGAGATCTATGGAGACAGTGTTATGGGGGATCTGTGGATGACAGTGTTATGGGGGATCTATGGATGACACTGTTATGGAGGATCTGTGGATAGCACAATGTTATGGGGGTCTGTGGATTGCACTGTTATGGGGGATCTGTGGATGACAGTGCTATGGGGGATCTGTGGATGACACACTGTTATGGGGGATCTGTGGATGACGCACTGTTATGGGGGATCTGTGGATGACGCATTGTTATGGGGGGATCTGTGGATGGCACTGTTATGGATTGTGACTCACAATGGATATTGAGGCCAGCAAATTACAAGGAAGGCGGGGGTGGGGGATGATTGATAACATACATATCTAAATGGCTGGGGGTGAGGGCTTGACTTGAGCATCTACTGATCAGAGCATTAGAATAGCAGGAATAAATAACATCTAAATGTCTGGTGGGGTAGATGGGGGTAGGACAAGGGCTGATGGGGGAAGGGGGACTGGATTAGATAATCTATACTGACATACATTTGACACACATACATACTGACATACATATGACACACACATATATACTGACATACAAATGACACACACATACATACTGACATACATATGACACACACATATATACAGACATACAAATGACACACACATACATACTGACACACATATATACATATGACACACACATACATACAGACATACATATGACACACACATACATACTGACATACATATGACACACACATACATACTGACATACATATGACACACATACATACTGACATACATATGACACACACATACATACTGACATACATATAACACACACATACATATGACACACACATATATACTGACATACATATGACACACACACACATACTGACATACATATGACACATATACATATTTACAGACATACATATGACACACATACATAAACACACACAATATGCACATTACATTACTGCCATTCCATTCCCTTTAACCCCTTACATTTTCTGCACATACAGTCTCTGGTGACTTGGAGGGAGAGGCAGGATGCAGAGTATTCCTCCTCCTCCTCCTCCTTCTCTGTCCCAACGCTGCTCTTCTCTCTGTGCTGGGGGAGGGGGTTGTTAATCTCTGGTGCACACACAGGCAGGAAGTCAGGGGCTGGGGAAGGTACGGAACTGCAGCACACTGCACTAGACTGAGGGAGGGAGGAAGAACACCACTAGGGGGCGCAGGACCGGCTGTTACAGCAGCAGAGCGCAGAAATAGATGCTCTGCTGCTAATACAGCTATACGGCAGCAGCAGGGACTTGGTGAGAGTGGCCTGCGCCCTGAGGCTTGAGCGCCCTGAGGCTGGAGCCTCCTCAGCCTCTGTGTCGGCCCGGCCCTGCCTGCGGGAGCGAAATGAGACCCGTGTGGAACCCTTCACGAAAGCCATCCAGTAGAAAGGTGACAAAAGCCTGGTCAGGATGGTCCTCCAGGAAGTCAGCCAAAAGCCCCACGTTGATGTTGGCTAGTCAGGAGTCCCTGGCCGACTTCCTAGGACAAGATGAACGTGGATGAGCACGAAAGCAGAGGGAGCAGACGTGAAGGGCGCGGCAAGCGTTAAAAGTGCAGCCCTTCATGTTAAAGTTGTTACACACCTGGCTACTACCCAGGTATACAATGGGCCTACCTAATTTGTCTAGGGAGGCGGAAGATCTGGTAGGGCCAGACGGGCCTGGAGCGGGCGTGGACTGAGAGGACTGCGGAGGGTTAGGACACCACTCGGTTGAATGGAAAATAGATTGGAAGGTTGTGCAAAGTGGTTCTTTGAGACCTGCAAAGTGGCGACAAAATAGTTCCATGTCCAGGTCAGTCCAATTCGTCACAAACTGGAACTGGGTCAGAGCGGCGGCGGCCTTGGCCGAAAATGACCGGTGATAATCATAAAAGGCCGAGCCACCGTATTTGTGAGCCAGATCGATGACTCGGTATAAATACATATCTAGCTCCTCCCTGCGAGTTGGTTGAGCTGAACACACCACGTCCCTGTAAATGCTGAAAGCCAGGACGAATTCGGAAATTGATAATTTCCGATTGAGCCGTGCATTCTTCGCCTTCAGCACGACAGACACCTCCCCGCAGTTGATAACGCGGTTTTCTGAGATATCCTGGGAGGCAATCAAGATGGCGGCAAGGTTCACGTCCTTGCCTGCCAGGATATCTTTTTTAATGTGTTCTGGTATATAGTGCGAAGGAGCAACCTGAGGCGTGGCTGGAGGCCTACCTGCAATGTCCTGGGAAGTGACAGGGGAAGCTGCCGCACCCGGGGATTGCGGGGAAGTCACTGACCTGACTTCCAGAGCCGACACCCTAGAGTGCATGTCCGAGAATGAGTTAGTCAGGCCACTAATGGAGCTCTGAATCTGAGCCAGAACTTGATGAACCGAGCTAATGTCCGATTGATCGGCTGGCATGCTTGGGGCGGTCATCAGTAAGCGGTATAGTTCCGCCTTGCGTGCTGAAGCCGGGTGCCGGATCCCCCGACGATTAAGCTCGGCGATCAGCCTGGACACGGTCCAATTTCTTAATGACGAATTACTGTTACGGCCTGAAACTGAAGAACCTGGGAGGGACAAGTTGTCGTCCATGTCCGAGGCGCGAGACATAGTTGACCTAAAAGAAATAATTCATCACCACCTGGCAAAGAAGAAACGAGAATGGAGACAAGCGGAAACTGCGCACCTGAAGATTCCATCGGGGTACCGTACTGAGCGTCCGGGAGCTAAAGTAAACTGATAAAACGACCCTACGTGAGAAACCTGACCAATCGCCATGACCCGAACACCATGTTGTGAAAAACTTACCTGTAGCCCCTTGGAGTAAGCCTAATAGGACAAAAGGGTAGACACGAGGAGCAGGTCAGTCTAAGAGTGGAATAAATGAACAAGAGAGGTAATGATAAGAATACTGTCCCCCTTTTTTTTTTTTTTTTTATCAATAGGAAAAGATGGAACTGGTGTGTAACCTAAATAAGAAAGAAGAACCAACGACCGATGTGGAGAACCAGGAGGAACCTGGAAGATTCAGTGAAAAACGAACAACCCTTGGCAATCCAGGAGACACGGAAACAACCCTGGGCGGTCCAGGAGACGCGGAAACAACCCTGGGCGATCCAGGAGACACGGAAACAACCCTGGGTGATCCAGGAGACACGGAAACAACCCTGGGCGATCCAGGAGACACGGAAACAACCCTGGGCGATCCAGGAGACACAGAAACAACCCTGGGCGATCCAGGAGACACGGAAACAACCCTGGGCGATCCAGGAGACACGGAAACAACCCTGGGCGATCCAGGAGACACGGAAACAACCCTGGGCGATCCAGGAGACACGGAATCGGGCGTCTGACGTGGGGGGCCCGTGCAGCCTATATACTGCATGCCCCTCCCACAAATGCAGGCTGCAAGCAGCCTTAACTATTTGTTATAAGTACACCAATCTCCCCACAGGTGAGGGCCATTAACCCCCCCCCCAAATCATGTGCAGGCTCCATTAACCCCCCCCCCTCCCCCCAAATCATGTGCAGGTTCCATTAACCCCCCAAATCATGTGCAGGCTCCATTAACCCCCCCTCCCCCCCAAATCATGTGCAGGCTCCATTAACCCCCCCCCCAAATCATGTGCAGGCTCCATTAACCCCCTCCCCAATCATGTGCAGGCTACATTAACCCCCTCCCCAATCATGTGCAGGCTACATTAACCCCCTCCCCCAAATCATGTGCAGGGTCCAGGCTCCCCCAAATTATGTGCAGGCTCTCCCCCAAAAGGGTCCAGGGTCCGCCCACCTACCCAATACTTACCTCCCTGGAAGCGCTGGATGCAGGCCTCTCCCGGCCTGTGTCCCACTCTGCACTCTGCTCAGGCGGCGTGATGACGTCATCGCGCCGCCTGAACCTCTCTGATAGGCTGCCGGCACAAGGCCCGCAGCCTGTCAGAGGAGCAGGGGAGGGAGACGCCTCTCCCTCCACTGCCGCACAGCACAGCGATCTGTATTGCTGTCCAGAGGATGGCGATACAGATCACTATGGAGATAGTCACCTGGAGCCCCCCTTTACGGAGCCTCGCGCCCCCCATGGGGGGCGCGCCCCACTATTTAAGAAACGCTGATGTAGGTGAACTCACTAAGGCCAAATAAAATTGTTTTACAACAACATTGTTTAATGCCCACTGTTCTGATATATGTACTCGTCTTTGTTCATGACGTTACCCTAATTTGGATATTTTATTGTGCAATATGTACAGTTCAAAATAAAAATAGGACTTGATTTCACCTACTTGTTCAGATAATAATGTAAAATGTGATTCTAAATCATCAGCTATATTTTTCTCTACCACTTATAGTGTGGAATTTACATCTATTTATGGATTCATTCTTAAAAATATTTGCCTATTTAAAACCGGGATCCTGATTTTTCTCAAGTGTTATCCCAGAGCTATAGGTGTTTGTCCAGATGGGCTCCTTCATTGGGCCAGATTCTGTCCTGACCTTATTCTTCGTCTTAGCTAAAACTAAAAAGCACATTCAGATGTGGTCATACTAAATGCATTTGTTGCAATGTGATTGATGTGTCTAAAACCTTTTTGTGGGCTACTTGTCATTCAATATGCGACAATATGCCAATTCCACGTATTTATCTGATTACATGTGTTTCCTGTCAAATATGTGGGCTGCACCATATACACTGTTAAAACATGTATCAAGCTAAATATATCAGACATAATCAAAATAGATTCTACTCCTAGAAATATGTCAGCTGTTTCATTGCATTTTTTTATAACTGTATCTAGTTAGAAAAGACAAAGGTAATAGTGGCTCACTGTACATTTAACAGAGGAGTGGTGCTACAAGGCCCTGTTGATCCACCCAACCAACACAATTATATATAAAGAAAGTAAAAAATTGGGCTGAGCACTCAAATACTGGAGTACTGCATACATAAGGTCATAAATTAATAATATTTATTCTTTGCAAGGCATACACGATAAAAAAAACTATATAAAACTGACATATATAACAAATACGGACATATACTTCCTAAAATAAACTCGGCATTAAATGGATCCAAATAAATGTGGCGATATATTGCAATATAGCATCAACTGATACTAAACTTAATATTCTTGGTCCAGGGGTGTGTTCTGCATACATAAAAAGATCTTCAAAATGGCCCATATAAATATTTGAAAAACTGAGATGAGTTACCACTAATTTGTAAATAGAACTCCCTCTTGAATGTAAAAATATTTATTAAACAGAAATACACCTAAATTAGGTGTCTTTCTGGTGCAGATTGCGGCACAAAGGTCCTTTGCTCCGCAATCTGTGACTTCTCCCCGCTCACACCGGATCTAAAAAATTGGGTGTGGGTGTAGTGTGTCTTTAATTTGGTTATATTTATCTACTTTTAGGCCAAATTTATGCGGCATTTAGAAAATCCTGCACTGTAAACAAACTATCCAGCACCACTGTACATTTTGATCAAAATGCATAGGCCCATTTAGTAGGGTTTAATTTCCCTCGCTACTGATTATTTGAAAGTTCTTTTCAAACCATCAGTTCTTTGTATTGTCATCATTTTGTTTTTTTGGTTGTGGGGTTTGCAGGAAGAGGAGGAGAAAAAGGGACCTCCTTTTCCCCTCCCTACATCACCTCCAGACGAAATTTACGCAAAATGAGTATTGATGTGACACAGGACTTTATCTGACAGTGAGCTCCTTCCATTTACATTAGAGTTCCTTTTTCTTTGCATATGAATGCTTGAGTCATTTATGTTCCATGGGAGCATATATGTTCAGTGCTGTCAACTAAACTATGCATTTGATGGTATGGGAGTTTTTCAGACCAGTGCAGCATGTGGGATTGGGCTATAGAAGTTTCAGACATACATTAAAGGGGTTGTCTCACCTCATTAATCCAGTGTACATCAATCCGTTGACCTCGAGTAAAGGCTTCATCAATATGTATCCATTGTTTAATCCGGATGTAACTCATGTAATTCTTATTTTATATCCCCCAAACTACATGCTCATCTCTAGGGGTTACGGCCACCGCTGTAATGTTAGGAGCGGTTACCGCACAAGCGCACCAATCCTCTATGCTCCAGCTGCTGCGGTGGCTGGCTTTCACGGGAACAAGAACACACTACCTCTTGCGCATGCGCATTCACTCCTAGACCACCTTGTATGAGTTGTCAGTATAGCAGGGATCATTATCACAGGTACAGGGCATGAGGTACAGCCCTGTAACTGTGATATATGAAGCTGACATGAATACTGGAGGAGGATGGCAGAGCATTATACAGACTTGATTAGTGGGAGAGAAGGAAGAGCATAATACTGACATGAATACTGGAGGAGGATGGCAGAGCATTATACAGACTTGATTAGTTGGGGAGGGGGCAGAGCATAATACTGACATGAATACTGGAGGAAGATGGCAGAGCATTATACAGACTTGATTAGTGGGAGAGAAGGAAGAGCATAATACTGACATGAATACTGGAGGGGGATGGCAGAGCATTATACAGACTTGATTAGTGGGGAGAGGCAGAGCATAATACTGACATGAATACTGGAGGAGGATGGCAGAGCATTATACAAACTTGATTAGTGGGGGAGGGGCAGAGCATAATACTGACATGAATACTGGAGGAGGATGGCAGAGCATTATACAGACTTGATTAGTGGGGAGGGGGCAGAGCATAATACTGACATGAATACTGGAGGAGGATGGCAGAGCATTATACAGACTTGATTAGTTGGGGAGAGGGCAGAGCATAATACTGACATGAATACTGGAGGAGGATGGCAGAGCATTATACAGACTTGATTAGTGGGGAGGGGGCAGAGCATAATACTGACATGAATACTGGAGGAGGATGGCAGAGCATTATACAGACTTGATTTGTTGGGGAGGGGGCAGAGTATAATACTGACATCAATACTGGATGAGGATGGCAGAGCATTATACAGACTTGATTAGTTGGGGAGGGGCAGAGTATAATATAGTATGAATACTAGAGTAGGGGCCAATACATCTGAGAAGCCATGACATTTGGACATGACATACATAAAATGAAATTGCAGGGAAAATAATTTACAGGCATTACTGGGCAGAGTAAACTGTACGTAGATGACAGGAAGGGAACTTTTACACATCACACAGAACAGATCATGACAAACAACTTAACATTGGCTGTCGCGATCTCCTCTGCTCTGTTATCCAAGAAGCTGATACAGAATCTCCAACTGTAACAGCCTCGGGCACAAGCACCCACAAGCAAGGGGAGGAGTTTCTTCCTTCCTGCCAGGCTTGCCTTGCTTTGCATCTGAGAGTTCAGCTCCGCCCCCAGCAAGCAGAGAAGAGAGGCCCTGAGTGCACCGAGGACGCCTGCAAATAGGGAGGTAAGATAACCCCTTTAATTACAGAAGTTCATTCCTTGCATGTTATGTTCAGAGTAGGTATTCTTTTCTTTTTTTTATTTCAATGATTAATGCCATCGTCTGTGGCTAAGGTGCCTCTTAGCAGAGTAGGTATTCTTTTCATCCCTAACTGCCACTATTTGCGTGATAGTTTATTAAAAGTACTTATATTCATAGAAATGTTTATTGAGGTTAATTGAGTTTACATCTCTATAGCAAGCACTGCCAACACTTTAGGCATTTTTGTATTTGCTTCATCAGACTAGTTATGAAAGCATAACGTTTGGCTTTCAGGCTCGATATCTCACCATCCACTACAGCTTCGAATTTGAGACTGCCATCATTTTATAGACAATCACCTATGGCTATCTCATACATAAATTGGACTTGCAACTTTGTAGCATATGATTAGTTATGCAGATTCCTGTCATGTAACTGCATTGTTACTGTTTTGCTCCTGGTGGTGGAACAATCTTTTTCTTCTTGTATACTACAAATTACAACCTGTTCTCACATTCCCTAATAGCTCAGTGTGTTATTAGGTTGATTCCCAAGTGAAAGGTTACTGGCTCGAATCCAGGGGCAGCCATGAAGAAGAACAATCAGTTCAGAGGTTCTATCAGTTCTGGCACGACAAACACGGTAGTGGAGGTGGCTCGTATGCTTTGTAATAGTGAGATCACAGACATCTGTGCAAGCACTGTGTGACGCGCATAACAGAAGTCTGGAATGGTGGCCCGAAAAAAGGTGAAGAAGCCTTGACTTATGAATACTGTCATAAGAACTCGGCTCGAGTCTGCAGAAAAGTATGAACAGTAGACAGTAGCAGATTGGAATTGGGTGATTTGGAGCGATTAGACAAAAATCTATAGACTGGGCTCTGATGGGTGCAAATGGGTTTGGAAGAAAAGAGAAATAGAAGGAACTGTCAAGTTCGGTGGAGGAAGCCTGATCATATGGGGTTGTTTCACAGCCAAAGGTGTTGGATACTTGATCAAGATCGATGGTGGTCTCAATGCTGAGTTATATGTGAGTATCTTACAAGACGAGTTACTTTTTACACTCGAGTACTGTGAGTATTAAAAGGACGACAAAGTGTTCCAGCAGGACAATGACCTGAAGCATACGTCGTGATTGGCAAATAAATGGTTCAATGACAATGAAGTAGAGGTGCTGGATTGGCCCCTACAGTCCTCAGACCTCAACCCAATTGAACCCTTGCGGGTAGAGTTCAAGAAGGAGCTGTATTCATATCCAAGTGAGTCAACCAGTGTGCACCAACATTGGGAACATCATAATATGCAACAAGGAAAGACCATAGCCATAATGTTCCCATAAAAAAAATGTCAATTTTTATTAAATACAATTAAAACACTAATAATAATGAATATGAAGATCCACCAAAGTGTCCTACAACCGGATTACAGACACTTTATTAAATAGATATACACCGACTAGCAAAAGGGTAAAAATGTGAACTTTTGACTTTTTAAATTTTGACTTTCAGGCGCCATTTCTCACTATCCACTACAGCTCCGAACGTGAGACTACCATCATTTTGTAGACAATCATGTTGGCTATCTCATACATATATTGGACTTGCAGCTACTTAGAATATGACTAGTTATGTAGATTTTTGTCATGTAACTGCATTGTTACTATTTTGCTCCTTAAATTCTACATTTTTATTTTTAATATTTTGTTAGTATTTTGTAAATCCACCTTTAGCTTTTAACACTGCCTGAATCCTTCAGATTCAAGCATGTCTTGACTAAAATCTGTTGCAAGGTGGAGTTACAAAATACTAGCAAAATAATAAAAATAAAAATTTAGAATTTTAGGAGCAAAATAGTTTGGGCAACACCCCCAAATGAAGGTGTTGCCGAAACGCGCATTGGGGTGTGCGGTTCTCCTGAGGTGATTTCCCTACTTATGGGTATGTAATTAGATTGGTGTTACACTGTGTCTGTCTCTCTTGTGATTGGGGGCCCAGTATATTTGTATCTTGGATATTTTTTCTGTGTTACTTATATATTATACTTTCCCATTGACCATTTATGTTTTGGTTAAGGGATATATAACTTTGGTATTCCCCTTTGTAACAGATATTGGCCCCTACAGTCCCCAGACCTCAACCCAATTGAACCCTTGCGGGTAAAATTGAAGAAAAAGCTGTATTCATACCCAAGTGAGTCAACCAGTGTGCACCAACATTGGGGACATTATAATATGCAACAAGGAAAGACCATAGCCATAATGTTCCCATAAAAAAATGACAATTTTTTATTAAATACAATTAAACACCAATATAACACCAATTAAAACACTTATTAAACCAAAGTGTCCTACAACCAAATTACAGACACTTCATTAAATACATATACACCGACTAGCAAAAGGGTAAAATGTGAACTTTTGAAATGTTGACTTTCAGGCTCCATATCTCACTATTCACTACAGCTTCGAATGTGAGACTACCATCATTTTGTAGACAATCATCTTGGCTATCTCATATATATATATTAAACTTGCAACTATTTAGAGTATGACTAGTTATGTAGATTCTTGTCATGTAACTGCATTGTTACTATTTTGCTCCTAAAAATCTAAATTTTAATTTTTATTATGATTTAAATTTGTAAATCCACCTTTAGCTTTCAACACTGCCTGAATCCTTCTGGGCATGCTCTCGATCAGATTAAAGCATGTCTCGACTGAAATCTGTTCCCAGGTGGATTTACAAAATACTAACAAAATAATTAAAATAAAAATTTAGAATTTTAGGAGCAAAATAGTAACAATGCAGTGACATGACAAGAATCTACATAACAAGTCATATTCTAAATAGTTGCAAGTCCAATTTATGTATGAGATAGCCAAGATGATTGTCTACAAAATGATGGTAGTCTCACGTTCGAAGCTGTAGTAGATAGTAAGATATGGAGCCTGAAAGTCAAAATTTCAAAAGTCAAAAGTTCAAATTGTTACCCTTTTTCTAGTCGTTGTATATGTATTTATTGAAGTTTCTGTAATCCGGTTGTTGGACACTTTGGTGGATCTTCATATTCATTATTAATTAGTGTTTTAATTGTATTTAATAAAATTGTAATTTTTTCCCTGTAACATTATAGCTATGGTTTTTCCTTGTTTTATATTATAATCTTTGGGTAGCTGGTTCTCTGCTATGGTAACAATTATGACATATAGGAATACTTGTTTGAAGTATAGATAGGAACAAAGCCTAAAAAAATCTGATTTTTGGTATTGAATTAGATTGCATCAACATAGTTACATAGTTAATACATTGAAAAAAGACACTAGTCTATCAAGCTTAACTAAAGGTACATAGAATACACTGAAATACTTTAACACTTAAAGTAAAAAATGAAGATTTGACTTTATGTTAGCTTTAGTGTCTTGAGCCCACTGGTTTGAGCTATTTCTCCTCCCTCTAAGCTATATGTTGCTTGAAGCATACACCACTAGAAACATGACCCTTTTACAGTGAAAAGCTGTTTTGTGAGATGTTGTTATGGATTTTTCTCTTCAATAGTCTACATACTGCATAGTGGTTATACAAGTGTCATGAATTTTCCCATGTACAGCCAACGATGAAGACTGGAAAGAGGGATGAACTCCATGAGACTTCGCCACTTTCAGGCAATCCAAAGGGATTTAGGAAACTGGTAAAACGTTTGGTAATTGATGGATTCTGTGATGAAGCAAAAAAACTGCTTGCCTTGGCCATACCAGTGGTAAGAGATGATTTACTATGTATAGACTAGTTGTAATGTAGAAATGTATATTGTCGAGACAGTTTTGAGTGGGCATCTCCAGTAACTTGCTGACTGTATTTAAATGTAATGTTGAATATATAAAGAATTGCTCCTATTAAGTAATGGCAAGTACTGTTGTCATTGTCACAATGTTTCCTAGACGTTTTGTGTCATGCTCTCTTGTGCTTTATGAATGTCATATTCATAATGCCTGGTATGGTGGTGCTCATTGGGGGACCACTGAAGAGCTGTTTTTGAAGACAGTTGGCAGAATAGCCAATTCATCTTTCTCATACAGAACATACAGTAACATTAGTAACTACAACTTGTGAAGCTCACATGAATTTAATAGAAGAATAACTTGTATGCAGCTATTATGTATGGGACAGATAGTCAACAGGGATTACTAGAGGAAGATCAATTATGCTGTATGGGGACTCTGTGTGTTTTGCTATGTAGCATTACTTGTTTTGCACAATTGCGATGCTATGTGTTTGATATGTTGTATATTTCCTAAAATGTAGAAAGCCATCCAGCTTCAAATTATAAGGGTGGTTGGAAAGAGAGTACTGTAACTAGGCAGACATGATTCAAAGTTTAATGATCCCAACTAATCTATACTAGATTTTTGGGTTTCTCAATTCCTTTTTAATATTTGCACATTGACCTCTCCAAAAGTCTATTTTATAGTAATTTGGGGTGGTTGTAAGCGGTTTCAAAATATATACTATATACAGTGGTGCTTGAAAGTTTGGGAACCCTTCAGAATTTTCTATATTTCTGCATACATTTGACCTAAAACTACATCAGCTTTTCACATAAGGCTGAAAAGATAGATAAAATCTAAAATACTAGACTTGCAACCTTTAGTATTAGCAGATAGTTTGATGGTGTTTTCAATCAATAGGATGGTAATCAGGTGTGAGTGGGTGCAATGGTTTTATTTAAAAGCATGGAGCTATCAAAGTCTGAGTTTCACAAACACGTTTTTAGGAAGTGTATCATGGCATGAACAAAGGAGATTTATGAGGACCTATTACCATCCTCAGGAGTTGTAGACCAACAAACATCATGCCAAGAGCAAAGCGTGTAATATTCCATGAGGTCACAAAGAAGCTGAAGCTAGCCTCTGAGCAACTAAAAGTCCATCTCACATTAGCTAATGTTAATGTTCATGAAACCACCATCAGGAGGACACTGAACAACACTCGGGTGCATAGCAGGAATGCCAGGAGAAAGATGCTGCTCTCCAAAAATAACATTGCTGCTCAGGCTCATTTTGCTAAAGTTCACATTGACAAGCCAGTAGGCTAATGCAACAATGTATGGTGGATGAATAAGACCAAAATCGAATTTATCGTTTTAAAATGGGGATTGTTAGGTTTGGAGAAAGGAAATCACTGCATCTCAACTATTACAGCGGCATTTGCTAGACCCCATTGTCCTGCTCTCCTTACCCAGTAAACAAGACCCTCCTCCTGCTGCCATCATCCAGATGGGCCCCAGCCTCTGGACCTCCTCTGTCTCCTGTCACAGGCTGTGGCCTCCTTGTCAGCCAGATCCTACCTCCAGTACCTGTAGGGCACACACTCCCTCAAGTTCTTAAAGGTCCAGCACATGCCCTAATCATCACCAGCCAATGCCTGGCGACCTGTGTATATTTAAGGTACCTTCCCTAGTGGGAAGATACCTGAGCAATAGGTATTTTACTAAGTTCCCTGCAAAGGTGTGCTGTTCTGTTATCTCCCCGCCTGATTTTTTACTGCATGATTTGACCATGCTCTTATTGAGTAAAACTTAAATAAATAAAAAGGTATACATATTAGGTATTTCCGCGTCTGTAAGAACCTGCTGTATAAAAATATCACATGAACTAACCCCTTAGATGAACACCGTAAAAAAAAAACGGTGCCAAAAAAGCCATTTTTTGTCAACTTACATCACAAAAAGTCATATGTACCAGAAAATAGTACCAACAAAACTGCCACCTTATCACGTAGTTTCCAAAATGGGGTCACTTTTTTAGTCGCCCTGTGTAATTAGGACAGGTTTTGTGTGTACTAATAAGACAGCAACCATTTAATTTCTCCTAACAATTGCTCCCCAGAATAAACAAGCCATTATAACAAATGAAAGGTATTTGGGAATATATTTATAATAAAGTAATATTTAAGCATTTTCATTCTCTTAATTCCTGGTTAAATATGGCAGGGTCCTGAAAGGGTTAAACACTTTGGGACTGGAGAGATTGCTGGGTCTTTAGTTATTTACAACTTCCCTAATGTCATATTCTGACACTATCCAATCGGTGCTGCCTGTGTCAGACTGTGTGGATACACATTATACTGACAAAGGGAATGGGAAAACCCTATTGGTTTAAATATGCATCTACAGGAGGAATAACAGGAACAGCAAAACAAAGAGTTCTAGGAAAAGATGCACCATAATTGTTATCTAAAGGGGTTTTCCAGAATTATTTAATTGATGACCTATCCTCTGCATAGGTCATCAGTATCTGATTGGTGTGTGACACCAGGAACTTCCGCTGCAGTAGCGCCACGACTTTCTCCACCTTTGCCTAGGCCATATGACATCATGTTTATTGGTCACATGGCCTAGGCACAGATTAGCCTCATTGCAAAGAATGGGGCTGAGCTGTGATACCAAGTACAGCTGCTAGTTAATGCACAGCGCTGTGCTTGGCAAGCAGAGAGAAGGCTGCAGCTCTACTGTGAGCACTGGTGCCTTCTCATTCAGCTGATCTGTGGGGGTCCTGGGTGTCAGACCCCCACCAGATCAGATACTTATGACTTATACAGAGGATACCCCTTTAATGGAGTTTTGTTAAACAGAAACTGACGTATCAACAGAGCTGTCAGGTCATCCTTAAAAAGTATACTTCACTCCATTTACCGTCATAAAATATAGATGTCAAGACATGTCATAGAACCATTAATATTACATTTACAGTATATATTTTTGTCCTGTTTTTATTTTTTTTTTTTTAGTTCTTATCTCAGTTGATGGGGTTTCTTTTGGCTTTAGTAAGCTCTGCATTCTGTGGGCATTTAGGCAAAATTGAACTGGACTCTGTGACGCTTGCTGTGGCTGTAAGTATTTTTAGTGTTTTTTAAAGTAGATCATATATTCAGACAGACTATTTCAATTCAAATGAATTGACAGGTACGTAAAGTACTTATGTGATTAAAACATGAAAAATTATACATCTGCTTTGCTAAGAAAGTATTTAATATGTAAACCAGAGTGATCAGAGACATAACTTGAGGTTACAGGACCCCGATAAAAAATATGTTACAGGGCTTCCAACTATCTTGCACTATTTATAATACTGGTGGCCTATTATATGTTGAACCCCTTATTACCTCTGTGCGCCCTATAGTTGTGTCCCTGAGGTAGTTGGAATGTCAAAAATATTAACTTACACTATTACAAATAACAATTTTATGGAATTGTAAGTATAAGAAAAGAGCACATTACACTATAAAGATTTTGAAGCTTAGAGATCATAATTTAACATATGGTTGTAGTAATGAAAGAATGTATTTATGTCAGTTACCAGAAATTCAAAATAAAGCATAAAACAGATTATGTTTTCTAAAAAAAAGTAAATAAAAAAATAAATAGAACATTTTCTGATATTTAGTGTGAAATTCCATGTGAGCTAAGCAAGGGAACAGTTATAGTCTCTGTACATACTTGTGTCCTAACTGACACAAACAGAATTTCATGGTCTGCTGTGTTACCTACCTATTAAAAGAATGAAAAATGTATTAATGGAATCTATTATAAAACAAATCCATTGTGAATTTTTAAACAACAAGCTGTGCTGTTGGATTTGTGATGTATTTTTTAAATTTAACAAAGTTCCCAAAATTGAACCTTATAGGGGCAGAAGGTGTTTAAACACAATCAGTGATGTGGAAAGGGTAAGCTGTGTAAGGGTAATGGGGCAACAATAAAAGCGACAGCAGCAGAGCATGGATGCTAAGAGACATGGTAGTAAATGTGTGGCTGTGTAGGAGTAGCAGTAGTGACAAGGCAGTATATATGCAGTCATACAGTACGTAACATGATGGCAGGCAGGCAGAGGCAGTGGCATGATCAATTCAGTGATAACCTACATCAGCAACAGCAGATATATTCATTGGCGTCAGCCTGAGGTGAGTTAAAATCCTCACTGATCTATGCCTTATTTATTTTGACAACTGTGGAGATTTCTACCCTTGTGGAGGACCTGTTTGTCCATTAGGGTGTGAGAACACCACCTGCTGTACTGAAAACCCTCTGAAATGACACTAGCGGTTGGACAAGAGAGCACAGTGAGATCAAACTCCAGCCACTGTTTCAATATGCCTGTATAGAAGTCCCTGGTGCAGAGTAGGAATGAGCCAGGTTGTTCTGGTGGTACATATCCATGTGCTGATATGCTTCAGCCTAAATCCTACCATCTCCTCTCTGATAGATCTTACACTTACCAATTCCTTGACACTAGTGGCCCGGTTCAACATTTGAGGATAACCTAGCTTTAGTTTCAGGTTTTTACCTATTTTGCATTAAATGCCATTCTTATTGAGCGCGTCTCCACAATAGAAGATGCGCTAGGAGCGATTGCCGGGAGAAGCGTCCCTGTCTCCTGGCAACCGCACCTGGAGTCTCGCGATATCAGGCGAGACCGAGCGCTATGAAGTTATCTTTTTCATTAGCGCGGGCCTGACGTCTTTCTCACATCGACTGGATGCTGCTGCGCATGCGTCGGCTGACACGCAGCGCTCCACGTCTGGGAGGTACGTCATCCAAGCCTCGATTTGGACACAGGTCTCAAATACTGGCGCGAATCAGCGCCACATAGGCTACATCCAGCCGTAGACGCCTGAGTGTGACCGGTATCAGTTGTCCTCACTCCAAGTTCTTTTGGATTTCTTTCCTTTATATCTAGGATCGGACCAGCCAGTGAACAGCCCCTAGGCTCCCTATGTTTCCCCTGATGAGCAACACTCCTTGCGAAACATGCATGTAGGGACCTGGCAGCAAAGGGCCTATTAGGGCGGATTAATTCCAGGGTTAGGTTCCGGTGCATACCCGGCCGCGGGGTTCCGTGGCAGGGGTATAAGGGCTATTGTAGTCTTTAGGCAGGGTTTTCCAGGGTAAGTAATCCATTTCCCCTACCTGTCTTACACCGGTACACCTGGTCAAATTATCTCTGAGCTCTCCACACGCATCAGTTAGGAGGCCAGTGTATGACTCAAGGACGGATCCACATGGTGCGGTAAGACCACCGGTTTAATTTTATTATTCGCGGGTGCCGCCGTGCACAATTGTTATTGGGTCCTCCTGGAACCTAAAAACGCATGGTTCTAGTCCAGTTGTGTCCCAAATATTTATTATTATCCAGTTAAGGGTCTTTTTCTTATAGTTATCTATTAAAAGTTATATTTTAACTCATTCAATCCTTGTATCACCCCCTTGTTATGTTGTATGAACCCTGGTGATCAAACGTATAATTGTATCGACACTTTACTCTTGCGGTTTTTGAACTGTGGCATGGCAGGCTTCTTGGCAGGGGGCCTTAATGTTGAATCCTGGCTGGTGGAAGCCAAGGAAGTGTTCTCTGATAAATACTATGTACAGAAAAAGTTTACTCCCTCTTTCAAAACAGCTTTTAAAGAACTAAACAAACTATACAAAGAACACCTATCTAGTTGGTGGGAGGTACAAAGCCTTGATAACTATATCAAGCACAGCATTGTACCAAGAGGACTGAGAATCTCCCTCACTCCCGTCCCTAGACAGAGAAGCTCGGGATTCAGTAATAGGTGGGAGGAGCTAGCTACTAGTAGTTCCCTTAAATTTATGAATCTTCTGCTTGAAGAGGAGAGAATCAACCTTGAGAGTCTTGGAGAAAAACTAAAAACTCAAATTGAGATTACCAAGACTTTCTCGGAAGAGCCAGAGTTTAATAATAAAGAAAAACAACTGCAAGCATCCATTGAAAAATATCAGTATTATCTCCGTGAACGCAAACATCGGCAGTTCACTAAGGACCTTGCAGAATTCAAAGAAAACAAAGCCTACTCTGTACTGAAGGACAAAACAGCTACCAGAGAGGCTGCCTCTGATTCATCCATCACAGAGACAGACCTCTCAGATAGCGAAAGAGAACAGACGGGCACTTATAATAAGAAAAATAAAAACACGTATAGGAGAGGAAGAGGCAGGGGACGTGGCAGAGGCCAAGCCCCCGGTTTTTTAGATTCAACAACAACATATCCGTTAAGGAACAGATCCAAAACTCGGGAGCAACAGGCCCCCAAGTTATAAATTTATCACGTAGAAAACAACACTACAGAGATGACGGTTCTAAGTAAAGGTCTGTCCTTTGTTCCTACACGTCGTTTTGATGCCTTTACATGGACTAAAGACTTGCATCTATTTGCCAGAAAATTGAGATGGCACAAATTCCTTAAGAATAAGGACAAAAGACAATGTCAGGAATTAGAAATACCCACTAATATGCTGTCTGATGTAAGACTGCTTGAAAGTTTGCAGGAGGGAGGCAAAGAGTCCTTAGGAGAGGGTCCATTTACCACACTGAGGAACAAGAGTTCCAAAATGCCCCCTTTGGGCGATGTATCGTGTATTGACGCCTTCCTGCAACTAGTTTCAGCAGATCTACAAAAAATTCCATCATCCCTTGAAGCTTCTAATTGTAATAGGGACGAATGGAGAGCAATTAAATCCCTTAGGGATGATTCTGGGATCACCGTGAAGCCGTCGGACAAAGGGGGCAACACGGTGATCTTGGACTCTGACAGATACAGACTGATGTGTGAACATATCCTACAGGACAAAAACAACTATGAGAGATTACTATCTAATCCCACTGAGGTATACTTATCAGAACTTAGAAGTATTCTCTCAGAGGCCAAAATTGAAAAACTTATATCTGAAGACGAATTTGATTTTCTGTATCCCAAGAACCCAGTTGTTGCAACATTTTATAGCCTTCCCAAGGTACATAAAGGGACCAGCCCCCTAAGAGGGAGACCTATAGTCTCAGGCATTGGGAGTATCTGCCAAAATATCGGCATCTACATTGAAAAAATCCTAATGCCTTTCGTAGTGTCCCTTCAGTCATACGTGAGGGACACTATGGACCTCTTAAAGAGACTGGAAGGTATAAATGTGGAACAACGGGCTGTTCTAGGCAGTATTGATGTTGAGGCACTGTATTCTTCCATCCCCCATGCTGCAGGACTGAGAGAGGTGGAATACTACCTCAGCATGAGAGGGTGCCAGTATACAGCACATAATAAATTCATTTTAAAGTTATTGGAATATCTATTAACCCACAACTTTTTCCTGTTTGGCACTAAGCTGTACCACCAGCTCAGGGGCACGGCCATGGGTTGTTCCTGTGCAACGGCCTATGCTAACCTGCTCCTGGGCTGGTGGGAAGCAACCAGGGTCTTCACGGACACAGTACCGTCGAGTACCGGGCCCATAGGCTTATGGGTCCGTTACATCGATGACATTTTTGTAATATGGAATGACACCTTACCATCCTTTGCAGAGTATGTGGCAAAATTGAACTGCAATGATATTGGCCTCAGGTTCACTTATGAGGCTAGTACAGAGACCCTCCCTTTCCTGGATATCTCTATCTCACGTAAGGGACCGGATGAGCCATCAACAACTATATTTCGTAAACCTACCTCCACAAACTCCGTCCTACATTGGAGCAGTAGCCATTTCATCCCTCTGAAAAGGGGTATTCCATTTGGGCAGTATCTGCGCCTGCGGCGTAACTGCTCTGAAAAGACGGAGTTTAGGAGACAGGCGAATGACTTAAGAGAAAGGTTTCTGAGTAGAGGATATCCAGATGAAATTCTGAGGAAAGCATACCATAAGGCAGTCATGACAGATCGTGTAGACCTACTTATACCTAAAAATAAGACTGTAGAAGAAAAAAAGATCCGTCTGATAACAACTTTTGACGGGAGCACGGATCGCATGAGAGGAATTCTCAAAAAACATTGGCAGGTACTGATGGTTGACCCAGATCTGAGGGAGGTCATTCATGACTATCCCCAAATCACATTCAGAAGGAGCACCAGCCTCAGAGATTCCCTCGTACACAGCCACTGCACCCCACCCTCTGACAGGGGTACATGGCTGGACCAGAAAACAGTAGGGTGCTATAGATGTGGAGGTTGCGTGGCATGCAATATTATGGCGAATGGCAAAACGTTCTACAGCACAAACCTGCAGCGATCCTTTCCTATCAAGGATTTTATCAATTGTAAAACCCTGGGGTTATCTATAAGATCACCTGCATATGCAAACAGGAATATATTGGGAAAACTAGGAGAGAGCTGCGCCGCAGACTGGGCGAGCACCTTAACGACATTGCAAACAAAAGGGACACTCCGGTGTCTAGGCATATCCATGAGTGTCACCAGGGAAACCCCAAAGGTATGACAGCAATGGGCATTGAGAGAATTGCCCCCCCAGCCCGCGGAGGTGACTGGGATCGTCTCCTACTCCAGAAAGAAACACTCTGGATATTCACCCTAAGAACAGCCTCTCCTACAGGTCTAAATGAGCAGACTAGCTTTAGCTGTTTTGTTTAAAATTACTGTCAAAAACTAAATCCTACCATCTCCTCTCTAATAGATCTTACACTTACCAATTCCTTGACACTAGTGGCCCGAGGATAACCTAGCCTTAGTTTCAGGTTTTTACCTATTTTGCATTAAATGCCATTCTTTATTGAGCGCGTCTCCACAATAGAAGATGCGCTAGGAGCGATTGCCGGGAGAAGCGTCCCTGTCTCCTGGCAACCGCACCTGGAGTCTCGCGATATCAGGCGAGACCGAGCGCTATGAAGTTATCTTTTTCATTAGCGAGGGCCTGACGTCTTTCTCACATCGACTGGATGCTGCTGCGCATGCGTCGGCTGACACGCAGCGCTCCACGTCTGGGAGGTACGTCATCCAAGCCTCGATTTGGACACAGGTCTCAAATACTGGCGCGAATCAGCGCCACATAGGCTACATCCAGCCGTAGACGCCTGAGTGTGACCGGTATCAGTTGTCCTCACTCCAAGTTCTTTTTGGATTTCTTTCATTTATATCTAGGATCGGACCAGCCAGTGAACAGCCCCTAGGCTCCCTATGTTTCCCCTGATGAGCAACACTCCTTGCGAAACATGCATGTAGGGACCTGGCAGCAAAGGGCCTATTAGGGCGGATTAATTCCAGGGTTAGGTTCCGTGCATACCCGGCCGCGGGGTCCGTGGCAGGGGTATAAGGGCTATTGTAGTCTTTAGGCAGGGTTTTCCAGGGTAAGTAATCCATTTCCCTACCTGTCTTACACCGGTACACCTGGTCAAATTATCTCTGAGCTCTCCATACGCATCAGTTAGGAGGCCAGTGCATGACTCAAGGACGGATCCACATGGTGCGGTAAGACCACCGGTTTAATTTTATTATTCGCGGGTGCCGCCGTGCGCAATTGTTATTGGGTCCTCCTGGAACCTAAAAACGCATGGTTCTAGTCCAGTTGTGTCCCAAATATTTATTATTATCCAGTTAAGGGTCTTTTTCTTATAGTTATCTATTAAAAGTTATATTTTAACTCATTCAATCCTTGTATCACCCCCTTGTTATGTTGTATGCTTCAGCCTAGCATGACACATGAAAAAAATTGCTCATTATGTTGAGCAAACTGAACTGGCTGCTGCATTGGCTTCAGCTACTTGTTGGAGGTGGGTGATTCAGCAGGCAGAGAAGGGCCTCCTGGTCAGACACGCAGTTGGCAAGAGTCTTCTCACAGAAAGTTCCATCAAGCTGTGTACACAGTGCATGCTGGTAATACAGCAATTTTTCCTCCCTTTGGTTCTTGGCTCACAGGGCTGGTGTATCCCTGTCTGCTGATTGTCCTCACAGACATCAGCTACACTCTACACAGCAACTCCAAACTAGAGGGGTGGAGCCAGCTCACACCCAACAACTGTCTCTAAGGCCAACAATTGAGCTATAGCAGTATAGCAGTGAACCACTATAGCAGTGAACCCTTAGATCACTGCATATGCCTGTCAGCATGTAAGTAAGCAAGCAGCTTGCCATGCTTGCCAGTGTGCTTGATGAACCAGTTCTTTCTGACTCTGCCTCTACTGCAATGATTGGTAATCATGGCCAGTGTTGTCGTCATCATCATCATAAGCCTCATGCTCCTCCACTAGTGACTCTTCCTCCTCGTCTTTCTCCTGCAGAGGTAGCTCCTTATCCTCCTCCACGGGACTCTGTCCATGTGGGTCCCCAACAGCTACAGGGCGGCCACAAAAGTGTGGAATTTGTTCTTCTTCCACCATCCCTTGTTGCATCAGTATGACTTTTTGCTCTAATATAATTGTCAGGGGGATGAACTCATTGATGCTTCAGTTGTCCCTATTGACATATCTAGTGGTCTCTTCAAAAGGCCTGAGTATGCAACACATGTCCCTCATGAGCTGTCACTGTCTGAGTTCAAAATAACATATGCTACCTTGCTGCGGTGGTATGGTGCATGATGTAATCCTTGACCGCTTTACGAACGTTGTTCGTGCAGATGCTCCAGCATATGAAAGGTGGAATTCCAAAGCAAGAATTCCAGCTCAAGACACCCTACTTTTTCAAAAAGTGTTGCACCACTAAAAGTATCATGTGTCTCATACAGGAAGCATGTGTTATTTCCCCCAAATGCAGCATGACCATGACATTCCTGCCATTGTTACTGACCACCTTGCCCAGTTATAGTTTATGGGGAGACAGTCAGCGGGATATTTGCTGCTTGATGCTGATTAGCAACTGATCCACTGTATGGCCCAGACCCAGCAGTTCTAAGATAGCATGGCAACGCTTCAGTTTACACATATGAAAGGAGGGAAGGGGAATGGAAGCAACACTCTGCTCTATTTCTTTTGGGGATGGGAGGATATCCATTGAAGAGGATGTGGAAGAAGTGGATAAGCATTTAGTGTGGGTACCAAAGTGTCAAAAGGACCTGGCCTTGTTGCTGTGTTGCAGCTGCCTTGCAAAATATTGACCCAGTGAGCCATGAAAGATATGTACTATCCTTGCTCACAACAGCTGCTCCATTGGTGGCATGCACCTTGCCGCAAAGCGATAATTGCAAGGAACGGCCCACGTTCTCTGCCACATAAGAGTACAAGTTGTTTTTTTTGCAGAAATAATGGTAGCTAAGTATCTTCTATTGAGAGTGCATGCTATCAGTTCCCTAAAGGCTGTGGAATCCATAAAGTGGTACAGCAGCTACTGTTTCTTCTATCTCTCAGATGGATTTCCTGGGAGTTGTGACTGGGTGAACTATTTGCACTCGTTCACATGGTGTAGTACTGCGTGGCTGCCACTGTTGCCTTGGTGCTGTGCTGGTAGAGTGGTGGGGCCCAGAGCCAAGGTGGCTTTGCTGCACAGTGGGGGCGCTGTGTGGCTACTGGGTCCCGCCGTCTGCTGGTGCGGTGCTGGGGTGCCGGTGGTCGCCGCACATTGCTGCGCTATAATTAGAGTATGTCCCCACTTGTAGAGGTAACCTTGTCGCGGTAAGTGGGCCTATGCTCTTTGATCAAACTGTATACAAATGCCTCATTTATGCACAGCATAGAATGTATTACAAATTGGGCTGAGATGCCACGTAATTATGCTGAAGGACAGTCGTTATATCAAAAGCATAGTACTGAGGATGTGCGATCCAGATTCACTCTTATATGCTAGACAGCAGCTACTGTACCACCAGCAACTTGGTAAGGTAGAAGTTCAGCTTGCACACCATTGGATTGATGGGCTCATATAGTTGTTTCCTGGACACATATTCCATTATTGATGAGTGATGATGGAGCGAAGGAGGAGGAGTTCGTGCGGGAGAAGCAGTAACTGATAATGACAAGGACATCATACTGTACATGGATCTGGCGTGGCTGCTTAAAGGAGACCTGGAGAAAGAGGACACTCTTGTTCTGATTGCTGGCAAGTTCTATTTTCCCACTCGATCTAGTGATACTGTGTCATGTGCTGCAATAGAGCAGTGGTCCCTATGTTTGAATGCCCATAGCTTCATCCTGCAGTTCCTGCACATGGCAGTTGGTTTGTTTGCTGGCAAGGTGGAGAAAAACTTCCTTACAAGAAATACTCGTACAGAGCTACCAACAGCTGGACCAGGTCTGGCTTATTTTGCGCCTGCACCAGTGGTATCAGCAGCATCACTAGTTCCTGAGAGCAGATCTAGATAGAAGCAGATCTGGCCCTGACAGTTTTTCTGGATGTTTTTTTTTTTTACATATTTTCAAAAAATTTGGATGATTTTTTTAATTTTCCATGTATTCCATATATTAAAACAAAAAATTTAAACCCTGCAGTTTTTGCACTGAGCACTATGTCTAATAAATGTCACCACTTGTTTATACAGATCACTTTACTGCAGTTAACTCATTCTAATCATGCCTGTAATTATATCATCTCTGTGTATAGATAAGACAGGATAGCAATAACAAAGGACAAGACAGGTGCACACTGCGGTCTTACTAAGCCCTCAAACTGATGTTAAAATTGAGAGATTAGTCAACATGTCCTGCAATAGAGGACATGTCTAAGCCCGAGCACCATGCCAAGGTTTCTCAAGTAGCTCGGGACCTAACACTCACCTACCTGTGCCGTAACGGCAATACCAGGGGCCAGTGGGCGAAATTACAGGAAAGTATAGGCCGACTCACGGCAGACTCCTCAGTTACCTCCAGCATGTAACCATGCCTGCAATGAGAGGAGGAAGAAGGCTGTGAGCCCCACCCAAGACTGGCTGATATGGCCCAGGCCTCACAGGTGCACCTAAATGTAGCCTGTGGATGAAAAACAGGCCACATTTACATAGGAGTTTATACACCTCCAAAAAGTTATATATACAAAACAACTGAAAGGTGGTATGAAGCAGGATGTGCTCAACCCAAAAATACAGTTGTGCATATATATACAGGGGAGCAGATCCTGCACTTGTGGCCCATTGCTAATGGCAACCCCAGCTCTGCGGTGCAGTGATATATTCTGTAGCCCAGTTTGCCGTGTATTAGTGTCAAAATAAAAATATATTCGCTGTCACACATTGCATATATCTGCTGAAAAGCCTGTTGTGTAAAAGTAGAACAAAATTTGGGCCTAATTTACGTTCTGCAGTGCAGTGATATATTGTGAAGCCCAGTTTGCCATGTATTAGTGTAAAAAAATATATATATATTCGCCATCCAGCGTTGCACATATCTGTTGAAAAGCCTGTTGTGTAAAAGTAGAACAAAGTTTGCGCCTAATTTACGTTCTGCAGTGCAGTGATATATTGTGAAGCCCAGTTTGCCGTGTATTAGTGGCGAAATAAAAATATATTTTCCGTTCAGCGTTGCATATATCTGTTGAAAAGCCTGTTGTGTAAAAGTAGAAAAAAATGTGGGCCTAATTGACGTTCTGCGGTGCAGGAGAACATCAGTGACGTGCAGACAGTACTCGATAATGATGTAGCTGATCTCACTTGGGAGCCAGGCGACGAAGGGGCTTCATTTTTATTTATTTTTTCTTTATATAATAATATAATATTATAAAATCCCTTGTCTCCATGATAAATCTGCAGCGTGGGGGCCCCATGTGGCTTCCACACACTTTCAAAATAATCCTTCAGCGGAGCGAATAGATGCCTGATAACCAGGATGCTCCATGACCTTCCCAGGAGCTGCTGTCAGGAGCAGCAGTTCATTTCTTAGATGTCGGTATAGTGCGGGGGAATCTGAAGACCCTCTCCATCTTCGTGCACCACAGGATGTCCTCCTTCCCATCCATGATGACTGGGAAGTCGTGATGTTTTCCCTGACGAAGAGACCAGGGGCTGGTAGTTATGGTTTGAATTTTGATGAACTTTGCAACTGTTCCGGGCTCCAATCAATCTTGAAGCTTTGTCTTCTCATTGTTTGTAGCTACTAGAGGCCTGTTCATGCCAGGCAGGTTCCCACAGAAGTATCTGGCTCAATGAGCAGCCGATGCCGCACTTGCATCAATCTTGACAAAATTTGTCTCCCGGTGAAGAGAAATTGTTTTTTGGAATGCTTTCTCCATCGCAACCACATTCTCAAATAACCAGAAGACTGGACAATTCTCTCCTGTCTTAGGCAACACTTTATTGAGTAATTGCAGAAAATCAAAAAACAGTTGTTCACTGCCCCCATAAAGGCTTTTCTGGTGCGGATTAACCATAGATAAGTCATTACAAGGACTGCCGCCAGTTATCAGAGTGAATTTTCCCCATTCCTCAATCTGTTTCCTGGTTATATTCTGTATGTCACCCACACATACAATATGCCCTGGATGGCATACTTGTCCTATCGTGATGGCGTCCTCACAGACCTCTGATGCCATATATTTTTCAACGTTGATTTTAAGGTTTTTCCATGATGACAGGGAACTCGTGATGTTTTCCCTGACGTAGAGACCAGGGGCTGGTAGTTATGGTTTGAATCTTGATGAACTTCGCAACTCCTCCGGGCTCCAAGCAATCTTGAAGCTTTATCTTCTCATTGTCTGTAGCTACTAGTAGCCTATTCATGCCAGGCAGGTTCCCACAGAATTGTCTGGCTCGATGAGCAGCCGATACCGCACTTGCATCAGTCTTGACAGGATTTGTCTCCTGGTGGAGAGAAATCATTTTTTGGAATGCTTTCTCCATCGCAACCACGTCGTCGAATAAACAGAAGACTGGCCGATTCTCTTCTGTCTTAGGCAAAACCTAATTTTTTAAATTACATTTATTAAATATTAAATTAAACCAAAACTTGATTAAAATTATAAGAAAGTAAACTTAAATTCACCAATATATTATCCAAATCTTCGAGGGAAATTCCCAAACCTTTTATGCCAGAGAACGTGTACTATTAAATTGTGTTTTAAGCCACACTTTATAAAGTTGAGAAATGTTAACCTTCTGTTCTGTCCCATATTCCCTATAAATGAAAAGACGAAGTGCCCACTCTGTGGCCTCCTCATGCTGCTGCCATCTCCGCAATCTCTCGTCGTCATGCCACTCTGTGGCCTCCTCATGCTGCTGCCACCTCCACAATCTCTCATTGTGCCAATCTGTGGCCTTCTCATGCTACCGCTACCTTCAGACTTTGTCATTGGGCCACTCTGTGGTCTCCTCATGCTTCTTCCACCTCACTACTATGTCATAGGGCCACTCTGTGGACTTCTCATGCTGTTCCCACCCCACTTCATGACTGGGCCATTATTTAGCCTTTTCGGCTTGGCTGACATCATCTTTTATTTGATCCTTTTTCTGATCTATCAGAAGGAAGGAAAAATGAGATGCACAATGGATCTTGTCTGTTTAGCAGCTGTAAGGCCTGTGATGCCCTAAAATGTACTGACTTGAACAATTATAAACTGTTGCAAAATTGCAGTTTTTTTTGTAATAAACTGGTGCAAATAAACGTTACTTGCTACTAACACACTGTTTGCTGGTATTGATGCACTAAAATGTGCTGAATTGTGCACTTATAAATGGCAGTAGAATTGAAACAGTTTTTTGCTATGAAAACAATGAACACTGGTAGTGGTGCACTAAAATGTGGTGAATTATACACTTATAAACAGTAGCAAAATTACAACAGTTTTTGGTAATAGATACAGGTGAAACAACTGTACACTGGTATTGACACATTAAAATTCCCTGATTTATGCAATTTTAAATGGTAGCAAAATCGCAACTGTTTTTTGGGGGAAAAAAAGGTTTCAATAGTGCCACATATCCAGTGAAATATATTCTGTTGGTGGTGCTGGAAATATGCCTATATAACCACTACAGGACCGCCTAACGCTCGGATGCGTCCGGCGGGCGGTCCTGTAGTTCTGAATGGACGCATCGGCGCATCATCTCATTTGTAAAAAAGTGTCACTCATATGGTATCGCTGTACTCAGGAGAAGTAGGGCAATGTGTTTTGGGGTGTATTTTTACATATACCCATGCTGGATGAGAGAAATATCTCTGTAAATTGACAACTTTGTATAAAAAAATGTAAAAAGTTGTCGTTTACAGCGATATTTCTCACACAGTATGGTATATGTAAGCACACCTAAGCCGCATTGCTACTTCTCCTGGTGCAGCGATACCACATGTGTGCCACTTTTTTGCAGCCAAGATGCGCAAAGGGGCCCTAAAACCAATGAGTACCTTTAGGATTTCACAGGGCATTTTTACGCATTTGGATTCTCACGCTTTAGGGCCCCTAAAATGCCAGGGCAGTATAAATACCCCACATGTGACCCCATTTTGGAAAGAAGACACCCCAAGGTATTCCGTGAGGGGCATGTCGAGTTCACAGAATTATTTTTTTTTGGCAGAAGTTAGCGGAAATGATATTTTATTTTTTTTTATTTTTTACAAAGTCTCATATTCCACTAACTTATGACAAAAAATAAAATTTTACATGAACTCACCATACCCCTCACGGAACACCTTGGGGTGTCTACTTTCTAAAATGGGGTCACTTGTGGGTATTTATACTGTCCTGGCATTTTAGGGGCCCCTAAAGCGTGAGAAGGAGTCTGGAATCCAAATGCGTAAAAATGCCCTGTGAAATCCTAAAGGTACTCATTGGAGATTAGAGGCCCTTTGCGCACTAGGCTGCAAAAAAGTGTCACTCATGTGGTATCGCTGTACTCAGGAGAAGTAGGGCAATGTGTTTTGGGGTGTATTTTTATATATACCCATACTTTGTGTGAGAATATCTCTGTAACGACAACTTTTTAAAATTTTTTATACAAAGTTGTCAATTTACAGAGATATTTCTCTCACCCAACATGGGTATATGTAAAAATACACCCCAAAACACATTGCCCTACTTCTCCTGAGTACGGCGATACCACATGAGTAACACTTTTTTGCAGCCTGGGTGCGCAAAGGGGCCCAAATTCCAACGAGTACCCTTAGCTTTTACAGGGATGCTCACAATTTAGCCCCGCTCAAAATGCCAGAACAGTAAACACACCCCACAAATGACCCCATTTCGGAAAGTAGACACCCCAAGGTATTCACTGGGGGGCATAGTGAGTCCGTCTGAGATTTTATTTTTTTCTGCCAGAAGTTAGCAGAAATGGAAACTTTATTTATTTATTTTTTTTCCTCAGAAAGTGTCATTTTTCGCTAACTTGTGAAAAAAAAATTAATTATACTTGAACTCACCATGCCCCTCCGCGAATACTTTGGGGTGTCTTCTTTCTAAAACGGTGTTATTTGGGGGGTATTTATACTATCCTGGCATTCTAGCACCTAAAGAATCATGACAGGTGCTCAGAAAGTCAGAGCTGCTTCAAAATGCGGAAATTCACTTTTTTGCACCATAGTTTGTAAACGCTATAACTTTTACCCAAACCAATAAATATACACTTATTGGATTTTTTTTGTTATCAAAGACAAGTAGAACAATAAATTTTGCGGAAAATTTACATAGAAATGAAATTTTTTTTCGAAAAATTTTACAACAGAAAGTGAAAAATGTCGTAAATTTTTTATTAATAGCAAAAAAAGTAAAAATGTCAGCAACAATGAAATACCATCAAATGAAAGCTCTATTAGGCCTCATGCACACGTGCACCCCGTGCCCGTATGGCGGACCGCATTTGCGGATCCGCAATACACGGGCACCATTCCGTGGCCATTCCGCATCACGGATGTGGACCCATTCATTTCAATGGGTCCGCAAATCTGGAGATGCGGAACGGTGCGGAATGGAATGACGGAACGGAACACTACAGAAGCACTATGGAGTGCTTCCGCGGGGTTCCGTTCTGTACTTCCGTCCCGCAAAGAGATAGAACATGTCCTATCTTTTTGCGGAACGGGCAGATCGCGGACCCATTCAAGTGAATGGGTCCGCGATCCGCTGCGGCTGCCCCACGACCGGTGCCCGAGCATTGCGGGCCGCAATTTGCGGCCCGCAGCACGGGCACGGGGTGCACACGTTCGTGTGCATGAGGCCTAGGTGAGAAGAAAAGGAGGTAAAATTCATTTGGGTGGTAAGTTTCATGACGGAGCAATAAACGGTGAAAGTAGTGTGGTGCAGAATTGTAAAAAGTTTCTGGTCATTAAGGGTGTTTACGCTACGGGGGCTGAGGTGGTTAAACTGCAAAAACTTTGTAATAGGTTGTTTAAAAAAAGGCTCATTCATGTATAAAAACTTTGTGCAGTCAGCGCAAGACATGACAAAGCCGATTAGTTTAGAATTAAGTCCTAGGTATATATTAGCTTACAGTGCACTGCAGACTTAGTGTAGAGGAATGCAAGTAAGGCTACTTTTAAGGCGTTTTAGTTTTCCGGTATTGAGATCCGTCATAGGGGCTCAATACCGGAAAAAAACACTTCCGTTTTTTACCCATTCATTGTCAATGGGGGCAAAACTGAACTGAACAGAATGGAATGCTCCAAAATGCATTCTGTTCCGTTTAGTTGCGGTCCCATACTGGAGAACAAACTACAACATGTTATAATTTGCTTTCCGTCCTGGGATGCGGAGCAAGACGGATCCGGCAAGACCCCCAATGCAAGTCAGTGGGGTGTGATCTGTTTTCTCTGCCACAATAGAAAACGCATCCGTCCTCCATTGACTTTCAATGGAGTTCATGACAAATCCTTCTTGGCAATGTTAAAGATAATACAACCCGATCCGTTCCTAACGGATGCAGATGGTTGTATTATCCGTAACGGAAGCGTTTTTATTGAACCCTGCCAAAGACAAAGATTACATATAGTATTCTAAATCTGAGTCCTATCCATCCATTAAAATAGATAAAGGATGGTGCTTTGTAGTCACGGATTGCTTTTAAACATAGACCCCATGTTGTCTTGTGTGAACCTGCTTATTTGCTTCCGCTTTCCGTGTTGTGTGTGATGTTGGGCATTTCATGTATGCGCATTATTTTATTTTCTGCTTTTATTTTTCTTCACAGCTTATAAATATGACAGGGTTATCAGTGGCCTTTGGTATGACTGGAGCATGTGACACACTCGTATCCCAGGTATGAAAGATGGGTCAATATACTTCTAAAATATTCACCATAAACATGATAGCTGTAGCCAGTGGTGTATTCACCATTGCAGACCTGCTAAGTAAAGACCCAGTGCTGAAAAAAATTTGTTTCTTAACATAGAAATCACAGTGACTGGTCAGCTACCAGAGAGCTCATATCACTCCAACAGGGAGTAAAAACCACAGAGAAAAAACACCTTTAAAATGTAACCTTTAATAATTAAATAAAAAAACTGTCCTCCCAAACTCAGAGGTACAAAATAGGATGTATTTTTGCTACTCATGAGTCTCTAAATAGTCTTCCTCATTAGGACACCTACTCTGATAGAATGATCCCACTATCTCGAACCTGCAATGTATCCTATAAAGCAATGCAATGTCCTTAACAGGGATATTTCTATAGTGGTTACCAGATGTGGGACAGTGGGCAACACTTTTTCAGAAAATTTCCAAAATCCACTTTTTAAGGACCAGTTCAGATCTAAAGTCACTTTGTGGAGCTTACATAATAGAAACCACCCATAAATGACCCAATTTTAGAAACTACACCCTAAAGATATTCAAAACTGATTTTACTAACGTTGGTAACCCTTTAGGTGTTCCACAAGAATTAATGGAAAATGCAGATGAATTTCACTTTTTTGGCAAATTTTCCCTTTTAATCCATTTTTTCCAGTAACAATGCAAGGATTAACAGCCAAACAAAACTCAATATTTATTACCCTGATTCTGTAGTTTAGAGAAACACCCCATATGTAGTTGTAAACTGCTGTATGGGCACACGGCAGGGCGCAGAAGGAAAATAACGCCATATGGTTTTTGGAGGGCAGATTTCACTGGGATAATTTTAAGCTGCCATGTCACATTTGAAGACCCCCAGATGAACCCCTAGAGTAGAAACTCAAAAAAAATGACCCCATTTTGGAAACTACGGGATAAGATGGCAGTTTTGTTGGTACTATTTTAGGGTACATATGATTTTTGGTTGCTCTATAGTATATATAATTTTTGTAAGGCAAGGTAACAAAAAATAGCTGTTTTGGCACCGTTTTTATTTTTTGTTATTTACAATGTTCATCTGACAGGTTAGATCATGTGGTATTTTTATAAAGCAGGTTGTTGCGGATGCGACAATACCAAATTGGTTGTTTGTTTCAGTTTTACATAATAAAGCATTTAATAAAAAAAAAAGATTCTTAAGTGTCTCCAAACTCTGAAAGCCATAGTTTTGGTTTTTTTTTTGGACGACTGTCTTATGTAGGGGCTCATTTTTTTCAGTATGAGATGACGGTTTCATTGGTACTATTTTAGGGTGCATATAACTTTTTGATCGCTTGGTATTACACTTTTTGTGATGGAAAGTTTTTTATGGTGTTCACCTGAGGGGTTAGGTGATATTTTTATAAAGCTGGTTCTTACGGACGTGGTGATACCTAAAATGTATACTTTTTTTATTTATTTAAGTTTTACACAATAAAAGCATTTTTGAAACAACAAAATCATGTTTTAGTATCTCCATTGTCTGGGAGCCATAGAAAAATACTTCTGTATTGTAATGCATTGGCTGTAAGTGTATTACACAGTGTAATACACTTACAGATTCCTGTCTGAGATCCAGGGGGCTGGATCTCACAGGCTCTCACGGAAGGCAGCCGCGATGCCTAAGGAAGGCATCAGGCTGCCTTTACTGCTATTTTGTCCCTGTCACAGCAGCCGGCGACCCGATGGCAGCTCCCTCCCTCCCCATACATCGCACATGCCACGGTCAGCGCTGACCACAGCAGTGCGATGGTTAATGCGCCGGCATCTGTGTTTTCACAAATGCCAGCGCATACAGCAGGGGGCCGGCTATCAGCGACTGCCGGACCCCTGCCGCTAATCGGGCGGGTGCAGCTCCAACACCCGCCCGATCACCATGCAGTACATGTAAGTCACTGGTCTTTAAGTCCTGGCCAGATATGATGTACATGTACATCATGGGTCCTTATGGGGTTAAAGGGGTGGTCACACTTCAGAGTTTTGGGCTAATAATGCATTTTGTGAATGGTGGTATATAAAGCCATTACATACAATTTAGTACTACTTGATCACATAGCTTTGCCTGCTGTCCCATATCTGTTAATCACTACAAGAATATCCCTTTTAGCGACCTTGTAGACACTTGTAGGATAGGTTCCAAGATAGTGGGATCATCCTTATCAGGGTGGGGGCCTTACTGCAGGCAGGCCTATGTAGGCACTCATGAGGGGCAAGAATACTTTCTATTTTACACTATTGAGTTTGGGAAAAAAAATGTATTTAATTATTAAGGGTTAAGTTATAGGAGTGAATTTTCTCTGTGATTGTTTTGCTTCTTAACATAGAATCACTGCATTTTCCTTCAACTACCACATGGGGAGCACAGTAAGAGACTTTGTGTATACATTCATATACACAGCTCCCTCTGGTGGTGGCTGCAGACTGCCTGTTTCATCTTGTAATGTGTAAAGGGAATAAGGATTTATAGCTCTATAGGGGAGATGTATCAATGTATTTGTCAGTTGACTGTTTTTAATACATCGAGAAATATGGGGTTCAGAATGAGTGCCATGTTTATAAAGCAGTTGTTCCACTTTTTTTTTTTTCCAAACACAGAAGTTGGGGAAAGTGGGCAGGCAGGTTGCAACATAAAAATTTAAAAATCTTTCACTTTTCTACTTAAGAATGTGTTTGAAAAGACATTAATCAAAAGGGTATGTACCCTGTTAATAAATCTGTTATATGCTGACCAGTGAGGGAGATACAGCCAGACTCTCACACCGTACATCAGTATTACCGGAGCTCCCCTATAAAGATCTAAAAAATTATAGTGATCAATAACTGCAAAAATCTCACTGGGGGCCCATACAAAGTTTTGCTATGGGGGCCTATGAAATCTGTGTAACCCCTGGCTCTAGCTGCATTTCCCCAGTAAAAGGTTCAGTCAGCAGAGGGAGACACCGTATCAGATCAGTATTTACTACACTTTTTAAAGATGGTTGACAACCCTGACTATAATATCTATGAGTGAGGATAGCCATCAGTTGTATTATGTTGGCTTGTTTTGCAGAGTATAGGAAAGCATATATTTTCTGTTGTTAGCTGCCATGGTGCCAGAGAAATTTACTACTTCTCCTTCTTAGATGGGGGTCAGAAATATTAGGGGTTGTTTGTTTCTACTAACAACCAGTGAGTTTTGTTATGTTGGTTAGGTTTATTGATTTCAGCTAGTGAGTTATGTATTTATATAATTTATATGTTGTAATTTATATAAATGTGGATAAGGGTACTTTCACACTTGCGTTGTGAGGATCCGGCAGGCAGTTCCGTCTTACAAATGCATTGCAATAACGGATCCATCTCTCCAGTTGTCATCCGGATAAACGGATCCCTTATTTATTTTTTTGACATTTTTAAAGGTCTGCGCATGCTGCGGTATTTTCTCTGTCCAAAAAACGTTTATTGACTGAACTGAAGACATCCTGATGCACCTTGAATGGATTCAGGATTCTCTCCATTCAGAATGCATTAGGATAAAACTGATCAGTTCTTTTCCGGTGTTGAACCCCTAGGATGGAACTCAATGCCAGAAATGAATAACGCTAGTGTGAAAGTACCCTTACACTTTAACATTTAATAGATTTTAAAGGGGTTGTCCCCTTTCAAAATAAATTTTCTATGGCAGCCAGCTGTTCACTCTCAGACCTGCTCCTGGAACCACTGTCAACCAGTTGATTTTGTTGGGGAAAGCCTCTCTCAGCCAGACATTTGTAATTTTACAGTACATAGTGGCTATAAGAGGAATGGCTGTCCATGGAATACATTTTCCTAAAATGGCTGCTGCACATGTTAGGACATGGAGCAAGGAACTCTGGGAACGAGGGATCACCCACAATGCCATGCATGCAGCCAATCAGCAGCCAGACAAGCCTGTGATGTCACAAACCTATGAATAGCCTCAGCCATCTTGGATTTTCCAATGTACTTATTTCAGGAAAAAGACTTTAAAATTTTATTTTATTGTAAAGAAGTTTAGGGAAAGGATAGGGAGGAACCATTCCACAGTATTGAAGCAGAACAGAGTTCAGTAGGGGAGTTTACAGCCTGGGTAATAGGATTGTGCCTATTACACCTTGCTGCACTGACTGGAAATCCAAATTGCCATTATACAGCTCTGTAATTCCAGCAAACTGTTCTTGTTATTGGGGTACAAGTGCTGTTTGATACAGCCGTTTTATTTGCCATTGTGCGGTGCAGTTATATGTTCTAAAGCATCTTTTGACTTGTATTAGTGGGAAAAAAGGGCTTATTAGCCATTGTATGGTGAAGTGAGAAAATTACAGCCCTTTTTGGGTATTAGTGGCAAAAAAATATATATTATTTGCCGTTCAGTGGTGTAGTTATATGTTCTAAAGCCTTTTGTGAAATGTATAAGTGGAAAAAAATAAGGGCCTATTTGCCATTCAGCGGTGCAGTTATATGTTCTAAAGCCCTTTTTGGAGTGTATTAGTGGCAAAAATACATTTATTATTTGCCATTCAGCGGTGCAGTTATATGTTCTAAAGCACTTTTTTGCATGTATTAGTGGCACAAAATAAAGTATTTGCCGTTGTGTGGTGAAGTGAAAAAATTACAGCCCTTTTTGGCATGTATTAGTGGCAAAAAATATATATATTTGCCATTCAGTGGTGCGGTTATATGTTCTAAAGCCCTTTTTGGCATGTATTAGTGGCAAAAAAATATATATTTGCCGTTCAGCGGTGCAGTTATATGTTCTAAATCACTTTTTTACGTGTATTAGTGGCACAATAAAAAAGCATTTGCCATAAAGTGAGAAAATTACAGTCCTTTTTGGCATGTATTAGTGGCAAAAAAATATATATTTGCCGTTCAGCGGTGCAGGTATATGTTCTAATTCCTTTTGTGGTGTGTATAAGTGGAAAAAAAGGGCCTATTTGCTGTTAAGTGGTGCAGTTATATGTTCTAAAGCCCTTTTTGGAGTGTATTAGTGGCAAAAATACATTTATTATTTGCTCTTCAGCGGTGCAGTTATATGTTCTAAATCACTTTTTTACGTGTATTAGTGGCACAATAAAAAAGCATTTGCCATGAAGTGAGAAAATTACAGTCCTTTTTGGCGTGTATTAGTGGCAAAAAATATATATTTGCCGTTCAGCGGTGCAATTATATGTTCTAAAGCCCTTTTTGGCGTGCGTTTGTGGCAAAAAGATATATATTTGCTGTTCCGTGGTGCAGTTATATGTTCTAAAGCCCTTTTTGGCATGTATTAGGGGCAAAAAATATATATATTTGGCGTTCAGCGGTGCAATTATATGTTCTAAAGCCCTTTTTGGAGTGTATTAGTGGCAAAAATACATTTATTATTTGCTGTTCAGCGGTGCAGTTATATGTTTTAAATCACTTTTTTACGTGTATTAAGTGGCACAATAAAAAAGCATTTGCCATGAAGTGAGAAAATTACAGTCCTTTTTGGCGTGTATTAGTGGCAAAAAAATACATATTTGCCGTTCAGCGGTGCAATTATATGTTCTAAAGCCCTTTTTGGCGTGCGTTTGTGGCAAAAAGATATGTATTTGCTGTTCCGCGGTGCAGTTATATGTTCTAAAGCCCTTTTTGGCATGTATTAGTGGCAAAAAATATATATATTTGGCGTTCAGCGGTGCAATTATATGTTCTAAAGCCCTTTTTGGCGTGTGTTTGTGGCAAAAAGATATATATTTGCTGTTCCGCGGTGCAGTTATATGTTCTAAAGCTCTTTTTGGCGAGTATTAGTGGCAAAAAATATATATATTTGGCGTTCAGCAGTGCAGTTATATGTTCTTAAGCCTTTTGTGGCATGTATAAGTGGAAAAAAATAAGGGCCTATTTGCCGTTCAGCGGTGCAGTTATATGTTCTAAAGCCCTTTTTAGTGTGTATTGGTGGAAAAACAATATATATAATTTTTCGTTCAGCAGTGCAGTTATGTTCTAAAGCCCTTTTTGGCGTGTATTAGTGGGAAAAAAGGGCTTATTAGCCGTTGTCTGGTGAAGTGAGAAAATTGCAGACTTTTTTGGGGTGTTTTTATTTCCTTTTTATTTATTTATTTGATATAGCAGTATGTCAGACAGAGAAGTTCCAGGCCCTGCACAGGGCAGTGGCAGAGGCCTAAATGTTTCTGGCACAGGCACAGGTCCCAGCAGAGTAAGGGGCATGGCAGCAGGAGTCGCAGAAGCCTGAGCCCTCTGTGTCATCTAGCGGTCTTGACCAGCCACCCAGCAGTTCTTGAATGGTGGACTCGATCATCCACTTTGTGCCAAGTGACATCAGATACCCCCAGCCAAAAGTAGGTGGGTTCGTCAGACGAAACCCTTAGTTGGCCTGGCCCGGGAGCAGGCCCTGTGCGCTCACCTGTCCTCAACCTGCCTCTGTCGTTTTCTGTTCCCTCAGCCAGAGACGTATTATATGCTGTGGGCTCAGCTCCACTATACAGCAAGGATGAGCTACTAGAGGACAGTCAGCAGCTACTGGCCAGCCAAGATGTGGAGGAGACATCTGCCGCTTCATCCGGTAGGTGGGCAAGTAGTGATGAGGAGAGTGGCGTGGGAGCTGGTGTTGCGAGTGGTCAGGCCCCTGACCCAGAGACCATTGAGGAGGACATCAGTGACGTGCAGACAGTACTCGATGATGATGATGTAGCTGATCGCACTTGGGAGCCGGGTGAATTAGGGGCTTCATCATCATCGGGAGAACAGGGTGGCAGCTTGCCCGTGAGGCAGCGGCAGAGCCAGCAAGTCGCTAGCGTGGCTGGGAGTCAGCAGGATGGCAGCAGTGGGAGGTCGGGAGCCAGACGTGCCCAGGGTAGACCACCCATTTCACAGGAGCCTACCTGCCCGGAAAGTAGTGGTGCAGGGATCCACAGAAGCAGCGGCAGTAGCAGTCAGTCATTGGTGAGTGTTGGGGGTAAAATAACCTATTCGGCGATGTGGCCGTTTTTTGTTAAGCAGCAGGAGTAGGTGAACATGGCCATTTGTAGAATCTGTGGACAGAAGGTGTCAATGTTAAGAAAAAAGGACAATGCAACAGCACTCTGCAAACACAAATAAAGTACAATAATACCATAATGATAGAAAACATGGTGCTAATGCTACGCTTATTTTTCAAATTTGACATTCTTGGCAAGTACAAAATTATTTGGGCCCGTCCACCAAACGTCAAGGCGATCTCTATAAAACGGGAACCTAACACTAAATACTACCTGTTATGTGCCATAATGGCCTCCATTAAATGCAGGGATGCAGGTACCAACATGCATGCTGAGCCCACTCTATACTTCTCCTGGTGCCAAATGGATTCCAATAAATACAATGAGAGAAGGCTACAGCTTTATACTTACTCTAATTAAAATCAGCCTATGAGGCAGACAGGCTAGTCAGGGGTGCAAGACCAACAGGAGTCAGCCACACCTCCCGCTCTTGTACAACTGCAAAAAAAGGAGGTCAGTCAGAACCTGCACTCCCTGAATTTTATGGTGGCCATTATGGCACATAACAGGTAGTATTTAGTGTTAGGTTCCCGTCTTATAGAGATCGCCTTGACGTTTGGCAGACGGGCCCAAATAATGTATTTGCTAAGAATCTCAAATTTGCTAAGTATGCGTAGCATTAGCACCAGTCTGTTTTCTATAATTATGGCATTATTGTACTTTATTTGTGTTTGAAGATTGCTCTTGCATTGTCTTTTTTTCTTTATGTTTCTAGCCATGGCAGAGTGCACCTGCACATTGGGATGTGCTGACTGACCCCTTTTTTTTGCAGGGTGCCAATGTTGGCACCATGGCCCTGCGTCAACATATGCAGCATCACCATAAAGTGGCCTGGGACAACTGTGGCTCCGATGTGGTGGTACAGCCTGCCGCAGCAACCGCTGCACCGCCCAGTAGCACGCACCTGATTTCAGGCAGTCAAGGCTCCACCACCTCAGCCGAAAGGAGCTGTCTGATCCTGATGCTCCTGCTCCTACTCCTCGTCAGTCATTCCGTCAGAAATCGATCACTGAAGCGATTGTCAATACATGTCCTTTACGGTCCACTGGGTGAATGTGGTTCCTGCATAGCCACACCAGCAACTTGGCCAGGTTGCTTCCACCTCCATGTTCTCACGCCATTGGCCCTGCGACAATGTCCGCCTCTGCCTCCTCATCCTCCACCGTGTCCTCAGCCTCCACTGCAGAGACAATTCACAGTGCCTCTCCTGGGCGAACTGAGTCATACAGGGGAGGAACTGCTCTGTGTCCTTCATCAAGAAATCGAATCCTGGCTTTCTCTGCGACAACTCAAAATTGGAACCATTGTAACCGACAAGGGGAAGAACGTGGTGTCGGCGCTGCATAAAGGAGGGCTGATCCATGCGCCCTGCATGCCACACGTGTTCAATCTGGTTGTCAAACGGTTCCTGAAATCTTCCACCCATCTGCAAGACATCCTAAAAATGGCCAGGAAACTTTGCATGCATATCAGCCACTCATACACCGCAAAGCGCACCCTCCTTGAGCTGCAGCAGCAGAACGGCATCCCCCAACATAGGCTGATATGCGAGGTTTCCACCTGTTGGAATTCCACCCTCCATATGTTGGACTGACTATACGAACAAAGAAAGGCCATAAACAATTTCTTGAGGATCCAAGCAGACAGGAGTACTCCCCTGTGTAACTTCGATGTCAACCAGTGGCAGCTCATGGATGACACCTGCCGTTTGCTCAGGCCCTTTGAGAAGGCCACGTCATTTGTCAGTCGCCAGGACTACGGGATGAACAAAGTCATTCCACTGCTTCATGTCCTGGAACAGATGCTAGTATATCTGGCTGGTCAGGGGACTGGAGACATGGCCTTAGATCTCATGGCCACATGAGCCCTGTGGGGGCTGAACTGGAGGAGGAGAGGAGGACATTGGAGCACAAATAATGTGTAGCAAAATGGGTGGTTTTTCTACACAGGTGACAGGAGAAGAGGAGCAGGAGCAGAGAAGCCAGACGAGGCAGAGAAGTCAGACACACAGTGGCAGTATGCAGTTGAGATGGAGGCAGGGAGTCCCTCCGAGTCACTTGCACAAATGGCCCGATGCATGCTCGCTTGCGTAGCGACAGACGAATTGTCAGCATTCGGCAGAGGGGTGACTTCAGCTTCTGCACCTTGTTGGACCCTTGATTTGGAAGGTGAATGTGTCTCCCTTTAAGTCCCGCAGCAAACCGAGGCTCCGCTGCATGGGAAGGGAGTTGGTGCTTAGATCCAAGTCCTTTAGATCACTTGAATGGTCTTGGTGTGAGAAGGCTTCCATTAGCTCATGGCTGTTGGAGGAGTAAACAGCTCCCCATAACACAATATCCCTGAGACAGAGGTAGTTAGCTTACCAGATATGCATGTATAAGGATAATGGAGTTTAAGAAGGAGAATTGCAAGAAGAACAGCTCTGCTGATGTGCTGTATTCTGTAGAATGAAGACTTCTCTTTCCCACAATGCATAGCACCTCCACAATACGATAAACTTTATTAACAAGAAAAACAAGGTGTAATACATTTTTACCACCGCTACCTAACTAATAACTACAGAATACAGCAGATGTGATCTGTAATGATACTGAAATGAATCTCCAAGTGCTGGGACAAAACAAGCAGCTTTCTTCACCTGCCTAGTGAAGAAACTACTCACCAGCAGCAGCAGCTAGACTTGGAGCAGGACCTGAACCAGCAGGTGGTGGTACACTTGAACAGCACCTTGCCACCCCACATTGAAGATCTGCTGGACTACTGGGCATTCAAACTGGATTTGTGGCTGTAAATAGCAGAGTTTGCTCTGGAAAAGCTGTCCTGCCTGGGCAGTAGTGTGGCATTAGAGTGGGTGTTTAGTGCGGCGGGGCCATAGTTACCCCAAGAAGAACTCGCCTGTCAACCCAAAATGTGCAGAGAAGGACCTTTGTCAACATGAATCAGGCATGGATCAGCCAGGATTTCCACCCACCAATGCCTGATGCATCAGACTAGTTCATCCATGGTGCCACACTAACACATTGACAAAAGAGGCCGGTTTCTTCTGGATACCTGCCTCAGCTACTATTCTGATGCTGCCACCCACCTGATGCCACACATCTGATGCCAAGTGCTCCTTCTTTCACCCATCTTTAGCTGGTACTGGTATTGCCACCCACCTCCCCACTCTGTCACTAGGTCACTCTGTGGTCTCTTGATGCTGCTGCCACCTACACACTATGTCACCTTGCCACTCTGTGGTCTCCTGATGCTGCTGCCACCTCTACGCTATGTCACCTTGCCACTTTGTAGTCTCCTGATGCTGCTGCCACCTCTACACTATGTCACCTTGCCACTTTGTGGTCTCCTGATGCTGCTGCCACCTCCACACTATGTCACCTTGCCACTCTGTGGCTTCCTGATGCTGCTGCTGCCACCTCCACACTGTCATTGTGCCACCTTGTGGTCTCCTCCTGATGCTACTGCCACCTCCACACTGTCATTGGGCCACACTGTGGTCTCCTCATGCTGCTTCCACCTCACCACTATGTCATAGGGCCACTCTATGGACTTCTCATGCTGTTCCCACCCTCCCCACTTCATAATTGGGCCACTATATTGCCTTTCGGCTTGGCTGACATCATCATTTATTTGACCCTTTTTCTGATCTGTCAGAAGGAAGGAAAAATGAGACGCACAATATGTAGATCCTGTCGATGTAACAGCTGTAGGGCCTGCATAACATGGTCCCTATTCTGCATCAGAATTGGCTTATGATTTGGTAGCCAGAAGCAGGAGTGGGTACAAAACACAGAAGACATGCAAATATTCCATTCACGTGTCATCTCTGTTTTGGATCCACTCCATTTCTTTTTGGCTTTAGCAATATTGATGGATTACTGACCAAGTGCTGACCGAGTGAAGGCGGTTGCTCCACTGACAGGATCTGTTTTTTGGGGGTTATTGTTCTGACAGATCAGAGAAAGGGAAAAAATAATCAGTGATGTCAACACAAACTTACTGCTTACTGCTTACTCTGTCGGGGGGCTCTACTTGTATACGCGTTTAATAGAACAGGTTCTGTAGACACACTTGAGTTCACACTTGAGTTATTTGGTCAGTTTTGGCACGGTAACTGCCCAAATAAGTGAAGTATGCAGTGATTTTAAGAGTGACCCCTGTCATCTGCATGTCATACTGACTCGCAGTATTGTTTCACTACCACAGCAGACTCCCTATGCGTGTTACTGCAAGGCACAGTGTTCTACACCACTATAACGGCTCTCTGCAGGCAGGAAATAGACATTTTTTAACGCAATTCGCCACTAATAAATTCGGATAGAAACAAATTTTTTTTTTAAACTTGGTGAAGCCGCCTAATCGAATTTTTAAGAAATTCGCTTATCTTTAACTCTTGATAAAAACTATGAACATCAAGCCCAAACAAGGATTTGGTCAAAATAGAAAACCATTGTTTCATATGATATGATCCAAAGTTTTATAGCTACAGTACTATCTTATATGTTTAATATATAGCTATGAAACAAACTATCTTTTCTTTATATACTCCAGACATATGGTAGTAAAAACATGAAACGTGTGGGGACAATACTGCAGAGAGGAATTCTCATCTCAATGCTCTGTTGTTTTCCTTGTTGTGCTATTTTCATTAACACAGAGCAGATACTGCTCCTCTGCAAACAGCATCCGGATATAGCCAGGTAAATAATAATCCTATATGATTTTCCAAAGTTCATCAAAGTGAGCCATCTATATGAAGTAATCTCTTCAAACCAAGGCAAGCACATTATTAATTTAATACTACTACCTCTGCTATGCAGCAACTACTGCAGAGGAAGTTCCACCAGCAATACCTGTCGGAGGCTTATTTTCAATAAGGAGTTATCCATTTGGGACAGCAGCACCTTTTATCCTTACTTCATCTCATATTAGTTCAATCCACATGTTTTGGTTTTCCCACTAGCATACTCATACACATTTGACTTGACAGACACCTCTAACAGTGGCAGAACATAGCATGTCCGATCCTTGTTTCTCCATACATTTGCCATCGCCTTACGTTTTTCCATTGGTCATGTTGAGCTGTCATTGATCTAACATGGTAAGGTGGCTTAAGTAGCAGTGCTTCTTAATCTCAGTTATGAATATACATGCATGTTTGGAGAACATCTGTCATTTCCCATAATTTTGTGTCACCTCAACTCCTGTAGTAGTCATATAATAGATTTAGGGTCAACACAAGGGGCAAGTGAAGTATCCAGTTGAAGGAAATCGCAAATTCTGGATTTTTGAAAAACAAACAACATCCAATCAGTATTTCTGTGTATACGTAACAAACCTAGGGAATTGTGAGTAAAGATACAACACAGGACAATCAATTTTATAATTGTCTATTGGTTAGCTATGATGCCGTACTTCAGGGGCTGAGGGTGGTGCAAGTTCTCTTGGTGCCCCATTGGCCACCAAGAGAACTTGTCCTTCATGTCTATTTTAATTGAAGCTAAAACCGTTTTCTTTTTTACAGGTTAACACAAAAATATGTAATGATATTTTTGCCTGCACTTCCAGTAAGTATCAGATTTGTCATCAGACACATCAGTAACACAATTTATAATTATTGTTTAATTTTAGCCTTTTCGATGTCTTTTATACCTGGCTAGAGGATGCAGAAATTAATAATGGAATATCAGCTTTTTCCTAATATACACATACTAGTAAAATATCTCTGTCTCTGTATCCAGTAAAATATTATCAGGTTATCAATATTCAGGCAACGTTATCACCTTTTTACTAAATAATTTAGGCTGTATTCACATCACGTTTAACATATATACGTTATGGTTTAACATATGCCTGGTAAGGTTGATCATGCTGATTAAATTGATTGATCATCTTATGGCTATAGGATCTACTGCAGCTACAATATATTAGTTTTTAGATTTATGCAAAATCCTAGTTCAAGCACAAGGAGACCATTCCAGTGCCGGATACATCCCGTCCGCACACCATCAGCGGGGATAGCACTTTCTGTCTTTGCAGCCATTATTAATATCTGCTCCTGATGACACAGGGGAATTACCCCCTAAGTAGAAACGCTTTGAGCAGCTGTTAGGTTCACATGCTGAGTGGACATGGTGAACCATCATCTAGTAAATAGTATTCCACAGGCAGGGTGATAGTGTGTAGGGCAGATATCGGCACCTAACTTGAAAAACACCATTACTAAGTGAGCGCTTCTGTAAAACACAAGACAGAGCGCTGACTTACTGCCTAAAACCTCATTGGTATAGACCAGTGATGGCGAACCTATGGCACGGGTGCCAGAGGTGGCACTCAGAGCCCTATCTGTGGGCACCTGGACTGAGGAAAAAGTCTATGACGTACCAATATGCCTTAGACTTTTCCTGACATTTATCAGCACCTTATGCACTATGAATAGCACAGGCAGCGCTCTGAATGTAGGTGGGCTGTTATAGCTAAATGATAAAGTACATGGAAGATATACTATACTGGACTGTAGTATTCATAGTAATTGTTGTGTTTTCACTTTGCAATAAATAAGTGGCTTTTAGGTTGCAGTTTGGGCAGTGTGGAAAACAACCTGGCTGACACACTGTTAGTGTATCCTTACAGCAATAGGATTGAGGGGAATATTTATAGCCATAACTCTGATTAACTATTGCACCCTAGCCTGCATTTAACGCTTTAGGTGGGCTGTACTTCGGGGCCTGAGTTCAGAAGCTGTCTGAGAGCAGTACTAAACAGTGTCAGACTGGCCACACCCCCTCCACATTCACTGCACTGCTCTAGAATTCCAGCAGAGCAGACCAGTGAGATAAGGCCCACCCACCAGCATAGACCATCAATGGAGGAGCCTGGCTGCTTCATAGTGCAGCCAAGGCTCAGTACAGTGTGCTCCAGGAAGATCTTTTCTCCCATCCCTCTCCTGTAATATTAGTACAGTCCAGCTTCCTGCTACAGAGACTGCTGTGTAGTCAGCAATAACAGGAGAGGGCAGACTGAACAGTGACACAAGAAGTGCTATAGAAAGAAGATCCTATCATTCTCAGGAGCCCATACATTCCAGGATTAACCCTGCCAACACTAGCTGCCCTTCATCTCATGTCCTCTGTCCCCCAGCTCACATTCATTTGCTGTCCTCTGGGCCCACTCCCCCCAATCCTCTAGGCCAGGATGGCCAGCCAGAAGTCCTCCTTTTTAGTTGTTATGGGTGACAGGACTGGACCGCTCAGGCATGTTCACTTTAAGAAGGCAGGGCCACGTTTGGATCACTGTGACTGCGCGCTTACGTCAGCTTGCGCTGCAGCTGCACCGGCCAATTAATTCTGGTTTGTGCAGGCAGGGACAACTAGAGGAGTGCGGCTGCGCAGGACGCGATGGGACCTGTGTGTTGCAGACTGCGGTGTCACTCCAGTCACAAGCACTACTCTTCTGAGTCTGACTGTCATTGCTCAGCTCTAACTCACCTTATCACCCTGCCTCACCTTCTACTACTAACTGAGCTGAGCCTCCCTTCACTAGGGCCACCTCCACCCAGCCAGACCCAGAGGCAAAGCGCACCGCCCACACAAGCCGAGGCAGCCAATCTAGTTGGTAAGTTATACATCTTATTAAGATGTATAGCTAGCTGTACATATCATATAAGGAGATTATCCTCCCCCAGTTTTTTCCCCCGACGGGTGATGGGGCGTGGCTTCACTGAGGCAGGAACGTGGCTTCACGTGGGCGTGGTTTGTCAGTTTGGGGGCGTGGGCAGTGATGTTCGGCTTTCTTGGGTGAAGCCAGTGGCCATCCTACCCCTGGGCCCCTAGCCGTCTGTGTCCTGTGGGCCCCCATGTGATGCTTGGGGACACATCCACCCAAATGTTTACATAACGGGAACTGGAAGATCACAGAACGGAGCTGCAAGGAGCAGTTGAAATACAACATGCTGCTAGTTCACATCACATTTTTGTCCCACATTTAACATATATCGTACGTGTGGGAAAAAAGGATGCAAATTCCTAGTATACTATGCTTTTCCATTCTGCAGAGTTCAGTAAAAACACATATATGTTAAATGGATCAGTTTTTTAATGGAACCCTATGGTGGTGGATGCCACTGTATGACATCTGTCTGAGGCGACAGTCTAATGGATATGCCATGTGTATATACACTAAAACTGGGGCAAAAATCTGATGTAAACACTGCCTAAGACTGGCGTCAGTGGTGTGTCTATCAGGGAAGCAGCTGCTTCAGGGCCCGGGAGCAGTACTAAATGATTTTATTGCCAGGCGGTAACATTGGGGCCCTGCCGCCTTGATTCATAAAAGGAAAAGCCTGCAGCATGGGGCCCACAAGCCCGTTTAATATGCTGCACGGGCTGCCGGCTTGTCCTCAGTGTTTCCTGGGCCAGCAGTGCCCTATGCATATTAATGATGTATGCAGTGCCCAGGAAACAGGAGGATCAGACTGGAAGGAGAAGGGAACAAGCAAAGAAGGATTAGAAGTGGCAGCATTTTGCAGGTATGTGCCATGCCTCATAGCAGAGAGAGGGCATCCTGCAGGTTTCAGGGCATGAGGGCACGGCAGCTGGGAGAGGAAAGGTGAGGTAGTGGGGCCAGGTACAGGGCGCAGCTGTGAGAGCAGTGCAGGCTTTAGCATGACGCTGCCTTCCCAACCTCTGCCCACTCCTTCCTCTGCCAGCCTACTGTACTATGCAAAAAGATTGTGGAGCCCCAGTTATGGGTCTACAACACAGTGAAAGCCAGATATCCCTCAAAGGAAGGAAAAACAAGCAAAGGGGTGTCTCCATTACAGAGATCACCAAAACCACCATATTAAGTGGCCCCTATGTCAAGATCCCGCTCTTTTACAAGCTTTAAGGATGTGACGGGGAAGACCTAAGCAAGTTATCCATCCACAGACAGCTGTTTCGGGGTGTTGCCCCTCATCAGTGTGGAGTAGGATTCTGGCTAACCGGGAGCGATGCTTTGGTGACTACTCAAACAAAGCAATAGCTGATCTTAGGGAGACCAGCTACAAAAATACCGTGGAGCCTCACTTAAGAGTCTCAAACACAGCAATCCAAAGTGCAAAGCTCCCTGGGAAACATAAAATGCAAAAGATTGTGGAGCCCCAGTTATGGGTCTACAACACAGTGAAAGCCAGATATCCCTCAAAGGAAGGAAAAAACAAGCAAGGGGTGTCTCCATTACAGAGATCACCAAAACCACCATATTAAGTGGCCCCTATGTCAAGATCCCGCTCTTTTACAAGCTTTAAGGATGTGACGGGGAAGACCTAAGCAAGTTATCCATCCACAGACAGCTGTTTCGAGGTGTTGCCCCTCATCAGTGTGGAGTAGGATTCTGGCTAACCGGGAGCGATGCTTTGGTGACTACTCAAACAAAGCAATAGCTGATCTTAGGAGACCAGCTACAAAAATACCGTGGAGCCTCACTTAAGAGTCTCAAACACAGCAATCCAAAGTGCAAAGCTCCCTGGGAAACATAAAATGCAAAAGATTGTGGAGCCCCAGTTATGGGTCTACAACACAGTGAAAGCCAGATATCCCTCAAAGGAAGGAAAAACAAGCAAGGGGTGTCTCCATTACAGAGATCACCAAAACCACCATATTAAGTGGCCCCTATGTCAAGATCCGCTCTTTTACAAGCTTTAAGGATGTGACGGGGAAGACCTAAGCAAGTTATCCATCCACAGACAGCTGTTTCGAGGTGTTGCCCCTCATCAGTGTGGGTAGGATTCTGGCTAACCGGGAGCGATGCTTTGGTGACTACTCAAACAAAGCAATAGCTGATCTTAGGGAGACCAGCTACAAAAATACCGTGGAGCCTCACTTAAGAGTCTCAAACACAGCAATCCAAAGTGCAAAGCTCCCTGGGAAACATAAAATGCAAAAAGATTGTGGAGCCCCAGTTATGGGTCTACAACACAGTGAAAGCCAGATATCCCTCAAAGGAAGGAAAAACAAGCAAAGGGGTGTCTCCATTACAGAGATCACCAAAACCAGAATCCTACTCCACACTGATGAGGGGCAACACCCCGAAACAGCTGTCTGTGGATGGATAACTTGCTTAGGTCTTCCCCGTCACATCCTTAAAGCTTGTAAAAGAGCGGGATCTTGACATAGGGGCCACTTAATATGGTGGTTTTGGTGATCTCTGTAATGGAGACACCCCTTTGCTTGTTTTTCCTTCCTTTGAGGGATATCTGGCTTTCACTGTGTTGTAGACCCATAACTGGGGCTCCACAATCTTTTTGCATTTTATGTTTCCCAGGGAGCTTTGCACTTTGGATTGCTGTGTTTGAGACTCTTAAGTGAGGCAAAACAGTAGCAATGCAGTTACATGACAAGAATCTGCAACTAATCGTGTGCCAAGATAATTGTCTATAAAACAATGGTAGTCTCATGTTCAAAGCTGTAGTGGCTGGTGTGCTATGGAGTCTGAAAGTCAAAAGTTCAAAACATTGTTACTCTTTTGCTCGTCAGTGTAACTGTTCACTCTGTTTGTCTTCTCAAGGATTTACTTGAGGCTGGGCATCTTTAATCTCTCTTTAGAAGCAGGAGCTCTGCAGTGTGCTTTCTCTCCTCTATGTTAACACACCAATTCCCTCTCCTGGAAGGAAGCAGGCCCAGCCCAATTCTACCTAGAGGGGAGGAACAGGGTGGTTAGCCCTGTTCCTTGCCAACCATTGCTATCCACATTCTGACTGGTACAAACAGCCATATATATACAATATACATAACACAACACTATACTATATACAATTGTAGTATCCCCAGGTCTGGAGTACTACATTTGGAGCACTGCTACTGCTAGGCCCCCGCTCTGAACATTGCCCGTTGCCCATTAGTATGAGCAAAGTCACTGCAGAGAGGAGAGAGCACTATACGAGGATAACAGAATACTTACCTTTCCATCCTCTCAGCAGCTTTGCTCCTCTGCTATCTGTGTAGCCATCAAAACCTCCACTTCCAGGAGGAGTGCAGCTGCTGGGAGGATGGAAAGGTAAGTATTCTCTTGCCCCCGTATAGCACTTTCTCTCTTATGTAGAGTCTCCACTGCCACTATTTGCAGGCATGAAAATATAAGCGACAGCCTGATTTTGCTAAAACACACTGACACCAGGGACTGGATATAACATATTAATGCTGGACCACCAATGATTATTTGTGAATCACAGTGCAGGCACAAGAAGACCAGGCTATTAGCCTTGTCAATCAAATAGCAGAGGGCGTGTACAGAGCACAGGGTCATAGAAGTAGCAGTGCTCCAAGTGCTACTGCCAGCCCAACCCTGGTGCTCAAACTAGGTTATTTGCATAAATATAAATCATATAGCCATAAAACAGATATCAATTAATTCAGCATGATCAATCGTACTAGGCAATATGCCGGGTTTAATAGGGTTGCTTATGCTGACAGAGGCTCTTTAAACATGGGACAAAAACGTGAGGTGAACACACTCTTCCATACACTAATTTAAGATACATTGTTGCAGGAAAATTCTACAGAATTTCTAGTGATTTTGTGTTTTCCTTTTCTCTTAATGCCATCTACAGGCAAATTTTTTAATGCAGCTACAAACAAAATATTTACAGAATCAGGTAATAAATTACAATATATTATGCATATAGCTGAGTTACCCGTGTGTTTTATGAAATAAGTTCTCTAAAACCATGAACCCTTTTGAGATTACCAGGCAGGGTGCAAAAGTTAAAAAAGAAAGTCTCATCTGTGTTTTGGGTTCAGCACCAAACTCCCATCTCCATTGGACTGTAAGATTGACGTACCATCTACATACATGTCATCATTGCTGACCAATTAATGGCCTCATCGGTGGCAATGGTCACTTGCCATGCCAGAACACTTCACAGCTAAGGTCATTGTGGGCTGCCAGAGGTGACATGCGTAAGCCTTCCGGTCAAGCAGGGACTGAAAATGGAGGAGACAGGAACTCTGCACTGGAGTTGGAGCATCTGTAAGGTAAGACTTTTTTAACATTTTCCCCCTGTCCTGCTATCTCAAAAGGGATTCCTGATCAAGAATAACCACTTTAATATATTAAGTGGCATTTAATCCCTTCTCGACCTCTGCTGTACAAGTGCGGGTCTTTAACTCCGTCCCACACCATGCCGTATATTCAGGATCGAACTGTCCCACAGGGGAACAGATGAATCCTGAGGTGGGCCCCTAAGCAAGGTGGGGTCCTAGTTCCCCACCCCCTGACATATAAATATAGAATGACATATAAATAGGCTGGCTGAAATGTTATTCAGTACATTGCCTATGTTCATATAAAAAATGGAACGCATGGGCAGGTAGTATATACATGTAACTTTACAGTGGGCCCCCAGAATGAATTTTACTGGTTGGCCCTAGGCTCCCCAGTCTGACACTGCGTATATTTATGGCATAACTTTAAACTGTCACGGTTAAAAATGACAAGTGACCAGAGAGTGATATCTGCTGTCATTTACAGCAGACCATCATTGCAAACTGTCAGGGGAACAATTACAGAGGTCCCGTACTGGCGATCGCTGCTATTAGTCTGTCAATGCTGAATGACCAATAGCAGCAATGTAGCAGAAAAGAGGCCGTTTTTCTTCTGTGCCTCCAATGTAACCGCCTCATTCCTGTGTGAGGCAATTAGAGTGTAAGCTCAGAAGACATGCTGCGTCAATTGTTAAAAAAACAAAACTAAATTGGCCTCCCTAATCACCGTTCTGATCTCTCCTAACCAACTCAGCTCCTGTCTGTGTATCTTCTCTGCAGCTCCCATTCAGCCTGTCTGTGGGCTGACTAGGCTTTGCTGAGTGGGCTGATTATTCTTATATGAGCCATGTGGGATCGCCAGTGATCCTTTCACCCTCCTCTTCTTTCTTTTTTTCTTACAAAACTAAAAAAATGTAAAACAATAAATAAATAAAAATAGTAATAAATAGTAATAATCTAGTTAGCATATACTGTATTTTACACTGCACATATTACCTAATTGGTGCATCAAATTTTTTTTGTGCCTAAGTGATGTATCATAAGTTTTTATGCATCATCCAATTTCTACACCAAAATTTTTAGTACTTCTAGGCACTACTAAAAAAATGTCCCAAAGAATGTATACAATGGAAGAGGCCAATGCCATTCCGTTACAGAGTCTACTGGCGAGGCTGCCACAGCATTCCTCATGTTCTTCTTGTTGTCCGCTAGTGACTCTGAATGACTCCCAAGGAGGAGTCCCAAGACTGACACCGCAGCTACCCCTGATGATCCCATATGGATGACCACTCCGGACTCTGGGAATTTGTTTTTTTAGGCTTTTTTTCTGATGATTTAATCGATTTAATAGTCATCAATTTGTGCACAGTACAGTTTATTTCCCCAAGTTCCAACTCCTTTTATGCTAGACCCTAAAGTGGACCCCTGTAAATGGGCAGGAAATGGCCAAATTTTGGGGCATTGTATTATATAAGGGATAAGTCAAGACATTCTGTCTTATACTGCAATGTTCCATATGGCCTTAAAGGGGTATCCGAGACTTAAATACTGATGATCTATCCTCTGGACACCTGGGACTCCCTGCTGATCATCAGCTGTTTGAGAAGGCAGCCGCACTAGCGCCACGGCCTTCTTCAGTTTTTCCTAGGCCAAGTGACGACACGTTCATTGGTCACAAGGCCTAGTCGCAGCTGAGCACCACAGAATGGGACTGAGCTGCGATACCAAGCACAGCAGCCATACAATGTACGGCACTGTGTTTGGTAAGCAGGGAGAAGGCCTCAGCTCTCAAGGATCGCTGGTGTCTTCTCAAACTGCTGGTAGGCAGAAGTTCCAGGTGTCATCAGAGGATAGGTCATCAGTATTTAAGTCTCGGAAAACCCTTTTAACCAGGGCACAATTTGAGGCCATATTAAAAATGTTACATTTTAGTGATAATTCGCAATGCCCACCAACAAAACACTTAATCTTTGATTGTTCCTATATGCTTAGGCCCCTTATTGATCATTATAATCAAACCTTTTTCTAATTGCTCACCCCTTCAGAATTTATTTCAGTGGATGAGTCCCTTGTTCACATGGAGGCTGCAATTCAACCAGTACCTGCCAAGCATGGGGGCAAGGAATGGTGTAAAAATGTACAAACTGTGAGACAGTCTATTGGGCTATACTCATAAGTTTAGAATTTATGAAGGGAAAGAAAGCAGAATAGAACCCCCTATACCCCTGGGTTCTGAATAAAGGTTTTATTCAGAAACCTTGCTACCAGAGGGACTGTGGCATGTAGCAAAGGAAAGGAAAGGAAAGTAAAGTAAAGACCTCATGAAATTTTATGAACTTTTCATGAATTTGTTAAATTCAATTTCATGAATTTGGCAAAAATATGACCAGCTAAGGCCAAGTTCACCTCACCGTTTATTTTTCTGTTCTTCTGATCTGTCAGAGGAACAGAAAAATAAAGACAGAAACAATCCTGTATTTTAAGCATCCGTTATGCTCAGCTATTGTCACAAATTTACCTGTCCGGGCTCCAGCGGTGAGCTCTCCGGTTTTGTCGCAACTGCGCCTGGAGAGACATGCTGCTTAGCCACGCCCTCTGGTAATGCGACAGCGTCATTAACTAGAATATGCAATGCTCTTTCTCCCCACAGCGAGCGTGTGCTGGAGGAGTCTAAGCAGTGGGCTGATTGCTCAGCTCTTCTATTTCTGTGTGCTAGTGTTCTGACCAGTGGAGCGCCGAGTCATGACCGAGGTTCTGATCCTGGGACTCAGTGGTCTATTAAAACCTTTTCCTGGCCTTAAACCAGTGTCAGTGATTGTCATTGACTCCCTAGCTGTGCTCCTGGTTCCAGTTCTGTGTGCATTTGGATTACTTCTATTATTAAACTCGGCCGGATTACACTTGCCGGAATGCCGGATTATTTTCTATTGAAATGCATTAATGCCGGATCGGCACCAAGTGTTCCGACAAAACGGATACTGTTTTCCGGTCTGCGCATGCACAGACCTTTAAAAATGCAATGAAAATAAATACCGGATCAGTTTTTCCGGATGACACCGGAGAGACAGATCCGGTGTTTAAATGCATTTGTTAAACGGATCCGCATCTGGATGCATCTACAAATGCTTTCCGTTTGCACACGGATTTCCGGATCCGGCAGGTAGTTCCGGCGACTGAACTGCCTACCGGATCCTCACAACGAAAGTGTGAAAGTACGCTTTAACCACTTTCTGTCTCGTTTTTTGGTACTGTGTTTCTCGTCTGGTTCTGACTTCGGCTTGGCAATTTTTTTTTAAAAGGCTTTATTTAATCGTTTTCTGTAAGTAAAGAACACAGAAGAACAAAATCGGGAAATAAGTCCCGACAACAAAATTAACCAGTGATTACATACATACGTCAGACTAGGCCTGAACATACAATGTCAAGAAAACAACATATCTTCCGGCAATTGAGTAAATGGATAAATACTGTTGTCATCAAAAGAAGTGGGTAAATTAAGCTTCAGTGTCTGACCACATTCATTCACACATTCATACCAGCAGTGGCGCAGCTCCAGACCACACAGTATAGCACATCACACTACAGCCGCATCTGCACTAAGCCATACGCCCCAGACCTTCTCGAATTTCTCGGGAGTGCCCCTGGCCTCATAAGTGAGTTTGTACAGTGATAGTGTATTGTTAACAAGCTGAATCCAGTGTGAGAACTCTGGTTGCTTGGGAGGCTTCCAATTAAGTAAAATGGATTTCCTAGCATAAAACAACAGTAATCTATATAATATCCTTGCATGTTTGGTCGGTATAATCTCATTAATCAGTCCCAGCAAGCAGACTTCAGGCGTTACCACCGCCGGGAATCCCAACTTAGTATTGAGGAAATTATGCACGTCAGTCCAGAATTTGGACCTCACTGGGCAATCCCAAACCATATGCATCAAGGTACCTCTGCTAGCATTGCAGCAAGTACAAATATCAGGGGTAAGTTTACGCATACGCACTAATCGTACTGGGGTAAGCGGCTTGGCAATTTGACTTTCGACTTGGTACTTAATTGTCCGCTCGGTCATGACTAGTGTTGATCGCGAATATTCTAATCGCAAATTTTTTTTGCGAATACTGGCACTTCGAGAATTTGTGAAAATCTAGAAGATAGTACTATATATTCGTAATCGCGAATATTCTAGTACTATAAACGTGCAGGTAAGTACTGCCCTCACTGTAATGCTGTAGCCATGGTGGTTACTGGCATTACAGTAATTGGCTGGCCGGAAAGCGTCATCGGGTGCTATATCCAAAAGAAATCCCAGCAGTCGTGTCTTGTATTCAGGGCCGGTTCTAGGTCAAATGGGGCCCTGGGGCGAAAAACAATAAGGGCCCCCTCATGGCAGCACACTTCCCTCCCCTCATGGCAGCACACTCCCCCCCTCATGGCAATACACTCCTCCCCCCCCCTCATGGCAGCACAGTTCCCTCCCTCCCTCCCTCCCCCCCTCATGGCAGCACACTTCCCTCCCTCCCTCCCACATGGCAGCACACTTCCCTCCCTCCCTCCCCCCCTCATGGCAGCACACTTCCCTCCCTCCCCCTCATGGCAGCACACTTCCCTTCCTCCCTCCCCCTCATGGCAGCACACTTCCCTCCCTCCCTCCCCCTCATGGCAGCACACTTCCCTCCCCCCCAGGCACATTTCTCCAACTCCAACATGGGCCAGTGGCAGATGGGATCTAGTTGTTATCTTTTCCTACCTGTTGGAAGTTGGCTCAGGCTGTGTGTGGGCCTTCCCTGGCAGAGACTGAGTCTGTGGCTGGCTGGAGCCTAGCGCTCGCTCCTTCCTTCTTCTCTCTGGGGGCGGAGCTCAGTGGCAACGTCAAACACGAAGACGTGCCTGTGCGGCAGCTACTCTCCAGCAGCCACTGCTCTCTTAAAGAGACAGGCAGGCTGAGGCAGCAGAGCGTAGCTCACAGCGGCCGCGGGCCCCGCCCCCTCCTCACTCTTTTCCATTAGTCCATGTGCGCTTTCAGCGCTGTTAGCCGGCCGGCGGCCGCAGCAAAGTAGTAGACAGTCTAGTTAGTTTGCGGACCGGCGCCGGGGGCCCCTAAGGACTCGGGGCCCGGGGGCAATTGCCCCCTTGCCTCTATGGAAGCGCCGGCCCTGCTTGTATTATCGTGATGTTCTATTACATAAAATCAATGTGTCCTAGAGCCAGGACGCGTTTCGGCAAGCATGCTTTTATCAACAGCTGATAAAGGCATGCTTCCCGAAACACGTCCTGGCTTTAGGGCACATTGATTTGATGTAATAAAACATCACGATTATACAAGACACGACTGCTGGGATTTCTTTTGGATTTCAAGTGGAGATTGCTTCTATCCCGTGCAGCGTGCACTGAGTGAGTGACGGCTGATTCTTTAATCGGGTGCTATATAGCTTAGGAGAGCTGTGCATAGGAAGAGACAGAAACTGTAGGGAGTGATATTGGACTATTTTATTAGAAACACTATTCAGAGATCCAGAAGTCCTTTTTAAGGACTATTGTGTGTGGCAGCAGCAATATATATTTTTAGCGCAACCTGAGCTAAAATGCGAAAACTTTACAGACCCAAAAGTCCTTTTATGGACTATTGTGTGTGGCAGCAGCAATATATTTTTTTAGCTCATCCTGCACTAAATAGCGTCTAATAGGCTGCTGCGGACAGTTCAATTATCTGCGCCTCATCTCCTATGTAAAATGTGCGCAGAGGCCGTGGCCCTGGGCGCGTTGAAACTGTGCCTTCTGCCAGAGCACAAGAAAAACAATCATCCACGATACCTAGCTTCATGTCCCAGTTTGGAGGGCGGCGCAGGACACCACTCTTGAAGTTAGACCAGTGAGACCAGGTGGTCGGTTGAATTGCAGCAGATAATGCTTCCAGTCGGTTAAGCATCACCCTGTCTTCCACCAAGTACAGTTTTAGTAGCCAGGAGGCTGGTCAACACAATACTCACCCTGATCCTCCTTCCTCCCACCATGGAGAGTCTGGACAAGCAAGTGATCCCACAATCGGATATTCTGAGGACCTCTTTTCACGCTTGAAGAGGGTCAGATCTTGTGCCCTGATTCTAAACCTCTTGGGCATCCACAGTCACAAGAAGATGATGGTGGGGAACGGCAATTACTGTTTAATGAGGTGGATGATGATGAGACACAGTTGCCAATAAGTCAACGGCAATTACTGTCTCCGTAGCTTGATGTCGGTGGCCGTCCCGCGTTAAGCAGTCCCCAGCAGCCTGCCTTACACCAACATGTGTCCCGTAACATCACACGTGCCCTGACCAACGCAGTTACTGGGAAGGTCCACTTAACCACGGACACATGGACCAGTGCATTCGGCCAGGAACGCTACATTTCCCTGACGGCACACTGGGTGAACGTTGTGGAGGCCGAGAGCGAGTCATATCCTGGGATGGCAGAGGTGCTACCGATGTCAAGGATTGCGGGCCCTACTTCCATCAGGATTTCCGCCACCACCTACCTTAGTGGCTACAATCACCCCCCCCACCTTCTCCTCCTCTACTTCAACTTCCACGTCTGAATTCTCATCTTGCAGCACCAGTCAGCCATCAGTCATTAGCTGGAAGCAGTGTAGCACTGCAGTGGGGAAGCGGCAACAGGCCGCGCTGAAACTAATTTGCCTAGGTGACAAACAGCACACCGCCGGAGAGTTGTGGCAGGGTATAAGGGACCAGACTGAGCTGTGGCTCTCGCCACTCAACCTACAACCAGGCATGGTTGTGTCTGATAATGGCGGTAACTTTGTGGCGGCTTTGATGCTCGGCAAGCTCACACACAACCCATGCCTAGCCCACAAACTTCGTGGTTCAGCGGTTTCTCAAAACCTACCCCCATTTGCCTGAGCTACTGGTAAAGGTACGCCGCGTGTGTGCACATTTCGGCAAGTCATCCACAGCTTCAGCCGGTCTATCAACGCAGCAGCAGCACTTGAAATTGCCACCTCACCTGCTGTTGCGCGACATGAGCACACGCTGGATCTCGATGTAGCACATGTTGGTCAGCCTTTGTGAGCAGCAAAGGGCAGTAGTGAAATACGAGCTGCAACATGGTTGTCTACTTTCCAGCCGGCTTCTGCTATTCACAAGTGAGGAGCGGGCATGGATGTCTGACCTCTGTGAGGTTTTAAGAAACTTTGAGGAATCAACACAGATGGTGAGCTGCAATAACGCTATTATCAGCATAACCATCGCACTTCTGTGTCTACTCAAACGCTCGCTGCTCACAATTAAGGACAACGCTTTGCATGTGGAAGAGGTGAAAATGGGGAAGACATTACACAGGGTGATAGCCAGACCACTCTCAGTTCGTCTTCTCAGCACGAATTGGATGATGAAGAGGAGGAAAAAGAGGAGCAGGAAACGGTTGCCTCCGCTACAGAGGGTAGTACCCATGGAAGTTTAATTCTATCTGTTCAGCGCAGGTGGGCAGAAGAGGAGGAAGAGGGTGAGGAGATTGAGAGTCATCCTCCTGATGACGACAGCGAACTCTTGCCTGTTGGTACTCTGGCACACATGGCTGACTTCATGTTAAGCTGCCTTTCCCGCAACCCGCGTGTTATACGCATTTTATAATGTACTGAATATACTGTATTCCCATGGATTCCACCACAAAATGTGTTGTTTATAATGTACTGAATATACTGTATTCCCATGAACCCCTTCCACCACAAAAAAGGCTATATGGTTGAATCTTCCTTTTCTCATCCTCCTCCTCCTCCTCTTCCATCATATCAACATGCTTATTCGTTGTATATAATGCCCTCGCATACAATGTTTTACAGGGTCAGCTCACCTGCAGGCCCTCGCATATAATTTTTTAGATGGTCAGCTCACCAGCAGGCCCTCACCTACAATCTTTTACACGGTCAGCTCACCTGCAGGCCCTCACATATAATGTTTTACAGGGTCAGCTCACGGGCAGGCCCTCACCTACAACCTTTTAGAGGATCAGCTCCCCAGCAGGCCCTCACCTACAATCTTTTACAGGGTCAGCTCACCTGCAGGCCCTCGCATAAAATGTTTTACAAGGTCAGCTCACCTGCAGCCCCTCATGTATAATTTTTTAGAGGGACAGCTCAGCTACAGGCCCTCGCATATAATGTTTTACACCCGTTCCAACATAGAAAAGAGTATATGGTTAAATCTTCATTTTCTCATCCTCCTCCTCCTCTTCCATCATATCAACATGTTTATTTGTTGCATATAATGCCCTTGCATACAATGTTTTACAGGGTCAGCTCACCTGCAGGCCCTCGCATATAATTTTTTAGAGGGTCAGCTCACCTGCAGGCCCTCATCTACAACCTTTTAGAGGGTCAGCTCACCAGCAGGACCTCACCTACAATCTTTTACAGAGTCAGCTCACCTGCAGGCCCTCGCATATAATGTTTTACAGGGTCAGCTCACCTGCAGGCCCTCACCTACAACCTTTTAGAGGGTCAGCTCATCAGCAGGCCCTCACCTACAATCTTTTACAGGGTCAGCTCACCAGCAGTCTTACTATCCAAGAGTCTGGTCAATATAATACTCACCCTGACGGCACACTGGGTGAACGTTGTGGAGGCCAGGAGCGAGTCGGCTGCTGGCACCAGACTTGCCCTCCAATAGATCCTTGTTAAAGTATTTAAAGTTTACTCATTCCAATTACAGGGCCTAGAAAGAGTCCTGTATTGTTATTTTTCGTCGCTACCTCCCCGAGTCGGGAGTGGGTAATTTGCATGCCTTCTGCCTTCCTTGTATGTGATAGCCGTTTCTCAGGCTTCCTCTCCGAAATCGAACCCTGATTCCCCGTTACCTGTGGTCAGCATGGTAGGTGCAGAAAGTCGAATCGAAAGTTGATAGGGCAGACATCCGAATGGATCACCAAAGTGGCAGCAGACCCTCGACCATAATGTTTTCGATGGTCAGATCACCAGCAGGCACTCGCCCATAATTTTTTCAATGGTCAGCTAAGCAGCAGGCACTCGCCCATAATTTTTTCAATAGTCAGCTCAGCAGCAGGCCCTCAACCCTAATGTTTTAGATGGTCAGATCAGCAGCAGGCCCTCGCCCATAATTTTTTTATGGTCAGCTCAGCAGCAGGCCCTCACCTACAATCTTTTACAGGGTCAGGTCACCTGCAGGCCTTTGCAAATAATGTTTTACAGGTTCAGCTCACCTGCAAGCCCTCGCATATAATTTTTTAGAGGGTCAGCTCACCAGCAGGCCCTCACCTACAATCTTTTACAGGGTCAGCTCACCTGCAGGCCCTCGCATATAATGTTTTACAGGGTCAGCTCACCTGCAGGCCCTCGCCTACAACCTTTTAGAGGGTCAGCTCACCTGCAGGCCCTTTCATATAATGTTTTACAGGGTCAGCTCACCTGCAGGCCCTCGCATATAATGTTTTACAGGGTCAGCTCACCTGCAGGCCCTCACCTACAATCTTTTACAGGGTCAGCTCACCTGCAGGCCCTCACCTACAATCTTTTACAGTGTCAGCTCACTAGCAGGCCCTCACCTACAATCTTTTAGAGGGTCAGCTCACCATCATTTTTTAGGGGTGTGTATGATGCCCTCCTTTATATGTAACGAAGGGTGTATTAGAGTGCCGATTCCTTGTAATTTTTGGCAGCCCTTTCACTTGCAGTGCATAGGTTTTATTAGTGTAGGAGTCGCACTACATGAACAATTGTACCACAATGTGAATAAGGCCCTCCTTTATGTGATATACAGGTTGTATCAGAGTGCCTCTTGCTTGTAATTTTTGGCAGCACTTTATATACAAGTAAATATACAGGAAAGAATGTTTCCTAACAATTTTTCCTCTAAAATCGATTTTATATTTGGTTTTGTGCGTATTATTGTCAGTCTGTAAAAGTGGGGTACTACTCGGACAACATTGTTTCCAGCAGCGACCTGGGAGTCCAAGATGCATCCAGAGATCTTCCCAATGCTGTTCCTCAACCATTTCGGTGGTGTTTCCGCAATTTCTGAACTTTTTCTATGAACCAGACACCCTCCTCTCTTCAGAGCAGGCGGTGCCTGGTTTATTGCTCGGGTTCTCCCATTGACTTCCATTCTACTTAGGTGCTCTGTAGAGCTTGCAAGCATCTCTATGTGTTCAGCCCTAACACTTGGGTGCTTGATCAACACTAGAAAGTTGCCTACCCCTTACTATATAGGAAACTCCCCAGCAGCTATTTTCTGCTGTTCCTTGCAGTTCTGAGAGAGAGAGCAGTGACATTGCTATGCTCTGTGCTTTCATCTGGATCCTTATTCAATTACATTAGATAGTTCGTTAGCTTTTATATATAATACAGATAGTTAGTGGGAGTGGGTCAGTGTAGGTTAGATAGTGATATAGTGTCCCTGATAGGTTCCAGTGCAGGGTGTTAGGTAGTGTGATAGGAATTACTGTGCACACACACGCTACATACATAGTGCTGTGATGTCACAACAATACTTAGTGCACCAATTAGTAATATATACTCAGACCTGATAAAATGGGAAGTTGCATGTACTGCCCAAAAAAAACTGTGCATCATTAGTGTCAATTTGCGCAATCGTGAAAATAATGACTGGAGATCGCAGATTCTAGAATTAATTGTGAATATTATGCAAAAAAAATTCAAAATATAGAGAAAACTATATTCATCACTAGTCATGACGCCTTTTTGTACAACTCTGTCTCTGTGTTGTTCTGTGTGCGTATATATCTAGCACTTTAGCAGAATAGGGAACGCTGAATAGTTGCAGAATTGCCACCTAGGGCTTGCTCTGAAAATAGGCAGGGAAAGCGGGCAGGGTTCCAGTTAGAGGTCACTGTCTATTCCTGGCTGCTGTGGTTACAGTTATGCACATTTATGCATCTGTTTTAGCCATTTCCATCTGAGATCCATTATTTTAGCCCTGCGTGCTGGCTAACATCCATTGTACACAGAAAGTAGATGAGAATCTGCTTCCTAACCTTCTCCTACTCATTCAGTCCCCTAGGTGGTCTTAAGTGAAAAATAAAGGACAACATTTTTTTTCAAAACATAAAAAATGAAACAACATAAAAATTCAAATCACCTCCCCTTCCCTATATTAAAATTAAATAAACAATAAAAAAGATAATTGGCATACATTGGCTAGCAATTATACAGTCTAATCCAGGAGTTAGTGGCCTGATGGTTCCACTGCAGCGAAGTCCAGATAGCTGTACATGGGTTAAAGGGTCTCATGGATTTTTTGCAGGGACGTGCACAGACATTTTGAAGGGCAGGGGCTTAAATAAAAAAAAAGGGCACTTGTCACATGACGTAGCAGACATGCGTCACGCACGTCCAGCCCCTGCGCTAGCCTTAAAGGACCCTGTCCCTGTAACCCTGCACTGGTGAGTGGGCAGACTGTTGAATAAATTGTATCGGTGAATAAATTGCGCTGCCGCCGGCGGGATGGACCACATACCTCTTACATCCAGGGACATCTCCTGTCATGTAGATCTTCACTTTCCTCTTCTCCTTCGTCTGACCCAAACCACCATGGCAAATTCTTTCAGTCACATCTCGCCTCTACTGAGTTTGTAATACAGACACAGTCAGATTTCTCAATGTTTCCATCACCCTCCCCATCCTGGTGTCCCGACAATGTCATCCTGCTGCCACTTTCAATACTGCGCCCATGGTGTTCCCCAATGTTCCAGGTACTATACTGCTGAAAAAATAGTGACCCTTATAGACATAATTGGGGTCATTTATCAAACTGGTGTAAAAGACAAGTGGATTTCCAAAAGAGCTGTCAAAAATGAATGGTGAAATCTGATTGGCTGCTATGGGCGACTAAGCCAGTTCTACTTTACACTAGTTTGATAAAATACCCCAAAAATCCCTGTGTCCACAGCAGCTATAATGTCTCCCAGAGTGTCCCAGTAATAACACCCTATATTGTGCTCCAGGTAGTATTCCCTGTATAGTGTCCACATAAATAATTGAATTGCCCCTACAGTGCCTCCCCTAGAGCAACACCCCCATATAGTTATTTCCCCCACACTGCCCCCCATAGTAATCAGCCCATAGTAATTTGCCCCCACACAGTAATTTCCCCCACGTAGTAATTGGTCCCCAAACTGCCCCACACAGTAATTTGTCCCCACACTGCCCCCACACAGTAATTTGTCCCCACACTGCCCCCACACAGTAATTGCTCCCACACAGTAATTTCCCCACACTGCCACTACAAAGTAATTTCCCCACACAGTAATTTGTCCCCACACTACCCCCCACAGTAATTTGTCCCCACACTGCTCCCCACAGTAATTTGTCCCCACACTGCCCCCACAAAGTAGTTTCCCCACACAGTAATTTGTCCCCACACTGCCCCACATAGTAATTTTTCTCCACACTGCCCCCACAGTAATTTGTCTCCACACTGCCCCCACAGTAATTTGTCCCCACACTGCCCCCACAGTAATTTGTCCCCACACTGCCCCCACAGTAATTTGTCCCCACACTGCCCCCACACGGTAATTTGTCCCCACACTGCCACCACAAAGTAATTTCCCACACACAGTAATTTGTCCCCACACTACCCCCCACAATAATTTGTCCCCACACTGCTCCCCACAGTAATTTGTCCCCACACTGCCCCTACAAAGTAGTTTCCCCACACAGTAATTTGTCCCCACACTGCCCCACGCAGTGATTTTTCGCCACACTGCCCCCTACAGTAATTTGTCCCCACACTGCCCCCCACAGTAATTTGTCCCCACACTGCCCCCCACAGCAGCCAGAACAGAGTCAGACAACAATACAACCCAGTCACTCAAGTCAGCACAAGCACACACAGCAGGAAACTGTCATCGACATCATTCTTCCCTCAAGAGTCACTGTTCTGTTCCCTCCTCTGACTCACTTCACTTCACTGGGATCCGGATTCCTGGCGGGCGGTGAGGCGACGAGGCGGCTTGTCTTGACAGCAGGGGCAGGGCGGGTGGACGCATACAGCCAGGCAGCTCTTCTTCTCTGCTCAGAAGACTGCCTGTGCGCGCCGCCCGCACCACGTGACTTGCCGGCGGGTCTGGACTTGATAGAAGTTTACTGCGCCGCACAGGACACCTGACAGTGAGCGCCTACATCTAAACCGGGTGGGAGGGGCCGAGCGAATGCGCATTATGAAAAAAAAAGTTATAAAAAAAATGTCAGTGAGCTGAGGGCATTTAAAGGGACAGATGATGAAGGGGGCAGGGGCTCAAGCCCCCTTTCATCCCTATGTGTGCACGTCCATGATTTTTTGTATGATCCCTTAGGGAGCTTTCTTTTTTGTCTGTAATGCTTCAAATTGTTACCTTTTTACAAATCAACCAATGGATTGTGAGGTGTTTTAACAAAGATCAATGTTTATATCCTCATAGTATCCATCTGGAAGAATTTCATAGTCTGAATATATGAGATCCCCAATAGCTTATACCAGACATTGCAGACTAAAAATATATGATTAAGAGATTTGCAGTCTATGAGGTAAATGTGATCTAAGGAACAGAATTTAAATTATGTTTAATCACTATTGTTACTATATCAACACCCTTAGGAGTAGCCCAAAGTCAAGTCTGTTGCTTGACACTGTGGCTTACACACCCACTATCGTAACACTGTGGCACTTATTGTTGTCACAAATAAAATATATGTATTTGTAGTGCTGTCCATTGATATGGGATGATATATATAATCTAACCTGTAACAGTGTATATGCCATATATAAGCTAGACTTGTTTTCTCAATTTTTACAAGGTAGAAAATGTTCTTCCACCATTACTATTCACAGATGAATCTGCACCAGACAATGTCTACGTCTGTTCCTATTATGTATGTTAATACATCAGCCATCTAAACGTGTACAGCATGTTCCATTATTCACTACTTAGTAGCAACTAACCAAGAAATGTATTGTTTCTTTTTCAGAATATAATGTGGCCTCAGGTTTTCATTGGTATATTAGTAAATATCATTAATGCAGTGGCCAATGCAATTTTAATTTATGTTCTGAAGATGGGAGTGGAGTAAGTTATCATTTTTTAAAATTGGTATAACAGACATAACAGAGAGTAAAAATGCATTCAAGATAATGTGTTGAGAGGATGCAATGTCCTATTTCACAAAACAAAAATGAGCTGAAAAATGTAGAAAACCAGCATAGTTGCATAATTTGTAAGGTTGGAAATGCGTTTAGTACATTATGCTAGTGTACATTCATACATACTTTATATATAAAGCAAATATCCAATTGGGAACGCTAAAAATAAACAAACAAAATAATTTTTATTTGATAATCACTTTAAAATTACCAAACAGACAAAGGGAAGGAGAGAGAAAAATACACAAAAAGGTGTGGAGACATTGTGGTCCCTAGTAACCAAGAGATCAAGTCGGGAAAGATCCGTGTCACATGGTACCAGCATTCAATATCTGGCTTATTATTTCAGCCCAATGTTGAGGTGGCTGTTTATTGTACATGTGACATCAATGTCTCCCAGCTCTTGGTTTGTTGCGGACCAGATGCCAATTTGCAAGAGGTCCCATCTATGTTAGCTTCAGCCGACCTGTATGTTACAGCTATAATGTGAAGTAAATCGGGCTGAATGACTTAAGGTTTATTCATACACCCGTGTGTGATCCCCGCGCCTCTCATAACCCCGTGCCACTTAAGGTTTCCTCATTAAAGTTTCCTAATAAGGTCTCTTCAGACCTCCGTTTGTTTGCGCATGCGCTGAATTGCGCTGAATACCAGTTTCTGCGTAGTGCGCTTGCGCCGAAGAACACACCCACTTAAATCAGCTGACTTAAGGTTTAGTTATAACTTAAGGTTTATTCATAGAACACCGGCTAAGCTGTCCCTGCTGTTTCAACTCATTACTACCTGCCTAAACTACAGAACATCTTCACAGGCTCGACGCGTTTCTCATCACTTGTCATCAGGAGTCCTTAATTAGTTTGTACAGTGTAGCGTGTAACAAATCAGTACAGTGCGCTCCCTCCACGTGTCAGGAGGCAGCGCTCCGGCGTTAGAATGGCCGTGAAACGGCCGCCAAATGCAGGGGATTAAAAACCCTAAGTACCTCCCCCTGAAGAGGTGTGACTGACAGCCCCCCGTACCACATGATCGGGGTGCCGTTTTCTGACCTCCCATCTTATGTTAAATAATTGTGGACACGGGCTCATACTAGGAAGTGGTCATCAAAAAACTACCGATAAAATAAAAGGGACCCTGAGGCGGATTATGAAATATCAATCTATTATTGAGGAATCAATTGCTTGGTATGTGAGATTAATAAAGGTCTTGAAAGTCGCCGATACCCTTATGACCTATGATTGGCAATAGAGGTAACAGTGATGTGACCTTAGCAACACAGTGTCAATTAATGCTCCATGAAAGATACATTGAAGCGCTGTTAGGAACACAGGGATGCTCGATCGCATCCACACTGCATAATTGTCAGCATATGCAGCGGAGAGGCGCTCAATTGATTTGGCACAGTATTGAGAACATACCGAATGAAGAACGATGTCCGCCTGCAATATCCCTTGTCCTGGCCACTGCTGCAGCCTGGCGAACACAGGCCAAACCATCTTCTGTATCGTACCCATGGGCTTAGCTATAGGGGATGCAGAGGTAGCAGTCGCTACCGGGCCCAGGAGCCTGAGGGGGCCCAAAGTCCCTTGTGCCACATAAGAAGACACACAAAGCACTGAGAGAAGGGGGGCCCATGCTGAACTCTTGCACCAGGGCCCATGAGCCGTTAGCTACGCTCCTGATCGTACCCATCTAATGCGCGCTACATCTCTGCTGTGTCCCTGCCACCAGCTCCGGTTACCAGAGCTGATCGGCACTGACGTGGATGCAGGTAAAAAGACACTGGAATTAATCGTCCCTATGGTATGAGAACAGGGACAAACATTGTTCTTATGAACCCCTGGCATGGATGCAGGTAAAAGGACACAGGACTGACGTAGATGCGGATAAAAGGACACTGGAATATTTGTCCTTATGGTGTAAAAACAGGGACAAAAATTGTTCTTATAAGCCCCTCCTGTCCATCAAATCCAGTACCTCACTACCAGTGCATCTTTTTATGCTTAAGGGATTTGTTCCTATGAGGTAGGAGAGTATTCGCGGTACGTGCTGTTACTGTATTGCAGACAGAGAATCATAGGTATAATCTGTCTGTTGGGGGTAAGACTTCTCCCCCTGTGCCAGTTGAAGCAAGGGCACACTAACTATATCAGACATGAATGTACCTCATAACGATCAATGTCTGCAGACAATTTGATGTGTCATTCTTGAACAGCACACCCGTAACGTGCACTCTAAGGGATGCATACCCTGATCTCCCAACCATAATTTGTGACAACTGATGATGAAACAGACACATCCCTCCTCTGTTGTCAGGGGTCTGATAGGGATGCAAGGGTTGCATCCTTATTAGACCCCTGAAGTCTTACCCCCAATGTCTGTTTGGTAATTTTAAAGTGATTATCAAATAAAAATAATTTTTTTTGTTTATTTTTAGCGTTCCATATTGGATATTTGCTTTGAATCATAAATAGAGTTACGCATACCTGGTTTTTGGGCTAATCTAGTCTGTGGTGGTAATTTATACTTTATATATACTCTGAGAAAGGTTTAGTAAACAACTGTAATCTAAATGTTAATAGTTTGACAAATAACATGTAATAGATAATTTAGGGAATGTACTGTAATGCTGTGGCTGATTTAGTAGACAATGGGCCCTTGGCTATTCTTAAAACTTGGCCCCCATCTCTTCCTCACTACCATGCTGAAGCTATAGTGGATACTTCACAATAACGGTCCCTACAGGAGTGTAACACACCCTAAACTGAATTTGGGTGCCCTCCAATCTTACATAAACAATACTAATCAAAGATTCTCATCAAAAACAAATTTTTATTCATTAATTTACCATAAAATACTTATGTCACATGAATAAAAAACTATGGGACAAGAACAGATGCAGAATACCCTCCCACAATATTATAAGCCATACATATTAATCAATACAATAAAAGTCTCAAACAGATATGCTATAGCCCATGCTAAATCTATACACCGCAGTAACCCACAAAGAAACGTCACAGTGGTTAATTAATACATATTCAGACACATCTGGTATACCATACCTGACTAACACTGCGGCAGCCTTCTATTAATGCCCGCAAAACAATGCGTGGCTAATGGCAATGTCTAACTGCAAGGCCCTAACATTTGGTAACCAAAACATCCATAAGTTAGAGGCTATTAGCCTTACTTAACAAAATCGTGTGGCAGGGAGAGTACGGGCGCTCCTTGACGCGTATTCAGCTTCCTCAGGAGGAGTGTATCATAGCTATAGTGGACATCAGGGAGTACACAGATCTCCATTATAGCAAAGCTAAGCATGCTCCCTTCTATGCCACCAGTTTTCACTTCCTTTAAAGACTCCCAGGCAATGCAGAACGCTAAGTGTAACATAATAAGGTCACCTTCAGCCTCACCCATGCCCAGATGTGCCACTCCTATTTCCTTCAGGCTGGGTACAGACTTGCGCGTATTTGATACGCGTGTAAAACACGCGTTTCTGTCGCGCGTATTACAGCGCGTTTTTGGAAATAGGAAACGCGCGTCGCACGCGCGTTCGTGTGATTGACCACTCTGGCGTCAATCACAATACGCGCGACAAAACGCCCCAAAGAAGCTCCTGTACTTCTCTGGGCGTAGGGCGTTTTACAGCGCGTTCGTACGCGCTGTAAAACGCTCAGGTGAGAACCATGCCTATAGGAAAACATGGGTTTTCGCCTGATGAGCGTTTTACAGCGCGTAGGAACTCGCTGTAAAACGCTCAGGTGTGAACCCAGGGTCAATGATCACAGCTCAGCTGCCGGCCCTCCCCAGCAGGCAGTATACTGTTACACATTGTGCTTGCTGTGCAGTGTGTGACAGATATCATGCTGCTTCTGGGGAGTGTAATTAATGGCTGGCTTCTTGTAAACAAAAAAAAAAGACACAAAAAAGAAGCAATATATAAATAAACACATAACAACATACCTATTTATTCCTATTATTATCTCATAATCAACATATATCTCGAAAGGTTCCTATATTTGACATACAAGACCTTAAGTAAACCTTGAAATATAATCTTAAAATGGGCAATATAATAAATTGCTCATATACTGTTTGTATTGTGATTTTTTATTTTATTTTTTTCTATTGGTTCCGTGTGCGGAGCTCTCACACTTTTTGGAACAAAGTTATGCTCCACAGTGATATTACAAATAGTTGCACAATATCTTGTGTGTTGTTATCTTGTAATATATTGGTTATCAGGCAGTAGTCTTGTTATTGCCACTTTTTGTGTTGTATTCCCTCTTCACTGGATGGATGAATACATAGTGTGTTCATTCATTATTTCAATCAGTGCTTAAATTGGATAACATGCAGTACTTTTTCGCTTACCAGACTCCCAACATATAGTGCGATGTCACTGGTATCACGGTACATATGTATTAATATCTCTCCCGTACAGCTGCGGATGTCTTGTGCTGCTGATTCCCGTAGTTGGTCTGCGCGTTGGTGTCATGGCCTGTTGCATGCAGGGGCAGTATCACGGCCTATGTTGTGTGTGCTGTGACATGGTTGCCACTCATGCAGTTGCGGCAACGTGTTGTTTCTGCATGTGTGCGCGATTTTTCCTTTTTGTTGTTTGCCTTCCCTTTCTGGTGAACACGGGGTTAATATGGGTGCTAGGTGTGGGTGTGATAGCTTTGGGCTATTTAGCTTCTGCTGGTAGCCTGAAGTTCAGTCTCCCTCCAGCCTTTGTGTGTGCTGGTGGTTTGCTGTTGCTGGATATACCATCGGTCCAGTGTGGGCCATCCTAGTTGTCATCAATGTCATCCCGCTGTTTCCTTCCCTTCCTAACCTTTAATGTTTGGTGTGGGTTATGTTCAGGGGGTATGTATGTCTAGTTTGATGTTACATGTCTGGTGGTGTTTTGCGTCCAGCATGTTTGCTAGATATTCCCCTGTCTTACGTTGTGTCCTCCGGAAGGGGGTCTCTCATTCCCCGAAGGGGGAACCACTTGTCCGTATTCAGCTATGTGGATTCTGGATTCCTGTATGTGTGTATTTGCTGTGTCCTTATGGTGTTTGGACATCAGCTCTTGTGCACGGGTTCCAGACAGTCTGCCTGTGGCAGGTAAGTGTGTTTTAGCCGTCCCTTACCTGCCTATTCCATATGCTACATACTGTTTCCTTTCCTCATAGCTTGGCCGGTGGAGACTCCTGTGCGTCCCTGTTGTGGAGGAGCAGGTCATCTCTACCCTGCTCCTTGCCCAGGGATTCCTTGAGAATTAGTAGGGCCCGAGGCTCGTGGGTATGTGCCCTCCTACCATCTTGGTTGGATCATATGGTTAGGAGTCAAGGTGAGAATTAGGGACGCTGTAGGAGGTGACCTGCTCCCTTTTCCCTGTTTCCTGGCCTTGTTATAGGCAACTTTATATGGTGGGGAATTTCCCTCACCCCCCACCGTGACAGTTGGTGCCGGCACTTATTTCACCGCACATGCGAGTTGAGAGTTCCGGGACACTGATTGTGTTGAGGGCTTTTCCAGCACAGATTATCTTTAGTAGCAATGCAATTTTTCCTGCTGCTGCAAGTTCCTTATATCGCTGTGTTCAGATGTTTGACACACGCGTTTCGAAACCTTACTGGTTTCTTCCTCAGTGGTCAGAAAGTTGCATAAAAGACGAGCGACAAAATCAATCTTTATATTGGCTTGTCCTGAGCTAAAGAAAACCTGTATCGGACTTGATCAGACTAATGCCTTAATGTACAACCTGGACCGGATCGTATATTCACAGCCATCATTTATATACTATGCAGACAATGCAGTAAATGTATTTAAAACATATCTACTTGAAATAAAATTATACACTAATTCTTATATCACCATTTGACCATAAACAATTCTCACCATATAATACTCTTCTATATACTCATAGTGATTATGTTTGTGGATATTTGATGATTTATCCTTTATAAAGCTTTTGTGTTCCATATTTCTACAGGAACTATGCATTTATACCACCTACATATCATATGTTTTTATATATTTTTATTAAATGTCTTTTTTGTATTTAGAGGAGTGGAATAATATTATATGTAGGAGGTATACATATTACAAAGCTGTCTGACTACAGCCACCACTAGGGGGAGCTCAGGGCATAGAACCAGAAGCATGGTCTGCCTTCATTGAAAGTATGCCACTGGTCAACACCACCTTTTTGTGCTTTTCCACATTAATAAAATGCAGATTTTACAAAGACTTTGCTGCACCTTGGATTTCACTCTATGTATTAGAAAAGGTGAATTCCATGGAGTGAAACCTGCAGTATAAATTTGACATGCTGTGGATTTAAAATCTGGTCTATATGTCAATTTCCATGCAGATTTATTATGCAGCATGTGGAATGCAATTTGCTGCTGGTGTAAAATGCTGCAGATTTTCTGCCCACAATTCCACAGCATATATGCCTCATGTAGGTGCACCCTTATAACCCCCAGAACAGAACCACCTTAACAAATAAGATAATGAAACAGTACTGACTAGACCCCCTAAATAATTAGAGACCCCATAAATTAATACCAACCCAGGCCAGACCCCCTGAATGGGTAAAGATCCCAAATCAGACCCCACTAAATCTAGACCCTGGGATGACCCCCTAAATAAATACAGCCCAGAACCTATGTTCTACTTAAAGAGGACCTTTCACCACTCCTGACATGCCTGTTTTAATAGCTTCATGCATTCCCTATTTAATAACAGTTCTGGAATATTTATTCTTATGACTCTATATTGTGCCATTCCTTTATTATTTCAATTAGAAGTTCTGAATGAATTGCTAGCAGTCTGCAGTAAGGGTACAGAGGAGTGGTAACCAGTTTCCAGTGTGTACCTGCACAGTCTCACTCTTCCAGTCATTCCTCTCTTTGTCAGACTGTGCAGGGACACACCCTAACTGGTTACCTCCCCTCTGTACCCTTACTGCAGACTGCTAGCAATAAATGATAACTTCTAGTAAAGGAATGTCACAACATAGAGCCATAAGAATAGATGCTCCAGAATTGTTATTACATGGGGAAGTAGCTATTAAAACATGCATGTGAGGAGTGGTGAAAGGTCCTTTTTAATCCTCTGCTGATTTAGGTTGACATTCTTGCAGATTATCCAGCTGTGACATACTGGCCATTTGTTAGTGTAAGCTCCATACAAAGCAATATGTCAGCCACTGAAAATGAAATTTTCAGTAATTGTAGTTTAGCAACCTGTCCTGCAGTGCTTGCTTTGCAGATTTGTTTTGTGTTTTTGTTGGAAAAAAACTAACTTCAGTGAAAACAGCAACTCCTCAAATGAATGGGATGCAACCTGTGTCTGCCATTCTTGTATTCTACAAATGGACTTGTTAGTAGGGTAAAGAATTTAATATAAAGAGTACCTATTGTTGCAAAAAAACCATACCGACTAAGATATATCGAAGAAATAATGGACCTAATTTATAACTTGGCAGTGTGCTGCTCAGAATTGAAATTAGGCTATCCACCGGCATCATCTGTGAGAATGTCACCTCAATCAGGGCTCTGCAAGAGAGAATTATTAAAGAATGCACCATGTAATGTCTCTAACCCCTGTATGTTTGATATGCACATGTGCGGAATATTATGACAGGTTGGGTGACAGTGGTATGAAGTCGCTATGATGCCCACAGGAAAATGTATCTTGGTGGACAGATTCTGAGCCAAGCACTGACCTCGTAAAACTTGGTGGTAAAAGTCCATTAGCATACACACTAGCCTTGTCCTGACATCACATGCAGGGGGGCTAGTGGAGGCAGCTGCAGTCCTTCTTAAGGTGTATGTGTCACTGTAGCATGTTGTCAATTCTTTGCGGGACAAATTGTTTGATGAACTGGCCGACTTTCCTGTTACCCCCAGGCAACCGGACTTCTACGGTCTTGTAATGTATTAAGTTCAGTTTCTTTTATCCATTTTATTTTCAAACTCTTATTTTTTGCATTGTAGTTGTAATTCCTTGTATTTTTACCTTGTTATAACAGTATTTTTTTTACGCACTGTCCTTTACATATTAAAACTTCACTTTAATAAGAGCTTTCTTGTGTTCTAAATGATTCCATGACCTCAGAAGAAGCATTTTGTATATTGGTGTAGTAACCGTGTGAATGCTAGAGTGAGTAGTGGGTTGGAGTGGGTAATTGTGAGTTACCTAGTTTAAGGCGTCTTGTCCACTTAATGTGGTGGCGGCTAATATTCCTCAGATGTGGATGTCAGATAGCTAAAGGGGGAAGATTTAACAGAACCCTGTGGCTCAAAGTAGCAAAGTAGGAGGTTGACGTTAAAATCTGGGTGACCCTTTAAGCTCCCATCCTGAGTCTAAGTTGTGATCCTGACACAATGTTCCATGTATTTATATGCACTACTGTAATAAGTTAATTTCCTCTTTTATGTGTATCATTTAGGGGCTCAGCTTGTGCAAACACAATATCTCAGTGGGCAATGGCTCTTTCTCTGTTTGTATATATCATTGTGAAAAAACTACACGTCCAAACATGGGGAGGTATGTATACAGAGTTCACATATCAGTGTTATTTTTCATTCTTCTGACCCGTCATAAGAACAGAAAGGGGAAAAAAACTGGATCCTGTAAAAAAAACTGATTCTGTGCATAAGTTAGACTAGTTTCACACCTACAGTGTTAATTCCAGCAGTACTCTCTTTAACAGTGATTTCCACAACACCCCGTCCCCTTAACAATGGCTTCTAAAGCAATCTGCCCCTTAACACTGACCTCCATATTGACCGTCCCCTTAACTGCGACCTCCACGGCAGCCTGCCCCTAGGGTGGCCAGAGGTCCAGTTTTAGGCCGGACAGTCCAGCTTTCAGACTCCCTGTCCTCCATCTGGCGCAGGGCCTGGATGGACACAGGGATGTCCTTTTGAACAGCTCACTCTCAGACAGCAGCACTGTGCTCTTTGAGCTTGAGCTGCAGAGAGAAAGTCACCCTGCCTCCCACCCCTGCAGCTGACAAAAGTTGATTTTTACTTTGATTTTTTCAATCACTGTCGGCTGCGGAGTAGGAGGGGGCGTGGTCTAACCGAATCGGATGCATGGCTTAATGTGACCTGGAGGCGGGGTTTTTAAGTCCATCTTTTGAGGGTGGCCTGAATGGCCACCCTACCTGCCCCCTTAACTGTGACCTCCACAGCACTGCGCTCCCTTAACAGTGGTGTCACCCACAGCTCCCTGCCCCTTTAAAGCTGACCTACAGCGGTGAAGAAAAATGGCTGGGTTGTTATGGAAACCTGGTATAAAACTGTGTGTATGTGGAGAATAAGGGCCTGCGAGCTTCTATTGGGTGAAAAGGGTCATGTGACCAGACCTCCATTGGCTAATGCATTTTTTGTGAATATCTCAGGAACAGTATGTGTTAGAGAGCTGAGACCCGGTCTAAAACCTTTCCGTACACCTGATGTACTTGTGTGCCAAATTTCGTGTTTGTAAATGCGACGGTGCAGATTCCTTTAGCGGACATATATACATACATACATTCAGCTTTATACATTAGATATGACATAAGTGGGCAGAGCCTAGATTTTACCAACTGAAACGTTGGTAAGTATGAGATATATAAAATGAATATTTACCCCCCTGAAATTTTCATTTCCTGTAGTGATTAGGCAGCACAAATACATATGGGTTTTATTCCCCAAGGTACAACCAGAAGAGACAGATTAACCAGCTTAATAAAAAACTAAATTAATCAACCAATCACACGTCAGGTCCAGCCATAAAACCCTGATACCAATGAAGACTTGTATTATAATGCAGCAAAAATAAATTTATTAAGGGAGAGAAAGTTGTGCTGTTAGTTGTATAAGGACTACAGGAAACGAAAATTTCAGGTGGGTAAATTTTCATTTTCCTGGATGTCCTGTTGCAGCACAAATGCATATGGAATTTAAAAATCAAAAATGAATAGGGAGGTATAGAAGATGCCAACTCTAACTTTCTTTTGCCAAAAGTAGAGCCCTCTGCTTGCATAAGATCCAGTCGATAATGTTTCATGAAGGTGGAATTGGGTTGCCGCCAAGCAGATCTGGTGAAGAGACACCTGCACTAGCTCCGTCCATGAAGTTGCAGTTGATCTGGTTGAGTGTGCCTTGACTTTAAGGGAAGACTGTACTTCCTTCAGTGAATAGCATTTTTCTACCGTACTGCGAATCCAGCTGGCAAAAGTGGCCTTGCTCGCTTTGTTGCCCTTATTTAGACCATGATGCTGTATGAACAGATTCTCCACTGATCAAAACTGTTTTGTCCTCTCTAGATAACAGAAGACAGCTCTTCTTACATCTAACAGATGAAGTGTTGCCTGTTCTTCACCAACAGGATCTGGAAATAGCACAGGAAGGTGATTTCTTGATGTATAATATTGCTAGAAGCCACCTTTGGAAGGAATCCAGGCATTGTACGAAGAACCAATGACCTAGGTCTCTGAGATAGGGGTTCCGGATAGACAGAGTATGGAGCTCACTTATTCTTCTGGCCAATGTTATGGCCACAAGAAAAAACTTCTTTAAGGTCATCAAGTATAGAGATGCTTGCTGTAAAGGCTCAAATGGCGAGTTCGAGAGCACTGACAAAACAAGAGAAAGATCCCAGGAAAGAAGCGGAGGATGAAGCACTGGATTAGCAATCTTTAGTGCTCTGAAGAATGACTTTACCAGGCAGTTCTTGGAAAATAATCCCTAAAGCTGAGTGTTTATGGCTGTAAACTGTAATTTCAGAGTGTTGAGTTTAAGGCCTTTACTGACACCCTCTTGCAGAAACTGAAGAATGGTAGTTATAGCTTTAGGATCCCGAGATTGTCTGGTAAACCATGACTTGAAGATCTTCCAGACTCTATTATAGGTTCTAATAGTTGTAGGTCTTCTAGAGGCTAGAATTTTGCAGATAACCTCAGAGGAAAGGCTTAACTCTAATAGGGCTTGCCGCTCAGCCCCCAGGCCGTTAGATGGAGCATCTTCAGATTGGGATGAAGGATTCCTCCCTGGGATAGAAGATTGAGCCGCAGTGGGAGCTTCCAGAAGATCCCTCTCAACATCATCAATGGCAGAGAAAACCACGCTCTGCATGGCCAGAATGGAAGTACTGATATTGCTTCCGTCTATTCTTCCAATACTCAGGACCTCAATACCTCAGGACCTTGGGGATTAGAGGAAGAGGAAGGAATACATATGTCAGTTTTCCCATCCAGCTGATAGATAGACCATCCGCAGCCAATGTTTGTTTCTCCCAATGGAGAAAGCAGAACTGTCCTAGCTTCGCATTCTTCACTGTTGCCATGGCATCCAAGACAGAAGGGGACTCCCTGTACCCCCTTGTTTATTTATATAAAATACAGTCGTAAGATTGTCTGATTGAACTTGAACATGAGTACCCTACAACAGGTGCTGAAAATTGCTTTGTAGTTCGAGTTACTGTTCTTAACTCCTTCATATTTGAGGATAAGGGCTTGTCTGCAAATCTCCACTTCTTTTTTACCCAATGATTGCCAACATGGGCACCCCAACCCCATGATGATGCTTCAGTGCTGAGGAGAGTCCAGGGCTAGGGAATCAGACAATGACTTCTCTGGAGATGAGACGGCATCAGCCACCTTGAAGATCTTGACAGGTTGAGGGGTGAATGGACACTATGTTGTCCAGGTCTTTGTGAGCACCGTTTCATGATGCCAAGACGTTATCCTGGAGCTTCCTCATGCGGGCCTTGGCCCATGGGACTGCATCGATTGATGATGTAAGTAGCCCTACTACTCTCATTGCATTTCTGATGGTGGTCAGGTGGCATGTGGTGAATTTAGTGATTTCCCGTACAATCATCAACCTACAAACGTTTCCGCTCCATGAAGCCCAAAAACTTAATGTTCTGTGTTGGGATCAGATGTGATTTTTTGAAATTTATCAAGAAGCCTTGTTCTGGTAACACTTGTATTGTTGTCTGCAGATCCTTTAATAGTTGAGCTGCAGAAGATGCTCTCAGGAGCCAGTCGTCTAGGTAAGGAACCAGAGTAACGCCTCTCAATCTCAGGACTGCTGATAGAGCCACCACTATCTTGGTAAATACTCTCAAGGCTATCGCAATCCCAAAAGGCAGACATGTGAACTGGAGATGTTGCAGACCTGTGCTTGAGCATAGAGCTATTTGAAAATAATTGCGATGCTGGGGAAGTATTGGTATGTGTAGATACGCATCAGTAAGGTCTATTGTCGCAAGATAATCTCAATTCTCTAATAGGGGCATCACTGATCGGATTGTCTCCATCTTGAACTTTCTTTTGAGCAGAAATCTGTTCAGATAGGTCAGATCTATAATGAGCCTCCATTTGCCTCCTGGTTTGGGCAATGGGAAAACTTTGGAGTATACTCCTTTTCCTCTTTCTGACAGTGGAACTCTCTCTAAGGATGCCTTTTGAATGAATTGTGAAATAAGTCTGGGCACCACTGTTTACTTTACTCTGGTTATTGTGAATTTGTCTGGAGGAGGAGAGATGAATTCTAGTGTGTAGCATTTTTGTAGTGTAGAAACCATCCAGGCGTCTGAAGAGGTGGCTGCCCATTGGCGCCAGAATTTTTGTAGTCTGGCGCCTATAGGAGGCCCTGGAGGATTGGCATCATAAAGTCCTGGAGGAGTCCAGGCCATAGTCCTGGAGGAAAACTTTACACAATCTAAAGGGGCATCACAGAGGAATTCCGAAGCTGCCTTGAGTAGGGGCAAATTTTCTAGAAGATCTTCTCTGAGTACTCCCTCTTTAATGTCTTGACCTAGTTGACTGAGCCAAACACGTGGAGATCTAGTCACTGAAACCGAAGAAAGAGCGATTTTAGAAGTGGCAGCAGATACTTTTTTCAACAGAGTCCGCTTTTTTTATCCATAGGATCTTTTAGCAAAGAAGCATTTTCTGATGGAAATACAGATCTTTTGGATAATCTTGCCACTGCCAAGTCAACTTTAGGACATGAATCCCACTCCTCAGAGAAGTTTTCTTGCAGTTTATATGTAGACTTAAAACAAGTACCAATATCTGTTCTTTTCTCTGGCTTATCCCAGTCTTTTTTCAGCCATTCATCAAGAACTGGGTGACCAGGCAGTGACCTATCCTTGGTAGTAGGAACATAGAATAATTGATCTCTCCTGGATTTATGTTCTACATCTTTTTCAGACTCTATGGTCTCTTTGACAGCTTTTAAAAGTTCACATAATTTATCTTTATGAAGGAGAAACAATTGGTCTGGGTCATCTGAGTCATCGGACGATTCAGCTACAGAGGAGACCTCTGAGGATAATAGCTGCTTTGATGGATCATGCGACTCTTTCCTCGGTCTCTTATTTGATAGATTTATGTGCAGCTTGAATTTCCTCAAACACAGAGTTTAGTTTCTTTAAACCAAGAAAACCAAGAGCAGAACGAACAGAAGAGGCGCCGTCAGGAGACTGACACTGCAGGCAAACTTCAGATGTGAACGCTGACGCTGATCGCAGTCGATACATAATCTGTGCCTGGTTTTACTTCTCCTTTTCCTGCTGTATTCCTGAGAGGAAGACATCTACAGGAAAGAGAAAATATCATAAGTATGTGTTCTAGCAGCTAAAAACCTTAAGGCCCCCTTCACACGGGCGTGATTTCCGCACGGGTGCAATGCGTTCACCGCACTGAATCCGGACCCATTCATTTCAATGGGGCTGTGTACATGAGCGGTGATTTTCCCGCATCACTTTTGCGTTGCATGAAAATCACAGCATGTTCTATATTCTGCGTTTTTCACGCAACGCAGGCCCCATAGAAGTGAATGTGGCCGCGGGAAAATGGCAAACATCCGCAAGCAAGCGGTGCAATTTTCTCGCATGGTTGCTAGTAGACGATTGGGATGGGGACCCGATCTTTATTATTTTCCCTTATAACATGGTTATAAGGGAAAATAATAGCATTCTAAATACAGAATGCAAAGTAAAATGGGTAATTAAGGGTTAAAAATAAAGTAAATCACCCCCTCCAATTAAGCGCGTAGCTGCCGGTCTCCTGTTTTGTCTTCAGCTGGGGGGTGGGTAAAGGGCCTTCCGTGACGTCACTGGGTCACATGGGTCACATGGTCCGATCACTTGCTCCCATCACAAGGAGATCGGCAGCTACGCGATCAATTCGAGGAGGTGAGTTACTTTTTTTTTAAAATTTTAACCCTCAATCACCCATTTTACTTTGCATTCTGTATTTAGAATGCTATTATTTTACTTTATAACTATGTTATAAGGGAAAATAATAAAATATACAGAATACTTAACCAGAAACCGGACTTCAGTGATGAAGTCCGGCTTCGGGTCTGGGTACCAAACATGCCGATTTTTCTCACGCGCATACAAAATGCATTACAACAGTTTGCACACGCGTGGAAAAATAACGCATCCCGCCTCTTATCAAACGTGACGCCCGTGTGAAAGAGGCCTAAGAAATAAAGGGTTAATTTAAGCTGCATATTCTACAACAGCAGATAAACACATATAGAGCAGTAAAAAAGATAAATAAGCATATAGAGCTGTTGACTTGAATATCATGATCAACAAATACTGACAGAAAGGAGTTCACCCTTTAGGTGTAACTCTGCAAACAGCAATGGTGCTTGAGCTATATAACTCTTAGGCCCCTTTCACATCAGCGTTTTTGCTTTCCGTCCTAGAGTTCCGTCCTCGGGGCTCTAGGACGGAAAGATACTGATCAGGATTATCCTAATGCATTCTGAATGGAGAGAAATCCGTTCAGGATGCATCAAGATGTCTTCCGTTCAGTATGTGAACGTTTTTTGGACGTTGACAAAACCGCAGCATGCTGCAGATTTGTCTCCATCCAAAAATCCGGAAGACATGCCACAATGCCGGATTCGGAATTATTGCCCATTGAAGTGCATTAATCTGGATTCGGAATTAAGCTAAACGTCGTTTCGGCGCATCGTCAGATCCGACATTTAGCTCTGCGCATGCGCAGAAGCAGTTCCGATCGGGGCCCCAGTGTAAGATGGGGCTACGATCGGTTACCATTGCAGCCAGGACGCTACTAAAGTCCTGGCTGCCATGTTAAGTACTCCGCAGCAGTGTACTTACCTGCGCTGCAGCCTTTATGATGTCACAGGTCCGGGCGGCGCATTGATCTATGCGCCGCGGGGACCTGTGAAGTCATGAAGGAGCGCCCGGCAGCCGCAGCGCAGGTAAGTACACTGCTGCAGAGTACCATGGCAGCCACGACTTCAGTAGCGTCCTGGCTGCCATGATTACCTGAAAGCATATTGAAGACTAATCAGCAAGTGTGAAAGAGGCCTTAGGATACCGGAGTTTTTTAAATTTTTGTGTTTTAATTTTTCTTCCCTATTTTCCTTGAGCCAGAACCTTTTTATATTTCTGGTCACATAGCTGTATGAGGGCTTATTCTTTGCCGGACAGGTTGTACTTTCTAATGCCACCATTAATTATGGCATAAAATGTACTGGGCAGCAGGAAAAAAATTCCAAATGGGGTGGAATTGAAAAAAAAAACAACAATTCCTCCACCGTTTTTCATTCTCTGGGTCAGTACGATTATAAAGATACCCAATATGTGTAGGTTCTTTATGTCTAAATAGTGTAAAAGTAAATGTAAACTTTAAAAAAAAAAAATTTGGACATCACCATATTCTGACCCCCATAACTTTTTTATACTTATGTCTACTGAGCTGTTTAGGGGCTAATTTTTTGCAGAACAATGTAGTTTTAATGATACCATTTTGCAGTGTGCTTGACTTTTTGATCACATTTTATTACATTTTTTTGGGGTAAGAGAAGCAATAAAAAAAATGGCAAATCGGGCATTTTGACCCTTTTTTCCATTACGCCATTTGCCGTATTGGAATTTTTTTTCTATTTTAATAGTATGGGCGTTTTTGGTCATGGTGATACCCATGATGTGTATATTTATTGTTATTTAGGTATTTATTTTTTAATTATATGGAAAGGGGGGTGATTTCAACTTTTACATTTTTTTGTTATTTATATATTTAACTTAAAAAAAAAAAATTGATGATTTTGTGGCCCATATATAAGCCTATAAATTATGTTTTTTTAATTTTAATTTTGGTCTAGCTGGGATTTTTTAAATGCCATTTGAACTAAGTTTTTCTCATTTTTTATCCTGGCCAAAATAAGAAATGCAGCATGAACATTTTCAGCCTCATCAGCAAGGCTGAAAGTGTTCAGTGCAAGTACCGATGCCCAAATTGGCCACACAGGGCATAGGTAGGAAGCCCGGAAGCAAGAGCTTCCAGGTTTTTGCGCATTTAGATGCCATGACCTTACTTGGTCACGGCATCTAAAGCATTAAAATACCGCGATTGCCATTATTGCCGGTCACGGTATTTAGCCGCAGGTCTCTGCTGTTTGAAACCGAGATCTGTATGGCGCTGGTATTGAACGGGATAAGCAGACATATAATACTGTCAGGAAGGAGATAATACTTCAGTAAGGTATAACCCTGCAAACAGCAATGGTGTTTGAGCTCTATAAGCAGACATATAATACGGACAGGAAGGAGTTAATCCTTCAGTAAGGTATAACCCTGCAAACAGCAATAGTGCTTGAGTCCTTTAAACAGGAAAATAATGCTGTCAGGAAGTAGTTTAAGCCTTAGTAAGGTATAACTCTGCAAACAGCAATGGTTCTTGAGCACTTTAAAGAGGACCTTTCAAAGGTCCAGACATTATGAAATAAGTAGGGGGTTGTGTAGGGCATAATTGATGGATGTAATATTGCTTACTAGTGTGTTTGTCCGGCGCTCCATTCCCCCACTGTGGCCCCCGTTCACTTTTCCTGCCTGGTATGCTAATGAATAGCATCGGTACAGGGAGGAGGAGACTGCTCTGTTTCTCAATGGGCGTCTCCTTCTCCCTGGCTGTAGCGGGGTCCATTCACAGAAGAGAGGGCCACAGCCATATAATACTGACAGGACATATCCTTCAATTCCAGCAGAAAGGCACAGTAAGGAGGCAGATAACAGCACCTTGCAAAGGGTAAACCTCTGAAATACCATGAGAGCTCCAGTAGACAGTCAGGACAGCAGGACAATACAACTTGAGATCAGCCATCACAGGCCGGCAAGCCCTACTTACTCTGACAGGCAGAGGGTTGAGCGGTCTGGCAGAGCACACCTGCAGCTTGAATCTGCCAGGAAGATTTACGTCTCACTTCCTGTCACCTGACTTCTTGGCTTCCATGCTGGGCTTCGATAGTCCCACAGCCAAACAGCGCATGTACCAGCATCCCTGCACTTGCCGAGTAAAGCCTGCTCTCAGTCTGGCATGTATGCACAAACTATGGCGCCTCATACACTCTGGGCCCCTTATACCAGTGGAGACACATCACACACTAACAACAGCCACAGCTCAGGGAGCAGCGGCACATAGCAGGTCCCAACCCAGCCATCCACTGCATCGACTGCATTCTCACTGGGCACCTGATAGCAGTACCACCAGTACTGCCCTGATGGTGGCCCTTCTGACAGTAACCAGCAGGCTGTGCCATTAGGCTCCAGACTGCCATGTGAAGACATTTGCACCCCACAATTTGGGGACTGCAAAGCAACAACGGTCGTGTGCATGAGCCCTTAGTCAATGGGGTTTGTTATCTATCCAGGTCCTCCACACTGTGCATTCCTAATCTGTTTGCAACTGTTATGTTTAATTGCAATGTGCCTGGTTCACCAACACGTGGCAGCAAATATGGCAGAGCTACATTTAGATAGAATGGAACCTTCCATTCCATTTTAACCCCCCCCCCTCCCCTCCTCTGGAGAGAAGTGGGTGAGTACCACTCCCTGCAGGAAGGGTGGGGTCCAGTGAGAGTTAGTCTAGCTTACTCCCTGCTAGGGGAAATGTGTGCAGGGCATGTCTCTCCAATGTGTGCACCCTCAGCTCTGCTGGCCATGGAGGCCAAAGCTTAGAGTCTCAGGAGCAAGGAGGAAAGTTCACTCGCCTAATCTAGAAACAGACCATACAAAGAGAAGGGCTGCATACAAGAAGAAGTCATACAGTCAGCCTGTCAGTAGAGATGTCCTGAACTAATCGCCGGCGAACAGTTCCCGGCGAACATAGCTTGTTCGCGTTCGCCGCGGCGGGCGAACATATGCGATGTTCGGTCCTCCCCTATACATCATCATTGAGCAAACTTTGACCCTGTATCTCACAGTCAGCAGACACATTCCAGCCAATCAGAACCCTCCCTCCCACACCTTACCACCTCCTATAAAAAAAGGCAGCCATTTTAGATTCAGTCTGAAGCTGCATGTTAGTAAGAGCAGGGAGACTGCAGTTGCTGCTGCGCTGATGATTCTGAATTCATAGGGAAAGCGTTAGCTACGCCAGTGTTCTGTGTCCACAGACTCATCTGCTGTAAGGACAGCGTCACAGCACCCCAAAAAGCCGTTTTTAGGGCTGCTACATTAGTCTGCTTTTATTTATTTTTCTCCATATATATATTGCAGTTGCCTGGCCTGCCCGTGTGTGAGGAGCTGCAGGCCCACAGACTGTAGTGTGCCCACTGCCAGTGCCTACCACTCATACCGTGTGGCACAGGACTTTGCATAAAAAAAAGGCATTTAATCTTTACCCTTTAATCTAAGGTTAGTTGCCTGCCAGTGTGTGTTAGGCCCACTTCCACTGACTGTAGTATGCCCACTGCCAGTGCCCACCACACATACCGGGTGGCACAGGACTTTGCATAAAAAAGTCATTTAATCTTTACCCTTTAATCTAAGGTTAGTTGCCTGCCAGTGTGTGTCAGGCCCACTTCCACTGACTGTAGTGTGCCCACTGCCAGTGCCCACCACTCATACCGTGTGGCACAGGACTTTGCATAAAAAAAAGGCATTCAATTTTTACCCTTTAATCTAAGGTTAGTTGCCTGCCAGTGTGTGTTAGGCCCACTTCCACTGACTGTAGTTTGCCCACTGCCAGTGCCCGCCACTCATACCGTGTGGCACAGGACTGCATAAAAAAAAGTCATTTCATTTTTACACTTTAATCTAATTTCAGTTGCCTGCCTGTTGCCAGTGTGTGTCAGGCCTGCTTTCACTGACTGTAGTGTGCCCACTGCCAGTGCCAACCACTCATACTGTGTAGCAAAGGACTTTGCATAAAAAAAGGCATTTCATTTTTACACTTTGATCTAATTTCAGTTGCCTGCCTGTTGCCAGTGTGTTTCAGGTCCACTTCCACTGACTGTAGTGTGCCCTCTGCCAGTGCTGCCCATCAATCATACCGTGCGGCACAGGACTTTGCAATCATACTGTGGGCACTTTATCTGTACACTTTAATCTAATTTCAGTTGCCTGCCGGCCAGTGTGTGTGTGTCAGACTCACAGACTGTAGTGTGCCCCCTGCTAGTGCCCAACACTCATACCGGGTGGCACAGTACCTAGCACGCGTAGTACCACTTATCTAAAATCCATTCAATACACGTCCTGATAGGGGACATAACAGGGATTAAACTGATGAGAATAGTACTACAGAAAATACCACTCATATCGGGTGTGACAGTAAATTGCACGGCGCAGGCGCAGTTACCATGGATTAAAACAAAGGGGAGGGAGCCAGCGTTTTTTTAAACATCTCCACGTTCGAAAAATCAATTCAATAAATGGACCCCAGATTGGGGACGTAACAGGGATTAAACTGATGAGAAGAGAACTACAGAAAATTACACTCATATCGGGTGTGACAGTAAATTGCACGGCGCAGACGCAGTGACCGTGGATTAAAACAAAGGGGAGGGAGCCAGCATTGATTTAACCATCTCCCCGTTCGAAAAATCAATTCAATTCACCTTTCGGGGACCCTTGGTGTTGTACGTGGCTGGGTGGAGAAAGAGACCTTCAATGACATCACCGGGACGTGGCTAGCTTGGTATCCAACCTTGTGCAAATGGGGAGTTTGCGGTTGTGCAAATGAACTGTTTGCGGTGCATTAAAAGGGGAGTTTGGTCTATCAATGTCTGTAGAGTGGGCGTAACCCTTACACTACCTGATCGATATAACATCATACCTGATCGTATACACATACTGGATGTTTTAAACCATGTTGTTCAAAAAACTTTAGGATTGTTAACGTCAACTATGTAATTTTCCATGGGAGTTTTGTCATGGATCCCCCTCCGGCATGCCACAGTCCAGGTGTTAGTCCCCTTGAAACTACTGTGGCTAGAAATAGTCCCTGTGGGTTTTAAAATTCGCCTGCCTATTGAAGTCTATGGCGGTTCGCCCGTTCGTGAACATTTGCGGAAGTACGCGTTCGCCGTTCGCGAAAGGAAAATTTTATGTCACTACCTGTCAGTCCAGCAGAGCCAGAGAGAAACCTGCCAGTTTTAATGCTAAAGCATGCTGGGACCATGACAAAGCTTGAAGATTGTTTCTGATGAACATTTATTCAAGTAAAGCTGGTGTTCAACTAGATACAAGGTCTGGACTTAATCTTTCTTTTAAATCCCTCAATTATTCCCCCTATTTATTGCTTCGGAGCCAAAGCCTGTGGTCCAGCCATATCCAGGTAGGAGCACCGTGACACATATAAAGGGACATTTTAGGCCGCACTATACCACTCGTCATTTCTATACCTGGGTCGCATTACATAGAGGGCCCTAGGGGGAGGTGTCCATTGCAACTGCATATGAATGTATACAGCTGTCATATCAATCAATACTAGCTGTATGAATTCATATACAAGAAGCTCCCTCTAGTGGCAAATGCTGGCTAAAAGCAAAAAGGATTCTCCGAGATTTTAATACTGATGACTTATCCTCAGGATAGGTCATCAGTATCTGATCGGTGGGGATCCAACCCCTGGGAACTGGATTCTGATACATTCAGAAAAAAGTTCTGCACGGTTTGTAATCCACAATCTCATTCTCTGGGTGCTGATGGGAGAAAGAGGGAGCCTTGTCCCCTTAAACCACTTAGATGATGCAATTGCTATTAAACGTGGCATCTAGGGGTTTAAATGGCCCAGACGGTGCTCCTGCTGATCTGGGTCATTAGAGAAGGCCACTGTAAAAAGGTGGCGGCCTGGTCTAAGGTCCCTAAGTGACTGCCGCAAAAAGGCATATGGGTGGTCACTACTCACTAATGGGTTAATGTCTAATGGATGAATCTGAGTTTGCCAAGTAAATGCGTCCTGCCTGATGAGTACCAACTACAGGGTGAAATAGTCAAGATCTATATTGTAGCGCATGTGTGGATAGTATTTGTCTGCATTTACATGCTTAGATGTAAAGAACAAAATTTTAAGAAAGTATGTGAACTCTTTCAGGGTGGTCCAGAGATTGTCTTCAGGAATGGGGGCCATACATGAGTTTGGCCTTACCCAGTATGCTAATGATATGCATTGAGTGGTCAAGCCTGGAAATTGGAGGGTTTTTGGCTGGTAAGTTCCTGTTTAATCCTGCTCTTATATCCTGTTCCCATTCTTCTTATTTTCTTGCATTATTATTTTGGAATATTAGGAGTTAACCTCTGAACCAAAGTAGACCGCTAGGGGAGCGAATCGGAAATACAATACATTACCCCTAAACGGTAGGCTTCCTCAGGGGTGCCTGGTGATACGCGTTGGGCTTTCTCTCCTGTCCATCACGCATACTCCCACTATGTTACTTTCATGATATGTATTATATTCGTCTCATTAATGTTGATGGATTTCATGCACTTTAAATGTTCTCTACTTATTGCTTATCTATGTGGGATTACGCTGATGTTCATGTGGTAGAGTCAGGGTGGCGTGCGGCACTTATTTGGTCCACATAGCCATGATTTATTGTATACAATGATTTTAACTTGTCTCTGTTGTGTCTGATGTTTTCAATAAATTTGATATATTTTTTAGATGTGCGGCTTGTATCTCGGTATTCTTTTTCTTTTGGTGTATAGATCATGATGTAATGTTACAAAACTAGAAATGGCAAGTGCCATACTAGTAGTCAATCATGCACAGTAAAGCAAAATACATTTACGATTCTGAGCTTCAAATTTTAAGGTACTGTACATGTGTTCTTAGGAAATTGCAAATATTCCTGCCATCAGGGTTGTAACTATAACTCATAGGGCCCTATAGCAAAATAAAATGGGGCTCCCATCAACAAGTGTAAGAAAATTTAAACAGCAGCATAAGTAGCAATAACTAAAGGTATGTATAATAGCACCATATCTTGCACCTGACTACCCCCCCCCCAACCTCTGGGCCCCATAGCAATAGATATGGCTGCTATGGCTATAGTTACACCCCTGCCTACTACACAGTATACATGAAATAACAATTCAGAGATGACCATTGAAGGGAATATGAATTCCTTCCAGTGGAGATTAATTCTTTTCAGGAGACTGGAAATTGCTTTTTAGGTTATCCCTGACTTCTAGGTCAAGTCCTAAATACCAACATAAAACCACAGATTATTGGCAAAAGATATTGGGAGAGCTTTATCAAAACGAGTGCAAAGGTAAACTGACTTAGTTACCCCTAGAAACAGGGGCGTTGCTAGGTTAAAACATTCGGGGCCTTGGCCCTGATGTTTTGTCCCACGTCCTGAATGTACTGCCTGCCAGCTAGATACAACTGTATTGCTGTCCTCAGGATGGCAATAAAATTGAATCTAATGCACTGGAAGAGCTGAAGGACCAGTGATGACATCACAGGTCATGTGACCAGTAAAACAGGCAGTGGTTGAGAAGGACCTGCGATGATGTCACCATCATGTGACCAGTGCAGGAGAGGAGGGCAGTGAAGAGAGAAGTCCTGGGGGAAGAAGCTGTGGTGAGGTCTGCTACATGAGGAGAGGTAAGTGAAGGGAGAGGCAGAGGAATGCTAGGAGTTGTGGTTATTTAATTGGGACTGTATGTTACGGCTGAAAGGATATTGTATGTTGGAGGGCATGATGTTATTTACATGGGAATGTATGTTGGAGGGGGCTGGGGGAGTGAGTGATGTTATTTACAGTACATAGGACTGTATGTTGAAGGCGGCCGTGGGAGGGGATGAAGTTATTCACATGGGACTGTATGTTGGAGGTGGCTGTGGGAGGGAGTGATGTTATTTACAGTACATAGGACTATGTTGGAGGCAGCTGTGGGAGGGAGTGATGTTATTTACATGGGACTGTATGTTGAGGGGGTGATGTTTACATGGGATTGCATGTTGAAGGCAGCTGTAGAGAGGTGATATTATTTACATTGGACTGTATTTTGGAGGGGGCTGTGGATAGAGAGGGATGTTATTTACATGGGACTATATATTGGAGAGGGCTGGAGAGATGGTGTGATGTTATTTACATGGGACTCTATGGCGGAGGGAGGGAAATAGTGTTATTTTCATGGGACTCTATGGCGGAGGGGGCAGGAGAGATCATGTGATGTTATTTACATGGGACTGTATGGTGGAGGGAGGAATATAACTACAGGGGGCATTATAAATACTGGGGGCACTTCAGGGTGAGCATTATAACAGTAGGAAGCAGTATGTGGGCACTGTAGGGGTATTATAAATCCAGGGGACATTAGGCATCTTATTACTAGTGTGGGCTCTATAGGAGGGACTTTATTACCACTGGGGGAACAATAGGGGGCCTTATTTCTACTGGGGGCTCTCTGAGGGTATTAATAATACTAGGGGGCTCTTCAACTAATGGAGGCACTCTTGGGGAGCAATATCACTGTTGGGGGCACTGTAGGGGGCAGTGTTACTAATGAGGGCATTCTAGAATGGAATTATTATTGGTGGGACTATGAGGAGCACTAATACTATGGGGGGCACTCATTTTTCTTCAGGATAGTATTTGGGGGTATTGGGGAGCACAGCGAGCAGCAGGATAACACTGTGGGGACTCCAGGTTGGAGGATGATGATAGAAATGTGAGGGAGCTAAAATGTCTGGGTGTCACACTCTGCAGATACGAGGGGCGGCTGAAAGAAGTTGTAAGGACCAAATGGAGAAGATGATGACAGAGAAGATCTACATCGGAGGAGACGTCACCTGGGAGGCACTGGATGTGACAGGTATGTGCTGCTATATAGCAAGTATAGCAAAATGCTGTGTGCGGGGGAGGGTTGATTTAGAGAACTGGGCCATATTCATTGGGGCTTGGGCCCCGGATCTTTTGAGACCCTTGCAACGCCCCTGCCTAGCAATGAGATTGATCTTTTTATTTTCCAAAGTAGCTCTGAAAAATGAAAGGTGGAATGTGATTGGTTGCTATAGACAATTAATCCAGTTTCCCTCAGCACTAGTTTAGATAACTTTCGCCCGTTGTCTTCCTCTGGCTACATAGGATGTTTCTGTTTATGCTGAACTAACATGTTGGCATAAATATTTCATTTTAGGACTTATCAGTGTGGTAGAACTTGGATGTCAAGCTGCAATGATGGAGCTGGTCGTAGTGACAATTATGGTAAGTTACATGTTATCTGATATTCATTACTCAATGAATGTTATACATAATATTATATAATTCAGAATTTGATTTGCTCCCTTTATGATCTGAAGATAACACATAACAGAGTGAGCAGAATAATTTAATTAACCTGTGGTCATGGAAAGAAGCAAAGGGCAGATTTTATCATGAGGTCAATTTTTCAAGTCAGTTTTTGCTTGATTCTGCGTTTGTTCTTTTACTCCAAATTTACGCCAAAAATACCCTAGTCGTACAATAGATTCAGAAAGTCTTCAGACCCTTTCACTTTTTCATATTTCAAAGCCACTTGTGCTAAAATAAAATAAAAAAAATTGTTTTTACCCAGTATTCTGCACTCAGTACCCCATAATGAGAGAATAAAAACAGAATGTTGCTAATTTATTGAAAGGCAAAAACTAAAATATTACATTACTTAGTTGAAGCACCTCTGGCAGCGATTACAGACTCCAGTCTTCTTGGTGAACATTGGGTTCTTCTTGGTCACCTCTGTTACCAAGACCCTTCTCCTTGATCACTTAGTTTGGTGGGGCAGCCAGCTCTGGGAAGGGTTCTGGTTGTTCCAAACTTCTTCCATTTAAGAATAATTAATACCACAAGGTTTGCACACCTGGATTTTTTGCCATTCTTTTCTGCAGATCCTTTCAAGCTCAGGATGCGTTCAGTGAAACTCGCATTATTTTGCAAGCAAGTTCAGTCAGTTTTGTCTGCAATTGCGTTCAGTGTTTCAGTTTTTTCCACGAGGTTGCAATCAGTTTTGATACGTTTTTCATGTGCGTGAAAAAATCAGAAGATTTACAATCAACATCTCTTAGCAACCTTCAGTTAAAAACACATTGCCCCCGGACTGCATCTGGATCACATCCGGATGCAATACGTTTTTCACTGAAGCCCCATTCACTTCGCTGGTGCCAGGGCTGCATAAAAAACGGAAAATATAGAACATGAAGTGATTCTCACGCAACACAGAAATGATCCTTGAAAAACAATGCTCATGTCATGTGCACAGATCCAATTAAATTAATGGGTCAGGATTCAGTGCGGGTTTACTGCACGCATTGCACCCGCGTGGAAAACTCGGATAGGACCTTTCAGTTGACAGTCATTTTCAGGTCGCTAGAGATGTTTGATTAGGTTCAAGTGAGGGTTCTGGCCAGACCACTCAAGAACATTCACAGAGTTGTCCCTAAGTCACTTAGGTGTTTTCTTGGCTGTGTGCTTAGGGTCATTGCCTTGTGGGAAGGTGCACTTAGTTTTTATTAAGAATAACTCTGTACTTTGCTACATTCAGCTTTCCCTCAACCCTGACAAATTTCCCTGTCCCAGCCGCTAAAAGACAGCATGATGCTGCCACCACCATGCTTCATGGTTGGGATAGTATTGGGCAGATAATGAGCAGTGCCTGGGTTTCTCCAGACACTTAGAATTAAGTCCAAAAAGTTCCATTTTGGTTTAATCAGACCAGAGAATCTTGTTTCTGACAGTCTGAGATCATTTAGATGATTTTTGTAAACCCCAGGTGAGTTTTCATGTGTCTTTTACTGAGGAAAGGGTTTTTTTCTGCCACTCTGCCATAAAGCCTAGATAGGTGGAGTGGTGTAGTGATGTTCACTTAGGGTCCTTTCACACTGGCGTTTTTGTTTTCCGGCATACAGTTCCGTCCTCGGCGCTCTATGCCGGAAAAATCCTGATCAGGATCATCCCCATGCATTCTGAATGGAGAGAAATCCGTTCAGGATGCATCAGGATGTCTTCAGTTCAGGACCGGAACGTTTTTTGGACGCAGAAAATACCGCAGCATGCTGCGCTTTTTGTTCCGTCCAAAAATCCGGAACAGTTGCCGCAAGGCCGGATCCGGAATTAATGCCCATTGAAAGGCATTAATCCGGATCCGGCCTTAAGCTAAACGTTGTTTCGGCACTTCGCCGAAACTCCGACGTTTAGCTTTTTCTCAATGGTTACCATGGCAGCCAGGACGCTAAAGTCCTGGTTGCCATGGAAAAATGTAGTGGGGTGCGGGGGAGCAGTATACTTACCATCCGTGCGGCTCCCGGGGCGCTCCAGAGTGACGTCAGGGCGCCCTACACGCATGGATCACATGATCGCATGGATCACGTGATCCATGCGCATGGGGCGCTCTGACGTCATTCTGGAGCGCCCTGGGAACCGCACGGACTGTAAGTATACCGCTCCCCTGCTTCCCACTACTACTATGACAACCAGGACTTTAATAGCGTCCTGGCTGCCATAGTAACCTGAAAGCATTTTGAAGACTGATCAGGATCCTGATCAGTCTTCTAATGCTTCAGGCGACTTGCGTTCTGACGGATCCGGCGGGACGGAAGTGCCTGCCGGATCCTCAGAACGCAAGTGTGAAAGGACCCTTAGTTTGGTGGGGCAGCCAGCTCTGGGAAGGGTTCTGGTTGTTCCAAACTTCTTCCATTTAAGAATAATTGAGACCACTGTGCTCTTGGGAATTTTCAGTGCAGCAGAAATTTTTGTAACCTTCTCCCGATATGTGCATCCACAGAATTCTGCCTCTGATCTCTACAGGCAGTTCTTCCCTCCTCATGGCTTTGTTTTTGCTCTGACATGAGTTTCAGCTGTGAGACCTTATGTAAACAGTGTTCTATCTTCCCAAATCATGTCCAATTAATTGAATTTACCATGGGTGGACTCCAATCAAGGTCTAGAAACATCACAAAGATGATCGAGAGAAATGGACCCCCAGAGCTAAATTTCAAGTGTCATAGTAAAAGGTTTAAATACTTATGTCTATGCAAAATTTTTGTTTTTCCTTTTTAATAAATTTGCAGAAAATGTCTTGTCTACAATCCTGTTTTCATTTTCGCATTACAGGATACAGTGCAGATTAATGGAGGGAAACATTATTATTATTTTCTATTGTAGCACAAGGCACAACATAATACAATGTAAAAAAGTGAAAGGGTCTAAAGACTTTCTGAATGCACTGTATATTCCCCCAAATAGTTTTATGGCAGCTATACACGATGCACGAGGATGGACCTACCGACTGTGTAAACAGTTCTGCTAAATCAAGATCCAACACCTATCGGGCAACCAAAGATCGCTGTGTAGCAAAGCAGCCCTAGAAATGAATATTTTTTGCAATTGTTGGTTCACCTTCATGGCTGCTTGTAAGTCGCACTGCAACCTTATACAATTGTACGGCTGTACTACAATGCAAAGTGTTGCAGCCAAGATCGCCATGTAGCCACAGCCTTACAATGTAGAAAATTATTGTGTCCAGAAGGTGGCATCAGTAGGTGGCAGCCTCCTGTAGTATGCGTTTTTCACTGATGGTTGCTAAGAGATGTTGTTTGTAAGCATTCAGATTTTTGTCACGTGCGTGCAAAACTCATTAAATCACATTGCACCTGAACGATAAAAACTGAGCGCAATCGCAGGCAAAACTGAATGGACTTGCTTGCGAAATCGCACAGTTTTCACTGAATCCGTCTGAAACACATCCGGACCTAATCTGCTCACGCTCGTCTGCAAGGGGCCTTACACTTTAAATTTACAGTATGCCAGCAAGGGATCTGGCGTAGATTTAAGCAAGTTGCATAGCCACTGGTAAACCGCCTAAGTTATGCAGAGGCCGGCGCTGTCCATGAAGGATCCGTGTTGGGTCCATGTGTCCATTTTTTGCTGTCCGTGTTGCATCCGTGTTTCACTGAAACTGAACAGCTGAAAAATAATTTTCAAAGAATCTCTTCTGAATGATCCGTGCAACACGGATGGCATCCATGTTGCATCCGTTGTTTTCACGGACCTATAGACTATTTTGGGCGTGATGGATCCGTGAACACTGACAAAATAGTGCTTGCATCCGTGCTAAAAAAATGGACCAATGGACCGTGCTAAAACACTGATGTGTAAATATACACATTAAAATGAATAGGGACGTGTGCTGTCCGTGGAGAACACGTACAGCACACGTCCGTGAAACACTGACGTGTGAATGAGGCTTAACTCTCCACTGCCAGGACTCTACATAGTGATCCTCAGCTAATAGAAACTTTGGGGCACATTTATTAAGACCGGCGTTTTAGATGCCGGTCTTAATAAAGCCACCCTAGCTTGCGCTAACCTCTCCATAACTTCGGCACATCCAGCGCCAGTTCTAAATGTAAGACAGCTTTCGGCAGGATACTGTTACACATCGTGCTACCGGTCTATGTAGGAAGAGAAGGAGTCCACAGGCTGATTCCACTGCTCCTCTTACCAGTGGCGGATTATAATTGGGGCGTTTGAGTCGGTAGCCCCGGGCCCGGCACCGCTGGGGGGCCCAACGACGACCCAAACGCCCACAAACTACGGCAGGGCATGGGATCGCATAGTTCCCTGCCCTGCCGATCACCGCTATAGGCTTCAGGCCTTCTAGGCCTGAAGCCTATGCGGTAGTAAAATCTTGGCGCAGGCGGGAGTGATGACGTCATTGCGCGCCTATGCTGGGACGCAGCACACTGACGTGTGCGCGCAGCGCCTGCTTACTATCTACGAGTGAGCGCCAGGAGTCTGGGACACAGGTAAGTATTAGCATTTAAGCACAAATGATAAATGGCGGCTCACCCCACACAGCTAGTGGACCTAGGTGCTCTTGTACTAGGACTGCCCCACAGTCCTAAAGAGGTAAATTGGGCAAATGAGTAAGGGGGGACAGGCACTCTATCACCTGGAACTGTTAGGATGTGACAGGTAGAATAACATGTATCTTATAAAAAAGGTATTTAATGTTTAAAATGTAATAGATACAAAGTTTAATATATACAAAGTGGAAGGCAATAGTCTATCAAAAATCTCGATGCAAAGCGGGTCTGGTGGCGCCCCACGTGACCGGAGTATAGCCATAGTCAGAGCGCGCTGTACAATGATTACTGCTGTTTCTCCAGTCTCTGCAGTATAGTGGGCTGGTATGCTGGAAATGCGATCTCCTCTGTAGCGGTGAAACCTAAGGCCAGACGCGTTTCGAAGCTAAACTGCTTCTTCCTCAGTGGCTTGGTATCATCCCTCATCTGTATGCCTTTTTATAGCCGCCCTAGGGGTGTGGTTATCTCATTGATGGAACTCATTCAACAGTAGTGGGCTGGATTATCGGCTCAATGGAAGAACACAGCACAATAGGAGAATGGTTGCATAAATGAATAGATAGTGGGAATAGGAAAAGAATATAGATAGGGGAAAAGTTCAGTTATATAAGTTTTTGACCTAAGGAGGTTCTGCAGTCGATTGTATCTGTAGTGAGATACCTGCTCACAATTATAAGAGTGTACCTGTTCGGAGTTCATAAGAGAGGCCATCTATAAGAAAACACACAGATGCGTCTAGAATGCATCTTTACTGCGTTTTTTTGTCATAAAAGATGTAGAACTACTACTTCCACTAATCTTGGTCTCTGGAGTATGTTAGAAGCAAGTAGGTGTGTCAGTGGTTATATTTATACTGGGTGTCGATATATATAGATGTTACTGTCAATGGAGAAAAAAGTAATATGGAGTGTTGTCCCTAGTGTTCAATGGCATTTCTCTAAAATAATCCTGGGCAAATCTGGAAAGTGTTCAATGAAGGGTCAGATGGATCTGCACATTGCTGTACACTTTGACCACCATGAGGTGCCATACTATGTGTGTAAATGCCATAACTCTTTTCTAGATTTTCTTAATTGTTTTTTAACAGAAAGTAAAGCATATTTGCCCCTTACATGCCTTCATCTATAAAATGACTTTGACATTTAATGGTGGGATAGCCCCTTTAATTATATGGTATTGCTTTTCTCTAACAGTTATCAGTAGGTTTAAGTGCAGCAGCAAGTGTCAGGGTAGGAAACGCATTAGGAGCTGGAAAAGCAGAGGAAGCAATGAAATCCAGCAAAGTTGTGCTTTGTATTGGAGGTAAGTAATTTTTGATTTGAAGTGATATTCCAGCATCCAATACCAAATGTGAGGCCTCGTTCACTTTTCTGTTTTTCACTGACATGTGCTCTTCACATTTTCCACATACAGAACACACACTTATTTGTTTTAATGTGTCTGTTCACACATCAGTATTTTTTTACTGACGGTGAAAAAATCATGGAGACAAGCACTATTTTTGTCCAAAATTTGACCAAACATTGACGTCTATGGGTCCATGAAAATCTCACAGCACAGTAAGAATCGCATCCATGTTGCGTCTTTGCTGAATCAGTTTTTCACTGACCAGCTATAGGAGACCCTTTTGAAATTAATTTTCAGCTGAGCAGTGTCCGTGGAATACAGATGACACATGGGGGGCAAAACACTGACACACAGACCAAACACAGGTCCTTAAAATGGTTGTCTCACTTCAGCAAATGTAGACGAAGTTAATACAAGCCACTTGTAAATGGACATCTTCATGGATTTTTCACGGACGTGAAACGGACACGGAAATGTGAACAAGACCTAAGGAAAAATAAAATTGGAAAGTAAAAAAATTCAAAAAATAAGCAAATATATTGAAACTAACCAGAAACTAACAAATTTCACAAAAATGTATCACCTAAATGAACCCGAATTTCAGCGATATACACTGACAAGCAAAAACGCAACAATGTTTCGAACTTTGGAGTTTCAGGCTCCATATCTCACCATCCACTACAGCTTCCAATGTGAGAGTGCTATCATTTTATACAATCATCTTGGCTATATCCTCCATAAATTGGACTTGCAATTTTTTTGCATATGATTAGTAATGCAGATTCTTGTGATGTAACTGCATTGTTACTGTTTTGCTCCTGGTGGTGGAACAATCTTTTTCTTCTTGTATACTACAAATTACAACCTGTTCTCACATTCCCTAATAGCTCAGTGTGATATTAGGTTGATTCCCAAGCTAAAGCTTACTGGTTCGGATCCAGGAGCAGCCATAAGGAAGATTTCCCAAGAAAAGAGAAACAGCATCATCCAGACCATCGATAGCTGTATCTTGGCCAAAAAAATTGCCAAACTGTATCATGTTAGTGCCATGACAGTTGGAAGAATACAAATTGAAGTCCGTCCATCCCTTTCAAAGCCAAGACGTGGACATCCAGACAAAATATTGTAGTCAACAAGTCGGCCAATCACAAGGTCTATCAGTTCTGGCATGACAAACAAGCACTGTGCGACGCGCATTACACAAGTCTGGAATGGAGGCCCGAAAAAGGTGAAGAAGCCTCGACTTCAATATCATTATAAGAAGCGTCAGCTTGAGTTTGCAAAAAAGTATGAACAGTGGACAGCAGAAGATTGGAAATGGGTGATATGGAGTGATGAGACGAAAGTCAATAGACTGGGCTCTGATGGGTTTAAATGGGTCTGGAAGGGAAAAGGGAGCTAATGGATCAAGAAATTGAAGGATCTGTCAAGTTCGGTGGAGGAAGCCTGATCATATGGGGTTGTTTCACAGCAAAGGCATTGGATACTTGACCAGGATTGATGGTGGTCTCAATGCTGAGCTATCCTAGAAGAACAGCTACTTCATAAACTCGAGTACTATGGGTATTGAAGGTATGACAAAGTGCTCCAGCAGGACAAAGTCCCAAAGCATATATCAAGATTGGCGAAGAAATGGTTCAATGACAATGAAGTAGAGGTGCTGGATTGGCCCCCACAGTCCCCAGACCTCAACCCAATCGAACACTTGTGGGTAGAGCTGAAGAAAAATCTGTATTCGTACCTAAGTGAGAAGAGACCAGGAAGCAGATTTAGGCGAGACATGCTTGAATGTGATCAAGAGCATGCCTAGAAGGATTCAGCCACTGTTGAAAGCCAAAGGTGGATTTACAAAATGCTAACAAAATAATAAAAATTAAAGTTTAAATTTTAGGAGCAAAACAGTAACACAGTAATGCAGTTACATGACAAAGATCTGCATAGCTAACCATAAAGAGTTGCAGGTCAGATTTATGTATGAGATAGCAAAGATGATTGTCTGTCTATAAAATGATGGTAGTCTCACATTCGTAGCTGTAGTGGATGGTGAGATATAGAGCCTGAAAGTCGAAAGTTCAAAACATTGTTACCCTTCTGCTTGTCGGTGTATATGAATTGTCTGGGGAATAGTCTCTCTCATTATGGAAATCATTCAGCAGGTACCTTGTTACAATGCCCAGGGGGGTCCTGTGACACCCCCCCTGTATCGGCGATCGCTGCAAACTGCAGGTCAATTCAGACCTGCGGTTTGCAGCGCTTTTCGCGATCTCTGATCCCCGCGGTGATCAGAGTCTAAATGCCCCCAAAGTGGTAAATTTTACCCCCCCTGCAGCCCCCAATCATATTGGGGTGCAGGGGTGGTGGTTGTGGGTGGCGGAAGGCGGTGCAGGAGGCGGGCAGTGCGCAGGCGGGATCGCAATAGCGATCCTCCGCCCGCCTCCTCTGTGACATCGTTGGCGGTATAGTGGATCTATAAGAGTGTCAGCACATTGCTGATACTCTGATAGAAACGTCTAGCATCTGTGCTGGTGCAGATGCCAGCCATTTAACCCTTTCCATACCGCGGTCTGTACGGACCGCTGTATGGAAGGGGTTAACAGGGAGGGAGCTCCCTCTCCCATCGGGGGGGGGGGCTGCTGTGCCTTTGCAGCCCCCCGACAGGATGGGATCGCAGAGGGAGGGGGCCCCCCTCCCTCCCCATCACCCGCTGCTCTGTTCTGGCAGTGGGTGATGGTTGCCATGGAAGCAGGATGCTTTCAGAAGCGTCCTGCTCTCTCCATGGTACTGAAAGTCTGAATAGACCTGCTAAAGGTCTATTCAGACTTTGTAAAGTAAAAAATACAGCACAGTACACTATACAGTGTACTGTACTATACTATATAGACACCAGATCCACTGGATCTACAAGAACCAAGTGGGTCTGGGTAAAAAAAAAATGTAAAAGAGTGAAAAAAAGTAAAAATAAAAAAACACATATCACTGAATAAAAATAAAAAAAGTAAAATACACTACACATATTAGGTATCTCTGCGTCCGTAAAAACCTGCTCTATAAAAATATCACATGACCGAACCCCTCAGGTGAACGCCATAAAAAAATTTAAAAAATGTTTTTTTGGCACCTTACATCACTAAAAGTGTAATACAAAGTGATCAAAAAGGCGTATGCCTCTTAAAATAGTACCAATCAAACCGCCATCTCATCCTGCAAAAAATTAGCCCCTACCTAAAACAATTGCCCAAAAAATAAAGGTGCGTCTTATATGGCGAAAAATAGGGAAGACAGATACTTCGATCTCCACTTTGGAACTCTGTAGTTCCTTCAGTGTTATTGATATTGTCTTTGTTGAATCTCTAAATAATGCCTTCCTTGCCTATTCAGTGAGTTTGGTGGGCAGCTGTTAAGCTGTTTCTTCATGCTCGCCGGGTTCAATAGCATTGTTGGAGCAGTTGCTGTGCAACTGCCTTGGATCTGAGTCTGGTGTAAGTTATCACCTAGTTTGGCCTGGTTAATTTAGGGAGCATTTGTTTCCAGATTCAGTATCTTGTTCTTGTCTGCTGCGAACCCATGGTCCTCCATTGTTATCAGTAATAAAGTTTGTCTGATTGCCAAGTTGTTTTTTAGTATGTCTTGGCTGTCTTGCTGAGCTGTGTTTCAGAGCAGGGTCAGTTCAATATATTTACTTCTATTCACTGTCATTCATCCACTTCCAACCTGTGTGCCATTATCATCTCCCACCTGCTCCATTGCTGGACTCCGAGCTCTTTCATTGGTGGCTATCATCATTCAGTTGATGTCACCCACTGGTGAATTTATTTCAAGTAAGAAGAGACAGAGGGGATATGATAGAAACTTTTAAATACATAAAGGGAAGCATCACGGTAAAAGAGGAGAGAATATTTAAAAGAAGAAAAACTGCTACAAGAGGACATAGTTTTTAATTAGAGGGGCAAAGGTTTAAAAGTAATATCAGGAAGTATTACTTTACTGAGAGAGTAGTGGACGCATGGAATAGCCTTCCTGCAGGAGTGGTAGCTGCGAATACAGTGAAGGAGTTTAAGCATGCTTGGGATAGGCATAAGGCCATCCTTCAAATAAGATAGGGCCTGGGGCTATTCATAGTATTCAGCATATTGGGCAGACTAGATGGGTCAAATGGTTCTTATCTGCCGACACATTCTATGTTTCTATGTTTCAACACCTTTATATCTTCCAGTGTTGATATGTGCTTCAAGTCTCTTACAACCGCCCGTTTGTTGTGCAGTTCATCTTTTATCTTTTTAGTACCTCAGACCTGAGGGGTATCTAAATGTTCTAGTCAGTTATATAATGTTTGTAAATGTTAATGCTATGTTCTGCACACTGAGTTGTTCCAGCATGAGCCAGACAAAGCCAGAGTTAACAATCCTGGCCCAGCCCTATCTGGAGCTTAGGGTGTGGGCTGGCTCCACCCTCTGTTCCAGAATTATCCAGCCAGTCAGAATAGCTAGAGGAAGAGGTAAGGATAAGTCTCCATGTGCTCCTCTCCCATATACTCCAGATTCAAGGCCTGGAGCCTCGGTCACCTCCATGAGCAGGAGATGCAAGCAAGAACTAAAGGAGGAATATTTGCATGGCTACATCAAGAGAGAGACAGCAAGGTAACATTAGTCTGAGATCACTATAGCAGATCTTTTAGAGTAATCTGAGGGCCAATGCCATATTCATCAACTTAGATCATGCTGGGACATCTGGGAGGTCTTCATCAGTCAGGGAGCTGATAACTACATAAAGTGCCCGAGGGAACACAGGGTGCCTCTTCCTCACTGCACCGACCCCAAGGAGCCACGTTCTGAGTGAGTATACCATGACTTTTCATCAGGGCCACTTCTACTGCCGTCCTCTACTATGGCTCCTCAGGGGCTCACTGCACCAGAAACTTAATGCTTTGTAGTTGTGCCTTTTTCTTTCCATTTTCTTATAATGGATTTAATGGTGCTCCCTACAATGTTCAAAGTTTGGAAAATTTTTGATAACCTAACCCTGATCTATAATTAACCACAGCTTTGTCTGTGACTAGTGTTGAGCGAACAGTTCGAGAATAGTTCGGGTTCGTACCGAATTTTGGGGTGTCCGGGACCCGGACCCGAACCCGGACATTTTCAAAAAAGTTCGGGTTCGGGTTCGGTGTTCGTCGATTACTTCCCGCTTTCTGAAGGGCTGCACAGCAGCCAATCAGCTAGCGTTTTACTTCTTGCCCTAAGAGCCCATCACAGCCATGCCTACTAATGGCATGGCTGTGATTGGCCAAGTGCAGCATGTGACCCAGCCTCTATTTAAGCTGGAGTCACGTAGTGCCGCACGTCACACTGCTCTGATTAGTGTAGGGAGAGGACGCAGCTTCTGTCAGGGCGAGATTAGGCAGGTTAAAGTCAGCAACAGCACCTAATGAACGGATCAATTTACAGCTGAGAATCATTGAACTTCTGCTAGTTACTTGCTCGCTGGTTTTTAGGCTGCACAGAGCGTTTTTCTGTCACTTATTTTCTGGGTTGATCGGCGGCCATTTTGTGACTTGTGGTGCGCCAGAAGAAGCTGCCACTAAGTCCATCAATCCATCAATAATAGTTTTTTTTTGCTATATCCTACATCAGGGGCTTGGCTGTGCTAATTGTCACCCCTAGAAACTCAGGAAAGAAATTTCTATATTTTATTAAGGGGTTAAATACAATTGCCCAAATACCAATCCCCTAAATCTGGTGTTCCAGCTTTGGCTAGACAAGTATAATACTGTCTGCTGTCTGGCAAAGGATAGATTATTTTCTGGGGTTAAATTCAATTGCCAAAATAGCAATACCATAAATCAGTGGTTTCAGCTGTGGCTGGCAAAATAGAATAGTGTCCGAGGTAACGCACACACGTACAGATGCACGTACACGATTCTTGAATAGTTGTATTATCGCGATAATAAAACTAACAGTGTAAAGTTGACTGTATTGCTCTAAGTTATATTCGCATACGAATGTAACTTCTATTACAGCACACCAATACTAAAACTGACTAAGAGACAGCTATAAGTTCTATTCGAGCGCGATTGCAACTTTGGAACTTAAAGTGGTGTACGATTTTAAAAGTTGAGTACTAAAAGTTGGAATCGCAATGCGATTCTTATGTATTTAGCAATCGCATTGCGATTACAACTTTGAGCTACCGATCACCATGGGAACGCCTCCTCCAGTAGAATGTACTGTCGGATGTGAGAATTAAGTTGAAATCCCAATGCGATTATTATATATCTGCTTAATCGCATTGCCGTTTCAACTTAGCATTGCTAAATAATTCCATCCATATTCGTTAACTTACTGACTCAGTAAGTTAACGAATATGGATGGAATTATTTAGCAATGCTAAGTTGAAATCGCAATGCGATTAAGCAAATATATAAGAATCGCATTGCGATTTCAACTTAATTCTCAGATCCGACAGTACATTCTACTGGAGGAGGCGTTCCCATGGTGATCGTTAGCTCAAAGTTGTAATCACAATGCGTTTATTGCGGTATGTGACCTGTTTGGAGAGCTCCATGGTCTTTATGTTACTTGCTTAGTAGTGTTGTAGACTCAGGGGTCTTTCAGAACAGGTTTATTTATACTTGCTTCATGTGACTGATCATTGTACACTTTGATTGCACAAATTTGGACCCTATTCAACTAATGATGTGACATTGGAAGTTAATTGGTTGGACAAGACCTTATTTAGGGGTTTCACAGCAGAAGGGGTATGTACGCACTCACAACTTTTACGTTTTTATTTACTAATTTTTCAAACAAGGTTTTTTGCTTTTTTTTCATTCCACTGTAACCATTTGAACTGGTTTGTCAGATCCATTACATAAAATCTGAAATAAAATCTAGGTATTGCAGGAAGTAATGCAACAAAATAGGAAAACACCAAGAGGGTGAATACTTTTGCATTGTATATACAGTATAGGTAAATAGGGCTGCCAGATACTCTATATGTATAATACCACCTTATAATGTATAGATACTGTACACATATAATGCTTATATACACTGTATATAAAAATAATGGAACTATAGAAAGTGCAAATTAATAATGCCAATGAATACTGTGCACGTAAATAATTAAGACAATGGCATAGTTATAAGAGTAGTAGTGGTTGCATTTGAGACAGGGCCCCAAAACACAGGAAGTCTGTCACTGTTAAACCAGACACAATGGGCCAGATTTATCATTAGCTAAAGCCACTTTAATGGAGTGAAAAATCAGGATGAGCAAGGGTGTACAGAGGGGTTTGGGCCTTCCTTTGGAGTATTTAAATGCTCATTTGATCTTTTAAGATCCCCATGTCTATGTTAGTGAGTTTCAGCACATCGGCACTGGCGTAGCTATGGGGGGGGGGGGGGTCGCAGAGGTCGACCGAGCCCCTAAGCCAGCAGGGCCCCCCCCCCTTTTGCCAGAAGTGCTCTGCTAATTACCAATTTTCGTTTAATAAGATGCAGTGCATCTTTTAAAGTGAATACTATTGAACGCTTCCATATTGGAAGCGCTGACTAGTCTGCAGAGGAGGGGGAGAGAAGCGCTGCCTGCGCCGTACTCACCCCTCCCCTTTGGTCTCCTCCAGGCCGCGCTCAGGGCTATGCAGTATGCGGTGTGTATATAGGGTATAATCTATATAGTATGGTGTGTCCTCTGTATAGTGTGCTGTGTGTATAGGGTGTCATCTATATAATTCTGTGTGTGTGTTTAGGGTGTCATCTATATATTGCGGTGTGTATAGGATGTTATCTATATAGTGCATTGTGCGTATATAGGGTGTCCTCCGTATTGTGGAGTGTGTGTATAGGGTGTCCTTTAGTGCAGTGTGTGGGTATAGGGTGTCCTCTGTATAGTGGAGTGTGTGCATAGGGTGTCCTCTATATAGTTCAGTGTGTGTGTATTGGGTGTCCTCTGTATAGTGCGGTGTGTGTGTATAGGATGTCATCTATATAGTGCGGTGTGTATATATAGGGTGTCCTCTATATAGTGCGGTGTGTGTATAGGGTGTCCTCTGTATAGTGCGGTGTGTATATAGGGTGTCATCTATATAGTATGGTGTTTATAGAGTGTCCTCTGTATAGCGGAGTGTGTGTATAGGATGTCCTCTATATAGTTCAGTGTGTAGATATAGGGTGTCCTCTGTATAGTGTGGTGTGTGTATAGGGTGTCCTTTATATAGTGTGTGTATAGGGTGTCCTCTATATAGTGTGTGTGTTTAGGGTGTCATATATATATAGTGTGGGGTGTGTATAGTGTGTTATACACACTATATAGTGCGGTGTGTATAGGGTGTCATCTATATAGTGCGGTGTGTATAGGGTGTCCTCTGTATAGTGCGGTGTGTGTATGGATGTCATCTATATAGTGTGGTGTGTGTATATAGGGTGTCCTCTATATAGTGCGATGTGTATAGGGTGTCATCTATATAGTGCGGTGTGTATAGGGTGTCCTCTGTATAGTGCGGTGTGTGTATGGATGTCATCTATATAGTGTGGTGTGTGTATATAGGGTGTCCTCTATATAGTGCGATGTGTATAGGGTGTCCTCTGTATAGTGCGGTGTGCCTCTGTATAGGGTGTTCTCTGTATAGTGGAGTGTTTCTGTGTATAGGGTGTCATCTATATAGTCTGATGTGTATAGGGTGTTCTCTGTATAGTGCACTGTATCAGTATATAGGGTGTCATCTATATAGTGTGGTGTGTGTATAGGGTGTCCTCTATATAAGTAGAAGTATTAGTACTGAGGTCTATGGAGAACATGATTACTAGTATGGGTACAATGTGGGCATTATTTCTAATTGGAGGCACTGTTAACACTATCCACTCTGGGAGATAATTGTTTCTATTGGGACTTTGGGGAGCACTATTACTGTGGGGGCCCTGGCACAGTATCAGCTTAGCACAATTATTTTTGGGGGACATTATGTTTACACTATCAGGGGCACTATTTGATGGGTGCAGTTATTTTTTATGGCACTGTGTGCCAATAATTATTAAAGAGGGCACTATCTACTGTATGCCGTACTAGTATTTTCAGGGGGTCTTTTTTCAGCAGTATAGTATTGGGAAGCACAGCGGGCACAGTATTGGGGGGGCAGGATGGGGTGTTGAGAAGATGTGAGGAGGATGATGGAAAAGTAGGAAAATAAGATGTCTGTTTGGCAAGAGACAAGACGCAACTGAAAGAAATCATCATGGTGGTCTGGTCTGAATAGAGAACATGAAGAAAGAGAACATCTACATCAGAGGAGACATCACTGGATGTAAGAGGTATGTAGGGCTGTATTATCCTGTATGTTCTGTAGCGCTGTATGTAATTTTTTTCAGCTATGTCTTTTAAAGCGCTATAATGACCCCCCCCCCATGCCCGCACCCCTCAAATAGATTGTACTAACTCTGTTCCCCGGCATCTGATGCAATAGCAGGCTGCGACTGGGACAAGCTTGCTTATCGTCACCAGTGATGCTAGGGAGGCTCTTCCCCGTCGCAGCCTGCTATTGGCTGCTCCCCCAATGTCACCGGATGTTTTGATCCACGTGACAGGGAGATTCAGTGGCTGCCGTGCGGGGATCAGGAGCGACGCGGATGCCGGGGAGCGCTTTAAATATAATCCATTTGAGGGGCCTGGGCATTGGGGGTCATGTTTTAGATGTTGGATAACCCCATTAACAGTAGGGTTTGAAGGAAGGGGTTAGGTTGAGAATTTGGAATGCCGTTTCCATTTTTGCCTCAGGCAGCAGAAAGGCTAGGTGCACCCCTGTGCCACAAAGCACTGAGGGAAGGAGGTTGTCCAAGCTGAACTCTTGCACCAGGGCCCATGATCATTTAGCTACGCCCCTGTACATCGGGTTGTGGTTCCTTGACTTGGAGATTGTGAGTTCTGTAGATATCTATATAATTTGCTTAAAAGGTACTTAGGAAAGGGTGATTGTACGGGAGAGATTTTATCTACCATCAACCCTGACAGACATTTACTTTGGTACCAGCACTAAGTTATATTTTTGGTATGCTCATCTAACCACTGTGCAGTTATATCTTGAGTCATTATTTAGTCTGGTGTATGTTTGGTACAGAGTGTACAAGATACGTGTTTTGAAATGTACCATTCAGCTAATCTAGCCCTGCAAGTAATTGTGCAAATTTCCTGGTGACAGAGTCCCTTTAAGCAAATAATTTTATTTTCACATAGTGTTGGTAACTGTAGCTTTATACTTTTCTATTTTTTTTTCTTTTTCAGTGTTATTTGGTATAATAGTTGCTTGTTCTTTAGCTGCACTCAAGGATGTAATTGGTTACGTTTTTACAACAGACAGGTATGTAAAGCTGTAGAAAAATGTAAATGTTGATCAAGGACTACAAGTAGTTGATTTTAAAAGAGGAATGAGTATTATGCTTTTAGGATGCCTTCACTCTTATTTTTAGAGCATTTTCAGCATTTTTAGTTGTGTGTTTTGTCTATGGCAGTGAAAATGTCAACTCAAGATGTTGGCTGACGATCTATAGAAAATATAAAAAGCAGGAAACACAAGCTTTTTTTTGTTATTTTTGCTCATGACAATTTTGTTAATTAGGTGCCATTTAGTCTTTTTTGCCTCTTTTTAAGAAAAACACAGCCCAAAGCAACCAATCAGATTTCACCTTTCATTTTTTAGAGCCTGATTGGTTGCTATGGGCAACTAAGACAGTTTTCCTTTACACCAGTTTTGATAAATCTCCCTCACTGTGTGCAAAAAAATGTCTGAAAAAAAAGCCACCACAAAAACTGCAAACTTACAGGTAAAAAAAACACCATAACCAAGTTCATGTTGTGTAAGGACCCTTACAGTATTTTTTATATTTTTGCAGGGATATTCTTTCCTTGGTTTCACGTATCATGCTTGTATTTGCCCCATTTCACCTATGTGATGCAATAAACGTAAGTATGCACATACACTACAACTTTATATAGAAAGAAAACAGTAGGTAAATTGTGTTACAGGGGTTGTGTCACTTCAGCAAATTACATTTATCATGTAGAGAAAGTTAATACAAGGCACTTACTAATGTATTGTGATTGTCCATATTACTTCCTTTGCTGGCTGGATTTATTTTTCCATCACATTATGCACTGCTCATTTCCAGGGGTTACGACCACCCTGCAATGCAGCAGCGGTGGCTGTGCTTGCACACTATAAGAAAAAGCTCTGGCCTCTCTGTTGTTGGGACAGCGGTAGCCTGCATAGGCCAGCATTTATTCCTATAGGGTGCAAACACGACCACCGCTGCTGGATTGCAGAGTGGTCGTAACTATGGAAATAAGCAGTGTATAATGCGATGGAAAAATTAATCAATCCAACAAAGGAGGTAATATAGACAATCACAATAAGTTAATAAGTGCCTTGTATTAACTCTCTCTATAAATACCATTTGCTGAACTGATACAAGCTCTTTAAGAATGACCCAGTCTAGTAAAATGTAATTCAGTTTCAGTTTAGAATTTGACTAGCTGTCATTTGCTTCTACAAATTTCACTTTATTAGCTGATTGAATTGAACATTGCTAGTATTTCAAGGGTCTAATAGCATCTAAAATTTGTGCTGCAGACTTCCAGTGGAGGAGTATTAAGAGGATTTGGAAGGCAAAAAATTGGAGCCATTACCAATGTAATCGGCTTCTTTGTTATTGGTCTCCCACTTGGAATTTCACTGATGTTTCTGGTGAAACTTGGAATCATAGGTGAGATTATTAGCTTGTACATATTGAGACATATTTACAACTTTAGTTTGCTTTGAAGTCAAACAGTATATACAGTGGCATGGAAAAGGCTGGGCACCCCTGGTAAAAATTACTCTTACTGTGAATGGTTAAGTGGCATCTGTCAGCAGATTTGTGCCTATGACACTGGCTGACCAGTTACATGTGCACTTGGCAGCTGAAGGCATCTATGTTGGTCCCATGTTCATATGTGCCCGCATTACTGAAAAAAAATGATGTTTTGCTATATGCAAATGAGCCTCTAGGAGCAACGGGGGCGCTGCCAACACATCTAAAGGATCTGCTCTCAAACTACTGCGCCCTCTCCACTTTGATTGGCAGGCTCAGGCAGTAAAAACATTATTATGCCTTCCTGGCCCTGTCAATCAAAGTGGAGAGGGCGCAGCAGTTTTAGAGAGAGCAGAGCCACTAGTAGTAATAGCAAAGCCCCCATTGTTCCTACAGGCGAATTTGCATATATTAAAGTATAATTTTTCTCAGCAATACAGGCACATATGAATATATAAACAACACAGTTCCTGTCAGCTGTCAAGCGCACGTACAACAGGTCACAGGTACAAATCTGCTGACAGATGACCTTTAAGCAGGCACTGAAGAAGGGGACCAAAGCCCCGAAACGCGTCTGGTCGGACCCCTGAATAGTGCACTAATACAGAGAACGCCAATTCTCAAGTATCTACCCCGCGGAACGATTTATACGCTGAATGAACAAGGAAGCCTGGACTTTGGAACTACGGTCGGGCGATCCACGTGTTACAGCAAATTAAAGGAGAGAAGGCTGAACAAACGGGAGTGAAAGTGAAACACCTCCTGAAAGCCGAACCTCAATACCGGGGGTAAGAGCGTTCCTGTATCAGCCGGCAGACTCAGGTAGGAGAGACACGTGTCTAATTGTTTTGCAGCGGGACGCCGCTGATGTGGAATATAGCGGGACGCCGCTAATACAACCTGATTGAATGGTGAGACTCTGAGGATTTTAGTTATAAAAGCTGGACTTCAAATAAGGACTGTTAAATATGAACACTGGACAATCAATTATTATTATCATTAACTAACAAATGGTGTTATTGGATTGATTTTAGAGGGACATTGAGACTACTATTAATTATCATCACTATTAACTAAAAACGGTGGCATTGGATCAATTAAGGAGGCACTGGATATATATTGCGTTTTTGCACAGTTGGATTTGTTCATTTGCACATGCACGCTATTTGCACAACTATTGCTGGATTGCACAATTGTGGATGTAGTTTTCGTTTAGTGTCATTTTAGGAGAATATTTCACTATTAATAGTATTGTTCATAACAGACAGACTATTGGAGGAGTTATATCTATAGGTCCTGCGAATATCTAGTGGAGAACATGTTGGATTGATGGTCAATAGAGAACTGGAGACAAATCCCTAGTTTATTTCTGCTGGAGACTAATGTGTATATAATTTGGTTTTAATAATAAAAACTTTCGATATTGTCATTTTATCAATTCACTATTTTTCTCAATATCCTTGGAGTGCCCAGTATATTGTTATATTAAAGATAAAATAAGCTCCACAAGGCATAAAGTTAAAAATGAAACACTTACTTTTCAACTTTTTAAGCAATATCAACTTGCTTAACTGTTCACAGTAACAGTAATTTCGGCCAGGGGTTCTCAAGCTTTTGCATGCCACTGTAATGTTAAGGTGAACAAACCCCTAGCACACTGCTGCATTTAATACATTATCGCAAAGCCAATTTTTTTATAACACCTTTACCTTTACTGACTGAATAAAGTACAGGTATTTCTATGAATACACACTGTTAAGTATATTTGATAAGTGATCAGCAGTCTATGTGACTGAAGCACTGTCCACTTTCTGTTCATCACATTAGTCTGTGTCAGAAAAAGTGGTGCAAGGGGCCCAAGCTTCATAAACAGGGGCGAGACCCTGATGAATCTGCCCCAGTGCTTACGGACACAGAACTGCTGAAAATCAGTGCTGTTGACCTCATTCTGTATTACTGCTCATAAGAAATAATGGCAAGCAAAAGAAAAAACAAATTATGATTTTGCATTGGGCGCAGAGAATTTTTCAAGCGTTTGCGTCTAGACAATTTTGGCCTTAATGACCAAAAAAAACATTATAGTTTTAATATCACATTCCAAGACCCATAACTTTATTTAAGCGTTAATGTAGCTGTCTGAGGGTTTGTTCTACACAGGCCGAGTTGTAGTTTTTAATGGCACCATTTTGCGGACTATATATTCGTGTGCAACCCTAATTAATTTTTTGAAAGGGCATTGGAAAACTTGTTTTATGGCATACACTGTGGGGTATAAATAAGTGTTACTGTATTTATATAGTTCTTGTTAAAGGGGTTGCCCAGTTTTTATTACGTGATGGCCTATCTTCTGGATAAGTCATCACTAGCAGATTGGTGGGGCACCCCGCATCCCTACAGCACCAGTTGTTTGGGTGTAACCCTGGTGCTGGAAGGCAGCACCGGAGCATTAAAAGTTCCGTCAACTAGGTAGTGGAGGGCCCACATTACTTCATTGCTTCTCCCATTGAAGTCAGTAGGAGAAGGTCTGCAGAGACAAGCATTGTCTACCACAAAGTTTACAGAGCTGTGTAGTTCCAGTGCCGGAGCTGCACCCGAACTGCTGGATTAGCGGGGGTGCAGGGTGCCAGACCCCCACGATCACCTAGTGATAGTCTATCCTGAAGATAGACTATCACTGACTAAAAGCCGGACAACCCCTTTGAAAAGGAAAGTACAACTTGTCTTGCAAAGAACAGGTTCTCAAATGGCTACATGAGCTGAAAAATAAAAAAGTTATGCCTGTGAGAAGGCAGGAAATTGCTGCATCAGGAAGGGGTTAATAAATTATGGACTTCTGTACTCCACATAATCTTTCTTCTTGATATGTTGCTTATGAAGGTATAATTCTTAGCTCTAAAAAAACTCTTCTGCAATGCCCTTATAATAGATTGAGATAACAATCAATTCACTCTGAAAAATAAACACATCTGTATATCACACGATGTGAGTGATCATACCTTATGCTGATTCTCTAGTGAAAACTTTACACAGTGTGCAATCATGCAAGCAATGTATCTATGCCGGGTGTTTTTATGTCTTTCTACTCTACTTTAAATTATGAAAACCCCTTTTTGAACCTATCTTCCAGGTTTATGGGTTGGGCTGTTATGTCCAATGGTCCTGCAGAGCTGCATCTATGTGCCATACATTTTGCGTACAGACTGGAATCGGGCATGTGAAGAGGTAAATCTTTCTTCCCTAGGGTACGACCACACGGGCAGGTTTCCTGATGCAGCTTTGTAAACCAAAACCAGGAATGATTTAAAGAAACAGAGGAGAAATCATATCTGTCCTTTCTACTTTCTCTCCTTTTACAATTCACTCCTGGTTTCGGCTTGCATGCAGAAACCTGACTATGGCCATGCCCTTATTACTTACATACTGACTCTGTTGAATTTCAGCAAGTGGCATTTATCATGTAGAGAAAGTTCATACAAGGCAGTTACTAATGTATTGTGATTGTCCATATTGCTTCCTTTGCTGGCTGGATTCATTTTTCCATCAAATTATACACTGCTCGTTTCCATGGTTATGGCCAACCCGCAATCTATCAGCGGTGGCCGTGCTTGCATACTGTAGAAAAACATGCCAACCTCTCTAGTGACTGGGACCGTGGGAACTCACGTAGGCTGGTGCTTTTTTGTAGTAAGCAAGCATGGCCACCACTGCTGGATTGCAGGAGGTTCGTAACCATGGAAACGAGAAGTGTATAATGTGATGGAAAAATGATTACAGCCAGCAAAGGAAGCAATATGGATGATTGCAATACATTAGTAAGTGCCTTGTATTAACTTTCTCTACATAATAAATGCTACTTACTGAAGTGACACAACCCCTTAAAGGCTGTTAGACAGGCAGTTTAAGCAGGCAATTGTCGCTTCCCTCCCGGCAATCGCCTGCTCGTCAGTGGCGGAGATCGCTGCTATTACATGCAACAATCTCCTCCTCAGTATAGCGAGGAGCAGTTGCTAATGCCATTGCTCGTCCCCAAACCGAATCATTGTTTGCCTCTGGCAAACAAGATTTTTAAACCTGTTGAAAGGTTGGGATTGGTAATCAGCTGCAGTATTACACTGCCAGATCTGGTGACTTACTGTGTATGCCAGTGTAATACAGGCTTTAGGGTGCAACTTAAATTAGTTCCATTTATCTTAAAGTATAACTGTCAAATTTTTTTTTTTTTTACTATTGGATTCTGGTGATTAATATTACCTTGTTGGCCCTGTTTTAATTTCTGATTCTTAAATAAATAACCCCTAAAAGCCACCTAAAAGTCCCCAGTATTGGCTATTGTTACCTGAGATAAAATCAGGTTGCTATGTTCCTTCCGTCTACTAGATAGAGGACGGAGCACGCTGCGTGCACTGGGAACTGATAGTGAGTCAACATTGTAAGGGAATGTATAAAAAGCCAGGTTCTTCCTGACAGGAGATAACAGTGCTGGGCTGTGTGTGTGAACTTCTTCACATGCCTGTGCTTGGCAGACACTCCCTTAGCAGTTCTGGAGATACAGCTCAGAGAAGATATGCGGGCTGCTCAGTGTATAAATGACAGCCTTATCTGATAAGAGGAGAGCTTGTGGAAGGACTACAGGCTTCAGCCAGACCTGGGAACTTCACTGCAAAACCCCATATACAGAGCTGGTCTTCACTAACTTCACTGCAGGTGTCCTATGGATTAGCCTCAGGGCTGAGGGCGGCCATCTTAACAGAATAGTGAAATTGCAGTTTTATGCAGACTGGTTGCTAAGGGCTGAATCTTATTAAGTAAGGGGTAAGAAAGTCTAATAGTTATTGATTCAGGAATATTATCATATTAGTAACTACATATATGAAAACTGAAATTTGGGTCTAAATGTGACAGTTATCCTTTAATGGGATTGTTTTCGCGGCAAGCTAAAACTGGGAGTGAATTAAAAAAATAAATAAAATAGATGTGTCCTTTATACTTTCTCTCCTTTTATGATCCACTCCTGGTTTTGGCTTCCAAATCTGCATGATGAAACCTGATCGTGTGACCGTACTAGGGTACGCCATCAAGATTATAATACTGTAGAATCTACCTAAGGCTACTTTCACACTGGCGTTTTTGGGTCCGTTTGTGAGATCCGTTCAGGGATCCCACAAGCAGTCTGTTCAGAATGCATCAGTTTGGCTCCATCTGCTTGCAGCGTTTTGGTGTCCGTCTGACAAAACTGAGCCAAGCGGATCCGTCCTGACACACAATGTAAGTCGATGGGGACGGATCCGTTTTTCAATGACACAATATGTGACAATAGAAAACGGATCCGTCCCCCATTGACTTTCAATGGTGTTCAAGACAGATCCGTTTTTCCTATGTTTATGATAATACAAACGGATCCGTTCTGAACAGATGCATGCGGTTGTATTATCAGTGCGGATCCGTCTGTGCAGATACATGACGGATCCGCACCAGACGCCAGTGTAAAAGTAGCCTAAGTGCTCATGCACATGGCCGTAGACGTTTTTAGGGTCCGCAAATTGCATATACGGAAAACAAGAATACCAGCCGTGTGCATTCCACATTTTGTGGAATGGAACGTCTGGGTCATAATGGAACAGTCCTATCCTTGTCCGTAATGTGGACAATAGGCCATGTTCTATAATTTTTTAAATGGCACCAAACGGATGTGCGGATGCGGACCCCACTAGTTTATCTGAGGAGTATATACTTATGGCATATATGACATATGACATTTAGATAAGGCAAGGCATAAATTACATGTATAACATTTTAATTCTACTTCTGATTTTTCCTAGGCCAAGTCTAGAGCAGGTGTGGGACCCAAGAAAGTCCAAAAAAACAGCAATTCATATACAGGTTTTGGATCTATTGAAAATGGTAAGCTGCTATTATACCAATATGTGATAAATCATAGAAAAACTTATAGAAGATGACTACATGAGCTATAACTCTGCACTATACATCAACCAAAGATGCATTGAACTGAGCATCTGTACCTCCAGGAGGGGCTGCAGGCTGCATTCAAGGATAAATTATTCTTATATACAGTATGTGCTGTATTGTGTCTACACAGATTTCTATATGGGCTGTGCTTGTAAGTAAACGAATGCTAATCACCTTTAACTCTCAGCTATGCATTAACCTCTTAGTGACATATGGCATACATGTACAGCTGATGTCAGGACACAGCACCGCCTCAGGAGCTGACCCAGCACCAAAGTCAGCGGGTGATGGTTGTCTTAAAAATCTGACACCCATGTGCAGTGTCTGTGAGATAACTCCATTCATGGACAATTAATCCCTCAATAGCAACCATCGCATCTAAGCTGGGGTGGCGTCTCCCCCTTACGCTGATCGTTCCTCTTGTGGCAAAGTCACAGATTGGCTATTGGTTTTAATGGCAGACTGGGGATTAAGGCTCCCAGGCCTGCCATGATAATCTTCATTTTAATTAGTATTGCAATCTATGATATAAGCATTCAAACAATTGCATGTTCTTGGTCCCTAGAGGGATTAACCCTTTAGTGACCACCCATAGGCCTTTTTACAGTGGTCGCTAAGGTGCCTTAGTATGGGGTGCCGCCTTTTCACAGTCTGCTGTGTGGCAGAGAACAGGGGCTCAACTCTCACTTGAGAGCAGCTCTTCTGCTCCAACAGCTCAGACCAGCAGGAGTGCCGATCTGGACTGTTTAACCCATTACATACTGTGAGCAATGGCACCCGCTGCATGCAAGCAGTTACAGAGGGAACAGACTTCCTCTGTATCCCATCGGCACCCAGCAAATGAAGTTGCGGGGGTTGATGCCAGTGAAGGCAGGTCGGGGCCTGGTGTTGGCCCCAAACCTGCCTCCAGCGTTTCCCAGCAGGCAAATTTATGATGAATATTCGCCCAAATATTCACGAAATATCGCAAATTCGAATATTGCCCCTGCTGCTCATCATAATGTTTAGTGCAGTCAGCACTGTAGATTGGGAATATAACATCTCTCAGATCAGGGAATGAGAGTTCTTCAGCTCTCCATCATGTGCCAATTTATCTCAGGACATTTATTTTTTGAATTAATGAAAACTATTTCTTTACTATTGTACAGGGGAGCTTAAGGATGCAGATACTGAAAACAGAGGTGCAATCGTCTTGTGTAACATTGCTTCTGCTGAAAAGGAATCGGAAGATAATTTACCGCTAGATGCAAGCAATGCCGTAGGAGAAATACTGACAGTGAAACAGCTGATCATCAGACGCGGGCTTGCAGTCTTTTTATGTGTAGCCATATTGCTGATAGGGATTGTAATTAATTTATTTGCATCACATAGGTAATACTTAAAGTGTTCCTGTCACCACTGTTATACTGTTATGCTGCTGGGACACCCCAGCATAAAAAAAACTTCTTTGATGGCCACGAAATAGTAAAAAATAAAATAAAAAATAGCATACACCCTTCACTGATCCCCCAACACTGATTTCAGCAGTCTTTAACTTATGTCTCGATAAAGTTTTGAAGAACTTACATCATGGCCCCTGCAGTGCATAGCCAGCGCTGTGAAGGAAGAGCCCAATGTATAAATGAGATGTGGACCCTCAATCTCCCACCACTGACAGATTTCTCTACATTCCTCTCCATAGAAATAAAGTTGTCAAAGCAGCTGGTAGGAGATGGGAATCTGTATATCATGAATACATCATCCGACTGTGTGTTGTGAGGATTAAGATGTGCGTTCTCAAAACTACTGTATATAAATACATAAGTGACAGACCCTTAAATCAGCATGTCTGTCACTACTTTTTCAAAGGAGGCACCATAATGGGACTGAGGTTCCCTTTAGGATTTCAATCCCTAACTTGTACTCTACAAAGTTTTGGATGAAATGGTGAAAATGTAAAAACCTAATTGTACCAACAACCTCTCATCATTATGGATCTAGCTAGAGAAACAAAGCAAGACAAAAACAAGTGATCAGGTATCCAGTCATCAGACATTGGGGTGTTTTTTTTTCTTAATGAACAAAATAATAAAGTGACAGAATTTGACATTCAAAAACCAAGTAAATAAAAAAAATAAAGCCATCAAACTTAGCTGAATTTTAATTTCATAAAATACAGTACAATATTACATTAAATGTGAAATATATTAATTATGGACTGTTTATAATAATGAGAATGAACTGCTTTGCGGGATTATATCAAACTTACATTTATAGAAAGTTTGAATAAATTTGGGGAAAATTATTGTTTCTTTATCTAGCATTTTTGTCTATGCATTTCTCACATTCGTTTCCAAGTTAGACCAATTTCACATGAGCGTAATACATAGCTTCGCCTATATTACATCTGCAATTCTCAGCTCAACTACAGGTCTGACCACAGGTACGTCAGTCACTGATTAGACCACCCACTTGGCTACTGAGCTCAGAAAGAGCAGAGACAAATTAATAAATTACAGGTTTTACTGAATGGTATATACTGTGGTTTTGTTGGAAATAATCAACCTGTTCAGCTCTTCCTGCTCTATAATGTATAAGTCAAACTGAGGCATAAAACGTGATGTGAACCCTCCCTAATACAGTATCACTGGCAGTAGCAGTGTCTTTTTGGCCTTCATCGGACCTGCATACCAGGGGTGGCTTAAGTGCATGATAGGTTCGGGGCTGTCTACCCAACTTGGGCCCCTCCCTCCATTTTAGTTTAGTTTTTTTGTATGAAGAAGCTGCGGTGCTTCGCGAGCGCCACAGTCTCTTTTTAGGCCATATGACATCTCCAGACTAAAAAATAAATAAAATACCCCAAATTGGGTCCTCAACTGAAACATTTGGTTGCCAAATTTAAAATACATATAATTATAATGCAAAAGACATGGAGGAGAATACAGCACAACATACCTCTTACATCCAGTGACATCTCCTGTCATGTAGACCCTCTCTTTCCTCTTCTCCTCCATTTGATCCAGACCGCCATGGCAAATTCCTTCAGCCACATCTTGTCTCTACAGAGTTTGTAATACAGACACGTTAGATTTCTCAATTTTTCCATCAACCTCCCCATCCTGGTGTTCCCACAGTGTCATCCTGCTGCAACTCCCAATACTGTGCCCGTTGTGCTAACCCATGTACTATACTGCTGAAAAAATAGTGACCCTAATCGACATAATTTGGGTCATTTATCAAACTGGTGTAAAGTAAAACTGGATTTCCAAAAGAGCTGTCAAAAATGAATGGTGGAACCCGATTGGCTGCTATGGGCAACTAAGCCAGTTCTAGTTTACACCAGTTTCATAAATTACCCCAAATGTCCCTATAGTATCCACAGCAGCTATAATGTCCCCTAGAGTGCCCTCAATATTAATAACATGCTATATTGTGCTCCAGGCAAAAATCCCTGTATAGTGTCCCCAAAAATAGAATTGCCCCTACAGTGCTTCCCCAATAGCAACGCTCCCATATAGTAATTTCCCCCACACTGCCCCCACACAGAAATTTACCCCACACTGCCCCAACAGTTTTCACCACACTGCCCCACATAGTAATTTGCCCCCACATAGTAGTCCCTCCCATAATAATTTGGCACCACACAGCACCCACATAGTAATCCTTCCATAATAATTTTCCCTCACATTGCCCCCATACAGAAGCCCCAATATAGTAATTTCCCCCCGATGTACTCAATGTCTCTTAATATGTCCTTCTGTGTGTCCCCACCCCACATGTCCCCCCAAAGTAGACACATGAATTTAAAAAAAAATAAAAAAATTAAAAGCTAAATACTCACCTATGTCCAGGGCCAGGCGATTGCTCGCAGAGGAAGGAAGGAAGAGGCAGGCGTGCACGAGTCACAGGGCACATCATCACGCCCGCCTGCGACGGGTTTTTACTACTGCATAGGCCTCAGGCCCACGAGGCTTGAAGCCTATGGCGGTGATCGGCGGCGGGGCAGGGAACTATGCGCTCCCATACCCCGCTGCAGTATGTGGGCGTTCTGGTCGGCGTTGGGCCCCCAGCTCATCGAGCTAGCATCATAAGGGAACGACTGCTGGAGACCAGGTTACCTCACAAGAAGTGGCCTGCACTTTCTCCAGACCTGAATCTCATTGAAAACCTATGGGATCAGCCAAGTCGCCGTGTAGAGGCTCGTAACTTTGAACCCCAGAACCTCAATGACATGAGGGCCGCCCTGGAACATATGGAGTGCTAATAGAAAAAGGGACAAACTCCCAGAGGCATTAGTAAAGTGTGTGCATCTGTTTTCTGTCTGTTTTTAACATCTGGTTCAGAGCTTTAAAAGCTTTGTACACCTTAGGAGGCAATTTTTTCAATGATTGTATTTCACTCCTTTTAGGCTAAAATTTTTTTTTTCAATTGGTCAATTAAAAACATTGAGCCATTCTATCACAAAGGGAATACTGTTTTTCTAGCTGTGTGCACCCTTCTTTCATTTTCACTTTGTGCCAGTCATCTAATAACTCTTATCTCTAAATTACTAAGGGTGGGTTTACATCTGCGTTCTGGATTCAGTTATGACTTTCCGTTATAGCATGGTTATAATGGGAAATAACGGAATCCATAGACGGAAGTCAAAACGGAAGCCAATAAAAGGCATTCCGTTTTAATCCGTCTTAATAGAAGTCTATGGGACTCAGAACGGATTAGTCTGGTTCCAGTTATGCAAAAGACAGAAAACAAAGTCCCGTCGAATGGGACGGATGTCTTCGGATTACCATAGACTTCTGTTTAGAGGGAATGCCTTTTGAAGGCTTCCGTTTTGCATTCCGTCTTAATACAAGTCTATGGGCAGCATAGAGATCCGTCCTTCCATCTTATGGATTCTGTTATAACCATGTTATAACGGAAAGCCATAACGGAATCCAGAACGCAGATGTGAACCCACCCTAAGAGATTATAAACACTTATTTAAGCCACATTCTTATCACTAAGATAGGGATTAAGCTTTAATGAGTGTTTTTAAGGTCAGTGAGCAGAGATAAGGAGCCCGTCAGCTCCCTGCCTGATGGAAGAGAGAAAATTTAGATCCTGCTAATACAGCAGCTCAGCTCTATACAGAGAGTAACTGAAAAAAATGATGTTTACCTCATAATGAGTACAATGCAATAATGAAAAAAATTTGCCCCAAAGGTGTAGATATGTAATACTATAGAGCAAGCTCTTTGCAGTGAAAGACCAAGGGCCTATCTTTTAGGGCTCCTTCACACGAATGTATGGGTTCTGTTTCCATATTGCGGACCGCATATTCTGATCCCCAATAAATGCACACCGTTCAGTGTGCATACTGCATCACGGATGCAGACCCATTCACTTCAATGGGTCTGCAAATCCTGAGATGCAGAACGGAATCACGGAACGGAACACTACGGAAGCACTACAGAGTGCTTCCGTGGGGTTCTGTTCTGTACTTCCGTTCCGCAAAAAGATAGAGCAAGTTCTATCTTTTTGCGGAACGGACGAATGCAGACCCAAATTGCAGTCCACAATGCACGGAACGGCCCACCTATGCCCGTGTGAATGAGCCCTTACTGCTGTCTGGAGAATCTGTCACCTACAAGGAAAAGACCAAGGCCTACAGTGGATACCTCCAAAAGAGGGTGATCCTGCAGTTTCAAGTTACACCACTGGAGGTCACCAGGGGATCACAGAGGAAGCTTCTGCTGGAGTTACAGCTGCTGAGAACACCAGAGCTAGCAGTAACAGCAATGAGTATTTCACACAGCTTAAAGACGGACCTTTGCACCCTCAAGTAAGGGACCCAGGATGAGGACTGCATTTGACAACTTCATCTCTTGGTTGAGAGATCTTTGTCGGCCCACGGTTGATTTTGTTTTGTCTCTCACACAGAGGAGCACAGCTTGTCAGGACTCCGCCCAGAAATAACTATGTCCAGGTTGCACACGTTAGCGCCATACATCCTTTTTCCTCCTTCTCAGGTTAAGTGGGAACCATACCCACTGTGGGGATTGCCTACTACCTCATGTGGATTACAAATACTAGTTTTACTACCTTTTGTACATTACAATTAGTGTTGGGCGCGGATATTCGAATCGCAAATATTTATTGCGAATATCGGCACTGAGAATTCGTGAAAATTTAGCATATAGTGCTATATATTAGTATTCGAGAATATTCTTTATTTCACACATGATGCCTCCCTAGTTCTTGTTTGTAGGCCAATGAGAAGGCTGCAATGTCTTTACCTGAGCTTAGCAACATCAGGGTCAGCAATGCCATATTCTGGCACATTATACCCAACAGAGCCAAACACCAAAGTCAATCACAAAATACTGCCAGCAGCGCAAAATACTTCCCCAAAAACTTCCACTGGCCGCCCCCCTGGGCATCGGCCCACTGGAAAATTTCCCTGTAAGATCTATGGCCAATCCGCCCCTGACTGCCTCTGAGAACTCAAAAGTATAAAATGGTCATTTTGCCCTGTGTTAGTTTAGAAAGCCTAGGTATAGTACCGTGTTTGCATATGCCCCTTTTCTCTCCACAGATTTGGGAGAGGAAGGAGCCAGTATGTCCTGTGTCTTTGGGATCATGTGCTGTTGCTACACAGGGGGACAATGAAGTAGAGTCACAACTCACAAGCAGTACCATTGCTACAAGCAGCACCAGTTTCTTAATACCTTAAAGGGTAACCTTGCTGCCAAAGATATGCGAGTTAAGCTATTTCTTAGGCCCCTTGCAGGTGAGCGTGAGCGGATTAGGTCTGGATGATTCAGTGAAAACTGCGCGATTTTGCAAGCAAGTACATTCAGTTTTGTTTGCGATCACATTGAGTTGTTCCGTTTTTTCAGTGCAGGTGCAATGCGATTTAATGCATTTTGCATGCGCGTGATAAAAAACTGAATGTTTACAAACAACATCTCTTAGCAACCATCCGTAAAAAATGCATCCCCAATTACTTCTATGGGGCCAGCATTACGTGAAAATCACAGAAAATAGAACATGCTGCTATTTTTACACAACTCACAAGTGATGCCGACGCTCATGTACACAGACCCATTGAAATGAATGGGTCTGGATTCCGTGCGTTCGCATCATGCATTGTACCCGTGCTGAATAATCGCTCGTGTGAAAGGGGCCTTAGAGAGGCTCAGCCCTCAGAGGAGCTAGTGTCTCTGGCAGTGAGCTATAGGTAGAATAGAACTAACCATTCCATTCTCTCCCCCTCCTTGGAGAAGTGGCCTCGCCCAGATCTTCCAAGGGGAGGGTTGTCTCGTCTGTTCAGAGTTAGGCCCCTTTCACACGACAAGTTTTCCGCGCGGGTACAATGCGTGACGTGAACGCATAGCACCCACACTGAATCCTGACCCATTCATTTCAATGGGTCTGTGTACATGAGCGTTGTTTTTCACGCATTATTTCTGCGTTAAAATCACAGCATGTTCTATATTCTGCATTTTTACGCAGCCCTGGCCCCATAGAAGTGAATGGGGCTTCAGTGAAAAACGCATTGCATCTTCTAGCAAGTGCGATGCGTTTTTCACTGATGGTTGCTAGAAGATGTTGTTTGTAAACCTTCAGTTTTTTTATCACGCGCTTGAAAAACGCATCAAAACGCATTGCACTCGTGCGGAAAAAACTGAACAACTGAACGCAATCGCAGACAAAACTGACTGAACTTGCTTGCAAACTGGTGCGAGTTTCACTGAATGCACCCTGAACGCATCCGGACCTAATCAGTCATGCTCGTGTGAAAGAGACCTTAGTTGTTGAGTTTTGGTCCTAGCCAGAGACTAGAGAAGTAGTGCAGTGCAGCCCTGGCCTAGAAGCCTGACAAGGAGCACAGCAGGCAATAGTCTATCAAAGTGTGGTCAGTAGCCCATCTGGCACTGAGCCTGCTATCAGTGGCATGTAGCCCAGATGAAAGAGGCCCTTACAAAATACCAGAAAAGAGAGTTCAGCACAGCGGTAATAGAGGAAAGAACCCAGTTTACCTGCCAGAGCACTGTAAAACCTGCTGGAGCCAAGAGCTACTGTGATTCTGTATGAGCTGCTGCCCATGTATGCCAGTATCTAGGAAATCAACTCAACTTGCATCAGAGTCTGGAGCTTACTAATTTCATTTCCTACCAATTACAAACTTTCTGTGTAGCCGATACGCGTCCTGACCTCTGAGTGCCACCGCTCGGCATCCTTACCATGGAAACTAGTAGAGCCTCTAGGGATGGGCTCGCTGTGCACTGCACACAGCCTTTAAGGAGGATATGGAGCCTACTTTGTAGGGTTGTTTCAATACCAAAATTTTGATTAGGTTTCAATACCATGAAAAAGTATTGCGATACTTGGTACCATTTGATACCACGCCAAAAAAAGCTGCGTGCCTTCCGCATTTTATGGAACAGTCTGGCCCATAATTCAACAGTCCTATCCTATTTTTGGGGGACAAGGTGACTGGCGAATAGCGCAGTTTTTCTTTTCTTTTTCGGCATTCACCGCATAGGAGATATTTTTTTATATTTTAATAGTTTGGACTTTTCGGACGTGGCAAATGCGATATGTAATATTTTATTTATTGTTTATACGTAAAATTGGGAAAGGGGGTGATTTATACTTAATATTTTGGTGTTTTTTTAACAAACTTTTTTTTTTACAGTTTATTTAATAACCATTTCTCCCCTTAGGGCCTGGGCAAACTGCGGCTCTCCAGCTGTTGCAAAACTACAACTCCCAGCATGCAAAGACTGCTTACAGCCATCAGCCTACAGCAGGGCATGGTGGGAATTGTAGTCTTACAATAGCTGTAGAGCCACAATTTGCCAATCCATGGACTAGAACCTGGGATCGTTTAATCCCTTGTTCTATTCACCCTGATAGAGCTCTATCAGGGTGAATAGGACTTCACACTCTCCCTGCTGCCCTGTGCATAGTACACACAGCAGCAGGGAGCTGACCATGGCTAGACAAATCCCGGTATCGTATCGATACTGGGCTAAAAGTTTCGATTGGGTATTGAAAGTTCGATACCCAAACAACCCTACTACTTTTGTAATCAAGGACACATTTTTTTCTTTTATTTTCATCTCCACATTAAAAAAGCCATAACAGGGGCGTAGCTAGAAATGACTGGGCCCCATAGCAAAAAAATTTTATGGCCGCCCCTCCCGGATCTCCCACCCCTACATACCTATCAGACCTCCCACCCCTTCCAGAGCTCCCACCCAAACATCCCTCCAGGACCTCCCACCCCAACATCCCCACACCCCTCCTTAGATACCCCATCCACAGATCCCCCTTAAGTGTCATCCATAGATCCCCCCTTAAGTGTTATCCACAGATCCCCCCTTAAGTGTCACCCACAGATCTCCCCTTAAGTGTCATCCATAGATCCCCTAGTGCTATCACAGATCCTCAGTCATCCACAGATCCCCCTTAAGTGTCATCCACAGATCCCCCTAAGTGTCATCCACAGATCCCCTTAAGTGTCATCCACAGATCCCCCCATTCCACAGATCCCCCCTTAAGTTTCATCCACAGATCCCCCTTAAGTGTCATCCACAGATCCCCCCTTTCCACAGATGCCCCCTTCAGTGTCATCCACAGATCCCCCCCTTCAGTGTCATCCACAGATCCCCCTTCAGTGTCATCCACAGATCCCCTCTTCAGTGTCATCCACAGATCTCCTCCCCGCCGCCTCCTAGCTAATTTATTTACTGCACTTGCCTCTGTAATTGAAGAGAAGCGCCGTAATCTCACACATGTACTAACAAAAGATGGGGGACCCTTTCTGGGAAGGGTTTATTTTACATATTAACACAATTTGCCCAATTTATTAGCCCGCATTGGTCAAATCGTAATCTCACACAGGCGCACTGGCAGAGGCCAGGAAGACGGCGCATGCGCACTTCGATGCCTCTGCCAGTGCACCTGTGCAAGATTACGGCGCTGCTCTTTAATTGCGGCGAGATTACGGCAAGTGCAGTGAATAAATTAGTTAGGAGGCGGCGCTGGGTGGGAAGGAGCGGCGCCGGAGTCCCCAGCAAGAGCGCGCTCCTTAGCCGGCGGCCTGGGCCACTGAGCCATAACTACATTTTCTTTATCTTAAAGGGACACTGTCACCTGGATTTCACTTACTGAGCTATTACCATCACCACATCAGTCTCCATAATTTATAATAAAATATACTAGTATTACAGCCCTTTGTCTTTTCATTTGTCTAGAAAATAGCTTTTAATCATACACTAATTATCTCAATAAGGAGCCCAAGGGGCTGTCCCTCTGGCCGTTGGGCTCCGAGATAATGGGCATGGCTGGGCTCCAAGGCCAGAGGGGACAGATCCGCTGCACACAGCGTGAGTTGCTCTATGACGTCACGCTGTGCGTGCCAGCGGACAGCAGGAGGAAGAAGATCGCGCGAGGTGTCAGTGAGGAGCAGCGGCATCCAGGAACAGAAGAGGTGTTTTATTTATTTTATCTGAGGCTGCTGGGGGCAATCGGGGCATAATGGCCAGGTTGCTGGGGGCTGAGAGGCATAATGGGGGGGGGGGTGAGGCATAAATTGGGCTGAGAGGCATTATGGGGGCTGAAAGACATAAGGGCTGATAATGGGGGTGATGAGAGGCATGGGGCTCTTATCTGAGGTCTGATTGGGGGGTCATTTACATTGGGGTCTGAGCTGAGGTCTGATTTGAGTTCTTATTAACATTGGGTGTTAATTGGGGCTGTCAGCTGAGGTCTGATTAACATTGGGGGTCTGGCCTGAGGTCCCCCTCTAAAACCTAGGTGCGTCTTATGGGCTGCAGAGCGGTGCCCACTTCCAGCCCTGAGCCCAGCTTCCCAGAGCACTGATCCTGAGCCTGCTGGAGTCTTCAGAACTGTAAGTATTTACAGTCATTCACTGTAAGCTATATTATATATTACTTGTTTTATGTGAGTAAGTGTGCTGGGTGGTTGGAGAAGGGAGATGGAGGGGTACAATACTATCTGCACATTGTAACAGAAAAAAAAAAAAAAAAGTAAGCACCACATTCTTTTCTGTCCTCCGCCACAAAACAATCTGGACGTGCCCCTCTCGAAACCAGGCTCTGGATCCGCCAATGGCTGTTACGCTGGCCGCCGCCGCACTGTAAATTACAATATCTGAGGGCTGCCGGCAGCTAGTAGTTCACATAGGGGGGCAGACCCGGCAGAGCCGCGTGTGCAGGCGCAGGCTGGGAGTGGTCCTGTCTGGGCGGCAGAGTTTGACGTCATGCTGCGTGCCCCGCGCACTTGCTAGTGAGGTGAGGACGGCGGCGGCGTGATAGTGTTGGAACTTGATGCCCAGCTGCTCCGGTCCGACTATCTACAAGAAAAAGTCTGTCACAAGAACTCTGCCTAGTGCCCTGGCTGAGACCTGCTGTATAAGTTATATAACACATTATAAAAAAGTATGTACCCTGTCCCTGCTACAGTGCTACCCCACCTCAGTTGTCACCTGTATGATGTACCCTGATACCCCTCAGTTATATAATATAACTGAGGGGTATCAGGGTAAATTATACAGGGGGTAATATAACTAGGGGTATCAGGTTACATCATTAGGCCTCTTGCACACAAACGTTTTTTTTAATACGATTTCGTATTTGGAACCAGTCATTTAAATGGATCCGCCCAAAAAAACGGAAGCTACTCCATTTGCCTTCACCAATAGCAGAACCAGGACTGCGGATCTTACAAGAAGTTCTTGAGTTCCCTGCTCTAGCAGCATTCGTCTTCTATTCTCCCAAGGCGCCTATGGGCAGCGTGTGTCTCTTTGTCTCTTTAAAGGGGTTTCCAGCATTTAGATTAATGGCTTATGCTATAGATAGTGGTAGGCAAGACTCTTTAAAGTAAAACACATGGTTAAAATCTCTTCCTGCTGAAACTGAAGAAAAACTATGCAAAACAATGAAGATAAATAACTGGTATATACTGTTATTCCTGTTTATTTTATTTTATTTTTTTACTTCCCTTTAGTATGACCTTAAAACAATTCATACTTTTCTTTACCTTTTTAACTTCCATTTAGTATATACTTAAAACAACAACTCATACACCAGAACATTTCCAAGCAAAACAAGACATTTCAGTCACTTAAATCACTTGTCACTTGTCAAATGTCATTGAGATGTGTGACAACAGAATGGAAAGTTTATTTGCATATCACATATTGTATTATGGCATGATATTCCTACGTGTAAAAAGCATTTTCAGATATGACTTGGCATTGTTAGATCAGTTTGACAGATAGTTAAATGGGCACTGCCGTTTCAACAAGCTGTATAAATATTATGAGCACAAGTGACTATAAGAAACTTTGTTATATCAGAGAAAAATGTTTCTGACTCTAATCCTATCCTCAGGATAGGCCATCAATATCTGATCGGAGCTGGAATGACACCGCACACCCCCACCAATCAGCACTTTCCAAATGCCTCTGGAGCCAGAACTACGCAGCTCTATCCATTGTGTTGTGGATAGAGCTTGTTACTGCAGTGAAGTGGAAGGCACCTAGCACTTGGAAATAAAATCCAATAACGTAGAAAATGTAATATCCAAGTTGCCCATATGCTTAGAGTGCGCAATACCCACTTAGTCATGGCATGCACACTCAAAACAAGTAGACAACTTGGATTGGGGGGGGGGGGGGCGGTCATTGATTAAGGGACTTCTGACTATTTTATTTGGAAAAATAGTCGCAAGTCCCTTTTTTTAACCAGCTGTGTGTTCGGAAGTTGGACAGGGGCAGTGCAGCTCGGCAAGCTTACTAACATTTATGCCTGGTTAGAGAAAAACTACTCCAGCCTCGCTGTAAATTAGACAAATCTCACAACAGAGTAGGAGGGAATCTAAAGGCGCATTTAGATCCGACGAGCAGCAGCAGATTGTTGGGAAAGAAGAGTTCCTTCCGACAGTTAGCTGCTCATTCAGTGGAAGAGAGCATTGCATTTACAAGCAGCGATCACTAGATCTAAATTCATAGACTGGTAAGCCTAAACCCCCAGTGGCTTTTATTTCTGAGGGCTGGATGCCACAAGGCTGTGAGGGAGCTACAAAATCTGCTGCATATGAAGACACCCTAACCCTCAGTTCACACCTGAGCGTTTTACAGCGCGTTCAAACGCGCTGTAAAACGCTCAACACATGAAAACCAATGCTTCCCTATGGCCCTGGTTCTCACTTGAGCGTTTTACAGCGCGTTTGAACGCGCTGTGAAACGCCCTACGCTCAAAAAAGTTCTTGAGCTTCTTTGGGGTGTTTTGTCGCGCGTTTGCACCCATAGACTTCAATGGGAAGTATATAGATGACTTTTTTTAATTGGTCTCCAGAGTCACGAACGCACGTATCAAATACGCTCAAGCGTGAACCCAGGGTAATGCAGTGTTTCCCAACCAGTGTGCCTCCAGCTGTTGCAAAACTACAACTCCCAGCATGCCCGGACAGCCCCACACCGTGTAGCTCCAACGCCTGAAGTAGCTGTAGATAGGCCATCAATAGTAAAATCCTAGATTACCTTTTAAGGGCTTATGTACATGAGCTTGTGTGGCCCATGTCCGTATTGCGGCCTGCAAACAGCAAGTCCGCAATATATGGCACCAGTCGTGTGCACTCCGTATCATGGATGCGGACCCATTCATTTGAATGGGTTTACAATCTGCAATATACAGGGCGGAGGCACGGAATGGAAACCCCACGGAAGCACTACGAAACATGTTCTAATTTTTTGCGGAGCAGACAGAATATTGCAGGACCCATTCAAGTAAATGGATCTGCATCTGCAAACGACGCCCACATGGACGGTGCCTGTGCGTTGCACGGGCTGCATGAGCCCTGCGGGTGTATCTGTTGGGATGAAATTCTGCAGATCCTATTGAAACTACTTAAAGAGATATACAAAAGAGAAACTGAACAGAATTAGAGAGAGTTCTCATCGCCATTTCATTTTCCGTTTCTGATGCATCAGAAGAACAGGAAAAAAAAAAGGGTCCTGTTAAAAAAAAAAACGGATCCTGTGCATCAGTTATGCACATTTGGCCTCCGTTTGAGATCCTGCAGTCAGCGCCTTTTTCTTTTTTTTTCTGTTCTTCTGATGGATCAGAAGAATTGAAAATGGTAAAATGAAACGGTCATGTGAACTATCCCTTAACCACTTGAAGACCACAGGTTTATACCCCCCTAGTGACCAGGCCCTTTTTTACAAATCCGCACTACACTACTTTCACCGTTTATTGCTCCGTCATGCAACTTACCACCCAAATGAATTTTACCTCCTTTTCTTCTCACTAATAGAGCTTTCATTTGGTGGTATTTCATTGTTGCTGACATTTTTACTTTTTTTGCTATTAATAAAAATTTAACGACATTTTTGCAAAAAAATGACATTTTTCACTTTCTGTTGTAAAATTTTTTAAAAACTACATTTCTATATAAATTTTCTCTAAATGTATTGTTCTACATGTCTTTGATAAAAAAAAGTCCAATAAGTGTATATTTATTGGTTTGGGTAAAAGTTATAGCGTTTACAAACTATGGTGCAAAAAGTGAATTTCGGCATTTTGAAGCAGCTCTGACTTTCTGAGCGCCTGTCATGTTTCTTCAGGTGCTAGAATGCCAGGATAGTATAAATACCCCCAAATGACACCATTTTAGAAAGAAGACACCCCAAAGTATTCGCGGAGGGGCTTGGTGAGTTCATGTATCATTTCATTTTTTTCACAAGTTAGCGGAAAATGACACTTTCTGAGGAAAAAAATAATAATAAAGTTTCCATTTCTGCTAACTTCTGGCAAAAAAAAAAAATCTCATACGGGCTCATTATGCCCCTCAGTGAATACCTTGGGGTGTCTACTTTCCGAAATGGGGTCATTTGTGGGGTGTTTGTACTGTTCTGGCATTTTGGGCGGGCTAATTGTGAGCCGCCATGTAAAGCTAAAGGTACTCATTGGTTTTAGGCCCCTTTATGACTTCAGGCTGCAAGTGTCACTCATGTGGTCGCCGATCAGGAGAAGTGGGGCAGTTTGGGGTGTATTTTTACATATACTCATGTTAGGTGAGAGAAATATCTCTGTAAACTGACAACTTTGTATAAAAAAATTTAAAAATTGTTGTTTACAGAGATATTTCTCACACTCCAGCAGGGGTATATATAAAAATACACCCCAAAACACATTGCCCCACTTCTCCTGAGTACGGCGATACCACATGTGTGACACTTTTTGCAGCCAAGATGCGCAAAGGGGCCCTAATTCCAATGAGTACCTTTAGGATTTCACAGGGCATTTTTACGCATTTGGATTCCAGACTTCTTCTCACCCTTTAGGCCCTTAAAATGCCAGGACAGTATAAATACCTCACATGTGACCCCATTTTAGAACGAAGACACCCCAAGGTATTCCGTGAGGGGTATGGTGAGTTCATGTAAAATTTTATTTTTGTCACAAGTTAGTGGAATATGAGACTTTGTAAAAACAAAATAAAAAAATAAAAATATATCAATTTCCGCTAACTTGTGCCAAAAAAAAATTCTGTGAACTCGCCATGCCCCTCACGGAATACCTTGGGGTGTCTTCTTTCCAAAATGGGGTCACATGTGGGGTATTTATACTGCCCTGGCATTTTAGGGAACCTAAAGCGTGAGAATCTAAATGCGTAAAAATGCCCTGTGAAATCTTAAAGGTACTCATTGTTTAGGTCCTTTGCATTTGGCTGCAAAGTGTCACCATGTGATCGCTGCACTCAGGAGAAGTAGGCAGCTTGGGGTGTATTTACATATACCCATACTGTGTGTGAGAAATATCGCTGTAAACGACAACTTTTAAATTTTTTTATACAAAGTTGTCAGTTTACAGAGATATTTCTCTCACCCAGCATGGGTATATGTAAAAATACACCCCAAAACACATTGCGCTACTTCTCCTGAGTACGGCGATACCACATGAGTGACACTTTTTGCAGCCAAGATGCGCAAAGGGGCCCAAATTCCAATGAGTACCTTTTAGGAGGGCATTTTTACGCATTTTTCTTCTCATGCTTTAGGGCCTCTAAATGCCAGGGCAGTATAAACACTCACATGTGACCCCATTTTGGAAAGAAGACACCCCAAGGTATTCCATGAGGGGCATGGCGAGTTCATAGAAAAAAATTTTTGGCACAAGTTAGTGGAAATTGATTTTTTATTGTTTTTCTCACAAAGTCTCCCTTTCCGCTAACTTTTGACAAAAAGTTTAATTTTTCATGGACTCATTATGCCCCTCAGCGAATACCTTGGGGTGTCTTCTTCCAAAATGGGGTCACATGTGGGGTATTTATACTGCCCTGGCATTTTAGGGGCCCTAAAGCGTGAGAAGAAAATGCGTAAAAATGCCCTCCTAAAGTGCTATTACATTTGCTCTTTGCATTTGGCTGCAAAGTCACCATGTGTATCGCCGTACTCAGGAGAGGTAGGGCACAGTTTGGGGTGTATTTACATATACCATGCTGGGTGAGAAATATCTCTGTAAATTGCCAACTTTGAATAAAATTTTTTAAAAAGTTGTCATTTACAGAGATGTTTCTCACACCCAGTATGGGTATATGTAAAAATACACCCCAAAGCACATTGCCCTACTTCTCCTGAGTACGGCGATACCACATGAGTGACACTTTTTGCAGCCAAGATGCGCAAAGGGGCCCAAATTCCCATGAGTACCTTTAGGATTTCACAGGCCATTTTTACGCATTTGGATTCTCACATCTTTAGCACTCCTAAATGCCAGGGCAGTATAAATACCTCACATGTGACCCCATTGTGGAAAGAAGACACCCTAAGGTATTCTGTGAGGGGTATGGCGAGTTCACAGAAAAAAAATTTTTGACACAAGTTAGCGGAAATTGATATATATATATATATATATATTTTTTTTTACAAAGTCTCATATTCCACTAACTTGTGACAAAAATAAAATTTTACATGAACTCACCATACCCCTCACGGAATACCTTGGGGTGTCTTCTTTCTAAAATGGGGTCACATGTGGGGTATTTATACTGTCCTGGCATTTTAGGGGTCTCCGCAATCATTACACGTATGGCCAGCATTAGGAGTTTCTGCGATTCTCCTTATATTGAGCATACGGGTAATGAGATTTTTTTTCCGTCTCAGCCGCTGCGCTGAAAAAAAAAAAAATAATGAACGGCACAGATTTTTTCATTCGCATCGGTCAATGTGGATGAAAAATCTCTGCCAAAATTAGTGACTGCGGTGCGGTGCGGTGGGCGCTAGCTAACTAACAAGTAGCTAACTAACTGGCGGTGATAACGGGACCCTTATGCCCCATTCACACATCCGAAATTCTGTTTGCGGAACGGAATTGCGGACCTATTCATTTCTATGGGGACAGACTTTGTCCCGCTCGGATCCGGAATTACGGATCCGCGCTCCGGGTCTGCACTTCCGTCTCCGCAAAAATATAGAACATGTCCTATTCTTGTCCGCACTGCGGACAAGAAAAAGCATTTTCTATATAGTTCTGTGCGGATCTGCAAAATGCGGAAAGCGCATTGCCGGTGTCCGTATTTTGCGGATCCGCAGATCCATGGATCCGCAGATCCATGGATCCGCAAAACACATACGGACGCCTGAATGAGCCTGTAGGGGGTGATTAGTGACAGGGGGGTGACAGGGGGTGATCAGGGGGTGACATGGGTGATCAGGGGTTAATCAGTGATGGGGGTGGAGGGGGTGTGTGTAGTGATTGGTGCACTTTTCCTATAGTTTCTCTGGTGGTCCCAAACAAAGGGACCACCAGACGAGCAGATAGCAGGCATATCAGACGCTGTTTAAAAACAGCGTCTGATATGCGATTTAAATGCGTTTTTTCCGCATCTACAGCCTGCCAGCGCATGATCAGCGCTGGCAGGCTGTAGTTTCAGTTGTCCCGGCTCCGATCACATGAACGCGCACGCACGACGCGCGCGCGTTCATGTGAAATCTCGGGTCTCACGAGATGACGCCGATAGGCGGCAGTGAGACCTGAGAGAGCCGCCGCGCTGACGCCCATCGGCGTTAGCGTGGCGGCAAGTGGTTAAAGGGGTTGTCTCACTTCAGCAAATGTAATTTATCATGTAGAGAAAGTTAATACGAGGCACTTACTAATGTATTGTGATTGTCCATATTGCCTCCTTTGTTGGATTGGTTAATTTTTCCATGACATTATACACTGCTCGTTTCCATGGTTATGACCACCCTGTAATCCAGCATTGGTGGCTGTGCTTTATAGAAAAATGGTGCTGGAATATGCACACTCCCACGGTCCCAGCCACCAGAGAGCTCAGCGCTTCCTTCCTAACAATTGCTCAGTTGAGCAGATCTCCAATGATCCACTTATCCACTTGATACTTATCAAGATAAACTCGTTTGCCTTCAACAAGTACATGAATAATGTCAAACCAGGCTGCCCTGTTTGACAAGCTACAAGTTGTTTGTTATTTACTCTAGTTTCACAATGCAATTGTCTGACCCATTTTTTTCTTTTTCAGTTATGTGGCTGAAAACGAGGGGCGGACTAGGAACTTAAAATGGCCCTGGAAAAAATATTAAAAGTGGCCCCGTTTGGAGTTGGGTCTGAATTGATGGAAGGCAGGGCCAGCAATACCATATTGTGGCACACTATACCAATCCAACAGGGCCATATACCACAGTCCATCACAAAGTACTTCCAGCAGCACAAAATACGTCCCCAAAAACTTCCACTGGCCGCCCCTTCCACTGGCCGAAATTTCCCTGTAAGGTCTATGGCCAATCCACCCCTGATGAAAACATACTGACTGATTTGTAAACTAGAGACCCAAGACACTACTGCTACCCGACGTAATAATTCGAGGTTCTTTTCACCAACCTCAAGGCTTCTGCTTTGATCGATTTGTCACTGTCAATGTGAATTTGTTCTAAAACAGAACAGCACAGCCGCCAGCAGTATTTTTCCCATTAAAATATCAGAACCACAATAGAAACCCCAAAGGAGGCTCCTAAAGCAGATGTCACTAGAACTTTTGAATCTCTTAGGCCTCTTTCACACGAGCATGTCCGGATTAGGTCCGGATGCGTTGCGGATGTGTTGAGTGAAAACTGTGCGATTTCACAGGCAAAGCCATTCAGTTTTGCCTGCGATTGCGTTCAGTTGTTCAGTTTTTTCCGCGCGGGTGCAATGCGTTTTGATGCGTTTTTCACGCGCGTGATAAAAAACTGAAGGTTTACAAACAACATCTCCTAGCAACCATCAGTGAAAAACGCAACGCACCCGCACTTGCTTGCACTTCTATGGGGCTAGGGCTGCGTGAAAAACGCAGAATATAGAGCATGCTGCGATTTTCACGCAACGCACAAGTAATGCGTGAAAAAAAACGCTCATGTACACAGACTCATTGAAATGAATAGGTCAGGATTCAGTGCGGATGCTATGCGTTCACGTCACGCATTGCACCCGCACGGAAAACTCGCTCGTGTGAAAGGGGCCTTAGTAAAGCTATAACAACTATAGAGAAAAAGACATGGATTGAACATCCACATGCCATGCACTCATCTATTGCTGCTAAGCATAATGTATAAACATGCATAGGCCCACTGACGACATCGGTGGCCTTATTTGATTAGGTTGCAATAACCTAGTAAAAAATAAAGATCTGACGTTATGTTAGCTTTAGTGTCCTGGGCCCACTGGTTTGAGCTATTTCTCCTCCCTCTAAGATATACATTGAAGCATACACTAGTAAAAACTCCACCCTTTTACAGTGAAGAGTTTTGTGAGAGTTCATGGATTTTTCTCTTCAATAGTCTACATACTGCATAGTGGTTAAACAAGTCGTGTGAATTTTCCCATGTACAGCCAACGATGAAGACTGGAAAGAGGGATGAACTCCATGAGACTTCGCCACTTTCAGGCAATCCAAAGGGATTTAAGAAACTGGTAAAACGTTTGGTAATTGATGGATTCTGTGATGAAGCAAAAAAGCTGCTTGCCTTGGCCATACCAGTGGTAAGAGATGATTTACTATGTATAGACTAGTTATAATGTAGAAATGTATATTGTCGAGACAGTTGTGACAGGGGATATCGACTAAATTGCAGACTGTACAGTAGGTTAATAGAATATTCAATATATAAGGTATTATTTCTACTAAGCATATTTTGATGACAACTAAATAAGTAATGGCCAATACTGTTGTCACTGTTGCAAGATTACCTAGACTTGCTTTGACATATGTGCTTGTGCTTTATAAATGGTATATACATAATTGCTAGTATGGTGGTGCCTACAGGGGGACCATTAAAGACACGTTTTTGGTGTCAGTTGTCAGAATAACGAATGCATCATCCTTACACAGACCATTATATTAACATTAGTCACTACAATGTATGAAGCTCATAGAAGAAGAACTTGTATGCAGCTATTATACATCGGGGATTAACAGAGAAAGGGAGAAGGATTATGCTGCATGGAGACTGTGTGCTTTGCTATGTAGATTTACTTGTTTAGCACTATTTTTATGTGGGCAACGTGTTGAATATATCCTAAAATGTAGAAAGCCATTCAGCTTCAAATTGTGGGAGCAATTGGAAGGAGAGTTAACTAGACCAAGATGTTTAAAAATTTAGTGATCGCCCCTGATCTACATTAGATTTTGTTTTTGACTTTGAGTTCCTTTATATACCTTGACCCTTTTAGAAGACCATTTCCATTGCAATCTTGGATGGTTGTCCCTAAGCGGTGTGTGTGGGTATCTATCTATGTGTATGTATGCAAATCTATAGATAGTGTAAATTTGTTTAGGGAAATGTATCTTTCCTTAAGTGCAATGGCAGCACACACAAAGGGTTAAATCATTAGTAAATCAAAATAATACCCCCCTCCCCCATAAAGGAATGCATACCTACTAGGCAGACGTGTTTTTTCTGAGCAATGTCTTTTTCAGCGAGGGATATATGTGCTGCCTGTGGACTCAAGAAAAAAATAAATTAATGTAGTGCGGGTGGTTACAGATGTGGTAATAGCAAACATGTCGGGGAGATTTTTTCATTGAAAAGCGTATCTTCAAAGGAAAAAAAACAATTATTGAATGCAATTTTTGTATTGAATCAACGTGTTTTTAAACTTTTTTTTACCACCTAATAGTCCCACAAGGGGACTGTAACAGACAGCTTTTTTAAATTGTAATATACAATGCACCATCCCTAAAGTGCATTGCATTTTAATGTCAGTGCTATGCTGACATTGACCAGCAGAGAGGCACAGCCTGCTGGAAACTAATCAAGGCAGTCTTGGGGCCCTCATAGACCCCAGAAAGCCTTCACACACATCAGCACCCAGCGATCGCATTTGCGGGGTGCCGATGGGAGACAGAGGGAGTCCGCTCTCAGCACTTTACAGGTGGCAGGCGCCATTGCCTGCGGCATGTAAAGTGTTAAACAGCCCGGATCGGCACTCCTGTCGGTCTGGGCTGTTAGATCAGGGCAGCAGCTCTCATGTGAGAGCCGGGTCACTGCTCCCCGCTGCACGGGGGAACCGTGCAGCGCTTAGACTGGGCTGCCGTAAAAAAGCGTCAGTCCAGCCTAAGGCCCCTTAGTGACCACCGGAAAAAGGTGTATGGGTGGTCACTAAGGGGTTAAACAAGGGGGGGCGGGAATAGAAACCGCAACCTTATGCCTCATTCATTTTGGTCAGTGATTTCCATCAGTCATTTTGAGCCAAAACCAGGTGCGGCTCCAAGTCCAATCCTGGACTTGGCTCACAATCACTGTTGGAAATCACTGACCAAAACACTGAAGTGTGAATGAGTCATTAATGAGCACTTGTCTCTCAAAGGCTGAATCGCAAGCAGCAGATACATCCACCTTGTAAAGGTGCATGGAGAACACCATGTACTATAGCGGCCATGCAGATTTGATCCAATACCACTTTTTTTCCCCTTTTCTCTTGTCCAAGTGACTGAGTGGATGGATTGGAGTGTGCTGTATCTCCACCTGGTAACTGGAGTACTTTTTAGAAGAAGACTATAGTATTTTTGATCCAACAGTGTAAGCATAAAATGCCTCTCTCTTTAGTCCTGAATGACTCCTCTAATGATAAGTAGCTGAAGCTTGTCTTGTTCAACTGCTTGAGGATTACATTCATGTCAGAAGAGACCTTTGGTAGGAAATAGGGATTCAACCTTAAAATGAAGACTTCTTGATGTACTTTCAGATATGGCCCTTTAGACTTGATAGAGCTCACAAAGTCTGACACTTTCTTGGCTGATGCAATAACCACTAGAAATAAAACCTTCCAAGATACGAACCTTAGTGGTGCTTTTGTAAGAGGCTGAAATGGAGATTCAGCCAGGTTTGTGAGGGGAACTACCTGATTCCAGGCTGGAATAAGAGGCCTAAACGATTTAATTTGAATAAAGCTTTAATAAAAAAAATATAATGTATGAATGCATAAAGGCTCCATTTATGCAAGCATTGACCATGTTTAGTTTTAAACCTAACTGGAAACCTTCCTGTAAAAATGTAAGATTTCAGAAGATCAGGATTCTGCATCTGTTTCTTATGACACCAGACCTTGACATTTTTCAAAATTATACCATATGTTTTATTAATAGCTGGCATGCTGCTAGCAATGTTTGCACTACCACATCTTAGAAGCCCTTCTTCAGTCCTGAACTGTGAGATTCCAGGCTGTAAGCTGAAACCTCTAGTTTGGGTGCTGTAGGCCTGCTTAAACCAGAAGATCTGGCTAGACTGCATCTCCAATAATTTCCTCTGGAAAGTTGTAGCCTGTGAGGGATCATGCCCTCCTGGCCAGATATACACTATGGCTATGGCTGAGACTCTCGTCTGATTTTCCTAAGCACTTGGGATATGAGGGGAAATTGAGGAAAATTTGGATGAAAAATTACTTCCCAACTGAAAGACAGGTTATCTATTCTTTCTGGTTGATCCGCTGGAATCAGGGAGCAGAACTACTTGAGCTTTGTGTTGGAGGTTGTTGCCATTACATCTAATTGGGGGCACCCCATCTGCACACAATCTGTTTAAAATACAGTCATTGAGACTTCAAATGTGACCCGCTTAACAGAACTGCCTGAACATTCAGAGCACCTTGAATGTGGATGGCTGTCTATGGTTTGACATTCTGCTGCCCAAGTCATAATTTGACTGTATTGACTGTTATGTGGAGCAGTGCGAGACCTGTTCCGATTGTTGATGTAGCACATGGCGGAGATACTATCTGTTTGCACCACCAATGACTGGTTCATGAGCATACCCTGAATGAAGAGCTAGACAGATTTCTCCCAGCTCTCTGATATTGAACCACGGATACATACCTTGTGAACACCACCTCCTCTGAAGTCAAAGAATGTGGAAGTGTACTTCCTAACCAGAGTAATTGGAATGATTACTTCCCTGCTTCCCTGCTCAGTATTTCTCAGATGAAGCCATCAAGACAGATCTTCCCAAGTTTATGGCTTGATCACCACAAGGCGAACCAGAGTTGATAAATATTTGTTTCATCCTGAAAGGATACTGGTTTGCAATGCCCATTAATGCCCATGGTACGACTTCTATAGATGAGGTCAGAGTTCCTAGAATTCTCCTAGCGGTCCTGACTGGCACTTGGTGATGGGATTTTAGACCTCACATTGATTTTCTGCATCTACTCCTGTGAGCTTAAAGAGGACCTTTCATCACTTCTGAAGATATTAACTAACGATGCTCACATAAAGAGTGGCGCCCAGGGATCTCCCTGCACTTACTATTATCCCTGGGCGCCGCTCCGTTCTCCCGGTATAGGCTCCGGTATCTGTGCTCACAAAGTTATAGTAGGCGGAGCCTGTCCTTCATCTCCTTCTCCCAGGCTGTAGCGCTGGCCAATTGCAGCGCAGAGCTCATAGCCTGGGAGAAAAAAAACTCCCAGGCTATGGGCTCTTCGCTGCGATTGGCCAGCGCTACAGCCTGGGAGAAGGAGATGAAGGACAGGCTCCGCCTACTATAACCAAGTCCCCCAAGTCCCCGCCTACTATAACTTTGTGAGCACAGAGACTGGAGCCTATACCGGGAGAACGGAGCGGCGCCCAGGGATAATAGTAAGTGCAGGGAGATCCGTGGGCGCCGCTCTACATGTGAGCATCGTTAGTTAATATCTTTAAAAGTGATGAAAGGTCCTCTTTAAGCCCCTAAAATTTTCGGGGAAAGGTCAAGATTTTTCTGTGAATTACTGAAAAAAACGCAGAAATAAACGTGGTCTAAATGGGTGGAACTGCTCAAACCCCAAACACTGTTGCGTGTTTCTAACTGGGGGAGCATCTCCTCCACATGTGGAACACAGCGAGCGGCCATCCCCAGTAAAAATTGCATACAATGGAGGATGCCGGCGCGAACCACATGCACCACACAAACATCTTACATAAAATGAAACAATGTGCGGATGAAAATATATAAAACACATAAATCACTACAAGTATAAGCACCACAAGTATAAGCACCTGACAACACTGGCTAATCCCTCAAGCTGATGTTGAAAGCTGAGCCATTCGCCAATATCTCCCAGTCAGGAACATATCAGAGCCAACAATGCAATGGGAGCCTGTGTCACATGGTCTGTTGTAGGTGCGGCTTGCGGCCTCAATTGTTTCCCATTGCATTGTTTTGTCTCCCATTGCATTGTTGGTCCACAGTGATTTATGTGTTTTATATATTTTCATCCGCACATTGTTTCATTTTGTATAGGATGTTTGTGTGGTGCATGTGGTTCACGCCGGCATCCTCCATTGTATGCAATTTTTGCTAGGGATGGCCGCTCGCTGCGTACCACATGCGGAAGAGCTGCTCCCCCAGTTAGAAACAAGTGACAGTGTTTGGGGTTTCAGCAGTTCCACCCATTTAGGCCACATTTATGTCAGTGATTTTAGCTTTATATGTATTGAATGTGCCATTGCGTATGGCTGGTAACATTCTGTTGCACCTGGGACCTGTGTCACATAGTCTGTTGTAGGTGCGGCTTGCGGCCTCAATTGTCTCCCATTGCATTGTTGGTCCTGCAGTGCATGTGAGTGGGATTGGGGCTGTGAGCTGGATATCAGTACCTTTCAAACCCTGTTCACCAACCATAGGTGGTCTAGTGGTAGGACCCGATGCCATGCTGAGAAACCTTGACGTGGTGCATGAAGGGGCTCCGATATGTTCCTTACTGGGAGATATTTGTGAATGGCTCAGCTTTTAACATCAGCTTGAGGGATTAGCCAGTGTTGTCAGGTGCTTATCCTTGTGGTGCACTTTTTTCAGTGATTTATGAGAATACTGAAAAAACCCAACATAAGAGGCTTTGTGAAGGTTTGATTAATGTTTGCCTTGGGGGCAATTTCCTCAACCTGAGGGAGTAGCCTTTCTGAATACAAGATTATATCCTGGTGTCTGATGTAATCTTTGCAGAATTTGAGAAAAGGTTTTGTAATCTTATCCCCACCAGAAGCTCGGCATTCTAAATTTGATGTTTTCCTGTTTCAATTTTCTACTTTGTAGTGCTTGGAGAGCCTGAACATTCAGACCTAAATTTCCTCTGTCTGTCCCCTCTGAACCCCTCTTAGGTGATCTTTGGAATGATAATGACAAAAACTAATCTAGACCTATAAAATGGATTCTAAATAGTATTACTTTGGGGACAAAACCTCCTAGACAGATGAAACGTTAAGGAACAAAACTGTGTTTAACCAGAATGTCCCCCTGCACAAAGTGTCTTTGGGGATCACTTGGAACTCAGAGGTACCTTCAGGGCCCATTAACACGACTGTATTTCTTTCCGCACAAGTCCCACAATTTTGCAGATCTTATGTGGTACAATTAATTTCAATGGGAATGGGAGATATGGAAAGCCCAAGGTGAGCCGTCCGCATCTGTACTTACATTCCGCAGCCCTGCAAAAAATATAGAAAATGTCCCACTCTTGCCCATTTTGTGGACAAGAATAGGCATTTCCATTAAAATGCAGGATGTTCGGATCCGCAAAAGCAGTATCCATGCACATGGACAGTATCCGTGTTTTGCGGACCTCCAATTTGTGGTCCGCAAAAACAGATATGGTTCTGCGAATGGACCCCCAATTTTACTGACTAAGCAAACCTTCTTAGGGAAGCTATCCTCTATGTCCCTAGACAACCGAAGCCAAAGCTGCTTTGCACTTTGCCATAGCCAAGGAAGTACTATGTTTCAGCAGGGAAACAATCTTTCTGACCATAGGGTCCCAAAAGATGGAATAACCGACTGCCAGAAAAAAAAAAGTCTGTCTAGCCAGACTGGCCCCTATTACTATTTACCTTAAGGGAGTTTCCCCACTGAGCTGAGACTGCAGGATCTGTAACACACTGCTATAATCTAGCTCCCACACGATGTTACCGATCTGGCTGGGACCACACTCCTGCCATACATCCCTTTAATATAGGATCATAAGGCCTAGCAGCCGAGCTGAATGGCCGCACATTGAGAGAGCTCCGCTGAGGTCTTTGGAGAAGAGGGCCTTACAAGCCATAATTATCAGCAGAAATGGGCAAAATGTCTAGGGACCAAGACCAGAGACACCCTGGCCTCAGTTAAATCCGCACTGGGGCAGAGGGATTTGGACAGGTTCGTCCGTAAAGCGGCAACAACTTGCGAATAAAAGACATACCTGAAAGCGTTGTGTCAGACGCCATTGCCGCCTCCCTAATGGAACTTTTTACCAGCTTAGTGGGGGAAACAACTGCCTCCGAGATTATGCTTGAGAGATCGCATCGCGCTTTAAGACCTCCGCCGGGACCCACAGAGCCCCCACGGGACATCATATGCAGGCTCACCAACTTTCAGGCTAAGGAAGCCATCCTGAAGGCTGCAAAAGGCAAAACACCCATAAAATATGAGGGAGGGAGCAGTGGTCTCTTTGTTTCAAGACCTATCGCAAATTACACTTCGCAAGAGAAGAGTTCTGAGGCCACTATTAGAAGCTTTGAGGGGCAAAAAGATCCTGTACCGATGGTTATACCCATTTGGACTTTTGATAAATGCTCCAGATAAGGAACTCGTTCTGAGATCCCATGGAGACCTGCAGAGGATTTATGACCAGCTGGGACTTGAAGACTTACAGATCCAGGACTGGAACATCGCTCAGGAATTGACAGAGGTCCCGCCATTACCGCTGCCTACCTCTTGGACGACGGCACATCCAGCTAAGCCGCAGAGACAGAGAAAGAGAACAGGAGGAACAACTGTGGAAAAACCCTCCAGGGAACATACCTGAGATACCTGTGATCCTGGTAGTGGTAATGTGACTCTGCTTAATGTGGGTTGCAGGAGAGAAAGTTAATAATTAGTTATAGCTTTGTTGGTTATAAGTTGTTTCTCCATACCCGCACACTGTTGGAACACTACCAGCTCGAGTTTGACTGGGATCCTCCTTTTGCCTTTTCCTCTAAAGGCTTGGCGAACAACAGGGAGCTGTGTCTTGCTGATTACTGCACTCCAACCTATGTATTCAGCATTCTCGGGGCCCAACAGAAAGCTCATGTGACCATGTACCCAGCATTCACCTATATACTCAGCACCTCAGACTTTATGTATTCAGCCTATACTCCCAACTTTACTTATGTACTCAGCTTATATTTTCTATACATTTAATTATGTATTCAGCTTATATTCCCTATGTCTCTCATATGTATTCAGCTTTTACTAGGTCTCTTGCACTTAGTTCACATTAGTTCATTGTGTACTCAGCTTATGTTTGGTTGCTGCATACCCAACGTAACTTGGATCATTATGTATTCAGCACATGTCAGCGTATCTTATTACTGTACTTATTTATTGTAAATGTACTCAGCACAGACCAAACCCATTAGAGTCTCTAGATCCGCATTGTTTCCCCTGACTGGTTGCATGGAGCGGTTAGTCCACACAAATAAGTCTCTGATCAAGGGTTGGCACGTATGCCACACCTTCGATTTTATTAACCGACAGGGGGACTGGCACGCCAGTGTGCACCCAGTTTGAGGGATGTTTTCTTACCGTTGTTATGGTTGTGTCGATCTGGAGCAGTCCGACTCCTAATAACTCCCTAGACTCTAATATCGCATTACTAACCTATACTTGGCTAGCCCTTGTTAGGTTTTACCCTTGTTCTCCTACTATTGATCCTCAGGGTGTATTTCATGTATCCCCCCCCCCCCCCACTATCCTCACTCTCCTTAAGAGAGTTCTATCTCTGGAGCAAATTACTGTGCTCACAAACAGAGATCCACCCATCATGCATAGTTACATACTCCTCTATTAGTTGTACATATTTCTGTTACTAAAGTTTTTTCCTGGTGTGAATTGAGGTACCGTTTTACAATCAACTGGCAAGATGGTCATATTACAATGTCTTACAACTTAAGACTTCCATGGCTCCCTTAAAAATTTTGTTGCTCAATGCCAATGGGTTAAATGTGCCGCAAAAAAGGAGCAGGGTCCTCCAGGTGCTGTGCAGAGAAAAAATTGACTTCCTGTTCCTCCAGGAAACTCATTTCCACCATCATAGGATCCCATCTCTTTTTGCCAGGGACTTTACCAGCAGGACACATAGTTCCCATACCTCAGCCTCAAGGGGAGTATCTATTGGTATTAAAAGAGGTCTCCCATTTCAACCATGTTCCAAGATGATTGACCCAGAGGGATGTTTCGTTCACTATATGGTAGTTTGGTTACCTTAGCTAATCTATATGCCCCTAACATTAATCAGGTCAGGTGGTTAGTGGGAACTCTGCAAAAGTTACACTCATTCAGAGAAGGTTCAGTTATTTTAGGAGGTAACTTTAACTTAGGACTGGACCATTCGCTGGACTCCACCTCACCCCAGGGAAAGCATACTCCCACGCAAATCAGAAAGGTGAGGCTGGCGTTAGCTGCCCACCAAATATCGGATGTCTGGAGAGTTTCACATCCTCAAGGCAAAGATTATACCTTTTACTCAGCAGTACATGGAACTTATCCCGACTTGATTATTTATTTTTATCCAACCATCTCCTGGGGAGGGTGGAGTCGGCGGATATCAGCCCCATTACTATATCGGATCATGCTCCAGTAGTGGTGAGCTTACACTTGCAGGGAGCACCTCCCAGGTCATGGACATGGCGCCTAAACGAGACCTTACTTGAAAATGAACTATATCGGTCCCAAATCGAAGAGAAGCTTAAGGTGTTTTTTGAGCTAAACAGTGACCCTGATATTGATACTCCGATTGTGTGGGAAGCTTACATAAGAGGTGAACTGATTGCTTTGGGTACCTGGGTCCGCAAACAGAGATCAAAAGAGATAGACTCTATCATTGCCCAAATCAATACACTGGAAAGCATTAATAAAGAAAGCCCCAAGCATAGAAACTTAGTCAAGTTGCGTACTCGCTTAACTGATATCCTTAACTGAAATTCCAAGCATTTATTCATGGCAATAGAGGATCAAAATTGATGACAAGTCTACTGAAGGGCCAGAGAGAGAAATCCTTTATATCACATATTCTAGATGACCATGATACCCGACTGACTTCAACTCCTGATATAGCTAATGCATTTGCAAGCTTCTACTCTTCACTATATAACTTACAGGCGGGAGAATCTGAAGAGATGCAGCAGAATATAAGTGCCTATCTAAGCAAAGTTATAACACCCGCACTCTCACCTGAGGATTCAAACGAGCTTTTGACCCCTGTCACTGAAGAAGAGGAGGTCCGGAAGTGCCTTAGTAGTATCCCCTCAGGTAAGAGTCCGGGTCCGGATGGCATACCTATCATTTATTATAAGAAGTTCCCGAATATTATGATACCCCAGTAGACTAAACTATGCAACTCACTCCTGAGAGGTTCCGCACTCTCTGCGCAATCATTGATGGCACATATAGTGGTGCTTCCAAAGGAGGGGAATTACCCAGCTAGATGTGGTAGCTACCGTCCTATTTCACTATTGAATGTGGACGTAAAGTTGTGGGCTAAATTACTGAGCTTGAGAATTTCAAAATTCCTGCCAGGGCTGATTGGAGAGGAGCAAGTGGGGTTTGTTAAGGGCAGGGAGGGCCGACATAATGTCAGTAGGGTATATCACGCCGTACACTTTACTAGGTTGAAGCGTATCCCCCTGGTGCTTGTGGGGATAGACGCGGAAAAGGCCTTTGACAGGGTGAATTGAGCATTTAAGAGATCTGTTCTGTTACACTTTGGCTTCCCTTCCGCGTTCGTCTCCGCAATCTTCTCTCTTTATGGCAACCCTATGGCCAGAGTGATGGCAAATGGATATCTCTCAGACCCCATTCAGATATCTAATGGGACTCGTCAGGGGTGTCCCTTGTCCCCGACACTTTTCATTTTAGCACTGGAGGTCTTTTCAAATAGGATTAGGACGTCCGAGAAGATAAAGGGACTGCAAATAGGTCGCACTATGCACACCCTTGCGGCCTTTGCCGATGACCGATGTCTCAGTTACGAGGAACAGAGCGAACGCATTAACCCCACTCTCCCCCTTACAGTGGCAGCAGACATCTATTAAATTCCTGGGGGTTCAGGTCCCGCCATACCCCACCATTTTTTATGATCTGAATTATCCTCCTTTACTAGAGAAAATTAAAAAATTCCTGAACTCTGTCAAAATACCCTATCTGTCTTGGATAGGAAGGAAAAATTTGCTTACTACTTACGCGCTCCCGCAGATCCTTTATACCTTACGTAGCTTACCCCTTAAAATCCCACAGTCTTTTTTCACAGAGTTTAGGAGGGTTTTCACTAGCTTTCTCTGTGCAAGGGGGAAACCACATCTTTCATATATGCCCTACTTATAAGGAAAAGGATACATGGGGGAATCTCTTTTCCTCACCATGCGATACACTTCGAAAGATGGATTGCCAATACTACACTGTATGTCGATATTGAAAGATGCCTGATAGGACAGGAAGCCATGCATCTATTATGGGTTGCTGACAACAGCTGGAACAGGTCTTCTCGCCTGAATGATATGACTAGTGCAACGATCACATACTGCAAAGAAACAAAAAGGTCTGTCTATGTCACAGGGCAAGCTTTCGCCACTAGCACCGCTTTCGGTTCTCCCGTACTTTTTGATAGGGGGAGGGGGGGGGGAACCCATCAGTGTTGGCACACTCTGGACAAGGTTCGGATCGCTGAGCTATGCAAAACTTCAGATGTAGAGTCCTTTATCACTATGCTAGAGGGAAAAATACCAGCATCTTATCTCAACGGACTAGCGAGGGGAGATATTAACATTTCTTGCAGAAAATATAAACAACAATGCACAATCCCTCTACATCCCATATGGTTAGAAAGTCTCTCGCTTACCTCTGTCAAACCGCCCGGGAAACCCTTAGCATTTCTATATAAACAATTACTCCTCCCAAGCCCGGAGGATAGACCTGACAAGCGAAGTGCGAAACGCGTCGAGGGTTCTTGTTCTACTGGTGCTGGTCCCCCATTCAATATGGCTAACGGTATGTGATTTATGTTTTATAGTGGTTCACGATTGTGTGCATTGTATGGCTAAGCGGCTTTAATTTTTGAGTTTTACCATGACCTCTAGCCCTACCGTTGGTTAATTACTAAGCTCTTATTTATTTAATTTGTATGGGGGTCATCAAGCATCAGTGTTTGGTTTCTGGGTTCTGCTCCTGCGGTTTTCTACTGCACAAATCTTGTGTATAATTGTCTTTTACTTGCTAATAAACATTTATATTTTTGTACATTTTTTAGTTGTGTCCTTTTCTGCTTATTTTGGGCATTTGTAGGGTATACAGTTTATTTAAGAGACTGGGAAAAATAACTTAATTTGACGCTCACTGACGCTGAAGTTCATCGTAGCAAACTCGCATGGCTTCTCAAGAAATAAGAAATAAGAGAACTCTTATAAGATCTTAACACGATGGTATAGGACTCCCGCTTTCTTGCATAAAATGAATATACTCCCGGATGACAAATGTTGGAGATGTACAAGTGGGGTGGGAACAATTTCCCATATTTGGTGGACCTGTCCTACTCTGAAACATTTCTGGCAAGGAGTGGAGAGCCATATTAATGACATATGCAGACTAAAACTTAAATTATCCCCAGAACTGGTTTTGCTATGGAAGGCCCAAACTGATCTAAAACCGTCAAAAAGCAACTTACCTACTCATCTGATAGCAGCCGCTAGAATTGTAATACCGAAGAAATGGCGAGACACTGAACCCCCCACACTGAATGAATGGCTGGCAGAGGTGCATCATATCTGTCTTATGGAGGAGCCTAAATAAGAGGAAGACCTTCCTCAAAATTTGGCAGCCCTGGTTAGACTTTCATGCTAAAAGACTAGCTGCTACTTAATAAGATATTAAGAGGTGAACCTCTCTAGATGGAGATCATCTTTATATATTGCAAAGGTATCCATATCTTGGGCATAACTCACTCCCTTGAAATCACGGGAATAGATCGAAGTGACCGCTTAGCCTTATCTTTGACACTTTAGGGGGAGGGGAGAGTGAACAAACCTAGGCTATCTATCATCAGTGATAGGAGGCAGTGCCTCTCTCTTTTTATTAACAATAGGACCTACCGTTGGTAAAGACCTACCTCCCATTTGGAAGCTTGCTATATGATCGATGATGATTGTAAGACCATTTCTCAGATGAAGAAACTCAGATTGTACCAGGATTTTCATGTTGTGCTGTACTGATCTATGTTACTTATTGATGTCGCACAATTACTGCATACTCAATTTCGCTCGACTGATTGTGATTGATCCATACTGTTGTATGCATTGCTTGTATTCTTTTGAATTCGATGATAAATAAAGAATTGTTAATATAGGATCATAAGGCAATACGCTGTCCCTAGTGTTTGTTTTTTACCATACCTTTTGTTCTTAGCCTCTCTAGATGCAACCATTTAAAGTTGAGTTAACACAGCTTTTAATTAGAGATGAGCGAATCGAAGTTGATGTTAATGAAGTGGAATTTGATCCGAATTTCAGGAAAATTTGATTCCTCACTATTCGTGGTAACGAATCAAATTTTTTCCTAAAATGGCTACTGCGCGTGGTAGGACATAGAGCAAAGAACTCTGGGAACAAGGGATCACCCACAATGCTATGCATGCAGCCAATCAGCAGCCAGCCCCTGTGATGTCACAGTCCTATAAATAGCCTCAGCCATTTTGGATTCTGCCATTTTCCAGTCTGCTTAGTGCAGGGAGAGACGTCAGCAGGGCTAGGGACAGTGCTAGAAAAGACCTTGTGCTGAAAATGATGATTACACTTACCGGTAATCGGATTTTCCTGACCCCGCGACAGCACCACAGAGAAAGAGATCCACCGCCAGGGACAGGAAACCTACAGAAATAAAAGGTGGAGCCTCTCTAACCAGTCAGTGGATTTCAGAGCAAGAGAGGGACTCTTACAAAGAATAGTAATTTTGAACCATATACAGAAAAACGACAATCTTAATTCTTCACCACCATCAGAAAAACCTTTAAAAAAACTCTTTTTTTTTGGAACCATCACCTAGAACAGATAGGGTGGGAATAAGGAAGGGTGCTGTCGTGGAGTCAGGAAAATCCGATTACCGGTAAGTGTAATCATCATTTTTCCCCTCCCCCACGACAGCACCACAGAGAGAGTTACAGAGGAATATAACCCTTCCCTAGGGAGGGACCACCACCTGTAGACCTTCCTGTCAAAGGAAAGATCAGAGGAAGAGTGCAAGTCCAAACGGTAGTGACGGAAAAAGGTGCAAGGAGAAGACCACGTGGCTGCATTACAGATCTGCCCAATAGAAGCACCAGACCTTTCTGCCCAAGAAGTGTAAATGGAACGAGTTGAGTGAGCCCCGTGAAACAGGTGGAGAGAGACCAGCCTACAGGTAAGATTGAACAATACCCAATACCCAGGGTACTCTTGGTAGCCTTCTTCCTTTATTTGGTCCCGAGAAGAGGACAAATAAAGCAGAAGACTTTCTCCATTCCTCAGTGTCTTTGAGGTACTGCAAAAGGCATCTACGGACATAGAGTATGGAACCCTGCCTCCTTAGAATTTTTTGGATGGTCACAAAAAGAAGGCAGAATTATCTCTTGAGACCTATGGAATTTCGAAGGCACTTTAGGTAAAAATCGAGGATCAGGCTGAATGATAACCCTATCCTCCAGGATTCTGGTAAATGGGGGATTGATGGAGATTGCCTGTAACTTGCCGATTCTCCAAGCAGTGGTGAGGGCAGTCAATAGAACCATCTTAACCTTTCAAGGACACAGGGCGTATGGGTACACCCTAATGTCCGAGGCCTTAAGGACACAGGGCGTACCCATACGTCCTGAATAAAATCGCATGTAAAAAAAAAATTTGCGATAGAAACATGATTCCTGCTGCAATCGTGCAGCAGGAACTATGTTCACATGCCGAGGAGGGAGGAGGACCCCCCCCCCGTATCGGCGATCGCTGCAAACCGCAGGTCAATTCAGACCTGCGGTTTGGAGCTCTTTGACCGCGGGGATCAGAGACTTTAAAATGCTGCCAATGTTTTTTTTTTATTTCTGTAGGAGGCTTGCGGGTGGTGTCAGCCTTTTAATCCCTTCCATGCAATGGTCCGTAGGGACCGCTGTATGGAAGGGGTTAAGAGGGAGGGAGCTGCTGTGGGGGGCTGCTGTGCCTGGTGCAGCTCCCCTAGCTCCAGTCCCCAGCTTCCCTCCCCCCCCCATCCTCCGCTGCTCTGTTATAGCAGTGGAGGAGGGTAACCATGGCAACAGGACGCCTTCAAAGGCGTCCTGCTTGCCATGGTAACAGAGCTCTGATCAGACTTCTGCTAAAGGCAAAAGTCTGATCAGACTAAGTGTCAAGTAAAAAATACAGTACAGTACATTGTATAATGTACTGTACTGTATTATACAGACACCAGATCCACTGGATCTTCAAGAACCAAGTGGGTCTGGGTAAAAAAAAAAAGTAAAAATAAAACACATTTTTCACTAATAAAAATACAAAAAATAAAATACACTACGCATGTTACATATCACCGCATCCGTAATGATCTGATCTATAAAATGGGTTTGTTACTTTCCCCGCACGGTGAACGTCTTGAAAAAAACACAAAAAAAACCTATGATAAAATTGAAATTTTGCCCACCTCGCTTCCCAAAAAAGTTAATAAAAGTGATCAAAACAGTTGTATCTACACCCAAATGGTACTAATCAAACCGTCACCTCGTCCCGCAAAAAATGATACCTTACCTAAGAAAATCACATAAAAAAAAAAAAAATATGGCTCTTAGGCTATGCAGACACTAAAACATGATTTTTTTTCTCAAAAAATAATGATTGTGTAAAACCTAAATAAATAAAAAGTAGACATATTATGTATCACCGCGTCCGTAAGAACCTTAACTATGAAAATAACACATGAACTAACCCCTCAAGTGGACACCACAAAAAAAATAAAAAAAAATACTGTAAAAAGCAGTGTCACCTAACATCACAAAAAGTGTAACAGCAGGCGATCAAAAAGTCATATGCATCCCAAAATAGTGCAATTAAAACAGTCATCTCATCCCACAAAAAATGAGCCCCAAAACAATTGGACAAAAAAAAAAAAAGACTCAGACTATGGAGATGCTAAAACGGTTTTTTGTTTGTTTAATAAAGGATATTATAGTGTAAATAAATTTAAAAGAGTAGACATATTAGGTATTTCCGCGTCCGTAAGAATCTGCTCTATAAAAATAACACATGACCTAACCCCTCAGATGAACACCATCACAAAAATAAAATAAAAACAGTCCCAAAACAGCTATTTTTTCCAAATTTTACATTTTAATCATTTTTTTCCAGTAACAAAGCAAGGGTTAACAGTCAAACAAAACTCTATATTTATTGCCCTGATTCTGTAGCTTACAGAAACACTCCATATGTGGTCATAAACTGCTGTATCGCCAAACGACAGGGCATAGAATGAAGGGAACGCCATATGGTTTTTGGAAGGCAGATTTTGCCGGACTGGTTTTTTGACACCATGTCCCATTTGAAGCCCCCTTGATGCTCCCCTAGAGTGTAAACTCCATAAAAGTGACCCCATATAAGAAACTACACCCCTCAAGGTATTGAAAACTGATTTTACCAACTCTGTTAACCCTTTAGGTGTTCGACAAGAGTTATTGGCAAATGGAGATGAAATTTCAGAATTTCTATTTTTTATTACCTTGTCTCACAAAAATGTATTAGAGAACAACCAAAAATCATATGTACCCTAAAAATAATATCACCAAAACTGCCACCTTATCCAGTAGTTTCTAAAATGGGGTCACTTTTTGCAGTTTCTACTCTAGGGGTGTAGCGGGGATGGGGGGGGGGGAGGGCTTCAAATGGGACATGGTGTCTAAAAACCAGTCCAGCAAAATCTGCCTTCCAAAAACCATATGGCGTTCCCTTCCTTCTACACCCTGCTGTTTGGCCATACAGCAGTTTACAACCACATACGGGGTGTTTCTGAAAACTACAGAATCAGCGCAATAAATATTGGGTTATGTTTGGCTGTTAACCCTTGCTTTGTTCCTGGGAAAAATGGATTCAAATGGAAAATTTGCCCCCCCCCCCCAAAATAAAAAAAATAAAAAATCGAAATTCTGAAATTTTATGTCCATTCGCCATGAACTCTGGCACACCTAAAGGGTTAACAAGGTTTGTAAAATCCGCTTTGAATACCATGAGGGGTGTAGTTTCTATAATGGGGTTATTTTTGGGTGATTTCTTTTATGTAAGCCTCACAAAGTGACTTCAAGATTTGCTTCTAAACTTCTAAGCCTTGTAACGTCCCCAAAAATTAAAATGGCATTCCCAAAATGATCCAAACATGAAGTAGACATTTGGGAAATGTAAAGTAATAATTATTTTTGGAGGTATTACTATGTATTATAGAAGTGGTGAAATTAAAACTTGAAAATTTGCAAATTTTTCAAAATCTTTGGTAAATTTAGTAGTAATTTTTTATACAAAAAAATGAACTATTTTGACAAAATTTTACCAGTGTCATGAAGCACAATATGTGATGAAAAAACATTCTCAGAATGGCCTGGATAAGTAAAAGCGTTTTAAAGTTATCACCACATAAAGTGACACTGGTCAGATTTGCAAAAAATGGCCTGGTCCATAAGGTGAAATAGGGCAGTTTCCTTAAGGGGTTAAGAGTAAGCATTTTAATGCTAGATGATTCTAAAGGTTCAAATGGCGGACGTGTCAGGGGTTAAGAACCAAATTAAGATCCCACGAGGGGACCTTTGGGGTGTGCAATCTGAGTCATCCTATCTACCGCTTTAAATAATCTTTTCCATGTTCTGGCGTAGATGGATATGGTCACTGGATTTCTACTTTTTAGCAAGGTAGAAATAAGCTCTCCAGAGAACCCTTTCTTAAATAGTAAGTTCCTCACAAATTCCAAGCAGTCAGGTGGAGACAACGTACTGCTGGATGCAGAACCGGACCCTGCGATAGCAGATCCTGGATTTCCGACAGAATCCAGGGATCTGATATCAACATGGTCCGTAGGAGGGTGAACCATGCCCTCCTGGGCCAGAATGGGGCAATGAGTAAGATCCTCGTCCTGTCTTTTCTGATTTTCTTCAGGACTGAAGGAAGTAATTGGAAGGGGGGAAAGGCGTATGCTAGAGGGAAATCCCATTTCAGGAGCATGGCATCCACTCCATAAGGGGATTCCCTGGGATCTAGTGAGCAAAAGCGATCTACTTTTTTGTTTTGGTTGGAAGCAAACAGAACTATTACCGGCGGGCCCCAGAATTTAGTGATTCTGTCGAATATCCCCCTCTTCAGGGACCATTCCCCCGGTTTTAATGGGTACCGGCTTAGGAAGTCTGCCTGAACAAGCTCCCTTCCTTTTATATGTAGGGCTGATACATGACTGACCTTTCATTCTAGTTTTTCCAGCAATTTTCTCGCCTCCAACCACAGGGTAGATGATCTTGTTTCCCCTTGGTGGTTCAGGTATGCTACCGTAGCTCGATTGTCTGAGAGGATTCTCAAATGGCCCGTCCCAAGAAGGGATTGTGAAGCTTCCACCGCCAATTTCACTGCCGCTGAAAGGATCTTTCTTCTGCACCCTGCTTTCCCTTCGGATGTCAGTAGAGTATATTTCAATGAGACACTGACACACAATTCTAGTCTCAGTAAAAATAACTCTAATTTTTTATTTGTATAGCCTCAGTCTTATATACATTAATTCTACCAATCATTAATAGGCGTGTGTTACATAAACAAGGTTGCTGAGTACAAACGATTCCCTATATAGGCTATTGCAAACATACTTGACTGATATCCTTGGTACAGATCAGATAGCATTTCATTATGAAACTCCTCACTACATAGCATATGGCTTGCTTGATTTAACCCTTCAATCCCCTCTTAAGTCATGAATATGACTTATCTTCTTTCTCTCAAAGAGAGGTAAGTAGCATATGGTTGTCCAGGATCTGTGGGTTTTGGACAAATTGCGCAAAACATCTGAATGAGAGATGGAATGCATTGAATACAACATATGATAATCAAGGAAGCAATTATAATTATAATACTGATAAATAATGTTCTTAACCAACTCAAATCCGGCAGACAGCTCAATAACCAGTCCCACGAGGAGGATGAATCAACATCCTTCTTAATATTATTAGCGATTTCATGTAACCCTTGAATATGGGACTGGATTGATCTGGAATGGTCAGATAGATTAAAGCAACACATTCCTTTAAAATCTTGACATCCTATATTATGTTTAAGTAACAGATAATCTACAGCAAGCCTAGTTTCTAGCACTGCTCCTCTTATGCCTTGTAGATCTAAAAGTATGTCTGATAAAGCCATAGAGGTGTGATTCAGAGTTTTAGCCAAGGCACATGCAATAGAATTTATAGTACGAGCATTATATGTAGACACTTTGTTTAGCCACGGCACTTCCGCCACTTCTTGGCTGTAGGGTGCACGTCAGGGGATGTATCCCGCTCCACCTCAGGGTACTTGTACATATAACATAAATTCAGACGGCACTCCAAAACGAGTTTCAATGCAGTTTAGTTTTATTCATAGTATTGCCAGACTTATTTTACAGGCAACGTTTCGGGCATATTATGCATTGCCCTTCATCAGGCTCGTATGGCCAGTCCGGGCACTCCTAATATAGAGGTACCCAAACTGATATATTCTGTACGGCTGAGGAGGGGTAAAGTAGAGTCACAATCTTCTGATAAAGTCTTGATAACTGATCTGTGAGATCTCTTGATAGGGGGTTGGCTGGGAAGGGCCAGAGTCAGCCTGGATAATGCACAGGGACCTCCAATAACATTAGCAGGAATGTAATTGTAAGTGCTGTTACCACAAGACAAAAACCATCCCTTAGGGAGCATTATATTATAGATAAAACTAGGAGTCACAATGGTCTTATTACAACTCATGGAATTATTCAGGGAACTAGCAAGCCTACTATCCTTTTTACAGGTGTCGTTAATGTAATTAAATACACTATTCTTAGGTAATCCACTTTTTATGTTTCTACAATCACAATATAAAGTCATATCCTGGGAAAAGGTGAAACAAGTCTCTGCTGCAGTCACATTGATAGTAATTATTCTAATATTATCCCGGTTATCTCCTAATTTCTGGCCCTCCCCACAGAGGTCATACAAGGGAATAAAAGATTGTGTATTGTTAGCCATCGACCAGACTCCAAGGAGGGATTCATCGGGTGTAGGCACAGCAATAACACATGTTTGTATAAGATCCTGTGGGCACAATGAACTAACATTTAGGGCATTTGCCATCCTAATTATACTGTTCTGTTCAGAATAGAAGGGGCCAGAAGCAAAGGGATCTTGTTCCTGAGCTCTTTTATGTACTGTCCGATTATTTAGTGCACCACAGAAGAAACTCCTCTCCTCTGGGTGATAAATACATGTAGTAATAAGCTAGACTGGCAAGAAAACACAAAGACTAATAATTATCAGCAGACAAACAAATCTCCCAGAATATTGTGGGGTCATCATCTTCAGCCCGTGGCAAGGCACTTTTCAGGGATTTCACACCTGCTTCACCCTCTTTGTCTTTGTCCGTCACTGGAGAAGAAGCCTCTGGGACCCTTTTTATCCTGCTAGCGTGAATCCAGATTGGAGCCTCTTCTGTGAGAATTGCTGTTCTGGCGACTGCTACCACTCGGGTGGGTGGTCCAAACGGGAACTCGATCTGTTTTTGTCCTTTTGCCAGGCGCTGGACTATCACCACATCTCCTGGTTGGAAAGAATGCGTAGGTTCCTGTGGAGAGAAAGGAGAGGCACAAGCAACATCTCGTTCAATTTGATCTAAAGTTTCTACAAGTTTCCTCACATATTCTGCCTGTACTACTTCTAGATCTTTTTCTATTACGTTGGGGCGCTTGCAACTGGAATACAAGGTTTCCCCTCTTTGAAGATAAGACCCGTATCAGGGTTTTGTACTGCACCTACCGACTGCCATTCCATCTTGTCACTACTAGTAGCCAGATCCTGGAGGCTTAGTAATAGATTGTCAGCGAGGGTAATTTCCGGAACTAGGGAGGGCATTTGAACAGTCGCTGGCTTTCTAATTGCAGCCTCTTTTGCTGCCTGATCAGCTAGGACATTCCCTTTAGCTATGTGCGTTTGGAGACCAGTATGTGCCCTGCAATGGATAATAGCAACTTTGCGTGGTAATTGGATGGCGGCCAGGAGATTATGTACTAGGGTGGAATGTGAGATTTTCTTCCCATCTGCAGCTATGAAGCCTCTTCTCTGCCAGATTACCCCATGATCATGGACAACCCCAAAGGCATATTTTGAATCGGTGTATATGTTTACATCTCTTCCCTTAAAAAGACAACAAGCTCTAGTGAGGGCAATCAGTTCCTGCGTATACTGCATGATAAGTGTTGTCATTAGGGCGGGAACAGGATCCATCCACAAAAATATCAGGTGCTCCTTCAATGGGTGTGGACTGTAAGTCAGGCCTAGGTGAGGTATGTTCATGTATAAGCTCAGTACATACATGGGGAGGAGGCAAATCATCCTGCTCTCCCTTGTACCCAAGTAAGGCATTCAGTATAGCCATTGGACCGAAATAGGCATCTTTTAAGTCCAAAACTGCCTTGAAACAATGAGGAAAAAGAAGCTGTCCCATATTCCTCATTGCTTCCATTTTGAACCTCTTGAACACCAGAAATGTGTTCAGATCTCTCAGGTTGATGATTGTTCGAAGGAACCGTCTGGCTTGGGGAATAGAAATAGATGGGAAAAATAACCCGTGGACTGATCTTCTCGGGGAACATCAGGAATTAAGACATCTTTTTCTATAAGGTCCAAAACTTCCTTTATTAGCTGAAATGAGCCTTTTACACAACAATCTTTTGTAATAACGAACCTTTGTGGAGGCAAAGACAGAAATTCTGGTTTTAGACCTGAACGAACAATATCTAGAATCCACGGATCCGCCACCTTCTCCCAAGCCAAGAGGACGAGTTTTAACCTTTCTCCCACCTTTATTCTGGCGTCATTGTTGGGACTGCTTTTTGTTTGCTGAGGAAGAGTTTCCGAATAGAAACCGTCTTCCTCCCCGATTCTTGGACCTATACCTTTGGTCTTTTTCTCTAAAAGCCCTTTTTCCCCATGTTATTCCTATAGGGATGAAAGGACTGCCTGTTTCGAGAAGCAAATACTGCCGAAGTATTAGCGACAGGGAATTTTTTCTTTTTATCCGCCACTTTCTCTAACAGATTGTCTATTTCTGGGCTGAACAAAAATTCTCCCTGGCAGGGGATGCTACATAATCTTTGTTTTGAAGCCACATCTCCTCCATTCCAACTTTTCAGCCAGAGTGCTCTCCGGGCGGAGTTAGAGATGCCGACTGGGCACTGAACTTAACTGTGTCTACTGAAGCGTCTGTGAGGAAATCAGACGCTTTCTGCCGAGTGGGCAGGGAAGAGATATTTGCTCCCTAGGGCATCTTTCTTTAAGCTGTACTTCAAGCTGCTGCAACCATAGGGCTAAGGTCCTAGCCGTAACTGTGGCTGCACTGGATGAAAAGATATGGTAGATTCTTCCCAGACCCCTGTTTTAGGAATGATTCCGCCTTCTTGTCTAGAGGTTCCCTAAGCGCACCAGTATCCTCAAAAGGAAGAGAGGATTTTTGGGAAACTTTAGAGATAGCAACGTCAATCTTAGGGGCTTTCCCCCAAGTTGAAGAAATTTCCTCCTCAAAAGGATATTTGCGCTTAAAGTACCTTGTGGCAAAAACCTTTCTACCTGGCTTTTTCCATTCTTTCTGAATTAAGGCTGTTACGCTGTTATGTACGGGAAAACAGCGCCCTTTCCTTTCCTGCAACCCCTCAAACAGAATCTGCTATGGACTTGTCTTCCCTAACATCCTCAATGTTCATAGTAGATTTGATGACTTAACAGGCTATCCGTATCTTCAGGGGGAAAGAAGGATCTTTCCATACTCTCTTCATCTGAGGAAGTGCCAGAATAGGAGGACTCTTGGGGTATGTCAGTATCGTTGGGTGAAGGATCCTGGGATAAGCCATGATGTGAACTCTTTTCCTCTTCCGTTATCCTTGCTCTTTTATTAGGTTTCACAGAGTTTTTCAACTGTATTTTAATAAGTGACTTAATATTCTCTAACTACGATGGAGATTCTTCCAAAATTGATAATTTCTTCTCATAAGAGGATAACAGTACTTTACACAAATCGCATTCTTTGTTTTTTCTTTTTGCCAGCAACTTCTTAGGTTTTGGCTGGAAATCAGTCAAATACCAGGACTGGAGCTGCCATTTCTCTCAGCAGATCCTTGTCTCTTCTCATCCTCAATATTGCAAGAGAGGAATCCGGAGACTACTTTCTGAGGAGAATAATAGTTTTATATATATATATTGTGACACAGTGAGAGGTTTGGTGGTGATAAAACAGGTATTTTCCTCTCAGCCTGTGCTGCTGGGTTGATTGCAGCCAGGTGAGGGCAAATACTAGACCGGATTTTAGGTGCCGGTCCGGGTTTTTTGGGTTAATGCCTAGGTGCCTTTAACCCCTTAAGGACCGGGGGTTTTGGGATTTTTGCGTTTTTGTTTTGCGCTCCCTGCCTTCCAAAAGCCATAACATTTTTATATTTCCGCTCACATAGCCATATGACGGCTTATTTTTTGCGGGACAAGTTGTACTTTTTAACGCTACCATTTATTTTTGCATGTGATGTAGTGGGAAACGGGAAAGAAATTCCAAATGGGGTGAAATTGCAAAAAAAAAAGCAATTTCACCACAGTTTTACGGGTTTTTAAATTACAACTTTCGATTTGCGATAAAACTGACTGGTTACTTTTATTCTTCAGGTCAGTACGAATCCGGCAATACCTAATATGTATAGTTTTTCTTGCGTTTTGATAGTGAAAAAAAAATTAAAAGTGGGAATTTTTTATTTTATTTTTTGTCGCCATGTTTTGACCCCTATAACTTTTTTGTAATTATGCGTACGGAGCAGTGTAGGGGCTCATTTTTGCGGGGCAATCTGAACTTTTAATTGATACCATTATGGGGTGCGTATGATGTTTTGATCACTTTTTATTCATTTTTTTAGGAAATGAAGCGTCCAAAAATGGCGAATTAGCCATTTGGGCGCTTTCTTTCGTTTTATGTTTACCGTATGGTGAATATTTTTAATATTATTATAGTATGGGCGTTTTCGCACATTGCGACACCCATTATGTGTAATTTTTTATTTTTTATTTATTTTATTTTCATTTTGGGGAAAGGGGGTGATTTGAATTTTTATATTTTTTTATTTAATTTTTATTTTTAAACTTTTTTTTTTTTTTTACCACTTTCTTATAGTTCCCATAGGGAACTATAAGATGCAATCATCAGATTGCTATTCTCATATATTCCAATGCAATAGCATTGGAATATATGAGAAAATCGCATATTTCCTATGGAGCCTATTACAGTCATAGGCTCCATAGGAATACTGTAGTAGTACCCTAGGTTTCATTCACAGAAACCTAGGGTACTAAATCATGCTCCGGCTCCCCTTGTGGCCATCAGGAGCCGGGCAAACCGCAAGTGAAACTTTCGGTTTTGCGCTGATCAGATGCCGTGGTCAGGATTGACCACGGCATCTGAGGGTTAAATGTCCGCGATCGGCATCGCTGCCGGTCGCGGACATGAGCTGCGGGTGTCAGCTTGATGAATCAAGCGTTTACCCGCAGCTCGGGCGCCCGCTCCCTGCGGGAGCGGGCGCCATCTTTAAAGTGCGGACAAAGGGCGTACATGTACGCCCTTCGTCCTTAAGGGGTTAAAAGACAGCTGGGTTTTATGCAAACTCTCTCTCTGTGTTTGGGATCTGAGTCCTGTGCTGGGCTGAAAAGCTGAGACCTGTGTGTCAGAAGAGCAGGCCATTTAAAGACGGTCAGTGGACTTTTTGTGTTGCTGAGCATTCAGCCAGGTGTGAACTAGCACCTAGGATTTGAGGTGATTTAACCTGGAAACTGCTGGTGTTCCGTGGAGCTCTCAGGGCTGAAAGCAAGAGCTTGCAAAGAGGCGTGCAGTCTGCCTGGAAGCCTAAGGTTGGACTTTCCTGCGGCTGAGTTGACAGCCGGGTGTGAACACGCACCTAAACCACACAGGTGAATTTGATTCAGTCTTGGACTTTTGTTTTGCCTCAAGTTTTTGCTATGTGTGTGAAGTAACACTAAGTGACTGTTTTGAGTTTTTGTTTGTGCAAGTGTGAAATAAAACACTGTTTGCTGCACTACCTGGACTCTCTTTGCTTCTGTACCGTGAGAGAGAGACTACCCCGAGACCAGTGGGCGGAGGTCATCGCTCCGTTTCTGGCGTCAGGACCCCAACAGGTATACTTTGATTTACCGGACGACCAAGCGGCAGACTACTCTGTGGTCAAGGGTGAGATCCTGGCGAGACTGGGGGTGAATGTGTTGGTTAGGGCCCAGCGGGTACATCAGTGGGAGTTTAACCCAGCTGAGCCAGCACGACCCCAGTATTACAATTTGCTAAAACTCTTACTACAAAAATGGCTGCCGCCTGACGTACTTAGTCCCACTGCTATGCTGGACCGTATTGTAGCTGACAAATTCTGGAGGGCATTGCCACTACCCCTCCAGCGCTGGGTTGGCCAGACCTCTCCTACTAGTGCCCTGGAGATGGTGGACCTGGTCGAACGTTATGGGGCTACTGAGGAACTTAAGGGGGGGACTCTGGGGAAGGGAGTAATAAAACCCCGAAAATCCCCTCCCCAGACCCTGCGGCCTGAGCTGAGAAAGACCGCACAGGATGTGCCCTTTGGGGAACGGGACTCTATAATCTGCTGGCGGTGCCATGAGCCTGGCCATGTACGGGCCAACTGTCCCCTCCTGGGTGAGCCCATGGATGTGAACTTTGGGTATCGACAGTCATTGTATGCCAGAAGGGTCGATGTGTCAGAGGTTAACCATGATGAATATTTGTGTCGGGTGGAGGTGGGAGACACTCCAGTGGCAGCTCTGCTGGATTCAGGGAGTCAGGTGACCCTGGTGAGGGCTTCCCTGGTGCGACCCACAGAGTTTACAGGCCGGAGAGTCGGGGTTTTCAGCATTCATGGAGATTTAAAGGAATACCCCACTGCTCTGTTGTCTGTAAGCACGTGTGTCGGCAGGCAGGTCCATGAGGTAGCTGTAACCACGAGTATGCCCTATGATGTGATAATAGGAAGAGACTTTCCATTGTTCCCAGCCCTGTGGCCGGCCATTGTACATACAGTTCCCAGACAGGTAGGAAAACTTCCAGTAGTGAGGCCTAGCCCAGGTGAGGGGTTAGAACCCCAGAAACCCAAGGCAGAGGGACCCACAGTAGGTCCGGTGGGTGAGGGAAGACAGTCCCCCTAAATAGGATAGGTAGAAAACATAGGAAGGTGGCTCAGCCAGGCCAAAGCCGGACCTGCAATCGAGTGTCTGGGGTCCGTAGCCAAAGGGACCCGGGTTTGGTTGTTGGCCACCTGTGGACAGTAAGGACAGCGCTAGGGGGAAGAGGACCTATAAAATAGCACAGAAAGTTGGAGACCAAATTTACAAGGTACACCAGCCAGGACAGCAAAAGCCGGAGCCGGTCTACCATGTAAATTTACGGAAACCTTGGCAGGTTAGAGAGACTTGTATTGAGAACAACCCGCGGCCGGTTTATCTAGGGAAAGAGATTCCGGTCCCTCTGTCTGCTAACAGGGAAGCGGCTGCCACAGATAAAATTACTGGCAGCCTTTCCACTGAACAGACTCAGAGAGCCAAGGAGTTTGTTAGTCGGAACACAGAGGTGTTCTGTGATTTCCCTGAATGCCCTTCCATAACTCACCGTGATATTGTCACTGAGCCCCAACGAAAAGTCTGGTTAAAGCCGTACCAGGTGCCCGTGGCTCGGCGACAAGCCGTCTCTGAAAGAGTGATGTGGGGTTGGCCGCAGCCTGTCCCCATCTGGACAAAGAAGGAAAGTCCTGGGTCACCAGAGGGTTCGGGTGACTTCAGAACTTTAGATTTTCAGTGGAACACAGAGCAGGGCAGTTACAGCGAAATGCGAGTGCCCGGTTCTGGGTATACTGTCTGGCGTGTGTTCACCCCCTCAGGGTTGAACAAAGGGGGGGGGGTATGTGACACAGTGAGTGGTTTGGTGGTGATAAAACAGGTATTTTCCTCTCAGCCTGTGCTGCTGGGATGATTGCAGCCAGGTGAGGGCAAATACTAGACCGGATTTTAGGTGCCGGTCCAGGTTTTTTGGGTTAATGCCTAGGTGCCTTTAAAAGACAGCTGGGTTTTATGCAAACTCTCTCTCTGTGTTTGGGATCTGAGCCCTGTGCTGGGCTGAAAAGCTGAGACCTGTGTGTCAGAAGAGCAGGCCATTTAAAGACGGTCAGTGTACTTTTTGTGTTGCTGAGCATTCAGCCAGGTGTGAACTAACACCTAGGATTTGAGGTGATTTAACCTGGAAACAGCTGGTGTTCCGTGGAGCTCTCAGGGCTGGAAGCAAGAGCTTGCAAAGAGGCGTGCAGTCTGCCTGGAAGCCTAAGGTTGGACTTTCCTGCGGCTGAGCTGACAGCCGGGTGTGAACACGCACCTAAACCACACAGGTGAATTTGATTCAGTCTTGGACTTTTGTTTTGCCTCAAGTTTTTGCTATGTGTGTGAAGTAACACTAAGTGACTGTTTTGAGTTTTTGTTTGTGCAAGTGTGAAATAAAACACTGTTTGCTGCACTACCTGGACTCTCTTTGCTTCTGTACTGCACCCGCACCGCTGTCTACCAGAGCAACTCCCCACAATATATATATATATATATACACGGCGCAGCAAGCTGCCTAGGAACAGGCCTTGCACAAATATGGCCCCATAGAATAGGCAATAAAATAAATATATTATCTGGGCTTACATAGGCCAGTTTTACCCACGCTGAGCAGTAGTCTCAGCAACTGGTCTGCCTGGCCGGCTTACATACTGCCGGTCTCGCGCCTCCCTGCGCGTTCCGGAAGCGCGTCATCCCACTCCCCGCCTCCGGCCACCCTACGTCATCAGGCCTCACCTCCCGGCGTTTGCGTCCTCACCTGAAAGTGGCCATAAAAGAGCAACGCGGCAGAGCCTTGACTCAAGGATGCCCGCATGCATAGCGTCATATGAAGCTCGCACTCTTGTCGATGGAGCGCTTCATGGGGCACAGCTTTCCCAGAAAGATCGCCCGCATGCCTGCCGCAGGACATAGAGAGCCCCTGGAGCGTTTCCATGCCCTAGGGTCCTGTCAGCCTGCCCAGCAGCGTGATGGACCCCAGCAGTGAACCGCTAGTCCTCTAGGGAATCCCTAGGAAAAATATACTATGGTAAGGAACCTGAAAGTAAAACTGTAGGTCTCCCACTCCAGGGACAGGAAACCACTGAATGGGTAGAGAGGCTCCACCTTTTATTTCTGTAGGTTTCCTGTCCCTGGGGGTGGATCCCTCTCTCTGTGGTGCTGTCGTGGGGAAGGGGAAAAAAACAATTTACAAGTTCAGGGAAAGATTAGTCAAGGTGTAGACAAAGGAGAGGGAGGCATCATCTATACTATAAAAGGAGAACAGGGTGCAATAGGAGAGTGTACAGCCTGGGTAATAGGAGAGATTCTAATACACCTTTCTGCACTAATTGGGGATCCAAATTGCACTTATACTGCTGCTTTTAGGTTGTTTGCACTATACGATACATCACTAATTTCAGCAAGCCTTGCTTGTGATTGGGGTGCAAGTTCTGTGTGATACAGCCATTTACGTATTAATAGGAAAGATACGTACATCTTATTAGCTGTCCTGCGTTGGGTTGTACAGCGTTTTACTTTTTTTGGGTGGGTGTATTAATAGAAAAAAAAGGGAAAAAATATATGTCATAAATTGTGTTCTGTGGTGAAGTTACATTGTACTACAGCCATTTACGGGGTGTATTAATAGGAAAGATACCCATGTTCTATTAGCCGTTCTGCGTTATTTTACATTGTTTAACTTTTTTGGGGGGTATTAATAGGAAAAAAAGAAAAGAAAATATATGTCATAAGTGCCGTTTGGCGGTGAAGTTACTGTACTACAGCCATTCTGCGGAAAATTGTGATTGTTATATTTCATTGTTTGAAGTGTAGTAATAGGAAAAAGAATACGTCTTAATTGCCATTCTGCGGTGAATTGTGATTATTATTTTTTTTTTTTAGGGGGAGGTGGAGGAGTTTATCAATCACAAAAAAAAAAATATTATATATATATATATATGTCAAAATTGCCATTGAGCGGTGAAGTAACATTGTACTACAACCATTTCAGTGGTATATAAAAAGCAAATATATGAAATGTCCCATAAGCCATTCTGCAGTGAATTGTGATTGTTATATTTTTCTTTTTTTGGGGTGTAGTAATAGGAAAAAGAATTAGTCTTAATTGACCTTCTGTGGTAAATTGTGATTATACAATATGCCAGACAGACAGGTGTCAGGCCCTTCAAAGGGAATGGGCAGTGGCCAAAATGTTTCTGTCGCAGGCAGCAGAGTAATAGGGAGTGGCAGCAGGAGTCGCAGCTAAAGACCTGAGCCTGCGGTGTCATCTAGCGGTCGTGTCTTGACCAGCAACCCAGCGGTGCTCGAATGGTTGACTTGGTCTTCGACTTCATCGCAAGTGACATCAGACACCCCCAACCAAGAGTCGGTGGGTTCCTCTGACATGACTCTTAGATGGCATGTCCCGGGAGCGGGCCCTGTGCCCCCACCTGTCCTGAACTTTCCTGTCATTTTCAGTTCTCTCAGCATGAGGAGTATTATATGCTGTAGGCTCGGCTCCACTTTTCAGCTATGAAGAGCTAATAGAGGACAGGCAGCAGCTACTGCACAGCCAAGATCTGGAGGAAACATCCACCGCTTCCTCTGGTAGGTGGGCAAGTAGTGATGAGAGTCATGTGGGAGAATGTATTGCAAGCGGTCAGGCTCCTGGCCCTGAGACCGTTGAGGGGGACATCAGTGACGTGCAGACAGTAGCAGATGATGATGCCGATCGCACTTGGCAGTCGGGTGAAGGGGCTTCATCATCAGGAGAAGAGGGTGAGGCAGTGGCTGAGCCAGCAGGGTGGCAGCGTGGCTGTGAGTCAGCAGGGTGGCAGCAGTGGGAGGTTGGGAGCTAAACGTGCCCGGAGTAGACCACCTGCTTCGCAGAAAGTAGTGGTGCAGGGGTTCACAGAGGCAGCGATAGGAGGCAGTCAGCAAAGAGTGCTGGGGCGAAAATGCCAAACTCTGCAGTGTGGCAATTTTTTGTTAGGCCACTGGAAGAGGTGAACATGGCCATTTGCCAAATTTGTAGGCAGAAGGTGAAGCATGGCCAGGGTGCCAATGTTGGCACCACAGCCCTGCGTCAAAACATGCAGCGTCACCATAAAGTGACCTGGGAGAACCATGGCTCCAATGTGGTGGCTCAGCCTGCCACAGCATCACCCATTGGCACGCACCCGATTTTATGCAGTCAAGGCTCCACCACCTCAGCTGAAGGGAGTTGTCTGTCCTTCCCATCATCTGCTGGTCCTGATGCTCTTGCTCCTCCTCCTCGTCAGTCACTCCGTCAGCAATTGATCACCAAAGCGATTGCAAAGAGACAACAGTATGCGTGCACTCATCCAACGGTGCAGAAGCTGAACGTGCTCCTGGCCAAGCTGTTGGTGCTGCAGTCCCTCCCTTTCCAAGTGGTGGACTCTGCACCTTCCAGAGAACTGATGACTTGTGCTGAGCTGAGGTGAAGAGTCCCAAGCCATTATTTTTTGCAAAAAAGGCAGTACCAGCCCTGCACACATATGTAGAATAGAAGGCCAGTCCTTGAACCTGTTGGTGTCTGCCAAAGTGCACGGCAGCATGGGCGTGTGGAGCTGTAACTTCGGTCGAGGAAAATATATGTCCTTTATGGCACACTGGGTAAATGTGGTTCCTGCCCAGCCACAGCAGCAACTTGGCCAGGTGACGCCGCTTCTGCCTCCATGTTCTCACATCGTTGGTCCTGCGACAATGTCCACCTCTGCCTCCTCATCCTCCACCATGTGCTTAGCCTCCACTGCAGGGACAATTCACAGTGCCCCTCCAGCATACCACATGTGCAGGGCACAACGGTGTCACGCTGTTCTGCACCTCATTTGCCTGGGCGAAAGGAGTCACACAGAAGAGGAACTGCTCCGTGTCCTTCATCAAAAAATCAAATTCTGGCTTTCTTCTCAACAACTCAAAATCGGAACCATGGTGAGCGACAATAGGAATAACATGGTGTTGGCGGAGCGTCAATGATGGCTGAGCCATGCACCCTGCATGGCGCACGTGTTCAGTCTGGTTGTAAAGTGTTTCTTGAAGTCTTCACCCCATCTGCAAGACATTTTGAAAACAGCCAGGAAACTTTGTGTGCACTTCAGCTACTTGTACACCGCAAACCACACCCTCCTTGAGCTGCAGTGGCAGAACAGTGTCCCCAACATAGGCTGATTGTCAAGGATGGAAGACAGTTAGCAGGAACTGATAAATAACGACAGACTGGCTTGATCCTAAACTAAGGAAAACATAGGAGGGCCCTATAAATCCCTAAGAACTCTCCCAAACTACTGTGCACATGTACAAGTCCCGGTGGTAGACAGATACATGCCCTCGTACCTATAACTGAGTGACACCTGAATTCCCTATAGTAGTCAGAGGAACGGCCATCGGCTCCCTGCACTGAATACGGAGGGAGTAAGGGTCACCTAGAATCAAGCCAGCAAACAAAACACAAAGTAAACGGAATGCACTTATCTTAGAGCAAAACAACTGCAGCCTCCAGCAGCACACACTTCATCCAGGAAGTAATATAAACCGCAATGAGGAGCAGTATGAGGGGGAATATAAAGAAAGCCACTTAATCAAAGATAAGAGGCAGCTGAGGGAGAGAAAGAAACTGAGCAAAGTGAAACCAAAACAAAGAACGTCATACACAAGACAGGGAGGAACCTCTGACCGACTGTCTCCCAGAACCGGCGGTGACACTGATATGCGACATTTCCACCCGTTGGAATTCCACCCTCCATATGTTGGCCCTACTATACGAACAGAGAAAGGCCATAAATGATTTCTTGATAGTACAGGCGGACAGAAGTACTCCCCTGTGTAATTTCGATGTTAGCCAGTGGCAGCTCATGTGTAACACCTGCCGTTTACTTGGGCCCTTTGAGGAGGCCACTTTATTTGTCAGTCGCCAGAACTACGGGATGAACAACTTCATTCCACTGCTTCATGTCCTGGAACAGATGCTGCTAAATCTGGCTGGCCAGGGGAAAGGAGACATGGTGACTACATCTCACGGCCACATGAGCCCTGTGGGGGCTGAACTAGAGGAGGAGGAGGAGATTCGAGCAAAAGCAGTGCATAGAGAAATGGCTTTTTTTTCTACATAGGTGACAGGAGAGGAGAATGACCCAGACATACCGTGGCAGTATGCAGTGGAGTGGGAGGCAGGAAGTCCCTCTGAGTCACTTGCTCAAATGGCCTGATGCATGCTCAGTTGCTTGCGTAGTGACAGCTGAATTGTCACCATTCGACAGAGGAATGACTACTGGCTCTCCACCATGTTAGACACTCGCTACCGGTCCAAAATGGGGGCCTTTTTTACACCCGCTGAGAGGGAGGACAAACTGAACTACTATAGAGACATCCTATGTAGTCAGTTGGCTGCTGTCTATGTGTGCCATCGCCCATCCTCACACAGATCTTACAGGGGGGGGCACTCAGTGCTCACGTTCCACTGCCATGGCTGTTGGGGGGTTAGGAGCATTACCAGCTCCATCAGCAGCAACTTCTGTCTAGAGTCGCTGATGAGCAGTTTTCTTCACCCGCCTACTGAAGAAACTACTCACCAGTAGAGTATAGCGAACACCTGGAAGTTCGGGTTCGCCAGGTTCGGCCAAACTTCGCCGCAAAATTCGAGTTTAGGACCCGAGCTGGACAAATGTGGATAGGGAAATGACTTAAAATAACATAAAATACATAATAATTAAAAATAATAATCTTGAACTAGGAGGAGGAGGTTGAGGAGGCGGTGGAGAAGGTAGTCGCCAACACCACTTTTTTTTATTTGGGTAGACCCCAAAACATTGGGAAATATAGAAAAGAAAGCAAAGAGAAAGTGCAGAAAAAAAAAATGCACAAAATGGCCGCCGACGTCCACCTAACTAACAGACTGAGGAAAACTTATTTTTCTGTGTCACTGAGCTCAGGGCAGGGTACAAAAATTATGCATTTGTTGACTGGTGCAGATGATGCAGAGAATAATCAGACATATATGGATGGCTTTAGTTTCATTTGTATTGAAGAGACTTACAGCAGAGAACATGGGTGCTCACATTAGCACAGGAGATATGGAAGAACAACAATAGAAAACAGGAAAATGCTATAACAGATAGTCAACACATAGAACACTATGATAGAGTACTTGTGTATAGTGAAATCTGGTAGTCAAACTAAATACTTCAAGTACTGTACATAGGCATACAGGGAAATAAACCAAGCAATGTATAACACAGCATTAAACAATGTTCAGTCTCCAACACCCCTTCTCATTGTGAAGTGCTTAATTAGACAATCCGATTCTTCTTGTTAGATCCATATGTCTCTTTGCAGGCAAAGGCTTAGTAAGGATGTCTGCTAACATTTCCTCAGTGGGACAGTATCGTAGATCCATCTGTCCTTGCTCTTGCAAGTCTCTTAAGAAGTGATATCTCACGTCTATGTGTTTGGTTCTCGGGTTTATCCGCTCTGTCTGTGCGAGTGCTATACATCCTTGATTGTCCTCATAGATTGGCGTGGACTCTGTCTGGTTCTGATCTAGATCTTCCAGCAATTGTCTCAACCAGATTACCTCTTGCCCTGCTTGTGATGCGGCCACATATTCTGCTTCGGTGGAGGACAGTGTCACTGTGGACTGTTTTCTGGTGGTCCAGCTGATCAGCCCATCTTTGAATAGAAACAGGTGTCCACTGGTGGATTTCCGATCACTGGGGTCACCTGCCCAGTCTGTATCCACATACAGTTGTGTTCAAAATTATTCAACCCCCACTGAAATTGAGTGTTTTGGCCAGTTTGACATTGATTTTGATCATTTCAGTCATCTTGTTTACAATTAAATCAAAGAGGCACTTGTAAGTCAGACAAATATAACATAACATTTATAATGAAATAACCACAAATGTCTTTTCTGTGCTCACATCATTATCAGTTTTATTCAACCCCAAGTGACATTCAATCTTAGTACTTAGTACAACATCCTTTTCCAGTTATAACAGCTTTTAAACGTGAAGCATAGCTTGACACAAGTGTCTTGCAGCGATCTACGGGTATCTTCGCCCATTCTTCATGGGCAAAAGCCTCCAGTTCAGTCACATTCTTAGGCTTGCGCGCTGAAACTGCTTTCTTTAAGTCCCACCAGAGGTTCTCAATCAGATTTAAGTCTGGTGACTGCGATGGCCACTTCAAAATGTTCCAGCCTTTAATCTGCAACCATGCTGTAGTGGACTTGGAGGTATGCTTGGGATCATTGTCCTGTTGAAAGGTCCAACGTCTCCCAAGCCTCAGGTTTGTGACGGACTGCATCACATTTTCATCCAATATCTCCTGGTACTGAAGAGCATTCATGGTACCTTGCACACGCTGAAGCTTCCCTGTACCTGTAGAAGCAAAACAGCCCCAAAGCATGATTGACCCCCCCGCCATGCTTCACAGTAGGCAAGGTGTTCTTTTCTTCATAGGCCTTGTTCTTCCTCCTCCAAACATAGCGTTGATCCATGGGCCCAAACAGTTCTAATTTTGTTTCATCAGTCCACAGAACACTATCCCAAAACTTTTGTGGTTTGTCCACATGACTTTTGGCATACTGCAGTCGACTCTTCTTATTCTTTGGAGACAGCAAGGGGTGCGCCTGGGAGTTCTGGCATGGAGGCCTTCATTACGCAGTGTGCGCCTTATTGTCTGAGCTGAAACTTCAGTACCCGCATCTGACAAATCTTTTTTCAGTTCCACAGCAGTCACACAGGGACTTTTTTCCACTTTGCGCTTCAGTGCCCTTTGCCTTGAATTTGCGAATGATGCTTCCTATGGTGTCTCTTGGTATGTTTAACATCTTTGCAATCTTCTTATAGCCATTGCCCTTCCTGTGAAGAGAAATCACCTCTTCTCTTGTCTTCCTGGACCATTTTCTTGACTTCACCATGTTTGTAAACACACCAGTAAATGTCTAGAAGGAGCCGAGTATCACTGTCATTTTAAATCTGCCTAATTGGTGCTTATTATGCTTGATTGCTGCTCCTTGACATCCACAGGTGTTTTCAATACCTGATCGAAAACACTTGAATGATCCTCTGTTCTTAAGAGTGGTAGTCTTTAAGGGGTTGAATAATTGTGTCAATGAAGAAATCACAAAAAAAACATTTAATACTGTATTACAAAAACAACTGATGTAATTTCAGTTGCATTTGGTTCTTTAAAAAGTCCTTGTAAGAATTCATTCTGAACACAATTATAAATGTACACTAAATTTCCTAAAACCCTTTACAGCATTGGGGGTTGAATAATTTTCAACACAACTGTATCCAGTCAGACCACTTTTCCCTGTTGATGAAAGTTTCAGTTTAAAGTCTATTGTTCCCTTTAAAGGGAACCTGTCACCTCAATAAACTGTCCCAAGCTGCCGGCAGCACCATAGAGTATCCAGGATCGTGTTTCTAATCATCCTTTTCTATCTGTTGTTCGATCTGGTAAAAGCGCTCAAAATGATCTTTTATTCCCGGCCGGCGCACACCTCGAGTCAGGCTTGAAGTCATGGAGGCAGCGGCCTCCTTGCTTCAAGCCGCAGTAACCACGCCCCCTTTCCTGCCCCTTCGCTGTGACTGACAGCCGGCTGTCGTGCATAAGCGCTGTCAGTCACAGCGAAGGGGCAGGAAAAGGGCGTGTTCTGCGGCTTGAAGCAAGGAGGCCGCTGCCTCCATGACTTCAAGCCTGACTCGAGGTGTGCGCCGGCCGGGAATAAAAGATCATTTTGAGCGCTTTTACCAGATCGGACAACAGATAGAAAAGGATGATTAGAAACACGATCCTGGATACTCTATGGTGCTGCCGGCAGCTTGGGACAGTTTATTGAGGTGACAGGTTCCCTTTAAATAGCGTATGATCCTTTTTGCTGCGTTCCAGTCCATCTGGGTTGGCTGGGATACTTTTCTGCATAAGAATCCCACTGCTGTGGCTATGTCAGGCCTTGCTACTGTAGCAATGTATAGTAACTTCCTCATTGCCCTTCTGAATTGTGAGTCATTTTGCAAGGGGTTAATTGAGTTGTCTAATTCTTTAAGATAATTTGTCTCCATAGGCGAGTTGACTGGTTTGGCGTCATTGAGCCCAAAAGTTTCAATTACTTCCTGTATTTTGTGACTCTGGTTAATAAGAAAACTACCATCTTCTTCTCTTTCTATCTGCATGCCTAGGAAGTGTTTGACATCACCTAGATCTTTTGTTTCAAAGTCCATGTTTAAGACCTCCAGCAGTCTGGAACAATCCCCTTCTTGGTCATAACATACTAACAGATCATCTACATAAATGAGTACAAAAATCCACCTACCATTTAGTTAAGTCACTGTGTAGGAAAGCGGCTTTTACATCAAAGTGCTCTACTAGCATTTGTTTTGCAGTTGCAACTGTGAGTAGAGCTCTGATTGTGGTATGTTTGACGACTGGGGCAAATGTCTCATCATAGTCTTCTCCATATTTTTGGGAGTATCCTTTGGCTACGAGTCTCGCTTTATATCTCTCAACTGTACCATCAGTGTTGTACTTGACCTTGAAAGTCCATTTACAACCAATTGCCCTCTTTTTGGCCGGCAGTTGCGTTAGCACCCAAGCCTGCGTGTCCTGTAGTGAGATGATTTCTTCCTCAGCTGCCTTTATCCATCTCTTAGCTTCCCTCTCCGGGAGTTGTGATATGTCTTTCCAACAAGTGGGTTCTCTTACGCAGAATGTTTCTACTTTGTACAAGAATCTGTTAGGGGGTTTACCTTTGTTTTCCCTCATTGAGCGTCTTGGTTCAGCATCATTAGCTGGTTCAGTTTGATCCTGTCTCTTCTGTGACACAGTATCGCTCTCAGGGGTTTGTTCCATAGGAAAAAAAACCTGCTCAGCATTATTCGGTTCTTCTGCTCTTGGCATTACTGGCTCCGTTACCTCATTTCTCGGGTCGTCGATAAATGTTACGCTGCTGATTGTCATTTTATCAGTCTTTGGGTCTAGGATTCTGTATCCTTTGGTGTTGTCGGCATAACCAACAAAAACACCTTCAATTGCTCGATTTTGGAGCTTGCTGCGCTTGTCTCCCGGAATGTAAACAAAAGCTTTGCTTCCAAATATCTTGAGGTGTCCTATGCTTTGTTTTCGACTGCGCCATAGCTCGTATGGAGTTTTGGTTGTTGCCTCGGAGTGTAATCTGTTTTGTAAGTAGGTGGCCGTTTGTGCTGCTTCTCTCCAATATTTTTCAACATGCATCTGATCATTTCAGTCAGGGATCTGTTTTTCCTCTCTGCTATCCCGTACTGCTCTGGAGTATATGGGACCGTTTTTTGATGTTCTATTCCTAGTTCCCTGAGTGTATTCCCTACTTGAAACCCGGTGTACTCGCCACCATTATCACTTCTGAGTACTAATGGTTTTCTGTGAAATGTATTGCTTACTTTGGTAACATAGTCCTTCAGCTTGTCGAATACTTCTGACTTATTCTTCATTAGGTATGTCACTGTGAACCTTGAGTAGTCGTCTATAAAAGTTAATATGTATTTATTTCCTCCTGGGGTGGTTGTTCTCATAGGCCCGCATATATCTGTGTGTATTAGGTCGATTGGTCTTGTTGCTCTGCTTTCACTTGCCTTTGGTGGGGTTACTCTGGTGGCTTTGGCCTTGATGCAGCATTCACACCTTAGCGTGTTTGGGCAGCCTGTTAACTTGAAACCTTTCGTTAAAGCTCCTGTATGCTGTCAGGGTGCCTGTGGCCCAGACGTCTGTGCCATAAATGAATACAGTTCTTGTGTTTATGTGTGCAGAGCTTTGTTTCTTGCTCAACAACATCAAGTTCATAAAGGTGCTTACCCACTTTAGCTGTTGCTATCACTCTTTCCCCATCTTGGATAGTGCATTGGTCACCTTTAAACATTGTGGTTAGTCCTTTGCTTGCCAGTCGCCTGACTGATATAAGGCCGCCATTTAGTCCGACAACATACAATAAATCCATCATTGGTACTTTTAACACTTGTCCATCCTTATTTTTACAAGTAACTATTTCATATCCTGTTCCTTCAGCAGTTGTGCAACTCCCGTCTGCAAGATATATGGTTTCTTTCTTGTCTGGATTGAGCTCTATGAAGAATTCTCTAGCATTAGTCATGTGACTTGTTGCTCCGGAATCTATATACCATTTATGGCTGGTGACAGCATCTGTCACTTTAAAAATTCCGTGCCAAGCTGCTTGGTCGTTGCTTTTCATCATGGTTATGAGTGCCTGATTGGGATCTTTCTCCCTCTGCTCATTCCTCCACAATGGACAGTCGCGCTTGAAATGCCCAGCCCTGTTACACCGGAAACATAGTTTGGCCTTCCAGTTTGGCATCTTAGTGTCTGTCACGTTAAGTGCTGCTCCTGTATCGTTCTGTTGCCTGTGAGAAGTTTGCTCCTTTCTGCGCTTGTATTCATCTGAAAGTCGAGATTTCGCCAACTGTAATGTGAGTTCTGTTTCAGATCTTGTCTCTAATGTATAAATCAGAGGGTTGTATGACTCTGGCAGGCTGCATAAAAGTATTGCTGTCACATGGTTATCTTTGATCTCCTCTCCGAGGTCCCTGAGTTGCGCAACAATCTCCAGCACGCTTCTTATATGTTATGCAAAATATGTTCTATAACTTGTTGTTTAAGCTAGAGCTCTCATGTAATCTACGGAGTGCATTCCACATACCTTTGGAAGTATCTTCCCCTTTTATGTGGATGAGCTGTTCATCTTCTACCAGTAGGGCTATTGTGGCTCTTGCCTGTCTGTTTTTCTTATCCCACGCCTGGTTGTCTACATCCGGCCTGTCTGTGGTGAGGACATCCCATGTGTCATCTTTGCTCAGCAACATCTCCATCTTGAACTTCCACATCTGGTAGTTGTCACTATTTAGCTTAGTGATCCCCAGTTTAAGATCCCCGCTGCTAGCCATGATTAATGTACCTTGCTTGTATTCCGAGCACCTGGATACCTCAGGGCAGATTTCCTCCGCAGCTGGATAGAATAATCAGAAATATATGGATGGCTATAGTTTACTAGTATTCATTTGTATTGAAGAGACTTACAGCAGAGAACATGGGTGCTCACATTAGCACAGGAGATATGGAAGAACAACAATAGAAAACAGGAAAATGCTATAACAGATAGTCAACACATAGAACACTATGATAGAGTACTTGTGTATAGTGACATCTGGTGGTCAAACTCAATACTTCAAGTACATAGGCACACAGGGAAATAAACCAATCAATGTATAATACAGCATGAAACAATGTTCAGTCTCCAACAGCATTGCACCCACACACAAAAAAAAAAGCTGTAGATCACAGACTTAACATCAAGCTCTGATATCTTTCCTAATCTCTCCCTCACAGCAGCAGCATCCTATCCCTATACTAGTAAGAGGTGACGTGCGGTGCTATGTGACTCCAGCTTATATAGAGGCTGGGTCACATGCTGCACTGGCCAATCACAGCCATGCCATTAGTAGGCATGGCACATCTGTGATGGCTTCTAAGGGCACACATCTTAAACGCTTGCTGATTGGTTGCCCTGCAGCCTTTCAACAAGCTTAATTAAACGGCCGAACACAAACTTTTACGGAAAGGTTCGGGTACAAAAAACCCTAAAGTCCGGTACAAACCCGAACTTTACAGTTTGGGTTCGCTCAACACTACTAACCAGCAGCAGCAGCTAGACAGAGCAGAACCTGAACCAGCAGGTTGTGGCATACTTGGAGTGCACCCACTGTGGTCTCCTCATGCTGCTGCCACCTCACCACTATGTCACAGGGCCACTCTGTGGTCTCCTCATGCTGCTGCCACATCACCACTCTGTCAGTAGGCCACTCTGTGGCCTTCTCATGCTGCTGCCACCTCACCACTATGTCACTGGGCCACTCTGTGGCCTTCTCATGCTGCTGCCACATCACAACTCTGTAGTCTTCTCATGCTGATGCCAGCTCACCACTATGTCACTGGGCCACTCTGTGGCCTCCTCATGCTGCTGCCACCTCACCACTATGTTGCTGGGCCACTCAGAGGTCTCATGCTGCTGCCACCTCACCACTATATCACTGGGCCACTCTGTGGACTTCACATACTGTTCCCACCCTCCCCATTTCATGACTGGGCCACTATTTTACCTTTTTGGCCTGGTTGGCATAATTTATTTGACCCTTTTTCTGATCTGTCAGAAGGAAGGAAAAATGAGACGCACAATGGATCTTGTCTATGTAGCAGCTGTAAGGCCTGTATGGTCCCATCAGAATTGGCTTATGATTTGGTAGCCAAAAGCAGGAGTGGGTACAAGACACAGAAGACATGCAAATATTTCATTCACATGTCAGCTTTGTTTTAGATCCACTTCTGTTTTTTGGCATTAGCAATACTGCTAGATTATTGAGCGGATGGCACTGTACTTTGATGGTATCTATGAACTTCCTTACTTTGGGTCCTCTGTCTCTTAGTGATTCTGTTGTCTCTAGGTGGGTGGTACTCGCTTCCTTTTTGTCATTAGAGTTTCCTGGTTTGGGGGGGGAAGGGGTATTATTGTTGGGGTCTGTTTCTACTGAGATATTTGATTTTTGTATGTCCATTGGGATATCTTTTATGTACTCTGCTACAGTATTGTACTATGCAAATGAGATGGACATGATGATCTGGAAACACGAAATTGTACTGTACAAAAGATATGGACATGATGATTGGTTATGCAAAATTGTTTATTTGATAAACAAAAAAATCTATAAAATATTAATCTGATTAAAATTACTGATGGATTATTGAGCAAATGCTGACCGAGTGAAGGCAGATGCTCCACAGACAGGATACATTTTTTGTGGTTTATTGTTTTGATGTATCAGAGGAAAGGCAAAGTAATCAGTAATGTCAACACACCCTGACACCCTCTCCACTCTGTCAGGGGGGCTCTACTTACATAAGCGTTTAAAAAAACAGGTTCTGTAGACATCTATGTGTAATCAGCTGACGACGGTGTAAAAGGAGTGCGCTCTTTCATGCTATAGTAGGATCTTGGGCCTCCGCATGGTTCTTTATACCTTGGGCTAACATTGACCTGTAAGGCTGAGTTCACACTTGAGTTATTTGGTCAGTTTTGGCCCCATAATTGACCAAATTAATGAAGTTTGAAGTGATTCTAAGAGCGATACCTGTCATCTGCGTGTCATACTGACTCACAGTATTGTTTCACCGCCACAGCAGACTCTCTATGCGAGTTACTGCAAGGCACAGTGTTCTACACCACTTTACAGGCTCTCTGCAGCCAGGAAATAGCTGTTTTTTAACGCAATTTGCAACGAATAAATTCGGATCTAATCTTTTCAGAAAATTCAGTGAACCGACCGAATTTTTTAGAAATTCGCTCATCTCTACTTTTGATAATGAAAGTAAATGAAGTTAAGCCATCACTTTGAAACAAACATCTTCACAATCTTCCTGATCACAAAGACAGAGTCCAATTCAGATGAGATAAGGCAGGAGATAAGGTAAAAGGAGTTGTAGATAACGAGAACTTATAGATATATGAGCCGAAAGGACCTGAGATATAAACCACAACCTCTGCACCAGGGGCATACATAGAAATCATTGGGCCCCATAGCAAGAATCTGAATTGGGCCACCCCACCCCACCTCCTGCCCCCTCCGCTGCCACACCCCCATTTGCCAATTCCACCCCAAAATCTAACACAGTATACACTTGCATCTTAATTTCCATTTAATTTCTTTTTTGAAAAATTTACAACAAAAAGAATAAGCAGAAAGAACACTTTCCTAAACTCACATTCATCATAAAACATGGTGTGTAAGGGGCTTAAAGGGCTATTCCAGTGATAAATTATAACGTATTCATTGAACAGGCAATAATTGCTGGGAATGGTGTGGTCACTGATCACCAGAATGCGGTGGGGGATCCAGGACTGGTGACAATTTATTACTGGAATACCCCTTTAAGTTCAGCAAACCTCTGGGCAATGCATCTGAAGCATAAGCATACAGACTGAGGGTGGTGGGGTCCAGGTGTCACAATGCCAGTGGGCAAACACACATCTTCGGCACAGGTCTGAACTATAGAAGCCTATGGTTACACTACAGCATATGGATGGGTGCTTCCTTCTGTACACAGCCATATCCCTGAGGTAGTGTGAACGCTTAGTGTGAACAAGGTCGGCCAGAAATACTAGTTTCTGTTCAAATACAGCATGTCATATCCCAGAGACGTGCACATAGGCTTTTATAGCTATATGTGCCCAGTCACCAGGGCAGGGCCAGTTCTCCCCTGTGTACAGCCCTCTCACCCCAGCAATTCTTCATTGGTTAAGCCCAGCACACAGCCATACCTGTGGTACACCGTCGGCTGCCAGTCTCCCAACACCCGCTCATCATGTACGGCTTATTCTGCAAGGCACTGTGGTGATAAATGCGGCTCATCGTGACAGCGACTCATTGCGCTCAGGCCGTAAAGAGACAGTATTCAGATACTGGAGTGAGCAGGGAAGTGGCCCGGGGCAGGGGCTTACATAGAAATCATAGAGGGCGGGGCCTTCCATATGCTCCGGGGCCCCCTGTGCCGCAGGCCCCACAGCAACGGCATGGTCTGCCTATATTGACGGTACCTCACTGCTCCATACTATGTCTGCACTGGAGACCTTCAGCTGGGAGACAATGGTGCAGAGACATCTCCTACATTGTCTACAGGAACAGGCTGTCCACAGTTGGTGCACATACTATCATTAGCTTTATGGGATTCTTTGCAGGGTTCTGAATCCAACATATTAATTCGCTCACACATACATACAAGCTACATATGAGCCATTCCAGGACACAGGATCCTTAAAGGGGTTGTCTAACAATGTAGATGTTAATGCAAGAAACTTTCTAATGCATTGTTGTTATGCATATTGCCTCCTTTGCTGGCTGGATTCATTTTTCCATCATATTATACACTGCTTATTTCCATGGTTATGACCACCCTGCAATCCATTAGTGGTGGTCGTGCTTGCACATGATAGGAAAATTGAACAATATTTTTTGATTGCCCTGTAAAAGATTGTAGGTGAGGGCCTGCAGGTGAGCTGACCCTCCCTGAAGAGGGACATGACGAGATCTTGTGCACTGATCCTCAAACTCTTCAGCATCCACAGTCAGAATAAGATGACAGTAGGGAATGACAATCAGGTGGATGATGCGGATGAGACACAGTTGTCAATGAGTGAGGGTCTTGTTAGGTCAACACAAGTCAGGAGGATGATCAGAGTGAGGAAGTGGAAGAGGAGATGGGCGACAATGACATCACTGACCGGACCTGGAAAGGTGGCAAGCCAAGCGAGGACAGCAGGACCGAGGGGTAGGGATCCATAGCACCGCAATAGGCTGGAAGAGGCTGTGGGGTGGCAAAAGGGAGAAGGCGGGACACACCAAACAGGCCCGCAACTGTTCCCCCTTGCGGAAATCTCCCTTGCCAAGGGGTAGGTGTTCCGCAGTCTGGCGCTTTGAGGAAAGTGGGGACGATAAAAGAATTGTAATTTGCTAACTGTAACTGTGCTATACCAAAATAAGAACTCATAAATAAACAAATAACCATAACATATCTTACATCCTATTCATTAACTCCAACTCAAACCATAACAATAAAAACTCAAACCTGGGAACATAATGGGGAAGACAATACACTGGAGGCAAAATGAGTAGGGGTTGTGAACACTAGAAACCTCACCACCACCGGCATGATCTGCCACATGGCATCAAAGCACCCTAACAGGTGGCCCAAACCCCTGGGTCCACAATCAGTGTCTGTGGGTCACACCACTGCTTTCTCTTCCTCCCCTGTGTTACGTGCTGGGCTGGCCAATCCTCTGTCCTAGATGCAGGCCTGGATGACTCCCGCCCTGCAGCTGGTCCTTCACAAGCACCATCAGCTAGCACACCCACGTCTGTGTCCAAGCACAGCAAACAGATGTCCTCCCCCAGGCCATTGAACGTAAGCGCAAATTCCCAGCCACCCACCCACAGGCCATAGCACTAAATGCGCACTTTTAAAATTTAGGCCTGTGGACACTGAGGCTTTCCTCAGCCTCATGGTGGCGGCCGTCCTTCGTTACTCATTTTTACTGTAGCATTCATGGTAAATGACCATGTGAGCACTTTGCGATAATTAAGTTGGTTTTAGGTTGCAGTTTCGGCACTCGGTCTCTAAAAGGTTCGCCATCAACATCACTGTTTTAGAGGGTTAGCACACCTGCCGGCCCTCAGCTAGATTCTTTTACTTAGTTTCATTGCGCCCAGGGCCACGGCCTCTGCATGCACCATCAGCATCACGGCCACTTGCACGTCACTTACTGGCCGCATTCTTAATATTAAATATTATATAAGCTTAAAAGTATGTCACACGTACAGTACAGTAGGATTTGTAAGTGTATGCACCAATAAATTAAAACAGGTATTTGGGATGCGCACACTTTACACAGGGGATGTAGCCCTGATAATGTCACAGAGTAGCATACACCGTCTTCGGATAAAGTACGGTATATGTGAGTGATATGTATGAAATGCGCACACACATACTGTGCTACAGTATTTGACACAGAGAGGCACACACTGTGGACACTAAATGTTGCACAAATAATGTACATTTCCACAAAATACACTGGTTTCACCTGTGGTACAGTATTTGACACAGAGAGGCACACGCTGTGAACACTAAATGTTACACAAATAATGTACATTTCCCCAAAATACACTGGTTTCACCTGTGGTACAGTATTTGAGACAGAGAGGCACACGCTGTGGACACTAAATGTTGCACAAGTAATGTACATTTCCCCAAAATACACTGGTTTCACCTGTGGGACAGCATTTGACACAGAGAGGAACACGCTGTGGACAATAAATGTTGCACAAATAATGTACATTTCCCCAAAATACACTGGTTTCACTTGTGGTACAATATTTGACACAGAGAGGCACAAGCTGTGGACACTAAATGTTGCACAAATAATGTACATTTTCTCAAAATACACTGTTTTCAACAGTTATACAGTATTTGACAAAGAGAGGAACACGCTGTGGACACTAAATGTTGCACAAATAATGTACATTTCCCCCAAATACACTGGTTTCACCTATGGTACAGTATTTGACACAGAGAGGAACATGCTGTGGACACTAAATGTTGCACAAATAATGTACATTTCCCCAAAATACACTGGTTTCACCTATGGTACAGTATTTGACACAGAGAGGCACACGCTGTGGACACTAAATGTTGCATAAATAATGTACATTTCCACAAAATACACTGGTTTTACCTGTGATACAGTATTTGACACAGAGAGGCACATGCTGTGGACACTAAATGTGGCACAAATAATGTACATTTCCCCAAAATACACTGGTTTCACCTGTGGTACAGTATTTGACACAGAGAGGCACACGCTGTGGACACTAAATGTTGCACAAATAATGTACATTTCCCCAAAATACACTGGTTTCACCTGTGGTACAGTATTTGACACAGAGAGGCACACACTGTAGACACTAAATGTTGTACAAATAATGTGCATTTCCCCAAAATACACTGGTTTCACCTGTGGTACAGTATTTGACACAGAGAGGCACATGCTGTGGACACTAAATGTGGCACAAATAATGTACATTTCCCCAAAATACACTGGTTTCACCTGTGGTACAGTATTTGACACAGAGAGGCACACGCTGTGGACACTAAATGTTGCACAAATAATGTACATTTCCCCAAAATACACTGGTTTCACCTGTGGTACAGTATTTGACACAGAGAGGCACACACTGTAGACACTAAATGTTGTACAAATAATGTGCATTTCCCCAAAATACACTGGTTTCACCTGTGGTTTTTAACAGTTATACAGTATTTGACACGGAGAGGAACACACTGTGGACACTAAATGTTGCACAAATAATGTACATTTCCCCAAAATACACTGGTTTCACTTGTGGTACAGTATTTGACACAGAGAGGCACATGCGTTGGACACTAAATGTTGCACAAATAATGTACATTTCCCCAAAATACACTGGTTTCACCTGTGGTACAGTATTTGACACAGAGAGGCACACGCTGTGGACACTAAATGTTGCACAAATAATGTACATTTCCCCAAAATACACTGGTTTCACCTATGGTACAGTATTTGACACAGAGAGGAACACGCTGTGGACACTAAATGTTGCATAAATAATGTACATTTCCACAAAATACACTGGTTTCACCTGTGGTTTTTAACAGTTATACAGTATTTGACACGGAGAGGAACACACTGTGGACACTAAATGTGGCACAAATAATGTACATTTCCCCAAAATACACTGGTTTCACTTGTGGTACAGTATTTGACACAGAGAGGCACAAGCGTTGGACACTAAATGTTGCACAAATAATGTACATTTTCCCAAAATACACTGTTTTCAAGAGTTATACAGTATTTGACAAAGAGAGGAACATGCTGTGAACACTAAATGTTACACAAATAATGTACATTTCCCCAAAATACACTGGTTTCACCTATGGTACAGTATTTGACAAAGAGAGGAACACGCTGTGGACACTAAATGTTGCACAAATAATGTACATTTCCACAAAATACACTGGTTTCACCTGTGGTACAGTATTTGATACAGAGAGGCACACGCTGTGGACAGTAAATGTTGCACAAATAATGTACATTTCCCAAAAATACACTGGTTTTACCTGTGGTACAGTATTTGACACAGAGAGGCACACACTGTAGACACTAAATGTTGTACAAATAATGTGCATTTCCCCAAAATACACTGGTTTCACCTGTGGTTTTTAACAGTTATACAGTCTTTGACACGGAGAGGAACACGCTGTGGACACTAAATGTTGCACAAATAATGTACATTTCCCCAAAATACACTGGTTTCACCTGTGGTACAGTATTTGACACAGAGAGGCACAGCAGTGGACACTAAATGTTGTACAAACAATGTACATTTCCCCAAAATACACAGTTTTCAACATTTATACATTATTTGACACAGAGAGGCACACGCTGTGGACATTAAATGTGGCACAAATAATGTACATTTCCCCAAAATATACTGGTTTCACCTGTGGTACAGTATTTGACAGAGAGAGGCACACACTGTGGACAGTAAATGTTGCACAAATAATGTACATTTCCCCAAAATACACTGGTTTCACCTGTGGTACAGTATTTGACACAGAGAGGCACACGCTGTGGACACTAAATGTTGCACAAATAATGTACATTTCCTCAAAATACACTGGTTTCACCTGTGTTACAGTATTTGACAAAGAGAGGCACATGCTGTAGACACTAGATTAGGCCCAGATTAAATAGATTTGCGCATCAGACACTTTTCGGATGATGGACTGTATATGTCCCAAAAATCCACAGAATATGGACACAATATTAGACCCAGATTGTTGTAATTTGAGGTATATGTCACATAAACCCCCAAAATATAGACAGTTTATGATGCCCAGATTAATGTAATTTGAAATACAGAAACTTTTTGGGGAGACCGGACAGTATATGTCACATAAATCCACAGAATATGGACACTGTTAGACCCAGATTAATGGAATGTGCTGCAGACACTGTTTGCTAATGTAGGACTGTATTTTTTATACAAAGCCACACACTATGGTCACTAGATGTGAGCCAGATTAAAAGACACCGTCTGCGGATGATGTACACAAAATGTCACTAATAGGTACAAAATAAAAATATCTTGCTGCTGTGAAACACACCCAGTAGTTATTAAAAGGCATTGTGGGGTCTTTGAAAAGCTAATTTCTCTCCCTGCATCTGTCCCTTCCTTAGCACGGATGTCCCTGACACTGCTGTTAAATATATTGTTGATCCAACACACACACACAGTAGTCCATAAAAGGATTTTTGGATCTTTGAAAAGCTTTCTCTAACTAAAATCGCTGAAATTCGCTCCCTGCTCTGTCTTTCCCTCCTACCCGATGCTCTCCCTGACTGATCCAAGCATGTGTCATCGGGTGCTATATAACCTCCGATGACGCGTTCCAGCCAGCCAATCACTGTAATGCCAGCAGCTAACATGGCTACTTACCTGCAGTGAAGGCAGTACTTACCTGCACCTTTATTGGCTGCTTAAAACCAGCAAAACGTGCAGGGCGGAGACTCAAGCAGTTCACTTGAGCGAGTACCGCCATGTGCCGAACATAGCGATGCTCGGGCCGAACAGATATTCGGCCGAGCATGCTCGCTCATCACTACTATGGATCTCTTCAGCTTCAGATTACACAACCTGCACTGTTCCTGCTCTCCCTACAGTGTGTAAACACTCTCCCTATGATCTCTTACTACGCTGTAATGTTGGCACATCTGTCCTTATGCTCAGTTCACTGTAAAATGGCCGGGCATGATTGGGAATTTTATAGGGCTGTGACATCTAAATTATAGAAATGGCAATGTCATTTTGAACTAAAAATATTGGCTTGCTAACTCTCCTGGTTAGCAATAGCATGTGTTTTGTTTTTGTTAGGTGGGAAATTACATGGGTATAAAGGAGACACTGTGGACACTAAATGTTGCACAAATAATGTACATTTCCACAAAATACACTGGTTTCACCTGTGGTACAGTATTTGACACAGAGAGGCACACGCTGTGGACAGTAAATGTTGCACAAATAATGTACATTTCCCAAAAATACACTGGTTTCACCTGTGGTACAGTATTTGAGACAGAGAGGCACACGCTGTGGACACTAAATGTTGCACAAGTAATGTACATTTCCACAAAATACACTGGTTTTACCTGTGATACAGTATTTGACACAGAGAGGAACACGCTGTGGACAATAAATGTTGCACAAATAATGTACATTTCCCCAAAATACACTGGTTTCACTTGTGGTACAATATTTGACACAGAGAGGCACAAGCTGTGGACACTAAATGTTGCACAAATAATGTACATTTTCTCAAAATACACTGTTTTCAACTAGTTATACAGTATTTGACAAAGAGAGGAACACACTGTGGACACTAAATGTTGCACTAATAATGTACATTTCCCACAAATACACTGGTTTCACCTATGGTACAGTATTTGACACAGAGAGGAACATGCTGTGGACACTAAATGTTGCACAAATAATGTACATTTCCCCAAAATACACTGGTTTCACCTATGGTACAGTATTTGAGACAGAGAGGCACACGCTGTGGACACTAAATGTTGCATAAATAATGTACATTTCCACAAAATACACTGGTTTTACCTGTGATACAGTATTTGACACAGAGAGGCACATGCTGTGGACACTAAATGTGGCACAAATAATGTACATTTCCCCAAAATACACTGGTTTCACCTGTGGTACAGTATTTGACACAGAGAGGCACACGCTGTGGACACTAAATGTTGCACAAATAATGTACATTTCCCCAAAATACACTGGTTTCACCTGTGGTACAGTATTTGACACAGAGAGGCACACACTGTAGACACTAAATGTTGTACAAATAATGTGCATTTCCCCAAAATACACTGGTTTCACCTGTGGTACAGTATTTGACACAGAGAGGCACATGCTGTGGACACTAAATGTGGCACAAATAATGTACATTTCCCCAAAATACACTGGTTTCACCTGTGGTACAGTATTTGACACAGAGAGGCACACGCTGTGGACACTAAATGTTGCACAAATAATGTACATTTTCCCCAAAATACACTGGTTTCACCTGTGGTACAGTATTTGACACAGAGAGGCACACGCTGTGGACACTAAATGTTGTACAAATAATGTGCATTTCCCCAAAATACACTGGTTTCACCTGTGGTTTTTAACAGTTATACAGTATTTGACACGGAGAGGAACACACTGTGGACACTAAATGTTGCACAAATAATGTACATTTCCCCAAAATACACTGGTTTCACTTGTGGTACAGTATTTGACACAGAGAGGCACAAGCGTTGGACACTAAATGTTGCACAAATAATGTACATTTTCCCAAAATACACTGTTTTCAAGAGTTATACAGTATTTGACAAAGAGAGGAACACGCTGTGAACACTAAATGTTACACAAATAATGTACATTTCCCCAAAATACACTGGTTTCACCTATGGTACAGTATTTGACAAAGAGAGGAACACGCTGTGGACACTAAATGTTGCACAAATAATGTACATTTCCCCAAAATACACTGGTTTCACCTGTGGTACAGTATTTGACACAGAGAGGAACACGCTGTGGACACTAAATGTTGCACAAATAATGTACATTTCCCCAAAATACACTGGTTTCACCTGTGGTACAGTATTTGACACAGAGAGGCACACACTGTAGACACTAAATGTTGTACAAATAATGTGCATTTCCCCAAAATACACTGGTTTCACCTGTGGTTTTTAACAGTTATACAGTCTTTGACACGGAGAGGAACACGCTGTGGACACTAAATGTTGCACAAATAATGTACATTTCCCCAAAATACACTGGTTTCACCTGTGGTACAGTATTTGACACAGAGAGGCACAGCAGTGGACACTAAATGTTGTACAAACAATGTACATTTCCCCAAAATACACAGTTTTCAACAGTTATACAGTATTTGACACAGAGAGGCACACGCTGTGGACATTAAATGTGGCACAAATAATGTACATTTCCTCAAAATACACTGGTTTCACCTGTGTTACAGTATTTGACAAAGAGAGGCACATGCTGTAGACACTAGATTAGGCCCAGATTAAATAGCTTTGCGCATCAGACACTTTTCGGATGATGGACTGTATATGTCCCAAAAATCCACAGAATATGGACACAATATTAGACCCAGATTGTTGTAATTTGAAAAACAGACACTTTTTTCATATGCCGGACGGTATATGTCACATAAACCCCCAAAATATAGACAGTTTATGATGCCCAGATTAATGTAATTTGAAATACAGAAACTTTTTGGGGAGACCGGACAGTATATGTCACATAAATCCACAGAATATGGACACTGTTAGACCCAGATTAATGGAATGTGCTGCAGACACTGTTTGCTAATGTAGGACTGTATTTTTTATACAAAGCCACACACTATGGTCACTAGATGTGAGCCAGATTAAAAGACACCGTCTGCGGATGATGTACACAAAATGTCACTAATAGGTACAAAATAAAAATATCTTGCTGCTGTGAAACACACCCAGTAGTTATTAAAAGGCATTGTGGGGTCTTTGAAAAGCTAATTTCTCTCCCTGCATCTGTCCCTTCCTTAGCACTGATGTCCCTGACACTGCTGTTAAATATATTGTTGATCTAACACACACACACAGTAGTCCATAAAAGGATTTTTGGATCTTTGAAAAGCTTTCTCTAACTAAAATCGCTGAAATTCGCTCCCTGCTCTGTCTTTCCCTCCTACCCGATGCTCTCCCTGACTGATCCAAGCATGTGTCATCAGGTGCTATATAACCTCCGATGACGCGTTCCAGCCAGCCAATCACTGTAATGCCAGCAGCTAACATGGCTACTTACCTGCAGTGAAGGCAGTACTTACCTGCACCTTTATTGGCTGCTTAAAACCAGCAAAACGTGCAGGGCGGAGACTCAAGCAGTTCACTTGAGCGAGTACCGCCATGTGCCGAACATAGCGATGCTCGGGCCGAACAGATATTCGGCCGAGCATGCTCGCTCATCACTACTATGGATCTCTTCAGCTTCAGATTACACAACCTGCACTGTTCCTGCTCTCCCTACAGTGTGTAAACACTCTCCCTATGATCTCTTACTACGCTGTAATGTTGGCACATCTGTCCTTATGCTCAGTTCACTGTAAAATGGCCGGGCATGATTGGGAATTTTATAGGGCTGTGACATCTAAATTATAGAAATGGCAATGTCATTTTGAACTAAAAATATTGGCTTGCTAACTCTCCTGGTTAGCAATAGCATGTGTTTTGTTTTTGTTAGGTGGGAAATTACATGGGTATAAAGGAGAGATGTCTGCACTCATGTGAATCAGTGGGCCGACGAAGTGCAGGTAGCACCAAATGGCCGTTACCCTGTATTACTCCACATTTTGTACCGCCTGATGGTTTAATAAAGAGGAATTTTATCCAGCTGGTGAGTGATAATTGTTTAGTTTGTCATTTTTATGATCACTGATGTAGAACCCTAAAATCATTGTGCTTCCAGGATCCGACGGGTGTAAACAGGTATTGTTTACAGCACAGGCAATTCCACAGTGGGTGGGTACAGCCAATTATTTAGTTGCCTGCCGCCCAGAGGCTGGGGAGCTGACCTGCGCCCTGAGGCTGGAGCCTCCCCAGCCTCTGTGTCGGCCGGGCCCTGATTGTTACATTCTGAGACTGGACAACCAGGGCTGCCTGTGCCTGACTGTGTAGATACACACCCTACTGACAAATGGAATGTTAAAACCCTGTTTGGTTATACGTTTATAGGAGAAGTAACAGTGGAATGGCACAACACATTATTCTAAGAAAAAATACTCCAAAATTATTATTTAGTGAGGAATACAAGTACTTGCTAAAACAGACATATCAAGAGAGCTGTCAGATCATCTGTAACACATCTGTATGGACACCTTTGAAAAAAAAAAAAAATTATTGTGAGGAGAATTTTTTTTTCCAATTGGTTCTGTTTAGTTATCATTTTTTCGTTTTTGTTTTACAGCCTGCTGTGCTTCCTATGCACAGCAGACTGCTCTCAGTGAATTTACAGAGAATCCGTCATCTGACGGATTTTCTGTAACTCCTCCTCGCTCAAGACGGGCCCCCCCTCCACTCTCTTCTCCACAAAAGGATGGCTGAGCGGTGCAGAGTGTCAGCTGTAACATACAGCTGACATTCTGCTTAAACGGCTGACATAACCTGTTCCATGCCGTGGTCCTTAGGGACCACTTTATGGAATGGGCTAACCATCGGGCCACTTCTCTGCCATGACAGCAGCTCGATGCTTGAAGGGTTGCCAGAGGGAGGGAGCTCCATCCCTCATCCGGCCGCTGCTCTACTGTGGCAGCATCCCAATGATTACCATGGCAACCGGACACCTTCACAGGCATCTGGCTGGCTTGCCATGGTATATCTGAGACTGATCACTGCAGTGTATTGAAGTGCCATCATACTCACTAGATCTTCAAGAACCAAGTGGATCTGGGTCAAAAAAATGTTAAAAAAAATAGTGAAAATAATAATAATAATATTCTAATAATAATCTAATAATCTATCTTTTCCTATATCCACATTACTTTAATTCTGTTCTGGTAGCACAGTGTAGCACAAATTCCCTTTTTTGGCCGTTCAAGTACCCCTGCGGCCTGCAGTGCATACCTGGCAGTAAAAATTGGTTAGAAATGTAAAAAATAAAAAACACTAAACATGTTTGGTATCGCTGCGTCCATAACGACCTGATCTATAAAAGGATCACGTTAATTTTGAACGCCATAAAAAAAAAGAAAAAGTATGCCAGAATTGCAATTTTGCCCACCTCACTTCCCCAAAAATGTTATATAAAGTGATCAAAAAAGTCTTATGTACCCAAAATTTGTACGAATCAGTCACCTCATCCCCCAATAAATAAAAATAAATATGGCTTTCAGAAAATGGAGACACAAAAACATGATTTTTTTTCAAAAATGCTTTTATTGTGTAAAACCGAAATAAAATGAAAAAAATAGACATATTAGGTGTCGCCGTGTCTGTAACAACCTGTTCTATAAAAATATCATGTGATCCAACCAGTCTGGTGATAGACGTAAAAAAATAAAAACTGCCAAAAACCCAATTTTTTTATCACCTTACATCACAAAAAGTATAATACCAAGCAACCAAAAAGTCATATGTGGGCAATATTGTACCAATAAAACCGTCATCTCATCCAACAAAAAATGAGTCCCTACCTAAGACAATCATTCATAAAATTAAAAAATATATGGTTTTATATACTGCAGGAGTACAGGAGTAACCTTAATTATGGGGACATGCATGAGGGGCCCCTTGTGGCTTCTATACACTTTTAAAATAATCCTTTAGCAGGGCAAATAGATGCTTCATGACGGGGATGCTCCATGACCCCTTTTTTCTTTCAAACTACCCCTGCCCTGCATACCTGACTGGGAAATCTATGCTGTAAATAAGGTGGCGTTCAGATTGTTGCCTGATCTGTACCCCTTCTTTCGTTCAAAGCACCCCTGCACTGCATAACAGACAGGGAACTTAGTTTATTACAATTGGCGGTTACATTGTTGCATGACATAAAGCCTTTTTTGGCTGTGAAGCTAAAGGTAGTCACCAACAACGTGTTTTGTTTTCTTTTTTTTTTTTTATAAATTGGGGTAGACCCAAAGACACTGGGAAATATAAAAAAGAAAACAAAGAGTAAGTGCGCTGTAGTAAAACAATGGTTGGCCGGTATACATGTCTATTCTGCATAAGGTATGAACAAGTCCTGTGCGATCCATGCGTGGTCCTTTTTAATGAATGTGAGATTGTCCAAGTTAGCTGTGGACAGGCGGCTGCGCTTACATAGTAACATAGTAACATAGTATATAAGACCGAAAAAAGACATTTGTCCATCCAGTTCGGCCTGTTTCCTACAAGTTGATCCAGAGGAAGGCAAAAAAAACCCTGTGAGGCAGAAGCCAATTTTCCTCACTTAAGGGGAAAAAAAATTCCTTCCCGACTCCAATCAGGCAATCAGAATAACTCCCTGGATCAACGACCCCTCTCTAGTAGCTATAGCCTGTAATATTATTACACTCCAGAAATAAATCCAGTCCCCTCTTGAATTCCTTTATTGTACTCACCATCACCACCTCCTCAGGCAGAGAGTTCCATAGTCTCACTGCTCTTACAGTGAAGAATCCTTTTCTATGTTTGTGTACAAACCTTCTTTCCTCCAGACGCAGAGGATGTCCCCTTGTCACAGTCACAGTCCTGGGGATAAATAGATGATGGGAGAGATCTCTGTACTGACCCCTGATATATTTATACATAGTTATTAGATCTCCCCTCAGTCGTCTTTTTCTAAAGTGAATAACCCTAATTTTGATAACCTTTCAGGGTACTGTAGATCCCTCATTCCAGTTATTACTTTAGTTGCCCTCCTCTGAACCCTCTCCAGCTCTGCTATGTCTGTCTTGTTCACAGGAGCCCAGAACTGTACACAGTACTCCATGTGTGGTCTAACCAGTGATTTGTAAAGTGGTAGGACTATGTTCTCATCACGGGCGTCTATGCCCCTTTGATGCAACCCATTATCTTATTGGCCTTGGCAGTAGCTGCCTGACACTGGTTTTTGCAGCTTAATTTGCTGTTTATTAAAATTCCTAGATCCTTTTCCATGTCAGTGTTACCGAGTGTTTTACCATTTAATATGTACGGGTGACTTGCATTATTCCTTCCCTATGTGCATAACTTTACATTTGTCAGTGTTAAACCTCATCTGCCATTTTTCTGCCCAAGCCTCCAATCTATCCAGATCCCTCTGTAGCAGAAAACTGTCCTCTTCAGTGTTAATTACTTTACACAGTTTAGTGTCATCTGCAAAAATAGATATTTTACTGTGCAGGCCTTCTACAAGATCATTAATAAATATATTGAAGAGAATAGGGCCCAATACTGACCCCTGAGGTACCCCACTAGTTACAGTGACCCAATCTGAGTATCTACCGTTAATAACCACCCTCTGTTTTCTGTCACTCAGCCAGTTACTTACCCACATACAGACATTTTCTCCCAGTCCGAGCATCCTCATTTTATGTACTAACCTTTTATGAGGTACGGTGTCAAATGCTTTGGAGAAGTCCAGATATACGACATCCATTGATTCGCCGCTGTCAAGTCTAGAACTTACCTCCTCATAGAAGCTGATTAAATTTGTTTGGCATGACCGATCCCTCATGAAGCCATGCTGATATGGCGTTATTTGCTTATTTTCATTGAGATACTCCAAAATAGCATCTCTTAGAAACCCTTCAAACAGTTTACCAACAATAGATGTTAAACTTACCGGCCTATAATTTCCAGGCTCTGTTTTTGGACCCTTTTTGAATATTGGTACCACATTTGCTATGCGCCAATCCTGTGGAACATTCCCTGTTATTATAGAGTCCGTAAATATCAGAAATAATGGTCTGGCTATGACATCCCCTAATTCCCTTAGGATACGGGGTGTATGCCATCCGGTCCTGGCGATTTGTCTATTTTAATCTTTTTAAGTCGCTGTTGTACTTCTTCCTGGGTCAGACAGGGCACTTTTAATGGGGATTTACTTTTACATTCTGCATTTCATCTGACAGTTTATTTTCCTCAGTGAATATAGTGGAGAAAAAATATTTAATAGTTTTGCTTTATCCTCGTCGCTCTCTGCAACACCCCCTCATTGCTATGTAGAGGGCCGACTTCTTCAGATTTATATTTTTTACTATTTATATAATTGAAGAACATTTTAGGGTTAGTTTTACTCTCTTTGGCAATTAATCTCTCGGTCTCTAGTTTGGCAAATTTTATTAGTTTTTTACATATTCTATTTTTTTCCTTATAGTTTATCAGTGCTTCCTGACTCCCTCCTGTTTTAGCGATTTATATGCTTTCTTTTGTCATTTATTGCCTTCTTTACGGTTCCATTTATCCACATTGGTCTCTTATTGTTCCTTAGCCTTTTATTCCTATAAGGTATGTACCTCTCACAATTAGATGTTACAATGCTTTTAAAAATCTCCCATTTTATGGTTGTATTTTTATTTTTGAGGACTTTGTCCCAGTTAGTTAGGCCTATGGCCTCGCTTAGTTGGCTAAATTTTGCTTTTTTGAAGTTTGGTATTTTTGTTCCTCCCTTTAGAAACTCTCGTTTGAAGGATAATTGGAAGGTTATAACTTTATGGTCACTATTTCCCAGGTGTCCCCCAACCTGCACATCTGTTGTTCTATCAGGTCTATTGGTTAATACTAAGTCCAGTACTGGCCGTCCCTCTAGTGGGGTCCTGAACCAGTTGGGAAAGGAAATTGTCTTTGGCTATTGCCAAGAACCTGTTTCCTTTATGGGATGTACAGCTTTCAGTTTCCCAGTCTATATCTGGGTAGTTGAAGTCCCCATGATAACGACTTCATTATGATTTGCCGCCTCGTCTATCTCGTTTAGTAATAGATTTTCTGTGGACTCTGGTATATTAGGTGGTTTATAATACACTCCTATTAGTATTTTATTATTGTTTTTGCTCCATGTATTTCTACCCACAGTGACTCCACATGTTCATGTCCCTCAGAGATGTATTCTCGAATTACGGGATTTAGACACGACTTCACGTAGAGGCAGACCCTCCACCTCTCCGGTTTTGACGATCCTTTCTAAACAGATTGTAACCTTTTATATTAACTGCCCAGTCATAGCTATCATCCAGCCATGTCTCAGTTATTCCCACTATGTCATAGTCCTCCTCACACATCACTAATTCCAGTTCACCAGTCTTGTTAGTCAGGCTTCTGGCATTAGTATACATACATTTGACAGGTTTATGTGTATTTTTACCCTACATCTTTCATTCTGAGCTGTTCTAGTCCCCCTTCCATTCCTCCCCCAGACACACTACCTCGCCCCTGGTCTCTATCTGCACTATCTTCCCCTCCTATAACGTAATTACCCTCCCCCAGTCCCTAGTTTAAACACTCCTCCAACCTTCTAGCCATCTTTCTCCCCAACACAGCTGCCCCTTCCCCATTGAGGTGCAGCCCGTCCCTACGGTAGAGCCTGTAGCCAACAGAGAAGTCGGCCCAGTTCTCCATGAACCCGAACCCCTCCTTCCTACACCAGTTCTTGAGCCACTTGTTAACCTCCCTAATCTCCCGCTGCCTTTCTTGTGTGGCTCGTGGTACAGGCAGTATTTCAGAAAATACTACTTTTGAGGTCCTTGCCCTAAGCTTTTGACCTAAATCCCTGAAATCATTTTTAAGGACTCTCCACCTTCCTCTAACTTTGTCATTGGTTCCGATATGGACCATGACCGCTGGATCTTCTCCAGCCCCTCCCAGTAATCTGTCAACCTGATCCGCGATGTGTCGAACTCTAGCGCCAGGAAGACAGCACACTGTTCGGCGATCACGATCTTTGTGACAGATTGCCCTATCTGTACCCCTAATAATTGAGTCTCCCACTACCAGCACCTGTCTGGCCTGCCCTGCTCTCCTGGTCCCCTGCTTACTGGAGCTGACATTCCCCTGACTGGCAGAGGAAGTGTCTGGCTGCAGTGGTGCCGTCCCTGAACTGTCATCCCCCTCATCTGCCAACCGTGCAAACTTGTTGGGGTGTGTCAAATCAGGGCTAGCCTCCCTGGCACTCTTCCCTCTACCCCGCTTTCTTACTGTTACCCAGCTAACTACCTCACTCTCCTCAGCCTCCTCGCTACCACCCTCCCCCACATCTACGCTTGTCTGTGATAACATCCCCAGCCGTGCTAAACACACGTTCAGACAATACACTGGCTGCTGGGCAGGCCAGCACCTCCAAGGTGTAAAGGTGAAGCTGAGGCCATGTCCCCAATTTGGAGACCCAGAAGTTGAATGCGGCAGACCCAGTGGCGTAGCTAGAAATGACTGAGCCCAACAGCAAATTTTTGAATGGGGCCCCCCTCCCCCAGAAATGTTTTTGCAACCCCTTCCCTTCATGCTTCCCCTATTCCTGTGGCTACTAAAGATCGCTCTCTCAGACCAGGCTGCTGTTCTATCCATTTTCAACACTGTCTATACTGCCACTGTATATAATTTCCTTGTATAATATTGTTGAGGGGGCCCTGACGAAGTCTTTTAGTCCTCCTCCTCCTGGATGGGCCCCTTCTTGGTCAGGGCCCCAAAGCAGCTGCTTTCCCTGCTTCCCCTGTAGCTACGACCCTGGGCAGACCCATCAGTCAGTACGTGTAGGCGTGTGACAGATAGCAAAAAAACGTCCAGCTCCTTTTCCTTAAGAACCAATGCTTTATTCTTTCACATATTCATTTAAAATCCATGTGTACAAACGGAGAAACTGTAGTAGAATGTGACGCGTTCGGGCCATTTGCATATGGGTCTGGATAAAGGGCCCATATGCAAGTGGCCCGAAACGCGTCACATTCTACTATAGTTTCTCCTTTTGTACACATGGATTTTAAATGAATATGTGAAAGAATAAAAGCATTGGTTCTTAAGGAAAAGGAGCTGGACGTTTTTTTTGCTTATCTCTGGATTGTTCACCTGGCCACGTCTGGACCAGTATAGTCCGTGTCACCTTTGAAAAACTGGAGCTGCAGTAAATGGACTGTTTCTTTGCGTGTGCACAGATACTATTCCACCATGTTGCTGAAATGCTGCCTCTTGCTAAGACGTTCCATATCTGCTGGTGGTTCTGGTTGTTGTGGCGTGGTGACAAAGCTTTTCCACATTTCGGCCATGCTAACCCTGCCTTCTGAGGTGCGGGCAGTGACCCAGCTGCATTGGAGATTTCTTCCTCCTCCTCCTCTGCTTTAGCCTTGTGCTTCCACTGTGCCCCCGGTGTCAGGTGTGAATGCCATCAGCAGCGTGTCTACCAGCATTGGCTTCTTCCGATCATGCTTCAGTGACGGAATTAAGGACAGCACGTTGTCCTTGTAACAGGGATCCAGCAGGGTGGCCACCCAGTAATCTGCACAAGTTAGAATGTGGACAACTCGGCAGTCCTTGAGCATGCATGTAGTCGCTCATGTTTGCCAGGCTGCCCAGAGGCAACGACAAGCTGTCCCCTGTGGGAGGTGTATCATCTGTGTCCTCTGTATCCCCCCAGTCATGCTCAAGTGATGGCCGTGAGCTGCCTTGGGTGCCACCCTGCTGTGAACACGGTTTCTTCTCCTCCTCCTCCAGAACTGTGCCATGGCTGGACAATTGTGTACCTGGCCTATGTTGGTGCAGGAACCCACCCTCCGAGCCACTTGTATATGACTGGCCTTATAAGTTAAGGGTAAGGCATGTATATAGTTTTGTTTGTTTATTTTGTTTATCTGACTTATAGTTATTTAAAGAAGACCTTTCTTCTTTAAGAGCTTTCTTCTCTAAGATTTAGGTAGAGAAATACTTACACTACCTTCCTGGGCGGCCCCCCGCTGACTTCCAGGCAACATTTATTTTTTCAAAATAACCCTCAGTTCGTGAGCTCCGGTCCCCGATATTTTTAACATGCAGGGATTTCCACCTGGCTGTGCTGATGTTGGTGGTGAAGGTGTTACGCTGAAAGGATGAGGAGGTGGTAGAGGAGGAGGAAGCGGAGTAAGAGGAGGAGGCAACAGGAGGCAAATAGAAATGCCCTGCAATCCTCGGGGGCGGAAGGACATGCTATCCGCCTCTGGCCCAGCCGCCACTACATTTACCCAGTGTGCTGTTAGGGAGATATAACTTTCCTTCCTGTGCTTACTGGTACACGTATTGGTGGTTATGTGGACCTTGCCACAGATGGCGTTGCGCAGTGCACACCTGACTTTGTCCGCCACTTGGTTGTGCAGGGAAGGGATGGCTCGTCTGGAAAAGTAGTGGCGGCTGGGAACCACGTACTGTGGGACAGCCACCGCAATAATTTTTTTAAAAGTCTCCATTTATCTCCACCAGACAGAATGACAGCATTTCAAAGGACCAGGAATTTTGAAATCCTAGCATTCAGGGCCAGGGATCACGGGTGGGTAGGGGGGTACTTCCTCCTTCTATTTTTCTTTCTAATTGGGAGATGGACAGTTGAACACTTTCATGGGATAGTGTGGAGATGCTTGTGATGGTGAAAGATGTGGTGGCGTTGCTGCCACATCCTCTGTTTGCAGGGTGGCAGGTGCCACTGTCACTCACTTGTGCTCAGGTTTAGAACATTTATTTTTATGTATTTTATGTTATTTCCCTATCCGCAGGGCACTTGTCCTACTCCTACCCCTATTTTGCTTCAATTTCCAGCCCTCTAGCCCTTTCCAGGACTTTTTTAGAGCCATTTTACTGCCCCACAGTTCGGGTCCCGATTGACTGCATTGGGGTTTGGGTCCCGAACTCGAACTCTGCGGTGAAGTTCGGCCGAACCTGGCGAACCCGAACTTCCAGGTGTTCACCAATCTCCCCCACTGTGTACGTATATGTGTACTTAGCATTGTGTGTTGTTACACTGTACTAATCTGTGTGGGAAAAGTGACAGCTCACTGTGCAGACTGCACACAGTACTGTATTCAGAAGAGAGTGCATGTAGTGAGAGCTGTCAGTAATGAGATCTATATCCTGCTTATAATGCCATTGCTGTGACTGCTGCACTAACATTATCATCAGAAATATCTATTGCTGTCTACAAATAATGAACTTTCTACAGAATGGAAAGTGAGAAATCGATCTGCTGATTACAAGTTGTAGCATACAAGTGTCTGATAGCTGTGCTATGTAACAGGATGTGGGGGCAGGGCAGCAGAGCTGGTGTATGTGAAATCAACAGGAATACCCACAGAGCCTCAGAGTAGATGAGAACAGTGAGTAAAACTCATAGAAGAGTATTTGTGAGTGTATTTGAAGCAAAGCTGAGACCAATAAACAAATAAAATTGCACTTAGCATGTGCTGCATCACAGTAAGATATGGGGTTATTGATTTTTAATGCACAAAGGTGTCCATAGTCTTTAAGAAATATACTTTACCCCTTTTATGGTCATAAAATATTGATCTTGACAAATGTCATACAACTTTTAATATACATTTACGGTATATATATATATATATATATATCTCTGTTCTGTTTTTTCTTTTTTTTTAGTTCTTATTTCAGCTCATGGTGTTTCTTTTACCGTTTGTGAGCTCTGCATTCTGTGGGCATTTAGGCAAAATTGAGCTGGACTCTGTGACACTTGGTGTAGCTGTAAGTATTTTGAGTATTCAGACAGAATAAAACTGGAAAAGTTAAATATCTGATTTGCTTAGAGTATATTATATGTACACCAATAATTATCAGGGCGATCAGAGACATAGCTTGAGGTCACAGGACCTTCATATAAAACCAGTTATATTTATAATGCTGGTGGCCTATTATGTTGGATCCTTTATCATCTCTGCACGCCCTGTAGTTATGGTTCCAAGAGAAACAGGATCTCAAAAATTAGAAAATGATATTATTAAAAATAACAATTCTATGGCATTTTAAGAATAATAAAATTGCACACATGAAGATTTTGAAGCTAAAATCATAATTTAACATATATACATATATATAATATAGCATTGTAATAATGAAAACATTTCAGCTACTATAAATGCAAAATAAAGCATAAAAGGACAGAAAAAATGAAAGGCAAATTACATTTCTAAAAATGTTCTAACACACTGTTAGTTTAGTTTCTGATCACAATTGTGTTCTGACAGACAGAATTGCATGGTCTGCTGGGTTATCTACCAAGTAAAAGGATGGACAGCTGCTCAATGGAATCTATTATAAAATGGATCCATAGTGAATCCTTGAAATAAAATCAGTTGAACTGCTGACTGCTCCTCCTCCCAAACTATTGGTATGGATAGCTGAAAAGACACATATTCAGAATGTCATTTTTAGCTTTCTACCGCAGTGGGTCGGTGTGCTGAAGCACTTAGGAGTCCTTTCCATTATATCTGAGCCTGTGAGTCCTTGGTATACATATGCATACAGTGCATAGACCCACTGTAGGCTCAGTACAGGGGGGTGTCAGTAAGTAGAAAGATAAGCATTACATACTCTGAATCTGTCCTTTATGCTATCCAGCCATTACTGTAGTTCCAAGGATGGGGTTTTGTGGTCACAGATATCCTTTATAAAAGGATGTCCAATATGAACCTGTTTATTCAATGTAAGCAATCTTTCTGTGTTATGTATGATATCGGACGTCGCATATGTGTTTTTTTTTATTTTGTCTTGTATTTTATTTTACAGATTATAAATGTGACAGGGTTATCAGTGGCCTTTGGTATGACTGCTGCATGTGACACACTCATTTCCCAGGTATGAAAGATCGGTCATTCATTATACTTCTAAAATATTCACCATAAACAGTGGCATGATAGCTGTAGCCAGTGGTGTATTCATCATGGAGACAAACCACATGACTGCTGTGGGACTCCTGGTCAGAGGGGACCCATTGCTGAACATCAGCTTCCTAACATAGAATCACTGCATTTCTGCTCAGCTACCACTAGAGGGAGCACAGTGCAAAGAGATTTTGCAGCTTCCTTTTAGTTAAATTGCAACTGTATAAATTCATATATATGTTTTTAATTTTAAAAAAATCCTCCACTTTTCTACTTACACATGTTGGAAAATAAGATTAATCAACAGGGTATGCACATGTAATATGCTGGCCAGTGAGGGAGATACTACTAGACTCTTCCACTGTGCATCAGTATTACCAGACCTCTCCTATAAAGATCTAAAAAATGATGGTGATTAAAAACTCCAAAAATCTCACAGGAGGTCCATCCAAAGTTTTGCTATGGAAACGTTTGAAATCAGTGTATGCCCTTGGTTCTAACTTCCCACCAAAATATTCAGTAGACAGAGGGAGACGCTGTATCGGATCGGTATTTGCTACACTTTTCACAGATGGTTGACAACCCTGACTGTAATATCTATGACTGAGACTAGACATCAGTTGTAGGTATCAGTTTCTGTTATTAGTCTCCGTGGAGTCAGAAATTTTTTGCTAAGTGCTGTAAACGGTAGGAGTTCATTGCAGTATATAATAAGCCTGCGTTTCTCAAGCACCAATAAGTAAATATGGAATAGGGTATAAGATATTTAACCATACTTTATGCAGCGAGCCCCCATGAGAGCCGGTACAGAGGATGGGAGTGGCCCCAATGTAGTGTCATGGTGTCCTACCTCAGGTCATCGCGCCCTGGGGTCTGTTGCAGTGAAAGTTGTAGCACTGAAGAACGAAGCCAGAATTGAACAGAACAAAGTCATTTGACTAAGTGCAATGTAGAACTTGAGAACACAAACAGTAGTACCAGGCTTTAGTGCAATTCTCTTCTGGCACCAGCGGAGGAGGTATGGCGGCAGGCTGACTTAATACTGATAAATTCTGCACTTAGCTAACACTGGCCTGATAGTGGCTTGACGATGATGAGGGTGTCCTCGACCCGTTTCCCCTCTCTGTATAAGCAGGAGGTGGGTGCTCTATAGGCTACTTCCACACCCGTATGGCTGGATAGGGGGCAAAACACATTCCCTCTCTGCCTCACTCTCCTCTCAGCCCCCATCCTTGGCAGGAAGTCAGACTAACCCACTTCCACCAAAGTTGTGTAACGGCAGTTGCTTACTACCGACGTTTCCCTACTCACCGTCATGGTCCTGGACTCTGTGTTCGGGTGAGCACTGTCCTTCCTGGCCACTTCTGTCATGGTCTGTGTCTGGCTGCATTATGGGGTATGTAGCTGCGGTGATCTGTTGCAGGTGTCTTCCCATTTACCGCCGTGATCATGGGCTCTGTCCTTGCAGGCATCGTCCTTCCTTCCGTTTCCTTCCAGCCCTGTACACTGCATGGTTTCCAACCTGTTCCCTGAGGAACCTCGTTAAGGGCCGGTGCACGTCACTTCCCGTTCTTTAAAGATTTTGCACATGTGACCTATGTGATCAATCCCAGCCATCCTGCACGTATATAAGTGGTCCAGCCCCCTTCCAAGGTGTCTGAACGTCAAAGGTCCTTGTGTCCTGCAAAGGTGAATTAGACTGTCCTTGTGTTCCTGACCCGTGTTTGTCTTCTGGATTCCTAGTTTTTCATAGTGGTTAGGTTTATGGATTCAAGCCAGTGAGTTATGTTTTATAACAATAGGGAACAATCAGAGTGAACATTACACTTTTACTTTTAAAATAAATCTTATAGAGGTTGTTTCACCCTCAGTCCTGCTTCTGGAACCACTGTCAACCAGTTCATTTTGTTGGGGAAAGCCTCTCTCGGCCAGTCTTTTGTAATGTATGCAGTAAATGGTGGCTATGAGGAATGGCTGTCCATGGAATACAAGGACAGCTTAAATCCTCTAGAACGCTGTTCCTACAGTATGGGTCTACTTTCTGTATTATAGAGGGGGTCCTGAGTGGGGACTATAAATAGAAGGGGGTCTAAGATGTCGATATGCCCCAATATGATGTATGGACAGGGATTGTCTTCATGAGATAAATCCTTTAATAAAAACTATGAAAATCAAGCCCAAAAAAGGATGGTAAAAAGGAAAACCATTGTTTTGTATGATAGGATGAGAAATGTTCCAGCTACAGTACTATTATACATGTTTATTACACACCTATGAAATAAACTCTTTTCTTCATTTTCTCCAGACATATGGTAGTAAAAACCTGAAACGTGTGGGCTCAATACTGCAGAGAGGAATTCTCATCTCAATGCTCTGTTGTTTTCCTTGTTGGGCTATTTTCATTAACACAGAGCAGATACTGCTCCTCTGCAAACAGCATCCGGATATAGCCAGGTAAATAATAATCCTATATGATTTTCTGTTGAAGCCAAGGCAAGCACATTATGAAGTTAATACTAGTACCTCTGCTATGCAGCAACTACTGTAGTGTAAGTTCCATCAGCAATACTGGTTGGAGGCTTATTTTTGTAATGAGTTATTCAGTTGGGACAGCAGAACCTTTAAGCCTCACATCAGCTCAATCCACATATTTTGACTTTCCCACTAGCATACTCATATACATTTGACTTGACAGACACCCCTGACTATGGCTTATCTTGCAACAGAACAAAAGATGTGGAATGTTAAAATCCAACATGTCCGATCCTTGTTTCTCCATACATTTGCCATCATGTTAGATTCTTCACTCATCGTGCTGAGCTGACATGTATCCAACACAGCGATGGTGAACCTTTTAGAGACAGAGTGCCCAAACTGCCACCCAAAACCCACTTATTTATCGCAAAGTGCCAACACGGCAACTTACCCTGAATACGACAGTCCAATATAATATATCTTGAATGTACTTTATCATTTAGCTATAATAACCTGCCTACATTCAGTGCGCTGCCTGTGCTGTTTAATGTGCACCCTGCCCTGATGAAAGGCAGGAAAAGTCTAAGGCGTATTGGTACACCATAGACTTTTTCCAGGGCACCGGTGCCCAAAGAGAAGGCTCTGAGGGCCGCCAGTGTTGGCATAGGTTTGCCAACACTGATCTAACATATTACGGCAGCCTTAACCCCTTCAGGACCAGGCCATTTTATGTGTTTTCTTTTTTACTCCCAGCTTTCCCAGAGCCCTAATTTTTTTATTTTTCATTCGCATAGATGTATGAGGGCTTTTTTGCACTTTTTTTGTACTTTCTAATGGCACAATTCATAGTTGCATACAATGTAGTAGAAAAATATAAAATGGGGTGGAAGTATAAAAAAATATTCCACCATAGTTTTATGGATTTTTGGGGTTATTTATCAAACTGGTATTTTACTAGTATGGGCATTTTAGAAGTGCCAATGCCTGATGCTTATTTTTTAAATTGCTTATGTATTTTTATTTTAATCTTGGGGAAAAGGGGGGGATTTGAATTTTTTTAAAAACTTTTTTTTTTTCAGGGAATGTGAACTAGCAATCATTAGATTGCTTCTCTCATAGACTCCAATGCATTAGCGTTGGAGTCTATAACAAGTCCACTGTGTTCCTAAGGAGCACTGCCACAAGAAGGGTCCTCATGGGAACATAGCTCTGGCAGCCTTGGATCATCCAGGAGGACCGTACACACCATCTGGCTTCCACATTTATATATTTACCCATTTATATATTTTCTGTATTGATTATATGCAGATGTGGAGAACATCTGTCAGTTCCAAGGATTCTGTGTCACCTCAACATCTGCAGTCATAAAATAGGTCCAGGTACAAGACACAAGGGGTAGGCAAAGTACCTAGTTAGTAATGGTGAACGCAGTATCTGGAATTATGAAAAAACAAAAAACAACACTTTTCTACCTTTAAATTTATTTGAACCAATCAGTGTTTCTATGTATAAAAAAGACTGGTGGGAAAAGTACAACAGAGGATAATCAAATTTATGTTTGTCTATTGAACAGCTATCATGCTGCACTTCAGAGGAGAGGGCGGTGTGATACATTCTGAGCCTACCTCATTAGGCCTCATGCACACGACCGTATGTATTTTGCAGTCCACAAAAAATACGGATGATGTATGTATGCATTCCGTATTTTGCAGAACGGAACAGCTGGCCCCTAATAGAACAGTACTATCCTTGTCCGTAATACGGACAATAATATGACATGTTCTATTTTTTTGCAGAACAGAAATACGGACATACAGAAATGGAATTCACACGGAGTAACTGTTTTTTTGCGGACCCATTGAAATGAACGGTTCTGTATACGGTCCGCAAAAACAAAAACGGAACTGACACGGAAAGAAAATATGCTCATGTACATGAGGCCTTAGGCATCAAGAGAACTTGTCCTTCCTGAACATGTCTATTTTAATTCGAACTAAAATTTCTCTCTCTCTTTTTTTTAATAGGTTGACACACAAATATATAATAATATTTTTGCCTGCACTTCCAGTAAGTATCAGTTTTGTCATAAGGTACAGTAAATACAATTTACAATTCTTCCTTGTTTTTATTTTAGTCTTTCTTATATCTGCCATATAATAGTTTCAGCTCACCCTCAGCAAACCCCAGACCAGGGAGTAATCCAAAATAGAAGTCAAAAAGTTCCAGCATACAGGCCACGGATAAAATCCAAATCCTTTATTGTATGCTTTTAAAATCCATGTGCTGAAAAGAGTGTACGACAGTCTACGTGTTTGGACAGAATGTCTTAATCATGACCACAATATGTTACCGACTGGTTTAAAAATCCTCCCTAACTAATAACACGCCACCTCACATGTGTAGCATGTGCCATGTATAGCATACCTCATTAATCAAGGCATGGGAGCGTGCTACGTGGCATAATAAAAACACAACGTGTATATTAGCATATAAACATTACCCAGCAAAATAAAACAAAGACCTGAATCAATATTAAAAAATTAAACAGTATCTACTATTCAAGGAAAAAAGCCAGAATGATTCTCTATTGAAAAGCAGTCTGTTAGTGTCACTCTCGCTCCCCCCCCAAACCTGTTTGGAGACTTTCTCAATAACCATAATGTCTAAATCTGTAATATCTCCCTTATGTACATGCCTAAAATGTCTTGAGCGCATGGAGACATTGACTATTTTCGTATTGGATATATCCAAGAGATGTTTCCTACTCCTCACTTTATTGCCTCATTCACACAGTAAGTGATTTCCATCAGTGATTTTGAGCCAAAACCAGGATTGGAGCCTCCACAGAGATAAGGTATAAGGGAAAGATCTACACCTGTTCTGTGTTTAGAGCTGCACTTGGTTTTCGCTCAAAATCACTGACGTGTGAATGAGGCATAGGACTGTTGGAGGAACAACCCACATATTGGATCTTAAATGTGAAAAAAAAACTATCACAACGACTAATAGGGGCCACATAAAGCAATATACAACCTATAATATGTGATGTGTTAGCCCAAGTAATAAATCATCACCGAACAATAAATATAAATATAAGTTTATTAATGACAGTATTTAAAAATCAATATACAGGATGAATACAAGTTATGGTCTATAACATCCAAGGGGGACAAATAACTGGTGAGGGGGCAAAAATGCATGGGAAGGGAAGGCAAACTGGCACTGCAAAGTATATCAATACATGCTTAAGTACTAGCATTAGGGCATATAAAATCTTTAAATCAAACTACATATATAGTATTATAAACAAGTAAAGAGGGGCAACTACAGTGCCCTGAGGGGTTGTCAGTAGAGATGAGCGAACATTTAAAAAAAGTCCGTTGTTCGGGGTTCGGGTGGTGGTTAATTGCGCATCCCGTTATGGATTCCACAATAGCGCATATGGAATCCATAAGGGGCGGCTGCCACCTACCCGAACTGTTGCACAGCTGAAGGACCTGGGGTGACGTCACTGTCATGTGATCAGTGCAGGGGGCGTGGCTCAGCACGGGATTTGATCCCGTGCTGAGCCACGCCCTGCACTGATCACATGACAGTGACGTCACGCCAGGTCCTTCAGCTGTTCTACAGTTCGGGTAGGTGGCAGCCGCCCCTTATGGATTCCATATGCGCTATAGTGGAATCCATAACGGGATGCGCAATTAACCACCACCCGAACCCCGAACAACGGACTTTTTTTAAATGTTCGCTCATCTCTAGTTCTCAGAATTAGGGTTGTTCACTTTGGAGGGAAGACGACTGGGGGAGATCTGGTGACTATGTGTAGGTGTGTCGGGGGTCGGTGCAGAGATCTGTCCCTTCGTCTGTTTGTCCCCAGGGCTGTGGCTGGGGGGCATCCTCTGCGTCTGGGGGGGGGGGTTGGGCACGGGCATGGAGGGGGATTCTTCGCTGTGGGAGCGGTGGGACTGTGGGGCTCTCTGCCTGGGGAGGTGGTGATGGTGAGTACAATAAAGGAATTCAAGAGGGGACTACTGGATGTATTTCTGGAGTGTAATAATATTACAGGCTACAGCTACTAGAGAGGGGTCGTTGATCCAGGGAGTTATTCTGATTGCCTTAAGTGGGGAAAATTGGCTTCTGCCTCACAGGGGTTTTTTGCCTTCCTCTGGATCAACTTGTAGGAAACAGGCCGAACTGGATGGACAAATGTCTTTTTTCGGTCTTATATACTATGTTACTATGTTACTATGTAAAGTGCAAGTGCATAGCCCAAATATAGCAGCATCACATAGTAACAGTTAATAAGGCTAGCAGACACCGAGCTACCCACCTTCCCAGTGCCCCCTCACCTGCCATACGCATATCGCCACCAGGCTTCATCAGGGGAAGTGAGGAGGGGTGTGAAGGTTGCAGTTTATAAAACCAATTAATCATCCAAGATGCAGGACACCTGAACACATTACATCAATGATGACACAACTATGTGTCATCAATCACGTGAGGTGGAGAAGGAGAAATCCAATTGGACCATCAAGCCAAAAGAACAGGACCTGTGATGACACAACTATGGATCAGTCACATGACATGGAAGAGAGAAAATCCAATTGGACCATTAATCCAAGAGGCAGGACCTGTGATGACACAGCTATGTGTCATCAATCACTTGACATGGAAAATAAAAAATCCAATTGGACCATTAATCCAAGAGGCAGGAACTGGGAGGAGACACTACACATCACACAAGGAAACACAGTCCACAGCTATATGAGCTAACGTTATTCAATCTCCAACAGTATATCGAAAAGTATCTATCGCAGCAAAGGTCCATCCGCTCAATCAGACTGCAGCAGTACCAAGCACTATGCCCATTTCAGAGATGGTCACCGGGGCTGTGTTTCACTTGTGTGCATGCGCTGTTATAGACCATAACCTGTATTCATCATGTATATTGATTTTGAAATACTGTTATTTGTTACATGTGGCCAAATAGACGACATTGCTCGTGTTACAGTTAATGTAAGATTTAATCCTATAAACATCACCTGTAACAATGGAGTTGAACGTCTTTCCCACTTTTAAAGGAAATCTGTCACCAGGATAATCGCTATTGAACTAAATCCATACCTAATAGCACTTACTACCTTTTTTCTAGATGTGCCTTTGTTTCAGCAATAGATGTTTTCTATCTTCTGAAAGTCCAGTTTATTTGGTATAGAAATGAGCCAGTAAGGTGCCCAGAGGGGCGTCACTCTTGCAGGAAGGAGCCCAGGCACACCTCCTGCTAGTGCCCAAGCCCGCCCTCATGCTGGAATCAGGGAAAAGGGGGGCAGAGTTATGGCTTGAATGTGATGTAGGAGGGGTGGGTGGACACATTGTGGCAGAAGGTGTCCTGGACTCCTTCCTGCAAGAGTGACGCCCCTACCAAATAAACTGGATTTTCAGAGGATAAAAAACATCTATTGCTGAAACAAAGGCACATCTAGAAATAAGGTACTAAGTGCTATTAGGGTATGGATTTACTTCAATAGCGATTATCCTGGTGACAGATTTCCTTTAAATAATGACATATCTTACAGATATTATGCCACACTTGTAACAACCTGCAATATTTAACCATGTGGATTTAATAACATTAGAGTCCTCCAAAAATAGACTAGAGGATAATACAGAGGCTAAGGGTACTTTCACGCTAGCGTTTTTCTTTTCCGGCATTGAGTTCTGTCCTAGGGGCTCAATACCGGAAAAGAACTGATCAGGATTATCCCAATGCATTCTGAATGGAGAGAAATCCGTTCAGGATGCATCAGGATGTCTTCAGTTCAGTCACTGTCAGGCGTTTTGGATGGAGGAAATACCGCAGCATGTCCAAAATGTCTCTGTCCAAAATGCCTGATCAGTTGCCGAATTGCTGGATCCGGCATTAATTTACATTGAAATGTATTAGTGCCGGATCCAGCAGTAAAAATACCGCAATGACGGATCCGGCATTCTGCTCTGCGCATGTGCAGACCTTTACAAATGTGAAAAAAATGAATACGGGATCCGGAAAAACTGATCCTGTATTGCAATGCATTTTTCTGACTGATCAGGCATTTTTCAGACCTGATCAGTCTGAAAAATGCCTGATCAGTCAGGAAAAATGACATGCGTTTGCATACAGTTTGCCTGATCAGGCAGGCAGTTCAGGCAACAAAACTGCTTGCAGGATCACACTGCCGCAAGTGTGAAAGTACCCTAATGTGGGAGCTCTCCTACTAACCACTTTAACACCTGATTCCAGAATATACAGCAAACTGATATCATCTTGATATAGAATAGGAAGGTACCCCATGATAATGTCATGTACCTCTCTAAACTGTCAACTAAAATTAGTCACAACCCTTAGCTATTTTTGTTTCTCATTATTACCATTACCTTACCATTTTTATTTGTATTGTTATGGCATATTAATGTCTGTCTATTAATATGTCTCACTTTTTCTTTGGCCTGCTTAAAAATACATTCTCCATAGCCCCTTCACCTAGCTGTTCCCTAATATACACAAACTAGCAAAATGTCTCTGTAAAAAGATAATATAATTGTTTTTCCTGAATTTCATATTCCCCGGTGCATAGAACACCTCTTTATTATGGCTGGGTTCACATCTGCAGTATGCCCATCCAGCACAAATGCTAGCTTCATTAAAGTCAATGGGGATCTGGTGGTACTTGGTTTTATCTGGCAACGCCGGATAAAGTGATTCCAAATGCTACTGTGAACATAATCTAACTACTTTATATAGGTGAGTAGAAGTAATTGCGGTGCGCTCACCTTGCCATATTAAGCGTCGACCACGCCTGGAACCATGGCGTTAAGGGCAGTCAATGGAAAAACATATAAGGTCCAGCTTGATAGTAAAAAATATTACCTTTATTTCTTCAGTGCAGTTAAAATCCAGATACAATCAACATCAACGCATTTCGGATCTAACAGTAGTGATCCTTAATCATGACACTTAATCGTGTCATGATTAAGGATCACTACTGTTTTAGATCCGAAACACGTTGATGTCGATTGTATCTGACTTTTAACTGCACTGAAGAAATAAAGGTAATATTTTTTACTATCAAGCTAGACCTTATATGTTTTTCCATTGACTAACTACTTTATATGCACTAAAGCCTTGATTTATCAGGACCAGCTTGTGCTACAACAGTCTTGATACGGTGTGACCCACTGGAGGAGGCATTTATGATGGGCCGCAGGACTTATCGTAAATTAAATGCTGCCTCCGACAGTCTGTGAGTCAGACTGAAAACTATATAGTAGATTTCAGTCATTATTTATGCCAGTTTCTGGCGTAGCTAATGATACATGTGCCGTGGCCAATGGCCTTGCGCACATCCTGCCCTCACCATGCCCTCTTTTTGGAAACATGGTGAAAGTGCCATTAAAATGCCAGTTGCGGCAAAAAAAAAGTCACAATAGCATGTAAAAATCAGCAAAAACGGCTTTTGTGACTTTTTAATGCTGGAATGGAAACTGGCATAAGAGAATGATTAATTCCCCCTCAAATTTATATACATTTTTGCAGGAGAAATGCTAATGGATTCCTAAAGACTGTGTTTTCCTTTTTTCATGTCCTTTTTTCTTAATGCCATCTACAGGCAATTTTTCTTCTGCAGCTACAAGCAAAATATTTACAGAATCAGGTAATAAAAAACAATATATTTCTACTGCTGATTTATTAGTGTGCTTTATTAAAGGAGCTCTGAGACCAGGAACTACTGTTCAGATGGCAAGAAAAAAGACAAAAGTCTCAAATGTTCTGGGTCAAGCACCAAGCTTTAATCTCCTCTGCTTCTAGTCCCTACTGGAACGGAGGTTTGAGATGCCATTGATATGCATATCACCATTGCCAGCCAATCTATGGCCTTAGCAGCGGCACATGCTGTTCCTGAATATATCACCCATGAGGCCATGCGGTCACGTGCTGTTTGGTCAGCTGTCTGTCCATCACTGCCCTGCTCACCCCTGCTTTCATGATACCTGCACTACTCACCATGCTGCTGCCTCCAAGCTTCTACCTTATGCTCCAACCTCTCCTTAGGGTGATTGCGAATCCTTCCCCAGCTTCAGCTGGGGGTCCCTGGGTGGTTGAGGCACCCTCTTCAGGCAGAGGGTGCCTGAGCTATAGGTTCCCTGGTGACCAACAAAGTTGTTCTGATAGTCTTGCGCTATTATGTTTTAACTGCATTTATTTCTGTCTGTGCTCCAGCTTGTACCTGCCCTACCTATGTGTTCCAACACTTCCAGTTTCAGTTCTATCTGTCTTTGTTAACCCTTCCCATCTGCCTTGTCCGTGTTCCTGTCAAGTGTCCAGCCTGTCTGACTTGCCTGGATCTTCATCTATCACTCTGCTTGTTTATCTGACGTCTCCTACCCTTTATGCTTCAAATGTGCTGTTTGGATCTCACAAACCTGCACTTAAATCTTGGTGACTATTCAGACTATACCTGGAGTTTTCCTGGATTTTTGGCAAGTTTTCTGTATCCTGAGCTTCTGGTGCTTGCACCACAGTCCCTGAACCCAGTGAGTGAGCTGCCAACTACACCAGGACTATCTCAGGAGGTAGCAGTCTGGATGCATCCCTGCAGTGAAAGCCAGATCTCCATACAGGGGTTAAAGGGTAAATACTAGGGGAGCGCCAGAATAACGCCATTAGGTTTTAGTCCAAAGCAAAACTGGTTAGTTGGCATAATGGGTCGACACTCGCTGATCCATGACATGTGCATGTACATGTAGATGGCACAGCAGACTTTGGGTCCAGCTGGGACTAAAAACGGAGAAAAAGGAAACCCTGCACTGGACTTACATTTTCCCCTTGCCCAGCCACATTAACAGGGGTCTTCAGTCTTGGATAAACCCTTGATTGTAGAAGTATATAAAGGGAATTCTTAGCCTATATTTGTAACTAGAGATGAGCGAATTTCTCAAAAATTCGATTAGTCCGGTTCGCCGAATTTTCTGAAATGATTCAGTTTCCTTTCGAATTTATTCATGGCGAATTGAGTTAAAATACAACTATTTCCCGGCTGCAGAGCCGTTATAGTGGTGCAGAACACTGTGCCTTGCAGTAACACGCATAGGGAGTCTGCTGTAGTAGTGAAACTACTGTGAGTCAGTATGACACACGCATGACAGGCGTTGCTCTTAGAATCACTGCACGCCTCACTTATTTGGGCAGCTATGGGGCCAAAACTGACCAAATAACTCAAGTGTGAACTCAGCCTTACAGGTTGATGTTAGCGTCAGGTACAAAGAACTGTGCAGAGGCCCAAGATCCTACTTTAGTGTAGAAAGAGGGCACTCCTTTTACACCGTCGTAAGCCGATTCCACATAAGATGTCTACAGAACCTGTTCTATGAAACGCTTATAAAAGTAGAGCCCCCTGACAGAGTGGAGAGGGTGTCAGCAGTAAGTTTGTATTTACGTCACCGATTATTTTTGCCCTACCTCTGATCCGCCGCTGCCTCCGTGAACCCCTGCACCACTACTTTCCAGGAAGGTAAGCTCCTGCGAAGTGGGTGGTCTACCCCGGGCATGTTTGGCTCTTGACCTCCCACTGCTGCCACCCTGCTGACTCCTGGCCACACTACCAACTTGCTGGCTCTGCGGCTGCCTCACACGCGAGCTGCACCCTCTTCTCCCGATGATGAAGCCCCTTCGTCACCCGACTCCCAATTGCGATTGGCTACATCATCATAGAGTACTGTCTGCATGACACTAATGTCCTCCTAAACGATCTCTGAGTCAGGAGCCTGACCACTCGCAAAACCAGCTCCCATGCCACTCTCCTCATCACTACTTGCCCACCTACCAGAGGAAGCGGTGGATGTCTTCTCCACATCTTGGCTGACCAGTAGCTGCTGACTGTCCTCTAGTAGCTCGTCCTCACTGTATAGTGGAGGTGAGCCCATAGCATATAATACTTCTCTGGCGGAGGAAACAGAAAAGGACAGAAGCAGGTTGAGGACAGGTGAGGGCACAGGGCCTGCTCCCGGGCCATGCCAATAAAGGGTTGTGTCTGACGAACTCACCGACTCTTGGCTGGGGGTGTCTGATGTCACTTAGGATGAAGTGGATGACAGAGTCAACCATTCAAGAACCACTGGGTTGCTGGTCAAGATACGACCGCTAGATGACACCGGGAGCTAAGGCCTCTCAAAGTGACCCCTGCTGCCACGTCCCCTACTCTGCTGCAACCTGTGCCTGTGCCAGAACCATTTAGGCCTCTGCCACTCCCCTGTGTAGGGCCTGTCACTTCTCTGTCTAACATACTGTTAGATCAAATAAATAAATAAAAAGGAAATTAATACACCCCAAAAAAGGCTGTAATTTTGTCACTTTACCACACAACGGCTAATTCCACTAATACACGCTAAAAAAAGCTTTAGAACATATAACTGCACCGCTGAACAGCAAATAAGCCCTTATTTTTTCCACTAATGCAGCCCAAAAAAGGCATTAGAACATATAACTGCACTGCTGAACGGCAAATACTTTTTGTTTTCCACTAATACACTGCAAAAAGGCTGTAATTTTGTCACTTCACCACACAACGGCTAATAAGCCCTTTTTTCCAGTAATACACCCCAAAAAAGGCTTTAGAACATATAACTGCACCGCTGAACAGCAAATATCACACAGCACTTGCACCCCAATAACAAGCAAGTTTTTCTGAAATTACAGAGGTATCATCTATTGCAAACCTGAAAGAAAACCAGCAATATAATGGCAATTTGGATCCGCAGTGAGTGCCGCAAGGTGTAATACGATTGCTCCTATTATCCAGGCTGTAAACACCCCATTGAATCATGTTCTGCTTCCATAGTGTGAATAATTCCTCCCTATCCTTCCCCTACACTTCTAATGATATTTTCCTGAATTTCTATTCAGCATAATATAAGTTTTCAAGTCTTTTCTAGCACTGTTCCTAGCGTCTGCTGGCGTCTCTCCCTGCACTAAGTACACTGGAACATGGCTGAATCCAAAATGGCTGAGGCTATTTATAGGGCTGTGACATCACAGGGCTGGCTGGCTGCCGATTGGCTGCATGCATGGCATGCATCTAACATGTGCAGCAGCCATTTTAGTAAAACATGCAATTCGTTACCACAAAGTGTCAGGAAATTCAGATTCGGTGTGAACTGAATTTTTCCTGAAATTCGGATCGAATTCCAATTTGTCAAGTTCGATTCGCTCAACTCTATTTGTAAGTAATTAAAACAAGATCATGAAACATATCAGTTTTTTTTCTAATCTCTTTACTTTCTGATTGTAGACTGTATGCTATTTTATTTACTGCGGTCATTATGCCTGAACTGCTGTTAACAGCATTTAAAGATATGCCTTACAGCAGCCACATGAGCCACAGACACAATAGACAGGAGACATTCATTGACCATTGTGAGCTGGTTTTGTAGACATGCTCTGTGACTGGTGTAGAGGTCATTCTAGATGGAGTAGATAAACTGTGTTTAACACTTATTGTGAATGGTGTGATCCTTTGTTACCTACAGGATGGATAGATAGATAGATGTTATCTTTCATTGTAATCCTGCCTGTGATAATGAGACAATTGCTGAAAATTGACTTCTACAATGCAGTCCAGTGTACATCTTGTGCAATGTATGTGGTCCTTGAACAACTGTTTGAGGGTGCATATGCAGCCTGACTCTGAGGAGCTGGTTCAGAGGATGGAAGTTGTAGTGACCCTGATGAGATGTTGTTACGGTGTATTCCCTCAGGCCATTGCTCCCTTGGGTCGGTGCAGTGAAGGATCACTCTCTATTCCCTTGATGGTAGTTAGGGGGTGAGCCAGATTTTAAATGTCTGTGTGGGTGAAAGGCAGGGCTTGAAGTGATACAATGTCCAGTGTGTGGTGTTAGGAGAGTCAGTAACCAAGCCAGATTGAACTTAACAAAAGCCTCTTTACTGTGCACCAAATAGGAGTTTTAGTACATTTAGCAAACAGGTGCTGCTAGTGGCAGATTATATTATTGGGAGAATAGGGCAATCTGTCACAGAAACTGGGATAATCAAATAGTGTATTGTCTTCCTGGTGCTCAAGTTTGACAAATCACAGTTAAACTTGGTTTAGAAATTATTGAGAGGGGATAGTGAAGACCCAGAGGTCATGGTGCACACTAGCACTAATGAAAAAAGTCAAAGGTAGTTAGAAGGTCCTTAAAAGTAATTTCAGAGGCTTAGGTTGCAATCTCCGGTAGGAACCTCGAGTGTAGTATTTTATGAAATGCTACCTGTACCATGTGCCACTTCAGAAAGGCAGTAGGAAATGAGGGAGGTATTTAACCCCTTAGGGACCGGACTCATTTTCACCCTAAGGACCAGGCCATTTTTTGCAAATCTGACCAGTGTCACTTTATGTGTTTACTTATCCAGACTATTCTGAGATTGTTTTTTCATCACATATTGTACTTCATGATACTGGTAAAATAGAGTAAAAGAAAAATCATTTTTATTTATAAAAAAATACCAAATTTACCAAAAATTTGAAAAAAATCTGCAAATTTCCAAGTTTCAATTTCTCTACTATTATAATACATAGTAATACCACAAAAAAAGTTATTGATTTACATTCCCCATATGTCTACTTCATGTATCGATCATTTTGGGAATGCCATTTTATTTTTTGTGGACATTACAAGGCTTAGAAGTTTAGAAGCAAATCTTGAAAAGTTTCAGACAATTTCAAAAACCCACTTTTTAGGGACCAGTTCAGGTCTGAGGTCACTTTGTGAGGATTACATAATAGAAACCACCCAAAATTACCCCATTCTAGAAACTACACCCCTCAAGGTATTTAAAACCGATTTTACAAATGTTGTTAACCCTTTAGGTGTTCCACAAGAGTTAATGGCAAATGAAGATAACATTTCTGAATTTCGATTTTTTGTAAACTTTTCCATTTTAATCCATTTTTTCAAGTAACCAGGCAAGGGTTATCAGCAAAATAAAACTCAATATTTATTGCCCTGATTCTGTAGTTTATAGAAACACCCCATATGTGATCGTAAACTACTGTACAGGCACACGGCAGGGCGTAGAGGGAAAGGAGCGCCATGTGGTTTTTGGAAGGCAGATTTTGCCAGACTGATTTTTAGACCCCATGTCCCATTTGAAGCCCCACTGATGTACCTCTAAAGTAGAAACTCCAAAAAAAACTGACTCCATCTAAGAATGTACACCCCTCAATGTATTCAAAACTGATTTTACAAACATCGTTAAACCTTAGGTGTTCCACAAGAGTTAATGGCAAATGGAATAAAATTTCAGATTTTTGATTTTTCTACTCTAGGGATGCATCGGGGGTCTTCAAATGGGACATAGTGTCAAAAAACCAGTCCAGCAAAATCTGCCTTCCAAAAACCATATGGCGTTCCCTTCCTTCTATGTCCTGCCGTTTGGCCATACAGCAGTTTATAACCACATATGGGGTGTTTATGCAAACTACAGATTAAGGGCAATAAATATTGAGTTTCGTTTGTCTGTTAACCCTTGCTTTGTTACTGGAAAAATGGATTAAAATGGAACGTTTGCAAAAAAATAGCTGTTTTTGGGACAGTTTTAAAAAATTTTTTTTTTTACATCGTTTAATCTTGTGCTATTTCTATAGCAGGTTGTTATGGACGCAACAATACCAAATATGACTGCTTTTTTGTATCTCCACATTCTGAAAGCCATATTTTTTTATTTTATCTTTTGGGCGACTGTCTTATGTATGGGCTAATTTTTTGCGGGATGAGATAACGGTTTGATTGGCACTATCTTGGCGTGCATATTACATTTTGGTCGTCGCTTGCTATTACATTTTTTGTGATGTAAGGTGACAAAAATGGCTTTTGACACATTATTTATATTATTTTTTTTTATGTTCACCTGAGGGGTTAGGTCATGTGTTATTTTTATAGAGCAGGTTGTTATGGAGGTGGCTATAACTAATATGTATACTTTTTATTTATTTATTTAAGTTTTACACAATAATATTTTTAAAACCAAAAAAATCATGTTTTAATGTCTCCATAGTCTGAGAGTCATTTTTTTTATTTATTTGGGCAATTGTCCTATGTGGGGTATCATTTTTTGCGGGATGAGATGACAGTTTGATTGGCACTATTTTTGGGTGCATATATCTTTTTGATCGCTTGCTATTATAGTTTCTGTGATGTGAGGTGACAAAAATTTTTTTAAGTGTCGCAAGAACTGGTATAAGAAGTCAAGGTCTAGGTTCCTGAAAACTGGGCTGACTTCTTTATGGGCTACAGAATGTGTGGTAGGGATGGGCTGAGCTTAAGTGGAATTGTATTGGGAGAGAAGATGGCTAGAAGGTTGGAGGAATGTTTACACTAGGGACTGGGGGGGAATTACATTATAGGAGGGAAAATAGTGCAGATAGTGACCAGAGGCTAAGTATTAGAACTGGAGTGGAATGGAGGGAGGGTCTTCAACAGTTTATAAGGAAAAGTGAAGAAATGTCCAAAAATCTCTTAATTGCACATGTACTAATGCCAGAAGCCTGACCAATAAAATTGGAAATAGTAATGTCTGAGGACAATTAAAGCTTAACTTACAGGGTTAGAGGCTGTTTACAGGGGTGCACCTAACCTTTCTGCTGCCTGAGGCGATAATCAAAATATGCCCCCCTCCCCATTAAAAATTCTCAACCTAACCCCTTCTATTAAAGACATACTTGCAAAACATTACATACAGTGCTACAAAACCTACAGGGTAATACAGTATCACATACATCTTAAATCCAGTGATGTCTCATCTGATGTAGATGTTTAGTGGCATAACTAGAAATGACTGCAAATTTTTGAATCCCCCCATACTCCCAGAAACGTCACAACTCCCTTCTCCCATGCAACCCCCACTCCAGTGGCTAGTCAACATGGCTCTCTGTTTGTATCCTACAGTGTCACTGTATGTCATTATATAATACTGTTGAGGGAGCCCTGACACAAAAATTTTTTTATTTCTCATCACTTCTGAGTTCAAGCCCCATAGCTACTGTTTCATCTATAGATACGCCCCTTTAGATGTTCTTTCCTCATCTTCTCCATTCAGACCAGACCGCAATAATGATATCTTACAGCCATCGCTTGATTCTGTGTAGTTTCACACACAGACATCTTATTGTCCTACCTTTCCATAATCCCGCCACTTTCTGAACACCCCATCCTGCCACCTGTGCCACTGTGATCCCCAATACTATACAGTAGAAACATAATCCCCCTGAAAATACTAATACTACACAGATAGTTTTCCTTTCAATAATTATTTCCACACAGTGCCCTCAAAAATAACTGCACCCAGCAAATAGTGCCCCTGACTCTTTTAGTATCCCTCAAAATAAATGTGTTAAGCTGATACTGTGCCAGGGTTCCCCCCACAGTAATAGTACTTCCAAAAGTCCCACCAATAGTAATAATTATCTGCCAGAGTGCCCTTAGTGTTAAACATGACCCAGAGGTAACAATGCCCTATAGTGCTCAAACTAATATTCTAAGCAGTAATAATTCTACTTTTGTATGCCAGTACAAACAATACCCCCTTATAATGTGTACCAGTACAAAAAGACCCCCTTGTGTGCCATGATAAAGAATACCCCCTTATAATGTGTGCCAGGACAAAAAAAAAAGTCCTTTTAAAATATGTACCAGTACAAAAATTTCCTTTTTAATGCCTCTAATAGAAGTAATGTTCACACAGTAAATTACAGAATGTAGGGTGCTACGTCATTGTGCTGCCTGCTTTAGGCCTGAAACCTATCAGAGAAAATAGCAGGTCAGGAAGACATCGCTCCCATGCCCTGCCTCAGCATCTAAGTGTATATAGTTGAATATCAAGAGATAAGCGCTTCCACAATGAAAGCACTCATTGCCCAGGGCCCTGCCGCCACCCCCACAATTTATTGCCTGAGGCAATCAGTTAACCTTGCCTCATTGGCAGTGCGCCCCTGTCTGTTTAGGAAAAATTGTAAAAACTGGAAAGAAGGAGGGGTTTGCCTTTATGTAAAGTCCTGTCTAACGCCCACACACCGGGAAGATATGTGAAGGAAATGAACATGTGGAGTCACTGTGGGTGGAAATACATGGTGGGAAAAGCAATGCAATAATTTTAGGGGCTTGTTATAAGCCACTTAACATAAGAGTCCTTAATGAGATATTATGGTGAACTATATAGATAGGAAAGGTGAAACCTGTCGATCTCCTAAAGGACACAGGTTCTTGTCAATAACTAAAGACAATTGCCTTTCCCAACTAGTGCAAGATCCAACTAGAGGAATGGCCATACTGGACTTAATGGGAATCTGTCACCATTTTTTTGCTGCTAGGTTCTAAAAGCTCCAGCGCATGCCTATGAGCCCCCATATTCATGAGCTCACAGCTCTCCCCACCCACCTGCCACTGACAGTTTTTTTTTAAATTAGCAGCAGGTGGACGGGGGACTCATTCGGCATGGGCTGGAGCTGTTTAATACAAGATTTTAGCAAAATGGCTGGGTCAATTAAAGTTAAAGCTAAGGGGATCTGTCACTAGTCTATGTTGCTCTTAGTTAGGACACCATAAAACTCGTGACAGATTCCCTTTAATAATAGACAAAAATGCTGAAGCTTAAAGGCCATGTACACCTTTTGGGGAATTTTTTAAAATTATTATTGCATTGTACCTATTTTGAGCTAAACATCTTTTTATTTAATTGGTCTTTATTAAAAATGTTAAACCCCTGTCTTTGCGCAGCCTTGAGTTTCTCTAGTAGCAGGCTCTAAATTTTCAATGTGTTCCATCAGGCTCCTGATCTCTGACCTGCATTATAGCTCAATTGTTATCTTGCTGATAAGAATGTGGCTTAAATAAGTGTTTATGTCCTTTTAGTAATTTAGAGATAAGGTTTAGATGACTGGCACAAAGTGAAAATACCAGTCACACATACAGTGTCCATATTAGGACATCGTCAGACATCATCCACAACTCCATCCTCCGTCAGGCAAAACACCCTCCTTCGTCAGCCCAAACTCCATCAGTCCTCTTCCCTCAGGCAAAACTCCATCCTCTGTCAGCCAAAACTCCTTTCTTCCTCATCCAAAACTGCCTCCTCCCTCAGACATCAGCCAAAACTGCCCTCCTCCCTCATCCAAAACTGCCTCCTCCCTCAGACCTCAGCCAAAACGCCTCCTCCCTCATCCAAAACTCCATCAGATGTCAGACAAAACTCCCTTAGACCTCAGCCTAAACTGCCTACTCCCTCAGACAAACCTCCCTCATCCAAAACTGCCTCCTCCCTCCTCCCTCATTCAAAACTCCCTCAGAAGTCAGTCAGAATTCCTCCCTAACGCAAAAGTATGCAATACACAGACTCTACACCCGAAGAAGCTGCTAGCTGCTGGAAAGGCAAAGGACCTGTGATGATGTCATGACCATGTGATGAGTCATGTGTGTGGGAGGGGTCAGATTTCACAGCGGCTGTGTACAGAACTGTAGTCATCAAATAGAGCTGTGTATTAGAGATGTGCAGGGCCGGGCCGACACAGAGGCTGAGGAGGCTCCAGCCTCAGGGCGCTCAAGCCTCAGGGCGCAGGCCACTCTCACCAAGTCCCTGCTGCTGCCGTGTAGCTGTATTAGCAGCAGAGCATCCATTTCTGCGCTCTGCTGCTGTAACAGCCGGTCCTGCGCCCCCTAGTGGTGTTCTTCCTCCCTCCCTCAGTCTAGTGCAGTGTGCTGCAGCTCCGTACCTTCCCCAGCCCCTGACTTCCTGCCTGTGTGTGCACCAGAGATTCACATCCCCTCCCCCAGCACAGAGAGAAGAGCAGCGTCGGGACAGAGAAGGAGGAGGAAGAGGAGGAGGAATACTCTGCATCCTGCCTCTCCCTCCAAGTCACCAGAGACTGTATGTGCAGAAAATGTAAGGGGTTAAAGGGAATGGAATGGCAGTAATGTAATGTGCATATTGTGTGTTTTTATGTATGTGTGTCATATGTATGTCTGTATATATGTATGTGTGTCATATGTATGTCAGTATATATGTGTGTGTCATATGTATGTGTGTGTCATATGTATATCAGTATATATGTATGTGTGTCATTTGTATGTCAGTATATATGTGTGTCATATGTATGTCAGTATGTGTGTGTGTGTCATATGTATGTCAGTATGTATGTGTGTGTCATATGTATGTCAGTATATATGTGTGTGTGTCATATGTATGTCTGTATATATGTGTGTCATTTGTATGTCAGTATATATGTGTGTGTGTCATATGTATGTCAGTATGTGTGTGTGTCATATGTATGTCTGTATATATGTGTGTGTCATTTGTATGTCAGTATATATGTGTGTGTCATATGTATGTCAGTATATATGTGTGTGTCATATGTATGTCTGTATATATGTATGTGTGTCATATGTATGTCAGTATATGTGTGTGTCATATGTATGTCAGTATATGTGTGTGTGTCATATGTATGTCAGTATATATGTGTGTGTCATATGTATGTCAATATATATGTGTGTGTCATATGTATGTCAATATATATGTGTGTGTCATATGTATGTCTGTATATATGTGTGTGTCATATGTATGTCAGTATGTATGTGTGTGTCATATGTATGTCAGTATGTATGTGTGTGTCATATGTATGTCAGTATATATGTGTGTGTCATATGTATGTCTGTATATATGTGTGCATCATATGTATATATGTGTGTCATTTGTATGTCAGTATGTGTGTGTCATATGTATGTCTGTATATATGTGTGTGTCATATGTATGTGTGTGTCATATGTATGTCTGTATATATGTGTGTGTCATATGTATGTGTGTGTCATATGTATGTGTGTGTCATATGTATGTCAGTATATATGTGTGTCATATGTATGTCAGTATATATGTGTGTCATATGTATGTCAGTATATATGTGTGTGTCATATGTATGTCTGTATATATGTGTGTGTCATATGTATGTCAGTATGTGTGTGTGTGTCATATGTATGTCAGTATATATGTGTTGTCATATGTATGTCAGTATATATGTATGTATGTATGTATGTATGTATGTGTGTGTCATATGTATGACAGTATATATGTGTGTCATATGTATGTCAGTATATATGTGTGTGTCATATGTATGTCAGTATATATGTGTTGTCATATGTATGTCAGTATATATGTGTGTCATATGTATGTCAGTATGTATGTGTGTGTCATATGTATGTCAGTATAGATGTGTGTCATATGGGGGGGGGGCGCACTTGGGCAGCTCAGCCTCTGTTGGTGGTGGACCTTGTCCCAGCCCTGGAGATGTGTGTACTGTGTATCAGAGATATGTGTGTATCCTGCATGTAGCAGAGCTGTGTACTGTGTAATAGAGATATGTGTGTATCCTGCATGTAGCAGAGCTGTGTACTGTGTAATAGAGATAGGATACACACATATCTCTATTACACAGTACACACATCTCTAATACACAGCTCTATTTGATGACTACAGTTCTGTACACAGCCGCTGTGAAATCTGACCCCTCCCACACACAGGACTCATCACATGGTCATGACATCATCACAGGTCCTTTGCCTTTCCAGCAGCTAGCAGCTTCTTCGGGTGTAGAGTTTGTGTATTGCATACTTTTGAGTTAGGGAGGAATTTTGACTGACTTCTGAGGGAGTTTTAGATGAGGGAGGAGGGCGATTTGGTAGAGGTCTGAGGAAGGAGGCAGTTTTGGATGAGGGAGTTTTGTCTGATGTCTGAGGAAGTTTTGTCTGACATCTGATGGAGTTTTGGATGAGGGAGGAGGGCGTTTTGCCTGAGGGAAGAGGACTGATGGAGTTTGGGCTGACGAAGGAGGGAGTTTTGTCTGACGGAGGATGGAGTTGTGGATAATGTTTGACGATGTCCTAATATGGACACCGTACACACAGATTAGACAAACAGTTAACCTTTTGTGACAGAACAGCTAATATTTTTAATAAAGACAACTGAAAAATAATTTTTATCCCAAAATGAATGCAATCATAAAATGCCCCTGAAGGTTTACATAGCCACTAACTGGGACAAAAAATAAGGATGTAGACACTAAACTGGATATTATTAAAAGCATCCAAAATTTTCATTGTGAGGGGTACATAAGTTCTGGTAATAAAAATGTAAGGCTTTTTTCACACAGTTAGTGTTAGTAATTGTTTGATCAGTGATTTCAAGCACTTACTAACGTACTGTGATTGTCAATATTGCCTCCTGTTCTGGCTTGATTCATTTTTCCATCACATTATACCCTACAATAAAGCAGCAGTGGCCATATTTGCACTCTGTAGGAAAAAGCACCTGCGTCTCTGGTGTCCAGGACCATGGGAGTACACATAGGCTGGCGCATTTTCCTATAGTGTACAAGCGCGGCCTCTTCTGTAACCCCTGGATACAAGCAGCGAATAATATGATGGAAAAATTAATCAAGCCACCAAAGGAGGCAATATAGACAATGTAGTACATTAGTAAGTGCCTTGTATTAACTTTGTCTACAGGATAAATTATATTGCTAAAGTAAGGCAACCCCTTTAATTTTATTGAGAGAGAATGCCAGGCAACTGGGTGCTGCACATTTTGGCCGAGGTAAAGTTGCAATCTGTCTAGTCTCAGTAACATAGGGCTGTCACCTAAATTTGAGAATATCTATGTCTCCTGTCAAAATGGTCAGGGTTCAACCAACAAAAGACTCTAGGGATAGCTGATGAGTAAACATAAAAGATAATGATTGACAAAAAAGTCATGGTATCTAGGGTTGCATCCGGTATCATAGGGTTGCATCGGGTAAAAAACCCCATGAGGCAGAAGCCAATTTTCCTCATTTAGGGTGAAAAAAAACTCCTTCCTGACTCCAATGAGGCAATCAGAATAAGGGTTCATGCATATAAATGTATTTTGGGTCCACATCCAATCAGCAATTATCGTGGGTCAGTTGCAGACCTTTTCACTTCAATAGGGCCACAAAAGATGCGAACAGCACACCTGTGTGCTGTCCGCATCTGCATATCCATTCCAAGGCCCCACTAAAAAATAGATGTCCTATTCTTGTCTGTTTTACGTAAAAGGATTGGACCGTGCTATAGAGGGCCGGAACGTCACATTCTGCAAAATGTGGAACACACACAGCCAGTATCCGTGTTTTGTGGATCTGTAATCTGCAGACTGCAAAAACAGTAATGGCCACGTGCATGAGGCCTAGCTTCTTGGATCAATGACCCTTCTCCAGAAATCTAATAACTATAACCTGTAATATTACACCCCAGAAATTCATCCAAACCCCTCTTGAACTCGCTTAGTGCGTTCACCATCACTACCTTCTCTGGCAGAGTCCTCTTCTATGTTTGTGTGCAAACCTTCTTTCCTCTAGACGCAGAGGATGTCCCCTCATCACAGTCATAGTCCTGGGGATAAATAGATGATGGGAGGGATATCTGTGCTAACCACTGATATATTTATATACAGTATGGTGATTAGATCTCGCCTCAGTCATCTTTAACCCCTTAAGGACACGCCCTATTTCACCTTAAGGACCAGCCCATTTTTTCTAAATCTGACCAGTGTCACTTTATGTGGTGATAACTTTAAAACGCTTTTTCGTATCCAGGCCATTCTGAGAATGTTTTTTCGTCAAATATTGTACTTCATGACAGTGGTAAAATGAAGTCGAAAAATTTCATTTTTATTTATAAAAAAAATACCAAATTTACCAACAATTTTTAAAAATTTGCAATTTTCCAATTTTCCAAGTTTCAGTTTCTCTACTTCTATAATACATAGTAATACCACCAAAAACAGTTATTGATTTACATTCCCCATATGTCTACTTCATGTATCGATCATTTTGGGAATGCGATTTTTTTTTTGGGGACGTTACAAGGCTTAGAAGTTTAGAAGCAAATCTTGAGATTTTTCAGAAATTTTCAAAAACCCAGTTTTTAGGGACCAGTTCAGGTCTGAAGTCACTTTGTGAGGCTTACATAATAAAACATATATACTATAATAAGAGTGTGCCTTGTGAAAAATAAATAAAATAAAATATAACTTATTCCGAATTCTTAAAAACGTGCATGGTCACTCTTACACTAGATAGGTATTCCCTGTATCAATAGGACTATTAGGGAGCTATCTGCATCCTGACCCTACAGTACACTAGAAAAGGTATATGAAAACCCTGTGTGGCTGTAGTCGGAGCACCCGCCCAGAAAAGGGCGACCCCCAGCCTCTGGAACCTCGGCTGTAACTGGTTATCCCTGAATAGATAGCTAAAGATAGACTAGCTTGTCCTATTGAATAGATGATATCCAGATGATATCCGACTTAGCGTGGCTCCTCAGGGATATGATTAGTCAAGGGGGCGCCTGGTGCAGTGGCAGCGCTTCCCCCTTAGAAAAATTATGGCAGTGGCAGCATGGATAAAGAGTGCTGCTCTTATATACCCATCCAAACCCCTCCTTGATGTACATCTGGCCAATGATGGCTCATTCCGTCAGGGAGGGGTGTGGGTATATCAAATAGATACATGCCCAAATTACCGTCTGGCCAATCTCTTCCCTCCGGAGCGGGGGAGCGCCGCTGATGTCACACTAGAAGGTAGTGTGCGGAAGTGACTGAGTCAGTGGGCGTGTTTGTTACCAAGGGGATCTTGAACGCGTCCCCGGCTTCGTTCATCTGACAGCTACAGTGGCCTGATCGCGTCACTATATGTTCAAACAATAGCACGCTTTGATTAGATGCCCGCTATTACAAGGATACAAAAGGGCCTCACTGGTTTCTATCATAATATATCTTTTATTTTGACCCAAAACATTTTTGTCTGCAGGAGGAGACAATAAATTTCTATTGTCTCCATTTGCTCTTATTATAAATAAGAAAGCAATCATTTTGGTGTTATTCTATTTTCAACTTATGAGACATATGGGGCTTATCGATCCTGTTAATCACTTATAATCATATACGGGGCCCGACCATTGGTACAGGCACTCATGTGAGCCGGTACCGCTTTATAGGTTCCATAGATTCCTGTGCACTAAGGTCGATATTTAAAACAGTCCCATTGTATATTGAATGCGATTTCAGTGGACCACCCAAAGCCCCTATTCCCCAGGGCCCTATATTGGTAGCGAGCCCAATCTGAGAGTCATAACACAGCATTAGCCCAGGTTTCCTATTTACACTTAAGTCAAAAATAATGGTTGTGCGTGACACTGTGATCAAATGTCCTCACACAGCCTTAAAGGTTCACGGACCTGTTCAGTCACCCAGAGATTATACACCAAAAATCTAATTTATAGCTAGGGGATGCCACCCTGTGCCACAAAGGCAATAGTGCAGAGAGAACAAACGTATGAGGAGATTATGTATACTTAGATCAGAAAGAGTAGGGGGGCTCGGACTCATATAACATTACAGGAATGGTTTATAGGACAGAAATTCATTAAGCCCATTTGGTGTTACACAATCTATTCTGTAGATCCATTTAGCTTCAGCCTTAAGGATCATTTTGTCCCAGTCCCCTCCCCTGACTGGTCATGGGACCTGTTGGATACCTATGAATTTCATACTCCTGATGTCCCCATTGTGGCACTGCAATATATGACGTGCCACTTATGTGTCTTTTTTATTCAGGGTATCATTCACATGGTCCCTTATCCTCCGCCTGAATTCTCTCTTAGTCTTGCCCACATAGTCCATTGGGCAAGAACATTGGGCCAGGTAAACTACCCCAGTTGTGAGAAAGTTGATAAAGTCTCTTATAGTGTAACTTCTTTGGGTACTGGAACTAATAAATGTTTTCGTCCTGAGTATCTGATCACAGGCCACACAATTATCACATTTAAATGTCCCTAAAGGGCGTCTGGAGAGCCAGTTGCCTGATGCCTCAGGAAGTTGAAAATGACTATTAACCAGTCTATCCTTGAGACTAAGGCCTTTTCTGAATGTTATTTGTGGGTAGGTTGCCAGGAAATCCTCTAAATCGGTATCTGCTCTCAGGATATCCCAATGTCTGGCTAAGATCCTTCTCATCTCCTGATGGGCATTGTCAAAAGTGCCAATGACACGAAATATTTTCTGACCATTCCTCATATTTGTTTTAGGGACAAGTAAAGTATCTCTCTCCTTGCTACAGGCGGCTACGAAGGTTGTCCGTAAGACACCATCGGGATACCCCCTAGCTCTAAATCTCGCTCTGAGTTCACTGGCCTGACTCCTATACGCTTTAAAAGTCGAACAGTTACGGCGTAGTCTAAAGTATTGGCCCTTTGGAATATCTTTGCAGAGCGAGTACAGCTGGGCACTATCCCAGTGGAGCAGGCTGTTGGTTGCCGAGGCCTTTCAAAATACTGAGGTGACAATACTGTTGTCTGGGCCCCTTTCTATAAGCACATCTAGGAAGGGTAGAGAGTTTTGATTACATTCACTGGTGAACCTCAAGCCCAGATCATTATGGTTGATGACCTCAACAAAATTGGAGAAGGATGCCTCTGACCCTCTCCATAGAACAAAGATGTTATCTATGAACCTTAGCCATAGAACCACTTTGTCCTGCCAGCAATCCAACTCCTCAGACCCAATGTGATTGGCCTCCCACCAGCCCAGGAGCAAATTTGCGTAGGACGGTGTGCAAGAACTGCCCATAGCGGTGCCCCTGAGCTGGTGGTAAAAGCGGTTGCTGAAGTCAAAGTGGTTCAAATGACCCCATTCTAGAAACTACACCCCTCAAGGTATTCAAAACTGATTTTACAAATGTAATTAACCCTTTAGATTTTCCACAAGAGTTAATGGCAAATGGAGATAAAATTTCAGAATTTCTATTTTTTGGAAAATTTTCCATTTTAATCAATTTTTTCCAGTAACAATCCCCTGATTCTTCAGTTTGCACGAACACCCAATATGTGGTCGTAAGCTGCTGTATGGCCAAACGGCAGGGCGCAGAAGGAAAGGAACGCCATATGGTTTTTGGAAGGCAGATTTTGCTGGACAGGTTTTTTGACACCATGTCCCATTTGAAGCCCCCCGATGCACCCCTAGAGTAGAAACTCCATAAAAGTGACTCCATCTAAGAAACTACACCCCTTAAGGTATTTAAAGCCAGTTTTACAAACTTTGTTAACCCTTTGGGTGTTCCACAAGAGTTATTGGCAAATGGAGATGAAATTTCAGAATTTCTATTTTTTGTTATCTTGTCTCAAAAAAAGTGTAATATAGAGCAACAAAAAAAATCATATTTACCCTAAAATAGTACCAACAAAACTGACACCTTATCCTGTAGTTTCCAAAATGGGTTACTTTTTTGGAGTTTCTACTGGGGTTGCATCAGGGGGGCTTCAAATGGGACATAGTGTCAAAAAACCAGTCCAGCAAAATCTGCCTTCCAAAAACCATATGGTGTTCCCTTCCTTCTGTGCCCTGCTGTTTGGCCATACAGCAGTTTAAAACCACATATGGGGTGTTTGTGCAAACAAGAGAATCAGGGCAATAAATATTGAGTTTTGTTTGGCTGTTAACCCTTGCTTTGTTACTGGAAAAATTGATTAAAATGGAAATTTTTTGTTTTGGGACCGTTATTTTTTGTTATTTACATCGTTGAACTGACAGGTTAGATTGTGTGCTATTTCTATAGAGCAGGTTGTTACGGATGCGACAATACCAAATATGACTACTTTATGGGGTTTTTTGTTTCAGTTTTACATAATAAAGCATTTTTGAAAAAAATTATTTTTTAGTGTCTCCACATTCTGAAAGCCATAGTTTTTTTATTTTTTTTGGGCGACTGTCTTATGTAGGGGCTCATTTTTTGTGGGAGGAGATGGCAGTTTGATTGGAACTATCTTGGGGTGCATATGCCATTTTGGTCGCTTGCTATTACACTTTTTGTGATGTAAGGTGACAAAAATGGCTTTTGACACCGTATTTTATTTTTTATTTTTGCTGTGTTTAGCTCAGGGCTTAGGTCATGTGTTATTTTTATAGAGCAGGTTGTGACGGACGCGGCGATACATAATATGTATACTTTTTATTTATTTACATAAGTTTTACACAATAATATCATTTTTTAAAACAAAAAAAAATCACGTTTTAGTGTCTCCATAGTTTGAGAGCCATATATTTTTTTTTTTTTGGGCGATTGTCCTATGTAGGGGCTCATTTTTTGCGGGATGAGATGGTGGTTCGAATGGTACTATCTTGGGGTGCATATGACTTTTTGATCGCTTGCTATTAGACTTTTTGTGATGTAAGGTGACAAAAAAATGGCTTTTTTGACAACGTTTTTATTTTTTATGTTTACGGCGTTCATCTGAGGGGTTAGCTCATGTTATATTTTTATAGAGCAGGTCCTTACGGATGCAGCGATACATAATATGTATACCTTTCTTTTATTTATTTTGGTTTTACACATTAATATCCTTTTTGAATAAAAAAAAACATGTTTTAGTGTCTCCATAGTCTGAGAGCCATATATTTTTCAGTTTTTAGGCAATTGTCTCAGGTTGGGTATAATTTTTGCGGGATGATGTGACGGTTAGATTGGCACTATTTGGGGGGTCATATGACTTTTTGATCGCTTGCTATTACACTTTTTGTGATGTAAGGTGACAAAAAAATGGCTTTTTGACAAAGTTTCTATTTAATTTTTTTTACAGTATTTACTTGAGGGGTTAGGTCATGTGATATTTTTATAGAGCCGATTCTTAGAGACGTGGAAATACCCAATATGTCTACTTTTTAGTTTTTTTTTTTACATTTAACACTAAAAAGCATTTTTGAAACAAAAAAAATCATGTTTTAGTCTGATAGGCATTTATTTTTTATTTTTTGGCCAATTGTTTTAGGTCGGGGCTCATTTTTTGCGGGATGAGAAGGTCAGTTTAATTGGTACTATGTTGGGAGGCATACGCCTTTTTGATCGCTTTTATTACACTTTGAGTGATGTAAGGTGGCAAAAAATTGCTTATTTACACTATTGTTTTTTTTTTATGGCATTCACCTGCGGAGTTCAATCATTTGATATTTTTATAGAGCTAGTTTTTACGGACGCGGCGATACATAATATGTGTATTTTATTTTATTTTATTCAGTGATATGTGTTTTTTTTCATTTTTACTTTTTTCACTTTTTTACATTTTTTTTTGACCCATACCCACTTGGTTTTTGTAGATCCAGTGGATCTGGTGTCTGTATAATACAGTACAGTACACTATATAGTGCACTGTGCTGTATTTTGTACTTTACAAAGTCTGAATAGACCTTTAGCAGGTCTATTCAGACTTTCAGCACCATGGAGAGCAGGACGCTTCTGAAAGCGTCCTGCTTCCATGGCAACCATCACCAGCTGCCATAAGAGAGCAGCGGGTGATGGATGGGGAGGGAGTGGGGCTCTGCGATCCCATCCTGTTGGGGGGGCTGCAAAGGCACAGCAGCCCCCCGATGGGAGAGGGAGGGAGCTCCCTCCCTGTTAACCCTTCCGTACGGACCGCGGTATAGAAGGGGTTAAACGGCTGGCATCTGATCAAGCACAGATGCCAGCCGTTTCTATCAGAGTGTCAGCAATGTGCTGACACTCTGATAGATCCACTAGACACCAGTGAAACATTACAGAGGAGGCGGGCGGGGATCGCAATCGCGATCCCGCCTCCTGCACCGCCTCCTGCAACCCCCCCCCCCCCGCGCACCCTCGCACCCATAATATGATTGGGGGCTGCAGGGGGGGTTAAAATGTATAACTTTGGGGGCATTAACTCTTTGATCCACGCGGTCACAGACCGCGGGGATCAGAGATAGTGAAAAGAGCTGCAAACCGCAGGTCTGAATTGACCTGCGGTTTGCAGCGATCGCCTATACGGGGGGGGGGGGTCACAGAACCCCCCCGGGCATTGTAACAAGGTACCTGCTGAATGATTTCAGCAGGAACCTTGTTCCAATCACTGCCGGCTGAGCAGCAGTGATCGGAAATACTCATGACGTACCGGTACGTCATGTGTCCTTAAGGGCTCGTGGAAACATGCCGTACCGGTATGTCATGTGTTCTGAAGGGGTTAAACTAAACTAAATGCTTTTTTGATTTTTTAATAGTCTTTCTAGGTACTATACTCCACCCATTCCAGTTTATACTTTAGTTGCCCTCCTCTGAACCCTTTCTAGCTTTGCTATGTCTGTATTGTTCAAGGGAGCAAAGGATTGTACACAATACTCCTTGTGCGGTCTTACTAGTGATTTGTAAAGTGGCAGGACTATGTTCTTATCACGTGCATCTATGGCCCTTTTGATGAACCACATAATCGTAATGGCCCTCCCAGCAGCTGCCTGACACTGGTTTCTACAATTAAGTTTACTGTCCACTAAAATTCCTAAGTCAGTTTCCATGTTACCCAGTGTTTTACCATTTAGTATGTATTGATGACATGTATTTTTCCTTCCCATGTGCATAACCTTACATTTGTCAGTGTTAAACCTCATCTGCCACTTCTCTGCACAAGCCTCCAATCTATCCAGATCCATCTGTAGCAGAAAACTGTCCTCTTGCGTGTTAATTACTTTACACAGTTTAGTGTCGTCTGCAAAAATTGATATGTTACTGTGCAGCCCATCAACAAAATATTTAAAATATATTGAAGAGAATAGGGCCTAATACTGACCCCCGTGGTACCCCACTAGTGACAGTGACCCAATCTGAGTGTGTACCGTTAATAAAGACCCGCTATTTTCTATCAGTGGGCCAGTTACTTACCCACATACATACATTTTCCCCCAATCTAAGCATTCTCATTTTATGTACCAACCTTTTGTGTGGCACAGTATCAAATGCTTTGAAGAAGTCAAGATATGACATCCATTGACTCACCCGAGTCAAGTCTCCAACTTACCTTCTCGTAGAAACTGGTTAAATTAGTTTGACAGGACTGATCCCTCATGAAGCTGATATGGCATTATATGCTTATTTTCATAGAGATACTCCAAGATGGCATCTCTTAGAAAACCCTCAAACAGTTTACCCACAGATAGACTTACTGGCCTATAGTTTCAGAGCTCTGTTTTTGGTCCCTTTTGTATATTGGCACCACATTTGCTAAACACCAATCCTGTGGAACAGTCCTATCATTATATAGTCCTCAAGTATCAGAAATAAGGTTCTGTCTATGACATTACTTAATTCTCTTAGAATACAGGGATGTATGCCATCTGGACCGGTGATTTGTCCATTTTAATCTTTTTTGAAGACGCCACTTCGCTTCTTCCTGGGTCAGACAGGCCACTTTTAATGGGGAGTTCACTTTGAAACTCTGCATTTCATCTGACAGATCATTTTCATCAGTGAAGAAAAAAATATTTACTAGAGTCACTTTCTCCTCATCGCTCTCTATAAATCCTCCCTCATCACTCTGTAAAGATCCAACATTTTCAGGTTTAAAATGTTTACCATTTACATAATTGAACAAGTTAGGATTAGTTTACTCTTTGGCTGCTTTTAGATGTTTTACATATTATATTTTTTCCTTATAGTTCAATGCTTTCTCGTTACTTTTTGTTTTAGTGATTTAAATGCTTCTTTTTGTCATTCACTGCTTCCTTTACATTTCTATTTATCCACATTGGTTATTTCTTGTTCCTCACCCTTTTAGTCCCATACGGCATGTACCTCCAACAATTAGACTTTAGGATGCCTTTAAAAAATATCCCATTCTGTGGCTGCATTCCTATTCCTGAGGACATTGTCCCAGTTGTTTTCTTTGAGATTCACAGGTTTCAGTTTCCCAGTCTATATCTGGGTAGTTGAAGTCTCCAATAATAATGACCTCATTATGATTTACACCCTCATCTATTTCCCTTAGTAGTAGATTTTCTGTGGACTCTGGTATATTAGGTGGCTTATAACAAACTCCTATTAATACTTTATTATTGCTTTTGCCTCCATATATAATGACAACACATGTTCATTACCCTCATTTATATTTTCACGGGGTGTCGGCCTTAGACAGGACTTTACATAAAGGAAAACCCCTCCCCCTCTCTGGTTTTTACGATCCTTTCTAATCAAACGTTAGTCCTGTAGGTTAATGTATGACTTAAGTCCCTGAAATAATTAAAGACAATCTACCTACCTCTGACTTTGTCATTGTTTCCAATGTACACCATGACTGCTGGTTCTTCAGCAGCCCCTCCCAATAATATATCGATATGTCAAACTCAAGTGCCAGGAAGACAACACACCATTCAACTATCCTGGTCTTTGTGACCCCCCTAATGATCAAGTCTCCCACTACCAGCACCTGTCTGGCCTGCCCTGCTCTACTGCCTACTGGAGCTGACATTTCCCTGTCTGGCAGAGGAAGTGTCCGGCCAGGGGCATAGCTAAAGGCTCATGGGCCCCGGTGCAAGAGTTCAGCTTGGGCCCCCTCTTCCTCAGTGCTTTGTGGCCAGGGGCAGGGAAGCACATAGCCTTCATGAGCCTTCATGCTGCATAAGGCAAAAATTGAAAAGGCACCCCACCATGCCAAATTCTTGACCTAACCACTTCCCTCCAGCCAGAGGTGTAACTTGACCAGCATGTACTCTCTATAATACCAGTGTCTTCTTATGCGGCACAAGAGTCTTTGGGCCCCCTCATGCTTCTGGGCCTGGTAGCAACTGCTACCTCTGCACCCCCTATAGCTATGCCCCTGGGTCCGGCTGCAGCAGTGCTCACCCTGAACTGACATCCCCCTCACCTGCCAATCTTGAAACTTGTTGGGGTGTGTCAGATCAGGGCTAGCCTCCCTGGCACTTTTCCCTCTACCCCGCTTTCTAAATATTATCCAGCAACCTACCTCACTTTTTCTAATACTTAGTCTGCCCGACCTGCATGTCACAGCTCAGTGTGGGAAATACACTCCACACCGAACACAGAAGGGAAAGAAAAAGGTACTAGGCATGGAAACTAGAGATGGGGGATTGTCACCACCTAATGAGTCCTTATGCCGAGCCCTGACTGCTATCAGTATGAACAGACCAAGAGGGTAAGAATGTTCATACGCAGGAACCTAAGCCCTATCTCACCCTAACAGGGCCCTGCAGATAGTGTCAGGACAAGGATGGCCTATTCCTTCCCAGTTGAAGGAATAGGAGACCCCCTCAGGCCTAATACCAGATGGTAGGGGAAAAACAACAAACAAAGGACAGACACTTAACTTCCAAAAGTATGCGAACGAGAAGGAACTCAGAGGAGAACCAACACCAGAACTTCCACAAACAAGTAGCTATCAACCGCATAGCATGATGCGTGAGGCCAGACTAAATAGAGGAGAAGGAATGACCACTTAAGCTATACCGGAGACAAGAGGTGTGGTCATCCCCAGCAACACAGCTATGTGAAACCAAAGAGGCTGTCAATCACGTGCAGTCAGGCTCCTCGATCTTCTGATCCCGGTCACAGGTGGGACTGTGACACTGCATCTACCGTTGAAATTATGCTCGTTTAGATACAGGATGTGGGATTTCAAATGTGCAATTTGCTCTCATTTTGAACAGAATTATGTAGCCTCAAATGGCTTTTCCAGGACTGCATACATTTCTCAAGATGTGCAGTGGACCGCCTTGTCAATTATGAAGCACATACTTGCTATACTTTTTCGATACTTTGATACCTGGTTCGGTTCGATACCAGGATTACCCATTTTCTGATACTAAGCTGTGCTTCTCAGCAGGAGAACGCAGGTAGAATGAGAGGAAGTGGGTCCGGTGCAGACCCTGTGCCGGGAGCCCAAATCCTGTACTGTCTTTGCCAGGAGGAGTTGGACCTGGGCTCTAATTGCAGTGATTAGTGTCCCCTTTTACTCCATATACTATGTGCCTCCATCTTGCATACTGTGACACACAGAGTAAGTCCCCCCCCCATGATATTCGGCAGCATAGAGGAACATTGGTGTCCCTTTGTTTTAAAATAATATAGCCGTATGAAACACTTGTTTAAGCAGGGTGCACTGCAGGCATGTGATAGAGGAAGTAGTACAGTGAGGGATGCAATAACGAGGGGGGGAGAGTGAGCTGTTATAGTGATTACAACTAAAGCTACCAACATAGTAGCAAAATAGGAAAAGTAAATGGATATGTACTATCAGCTAGCTCCTTAACCCTAATGCTATTGACAAGTGGGGGCAACAATGTAACAGAATGACATTGTTCAGCTGCAACTTCTTCAAAATAAATAAATAAAAAAGCCATACCAAGGTATATTTATGGAATAAGAAGTTAAAGGGAGTTACATATGAAATAGAATACATTCATGATAATAAATTAACAAAATAAAAATAACTAAAAGGGATACATACAGTAATAACTGACCCTTATCCCATTACACGACTATATTAAATTTTAATTTCCCTTTTATATTGGGCTTTAGAGATATTTTAAACAGAAATAAAATGGCCAAAAACAGGAACCATATAGCCTTAGGCTATTGAACCTTATTGTATTGATTCTCCTGGGCTTACTTAGAGTCTCCGTTTTTGGAACTATAAATGTGAGGTACATGGTTTTAACATTTTAGACTTCTATTTGCTTTGTATTAATAGTAAGTTAAAAGGGGTTAATTTGTGGTTTGTTTTTTATGTGGTATCAAATTGGTATTGAGTATCACAATAATTTTCTTGGTATCAAAATCAAATCAAAATTCTGGTATCAGAATGCTAACTCTAATGCCATCAGTCAAGTGAGGAAATCACTTCTTTGGTGATCAATCTCGATTCCTGATGTCAACTGCAAGCCTGATGAAAATAACCATTCTCTCTAAAACATTGTATGCCTGTAACTGGCTAAGGGTACTTTCACACTAGCGGCATAGCTATCCGGTAGGCTGTTCCGGCGGGTGAACAGCCTGCCGATCAGCCATGCTGCAAGTACTCGTGCACTGCCGTGCTGCCGCTCCGTCCCCATTGACTATAATGGGGCAGAGCTACGGCGCAGCACGGCAGTGCACGGCAGAGATCGCCGGACTAAAAAGTCGGACCTGCAGTACTTTTAGTCCGTCGATCTCCGGCCGTAGCTCCGCCCCCCGCCCAATTATAGTCAATGGGGACGGAGAGGCAGCACGTCAGTGCACGGGTACTTGCAGCATGGCGGATCCGGCAGGCGGTTCACCCGCCGGAACAGCCTGCCAGATAGCTATGCCTCTAGTGTGAAAGTACCCTAATTGTGCAAAGTCTGTGGCACTAGTTGTTGTCACAAATAAACTACATGTATTTGGTTTGGGATGATATATATAATCTAACCTGTGGCAGTGTATATGCCATATATAAGCTAGACTTGTTTTCTCCACTTTTATAAGGTATAAAACGTTCTTCCACCATCAGTATTCACAGCTGATTCTGCACCATCCAATGTCTACCTATGTCCCTATTATGTGTGTAAATATATAAACCAATGTAAACATGTACAGTATGTTCCATTATTCACTAATTAACGGCAACTAACCAAAAAATATGTTGTTTCCTTTTCAGAATATAATGTGGCCTCAGGTCTTCACTAGTATATTAGTAAATATAATTAATGCAGTGACCAATGCAGTTTTAATTTATGGTCTGAAGATGGGAGTGGAGTAAGTTATAATTTTGTATGCTATAAATATCAGTGACAACTGACAGTTCATGGTGAATTCAAGACAATGTGTAGCGGGTGTAATGTCCTATTTCACAAAACAAAAATGAGCGGAAAAATATAGAAATGCAGTATAGTTGCACAGTGTAGATTTATATTTGCTACGAGAAGACCCTACCAATATAGATCTCAATAGTTTGACATTTAATAGCTAATCAAGGGAATGCGATGCAATGGCTGTTTAAGTAGACAATAGGCCCTATGCTGTTTGCAAAACCTGGACCTCACTTCTTACTCACTGCCCACTGAAATTATAGTCAACACCATCTTTCTGTGCTTTTCCATTGTGGATTTTGCTACAGATGCACTATGAATCCACAGCAAAAACCAGGGGCGTAACTAGAAAAGGCTGGGCCCCACAGCAAATGTTTGAACGGCCCCTCTTCCTCCCGAATAATTTCACTGCAACCCTTTCTCCCATGGCAATTCAAGACCATGGACAATTGCCAAAAAACCCCACCTACTCAGTAGTTATGCCTTCTTAGTGCCCCTACACAGTAGTTATGCCCCCTTAGTCCATCTTCATAGTAGTGCTACCCCTTAATCATAAACGTTTTGGGGTCCAAAAAAGTTTTTATTTTTTCAGTATTAAAACACAAAAAACCTACACATGTGGTATTGTTGTTGTAATCGTACTGACCCAGATAATGATGGGCACAGGTCATAGAGCATGCTGTAGGGAAAACTGTGGAGGGTTTACATATTTTTTTTCAAATTACAACCCATTTGGAAATTTTTTTCCTGCTTCCCACTACATTTATGCCATATTGTCCCGCAGAAAACAAGCCGTCATACTGCTATGCAAATGGAAAAAAAAAAAAAGTTATAACTCTGGGAAGACAGGGAAGAAAATGAAAATGCAAAAACCTCCGGTGCTGGAGATTTAAAACCTTCACTGCATGTCAGTTTCCATGATTTATTATACAGTGTAAAATTCTGCAGCGTTTCTGCCTGCTAATCCACAGCATACTGTATATGCCTCATGGTTGGTTGTACCCTTATAGCCCCCAGTCCAGAACCCCTTTAACAAATATGGACAACTAAATTAGACACCCATAAAAGACCCTATAAAAATAGAGATTCAGACCACCTAATTAAATAGACCCCCAAACTTGATACCCTTAAAGACCCAGGTCAGACCCCCTAAATAACTGTTATAGCGACAGCCCAAGCCCTCTGCTGTTTCACTCCCTGGTCCTGGTTCTGTATCCTGGTGGCGCAGACCAGGCTTCTTCTCTTTCTCGAGGGCCTGGCTGCCGGACTTGAACCACTTTCTCCCCAAACAGGCTACAGCATGCTCGCCGGTTAGACCTCTTTCTGCGCTCCCTACATCTCTTAAAGGGCCAGCATGCACAATAAATTGCTCCAGACTGGCTGATTAATTTGAGGTACTTAAGGCACCTTGCTGTGTAGGAGGGTGCCTGAGAATTAAGTTATCTAGTGTGCTAGTATACAGTATACTGTTGATGATTTGCACATGTACTGACTCTCTGTCAACTTCTGGATTGTGACCCTCTGCTGCCTGACCTGACTCGTGTCTACCCCTCCATATTGACCAGTCACTTCCTGCTCTGATCTCAGACTGCTTACCAGGAGGGTGCCTGAGAAATAAGTTATCTAGTGTGCTAGTATACAGTATAGATGCTTTGCCTGTGTACTGATTCTCTGCCCAAATTCTGGATTGTGACCCTCTTCTGCCTGATATGACTTCTGCCGGCCCCTCCATATTGACCAGTCACTTCCTGCCTGGACCTCAGACTGTTTACCATATAGCTTCTATCCTGCCTGCACTGACCTCAGCCTGTCCCTGACTACAATTTTTCTTGATTCCTTGGCACTTGACCCCCGTGGGTCAGCTGTCAACCATACAAAGATGACTTCAGGAGGTAGCGGCCTGGTGGTTCCCCTGCAGTTAAGTCCAAATCACTGTCAAATCTGTTGGTCTACACCAGGCATCCTCAAACTGCGGCCCTCCAGCTGTTGTAAAACTACATCTCCCACAATGCCCTGCTGTAGGCTGATACCTGTAGGTTGTTCGGGCATGCTGGGAGTTGTAGTTTTGAAACAGCTGGAGGGCCGCAGTTTGAGGATGTCTGGTTTACACAGTGGTCCCACACCAAATGCCTTAACAGTTTGGTCAGATCATGGAATCCACTGGACCACCCAAGATGGGCCTGCCCAAAGTTTATAAGGAGAAGATTAGTGAGTGTGGTGTTCAGGAGCAACTTTTGAATTACCTCAACATCATTTCAGCCTGCTTGGAAGCATTGAGCAGTGCAGCCCTGGTACCACCACCACCTGCTGCTACAGATGTAGCAGAACTATATGGAATTGTGATAACACATGTCACAATAATATATTGTGACAAAAGCCATTTAAAAAAATCTATTAACATTTCTTTGCCATTATTTACTTAACTTGTTAAGAGTTCCTTTAAGTTCTGCTACATCCCTGTCTGCACTATTACCTTTGTTAGTCGCAGTCTCTGGTGCTTCCAGCCTGCACCTTCTACTTTCCCCACACTATAGGGAAACTAAGTCTGGCAGAGGGTTCTTGCCACTTTGACCCACAAATTTTCTACCGACCAGTCCTAGATGGCTGCCCTAGTTTCCCTCCTGCCCGAGAAGCACTTGTCTGAGCCACTCCCCTCTGGGAATGTCCTACTGACCAGCAATCTCCAGGAGTTCATGGCTACTTTTTATAATGTCTTTGAAGAATCTGACCATACCACTTCAGCAGCTTCATCTCCTCTGCTCCTCCCGCAGGGCAACCTGACAGTCGGGCAGTATGCTATATAATTCCGCATGCTTACCTTAGAGCTGTCTTGGAACAATAAGTTCTTGGTGGCAGCTTTCTGGGAAGGGCTGTCAGGACACACAAAAGATGAAATGGCAGGCAGTGATGTCCCATCTACCTTGGATGATATGATTACCCTGGCCACCCAGATTGATCTCTGGTTCAGAGAGCACCTCGAGGAATCTGCACATGAGCGGAGAGTTTTCAGGCTGGCACCTACTTTGCAGAGATGCATGCTTCAGTCTCCTGCTCTGGAGCCTATGCAACTAGAAAAGTCTGATTGTCTGAGGGGGAGTTTCACCATAGATGCAGCAGAGACTTATCCATGTAGTGCGGAGCCCAAAGACACTTTTTGTGTACCTGTCTTCTCAAGGCAGGAAACTCCAGCAACCAAGTCAATTAGAGAGATGTCAACTTCTCTCCAAAGCTAACATTTTCTGTGATCCTGTTATGCGGTGAGATTTGGTTTACCATGCAGGCCTTCTTGGACTCTGGGTCAGCAGGAAACATCCTGCGCCAGGCCTTGGTAAGTCGATACTGTATTCCTACAAAGCAGTTAGAAAAGTCCATGGTGGTGACATCCATTAACTGGATGGCTCTCCCATAATCCGTACAACATGTGACCATGCCCATGGAGCTTCAAATGATAAATGTCGCACACAGAGAAAATCTCCTATCTCTTGCCTGTGTCTACAAGCACTCTCTTATTGGGACTGCCCTGGCTCTGCATGCACAGTCCTATTATAGACTGGAACTCAGGGCAATTTTTTCTTTGGTGTTCTGTCAGTTTCGTTTTCTGGCATCTGTTTTTTTCAGGGAAAAGGACAGTTCCTTTTGGCCATGTACTCATTACTGCAGACTGAATAAAATTACTATGAAAACATAAATCTTTTTCCACTAGTACCTGAGCTCTTTGATAGGCTCCAGGGAGTCAGGATTTTCATGAAATTGGATCTTTGAGGAGCATACAATATCTCATCATGTTGTTTGGCCTCAGTAATGCTACTTTATTTTTTCAGGAATTTGTTAAAAATTTCTTTAATGATCTCCTCTATACCTGTGTAGTGGTCTATTTAAACAACATCTTAATCTTCTCTCCTGATCTGACTTTACACCAGAATCATGTGCACTATGTCCTCCAGTGCCCGAGGGAGAACAGACTGTGTGCAAAGTTTGAAGTGCTTCTTTGAAAAAAAATAAAAAACTCTCTACTCTTCCTGGACTACATTATCTCTCATCATGGTATTAAAATGGATCTTGAGAAGTTGTCTGCTGTCTTGAACTGGCAAGCAAGCTATTCAGTGGTTCATGAGCTTTGCTAATTATTAAAGACAATTTATTCCTCACTTTTCCACTCTTACTGTCCCTATCTCTGCTCTTACCTAGAACAGGATAAATATGAAGGAATGTACTCCAGAGACTGAATCAGCCTTCCAGCTTTTCAAGTCGCCGTCTCTCCAGCATCAATTTTTCACCGACCAGATGCCTCCAACCAGTTCTTACTGGAGTTTTATGCATCCTCCATAGGAGCTCGAGCCATTCTTGCTCAGAAAGGTATCTCTGGCAAGATGCTCACCTGTGGGTTTCTTTTCAAAGGCCTTCTCCTCTTGGCTGAGCAGAACTATTCTATTTGGGACAAGGAGTTGCTCTCTAAGTTGGAACTGGAGTAGTGCTATTATCTGCTAGAGGGTGCCTGACATCCTGTTATCATCTACATGGACTATAACAACTTGATTTATCTTCAGCCTCAATCCTTGTCAGGCTATATGGTCATTGTGCTTTGCACAGGATAATTTCATTCTACATTGCTATCCAGCCAACAAGAATATCAAGGCAGATGCCCTCCCTCATTCCTATGACCCTGCTGATCGGCCAGAGGAGCCCCAGCACATTACCAATCCTACCAGCATCATCCCTGTTGGTCCAGTTCAGCTGAGACATCCCACCTGGCAAGATGTATGTCCCTATGGCCAAGAGGAAGCAGGTCACCCTGGTCACCACAAGACAGTTGACCTGATTACTCAACACTACTGGTGGCCTACAATCTCTGAGGATGTTCAGGACTATGCTGTTGCCTGTCTTACTGAGGCCCAGAAAAATTCTTCAAAACAAAAACTTGCAGGACTTTTACTCCCCTCACCTTTGCCCAAAGTCCTGTGGCAACTTAACACCACTGACTTTATCAAGCAACCTGCTTTCTTCAGCAGGGTGCTCCGTAATCTGGGTGTTGGCTGATTGATTTTTGACTGTCTCACTTCAAACCTTAGCTCAGTCATCCATCTGCCAGTCAACTGGCCAAGCTGTTCGTGGAACACAATTTTCGACTACTTGGTTTGCCCTTAAACATCATGTCTGATCAGGGAGTACAGTTTACCTCTATGTTTTGGAGAGCTATATGTAAGCTCTTGGATATCAAGTTGGACTTTTCCTTGGCTTACCATCTGCAAATCAATGGACAGGTGGAGCCTATTAATCAAATCCTGATCAGCTACCTGCAACACTTAACACTGCCCAGGGAAGCAAAGCAACCCAGTTGTCTTGACATGCAGAAGTGTTCTTATAAAAACGATCCTAGAAAGTTTACAGTAAGGCCCTTACTTCATAGTTTATGGCCATCAATCCCTCTTCCATTGCTGGTCTCCTCTGGAGTTCCAGCAGCTGGGTCTACAGTCGGCAACTTCACCCAATGTAGTTTTATTGGGATCATTATGAGGTAATGCCTTGATTTTAATATTTTTTTGTGTCAAATAATAAAAAAACAGCAATTTTGACTTTTTTTTTAATGGAGTCCACTGTATGGAATAAATTACATGATTGGTGCGGGTCGTTATGGACACGGTGATGCCAAATATGTGTTGGGGATTTTATTTTTTTTTTTTTGTCCATTGAAAGGCTTTTTTTTTTTTTAAAGGAAAAAGGTGTATTTTTGAACTGGTAGATTTTTGTATTAGTCAGTGTTACACTGACAGGCATCAGAGAGGCACAGCCTGATACAGATAAACCACAGGTAGAACCTGGGCCTTTGTTAGGCCCTAGACTGCCATGCAAATCAGGTGCCGATGGTAGACAGAGTGAGCTCCCTCCCTCTAAACCACTTGGATGCAGTGGTCGCTATTGACCGTGGCATCATAGGGGTTAAATAGCCCGGATCGGCTCTTCTGCAGATTTGGGCTCTTAGATCAGGAGCCTGGCACTCATGTGAGAGCTGAGCCCCCATTCTCCGCTGCACAGGAAACCAGTGTGGTGCTTAGACTAGGCAGCCATAGTGAATACTGTAAAAAGGCTTATTGGCAGTCACTAAGGGGTTAAACTAGAATTTTCTATTTTGGTTTCATCCATCCACAAAACATCTGGCTTTTCCAGGTGATCTTTACCAAACTGTAGATGGGCATCAATGTTCTTTTTGGAGAGCAGTGACTTTCTCCTTGCAATCCTGCCATCACCATTCTTGTTCAGTGTCCTCTTGATGGTGGACTTATAAAAATTAACATTAGCTAATGTGAAAAGCCTTTAGTTGTGTAGAAATTATCTTGGGTTCCTTTGTGACCTCACAGACTATTACTTGCCTTGCATTTGGCATGACTTTTGTTGGTCGACCACTCTTGGTAAGGGAAAAAATGGTCTTGAATTTCCTTCATTTGTACAAAAGCTCTCTGTTAAGTAGTAGAGTTAAAACATTTTACAGATGGTTTCATAACCTCTTCCAAGCATCAACAACCTTCTTCTAAGGTCCTCTAGCATCTCCTATTTTCATGTTATGATATACTTCTATAAATGTGTTTTAAAATCCGATTTAGATTCCTGTTCTTCAGATAAAATGGGTCTCCCATTCACACTTGACTTTTATCCCATTGATCGAGAACACATGACTCTAATTTCACTTCAAATTATTGCTTATCCTAACCCTAAGTTCACACTTGCGCGTTTTAGCAGCTCGTTCGAACGCGCTGTAAAACGCTCAACACATGTAAACAAATGCTTCCCTATGGGCATGGTTCTCATCTGTAAAACGCTCAACACATGTAAACAAATGCTTCCCTATGGGCATGGTTCTCACCATACGCCATAAACAAGTACTTGAGCTTTTTTTGGGGCGTTTGTCGCGTGTTTTGTGATTGTCACCACAGTAGTCAATCACAAGAACGCGCGTACGACGCGCATTTCCTATTTGCAAAAACGCGCTGAAATACACGCGACTAAAACACGCGTAAAACGCGCGTTTCAAGAACGCTCAGGTCTGAACCCAGGGCAAAGGTTCAAATACTTTCGCTATTCATGTGATATTGGATTTTTTTCCTCAATAAATGACCATGTGTAATATTTTTAACCCATTTGTTTGATTTGGTTATCTTTATCTACCTTTAGGTCTTCTAGGAGTTTTAGAAATAGATGAAGAAATATAGACTATTCTGAAGGGTTCACAATCTTTCAAGCTGCACTGTATGGTCTCCTTAAACCTCCGCTCATTTAGGTTTAAATTCTTGCAGAATATCCAGTTATGATAAAGTGTCGATTTATTAGTATAAGCACCATTCAAAACAATATTTCCTATTTAGCAGCCACTGAAAAAGAAATTTGTGTCCACTGAAGTCTAGCAACCAGTCCTGTCATGTTTGCTTTGCAGCTTCTTTTTGTGTCCTACTTGGGAAAACCAATTCCAAGCATAGTATCACCATTGACCAACAGTATATTAGAAAACAGCAACTTGTCAAATGAGTGGGTTGCAACCTTTGTCTGCCATTTCTGTGTTCTACAGATGGACTTATCTTACTAGGATAAAGAAATTAATATAACGAATACCTACAGTATTGTGTCAACCGAAAAACCAATCTTTACAAAAATGCATTACAACTGCTTCTTATGCATCTATAGATGTTTATTACATGTAGCGGAGGTTAAATAATTTTGGGTCCTCTCTCTGTATTTCTGTAAATGAACATTTTCCCACTGCTGCTGTGCTGAGTTAGTGAGCAATTCCTGTGCAAAGCTTATCGCACACGAACGTATGGTTTTGCAGTCCGCAAAAAACGGATCCTCAAAAAAATTGATGACATCAGTGTGCATTCCGTTTTTTGCAGAACGGAACATCTCTCTCTTAATAGAACAGTACTATCCTTGTCCGTGATGCGGAAGATTTCTATCTTTTACGGTCCATTCACACGTCCCTGGTGTGTTGCGGATCCGCAAATTGCAGATCCACAACACACCCGGCCGGCACCCCCAATAGAAATGCCTATTCTTGTCCGCAGCTGCGGACAAGAATAGGACATGTTCTATCTTTTGCGGAGCCGCGGACCGGAAGTTCGGGGCCGAAGTGTGCTCTCCGCTTCATGTCCGGCCCCATAGAGAATGAATGAATTCGCACCCGTTCCGCAGAATTGTGGAACGGATGCGGACCCTTTTGCGGACATGTGGATGGGGCCTTAACGGAGCGGAAAAAGGAAACTGAATGCACACGGAAACACTTCCGTTCTTTTTGCGGACCCATTGAAATTAATGGGTCCGTATACGGAACACAAGAAACAAAATGGAAAAAAAAACGTTTGTGTGCATGAGCCCTAAAGCTGGAGGGCTGTGCTGTGTGCACTGACCAATCAGATGCCTCCTCCTGCTAAGGGAACCCTTACACAAACGTAAGGCCTCCATGCCCATATTGCAGATTGCAATGGGTCTGCAATCCACAAAATACTACTTAAATATATTACAAAGATCCATGTATTTATATGTACTACTGTAATAACTTAATTTCCTCTTTGATGTGTTTCGTTTAGGGGCTCAGCTTGTGCAAACACAATATGTCAGTGGGCAATGGCCCTATCTCTGTTTATATATATAATAGTGAAAAAACTACACGTCCAAACATGGGGAGGTATGTATATAATTACTAACATGGGAGATCATTCTGTAATTCTTAGGCCCTTCACACAGCATCTTTTGACGCCAGAATTTTGGAGTGGATTCTGCATTGAAAATCTGGTGGTGTCTAAAGAGCAAGTGGGCCTGCGGCATTCAAACTGAGGAACTGCAGCACAAACTGTGGCAGCTTCTGCCTCCAAACACACAACTGCAGTAGTTTCTGCCATCGAACTTGCAGTAGATTTTGCCATTGCAAAATCCGCTGTTTGAATGTGGCATTATACCGACTTTTGACTCTCTTGCTTTATTTTTAATTATAACCTAATCGATTGAGACCCAAAACTACCATGCCCAGTCCACTTTAGCCAAAAGCATAAAATCTACATAGACAATCATTCAATCATTTAACTTTCAATGTTTCATATATCTTTCCAAGTCATTTTTTTTCAACCAGTGTTGTTAATTTGTCAGTTAAAAGGCATATAAGCCGCAACAGCTCAGATGCTGGAATATTTGAATCATTAATTTTCAATTCCTGTATATACTCACTGACAAAAAATAAATAAAACACCTAGGTAGAAATGTAAATTCAGCATGCAGACAGTTAAAGATTACAGGTGTGGTCTGGTGGACAAGGGGGTATAAAAGTGCTTTCCCTGCTGCCCTATAAAAAGGCTCTTAGAGGCTACTGTTGGGTAATGTACCTCTTGGTGAGATATCAAGTGTGTCATAGAGGCATGTCTAGCAGTCAACAAAGACATTTAGCCCAGCTGACACTTTGGGAGGGGGCACATCCATCTTTGGAATGAGAGAAGCAGAATGGTTGTTTCAACAAATTGCCTGCCTTCTGACCTAGCTGCTAGGAAGTTTGAGAGCAGTGGTTACGAGGATTGTTTGATCTACGGACAAGCATGAGCAGCCAACACAGGTGGCACCTTCATTACACTTCTTTCTCTGTCTAGACCATTTTGATGAGCTTAGCAGAAGGGAATTTGGTGTTACAGCGCCCATTACGTGCCCTACCATTGACAGCAAGCCACCATTGCCTTTGGTTGCAGTGGTGTCGTAAACAAGAAACCTGGACTGCTATGGACTGGACCCATATTGTCTTTAGCAATGAAAGCTAAAGCTGTAAAAGCTGTGATCCTACTACATACAGTAGTGAGCACTTCAATTGGTCTTTTCTTGTGGAGTGACACACTGCTCTAACTGCTGGTGTGATGATCTAGGGAGCTGTTGCATACAACAGTTGGTCACCCCTAGTAGTCATATCCAGTAATATTTACAGGATATCCTGCAGCCACATGTGTGGCGTCTCGTGGTAGGGCTTCCAAATGGCATTTTTCAGCAGGATAATTCTCGCCCACCCACAGCAAAGGTTTTCCATGAATGTCTCTGCTAGTTTGCAACACTTGCCTGTCAGGTCACCAGATTTATCACCAATTGAGCATTTAGAGAACCAGCATCCTTAGTAACATCTGTGGGCAAATGTGACCCAGAATACAATAGGAACCTGTATGCCTCCATGCCCAACTGTATCTCATCTTCTATCCAGGCTAAAGGTGGTCCAACAGTGTACTAGAGCTTCCCTTCAATTCTACAGTTTTCCATAATGAACTGAATATTTCACTCTAATATTGTAGTCACTTACTGTCACGACCGCTATCCCAGCAGCAGTCGTGTCGCACCAGACGGAGGGGAAGGGGGACCCTTATCTACGGATGGGAAATAGAACGGCCACCCCTGACAAACCCTACGCTGGCATCTGTCTGCCCTGATACCCTAGACGGGGTGTGAACCCGTGCGGCGAGCAGGATGCCTAAACCCTGAGTGACCCTCAGAAGACTAGACTGGGGAAAGGCAGATGGGAGCACTAGTCACCATCACTCATGTCTAGGAGAACAACAGGGGAAGACAGTAACAAACAAACAATCTCCAGCAGAGATAGACTTATCCAGTCATGAGCAGAGAAGATGATCCCAACAACGACAGTCCACACCAGACACGAGCTCCACAGCAATACCGTCAAACGATCTCCTTCAAAGGTCAGAATAGCACTGGAAGTAAGGACTATATCTGGCAATGACTGCAAGTGAAACTGAAACTAATATAGTAGCTGGGAGTGGCAGACAGCACTCACCTGAGAAGAATGCCTACAAACTCCCAGTCAGGACAAAAAGGTTCACAAGGCAAAACCTGGATGACATACCCTGAACCATGAAGCAAACTCACAAGCTATCGCGAGTAGCAAGTCGCTGCGACCTTCTCTTCCCAGACCTATCTGGATCAGTCACAGTCGTGACAGTACCCCCTTTCTACGAGGGGCCACCGGACCCTCAAGACCAGGCCTCTCCGGGTGGGACCTATGAAAAGCCCGAATGAGTCTGTCCGCCTTTATCTCTGATGCTGGCACCCACATTCTCTCTTCGGAACCATAACCTTTCCAGTGCACCAGGTACTGAAGAGAGCGGCGAACATATCGTGAATCAACAATCTTTTCTACCTGAAACTCAAGACTGCCATCAACAACCACCGGTGGAGGCGGTAGTGGCAATGGTTCAGGAGGTTCTACATATCTCTTAAGCAGAGATCTGTGGAAGACATTATGGATCCTTAGAGTCTGAGGTAGCTCCAGACGAAAAGCCACCGGGTTAATGATCTTAATTACCCTATAAGGACCAATAAATCTCGGACCTAATTTCCATGAGGGAACCTTCAACTTGATATTTCTGGTAGACAACCACACCAAGTCATTCACCCCAAGGTCCGGACCTTCAGAGCGCTTCTTATCAGCCACACGCTTGTATCTGCCACCAATTCTCTTCAAACTTTCTTGCACACTCTGCCACACTGATGAAAGTGAAGACGCAAATCGTTCCTCCTCGGGAATCCCAGACGGCCCCCTCACTAAACGTACAAAACTGAGGATGGAAACCATACGCACCAAAAAATGGTGACTTATCGGTGGATTCTTGACGACGATTATTAATGGCAAACTCGGCTAACGGTAAATAAGATGACCATTCCTCCTGATTTTCGGAAACAAAGCATCTCAAATATGTCTCTAGGTTTTGATTGGTACGCTCAGTCTGACCGTTGGACTGTGGATGGAAAGATGAAGAAAACGACAGATGAACCCCTAAACGAGAACAAAAAGCTTTCCAAAATTTAGAAACAAATTGGGTACCACGATCCGAAACAATATCGGAAGGGACCCCGTGAAGCTTCACGATGTGGTCAATAAAAACCTGAGCCAGTGTGTTAGCATTAGGCAAAGCGGTCAGAGCAATAAAGTGCACCATTTTACTGAATCTGTCAACAACAACAAGAATAACAGTCTTCCCCGCTGATACTGGTAGATCAGTAATGAAATCCATTGATAGGTGCATCCAAGGCCTGTTGGGGATGGCCAGAGGTAAAAGACGCCCTGCCGGACGAGTATGATCCACCTTAGAACGAGCACAGGTAGGACATGCAGACACAAAATTCAACACCTCCTGGCGCCACTTAGGCCACCAGAACCGACGAGACACTAATTCAGAGGTTGCCTTACTACCTGGGTGTCCTGCCAGTGCGGAGTTATGGTGTTCCTTTAGTATCTCCAGGCGTAAATTTTCTGGCACAAACAGTTTATCCGAGGGGCAGGAGGCCGGGCGCCCCCTGAGCTTCCAACACCCTCCTCTAAACCTGAGTGTAATGCAGAGACCACCACCCCTTTTGCAAAATAGGCTCTGGAACATCATCATCACCCCTCCAGGAAAACTTCGAGACAATGCATCCGCCTTAGTATTTTTTGCCCCCGGGCGATAGGTTATTACAAAATTAAACCTAGTAAAAACAACGACCACCGAGCCTGTCTAGGGGTGAGACGTTTAGCAGACTCCAGATATACTAAGTTCTTGTGATCGGTAATCACTGTGACGGGATGAACCGCCCTCCAAAAAATGACGCCACTCCTCTAAGGCCAACTTAATAGCCAAAAGTTCCCTGTTGCCAATGTCATAGTTCCTTTCTGCAGTAGACAATTTCTTCGAAAAGAAAGCACACGGACGCCATTCACCAGGGACGGGCCCTGAGATAGTACCGCTCCCACCCCCACCTCAGATGCGCCAACCTCTACAATAAAAGGAAGCGAGACATCTGGCTGTACGAGAATAGGAGCCGAGGTGAATCTTTCCTTCAGAGATGTAAAGGCAGTTTTGGCTGCATGTGACCATTTGGAAAATCGGATCCCTTTCGGGTCATGTCCGCCAGTGGTTTGACCACCAAGGAATAGTTCTTTATAAACTTCCTATAAAAATTGGCAAACCCCAGGAAGCGTTGCAATGCCTTCAGGTTCTCAGGCAGATCCCAGTCCATAATTGCCCGGACTTTCTCTGGATCCATGCGAAACCTGAATCTGACAACACATACCCCAGAAATGGCAGTTCTTTTACGGCGAACACACATTTCTCTAATTTAGCAAACAATTTGTTGGCCCTTAATATCTGCAGCACTTGTCTCACATGGATCTTATGTGTATCCAGATCCGGAGAATAGACCAGGATGTCATCAAGATATATCACAACAAATCTCCCGATAAGGTGACTAAAAATATCGTTGACAAAATGTTGGAACACCGCAGGCGCATTAGTAAGACCAAATGGCATGACCAGATTTTCATAATGCCCTTCCGGAGTATTAAAGCCGTCTTCCACTCATCCCCTCTTTGATGCGAACCAGGTTATAGGCTCCTCTGAGATCCATTTTGGAGAACCATTTAGCACCAGCAACCTGATTAAAGAGGTCGGGAATGAGAGGAAGAGGATAGGGATCTCGGATAGTTATCCGGTTTAATTCCCGGAAATCCAGGCAAGGACGCAGGCCCCCATCTTTCTTTTTAACGAAAAAGAACCCTGCAGCCACGGGTGAAGAAGAGGGTCTGATGTGTCCCTTAGCCAAACTTTCCGAAATATAATCTTTCATAGCCTTCCTCTCCGGGCCAGAAAGATTGTATAACCGGGTTTTAGGTAGTTTTGCCCCAGGTAACAGATTAATTGGGCAATCATATGGACGATGAGGTGGTAACCCCTGACAACCCTTCTCAGAGAACACATCCATAAAATCTGACAGAAAGGAAGGTAGAGATGTTACAGAGAGTGTTGAGCACCTACTACTCAAGCAGTTGTCCTTACAATGTTCACTCCACTCCACAATCTCCCGGCCTGCCAATCCACCACGGGATTGTGAGTCACCAGCCAGGGAAGCCCCAAAACCATAGGAGCCGGAAGACCGTCCAGGACATAACAAGAGATATGCTCTTTATGGAGGTCCCCTACCTGCAGATGGATATTATGGACGATCTGAGTTAATTCTCTCTGAGTAAGAGGGGAGGAGTCGATGGCAAAAACAGGAATAGTTCTGCGCATCGGTTCCGGAGTAAAACCCAGAGCCTGAGCAAACCGTGAATCCACCAAATTGACCCCGCCCCACTGTCCAAAAAGACGGAACAGATCTCAGTCTTATTGCCCGCCACAACGGTAGCGGACAACAAAAACTGAGACATGCGTATGGAGGAAACGAATACGCCCAGACTGTTATCCTCCGCACAGTCTGGGGACTCTAGTTTTCCGGCGGCTCCTTAGTTTGTGATCTCTTGGGTTCTGAGGGACATACCTTTACAAAATGACCCCTCCCCACAACGAAAAACAAACCTCTGACCTATGGCGGACCTTAGGAGGATTCACCCGTCTAGTGGCGCCCTATTTGCATTGGTTCGACTGGATCACAACAAACCGATCCCTGCCCTATAGAGGCCTCTGTAGAATTTAATAGTCTCTCCCTGAGTCGTCTGTCGATTCTTATGGACAGAGACATAGCAGCCTCAAGAGACCCAGGGACCTCGTATACAGCCAGCGCGTCTTTTAATTTTTCAGACAACCCCTGGCAGAACTGACTCCTAAGGGCCGAGTCATTCCATAATGTATCCGTAGCCCACCTACGGAATTCAGAACAATATAGTTCAGCTGACCGGTTCTCCTGCCGAAGTCTACGTAGCTTAGACTCAGCCAGTGAGACCCTGTCCGGGTCATCATACACGAGACCCAAGGCTTCAAAAACTCCTCCACTGATCGTAAGGCCGGAGAGTCAGATGGTAAAGAGAAAGCCCAAGCTCTGCGGATCTCCTTGCAGGAGAGAAATTACAATGCCCACCCGTTGTTCCTCACCGCCGGAGGATCTAGGGCGTAACCTGAAGAACAATTTACAAGCTTCTCTGAAGGTTACAAATTGGTCTCTCCCTCCTGAGAACCTATCAGGAAAAGCCACTTTTGGCTCAGGAGTACCTTGGTCTCCCGTAGCAACGGTGGAACCCAAGGATTGCTGCTGCTGCAGTACTGTTGCTTTTAATCCTGCCACTTCAAGGGATAACCCCTGTAATTGTTTCGCCAAACCGTAACCGGATCCATAGTGGAACAGAAGAATACAAAGCAAAACAGCAGGCAAAAAAAAAAAAAGGAAATGTCACTTTTTTTATTTTTAAAAGGCCAGATATACTGTCACGACCGCTATCCCAGCAGCAGTCGTGTCGCACCAGACGGAGGGGAAGGGGGACCCTTATCTACGGATGGGAAATAGAACGGCCACCCCTGACAAACCCTACGCTGGCATCTGTCTGCCCTGATACCCTAGACGGGGTGTGAACCCGTGCGGCGAGCAGGATGCCTAAACCCTGAGTGACCCTCAGAAGACTAGACTGGGGAAAGGCAGATGGGAGCACTAGTCACCATCACTCATGTCTAGGAGAACAACAGGGGAAGACAGTAACAAACAAACAAACAATCTCCAGCAGAGATAGACTTATCCAGTCATGAGCAGAGAAGATGATCCCAACAACGACAGTCCACGCCAGACACGAGCTCCACAGCAATACCGTCAAACGATCTCCTTCAAAGGTCAGAATAGCACTGGAAGTAAGGACTATATCTGGCAATGACTGCAAGTGAAACTGAAACTAATATAGTAGCTGGGAGTGGCAGACAGCACTCACCTGAGAAGAATGCCTACAAACTCCCAGTCAGGACAAAAAGGTTCACAAGGCAAAACCTGGATGACATACCCTGAACCATGAAGCAAACTCACAAGCTATCGCGAGTAGCAAGTCGCTGCGACCTTCTCTTCCCAGACCTATCTGGATCAGTCACAGTCGTGACACTTACACATATAATCATTTGTATTCACAGATATAAAGTTTCATTCAATTCTAACATCTCCTTCTTGGTGTGATATTTTGTTTGTCAATGAGTGTACTGTAATGTGTAACTAAATTTCAAAGCCTATCTTGAAGCAAGATCATAACCTCAAGATCAAGAATTATGGGAGCTTCATATATTATGCTTTCATAACTGAGCATTCAAAAACAAGCCTGAACTCACCATGCACAATGACAAGCATTTTTAGGAACTATATAAACCCATGGGCATTGCAGTAGGGCAGGCATGCTCAACCTGCGGCCCTCCAGCTGTTGCAAAACTACAACTCCTAGCATGCTCGGACAGCTTATAGCTATCGTCCTACAGCAGGGCATGGTGGGAGTTGTAGTTTTACAACAGCTGGAGGGCCGCAGGTTGAGCATCCCTGCAGTAGGGGAAAATCAGTCTCTGGGAACTCACCTTTGTAATTAAGATCTTGCATGTCTAATGGATGAATCTGAGTCTGAGTAATCAAGATCTTGCATGTCTAATGGATGAATCTGAGTCTGCCAAGGAAATTCTTCCTCCTCAAGGACATAGTACCAACTACAGGGTGAAATAGCCCCTAGATCTGTATTGCAATATATTTAGGTATAGTATGTTTCTTAATGTACATGTTTCTTATGAAAAGTTGTGGACTCTTTCAGGGTGGTCCAAAGACTGTCTTCAGGAATGGGGTCCATACATGAGCTTGGCCATACCAAGTATGCTAATGGTGTGTAGTGAGTGGTGGAGCATGGAAATTGGAGGGTTTTTGGCAGGTAAGTTCCTGTTTAATTCTATTTTTGTAATAATGCATTATTATTTAGAATATTATGGGTTAACCTCTGAAGCAATGTAGTCCTCTAGAGCTTACATTTTTGAGATACTTAACACATGCTGTTAGCAAGTTGCAAATGCTCATACTATACAGAAGAAATAAAATAAAAATTTAGAGCAGACCATTGAAGGGAATTTGAATTACTAATGGTCATGAACTTCTTTCAGGAGGCTCATCTTGCCACTGTACTATGGGAGGTAAAACCTTCCAAAACTAAAATGAAAAACATAATAGTAAAATTCAAATCCGGATTTGACATTTCTTTTTCAACCCTTTTGTGCAAAATTCATGCCAAAATGTAAAATAAAAGAAATACCTGTATTTGCATTTTAATTTTCTATTCCAAGCATGGATAATATGTGAAAAATAAATTAAAAAAGCCTTGTCTGTAAATTTTAAATTGTTATTTAATTTTCACCCCCATAGTGGTATTTTCCTGTCAAAAATTAAATAGAAAATGAAAAATGCTTAAATGAGGGGCAAAATGACAGTTTGAGATCTAATTTCCATATCTTCTGCAAGCATTTTGTCTGCAAAAATAAAAATGAAAAGCTTCAACTGCTGGCTATTTTATTTTGCTTTTTTTTTTTTTTCGTAGATTTCATTTTCAAGTTGTCCAATATTCAAATACATGCAAATGAGCAGTAAGGGGTGAACTTATAAACAGATATTAATGACCTCTGCATTCAACAGAAAGAGTCTGTAAGAGTCTGTTATTGCAATAAAGGGCACTCTGCTTCTCCAAAAAAAATTTCAATAGGCCACACACAACTGCATATGAGGAAGGGTTTGCAATTCCAATAGAGGACGCTCTGCTTCTGCACAGCAATTTTTTTTTTTTATCAAATCTTTATTTGTCATTTTTAACAAAATAAGTAGACAAAGGGCAAATGCCCTAAACAGTAACAGGAAGAGAGTTACAATAATGATAAGAGTCATGACATATGTTGAACAACAACATACCATATGAGGAGCAAAGGACTAATGCACATGAGATTACACAGAAGTCAGACAGGAGGGGGAATAAGGGTGAGCAGTCATGACCCAATAAGACAGCAGAGTAGCCATTTAAGGCCTAGTACTATACAGGAACTTCCTAGACAAGGCAATGAGAGGCTGCGGGCCTAGACGCCAGCCATATAATAAGTCATCTGTGCCTCACGTATGTAGGAGTACTAAAACACACAAGAGCTAGAGACAAGTGATAAGAGAGCTATGCGAGGGCTAAGGGCCTGTAGGAACTTCTGAAATAGGTTGAGAACATTACATAGGCGACCCGGTAGAACAGTAAGAAGCATACCAATCACGCCAGGGGCCCCAATGTAGTAAATATTTATCATGGTTTAATGCTTCCCAGCTGGAGAGTTCCTCAAAGCGGCTTATTTCAAGAACTTTATGTATCCACTCCTCTATAGTAGGAGCGACCACAGAAAGCCAGTGGAGTGGCACTAACATTTTAGCGGCAGCCAACAGTTGGTAAGTAAGGGCATGTCTGCTTAGAGGGCTTCCACCCTGAGATAAATTCAGGAGAACTGATAGGGGAGACAGTGGGAGAGAGGATGGGCAAATCTGACCGAGGGCGTCGGATATTTTATACAGCGCCAGCATAAAGGCGAATGGGCCGGGTCCATTTTATGAATCAAGTCAAGAGTACGGTACCACCTGCTGACAATTTTAAAGGAATTCTCTTGAACACGGACACACTTAGAAAAACCCAGCGAATGTTCGAGAATCTGGGCAGATTCTGCGTCTGAGAAGGAGATTGATAAATCTTTCTCCCATTGCTGGATATGTGAAAGTCTGGAGTCGCTCCCTAAAAGCAACCATTTGATGTACAATAAAGAAATGGCCTTCCTGGGTAGTGTAGGAGATTCCAATAGGATGTCAAACCAAGAAGGGACATACTGTGTATTCGAAATCCATAAGTAGCTACTGCATAACTTATGAAAATGGGAGTAATGGATGTGCGTCCACGCAGCTACATTATGTGACTTCTGGAGGTCCAACAGCGATGGGATACTTTTCCCCCTCAAGACATCGCCAACTGGAGTTGCACCGAAGGCCGACCACAAGCCTAGTATGTCCTCATATAGAGGGTCTAAATAGAATGGCTATTTGGCATCCCAATTTGCGGACGTGGGGGTTAAGGAGCTCCACTTAAAGTCTAGTTTGTATAGCCCTATAGTACCGTTTAATGTCCGGCAACCCTAAACCTCCCTTCGATTTAGGCCTGGTAAGCATAGAGTACGCCAGCCTCGGTCGTTTCCCATTCCAGACAAATTTAGAAGAACCTGTACGGACTGAGGTGAAGTAGGAGTCCGGCAAGAAGATAGGCAATGTCTGCAGGAGGTACAGAATCTTAGGCAGGATATATGTTTTTAATATGTTTATTCTACATATCCAAGACACATAGGGAATAGCCATGTCTTTCAGTTGCCTTTTAATAGCCTCAAGAAGTGGTAGATAATTGAGCTGAAAAGCGTCTACGGGGTTCTTGGATATGTTGACTCCCAAATAAAGTATATGAGAAGGCGCCCATTGAAAAGGGTATGATTTAGCAAAAAGCGAGATTGTAATTGGGGAAGCTACTACTCCCAGTGCTGTACATTTAGCTAAATTAATTTTGAAGTTAGATAAGCTCCCAAATCTATCGAACAGCTCCAGTATGGCCGGAAAAGCAGTGAGAGGGTCAGACAGAAAGAGCAACATGTCGTCAGCAAATGCAGCGACGGAGTGAGTATCAGAGCCTATCGTCAGGCCTCTTATGCTGTCATTCTGTCTAATAGCCTGTAACAGCGTCTCCAAGCAAAGGATAAAAAGGGTGGGTGAAAGAGGACACCCCTGTCTTGTCCCATTAGAGATGGAGAAAGAAGGGTATAGTACCCCATTTATCCTATTCCTAGCGTGGGGGGAGGAGTACAGGGACAACACTGTCGCGACAAAGCCCGTAGGGAAACCAAGCTTATCTGCACAGCAATTTCAATGTGTTACACACAGCTGCACATGAGAACATGATTGGCAAGTTCTTTCCCATGTTGGATTTTCAGACTATAGGTACACTGTGTAGTGAATAAGACTATTATTTAGCTTTATACTTTATAGTGAGCCTGCATAACTCAGTTGGTAACTCAGACTTTGATCTAAGAGTCAAGTGTTTGAACCCCTGGTTGGGCTATTTATTTATTTTTTCACAGAGAAACGATAAAAACAAAGATAAAAACATCCTGCACTATATGATAAATAAGTGTGGATGTCGATGGCTACATTTATGAAAAAATCACAGAAAACAGATAATAATCCACTATCACAATAGATGCACTCTGATATGATAAAATCCGAGACTCTCAGCCAATATATTTTGATCAAAACACATCTGTGGCCGACTAACCGCGCAAAGGTGGTCGCGGTGGTCGCAGTCTCAGTTGCTAGATGCACATAGAGGTGACTAGGAGCAGCACACTATATGTGCAGGATCTGCTCTCCTGAACATAGATGCCCAACAGCATAGATAGGTTTAGAGTAGGACCTGCCTAACTGAAACCACCTTGGCGCGGGTAGGCGGGCACAGTACAAGGCAGGGCTGCCTGCTCTCCCTCTTTTGTTTTTAATGGTGATAGAGCCCTTTGCTGAACGGGTGAGAAATTGACCGGATAGGTAAGGTAACTTGTTTGGTGGTATTCAACATAAATTTGGGCTTTTTGTGTACAACAGTATTTTGAACTTCTCAGACCTTTTAATGGCAGCAAACAGGGGAATACTTTTGTTTTGGGAAGTTTTCTATTGTAAAATAAACACAGATAAGTCTCAAGTAGAGATGAGCGAACTTTAAAAAAAAGTCCGACGTTCGGCGTTCGGGTTGCGGTAAGTCGCGCATCCCGTTATGGATTCCACTATAGCGGCATATGGAATCCATAAGGGGCGGCTGCCACCAACCCGAACTGTTGAACAGCCGAAGGACCTGGGGTGACGTCACTGTCATGTGATCAGTGCAGGGCGTGGCTCAGCACTGGATTTGATCCCGTGCTGAGCCACGCCCCCTGCACTGATCACATGACGGTGACGTCACCCCAGGTCCTTCGGCTGTTCAACATAACGGGATGCGCGACTTACCGCAACCCGAACGCCGGACTTTTTTTTAAAGTTCGCTCATCTCTAGTCTCAAGTACTAGAAATTCGCAAAACCTATTCCCTTTTAAAAGCCATCCAAATTGACCTCATCCTCAATTCTATACCTCGGTATTAATTTATGCTTTTCCTTTTCTAGTCTACCTAAAGCTAATTTCGATTCCTTATATACTTCTTTACAAATGGATCTTGGGATACTTGCCAAACAACAACAATTCTGATTAGATTTTTAAGATTGTTTTAATATTTTAGGAAACTGGTTATTTTTTCTTTATTTTTCTTCTGACAGATCAGTGATGTGAACCCTCCCTTAGATGCAACTTTGGCCCCTTCCACAATGAAGTAGTTTCTCTTCTCTCCCTTAGATGTTTTGGGGATAATAATTCCTTCTTTTCCAATCAAGTATTGGATTGGAAAAGGGGTTATACTTCTCTTTGATTTGGTTAGTGGTTCTGTCTTTCAGTCCTTCAAGATATGTTTGCTTTACCACCGGATCAACTTTTGGATTACATGAAACTGCAACATTAAATCCCCTACTTTAGAGGTCTTGTTAACCCTTCCTATTTTTAACAGAATTTTAAATCAAAAGCGGGATGTCCTCTACTAGAGAAGTATGCAATTCTTTCACAGGATATCTAAGTGCAGAAGAGATCTCATGTGCTTAATAGGGAAAAAGATCTGAACTCTGTTTTTAAGCCTAAAGATTGGCACAGTACTTTCAAATGAACAGCAAGAGATACGCTGAGTTCCAATCTTTTGTAAATCTATCAGAAGTTAACTGTTACACCCCCTTTAAATTAGCTCACATTTTTCCTGGAGCAAGTGCCCTTTGTTGGGACTGTAATACACATACGAGTACTCTTCTCCATGTTTTTTGATAGTGTTCAACATTTTGGGGAGAATTGTTTTCCCTACTCAGCTCTATTTTTCATCTCCCGATACTTACAGTATGTCTCCAGCATAGCACTTTATTCTTTAGGAATTGAAGGGATTTCTTACAGATTTTGTAAATTGACCTGTAATATTTTATTGGGTGCTAAGCTCCTCATAGCTATGAGCTGGAAGTCTCCCCTAGTCCCGCCCATAAATGATTTGGTGGAACAATGTCCTCCCACTGTATTTATGAGACTACATGATCTTAGGCGAAATGCGCTCCGTACCGTTACTGCACGCAGGAATTGTTAGCTACAAATAAACTCGATCTCAGAACTTACTAGTAATTAAAGTGATAATTACCACAAGTGATCTATGCTTCTACTGGAATGGCAGAGTTTCTCTCCAGGAGACCGTCATTTCTTTGTTCAGATTGCTTAATTTCTGTTACTTTAGTCCTTTCCAGACCCTTGGTTTGTTTAGAGGGTCTTATTTCCTGGTACTTTATATATGTGATGGTCTTTTAATTAGGCTATTGATTATGTACTATTCTACTGTATGCCATCTCGTTTATTTGTTATTGCTTCTTATAAAAAATTATTTTTAAATTGATCAGTGGGGGACATTTATTAATAGTGGCCTAATTTGCGCCAAATAAATTCTCATTGTACCTACAGTATATTTATAGTATACTGTCGGTGAGTACACAGTGTTGTGAATAAGATTATTATTTGGTCTTGTGGTTCACAGTGAACTTGAATGGTTCATTTGGTAGCGCATCCGACCTTGATCTGAGGGCCAAGGGTTTCAGCCTCTAGTCAGGTGGTTTTTTCATTTTGATTTTTTCTTGACAAAATGTCTGCATCTTTATTAAAAGTTTTAAATTGATAAGTGGAGGACATTTATTAATAATAGCCTAATTTGTCCTCCTGACCCTGCCCGCTCATTCCCTCCATCCCAGAATAGGTTGGAGCTCCAGCTCCTCCTCTTTCGCTCAATGGCCAGTAGTTGTATGCAGGAGCTAATATAGCCGCGGCTCCTGTAAATGAAATTGTTGTTCAGAAGCACAGCACTCTCTATTGAAATTACAGACTCCCTCTCTGTTCAATCCAGAGGTCATCACCATATTTTTACATGTTGATCCATGCCAACTACTGCTCATTTGCATGTATTTTAATATTGGACAAATAGAAAATTAGAATGAACTATAGAAAAAAATAAAAATGATAAATAGTAAACAAAATAGCCAGTAGTTGGCACTTTTGATTTTTACTTTAATTTTGGCAGACAAAATGCCCAACAGGAGATGAAAATAAAATCTCAAACCATCATTTTACCTTTCATTTAAGCATTTTTTTCACTTTATTTTTAAGTTTAACATGAAAATACTTTTATGGGGGATTAAAATAAAATGACAACATTGAAAATTAAAAGACAAAATATTTTTTTAGTTTTCAGTGTATTTTTGTCACATATTAGCCATGCTTGGAGTTGAAAATGAAAATGCAATTGGAGATTTTATTTTATTTTTTTAACTTTGGCATGAATTTATGACATGCACATATTGATTGAAAATGATATGTCAAATTGGGAGGTTTTACCTCCCATATCACAAACTACTGGCAAACTATTCTTTTCATTTGGCTATTAGTGTTGATCACGAATTTTCGAATTGCGAATTTTAATCGCGAATATCAGCACTTCCAGAATTCGCGAATATTTAGAATATCGCAAAATATATTCGCTTTATGCAAATTTTTTATATGAAAATTTTCGCATGCAAGAAAATAATGTCATTATTTTCTTGTTTGCGAAAATTCGCATAAATTAGCATAAAAATTCACATAAGCTGGTATGTAAAAGGTATCTTTTAAATGCCCGTTTATGCGAATTTTTATGCTAGTTTATGTGAATTTTTATGCAAATTTTCGCAAACAAGAAAATATTTTCTGGAGATTACGAATTTGCGAATTTTCGAATATATGGCGAATATTTGCCCAAATATTTGCGAAATATCACGAATTCGAATATTGCCCCTGCCGCTCATCAATATTATATAGAATGTTTCTTTTAATGCCAAACCAACATGTTAGCATACATATTTCATTTTAGGACTTATCAGTGTGGTAGAACTTGGAGGTCAAGCTACAATGATGGAGCTGGTCACAATGGCAATTATAGTAAGTTATGTATTATTATCTCATATTCATCACTCAATGATTGTCATTCATAATTAGAGTTGAGCGAACCTGAACTGTAAAGTTAGGGTTCGTACCGAACTTTACGATTTTTCACACCCTGACCCGAACATTTCTGTAAAAGTTCGGGTTCCTAGTTCGGCGATTTCTTCCCGCTTTTTGAAAGGCTGCAGGGCAGCCAATCAGCAAGCGTTTCGCTACTTTGCCCTAAGAAGCCATCACAGCCATGCCTACTAATAGCATGGCTGTGATTGGCTAAGTGCAGCATGTGACCCAGCCTCTATATAAGCTGGAGTCACGTAGTGCCGCAAGTCACTCTGCTGATCTTAGTGTAGGGACAGGCTGCTGCTGGTGCTCTCAGGGAGAGATTAGGAAAGAAATCTGTTGAACTTGGTGGTGTGAAATCTTCAAGCTACAGCAATTATTGAGGGAGGGTGCTACTGCTATCCTACATTTTTGTACCCAGCCCTGAGCCCAGTGATACTGCAAAATATATATTTTTTAATCCATCTGTTACTGAGGTGGGGGTTGGCGGCCATTTTAGCAACTGCAGTGTCCTTGGAACTGCATGTGACCTGCATGTGTGCCAGCCTGCCAGGGACATCAGTCTAATCCTTTTTTGGTAGCTCAGTAACGGAAAAATTCTTTTTTTCTGGATGGCAGGTCAAGTACCCTACATAACCTATTTTATAATCTAAGGGAACACACAAATACGTATTTTAAATTTCAGCAGTGAAATACTGCATTGGTGTATTTTAGGGAAATAAACCGGTATTGTTAGATCACAGAGCAGTTTTGCATACACCGCACAAATACCTATTTTAAATTTCAGCAGTGAATTTATCATGAGATTAACCATTTTTAGACCTTGTGATTTTATGTTTTTGGGTTTTCACTTTTTACTCCCTGCCCCTGGAGTCATAATTACAAGATGTATTTTTTAATGACATCATTGAATACTGCATGCATGCAGTGGAAAGCTAAAAAAAAATTCCAAAAGGGATGGGTTTGGGAAAAAATGCAATTCCATAGTTTTATGACTTTGGTTTATATGGCGTTCCCCATGCAATGAAACTGACCTGGTAACTTCATTCTCCGGGTGAGTAGGATTACAGAAATTAACAGTTTTTTTAGTACATAATTACTGATTAAGACTACTTTCACACCAGCGTTTTTGCTGGATCCAACATGAATCAGCAAAAACACTTCATAATAATAGAACCGTCTGCATCCGTTCTGAACGGATCCGGTTGTATTATCTCTAAAATAGCTAAGACGGATCAGTCTCTAAAACCATTGGAAGTCAATGGGGGACGGATCTGTTTTCTTTTGTATCAGAGAAAACAGTTCCGTCTCCATTGACTTACATTGTGAGTCATGATGGACCCGTCTTGCTCCGCACCACATCATGGACAGAAAAACGCTTTATTCTGCGTTATTCTGTCCATGAAGGGGACAGAACGGAATTCATTCTGGTGCATTCCGCTTAGTTCAGTTCAGTTTTGTCCACATTGACGATGAACGGGGACAGAACTGAAGCGTTTACACCGCTATTGAGATCCTATGATGGATGTCAATTGCGGAAAAGAAAAGCGCAGATGTGAAAGTAGCCTTGTTTTTAAGTTTTTTAATATATGGGGGGGGGTAGATTTTTTTTTTTTTTTTAACATTGAGTTTTTTTTGACTGTTTCAACAAGTTTACAGTCATAAGAGAAATGACACAATACCCGCTACAATTGCGGGATATGATCTATATATATATATAAAAAGGACGTATATATGTATGTATGTATGTATGTATGTTCCGCGGTCACTCAAAAACGCAACCATCGATTTCAACGAAACTTGGCATACACATCCCTTGCTACCGAGAAATAAATCTTGTGGGGGTCTCAGCTCTCTAGGACGCACCATTCCTGAGATATTCCCAAAAAATTACCTCCATTAGCCAATACAGGCCTGCAAGTCTTTCTCATCATATCCCAACTGCCATACACACGGTCACATGTCCCTTATCAGCCAATAGAAGCTTGCGGGTCCTTAGTCTCCACATACACACAGCTTTACTCCAGGTTCCCATAACAACCCAGCCATTTTTTTCACTGCTGTAGGTCAGCTTGAGGCTAGGGCTGCACGACAAATAGGGCACAACTACGCTGCTACATGCATCCATCTTGGATGGATTTTTTGTAACTGTCGTGACGCAGTCGCAGCATGTCGCAGTGCGACACCAAAGCCTGTCAATATAAAAATAGTTCCGCAACATTGGTACGACAAAATGTCGCGCGACACATGTCGTCATGTAGCCCTAGCATTAAAGGGGCAGGACGCTGTGAAAGTCACTGTTAAGGGGCAGGGGCCACTATTAAAGGAGCAGGGAGCTGTGGAGCACACTGTTATGTTGGCAGGGGCCACAATTAAAGTTACAGCTGCTGTGGAGGTCACTGTTAATGGGGCAGGGGCCACTATTAAAGGGGCAGGCCATTGTGGAGGTCACTGTTAAAGGGCAGGCACTGTGGAGTTCACTGTAAACGGGGCAGGGGCCACTATTGAAGGGGCAGCTGCTGTGGAGGTCACTGTTAAAGGGGTGGGCATTGTGGAGTTTACTGTTAAATGGGCGGGAACTGCAGAGGTCACTGTTAAGGGGCGGACACTGTGGAGGTCACTGTTAAAGTGGCATTCACTGTGGAGGTCACTGTTAAAGGGGCGATCACTGTGGAGGTCACTGTTAAAGGGGCGATCACTGTGGAGGTCACTGTTAAGGGGCAGGGACTATGGAGGTCACTGTTAAGGGGCGGGCACTGTGGAGGTCACTGTTAAAAGAGCAGGCACTCCTGTTAAAGAGGCGGGCACTTTGAAGGTCACTGTTAAAGGGGCGGGTACTGTGGAGGTCACTGTTAAGGGGCGGGCACTCTGCAGGTCACTGTTAAGGGGCGGGAACTGTGCAGGTCACTGTTAACCACCTCCTGACCGCCTAACGCAGGGATGCGCCCTGCGGGCGGCTGGGATGTTCCTCCTGGACGCATCGGCGCGTCATCTCGCGAGACGCAGATTCAGAAGAAGTTGGTCATCAGCCTGCCAGCCAATGATCAGCACTGGCAGGCTGATGACTTTAGAAAAATTGAATCACAAGCCATCTAACACATTATATTTATAAATATAATGTGTTAAATGGCTTCTGTGCTCTCTGCTGGGTCCTTTTCGTCGGTTGGTCCCAGCAGAGAGCACACGTGACTGTAAGTACACCAAGCACCTACACAATTAGCCCCTGATCACCCCTGTCAATCACTAGTGAAAGGGAAAAAAGTGATCAGTGTAAACTGTCACTTTTTTTTTTCACCAGTATTGACTTTTAGGTTCCCTCTTTGGTAAGTAGTTAGCTTCCGTTAGCGCCCAGCCCACAGCACCGCAATCACTGATTTTCTGATTAGCGTAGCGCTAATCAGCATTGGTACTTTATAGTATCTGTAAGTGATCAGAACTGATCACAGTCAGATCTATAATAGTATTAGTGTCACCTTAGTCACCCTCCACCCAAAACGTAGTGTTTGCCCGATCAGGCCTGATCGGTCGCCCACACGTGCGTTCACCCACGCCCGCCCTGCCGCAGTGACAAAAATTTTTTATTTGTTTTATCACTGCACACTACGCAAGTGCTGCGGCGATAAAAAAAATCAGTTTTGATATTTTTTATCAATCGCAGCGGCTTCCTGTACTTCGCTAGCCATTTGTAAGACAGGCTTGCTTTTTTTCTTGGGAATACCCCCTAAATTTAGTTGTCCGAATGGCGAGTAAGGGGTATTCGCCTGAAGAGGCCTACAGGATTCTGACCTAGTCGGATGAGGAATGGGAACCCTCATCTGACGAATCCAGTGGGTCAGAATACGAACCTGTAGAAAGCAGTGGCAGTCTGACCCAAAGTTCGGACAATGAGGTTGAGGTCCCTGATACCACCAAGCGTACCTGGCCCCGTGTTGCTAGACCACAGGTTGCGCAGGATCTGCTTCAAGGGCAGCAGAGTGGGGCTGGCGCTGTCGGATTACGTGGTGAGGCATACACCAGCAGCGCAGCCCATCCTGGACCTAGTACCAGCACTGCTGTAGAACATGGTGAAGTGGCGAGCACCAGAAGGGCAGTTGAAGCTGGTACGGTGGCACGTGCAGTAGTTCCCCCATCGCAGCCACCACACAGACAGGCCCGTGGAGCCCTTAGAGTCCCTGAGGTGCTGGAAAACCCTGATTGGCAGCCCCCATCTTCAGCAGCACCAGTAGTTCCACCTTTCACCGCCCAGTCAGGAGTTTGGGTTGAGACAGATCGGATCGGCACTGGGGTTTTTTGAGCTGTTCTTCACTGCGGAGCTCTTTGACCTAGTCGTGGCAGAAACAAACTGGTATGCCACTCAATTTATAACCGCCAACCCGGGAAGCTTTTATGCCCAGTCTTTCCAGTGGAAACCCGTCCAAGTTTCCGAATTTAAGACTTTTCTGGGCCTTCTCCTCAACATGGGCCTAACAAAAAAGCATGAATTGCGGTCATATTGGTCCATGAACCCAATTCATCACATGCCCATGTACTCTGCTGCCATGTCCAGGACACGATTTGAGACCATCCTGCGTTTCCTGCACTTTAGTGACAACAGCACCTCTCGTCCCACAGGCCACCCAGCTTTTGACCGGCTCCACAAAATTCGGCCCCTCATAGACCACTTTAACACCAAATTTAAAAGTCTGCATAGACGAGTCCCTAATACATTTTACCGGGCGCCTTGGCTTCAAACAATACATCCCAAGCAAGCGCGCCCGGTATGGGGTCAAATTGTATAAGCTCTGTGAAAGGGCCACAGGCTATACGCACAAATTTCGTGTCTATGAGGGTAAAGATCAGACCCTGGAGCCGGTCGGTTGCCCTGACTACCTGGTGAACAGTGAGAAGACAGTCTGGGACTTGGTGTCACCCTTATTTGGCAAGAGGTACCATCTTTATGTGGACAATTTCTACACAAGTGTGTCCCTCTTCAGGCATTTGTTCCTAGAACAGATTGGCTGCTGTGGCACCGCGCGACCTAGTCGCCGGGCTTCCCCAAACGGCTCATTACCAGCCGACTTGCAAGGGGGGAGAGGGCTGCCTTGTGTAACGAAGAACTGCTCGCGGTAAAATGGAGAGACAAGTGTGACGTTTACATGCTCTCCTCCATTCACGCAGACACGACAATCCAAATTGAACGGGCAACCAGTGTCATTGAAAAGCCCCTCTCGGTCCACAACTATAATTTGCTCATGGGAAGGGTGGACTTCATTGACCAGATGTTGGCTCCTTATCTACTTTCCAGCAGGACCAGATGCTGGTATAAGAAGGTGTCTGTATACATAATTCAATTGGCTATGTATAATAGTTTTGTTCTCTACAGTAAGGCTGGGAGAACAGGATCCTTCCTCAAATTTCAGGAAGAGATCATCGAGAACCTCCTGTATCCAGGAGGTTCCGTGGCCCCAACCACCAGTGTAGTGAGCCGTCTACACGAGCGACACTTCCCCAGTGTCGTTGCTGGTACCTCAACCCAACCGTCACCCCGAAAAAAATGTCGTGTCTGTAGGAGGAGTGGAATAAGGCGTGACACCCGCTATTTCTGTCCTGACTGCCCTGACCACCCTGCCCTATGCTTAGGGGATTGTTTCCGGAAGTACCACACTCAGGTACACTTAGGGACGTAGGGACCGCAGGACACAGGCAGAGTTAACACAAGGGTCTCTCAGGATACTAGGTTTTGAGAGACCCTAACACACAGGGTGCTAGTGTGCTACTGCAGATATGTGAAACCTCTCCTTTCACTTGGGATAAAGTGCATAATGTACTTTGCACCATCTCTGTGCGATTTACACTTTACACATTGTCCTATGGTGCTGCTAGGTAAGTAAAGAGTGAAAAGTAAAAAACAAAAAAAAAATTAAACAGGTAGCAAGAAAAAGAAATCTTGAGTTAGTTTAGGTTTTAAAAGTTTTATGATGTTCAGGTTTTATAAAGTTTGTAACGTTCAAATTTATGAGCCTGCTGCTTGTTTTTTCTTGTTTTTATTTTTTTTTACTAATCACCCTTTACTTTCCAGCTGGACCAACCGATGAAAACGCTGCAGCACTGATGTGCATTCTGAGAGAAGCATTGCGCTGCTGTCAGTTTACATGTGAAGTCGGTGTATGCGGCACTGCATGACGAGATTTCTTCTCCGCAGTACAGGTACGTTTGCCTAGGCATATGAGCTGAGGAGAGGTGTTGGAATTCATATGCTTTGGCAAACACTTTGTATCAAAAATCTGGCAAAGATGTCTTCCTCCACAACAATCGATTGATCGATGTGAATGGAGAAATCACGTTTGCCAGGACATAGGAGCTGAAGTGGGTATGGATGTTTGGGCGGAGCCCCTATGTCCTGACAATCGCCAGGCCCCTCTTTTTTTTTTTCTTGCATATTTTTTGGCAGAGATTTTTTCATCCACATTGATCGATGCGAATAAGGAAATCTGTGCCGTTCATTTTTTCATTCAGTCCAGAGGCTGAACGAAAAAAAAAAATCTCATTACCCATATGCTTAATATAAGGAGAATAGCAGAAACTCCTAATGCTGGCCATACATGTAATGATTGCAGAGACCCTCAAATGCCAGGGCAGTACAAACATCTCACATGTGACCCCCATTTTGGAAAGAAGACACCCCAAGCTATTCGCTGAGAGGCATATTGAGTCCATGAAAGATTGAACTTTTTGTCACAAGTTAGCGGAAAAAGAGACTTTGTGAGAAAAAAAAAGTCAATATCCGCTAACTAAAAAAAATCTTCTATGAACTCGCCATGCCCCTCATGGAATACCTTGGGGTCTCCTCTTTCCAAAATGGGGTCACTTGTGGGGTATTTATACTGCTCTGGTATTTTAGGGGCCCTAACGTCTGGAATCCAAATGCCTAAAAATGCCCTCCTAAAAAAGTACTCATTGGAATTAGGACCCCTTTGCGCATCTTGGCTGCAAAAAAGTGTCACTCATGTGGTATCACCGTACTCAGAAGAAGTAGGGCAATGTGTTTCGGGGTGTATTTTTACATATACCCATGCTAGATGAGAGAAATATCTCTGTAAATTGACAACTTTGTATAAAAAAATGGAAAAAGTTGTCATTTACAGAGATATTTTTCACACACAGTATGGGTATATGTAAAAATACACCCCAAAACACATTGCCCAACTTCTCCTGAGTACGGCGATACCACATGAGTGACACTTTTTTGCAGCCAAGATGCGCAAAGGGGCCCTAATTCCAATGAGTACCTTTAGGATTTCACAGGGCATTTTTATGCATTTGGATTCCAGACTTCTTCTCACGCTTTATAGACCCCTAAAATGTCAGGGCAGTATAAATACCCCACAAGTGACCCCATTTTTGAAAGTAGACACCCCAAGGTATTCACTGAGGGGCACAGTGAGTTCATGGAAGTTTTTATTTTTTGTCACAAGTTAGCGGAAAATTTAATTTTTAGATTTTTTTTTTCCATTTCCGCTAACTTGTGACAAAAAATAAAAACTTCCATGAACTCACTGTGCCCATCAGCGAATACCTTAGGGTGTCTACTTACCGAAATGGGGTCATTTGTGGGGTATTTCTACTGTCTGGGCATTGTAGTACCTCAGGAAACATGACAGGTGCTCAGAAAGTCAAAATGTGGAAATTCACATTTTTGCACCATAGTTTGCAAACACTATAACTTTTACCCAAACCAATAAATATATACTTATTGGATTTTTTTTTATCAAAGACATGTATAACAATAAATTTAGAGAAAATTTATATAGAAATGTAGTTTTAAAAAAAAAAAAATGTTAAAAATGTCATTTTTTTTGTAAAAATTTTGGTCATTTCTGATTAATATCAAACAAAGTAAAAATGTCAGCAGCAATGAAATACCACCAAATGAAATATCTATTAGTGAGAAGAAAAGGAGGTAAAATTCATTTGGGTGGTAAGTTGTATGACCGAGCAATAAACGGTGAAAGTAGTGTAGTGCAGAATTGTAAAAAGTGGTCTGGTCATTAAGGGTGTTTAAGCTAGAAGGCCTGAGGTGGTTAATGGGGCGAGCACTGTGGAGGTCACTGTTAAAGGGGCGTGCACTGTGGAGGTAACTATTAAAGGGGCATTTACTCTGGAGGTCATTGTTAAGAGGGCAGGGGCCACTATTAAAGGGGCAGCTGCTGTGGAGTTCCCTGTTGATGGGGCAGGGGCCACTATTAAAGGGGCAGGCTGCTGTGGAGGTCACTGTTAAAGGGGCGGGCACTGTGAAGGTCACTGTTAAGGGGGCGGGACCCTGCGGTGGTCACTGTCAAGGGAGTGGGGTGCTGTGAAACTTACTGTTAAAGGGGCAGGCTGCTATGACGGTCAAAGTTAAGGGGATAGGCTGCTGTGTATGTCCCATTTTAAGAAGGCTGGGCACTGTGGGGGGGGGGGCAGTGTTAAGAGGTTGGGGACTGTAGAGTTCACTGTTAAAGGGGCTGTGTGCTGTAGAGGTCACTGTTATGGGGGATACTGTCGATATCTTTTAATGACACACAAACAATAAGTAAAATAGATGAAATACAGTATACCCGTGCAAAGCCAGGTCCTTCTGCTAGTGAGAAAATAAATACAAAAATAAAAGAATAACCATGACGAATGATTCTAAGGATAAGCATAGTAGTTGAGTTGATATTGTTGGATCAACATATTGAGCATGTAGAGGCAGAAGTGACTATGGAAAGTTTGAAGGGTAGGTTAAACTATACTCAGGAAATCCCACGTACTAACAATTAAAGTACATTGTTGTTAGAAAGGCAAAAAAACAAAAAACAAATGAAAACAATTCTTCTGGAAGTAGAGAGTGATGTGATTTTAGCCAAACATCCCAACAACGCCTGAAATGGTCTAACTTATTATGTGCACATGCAAACATACCTTCATACCAGCAGTTATTGTTGATTTCTCTAATGATTCTTTGAAGCGAGAGAACATTTTTTTGTTTCCAGCAGAAAGCAATTTTTAGCTTAGTAGTGAAAATAATATGGGAAACTACTGTTTGATATTGGTGTGCAAAGTCACTTAAGTCAATAGACAGTAGAGCTAATAGGGGGAAAGGATTTATCTGGAAGGCACATAGATGACATAACATTTTGTTTCCAAGGGTTGCAAAGTATAGGACATGACCACCATATATGAATGAAGGTACCACTATGGGACTGGCATCTCCAACAGAGAGCACATCTGGGAAAGATCTGTTTAGATATACTGGAGTATTATACCAATAATAAAATATCTTTCTGGTGTTCTCAAAGTGCCCAATATTTTTGGATAGTTTAGAGGTAATGGTAAATTACTAAAGCCATTGGTCCGGAGAAATGGAAGTCTGGAGATCTTTCTGCCATTTATCTTCTAGTTGGGTGAGAGGGTCTTCAGGAAGATCCTTCAGGTATTCTTTGGTATTTGGTATTCTTCAGGTATCCTTTGGTATTCTTTGGAGATACCTTTATTACTCAAACAGTTTGAGTGGATCCAATCTTTTAGTTGGGCACTTTGGGTGATTGTAGTAGGTGTCGAATCTGTAAGTATTTGAAGAAGTATTTTAGTAGAATTATATAGTTTTCTTTGAGATGAGTGAATGTGACAAAAAATGAAAATTACTTACGGGTAATTGGATTTTCCTGAACCCACCACAGCACCACGAGAGAGGATGGATCCGCCCCCAAAGACAGGAAACCTGCGGCACGAAAAGGCGGAGACTCCTCTCTGCCCTCAGTAAGACGTTTCCACGGATTTGAGGAACTCCTCCGTATAGGTTAGTCTTAAATATATATATATATATATATATATATTTTTTTTTTTGCGACACCCGTGGATATCAAACCATAGCCAGATAAAAGGAAGAAGGGAGGGAAAAATTAAGGGTGCTGTCGTGGGTTCAGGAAAATCCAATTACCCGTAAGTAATTTTCATTTTACCCCTCACCCACAACAGGACCACGAGAGAGAGATCCAAGGAAATTTAGGGTGGGATAATAGCAGAAAGTACCGAAGTCCCAAAGGCTAGGTGAGTTTAGATGTAAGCGATAATGATTAAAAAAAAATAGAGGGAGAAGACCAAACTGCAGCTTTACAGATGTCTTCAATAGAAACCGCCGATCTTTCGGCCAAAGAGGTTGGAACCGCCCTTGTTGAATGTGCACGCAGACCCTCAGGAGGATCCTTCCCCAAGGAGGAGTATGCCAGCGTGATAGCCGAAGTGATCCACCTTGCCAGGGTCTTCTTTGGTCCTGATGACCTGTGTTCTTTCCCTGAAAGAGAACAGATAGCGAGGGCGATTTCCTCCACTCCTTAGTCTCATTCAGGTACTGAATGAGACATCACCTGACATCTAGGCAGTGGAAGGTCTCTTCCCTTTCAGAAGATGGGTTGTCATAGAAAGCTGGTAAGATAGTTTCTTGGGACCTATGGAATCTTGTTGCAACTTTTGGTAAAAAAGCAGGGTCAGGTCTTAGAATGACCCTGTCCCGAAGGACGGTAGTATAAGGAGGATTTATAGAGATTGCCTGAATATCAGACTCTACGAGCTGAGGTGAGGGCCACTAACAGACATAACTTTAAGGAAAGGCTTTTAATATTTATCTGGTGAATAGGCTCAAAGGGGGGAGCTGTCAAGGCTTGTAGAACTAGATTCAGATCCCATGGCGCCATTTTATGGGGTATATTTAAGACTGCCTGGGAAATTGCTTTAAAAAAACGTATAACCCAGGGGTCAGTTGCTAACCGTATATTGAAAAGGGCTGATAAAGCGGATACCTGGACTTTTAAAGTACTAGGAGAAAGCCCCATATCAAGCCCCTTCTGGAGAAACTCTAATACTTTATTTAAAGGTGGAGAGTCTGGAAGATTATTAACCACATCAGCCCCCCTAGCTTAAACACCCTTAATGACCAGGCCACTTTTTACAATTCTGCACTACACTACTTTCACCGTTTATTGCTCCGTCATACAACTTACCACCCAAATGAATTTTACCTCATTTTCTTCTCACTAATAGAGCTTTCATTTGGTGTTATTTCATTGCTGCTGACATTTTTACTTTTTTTTGCTATTAATAAAAATGTAACAACATTTTTGCAAAAAAAAAGGAATTTTTCGCTTTCTGTTGTAAATTTTTCAAAAAAACTACATTTCTATATAAATTTTTCGCAAAATTTATTGTTCTACATGTCTTTGATAAAAAAAAATGCAAGAAGTGTATATTTATTGGTTTGGGTCAAAGTTATAGCGTTTACAAACTATGGTGCAAAAAAGTGAATTTCCGCATTTTGAAGCAGCTCTGACTTTCTGAGCACCTGTCATGTTTCTTCAGGTGCTAGAATGTCAGGATAGTATAAATACCCCCCAAATGACACCATTTTAGAAAGAAGACACCCCAAAGTATTCGCGGAGGGGCATGGCGAGTTCATGTATCATTTATATTTTTTTTTACAAGTTAGCGGAAAATGACACTTTCTGAGGAAAAAAAAAATAATAAAGTTTCCATTTCTGCTAACTTCTGGCAAAAAAAAAAAATCTCCCACGGACTCACTATGCCCCTCAGTGAATACCTTGGGGTGTCTACTTTTTGAAATGTGGTCATTTGTGGGCTTTGTTTACGGTTCTGGTATTTTGGGCGGGGCTAAATTGTGAGCAGCCCTGTAAAGCCTAAAGATACTCGTTGGACTTTACGCCCCTTTACGCACCTAGGCTGCAAAAAAGTGGCACACATGTGGTATCGCCGTACTCAGAAGAAGTAGGGCAATGTGTTTTGGGGTATATTTTTACATATACCCATGCTGGGTAAGAGAAATATCTCTGTAAATTGACAACTTTGTATAAAATTTTTTAAAAAGTTGTAGTTTACAGCGATATTTCTCACACAAAGTATGGGTATATATAAAAATACACCCCAAAACACATTGCCCTACTTCTCCTGAGTACGGCGATACCACATGTGTGCCACTTTTTTGCAGCCAAGATGCGCAAAGGGGCCCAAATACCAATGAGTACCTTTAGGATTTCACAGGGCATTTTTACGCATTTGGATTCTCACGCTTTAGGGCCACTAAAATGCCAGGGCAGTATAAATACCCCAGATGTGACTCCATTTTGGAAAGAAGACACCCCAAGGTATTCTGTGAGGGGCATGGCGAGTTCACAGAAAAAAAATATTTTTGGCACAAGTTAGCGGAAATTGATATTTAAATTTTTTTTTTTACAAAGTCTCATATTCCACTAACTTGTGACAAAAAAATTTTTTACATGAACTCACTCACGGAATACCTTGGGGTGTTTTCTTTCCAAAATGGGGTCACTTATGGGGTGTTTGTACTGCCCTGGCATTTGAGGGTCTCCGCAATCATTACATATGGCCAGCATTAGGAGTTTCTGCTATTCTCCTTATACTGAGCATACGGTAATGAGATTTTTTTTTTCCCGTTCCGTTTTCCTCTGGGCTGAAAGAAAAAATGAACGGCACAGATTTCTTCATTCGCATCGATCAATGTGGATGAAAAAATCTCTGCCAAAATCAGTGACTGCGGTGGGCTGGGCGCTAACTACCTAACAAGTAGCTAACTAACTGCGGTGATAAGGGACCATTAGGCCCCATTTACACGTCCGCAATTCTGTTTTCAGAACGGAATTGCGGACCCATTTATTTCTATGGGGACAGACTTTGTCCCGCTCGGATCCGGAATTGCAGATCCGCACTTCCGGGTCTGCACTTCCGTTCAGCAAAAATATAGAACATGTCCTATTCTTGTCTGCAATTGCGGACAAGAAAAGGCATTTTCTATATAGTTCTGGCAATGTGTGTATCTGCAAAATGCTGAAAGCACATTGTCGGTGTCCGTGTTTTGCAGATACGCAGATACGTGGATCTGCGGGTCCGAAAAACACATATGGACGTCTGAATGGAGTCACATATGGACGTCAAGGAGTCTATATGGGGTGATCAGGGGTTAATAAGTGACACGGGGGGGGGGGGTGTAGTGTGCTGCCTGGTGCTACTTTACAGAGCTACCAGGTCCTCTGGTGGTCGATCCCAGCAAATGGGACCACCAGAGGACCAGGTAGCAGGTATATCAGACGCTGTTAACAAAACAGCGTCTGATATACCTGTTTGATGCAATTTATTTGACTTCTACAGCCTGCCAGCGATTGATCATTGCTGGCAGGCTGCAGTGTAACTGCAGAGCTGCGCGCCGCTGTAAACGCGCACGCACGCGCTCACAGCACATCTCGCGTCTCGTGAGATGACGCACGGATGCGTCTGGCCAGAAGAACACGACCGCCCGCCGGACGCATCTGTGAGTTAGGCGGTTGTGTAGAGGTTAAGAAGATAATATCCCTTCTTATCCAGGGGAGTCCCTGAACTAAATTCTCCTTCCTCAACCACCATTCCAGGCTGAGCAGAGTCTGGGAGGATATTGAGAACTTCATGTCCAGCGGGAGACTTCCTTTCTGCCAAGTCTCTAGAATTTCCTACTGTAGTGCTCTTGTGTGAAATTGTGCCCAACTGACCGCTGGGATGCAGGAGGTCAAGCTGAGTGGCGCTGGTTTTGATTTCTAGTAGTTTAGAATCCAGCCTAGCTTCTCCAGGATGCTGATCACCTCCTGGACTGCAGATTCGCAAGCTTTCTGAGTTGCTGCCACCATCAGGAAGTCGTCGAGATAAGGAATGAAAAGTATATCTTTCTCTCGGATATGGGCCGACATCTCTGCTATTACCTTGGTGAAAATCCTCTGAGCCATCGCCAGACCAAAAGGGAGTGCCTGAAACTGCCAGTGCGTTAACCCCTCTTCCATATGTACTGCAAATCTTAAGAATTTCTGATAATCCTGATTTATAGGGACATGGAGGTAGGCGTCCTTCAGATCTAGGACCGCCATGAAGCATCCTGGAAATAGTAGATTTATCGTGGAGCTGATGGTCTCCATTCTGAACTTCCTTCCTATAAGGAAGCGGTTCAACCTTTTTAAATTGATTATGGTTCTGTAAGAGCCGTCTGGTTTTTTTACTAAAGAGAGAGGAATGAAATCCCTCCCTCTCCTGACCTTTTGGGACTGCCACTATCACCTTTTTCTGTATAAGAGTCTGAACTTCTGATTTGATAGCTCACCCATCCCTTTGAGCTAATTCCGTGACCACGAATCTTATGGGAGGATACTCGCGAAACTCTAGCTTTAGCCCCTCCCTTAGCGTGTTCAAGATCCATGGACTGTTTGAAATTTTTGTCCATGCAGGGAAAAAGAATTTTAATCTTCCCCCTACATGGAGCCTGGCGTCATTGTTGATCAGACTTTTTATCTGCCCTTGACTGCTTATTGAAGAAAAAAGCCCTATTTCCTTCTCTACGGGGTCTAGGTCTGTAAGACTTTCCCTCCCTCGAATCCTCTCTGTTGCTCCGAAAGGATTGGAAGTGAAGAGGTCTTTCCCTGGGAAAGAAAGGGCCCTGAGCAGCAATTTTCTCTTTTTGTTCAGCGGCCTTATCTAATAGATCGTCCAAGGAAGGACCGAACAAAAATTCCACTTCGCACGGTAGCGCACATAACTTCTTTTTTGATTGCAAATCACCCTTCCAATTTTTAAGCCATAAGGCCCTGCGAGCGAAATTGGTTAATCCTGCTGCACCGGCTGCCAATCTAATAGCGTCCGCAGATGCATCTGCCAGAAAATCTACTGCCTTCTTAATGGTAGGGAGGCTGGTTAAAATGTCCTCTCTAGGGCTTTTATTTTGAATCTGCTCCTCTAGCTCCGCTACCCACATAATTAAGGATCTGGCCATACAGGTGGAGGCCACAGAAGGTCTGAATGACGATGTAGACGCCTCCCAAGCTCCTTTTAGGAACCCATCAGCTTTTTTGTCAAGAATGTCCTTTAAGGAGCCCATATCCTCAAAAGGAAGAGACGACTTTCTGGCCTCTTTTGATATGGCCACATCCAACTTTGGTGCTTTATTCCAAATGGCCGCTACATCGTCCGAAAAGGGATATTTTCTCTTTAGATTCTTGGAAATAAAAACTTGCTTATTTGGCCTGCGCCATTCCTCCCTGATTAAAGCTGATACGTTCTTGTGCATGGGAAAAGATCTAGTCTGCTTCGTCTGAAGATCCCCAAACATAAAGTCCTGTACTGATTTTGTCTCCTTAACATCTTTTATGCCCATTGTCGTCTTAACTGCTTTCAGAAGTTTGTCCACATCTTCCACCGGAAAGAAAGCTCGCTTAATGGCATTATCTTCAGAGTCAGAACAGAGGGAAGAAGCATCCGAATCCAGGCAACAGGAACGGAGCTCCTCCTCCTCCCCTGAATCCGACAATACAACTCTTAAGTCCTTTCCTTTTTTCTTTTCTCTAGATTCCTTAGAATCTTCCGTTTTTTTGATAAGGACGCATTAATCTCAGTCCTTACAAAATTCTGAAGGCAATTATAAAAGGATGGAGATTCCTCCGCCAGCGTTTTATCTATACACTGTTGGCATAATTTTTTTACTCGAGTCAGACGCCAGGGAACATCTGCACAAAGACAATTCTTTGTGACGTCTCTTTGACATGGCCTTTTTAGGCTTCTCCTGAAAAACACATAGATAATTTCCCCAATCAAAAGATGGACATATACACTTGGCTGAATAAGCCTCTCACTCATCCTAGATACCGAAGTTGGGTTTGCCATCGGGTCTTCCATAGGTTCTTTCCTTTCCTCCTCCATGCCAGGTTCCAAGAAGTCCCACTTGCCATCGCCTGCAGAAGAAACCGGCAGCCATTTCCGGGTTCTCGTGGACTTTTAACCACCTCCCCCCGCACGTGACGCGCTTCTGCGCTCCTGTGCGCTCGAGGCCTCACTCTCATACCCGGAAGTGGTAGGAACGTGAGCGGAGTACTGGCCGATAAATGCCTACTCGTGCTACAAGCCACACCGAAGCATCATGCCCTCCAGCGCCCAGGAGCCAGTAAAGCCATTGCGCCTCTGCCTGTCCCCCCTGCGCACAGTGTGCCGCACCAAGACGGGGGGACCGCAGGTAACAGGGCAGCCGAGGGAGAGGAGGATGAACCGCAGGCTTCCCATCAGTTTACGCCTTTTTGTGCCGCAGGTTTCTGTCTTTGGGGGCGGGATCCATCCTCTCTCATGGTGCTGTCGTGGGTGAGGGGTAAATATTGTCCTTCTATAATTGGGCAATTTTAGAAAGACCCCCAGACCTACACATTGAAAGCAATAGACCAAGGATGGCAATTTCACATATATCTAAGGGAGATTCATGGAGCGTATGAGATAATAATTAAGTATTGTTATCGAAGAATATATCTGAAAAAAATGTATATATACACAGAGCTATAGATAGATAAATATATGTCTCACAAGTAAACCCTAATGCACCTGCAGGTGTGTTTATAAATATATTCTTCGAAGAGACAGACATATATTGCTTCCTCACAGAGACATTCGAGACCGAATACTGTACCCCCTTTTTTAATATTTTGTATTTTTTATTTATTTTTTCATGAAATTTATGAATTAAATGTATGAATCGTATGTATTTCACTATATATCACTAGAATACATAGACTAGTATTTTATCTTATTTTACTTGTAATACAAATATATTTTATCTGAGATATCTGCCAATAAATCCATAAAATCTACCTAATCTATCTAATTCCTATGTTAGAGTGCAGGCACATTCTATTTCAATTTCAATACTATACATACATCTAGTGACTGGGTGATTCATTATCCTGGGCATTTGCACCTACACAGTTTAGGAACTCTGAGTGAGCCACTACATTGTATCTACTTGTATTGGTCATAACTATGAAACGAGCAGTGTATAATGTGATGGAAAAATGAATACAGCCAGCAAAGGAGGCAATATGGATAATAACAATACATTAGTAAGTGCCTTGTATTAACTTTTTCTACATGATAAATGCCACTTACTGAAGTGAGAGGACCCCTTTAAATGACCGCCTGCATTCTGCTGACATAGTCAAGTAATGGTGGGGACCATAATATTGTTTTATTACCAGCTTACTAATAACATAGGTCTAATGCAGAGTATGCAATCCCTTTATAAGCATCGGTTTAACAGTGATCCTATTCTTTAAATAAGAATTAAGAAGGTCATGTATGAATAGATATATGCCAGTTCTCAAAGTATATTTATCACAGATTCGATTCACGGCACATACGCCAGATCTAAAAAAAAAAAAAAAGGGTGGGGGGCGGCCTGTCTCATTTATCATGTTCTACGCCAGTTTAAGGAGTAGAAGATTATCTAAATCTACACCAGCAAGGGAGTTGGTGTAGATTTAGGCCGGCGGTGGATGTGCCTAAGTTATGTAGAGGCGCCTCTACATAACTTAGGCGCATCAAGTGCTAGTGCTGGGTTATTAAGACCAGCATCTAAAATGCCAGTATTAATAAATGACCCCATCATTTTTTTGTTTCCATGACCAAGTCTATTACAGTGTTATCAAATGCTTTGTTAGTATTGCAGAAGAACCTTAAAAGGATTCTTACATTGTTTCTTTATATTCATTTTATGGATCATACAAAAATCAAGCCTAGTTATCATTTTTATGCAGTTAAAGCGAACCTGTCATCTGCATTTCACTTAATAAACTATTAAAAGTACCTTATAGTTTATCCTCAGTGTGTTTTCATACAGTCTTTTCCCGCTTTACTGCCATCTATATTCATGAGAAAATCGGCTTATAAAGATCTGTTCTCCAGCTTTCCAAGTCACGATAGAAGTCAAGGGGGCGGCCCTTCCCTGACTCTAGGCTGTGCCTCCCCTGCCCTAACCCCGCCTCTCTGCAGTATAATTGACACCCGGCTCAGTTGCCGGGACCGCGTTTGTACAGGCGGCGCATGCGCCGTCAGCCTCAGTAGCAGCGCGATCCCGTCTATCGTGCGGACTCAAGCGCGATCCTGTAACTGATTCGCGCATGCTCCGTCCCCGATGCTGGCCTGTGTTCTCTTCCTCACGCGCGCGCACCCCCATCTTCACGCTCCATGCGTCCACGTGATCACTGTTGACTTGCCGCAGATCGCAAGCCAGTGATCATCTGGAGCATTGCTATTATATTCCGCATGCGCCGCCTGTACAAGCGCGGTCCCGGCGACTAAGCCGGGTGTTAATTATACTGCAGAGAGGCGGGGTTAGGGCAGGGGAGGCACAGCCTGGAGTCAGGGAAGTGCCGCCCCCTTGACTTCTATCGTGACTTGGGAAGCTGGAGAACAGATCTTTATAAGGCGATTTTCTCATAAATATAGATGGCAGAAAAGCGGGAAAAGACTGTATGAAAACACACTGAGGATAAACTATAAGGTACTTTTAATAGTTTATTAAGTGAAATGCAGGTGACAGGTTCGCTTTAAAAAGAATTAATATAACATTCACTTACATAATATGGCACCACCTGGTGTTTAACGTGTATAACAATGTGCACATCCCTTTACGGAGCTGAGTGCTGGTGGCATGCTTGCTGAGTAACTCTCCACAGCCAGGACTCTAAATAGTAATCCTCAGCTAATAGAAACTTTCACTATGCAGAGACCTGGCTGTGGGGACAGCAACTGCATATGTGTGACCAGCAGCACCCAGCTCACTAGATGGACCTGCACATTTGTGTACACGTCGACCACCATGAGGCTCCATACTATGTAAGTAAATGCCATGAGATCACTGGATTATTTTTTAACAATATGTAAATGGCATCTATAAAATGAATATGTAATATTGTGACAACCCATTCAATTATGGAATTGCTTTTCCCTAACAGTTTCCAGTAGGTTTGGGAGCAGCTGGAAGTGTCAGGGTAGGAAACGCATTAGGAGCTGGAAAAGCAGAGGAAGCAAAGAAATCCAGTAAAGTTGTGCTTTGTTTTGGAGGTAAGGAATTTTTTTATTCCAACATCTAATACTAAGTATGAGGAAAATACAATTGGAATAAAGACAAAATAATAAATAAAGAGGACAGAAATTTAAATTAATAAAAATACTCACATTATACAATGTAAGGTTAAAACTTATATACTGTAGGCTGAAATAATATTGTGGAAACAGGAGAAAGGTGCTCCAATAAATGCATCCAGCCTGTCATATACTTCTGCCTCTTATATAACCAAAGTTATTCCATTCCTTTTATAACTTAATATTAGGTAACCCTCCCCCCCATACACACACAAAATGCCAGGGTATTTTTCCTGTATTGCTGCAATACAACCTGGAATTAAATTTCTCCTGAACCTCTATACTTTTGCTGCAGTTAAAGATACAAGACTCTTGGGATGTGTTTATTCTAGCTTAACATACCAATACACTGTTCCAACTCCTTTACATTACATATGTTGCCTTGGTGTACAGTAGTCTTTAAACGGGGTTGTCCTTTCCTCTATTTTGATGACCTATCGTGAGGATAAGTGATCATTATCTGATCAGCAGGGGTCCAACACCTGGCACTATTGCTGATCAGTTGTTTGAAGAGGAGGCGGTACTCCATGCGAGCGCTGCTTCCTCTTCATTATACTACGCGTTGTCTCCTGTGGAGCGGTGGCATAGTGTAATTTAAAATACTTGCTCCATTCAAGTGAATGGAGCAAGCACATCATTACACTGCGCCACCGTAACATCCAAGACAATAGGCAGCGTAATGAACACAAAGCAGCGCTCGCATTGAGCACCGCCTCCTCTTCAAACAGCTGACCAGTGGGGTGTCAGACTCCCGCCGATTAGATATTGATGACCTATCTATTTACTAAGTCATTTACTAGGCCATGCCAGAACATTTAAATTTTCCCCTTTTAAGGTCATATGTGCTGGAAGGTGAACCTCCGTCCTAGTTTTAAATCTCTGACAATCTGTACCTCAAAAATAACCTTGTATTTACTGCAAAGCTACCAATCTTTCCTTCAGTCCTGACTAGTTTTCCAGCCTAATTAAAAGCATCCCTACAGCATGATGTTGCCACTAGAGATGAGCGAATTTTAAAAAAATTGGATTTGCCTGTTTGACGAATTTTTTTGGAAAAATTTGATTCGATCTGAATATATTCGTGCGAATTACATTAAAAAACGGCTATTGACTTCCGGTTCCGGCTCTGCCATGTAAAGACACACCGTCCAGAGCTCCCTTTTACCTCTGGCCTGGTGAATCATTTTGTGGCGTGGGGGGACTACCGCTACCCCCAAGGGAAGTGAGGCAGCCTCTGCTTATCAGCTCCTGGCAGTCGATGGACCGCTATCTCTTGCGGAGTGGTCAGAGGCACACAGGTACAAGACAGATGCCCTCCCAAGATGCGGCAAAGATGGAGAAGAGTCAGCCGCTGCTGTTTCCAGACAAAAGCTCCCAGACCTCCCAGGGAGCCCCGACACTTACGGGAAGCTCTGACCCTCTGGACTATAAACGATTAGCCATAGAAGTGGCCCTGCGTATCATGCTGGACATTCAGAAAACTCTAGAGACCACCATTATGGCCTCATTTAACCAACTGAGGGAGGAGGTCAGCCAGACCAGCTTGCAAGTGGGAAACCTTGAAAGGGAGCTGCGTTCGCTCTAGCAACAAATAGGGGACACTGACTCTGTCTTTAGTTCTCAACAACAGACTCTGGATTACTTACGCTTCACGGTTGAGGACCTGGAAAACAGGTCCCACCGAAATAACCTGAGGGTGGTGGGACTGCGTGAATCCATCAAACAATTTGACCACCTGGACATATGTGAGTGGGAACTTCCAGAAGTGCTTGGCTTGAACTTTTTCTGCAGGGTGGAACACGCCCATAGAGTAGGCCCGAATAAAGCAAACGCTAAGCTCAAGGGACATTTTCTGTTCGAGGTCAAGCTACTGTTTTTTACGGATGACCAGCAGGGTTTTCTGAATGCTAAAATTACCACCGAGGAGATTCTATCCACCATACGTTCCCTTCATAATGGGAAGGCCCCAGGCCCTGACGTGTTTTCTGGGGAATTCTACAAAGTGCTACAGGATCAACTTGCCCCTACTTTGGTAGAGTACTTTAACCATATCTTTAGCACGGGAGCGCTCCCCGCCCATACAAATGTTGCCCATATTAAACTGATATTAAAGCCAAATAAAGACCCGCAAGACCCCGGCTTCTACTGCCCGATCTCGCTTATTAACCAGAATTTTAAAAGGATTCTGTCAGCAAATTTTACCCCTATAACCTAAACATATGTTCATGTCCAGACTAATAAGTAGAATCCTAAGATGGCCTTATTATACCTTACTGTGGCTCTATTTGCACAAAAATCAGCTTTTTATAACCTGTCAATCACTTACTTAAGGTGCCCAAGGGGAAGTCCGTTAATACAGGGTGCCCGGCCACACCCTCGCCGTCCGATGCCCAGCGCCGACATCCCTGTCTTCAGCGCCGCCTTCCACAGCTCAGCGCCGCCTCCGCAATCCTCCCAGTGACTCTGCCAGATCCCGCTCCTGCAGGGCATATCCGGGTTGAGCGAAGTGTGCATCATGCAGACGCATGCGCACTTCGCTCAACAAAGCCAGCAGATCCCGTGCCTGCGCACTCGGCTCAGCCTGCTGCGCCCGTGCGAACTCCTGGCAGCAGCTATGTTGAGGGAAGTTCGCATGCGCCGGCATGATGTGCACTTCGCTCAACCTGGATATGCCCTGAGGCGCGGGATCTGGCAGAGGGACGGGGAGGATTGTGGAGGCGGCATCAAGAAGAGACACAGTCCTTTTACACCCTCGTCAGCTGATTCCACATAGATGTCTACAGAACCTGTTCTATTAAACGCTTATACAAGTAGAGCCCCCCTGACAGAGTGGAGAGGGTGTCAGCTGTAAGTTTGTGTTGACGTCACTGATTAATTTGCCCTTCTTCTGATCCGTCAGAACAATAACCCACAAAAAACGGATCCCGTCTGTGGAGCATACACCTTCACTCGGTCAGCATTTGCTCAATAATCCATCAGTATTGCTAATGCCAAAAAAACAGGAGTGGATCTAAAACAGAGATGACACTTGAATGGAATATTTGCATGTCTTCTGTGTTTTGTAACCACTCCTGCTTTTGGCTACCAAATCATAAGCCAATTCTGATGGGACCATACAGGCCTTATAAGCTACTGCACAGACAGGATTCGTTGTCCACCTCATTTTTCCTTCCTTCTAACAGATCGGAAGAAATACAAGGCAAAAAGCAAAATAGTGGCCCAGTCATGAAGTGGGGAGGGTGGAAACAGCATGTAAAGTCCACAGAGTGACCCAATGACAGGGTCTGGAGGTGTAAGCAGTATGAGGAGGCCACCGTGTGGCACAATGACAGAGTATGGTGGCGGCAGCAGTATGAGGAGGCCAACGAGTGGAACAATGAACGAGTGTGCAGGTGGCGGCAGCATGAGGAGACCACAGAGCAGCATAATGGCAAAGCCCGGAGGAGGCGGCAGCATGAGTTGGCCACAGAGCTGCACAATGACAGAGTGTGGAGGTGGCGGCAGTATGAGGAGGCCACTGAGAGGCACAATGAACGAGTCTGCAAGTGGCGGCTGCATGAGGAGACCACAGAGCATTACAATGACAGAGTCTGGAGGTGGCAGCAGCATGAGGATACCACAGAATGGCAAGGTAACAGTGTGGAGATAGCAGTAGCAGCAGCATCAGGAAGATACCGCAGAGTTTCAAGGTGACATAATGTAGAGATGGCAGCAGTAGCGTCAGGAGTATACCACAGAGTGGCAAGGTGACATAGAATGGAGATGGCAGCAGCATGATGAGATCACAGAGTGGCAAGGTGACAGTGTGGAGATGGCGGCAGCAGCAGGATAACACAGAGTGGCAAGGTGACAATGTTGAGATGGCAGCAGCAGCTGCATCAGGAGACCACAAAGTGACCCAGTAACAGAGTGGGATGGTGGGTGGCAATACCAGTAACCGCTGACGAAGGTGGGTGAAATAAGGAGAACTTGTCATCAGATGCCACACTACTGTTGGCCGGGCAGGACAGCTTATCCAGGGAAAACTCTGCTAGTTGCGGCCACAAATCCAGTCTGGCTACCCAGTAGTCCAGCGGATCTTCTATGTGGGGTGGCAGGGGGCTGTCCAAGTATGCCACAATCTGCTGGTTCAGGTTCTGCTCCAGGTCTACCTGCTGCTGGTGAATAGTTTCTTCACTATGCCAGTGAAGAAAGCTACTCATCAGCGACTGTAGACTCAGGCTGCTGCTAATGGAGCTGGTACTGCTCCTGCCACCCCACCCCTCCCGAGCAGCCATGGCAGTGGATTGTGAGTGCAGAGGGTCCCCCTGGTCAGACCTGCGAGAGGATGGACAATGGCGCAGATAGGCAGCGGTCAACTGGCTACATAGGATGTCTCGATAGTAGTTCAGTTTGTCCTCCCTCTCAGCGGGTGTAAAAAAAGCCCCCATTCTGGACCGGTAGCGAGGGTCCAACAAGGTGGAGAGCCAGAAGTCATCCCTCTGCCGAATCGTGACAATTCGGCTGTGACTACTCAAGCAAGTGAGCATGCATCGGGCCATTTGTGCAAGTGACTCAGAAGGATTCCCTGCCTCCATCTCCACTGCATACTGCCACAGTGTGTCCAGGTCCTCTATCTCGTCTTCCTCATCGCCCTGTAGCTCCTCTGGCTGCTCCTGCTCCTCCTGTCCTGTCAGCTGAGTAGAAAAACCATTTGGCTACACATTGCCTGTGCTCCAATGTCCTCCTCCCCTCCTCTTCCGGTTCAGCCCCTACAGGGCTCATATGGCTGTGACATCGAGGTGCCACATCTCCTGTCCCCTGACCAGCCATTGTTACCACCATCTGTTCCAGGACATGAAGCAGTGGAATGACGTAGTTCATCCCGTAGTCCTGGTGACTGACAAATAACGAGGCGTCCTTAAACAGCCTGAGCAAACGGCAGGTGTTACGCATAAGCTGCAACTGGCTGACATCGAAGTTACACAGGGGAGTACTCCTATCCGCTTGCATCATCAAGAAATCGTTGATGGCCTTTCTCTGTTCATATAGTCGGCCTAACATATGGAGGGTGGAATTCCAATGGGTGGAAATGTTGCATATCAGCCTATGTTGGGGGATGGCGTTCTGCCGCTGCAGCTCAAGGAGGGTGTGCTTTGCGGTGTACGAAGCTGAAGTACCTAGGTTTCCCTAATCAGTATACCCTGCCTACAAACGGAATGGCCGATAGGGGTGATCCTGTACCAGGAACCTCCTATACACCCTAAGGCCCCTTTCACACGGGCGAGTTTTCCGCGCGGGTGCAATGCGTGAGGAGGACGCATTGCACCCGCACTGAATCCTGACCCATTCATTACAATGGGTCTGTGTACATGAGCGTTTTTTTTCACGCATCACTTGTGCGTTGCGTGAAAATCGCAGCATGTTCTATATTCTGCGTTTTTCACGCAGCCCTAGCCCCATAGAAGTGAATGGGGCTGCGTGAAAAACGCATTGCATCCGCAAGCAGGTGCGGATGCGTTGCGTTTTTCACTGATGGTTGCTAGGAGATGTTGTTTGTAAACCTTCAGTTTTTTATCACGCGCGTGAAAAACGCATCACAACGCATTGCACCCGCGTGGAAAAAACTGAACAACTGAACGCAATCGCAGGCAAAACTGAATGGCTTTGCCTGTGAAATCGCACAGTTTTCCCTGAACGCACCCGCAACGCATCCGGACCTAATCCGGACACGCTCGTGTGAAAGAGGCCTAAGAAGACCCTGACTCAGGCAGAGAGTTGCATATTCTCACTGCTCTTACCGTCAAGAATCCTCTTTTATGTTTGTGTACATACAAACCTTCTTTCCTCTAGACGCAGAGAATGTCCCCTCATCACAGTCCTGAGTATAAATAGATGATGGGAGAGATCTCTGTACTGACCCCACATTTTTTCACATACTATTGGAGTGCTGCCTTTTTTCTACTATACCTAACTGGACCTTGGTCTCTGGTCTTGTCGGAGGAATTAGTAACATAGTAACATAGTATATAAGACCGAAAAAAGACATTTGTCCATCCAGTTCGGCCTGTTTCCTACAAGTTGATCCAGAGGAAGGCAAAAAAACCCTGTGAGGCAGAGGCCAATTTTCCCCACTTAAGGGGAAAAAATTCCTTCCCGACTCCAAACAGGCAATCAGAATAACTCCCTGGATCAACGACCCCTCTCTAGTAGCTATAGCCTGTAATATTATTACACTCCAGAAATACATCCAGGCCCCTCTTGAATTCCTTTATTGTACTCACCATCACCACCTCCTCAGGCAGAGAGTTCCATAGTCTCATTGCTTTTACAGTGAAGAATTCTTTTCTATGTTTGTGTACAAACCTTCTTTCCTCCAGACGCAGAGGATGTCCCCTCGTCAGTGGCGTACACAAAATCCATGGGGCCCCGGTGGGAAACTGATCCATGGGGCCCCCTGCCCGTCGTTGCCATTTTTCTCACATTATACACTGCTTGTTTCCATGGTTACAGACCACCCTGCAATCCATCAGTGGTGGTCGTACTTGCACACTATAGGAAAAAGCATCTGACTCTCTGGTGGCCAGAATTACGGTGCTGGTGCTTTTTACGATAGTGTGCAAGCACGACCACCACTGATGGATTGCAGGGTGGTCTGTAACCATAGAAATAAGCTGTATATGATGTGATGGAAAAATAAATCCAGCCTGCAAAGGAGGCAATACATTAGTAAGTGGCTTATATTAACTTTCTGTACATGATAAAGGCCATTTACTGATTTGACATAACCCCTTTAATGAGCCTGGCATCCATACAGGCTGCAGGCAGCTGAGCTCTTATCACTCTTGAATTGGATAATCATCATGGGGGCTGGGGCCGGTCTGGAAACTGAACTGAAGCAATGTATGTGCAGCAGCAGTAAATATGCAGGTGAGGGCTGGGGGAAGGATTTAGACACCCCTTCCCCCAGCTCCATCCATGGCCATAACTTACAGACAGTTCTTCTGCTGGTGCTGGCCCCGGGTGGCTACTGCTCCTGGCTGGCATTTGTTCGTCAACTCTGACTCAGACTCTGGCTGGCAATCTGGCAGAATTTAAATCGCTCACTCCCCACTGCGCCAGCTCAAGTCTCTCTCCTTCCCGCCCTGTGTCTCCTCTGACCTGACACAGCGCGCACGCACGGCACTAGTACGTCCTCCGTCCTGAAGCTGTGAGGCGTGCGCTCAGGTCAGGAGGACAATAAAGCGCCGGCCGGGGAGGGTAAAGGGCGAGCCGCACAGTTGAGACCGGTTCAGGAGGAGTGGCTTGGCTGCACTGGGTAGGCCCCAATGGCCGGGCCAGGCATTGAGACTACAAAAAAAAAAAGCAGGCAGATTGCAGCGGGGCGGGGCTCTGGAGTGCCGGCCACCAGGTACAGAAGCAGTCTGCAGATAAAATACAGTACCCGGCCGGCCGTAGCATACGCCTCTAGTGCACAGGGGGCGGGGCCAGTGGTCCACAGGCGGCCGGGCCCCCTGGAGTGCGGGCCCGGTCGCAAATGCGACCCCTGTATCTACGCCACTGCCCCTCGTCACAGTCACAGTCCTGGGGATAAATAGATGATGGGAGAGATCACTGTACTGCCCCCTGATATATTTATACATAGTTATTAGATCTTCCCTCAGTCGTCTTTTTTCTAAAGTGAATAACCCTAATTTTGATAACCTTTCAGGGTACTGTAGTTGCCCCATTCCAGTTATTACTTTAGTTGCCTTCCTCTGAACCCTATCCAGCTCTGCTATGTCTGCCTTGTTCACAGGAGCCCAGAACTGTACACAGTACTCCATGTGTGGTCTGACTAGTGATTTGTAAAGTGGTAGGACTATGTTCTCATCACGGGCATCTATGCCCCTTTTGATGCAACCTATTATCTTATTGGCCTCGGCAGCAGCTGCCTGTCACTGGTTTCTGCAGCTTACTTTGCTGTTCAGTAAAATCCCTAAGTCCTTTTCCATGGCAGTGTTACCCAATGTTTTACCATTTAGTATGTACTGGTGACATGTATTTTACCTTCCCATGTGCATAACCTTACATTTGTCAGTGTTAAAGGGGTATTCCCATCTGAGACAATGGGGGCATATCGCTAGGATGATGGAACCTGCACTTACACCAAGAACGGAGCGGGGTTGGTGGTGGCTGGAGGACCCTGGACCACCGCTCCCATTCATTTATGTGGCCAACGGAAACAGCAGAGCCAGTGCTCGGCTATTTTTGGCGGCCCCATAGAAATGGATGGAGTGCGGCTGTGCAGTGTGCCCTTCACAACTTTTGGGGCTCCATTCTCAGTGTAGGTGTGGGTCCCAGAGGTGGGACCCACACCTATCAGACAATGATAGCGATGTGCTCCTATTGTCTGAGATGGGAAAACCCCTTTAAACCTCATCTGCCACTCATTCTGCTCAAGCCTCCAATCTATCCAGATCCCTCTGTAGTAGTATACTGTCCACTCTCCAGTGTTAATTACTTACACCGTTTAGTGTCATTTGAAAAAAAGTATATTTTTTATCGTGCAAGCCTTCTACAAGATCATCAAGATTGTCATGTATTATATGATATCAGATTTCCATTTTTACATTAATCATGGGACTTATTTTCACAGTATTTATTTGATTCTTTAACAATTATGATAATAAAATTGTTAAACTATAGCTTTATATTTTTCTATTTTGTTTCTTTACATTTCTCAGTGATATCTGGGTTGACAGTTGGTGGTTTTTTAGCTGCACTGAAGAATGTAATTGGCTATGTTTTTACAACAGATAGGTAGGTAAAACAGAAGATGACTAAAAGCTGATGAAGTACAAGGAATTGAATCCGAAAGAAAGATGAGCATTATCCTATTACAGTATTTTTTTTTATGTTTGCAGGGATATTCTCTCCTTGGTTTCACAAATCATGCTCGTATTTATTCCATTTCACATATGTGATGCAACAAACGTAAGTATACACATAGAAACATAGGGGTCATTTATTATCCAGAAATGCTCCTTGATTAGGCCAGATCTAAAAAAGTGGGTGTGGCATGGGCGGGGACAGGCCATCATTTTCTACGCCTGTTTTAGGAGTAGAAAATGGTCTAAATGTAAGATAGTACCTGCGTCGCTTCATAACTTCAGCGGATCCACCGCCATATAGAGGGGTTATTAAGACTGGAGTCTCAAACGGTTAATAAATGATCCCCATAGTCTGTAAGGCTGAAAAAAGACATCTGTCCATCCAGATAAGCCTGTTATCCTGTAAGTTGATCCAGAGGAAGGCAAAACAAATCCTGTGAGTTAGAAGCCAATGTTCTTTATTTTAGGGGATGAAATTCTATCTCTACTCCAATTAGGCAATCAGTAAATATCTCCCTTCTCCATCAATCTAGTAACTATAACCTGTAATATTATTACACTCCAGAAATACATCCAGGCCCCTCTTGAACTCTTTTAGTGAACTCACCATCACCACTTCCTCAAGCAGAGAGTTCCACAGTCTCACTGCTCTTACCGTAAAGAATCCTCTTCTATGTTTGTGTACAAACCTTCTTTACTCCAGACGCAGAGGATGTCCCCTCGTCACAGTGACAGTCCTGGGTATAAATAGATGATGGGAGAGATCTCTATACTGACCCCTGATATATTTATACAGAGTTATTAAATAGCCCCTCAGTCGTCTTTTTTCTAAAGTGAATAACCTTAATTTTGATCATCTTTCTAGGTACTGTAGTCCACTCATTCTATTTATTACTTTAGTTGCCCCCCTCTGAACCCTCTTCCTCTCTGCTATGTCTGTCTTGTTCAAAGGAGAATTGTTAAAGAACTGTACACAGTACTCCATGTGTGGTAAGACTAGAAATTTGAAAATAGGTGGGATTATGTTCTCATCACGGGATTCTATGCCCCTTTTGATGCAACCCATAATCTTATTGTCTTTGGCAGCAGCTTCTGGTACTGACTTCTACAGTTGTCATGTATCTGGACCTGGTGTCTATTTTAATCATTTTAAGACGCTACTGCACTTTTTCCTGGGTCAGACAGGGCGCTTTTAATGGGTAGTTTACTTTTACACTTATCTCCAGTTCATTTTTCTCAGTTACCCTCTGTAACCAACCAGGGCCAACACTGTTAGGGTTAACATTTTTACTATTAATATAATTCAAGAACATTTTAGGGTTAGTTTTACTGTTTTACACATACACAACAACTTTATAATGAAAGAGAAAAAAGTAACTAAATAAGATTGATCCAGTCTTGTAAAATGCAATTTAATTTCTCATTTAGAATTTGGCTAGCTGTCTGTTAGGGGGAGTGTGAATCACAGAAATGTTTTATCACCATAAAATATAACTTTTAATTAATTTCTTAAAAGATTAGACACAAGGAATCTCATATCCGAGTAGGGAGGGTAGCAGACGGATCAAAAGGCCAGAAATTATCTATCCCTGATCTGTCCGCTAAACGCTATTTAGGCCCTGCCTACAAAACGGAATAGCCGCCCCGATAGGGGCGATCCCGTGTCAGGAACCTCCTAGAATCCCTAATGAGGCCCTGGCACAGGATAGTACCCACCACCAATGTGAAGTGTATTGGTCAAAAAGTCTGTCAGTAGTCAAAAAGATGTATTATGACCTGAGGAATCACATAGAGTGCGAGCTCCCATTCACTGGGATGATATCTCTCACTCCTAGTGATTCTCCCAATAGACAAAATTACTGTTCAGACATGATACATAATATAAAGGTATATAGTCGTCCCAAATAGGTATACAAATTCCCTATAGTAGACCCAAATAGGTATACAAGTTCCCGACGCGTTTCACTCTTGTGTTAAAGATCATCAGGGGACATATACATATAGAAAGGGTACCTGTATCAAAGGACCCCCTCAGTGACAAAATTAGACCAAAAATATACAGAGGTATATTGCCACGTTACCGGTTGAGAATGTCAATCTCAAAAATATACCTAAGCAAGAGGAGAAAATAGTAATACCAGATGTGAACCATTCAGAAAACTTTAAAGGGTCAATAGTAGTGACAAAGCAAAGCCAGTGCTCAAAATAAAGATGTGGTCACTTCCCTTAGCCATCAAGCAGTCTGATGGACACGCTGATTAGACTGGATGTCATCATATCCAGGATCTGTAGTGTTTCTGGGTTCTGGTTTCTCCTCTTGTTTGGGGCCGGTGGCGTGTGGCAAGCGCTGCTTGCCTTAAATAGCGCGCTCAGTTCCCAGCTGCAGGTAACGTGATGCAGAGTAAATCACGTGCAAAACCGGAAGTGGCGCACCGGAAGTAGCCATGCGTTCCACAGCGCTCCCGATGCGTTCCAGAGCGCTGTACATGCGTGCCACAGCAGATCGATGCGTTCCACAGAGCAGCGCTACTTCCACAGACCCACTATTAATTAGATTATTATATTAAACAGTTGCCCAGTGTAAATACACATCGGGCACTGTATACCAGAAGACATCCCACCACATGGACTGCACCAGTGGGGGTAAATAGAGATGGGATAATATCAGATAATATCCCATATGTAGATTACCTTGAGTATTGCTTTGGGGGACACATATATTTCCCACAATGAACCTCAATCTAGAGGTATATATCTGGGGGTAATAAACAAAACTAGAGCCAGACAGGACACACCATTAGGTGTGACCCTAGGCCCTATGTTACAGTATGGCAGATAAAGCAACACTGTCCTACCCAGAAAAAGGTCATTAAATATAGGACCAGCGCTTAAATAAAACAAGTATAATCAATGGACTCATTTAGTCCCAAAGGGGCCCGAGTTTCCAGTTTAAACGTCCAGCGTGCTTCTTTCTGTTTAAGTATTTGATCAATATTGCCGCCTCTAATGGATGATCGCACAACCTCTATAACAGAGAAGGAGATGTCCACTTTTTCATCAAGATGTTCAACAAGGATATGTTTAGGGATAGGTTTGTCACGTTTATTACGGATGTCACCTACATGTTCTAAAACCCGTGTTTTGAATTCTCTGCAGGTTTTACCCACATACTGTTTTCCGCAGCCACATCTCATAAGATATATCACTCCCTTGGTGTTACAGTTTGCAAAACACCTCTGTTTAAATCTGATGTGTCCCCTAGCATCGTAAAAGGAATCACCCAGTTTGATATACTTACAGGCTTTACAGTGCCCACACCTAAATGTGCCCACAGACCTATTTTGGAGCCAACATTCTTTCTGTGGGGGTTCAAAGTGGCTACGTACCACAAAATCACGGATATTGCGTCCCCTTCTATATGTAATGGAGGGGTATTCTGTGAGGTAATCTTTCAGATCTGGATCAGTTTTTAGCAATGACCAGTATCTGCCTATTATCTCCCTGATTTCATCAGCAGCAACATCAAAAGTACCAATAATCCGAATCACCTCCTCCATTACCTTCTTTTGGGGCTGCAAAGAGTATGTCTCTCCTTTGCGCGTGCATATTTTGCTGCCTGAACCAGGCAATATTCAGGATATCCTCTTGCCCTGAATCTATCAGACAGTTGAAGGGCCTCTTTCTCAAAGTCCTCCTTGGTGGAGCAGTTACGCCTAATTCTAAGGAATTGGCCTTTAGGGATTCCTTTACGTAGGGGCTTGGGATGGAAACTGTTCCACCTCAGTAAGCTATTAGTGGCAGTTTTTTGCGATAGAGAGTGGTCTTTAGGGAGTGATGCTCATCCTTACTAATAAGAACATCTAGGAAAGAAATCGTATTTTCATGAATCTCAGAGGTAAAAAGAGACCTATTGAGTTCTTGTTTAAACGAGACATAAATCTATCAAAGCCATCCCTGGGGCCGGTCCATAACAATAAAATATCATCGATGAACCGAACCCACAGGGGGACATACTGGGTCCATTCCATCATGTCATCGGTAAAGACTACCGTATCCTCCCACCAGCCCAGGAGCAAATTTGCGTGCGTCGGCGCACAAGGACTTCCCATGGCCGTGCCCCTGAGCTGGTGGAAGAATTTGGAGTCAAAAATAAAATAATTATGTGTTAATACAAAACCAAGGAGGTGTAGAACAAAGTTATTGTGTTTTTGGTATTCCACACGTCTAGTGGTGAGGTAGTATTTTGCTGCTTCGATTCCCTTTTCATGGGGGATAGATGTATACAGCGCCTCAACATCAATAGAGGCCAGATATGTGTCTTGTTCTACATGTATCCCCTCAAGCCTCTGCAGGAGGTCAGTTGTGTCCCGCAGATATGAGGGCAGGGAAAGCAAAAAGGTCGCAATATCTGATCAATATAGGTACCAATATTTTGAGTCAGGTTACCAATTCCGGAAACAATTGGGCGGCCTTTCAGGGGTCCAAGCCCTTATGTATCTTCGGCAGACAGTAAAGGTTGAGATTCTAGGATGTTCAGGATAAAGATATTCATATTCTTTTTATTTATTAGTTTATCTCCCAGGGCCCCCTGAAGGATCTGTTTCAATTCGCCACGGTATTGGATAGTCGGATCTATTCGCAATATCTCATAATTTGTTTTATCATTGAGTAGGCAAAGGCACATTGATCTGTATTGTTTACAATTTAATACAACAATATTCCCTCCTTTATCAGAAGGTTTTATCACTAGTTCCTTATTATTATTAAGTTTTTGAAGGGCTATCATCTCCGGATGAGTGTAGTTATTCTTAGAACCCGTCCGGGCCATAAGTTTTTGCAAATCTCTAGTCACTGAACTCAAAAACAGATCAATATGTGCTTCATTACCTCTTGGTGGACTTTTTGTACTTTTATTCCCCAGATTGGTGAAGGGGCCTGTACCCACTATTTTCTCATTATCCTCCAGGAGACTCAAAAGTTCATTGAATCCCTGGAGGTCCGACATCTCAATCCCGTTTCACTACATTTTAATCTATCATATTGAATAAAGGTTTTACGCCATTTTACTTTTCGAATAAAAGGTTAAGATCTTTAATCCAACCAAAGCAGTCATATTTATTGGTGGGGACAAAGGTTAATCCTTTTGATATAATACTCATCTCTGATTCAGATAATACCTTTCCTGATATGTTAAGTATTGTGGAGTCATCACATGAACTCAATTTTTGTGTGGACGGTTGCGTAGACCATAGGGATTGCGATCGCCTGGATCTAAAAAAGACTGATCGTTCCCTCCATTCTCCTTCATCTGTATAGCTAAGGAGGATGCTGAGGAGGAGGAGGTAAATTCTCGGCCTGTATTCTCTCGCCATGATTGCGAATTTGAGGGTTGTTGTCGACCTCTATCTTCCCCCCTGAATTGCGAGTAGTTCCTATTTCCGAATCTACCCCCTCTACGTCTTCTCCCTCTATAGTTTACCCTCTGATAAGACCGCCCACGATAGTTGTTGGAGTCACTATCCGATTGTTCCTGTTCTGATGCAGATGTTTCTGTTGCGGAATCTTTTGATTCTGAGTTCACAGTATATGCTGTTTTATTTTTGAATTCAGTTAGATCATTCAGAAATTGTCTATGTTTCCTTTCAATCAAAGAGTTTTCAATCTCTCGATATTGGTTTGTAATTCAGATTGTCTATTAGTGAATTCTGTATGATCCCTGAATTCCTCTGCAGTTTTCACCGCTTCACCTAGCTGTCTTTCAAATTCTAGGGATTTGTTCTGCTCCTGGATCAATAATAATCTCATGAATCTCAGGGAGCTTTCTGTTGCCTCCTGTTCCCACTTATACAAGAACTCTGGGGTAGTGACTCGTTTAGCTGGGCGTACAAAGATACGTAGTCCACGTGGGACAATTGAGTGTTTAATATAGTTTTCAAGCGATTGTGTTTCCCACCATGATTTTAGACATTCTTTGTGGGCCAAATACAACTCTTTAAATGCGGTTTTGATCGATATGCATGCTGGTGTAGAAAAACTGATCTCTTTGTCTGAAAATACTTGATTAGCCTCAGTAAGCCATTTTGTCCTATCAATTAATAAGTTTAGCGGCTGGGCCATTGTTACACATTACAAGGCTGTTTTTGAAAAGAATAATACCGTTCTGACAAGTCAACCGTCAGTCAGTGAGATAATAGGTGATAGTAAGGTTTACGTGAATCACAGAAATGTTTTATCACCATAAAATATAACTTTTAATTAATTTCTTAAAAGATTAGACACAAGGAATCTCATATCCGAGTAGGGAGGGTAGCAGACGGATCAAAAGGCCAGAAATTATCTATCCCTGATCTGTCCGCTAAACGCTATTTAGGCCCTGCCTACAAAACGGAATAGCCGCCCCGATAGGGGCGATCCCGTGTCAGGAACCTCCTAGAATCCCTAATGAGGCCCTGGCACAGGATAGTACCCACCACCAATGTGAAGTGTATTGGTCAAAAAGTCTGTCAGTAGTCAAAAAGATGTATTATGACCTGAGGAATCACATAGAGTGCGAGCTCCCATTCACTGGGATGATATCTCTCACTCCTAGTGATTCTCCCAATAGACAAAATTACTTTGTTTGTTGTATTAAATTGTAAACAATACAGATCAATGTGCCTTTGCCTACTCAATGATAAAACAAATTATGAGATATTGCGAATAGATCCGACTATCCAATACCGTGGCGAATTGAAACAGATCCTTCAGGGGGCCCTGGGAGATAAACTAATAAATAAAAAAGAATATGAATATCTTTATCCTGAACATCCTAGAATCTCAACCTTTTACTGTCTGCCGAAGATACATAAGGGCTTGGACCCCCTGAAAGGCCGCCCAATTGTTTCCGGAATTGGTAACCTGACTCAAAATATTGGTACCTATATTGATCAGATATTGCGACCTTTTTTGCTTTCCCTGCCCTCATATCTGCGGGACACAACTGACCTCCTGCAGAGGCTTGAGGGGATACATGTAGAACAAGACACATATCTGGCCTCTATTGATGTTGAGGCGCTGTATACATCTATCCCCCATGAAAAGGGAATCGAAGCAGCAAAATACTACCTCACCACTAGACGTGTGGAATACCAAAAACACAATAACTTTGTTCTACACCTCCTTGGTTTTGTATTAACACATAATTATTTTATTTTTGACTCCAAATTCTTCCACCAGCTCAGGGGCACGGCCATGGGAAGTCCTTGTGCGCCGACGTACGCAAATTTGCTCCTGGGCTGGTGGGAGGATACGGTAGTCTTTACCGATGACATGATGGAATGGACCCAGTATGTCCCCCTGTGGGTTCGGTTCATCGATGATATTTTATTGTTATGGACCGGCCCCAGGGATGGCTTTGATAGATTTATGTCTCGTTTAAACAAGAACTCAATAGGTCTCTTTTTACCTCTGAGATTCATGAAAATACGATTTCTTTCCTAGATGTTCTTATTAGTAAGGATGAGCATCACTCCCTAAAGACCACTCTCTATCGCAAAAAAACTGCCACTAATAGCTTACTGAGGTGGAACAGTTTCCATCCCAAGCCCCTACGTAAAGGAATCCCTAAAGGCCAATTCCTTAGAATTAGGCGTAACTGCTCCACCAAGGAGGACTTTGAGAAAGAGGCCCTTCAACTGTCTGATAGATTCAGGGCAAGAGGATATCCTGAATATTGCCTGGTTCAGGCAGCAAAATATGCACGCGCAAAGGAGAGACATACTCTTTGCAGCCCCAAAAGAAGGTAATGGAGGAGGTGATTCGGATTATTGGTACTTTTGATGTTGCTGCTGATGAAATCAGGGAGATAATAGGCAGATACTGGTCATTGCTAAAAACTGATCCAGATCTGAAAGATTACCTCACAGAATACCCCTCCATTACATATAGAAGGGGACGCAATATCCGTGATTTTGTGGTACGTAGCCACTTTGAACCCCCACAGAAAGAATGTTGGCTCCAAAATAGGTCTGTGGGCACATTTAGGTGTGGGCACTGTAAAGCCTGTAAGTATATCAAACTGGGTGATTCCTTTTACGATGCTAGGGGACACATCAGATTTAAACAGAGGTGTTTTGCAAACTGTAACACCAAGGGAGTGATATATCTTATGAGATGTGGCTGCGGAAAACAGTATGTGGGTAAAACCTGCAGAGAATTCAAAACACGGGTTTTAGAACATGTAGGTGACATCCGTAATAAACGTGACAAACCTATCCCTAAACATATCCTTGTTGAACATCTTGATGAAAAAGTGGACATCTCCTTCTCTGTTATAGAGGTTGTGCGATCATCCATTAGAGGCGGCAATATTGATCAAATACTTAAACAGAAAGAAGCACGCTGGACGTTTAAACTGGAAACTCGGGCCCCTTTGGGACTAAATGAGTCCATTGATTATACTTGTTTTATTTAAGCGCTGGTCCTATATTTAATGACCTTTTTCTGGGTAGGACAGTGTTGCTTTATCTGCCATACTGTAACATAGGGCCTAGGGTCACACCTAATGGTGTGTCCTGTCTGGCTCTAGTTTTGTTTATTACCCCCAGATATATACCTCTAGATTGAGGTTCATTGTGGGAAATATATGTGTCCCCCAAAGCAATACTCAAGGTAATCTACATATGGGATATTATCTGATATTATCCCATCCTATTTACCCCCACTGGTGCAGTCCATGTGGTGGGATGTCTTCTGGTATACAGTGCCCGATGTGTATTTACACTGGGCAACTGTTTAATATAATAATCTAATTAATAGTGGGTCTGTGGAAGTAGCGCTCGTTCTGTGGAACGCATCGATCTGCTGTGGCACGCATGTACAGCGCTCTGGAACGCATCGGGAGCGCTGTGGAACGCATGGCTACTTCCGGTGCGTCACTTCCGGTTTTGCACGTGATTTACTCTGCATCACGTTACCTGCAGCTGGGAACTGAGCGCTATTTAAGGCAAGCAGCGTTTGCCACACGCCACCGGCCCCAAACAAGAGGAGAAACCAGAACCCAGAAACACTACAGATCCTGGATATGATGACATCCAGTCTAATCAGCGTGTCCATCAGACTGCTTGATGGCTAAGGAAGTGACCACATCTTTATTTTGAGCACTGGCTTTGCTTTGTCACTACTATTGACCCTTTAAAGTTTTCTGAATGGTTCACATCTGGTATTACTATTTTCTCCTCTTGCTTAGGTATATTTTTGAGATTGACATTCTCAACCGGTAACGTGGCAATATACCTCTGTATATTTTTGGTCTAATTTTGTCACTGAGGGGTCCTTTGATACAGGTACCCTTTCTATATGTATATGTCCCCTGATGATCTTTAACACAAGAGTGAAACGCGTCGGGAACTTGTATACCTATTTGGGTCTACTATAGGGAATTTGTATACCTATTTGGGACGACTATATACCTTTATATTATGTATCATGTCTGAACAGTAATTTTGTCTATTGGGAGAATCACTAGGAGTGAGAGATATCATCCCAGTGAATGGGAGCTCGCACTCTATGTGATTCCTCAGGTCATAATACATCTTTTTGACTACTGACAGACTTTTTGACCAATACACTTCACATTGGTGGTGGGTACTATCCTGTGCCAGGGCCTCATTAGGGATTCTAGGAGGTTCCTGACACGGGATCGCCCCTATCGGGGCGGCTATTCCGTTTTGTAGGCAGGGCCTAAATAGCGTTTAGCGGACAGATCAGGGATAGATAATTTCTGGCCTTTTGATCCGTCTGCTACCCTCCCCACTCGGATATGAGATTCCTTGTGTCTAATCTTTTAAGAAATTAATTAAAAGTTATATTTTATGGTGATAAAACATTTCTGTGATTCACGTAAACCTTACTATCACCTATTATCTCACTGACTGACGGTTGACTTGTCAGAACGATATTATTCTTTTCAAAAAACAGCCTTGTAATGTGTAACAATGGCCCAGCCGCTAAACTTATTAATTGATAGGACAAAATGGCTTACTGAGGCTAATCAAGTATTTTCAGACAAAGAGATCAGTTTTTCTACACCAGCATGCATATCGATCAAAACCGCATTTAAAGAGTTGTATTTGGCCCACAAAGAATGTCTAAAATCATGGTGGGAAACACAATCGCTTGAAAACTATATTAAACACTCAATTGTCCCACGTGGACTACGTATCTTTGTACGCCCAGCTAAACGAGTCACTACCCCAGAGTTCTTGTATAAGTGGGAACAGGAGGCAACAGAAAGCTCCCTGAGATTCATGAGATTATTATTGATCCAGGAGCAGAACAAATCCCTAGAATTTGAAAGACAGCTAGGTGAAGCGGTGAAAACTGCAGAGGAATTCAGGGATCATACAGAATTCACTAATAGACAATCTGAATTACAAACCAATATCGAGAGATTGAAAAACTCTTTGATTGAAAGGAAACATAGACAATTTCTGAATGATCTAACTGAATTCAAAAATAAAACAGCATATACTGTGAACTCAGAATCAAAAGATTCCGCAACAGAAACATCTGCATCAGAACAGGAACAATCGGATAGTGACTCCAACAACTATCGTGGGCGGTCTTATCAGAGGGTAAACTATAGAGGGAGAAGACGTAGAGGGGTAGATTCGGAAATAGGAACTACTCGCAATTCAGGGGGAAGATAGAGGTCGACAACAACCCTCAAATTCGCAATCATGGCGAGAGAATACAGGCCGAGAATTTACCTCCTCCTCCTCAGCATCCTCCTTAGCTATACAGATGAAGGAGAATGGAGGGAACGATCAGTCTTTTTAGATCCAGGCGATCGCAATCCCTATGGTCTACGCAACCGTCCACACAAAAATTGAGTTCATGTGATGACTCCACAATACTTAACATATCAGGAAAGGTATTATCTGAATCAGAGATGAGTATTATATCAAAAGGATTAACCTTTGTCCCCACCAATAAATATGACTGCTTTGGTTGGATTAAAGATCTTAACCTTTTTATTCGAAAAGTAAAATGGCGTAAAACCTTTATTCAATATGATAGATTAAAATGTAGTGAAACGGGATTGAGATGTCGGACCTCCAGGGATTCAATGAACTTTTGAGTCTCCTGGAGGATAATGAGAAAATAGTGGGTACAGGCCCCTTCACCAATCTGGGGAATAAAAGTACAAAAAGTCCACCAAGAGGTAATGAAGCACATATTGATCTGTTTTTGAGTTCAGTGACTAGAGATTTGCAAAAACTTATGGCCCGGACGGGTTCTAAGAATAACTACACTCATCCGGAGATGATAGCCCTTCAAAAACTTAATAATAATAAGGAACTAGTGATAAAACCTTCTGATAAAGGAGGGAATATTGTTGTATTAAATTGTAAACAATACAGATCAATGTGCCTTTGCCTACTCAATGATAAAACAAATTATGAGATATTGCGAATAGATCCGACTATCCAATACCGTGGCGAATTGAAACAGATCCTTCAGGGGGCCCTGGGAGATAAACTAATAAATAAAAAGAATATGAATATCTTTATCCTGAACATCCTAGAATCTCAACCTTTTACTGTCTGCCGAAGATACATAAGGGCTTGGACCCCTGAAAGGCCGCCCAATTGTTTCCGGAATTGGTAACCTGACTCAAAATATTGGTACCTATATTGATCAGATATTGCGACCTTTTTGCTTTCCCTGCCCTCATATCTGCGGGACACAACTGACCTCCTGCAGAGGCTTGAGGGGATACATGTAGAACAAGACACATATCTGGCCTCTATTGATGTTGAGGCGCTGTATACATCTATCCCCCATGAAAAGGGAATCGAAGCAGCAAAATACTACCTCACCACTAGACGTGTGGAATACCAAAAACACAATAACTTTGTTCTACACCTCCTTGGTTTTGTATTAACACATAATTATTTTATTTTTGACTCCAAATTCTTCCACCAGCTCAGGGGCACGGCCATGGGAAGTCCTTGTGCGCCGACGCACGCAAATTTGCTCCTGGGCTGGTGGGAGGATACGGTAGTCTTTACCGATGACATGATGGAATGGACCCAGTATGTCCCCCTGTGGGTTCGGTTCATCGATGATATTTTATTGTTATGGACCGGCCCCAGGGATGGCTTTGATAGATTTATGTCTCGTTTAAACAAGAACTCAATAGGTCTCTTTTTACCTCTGAGATTCATGAAAATACGATTTCTTTCCTAGATGTTCTTATTAGTAAGGATGAGCATCACTCCCTAAAGACCACTCTCTATCGCAAAAAACTGCCACTAATAGCTTACTGAGGTGGAACAGTTTCCATCCCAAGCCCCTACGTAAAGGAATCCCTAAAGGCCAATTCCTTAGAATTAGGCGTAACTGCTCCACCAAGGAGGACTTTGAGAAAGAGGCCCTTCAACTGTCTGATAGATTCAGGGCAAGAGGATATCCTGAATATTGCCTGGTTCAGGCAGCAAAATATGCACGCGCAAAGGAGAGACATACTCTTTGCAGCCCCAAAAGAAGGTAATGGAGGAGGTGATTCGGATTATTGGTACTTTTGATGTTGCTGCTGATGAAATCAGGGAGATAATAGGCAGATACTGGTCATTGCTAAAAACTGATCCAGATCTGAAAGATTACCTCACAGAATACCCCTCCATTACATATAGAAGGGGACGCAATATCCGTGATTTTGTGGTACGTAGCCACTTTGAACCCCCACAGAAAGAATGTTGGCTCCAAAATAGGTCTGTGGGCACATTTAGGTGTGGGCACTGTAAAGCCTGTAAGTATATCAAACTGGGTGATTCCTTTTACGATGCTAGGGGACACATCAGATTTAAACAGAGGTGTTTTGCAAACTGTAACACCAAGGGAGTGATATATCTTATGAGATGTGGCTGCGGAAAACAGTATGTGGGTAAAACCTGCAGAGAATTCAAAACACGGGTTTTAGAACATGTAGGTGACATCCGTAATAAACGTGACAAACCTATCCCTAAACATATCCTTGTTGAACATCTTGATGAAAAAGTGGACATCTCCTTCTCTGTTATAGAGGTTGTGCGATCATCCATTAGAGGCGGCAATATTGATCAAATACTTAAACAGAAAGAAGCACGCTGGACGTTTAAACTGGAAACTCGGGCCCCTTTGGGACTAAATGAGTCCATTGATTATACTTGTTTTATTTAAGCGCTGGTCCTATATTTAATGACCTTTTTCTGGGTAGGACAGTGTTGCTTTATCTGCCATACTGTAACATAGGGCCTAGGGTCACACCTAATGGTGTGTCCTGTCTGGCTCTAGTTTTGTTTATTACCCCCAGATATATACCTCTAGATTGAGGTTCATTGTGGGAAATATATGTGTCCCCAAAGCAATACTCAAGGTAATCTACATATGGGATATTATCTGATATTATCCCATCCTATTTACCCCCACTGGTGCAGTCCATGTGGTGGGATGTCTTCTGGTATACAGTGCCCGATGTGTATTTACACTGGGCAACTGTTTAATATAATAATCTAATTAATAGTGGGTCTGTGGAAGTAGCGCTCGTTCTGTGGAACGCATCGATCTGCTGTGGCACGCATGTACAGCGCTCTGGAACGCATCGGGAGCGCTGTGGAACGCATGGCTACTTCCGGTGCGTCACTTCCGGTTTTGCACGTGATTTACTCTGCATCACGTTACCTGCAGCTGGGAACTGAGCGCTATTTAAGGCAAGCAGCGTTTGCCACACGCCACCGGCCCCAAACAAGAGGAGAAACCAGAACCCAGAAACACTACAGATCCTGGATATGATGACATCCAGTCTAATCAGCGTGTCCATCAGACTGCTTGATGGCTAAGGGAAGTGACCACATCTTTATTTTGAGCACTGGCTTTGCTTTGTCACTACTATTGACCCTTTAAAGTTTTCTGAATGGTTCACATCTGGTATTACTATTTTCTCCTCTTGCTTAGGTATATTTTTGAGATTGACATTCTCAACCGGTAACGTGGCAATATACCTCTGTATATTTTTGGTCTAATTTTGTCACTGAGGGGGTCCTTTGATACAGGTACCCTTTCTATATGTATATGTCCCCTGATGATCTTTAACACAAGAGTGAAACGCGTCGGGAACTTGTATACCTATTTGGGTCTACTATAGGGAATTTGTATACCTATTTGGGACGACTATATACCTTTATATTATGTATCATGTCTGAACAGTAATTTTGTCTATTGGGAGAATCACTAGGAGTGAGAGATATCATCCCAGTGAATGGGAGCTCGCACTCTATGTGATTCCTCAGGTCATAATACATCTTTTTGACTACTGACAGACTTTTTGACCAATACACTTCACATTGGTGGTGGGTACTATCCTGTGCCAGGGCCTCATTAGGGATTCTAGGAGGTTCCTGACACGGGATCGCCCCTATCGGGGCGGCTATTCCGTTTTGTAGGCAGGGCCTAAATAGCGTTTAGCGGACAGATCAGGGATAGATAATTTCTGGCCTTTTGATCCGTCTGCTACCCTCCCTACTCGGATATGAGATTCCTTGTGTCTAATCTTTTAAGAAATTAATTAAAAGTTATATTTTATGGTGATAAAACATTTCTGTGATTCACGTAAACCTTACTATCACCTATTATCTCACTGACTGACGGTTGACTTGTCAGAACGGTATTATTGTTAGGGGGAGTGGTCGCGAAAGCACTGCATCAACCAACCAGTTTGACTTTGAGCTAATCCTAATGGCATTATCCTGGCAGTCCCCAGGTATTCACCATTTAACCCTTAGGCCCCTTTCACACGGGCGAGTTTTCCACGTGGGTGCAATGCGTGATGCGAACGCATTGCTCCCGCACTGAATCCTGACCCATTCATTTTAATAGTTCTGTGTACATGAGCGTTTTTTTCACGCATCACTTGTGCGTTGCGTAAAAATCGCAGCATGTTCTATACTCTGCGTTTTTCACGCAGCCCTAGTCCCATAGAAGTGAATGGGGCTGCTTGAAAAACGCATTGCATCCGCAAGCTAGTGCGGGTGCGTTGCGTTTTTCACTGATGGTTGCTAGGAGATGTTGTTTGTAAACCTTCAGTTTATCACGCATTTATCAAAATGCATTGCACCCGCCGCGGAAAAAAACTGAACAACTGAACGTAATCGCAGGCAAAACTGAATGGCTTTGCCTGCGAAATCGCACAGTTTTCACTGAACGCATCCGCACTGCATCAGGACCTAATCCGGATTGTGAAAGGGGCCTTAGGGCTCATGCACGGACAAGGATAGGACAGCCTTCATGGAAGGCAGGACGTTCCGTTCCACAAAATGCGGAACATACAGAACCAGTATCTGTGTTTTGCAGATCCGCAATTTGCAGACTGCAAAAATAAGCACTGCCATTTTTGCAGTCTGCAAAACATGTATACCGGCCGTGTGTTTTCTGCATTTTGCGCAACAGAGTATCCTGTCCACTATAGCATTGTCCTATACTTGTCTGTAAAATGGACAAGAAAAGGACATGTTCTGTATATATATTTATATATATATATATATATATATATATATATATATTGTGGGGAGTCGCTCTGGTAGACAGCGGTGCGGGTGCAGTATAGAGGCAAAAGGGAGTCCAGAAGGTGCAGCAAACAGTGTTTTATTCACACTTGCATCAAAAATAAACAGCGAACAGTCACTTGGTGTTAAATCACACACATCAGAAAACGTGAGGTAAAACAAAATGTCCAAACACAGGTTCTAATCACCTGGGAGGTTTTAGGTGCGGGTTCGCACCTGGCTGTCGGCCCAGCCGCAAGATAATCCACCTCAGGCTTCCAGGCCGTCTGCACTCCTCCTTGCTGGGCTCCTGCTTCCAGCCCAGAGAGCTCCACAGCACCATCTGCAGCTCCAGGACAATCACACCCTCAGCTGCTGAGGAGGCTGCCTTTAAAGGCCCGGATAAAGTCCGGCCTGGACCGTGGGAGTAGGCACCCACCCAACTCTTTGCCTACTCCCAGTAAGAGCCGGTCCGGATTGGCTTTGCAGCCAAACTAACTAACAATGTCAAGCAGCACTAGCTGCTGCTGACACATAAAAACCCGGCTCTCACCTCACCGAGGCCAGGAACCTCGGTGACACGTATCGATCCGTCCATGGCGGCACCTTGCGCCCTCTTACACACCCCCTTTGTTCAACACTGAGGGGTGAACACACGTGAGGCAGTGGACGCGGGACAGGGCATCTGCGTTACCCTGCAAGCGGCCTGCCCTGTGCTCTACAGAGAACTTGAAGTTCTGCAGGGATAGGAACCACCTGGTGACCCGAGCATTCCTCTCCTTGGCCTGGCTCATCCACTTGAGAGGGAATGGTCGGTCACCAGACGGAACCTCCTTCCTAACAAGTAATAGCGGAGAGATTCGAGTGCCCACTTGATAGCCAGGCACTCCCTCTCCACTATACTATACCTAGTCTCGGCGGGGCTGAGCTTACGGCTCAGGAAGACAACGGGATGTTCTTCCCCATTGACCTCCTGAGACAGTACAGCACCGAGACCTACCTCCGAGGCATCGGTCTGTACGACGAACTCCCTGTTGAAGTCGGGTGTCACCAAAACCGGGGACCCACACAGGGCCGACTTCAACGCAGAGAAAGCCTCCTCCGCCTTCTCACTCCAGTGCATCTTTCCAGACTTTCGTCCCTTTAAGAGGTCTGTCAACGGCGCTGCTATTGTGGCAAAGTGGGGCACAAACCTCATGTAGTATCCTACAATTCCCAGGAAGGACTTTACCTGCCTGGTGGTGACCGGTCGGGGCCAGTTACGTATGGCCTCTACCTTAGTTACCTGAGGTTTGATGACTCCCGCCCAATTACATACCCCAGATATTTGGTCTCTTCCAACCCAATCGCACACTTTTTTGGATTGGCGGTTAGTCCAGCTTTCCTCAGGGCATCCACTACGGCCTGCACCTTGGGTAAATGGCTTTCCCAGTCGGTGCTGTGGATGACTACATCATCTAAGTAGGCTGAGGCGTACCGACGATGAGGTCGCAGCACAATGTCCATTAACCTTTGGAAGGTGGCGGGGCGCCATGCAGGCCAAAGGGTAACACCTTGTAATGATACAGGCCCTGCGGGTAACAAAAGCAGTTTTTCCTTGGCCGACTCCGTTAAGGGTACCTGCCAGTACCCTTTGGTGAGGTCTAGCACAGAAAAATAACGGGCTTGCCCTAAATTCTCAACAAGCTCGTCTACCCGGGGCATGGGATATGCATCAAACTTGGACACTTCATTTAACTTGCGGAAATCGTTGCAGAACCGCAACGTCCCATCCGGCTTAGGTATTAGGACTATGGGACTGGCCCACTCACTTTTCGACTCCTCAATGACATCGAGCTTCAACATTAACTGCACTTCCTCCGCGATGGCCCGTCGCCGAGCCTCGGGTACCCGGTATGGTTTTAACCGGATCTTGGCCTGAGGCTCAGTGACGATGTCATGTTGGATGAGAGGCGTGCGGCCAGGGAGGTCCGAGAACACATCCGTGTTCCGACTGATGAACTCCTGACTTCCTGAACTTGTTTGGAAGACAGGCTGTCTGCAATTTTACCGTGGTTACTGCTTCACAGGCCTCGAACTGTGGGGCTGGACCCTTTCACCTAGAAGCCCTGGCCGGGGGCTGTGGTCGTCGGCCGTGTCCCTATCTTTCCACGGCTTTAGTAAATTCACGTGGTACACCTGCTCCGGCTTGCGCCGCCTGGCTGGTGTACCTTGTAATTTACTTCCCTACCTTCTCGATCACCTCATAGGGGCCCTGCCACCTAGCTAGGAACTTACTGTCCAGGGTGGGTACCAGAACCAAAACCCGATCTCCCGGATTGAAGCCCCGTACCCGAGCCTGACGATTGTACACCCTACTCTGGGCTTGTTGCGCTGCCTCCATATGCTCCCGGACCAGCGGCAACACCCTTTCCATCCGTTCCTGCATCTGGGTGACATACTCAATGACACTTTTGTGGGGGACAGGCTGTTGTTCCCACGCTTCCTTGGCGATATCCAACAGGCCCCGAGGGTGTCTGCCATAAAGCAGTTCGAAGGGCGAGAACCCAGTAGAGGCCTGGGGCACCTCTCGCACTGCGAACATGAGATAGGGCAGAAGCAGATCCCAGTCCTTCCCATCTCTAGACACCACCCTTTTTAACATATTTTTAAAGTTTGGTTAAACCTCTCGACAAGACCGTCTGTTTGCGGATGGTAAACGGACGTCCGTAACTGCTTTATACGCAACAATTTACACAGTTCCCTCATAACTTTGGACATAAAAGGGGTCCCTTGGTCTGTCAGAACCTCTTTTGGCAGGCCCACACGGGAAAACATTTCCATTAACTCTTTGGCGATGAGCTTAGCTGAGGTATGTCGCAGAGGCACCGCCTCCGGATACCGAGTGGCATAGTCCAGAATCACCAGGATATGTTGGTGACCCCTAGCAGACTTCGGTACGGGTCCGACCAGATCCATGGCAATACGCTCGAATGGGACCTCAATTATTGGGAGAGGGACCAGGGGACTTCTGTAATGCGGCTGGGGGCTATTTACCTGACAGGTTGGACAGGATTTACAATATTCTTCTACCTCCTTAAACACACCAGGCCAATAAAACCGCTGGAGTATGCGGTCCTGGGTTTTCTGCCACCCCAAGTGTCCCCCAAGAACATGTTGGTGGGCAAGCTCCATAACAAGCTTGCGATATGCGGTGGGCACCACCAACTGTTCAACGGGCTCACCTCGGATTTGGTTCACCCGATACAACATATCCTGAAGAACAATAAATCGTGGGAACATTAATTCAGCCCCAGGTTTCTGGGGTTTACCATCAATCATTACAACACTTTCCCAGGCCCTGATTAGGGTTTGGTCCCGGTGTTGTGCGGTCTCAAAATTTTCCCCGGAGACATTGAGGTCTGCCAACTCAGGTCCCGGTGGCAAGTCCTCCGTGTCTCCCACCATTACCCTCAGTGGGGTTGTCTCCCCCTCTACTGCTGGAGCAGTGGTCACCCCTACCGCTGGGCCTTCAGACTCGGGCTCCCAGGGTTCTGGCCTTCCAGTGGTATCAGGCCACTCTACTAGGGTTACCCCTGTCTCGGGTCCATCAGGCACTTTTATTGCCGGCCACAGCGCCGGGAAACCTGGGAAGTCCCTCCCAAGTATCAGTTCATGTGGGAGTTTGGTAGCAACAGCCACCTCGTGGGTCCACTTACCAGCCGCTGTGGACAAAGTCACTAGTGCAGTGGGGTAGTCTTTTAAGTCTCCGTGGATGCACAGGACCCCAATTTTACGGCCGGTATACTCCGCAGGCCGTACTAGGGCAGCTCTTACCAGGGAGACTAGACTCCCGGAGTCCAGCAGGGCAACCGCCAGGGAATCTCCCACCTCTACTTGACACAGATGGTTATTATCCTGCACCTCACGGGTGCCAGTTGCGCACAGCTTCCGTGCATACAGGGAGTGGCGACCCACGTAGTTCACAACCATCGGCTGACCCCGATGCGGACAGTCGGCCCTGACGTGGCCTGGCTCCTGACACCTCCAGCATACCACGGGAGGCGGATCCGCAGGGGGTACATTCCGTGCAGGCCTCTCTGTCGCCGGACGTCGGAACTGGGGTGTAGGCCTCCGGGGTTTGACTGACCCCTTCCCAGCAAGACTCCCCTGCAGGTTTCTGGTGGCCTCGTAACGCTCCACCAGGTCGACCATCTCCAGGGCACATACCGGAGATGCATACGGTCCAGCATAGCAGCCGGACTTAGAACATCAGGCTGCAGCCACTTTTGCAGCTTGTGCAGCAGATCGTAGTACTGCGGCCTAGCGGGTTCAGTCATTTTAAAGTCCCACTGGTGGACTCTTTGAGCGCGGACCAGCACGTTCACCCCCAGTCTGGCCAGGATCTCTCCTTTCACGGTGTCATAATCGGCCGCTTGGTCGTCCGCCAAGTCGAAAAACACCTGCTGGGGTCCGGAAGCCAGGAACGGAGCGACCACCTCAGCCCACTGGTCACGGGGCAGCTTCTCCCTCACGGCCACCTTCTCAAAGACCGCCAGATACGTCTCAACGTCGTCCGAGGGGTCATCTTTGGGATCGCCGCACGGACCGCTTTCCGGGCATCATGGACGTGGTGGGACGCTCCTGCAGCTTGTAAAGCCATCACGTGCTGTAACAGTAGCTGGTTGGTCTCCCGCTGCTGCACGTTAGCCTCTATGAGAGCCTTCACAGCAGCCTCCATGTTGCCAGAAATTCCTGCTTGCAACTTTGCTGGCTTAATATATTCCATGCACTCGTGCTTAGCAAAAAAACTCGGCGTTCACGCCAGCCTCACTGCGCATGCCCGCATCCGACACCAAATGTGGGGAGTCGCTCTGGTAGACAGCGGTGCGGGTGCAGTATAGAGGCAAAAGGGAGTCCAGAAGGTGCAGCAAACAGTGTTTTATTCACACTTGCATCAAAAATAAACAGCGAACAGTCACTTGGTGTTAAATCACACACATCAGAAAACGTGAGGTAAAACAAAATGTCCAAACACAGGTTCTAATCACCTGGGAGGTTTTAGGTGCGGGTTCGCACCTGGCTGTCGGGCCCAGCCGCAAGATAATCCATCTCAGGCTTCCAGGCCGTCTGCACTCCTCCTTGCTGGGCTCCTGCTTCCAGCCCAGAGAGCTCCACAGCACCATCTGCAGCTCCAGGACAATCACACCCTCAGCTGCTGAGGAGGCTGCCTTTTAAAGGCCCGGATAAAGTCCGGCCTGGACCGTGGGGAGTAGGCACCCACCCAACTCTTTGCCTACTCCCAGTAAGAGCCGGCCCGGATTGGCTTTGCAGCCAAACTAACTAACAATGTCAAGCAGCACTAGCTGCTGCTGACACATAAAAACCCGGCTCTCACCTCACCGAGGCCAGGAACCTCGGTGACACGTATCGTCCGTCCATGACGGCACCTTGCGCCCTCTTACAATATATATATATTCACACACACACACACACACATGAAAAATCAACGCAGCACTCTTCTTGTGAAAAAAAACGCAGTGTCTTTATTCACACATGTGACACAAAATAAGCAACGTTTTAATCCCCTTCCGGGATCCTTCTCAAGCCAAGTGCACAGACCAAAATCTTTCTGGTATCTATATACATATCTAGCTTTTCATTACATGTGTAATCAAGTGATTACAATTAATAACAGATGATACAGAGTCAAGTGTTGTTAAAAAAATTCAGTCCATTCAAATATTTCAAGTATCTTCTCATATTGTGTTCTTGGTACGTATCCCCATAGATGACTTTGTATTAAGTGCTTTGTGCCAGCAAAGTGCACCCTCACATACAAAATCTATATAAACAATCACATATTACAACAAAGTGCAAGTGCGTTTTAAAACCACAATTAAATCCCTTGGCTATAGTTAGTTGATCAGTTCATCAGGACAAAGAGACGCATTCTGCAATTCTATGCAATTCATCCAGCTTGCTGGGTTTTTTTTTGGTCTGTGCACTTGGCTTGAGAAGGATCCCAGAAGGGGATTGAAACGTTGCTTATTTTGTGTCACATGTGTGAATAAAGACACTGCGGTTTTTTTCACAAGAAGAGTGCTGCTTTAATTTTTATGGATATACATGCCTGATGTCAAGGGTGAGACGCGTGCACCTGATAAACCATAAAATCGATCGGTGCTGCCGGAATTATTATATATATATATATATATATATATATACATATATATATTATTTTTTTTGCGGTGCTGCGGAATGGATATACGGATAGCACACGGGTGTGCTGTCCGCATCTTTTGCAACCCCATTGAAGTGAATGGATCCACATCTGACCTGCAAAAAATGCGAATCAGATGTGGACCAAAAACACGTACATGTGCATGAGCCCTTATACAGGGACTTTGATGTCTAGTCAGTAACAGGCCGAGGTTGGGGCAGGCAAAGTTTGGGTGAATTCAGAACTTTGGGTTCGGGTAACCGACAGTCTAGAAGTCAGAGCAAGCAGCGCAAGATCAGTACGGTGATCAGGCATAGGTCAGGTGGCAGAGATTCAGGATCCAGGAATCAGGCAAAAGTCAGTACATGGATAGAAATACAGATTATAGGACCTTTGCAGGATCCAGCAAGCTAGTAAACCTATTGCTCAAGCAGAGAATGGGACAAAGAACACGGTCTATATGGCAAAAACAGAGTATTACATTAGCACCTGCACACAGAATCAAAGAAGGTTTTCACCCTTGCAATACTGCAGAATGAGGTGAGTTTTAATAGACACATAGAAAAAGAGCCCCCGGGCCTGGTGCCGGACACAGAGTGAGTGGAGCAGTGCCTGCCTGAAGTAGCAGGGCAGTGGTGGGCATGGGCTGCCGACATGATGTCATTTGCTGTTAATTTCATTTTATTAGTTATTTATTAAACACACCTAAAATTTGTGTTCCAGATTTCCAGTGGAGGAGTATTAAGAGGATTAGGAAGGCAAAAAATTGGAGCTATTACCAATGTAATCGGCTACTATCTTATTGGTCTCCCACTTGGAATTTCACTGATGTTTCTGGTGAAACTTGGAATCATAGGTGAGATTATTAGCTTATACATATTTAGGAATGCATTTATAGCTTTATTTTGCTTTGAAGTCAAACAGTATATAAAGTTAAGGTTTTTCCATCTCACTATAATTTAAAACATATACCGTATTTTTCGCCCTATAAGACACACCGGCCCATAAGACGCAATAGAGGAGGAGAATAAGAAAAAAATATTTTACATTAGACCTCATGTCAGACCACCAATCAAACCCCCCATGTTAATTAGGACTCAGCTGACAGCCCCAATCAGACCCCCAATGTTATTAAGACCCCAATAAGACCTCAGCTCAGACCCCAATGTGTATGACCCCCAATCAGACCTCAGATAAGAGCCCCAATCTAAATAAGACCCCCATTCAGACCTCAGATCAGCCCCCATGCCTCCTATCATCCGCCCCCATTCCTCCTATCATCAGCCCCCATGCCTCCTATAAGACCCTATGCCTCCTATCAGCCCTCATACCTCTTATCAGCCCTCATACCTCTTATCAGCCCTCATACCTCTTATCAGCCCCCAGCCTCTTATCAGTGGAACACAGTCTGCGAGATACCGAACTGGCATCCTGCTTAGTGCAGGAGTGCACGGCGTCATCGGTTGCTATGACGCCGTGCGCTTCCTGCTGCCGCTGCTGTACTGAACTACACTCGTATGATCTGCACTAAGCAGGATGCCAGTCCGGTATCTCACGGAGGCGGAGCAGGCATGTGTGGCAGGAAAGTCTGCTCCGCCCCTTATCTGCCTGCTCCCACGCTCACATGGCAAGTCCCTGCCAACCTCCAACAGACGGGGCCGGCCGTTCTTTTCACCCTGTACCAGCCACACCACCTGACCCTACCACCCAGCGGCCGTCCCAATTTACAAACCCACGCTGCGGCCGCTGGTCTCTCCATCTCCAGGTACATGGATGTCTGGTACATCGCAGGCTGCAGTTTCTATGCAGCGCAGCCTGCCATGTACCATGCAATGCACCGCACATTTTATATTTTTTTGTCCTGTATTCACCCCATAAGACTCACTAGCGTCCCCCCATTTTAGGGGGGAAAAGTGCGTCTTATGGGCCGAAAAATATAGTATATAATCCTGCACACTGGCCACTAGGTCTAATAATAAGTCATGATTTCCTGTTCTGTACAGGTAACTTTTTAAAAGCCATTATCAATATCACTACAGGTAGAATTACGATGACAAGTAACATCTCTGTATAGATAACACAGAATCCATCATTCACAATAGGTGATATCGCTTATCTACTCTCTACTGACCTTTGCACAGATCATATAGAATGCCTAGAAAACTCTTCTATACAAGGCAATGGGCTCAGCTCATGTCCATTGTGTCTATGGTCCATGTAGATGCTCTCAAAAGAAAGGAAGTCTTTTCATATAGTCTTAACTGGCCTGATGGTCAGTGTGAAAATTACAGGATTATATACATTTCTTTAACATAGAGGGTGAAATTGGAAAAATTTAAAAACGAGCCAAAAATTCTGAAAAAAGTGACTTCAAAAATAGATCATTTTCTGATGTTACATTCTCTTTAATACATTATTGCAATCAATTTGTTATAACACCTTTACCTTTATTGACTGAATAAAGTACAGATATTTCTATGAATACATACTGTTAAATACATTTGATACATGAGCAGCAGTCTATGTGACTGAAGCACTGTCCACTTTCTTTTCATTACATTAGTCTGTGTCGGAAAAAGTGGTGCAAGGGGTTGAACTTCATAGACAGGGCAAGACACTGATAAATTTGCCCCAGTGCTAACAGAACTGCTGAAAATCAGTGCTGCTGGCCTCATTCTGAATTACCGTATTTTCCGGCGTATAAGATGACCCCCTACTTTTCCTGTTAAAATATGGGGTTTGGGCTATACTCGCCATATAAGACTACCCCTCTTTAAACTCACACCAAATAAAAATTAAACAGACGATCCAAGCATGAGAAAACCACTGAGAGCAGGGAGAGGGGGCTGCTTCAGGAGCGACTGGCCGGGATGCAGCGCACGGTGGCTCTGCTAGAGGGCGCCTGTCCCTGAAGCTGGAGAAGGACAGCTTCTCCAGTCCGGCTTGGAAGTAAAGAGGACCTTTCACTGGTCCAACAATTGTTAGATAATGATATATACCGTATGTGTAGAGAGGCGCCCAGGGATAATAGTAAGTGCAGGGAGATCCCTGGGCGCCGCTCTACACATACATATCATTATCTAACAATCATTGGACCAGTGAAAGGTCCTCTTAAGTTTCAGCACACAGTATACCAGCGTATAAGACGACTCCGACTTTTGAGAAGATTTTAATGCGTTAAAAAGTAGTCTTATACGCCAGAAAATACAGACCACTTTTTAAGACACACTTTTTTCCCCCAAAAAAAGTTTCATTATGAAAGCACTCACTAGTATCCAGGAGACGTGGGGATCTGTGACTGTAGCGTTGTATTCGCCGCTCCCTGGTCTTCCTCCGGACACCACACTGCACTGTCCTGACAGCTTACAGCATCAGGACGTAATGCACGCACTATGATCTGACATTTTACATACTCATGTCATAGTCTGATCTGGGAGTATGATCTCCAAGGCGGGTCTGATCTGAGGTCTAATATCAAGATCTGATGAAGATTGAGGGTCTGATGAAGATTAGGGGTTTGTTCTGAGGTCTGATGATCTGAAGCATATACAGTTGTGTTCAAAATTATTCAACCCTCAATGCTGTAAACGGTTTTAGGGAATTTAGTGTACATTTGTAATTGTGTTCAGAATGAAATCTTACAAGGACTTTTTAAAGAACCAAATGCAACTAAAATGACCAATTGTTTTTGTAATACAGTATTACATGTTTTTTTTGTGATTTCTTCATTGACACAATTATTCAACCCCTTAAAGACTACCACTCTTAAGAACAGAGGTTCATTCAAGTGTTTTCGATCAGGTATTGAAAACCCCTGTGGATGTCAAGGAGCAGCAATCAAGCATAATAAGCACCAATGATGTAAAATGACTGTGATACTCAGCTCCTTCTAGACATTTACTGGTGTGTTTACAAACATGGTGAAGTCAAGAGAATGGTCCAGGAAGACAAGAGAAGAGGTGATTTCTCTTCACAGGAAGGCTATAAGAAGATTGCAAAGATGTTAAACATACCAAGAGACATCATAGGAAGCATCATTCGCAAATTCAAGGCAAAGGGCACTGTTGAAATGCTACCTGGTCGTGGCAGAAAGAAGATGCTGACTTTGACTGCTGTGTACTACCTGAAGTGCAAAGTGGAGAAAAGTCCCCGTGTGACTGCTGAGGAACTGAAAAAAGATTTGTCAGATGCGGGTACTGAAGTTTCAGCTCAGACAATAAGGCGCACACTATAACGCGCACACTGCGTAATGAAGGCCTCCATGCCAGAACTCCCAGGCGCACCCCCTTGCTGTCTCCAAAGAATAAGAAGAGTCGACTGCAGTATGCCAAAAGTCATGTGGACAAACCACAAAAGTTTTGGGATAGTGTTCTGTGGACTGATGAAACAAAATTAGAACTGTTTGGGCCCATGGATCAACGCTATGTTTGGAGGAGGAAGAACAAGGCATATGAAGAAAAGAACACCTTGCCTACTGTGAAGCATGGCGGGGGGTCAATCATGCTTTCGGGCTGTTATGCTTCTACAGGTACAGGGAAGCTTCAGCGTGTGCAAGGTACCATGAATTCTCTTCAGTACCAGGAGATATTGGATGAAAATGTGATGCAGTCCGTCACAAACCTGAGGCTTGGGAGACGTTGGACCTTTCAACAGGACAATGATCCCAAGCATACCTCCAAGTCCACTAGAACATTTTGAAGTGGCCATCGCAGTCACCAGACTTAAATCCGATTCAGAACCTCTGGTGGGGCTTAAAGAAAGCAGTTGCAGCGCGCAAGCCTAAGAATGTGACTGAGCTGGAGGCTTTTGCCCATGAAGAATAGGCAAAGATACCCATAGATCGCTGCAAGACACTTGTGTCAAGCTATGCTTCACGTTTAAAAGCTGTTATAACTGGAAAAGGATGTTGTACTAAGTACTAAGATTGAATGTCACTTGGGGGTTGAATAAAACTGATAATGATGTGAGCACAGAAAAGACATTTGTGGTAATTTCATTATAAATGTTATGTTATATTTGTCTGACTTACAAGGGCCTCTTTGATTTAATTGTAAACAAGATGACTGAAATGATCAAAATCAATGTCAAACTGGCCAAAACACTCAATTTCAGTGAGGGTTGAATAATTTTGAACACAACTGTATATATATATATATATATATATATATATATATATACACAGGGAGCAGATCCTGCACTTGTGGCCCGTTACTAATGGCGATCCCCAGCAAAAATGCATATGGCGGAGGATGCCCGCAGCGGACCACAAGTACCACAATAGACATCCTAAACAAAATGGCAATAGTGTGGATGTGATAAATAATATAACAATATAGCAATAACAAATGACAAAACAGGTGCACACTACGGTCTTACTAAGCCCTCAAACTGATGTTAAAATTGAGAGGTTAGTCAACATGTCCTACAGTGGAGGACATGTCTTAAGCCCGAGCACAACGACAAGGTCTCTCAAGTAGCTCGGGACCTAAAACCCCCCACCTGTGCCATATGGGCAATACCAGGGGCCAGTGGGCAAAATTACAGGAATGTATTAGGTCGACTCGCAGCAGACTCCTCAGTTACCTCCAGCATGTAACCATGCCTGCAATGGGAGGAGGGAGAAGGCTGTGAGCCCCACCCAAGACTGGCTGATATGGCCCAGAGCTCACAGGTGCACCTAAATATAGCCTGTGGATGGAAAACAAGCTACATTTACATGGGAGTTTATACACCTCCAAACAATTATATATACACAAACCAACTGAAAGGTGGCATGAAGCAGGATGTGCTCAACCCAAAAATGCAGTTGTGCATATATATATATATATATATATATATATATACACAGGGGAGCAGATCCTGCACTTGTGGCCCGTTGCTAATGGCGATCGCCAGCAAAAATGCATACGGTGGAGGATGCCCGCAGAGGACCACAAGTACCACAATAGACATCCTACACAAAATGGCAATAGTGTGGATTAGATAAATAATATAAATGCATACGGTGGAGGATGCCCGCAGCAGACCAGAAGTACCACAATAGACATCCTACACAAAATGGCAATAGTGTGGATGTGATAAATAATATATATATATATATATCTATATATATTATTTATCACCTCCACACTATTGCCATTTTGTGTAGGATGTCTATTGTGGTACTTGTGGTCCGCTGCGGGCATCCTCCACCATATGCATTTTTGCTGGGGATCGCCATTAGCAACGGGCCACAAGTGTAGGATCTGCTCCCCTGTATATATATATGCACAACTGCATTTTTGGGTTGAGCACATCCTGCTTCATGCCACCTTTCAGTTGGTTTGTGTATATATAATTGTTTGGAGGTGTATAAACTCCCATGTAAATGTAGCCTGTTTTCCATCCACAGGCTATATTTTGATGCACCTGTGAGGCCTGGGCCATATCAGCCAGTCTTGGGTGGGGGTCACAGCCTACTCCCTCCTCCCATTGCAGGCATGGTTACATGCTGGAGGTAACTGAGGAGTCTGCTGCGAGTCGGCCTAATACATTCCTGTAATTTTGCCCACTGGCCCCTGGTATTGCCCATATGGCACAGGTAGGTGAGTGTTAGGTCCTGAGCTACTTGAGAGACCTTGTCGTGGTGCTCGGGCTTAAGACATGTCCTCCACTGTAGGACATGTTGACTAACCTCTCAATTTTAACATCAGTTTGAGGGCTTAGTAAGACCGCAGTGTGCACCTGTTTTGTGATTTGTAAATAATCAAAAATGACCGAAATTTTTGCAAAAAAATTACTTTCACTTTCTGTTGTAATTTATTTTTTTTTTAACTACATTTCTATATAAATTTATTGTTCTACATGTCTTTGATAAAAAAAAAATCCGATAAGTGTATATTTATTGGTTTGGGTAAAAGTTATAGCCTTTACAAACTATGGTGCAAAAAAGTGAATTTCTGCCTGTCATGTTTCTTTAGGTGCTAGAATGCCAGGATATTATAAATACCCCCCAAATGACACCATTTTAGAAAGAAGACACCCCAAAGTATTCACAGAGGGGCATGGTGAGTTCATGTATGATTTCATTTTTTTTTCACAAGTTAGCAGAAAATGACACTTTCTGAGGAAAAAAATAATAATAAAGTTTCCATTTCTGCTAACTTATGGCAAAAAAAAAATAAAATCTCCCACGGACTCACTATGCCCCTCAGTGAATACCTTGGGGTGTATACTTTCAGAAATGGGGTCATTTGTGGGGTGTGTTTACTGTTCTGGCATTTTGGGTGGTGCTAAATTGTGAGCAACCCTGTAAAACCTAAAGGTACTCAGTGGACTTTACGCCCATTTACGCACCTAGGCTGCAAAAAAGTGGCACTCAGAAGAAGTAGGGCAATGTGTTTTGGGGTGTATTTTTACATATACCTATGCTGGGTGAGAGAAATATCTCTGTAAATTGTCAACTTTGTATAAAAAAATTTAAAAAGTTGTCATTTACAGAGATATTTCTCTCACCCAGCATGGGTATATGTAAAAATACACCCCAAAACACATTGCCCTACTTTTCCTGAGTACGGCGATACCACATTTGTGACACTTTTTTGCAGCCTGGGTGCGCAAAGGGGCCCAAATTCCAATGAGTACCTTTAGGATTTCACAGGGCATTTTTACGCATTTGGATTCCAGACTTCTTCTCACGCATTAGGAGCCCCTAAAATGCCAGGGCAGTATAAATACCCCATACGTGACCCCATTTTAGAAAGAAGACACCCCAAGGTATTCCGTGAGGGGTATGTTGAGTTCATGTAAAATTTTATTTTTTGTCACAAGTTAGTGGAATATGAGACTTTGTAAGAAAAAAAAAAAAAAAAAGTCATTTTCCGCTAACTTGTGCCCAAAAAAAATCTTCTATGAACTCGCCATGCCCCTCACGGAATACCCTTGGGTGTCTTCTTTCCAAAATGGGGTCACTTGTGGGGTATTTATACTGCCCTGGCATTTTAGGGGCCCTAAAGCGTGAGACGAAGTCTGGAATCCAAATGCGTAAAAATGCCCTTCTAAAAGGTACTCATTGGAATTTGGGCCCCTTTGCGCATCTTGGCTGCAAAAAAAAGTCACACATGTAGTATCGCCGTAATCAGGAGAAGTAGGGCAATGTGTTTTTGGGGTATTTTTACATATACCCATGCTATGTGTGAGATATATCTCTGTAAATGACAACTTTTTAAAATTTAAGATTTTTTTTTTGGCACGAGTTAGCGGAAATTGGCTTTTTTTTTTCTTACAAAGTCTCATATTCCACTAACTTGTGACAAAAAATAAATTTTACATGAACTCACCATACCCCTCACGGAATACCTTGGGGTGTCTACTTTCTAAAGTGGGGTCACATGTGGGGTATTTATACTGCCCTGACATTTGAGGGTCTCCGCAATCATTACATGTATGGCCAGCATGAGGAGTTTCTCTATTCTCCTTATATTGAGCATACGGGTAATGAGATTTTTTTTTCCGTTCAGACTCTGGGCTGAAAAAAAAAAAAAAAGAACGGCACAGATTTCTTCATTCGCATCAATCAATGTGGATGAAAAAATCTCTGCCAAAAAATGTGCAAAAAAAAAAAAAAAAGTAGTAAGGCCCCATTCACACGTCCGCATCTATTCCGCAATTCTGCGGAATAGATGCGGACCCATTAAGTGTGAATGGGGCCGGCGGTGATGCAGAGAGCACACTATGTGCTCGCCGCATCAGCATTTGCGGAGCTGCGGCCGCGAACTTCCGGGTTTCGGCCCCGGTCAAGAAAAGGCATTTTCTATATAGTTCTGGCAATGTGCGGATCCCCAAAATGCGTATAGACATCTGAATGAGCCTTACAGGAGGGTGATTAGTGACAGGGGGGACAGGGGGTGATCAGGGGGAGTGACATGGGGTGATCAGGGGTTAATCAGGGGTTAATCAGTGATGGGAGGGGTAGATGGGGGGGGGTCTGTGTGGTGATTGGTGCACTTACATATGTTTCCTCTGATGGTCCCAAGCAAAAGGGACCACCAGAGGAGCAGGCATATCAGATACTGTTAACAAAACGGCGTCTGATATGCGATTTTTTTTAACTACTACCTTCTTCCCGACGCGATTCTTGTGAGTGCGCGCGTTCACAGGAAATCTCGCCTCTCGTGAGATGACGCACAAAAAAGGATTCCACATTGCTAATAAAGACCAATATTAAAAATTATTTTTAGCTCAAAAATAAGTACAATACAATAATAAAAAAACAGCCTTCAAAGCTGCTTGCTACTGCAGCAATTCATCCTAGCAGTTCTACATTACATAACCAGCCCCTTGCGAGAAAAACAAAATACATTTTTATATGAACAAACAGCTTTTTTTTTCCTTTAAAACCTCAGATTACTACGGTTCATTATTGCCAACACAGCACATTAGAGGCTTCCGGTTCCGGCGCCGACATGAGGGGAAGCACGCACTGAGAGCTCCGGCCTGAGTGACACCGCTTTCTTTACAAATCCCCTCCAAACGACCCGGTCACTATCACAGACCGGACACCCGCAACGCCACTTTGGTGCACATTCGGTCTATGGACTGCTACGTTGTCCAGATGGGGAACAAATCTAAAAAGAAAACGACTAAGCCTGGGAAGGCGCCAACAGACAGCAATATGGCGCAGCCACCGGATGAGGAGGCAGAAACACTGATAAACAGTGAGGAGAAGGAAGATTTCTATACCCAAACCCCGCAGGAGGAAAAGATGGACATTGACTACAAATACCTTGTGGTGGAGGTGGCAGTAACTATCTTACCAGACCTACAGGAGGCTCTGTCATCCACTGTGGAGCATCCTTTCAACGAACTGAAAGCAGAAGTCGCGCAGCATGGCACGCGGCTGGAAACGCTGGAGATGAGAATGGCGGCGGTGGAGAGTGACTATGAGGAGGTACGCAAGCAGCTGCAGAAAGCCTTGACTGAAAACGCCAAACTATGGGAAAAAGTTGATGACTTAGAGAATCGCTCTCGGAGGAGCAACCTACGTATAGTGGGTCTCCCTGAAGCTATACAGGCCAAGGAGCTGGAGACCATATGTGCCCGTGAAATTCCAGAGGCCCTAGGCCTTGCACCTAGCTGCAAAGTTGAAAGAGCTTATGGGGTTGGCCCATTTAACCCACAATATGGGACTGACAGGCGCGATAAGACACCAAATGCTCTTCGAAGCAACAATAGGGTACGTCAAATAATCGTCAAGTACTTGGACTATGCAGACAAGACGGCCATACTAAGAGCGTTTAAACAAAATGGTAAAGCCATAACCATAAGAGGCCACCGTGTGCTGATTTTTCGAGACTTTGCTGTGTAGGTGACCAAACGCAGAAGGGCCTTTGCTCCACTCTATGTTGTTCAAGAATCAGGTCAGGTTCTCACTACTATATCCAGTGACCTTGCGGGTTTTTTTCCCTAATAACAGAACGGAGTCATATTCAGACCCTGAGGAGGCGGGTGCCACCCTTCAAGATATCCATAAATGGATGCAACAGCTACAAGCCATTACCTACAAAGGAGAGCCTGCTCCCTCATCAGAGCACCTGGAGTCTACTCCTCCTCGTCAGAGCTCATCAGGATCGAGGAATCAGAGAGGATCGTCGCATGTATCTCCAGGAACGGGGTGATGGACTCCCTCACACGTCTTCAGGACTGATAAGTATAGAGGGGCAGACGTTATAGTCGACCACCCTGATTTAACAAGGGGACCAGGAACTGTTGGTGTGGTCGCTTCTGACCTCGAAAGAATGTGAAGCACAGATAAGGGTAACTAAGATGAGCAGGACATTGCATACCATTATCTCAAAGAGGACATTATATACTAAAAATATGTGTGTATATATATATATATATATATATAAACGAAGGAAGAAGACTGCGGCACCGCTGAGTAGTGAAATAAGGTGGATCCTTTATTCACCCTAGTGCATGCGACGTTTCGATCCTCTCAATGGTATCCGTATCAAGCAATGAATTACATGTGATTCAACGTATAAATAGACAGTCAAATAATTTGCATACATAATTGAAAAAGTGATAAAAGTTCATAATAGAAATATACAAAACATCGTGACATGATTCTATGCCTTAATTATAAGGTGACAACAGTGATAAGATTAAAATGATCTCTTTAAAGTGCTAAGTGTCCATTAAAAACGTGAAAAATTGATAATGATATTCAAATGACATCATGGCTGGAGGCGGGGATAAACAGAGCGTAATGAAGACCTCGAGGAATTCAAAGATGGCGAGGGCCATATCGGAGCGGCGTATCACAGGGCAGAGTGCGCATGTCAACCTACGGGCGGTCACGTGAATGATCACATGACTCATCATAGCAACAGTAGTCGACCCAAACAAACATGTAGGTCAATGTGGAAGGTCCTTAAAGCCCTCGGATCTACGGAATAGGGAATGCGTCGCAGCGCGGCGACCTTGTCCCGTACCGTCTGCAGGAGGGGCGATACTACTCCGAGAGGTAACCCCGGTAGACGTCATCCACCCTGCAAATGTCCTCAACGGGCACCGGACTTCAGAAGTAAATTATTATAGCCGTATGACAGCGCACAGATAGATATAATCGCCAACTCCTTGTCAGAAGAATCAAATCTAATAACCCGTCCAGCCATGGGGTGCGGTAGTGGTCATGGATACTTCTACCTATTCCAATGAAGTACAACGTCAATTATCAGACCAAGCGGTTTATAAACAACTACACACTGATCCTAAATTTCACATTAAAAAAAAATTGACAACACTTTTGAATGACCATTTGAGTACTGGTTTGATTGATGATCAATTGCATGGATTTTTGGCAGTGGAACATCCAGTGACTCCACTGTTTTATCTGCTGCCAAAGATTCACAAACGCTTAATTGATCCCCCTGGACGCCCGATTGTGTCCAGTAGGGGGTCGATACTTAGTAATACCTCAGTCTTCTTGGACAAAATATTACAACCCTTTGTGGTTTCTACCAAATCTTATGTTAAGGACACCACCGATTTTTTACTTAAGTTGCAGGAGGTCACGATACCTGAGGGAGCCATTTCGGCTTCCTTCGATATCGTGAGTCTCTATACTTCTATCCAACATACTTTGGGTCTTGCTGTGGTGAGAGATACTCTACTAACATCCCATTACACTTTGGAGGCACAAATTTTTCTTTTGTCATTACTGGAATTGATCTTATGTAATAACTATTTTCTTTATGGAGATGGCTATTATATGCAAATTAGGGGGACGGCCATGGGGACAAATGTGGCCCCCACTTATGCCAAGATGGTCGTCGCCCACCTTGAGGAACACTACGTCTATGTGTCCCACCACTTCAGCCATGTGCTGAGGTGGTGGAGATACATAGATGATATTTTTGTTATATGGATGGGAACTGTGGAAGAGCTACGGCAATTTCATTCCTTCCTTAATGCTATGGTGTCAGACATTCAATTCACTCTTGAGTTTTCGGACACGTCCATTCATTTTTTGGACGTGTTGATCACTAAACAGGGCTCTACACTGGCTACTGAGGTCTTTAAGAAACCCACTGATAAGAACACCATACTCAGATACGACAGTGCTCACCCTCGTAAAATGATACAATCTCTCCCTTTGAGTCAGTACACTAGGGCCAAGAGGATTGTCAGTGATCCCATGACACTAGACAAAACATTACAGAACATTACAAATTCTTTTAAACAAAGAAAATATCCACCAAGTGTTTTACAAAGACAAATGTCACGGGTTGCACAAAAGGATAGGCAAACATTGTTCTCTTCACGTCCAAAAAATACACAGGAACGTATTCCCTTCATTTCTACTTATAGTAGGATTAGTTCACATGTCAATGCAATCATTCAGAAACATTGGTCTATACTCAGTAGTGGACATAAGGATATAGGGGCTTTCAAGTTGAATCCCCTAATGTCCTATAGACGTGTGCCTAATTTGAAAGACAGACTGGTTAAGAATGACATAGGACCTTCTAAATCCCTGCAACAAACCTTTTTGGCCCCTAAACGCAAGGGCAGTTTTCCCTGCCTTCATTGCGTTAATTGTCAATTTATGTCTAAAGGTGGTGAATTTGTGAACCCTAACAACAATATGGTGTATAAATTGAAACATTTTTTAACCTGTGATTCTACTTTTGTTGTATACGTCCTATGGTGCCCATGTAAACTCCTGTATGTGGGTGAGACCACTTGTGATCTTAAAACCCGAATGAATTTTCATCGGTACTCTATCCGTAAACGTAGAAAAGATCTACCTGTATCCTGTCACTTCTCAGAAGCTGGTCATTCTGAGAGGGATTTAAAGTTTATGATTATAGACCAAATTTCCGCTCCACGATTGGGAGGTAATCGTATAAAGATGTTAAAAAAAAGGGAATCGGAATGGATTTTCAAGCTGCAGTCATTAAAACCCAAGGGTCTAAATGTTGATTATAGACCCTGGGCTTACACATGATGCCACAACCTGCCTTGTCTCTCTAGTATATGTTTGCATTTAATCTTAAGATTTTTTAACTTTTTTCTTTTCTTTTTAGATAACATGGCTGGACGGGTTATTAGATTTGATTCTTCTGACAAGGAGTTGGCGATTATATCTATCTGTGCGCTGTCATACGGCTATAATAATTTACTTCTGAAGTCCGGTGCCCGTTGAGGACATTTGCAGGGTGGATGACGTCTACCGGGGTTACCTCTCGGAGTAGTATCGCCCCTCCTGCAGACGGTACGGGACAAGGTCGCCGCGCTGCGACGCATTCCCTATTCCGTAGATCCGAGGGCTTTAAGGACCTTCCACATTGACCTACATGTTTGTTTGGGTCGACTACTGTTGCTATGATGAGTCATGTGATCATTCACGTGACCGCCCGTAGGTTGACATGCGCACTCTGCCCTGTGATACGCCGCTCCGATATGGCCCTCGCCATCTTTGAATTCCTCGAGGTCTTCATTACGCTCTGTTTATCCCCGCCTCCAGCCATGATGTCATTTGAATATCATTATCTAGCACTTAGCACTTTAAAGAGATTATTTTAATCTTATCACTGTTGTCACCTTATAATTAAGGCATAGAATCATGTCACGATGTTTTGTATATTTTTATTATGAACTTTTATCACTTTTTCAATTATGTATGCAAATTATTTGACTGTCTATTTATACGTTGAATCACGTTGTAAATACGAAATACGTTGTAATTCATTGCTTGATACGGATCCCATTGAGAGGATCGAAACGTCGCATGCACTAGGGTGAATAAAGGATCCACCTTATTTCACTACTCAGCGGTGCCGCAGTCTTCTTCCTTCGTTTGTATGTGGCCTAGTCCAGGCCTTTTGACCGCGGGCACGCCATTCCACTCGGTTGAGTGCCGCCATTGGAGACATCTCTTTTGCACTATATATATATATATATATATATATATATATATATATATTATTAATTATGTTATTCTTGTCTTGTTCGGACTATATTTTCCACATGGACAAAATCCATCAAAGGAAGGACTCACGGGGTTTGGAAGCCATGCCATGTCGTGCCTGACGCAATGGGTCTATATGTTGGCCTGTTGTGACCTGACTTACATTGGGTTTGTGGGGAGGAGAGACATGACTGGCCAACAGCAAATTTGTGTGTCATAGGGGGGGGGGGGTGTTGTCACTCCTGTGATAATTATTAAATGAGGTATAGCATAGAGAAAATGGAAAAATTTTAATAGTACGGGGACTACTATCATTTAAGCAATAAATACAGGTGTCTAGGACAGAGGAGTAAGGAGATCTATGCATTTTTTCACATGATGGTTTCTCTAATGTTGGAAAAAAGTGAAGCCAGACTTTGCCAGAGAAATTTCAGGTTATAGTTGCATTTCAAGTTGGGGCAGGGAAGGAGAGGGGACACCAATTTCCCACTAGTAGTCACAAGGTCTACCTAAATGTTATTACTCATCCCAAAGGATTGCTGTGTTAAAATCGTTTCTTGGAACGCCAGTTGATTCTGAAACACCCCAAACAACTGTGAGCAGATATTGCTCTTTTGCAGGAGACCCACCTCTCCGCTGAAGTTTTTGTGAGGATGAAAAGGTATTGGGTAGGGGAAGTGTACGGATCGGGGGCGGTGGGGAGGAAGGCGGGCATGCCAACGCTGCTAAAAAAGGGACTACCCTACAAAGTAATAGGTCACACCCATGATAGTCAAGAAAGGATTTCCAAACTACAATTGACAGACGCGGGAAGGGATATCAGTATTTACAATGTCTATGGCCCAAATGAGTATGACGGACCTTTCTTTAGTACATTAGCTAGCGATCTTTCCAAGGATCTGACGAAACTGAGGATACTCGCGGGCGACATGAACGCCGTAGCAGACGGAGAGACTGACCTTTGTCAAGATGAATCAAGTGTGGATCAGCCAGGATTTCCAACCACCAATTCCTGATGCGCCAGACTAGATTATCCATGGTGCCACGCCAACACTTTGAAAAAAGAGACTGGTTTCTTCAGACTACCTGCCTCAGCTACTACTTTGATGCTGCAACCTGCCTGATGCCACACATCTGATGCCAAGTGCTCCTTATTTCACCCACCTTCGTCAGTGGGTACTGGTATTGCCACCCACCGCCCCACTCTGTTACCAGGTAATTTGTGGTCTCCTGATGCAGCTGCTAATGTCATCTCCAAACTATATCACCTTGCCACTCTGTGGTCTCCTCATGCTTCTACCATATCCACACTGTGTCACCTTGCCACTATGTGGCCTCCTGATGCTACTGCCACCTCCAAACTATGTCATCTTGCCTCTCTGTGGTCTCCTCCTGCTGCTGCCATATCCACACTATGTCACCTTGCCACTCTGTGGTATCCTCCTGATGCTGCTGCCATCTCCACATTATGTCACCTTCCACTCTGTGGTCTCCTCATGCTGCTGCCACCTTCACACTCTGTCAATGTGCCACTCTGTGGCCTACTCATGCTGCTGCCACCTCCATACTCTGTCATTGGGCTGCTCTGTGTTCTCCTCATGCTGCTGCAGACTCCGTCATTGTGCCACTCTCTGGCCTACTCATGCTTCTGCCACCTCCAGACTTGTCATTGTGCCACTCAGTGGCCTCCTCATACTTCTTCCACCACCAGACCCTGTCATTGTGCCTCTCTGTGGTCTCCTCATGCTGCTTTCACCTCATCACTATGTCATAGGTCCACTCTGTGGACTTCTCATGCTGTTCCCACCCTCCCCACTTCATGACTGGGCCACTATTTTGCCTTTTGGCCTGGCTGACATCTTATTTATTTGACACTTCTTCTGATCTGTCAGAAGGAAGGAAAAACAAGACGCACAACGGATCCTGTCTGTGTAACAGCTTTACGGTCTGTATAGTACCATCAGCATTGGCTTATGATTTGATAGCCAAAAGCAGGAGTGGGTTGAAAGTACAGAAGACATGCAAATATTCCATTCACGTTTCATCTCTGTTTTAGATCCACTCCGTATTTTTTTGCCTTTAGCAATACTGATGGATTATTGAGCAAATGCTGACTGAATGAATGCGTATGCTCCACAGACAGGATCCGTTTTTTGTGGGTTATTGTTCTGACGGTTTAGAGGAAGGGCAAAATATTCGGTGACGTCAACACAAACTTACTGCTGACACCCTCTCAACTCTGCCAGGGGGGCTCTACTTGTATAAGCGTTTAATATAACAGGTTCTGTAGACATCTATGTGGAATCAGCTGACGAGGGTGTAAAAGGAGTGTGCTTCTTCTTGACGCTAACATCTACCTATAAGGCTGAGTTGATAGTTGAGTTATTTGGCCCTGTGACCCCCCAAATAAGTGAAGTATGCCGTTATTCTAAGAGCGACGCCTGTCATCTGCATGTCATACGGACTCACAGTATTATTTCACTACAAAAGCAGATTTCCTATGCGTGTTACTGCAAGGCACAGTGTTCTACACCACTATAAAGGCTCTCAGCAGCCAAGAAATAGCAGTTTTTTAACGTAATTCGCTTCGAAATATTCGGAACGAATCGAATTTTTGAAAAATTCGGCGAATCAAATTTTTGAAAAATTCGCTCATCTTTACAGCACATCAAAAAGCTGAGCAATCACACATTTCTTTCAGTGCATTATATGCATCCATATTAATAAACAAGTTGCATTATAGCAAGAACATTTTTTAGCAACAATGCCATTTTTATACCAGTGATATTAAACACAGAGCGGGTCATTTATCAAACTGGTGGTATGTAGAACTGGCTTAGTTGTCCATAGCAACCTATCAGATTCCTCCTTTCATTTTCTAAAGGAGCTGTCCAAAATGAAATAAGGAATCTGATCGGTTGCTACGGGCAACTAAGCCAGTTCTACTTTACACCAGTTTGATAAATGACCCCCAAAGTTCATAGAAAATTTACCACCAACACTGTATACATAATTCTAACAAATTTTACTGCAACCACTGAATTATTCCCAAAGTAAATTGTCAATAACAATGTATTTATAGATATGGAGGAACATTTAATTATGCCTCTGTCTTTGTGTACCAATCCTGTGACTTTTCATTTACGAAACCCTTGAGTTTTCATATTTAGGTCTCATAATGTATGAAAAATGAAAGGGTGCAAAATGAAAGACCCAGGCCTCGTCATCCCAGAGTCAAAATGTAAATAGCAGCACCAGCTATCCAGCCAGTAAGAATTTAAGTAGGCCACAGTTATCCCTGGCTTCCGAAAGGTGTGACATTATTATTAAGGACAAAGGGCATAAGATTGTGGACTGTATGACTCCTTCTCTCAGTCACAGCAGCATGAAGAAAAACTGCCAGTAGAGACATACTCGCACAGAGCTAGCGGAAGCCGAGCTTGGCTTAGGTGTGGCATATTTTGAACCTGTAGACACAGTATCAACGGTATCACCAGTTCACAAAATGATCATAATAGAAGCAGTTCTTGGGTTGGGGTTCTGGCTGTACGCTGCCTCTGTACTTTATTGCTGCCACTGGCAGCAGCCTCCTCCTCTAATATTACCTCCTTCTCAGCACCCTGATCTGGCTCTGAGGTCCTGTTCAATAGACAATCATCGTCAGACTCTTTACCTTTATCAGAGTCCCACCTTTATCAGACTGCAATATGTCATTGTGAGCTCATTGGTCCCCTTCCCCATTTTCTGCTCTGTATTTGCCCTCAGTGTGACTGTCGCTACCAATTCTCCTATTACCACCACATGTTTACAGGTGCCACTACTACTATCACGAACACAGCTATGTATGTGGCCCCCCGCTTCTCCCTGAACCTCCTTCTCGTGGCAGTCCAAACGCTGACTGTTCCCACACAACTCATCAACAGGGGGACTCTTGGTTATGTTTCATAGCATGTAGTGGGGTTTGTTGGAAAAAATAAGGCATCCCACTAGGAGGAGGCAGTGAAGACCAAGAGGTAAATCCATTTTTCCCTCTATCCACAAAATGTTCCCAGTGCCATTGAGTGCAACACAACCCCAAAGCATGCTTAATGGTTGCAGAGGGGTTCTTTTCATAAAATGTTGTGCCCTTTTTTTTTCCAAATATACCTTTGCTCATTGTGGCCAAAGAGTTCTATTTTAATCGGTCCACAGGTCTTATTTCCAAAATGCATCAGGCTTGTTTAATGTTCTTTTGCAAACTTCTGATGCTGAGTTTTGTGATGAGGACGCAGGAGAGGTTTTCTTCTTGTGACTCTTCCATGAAGACCGTATTTGTGGAGGTGTCACTGAACAGTAGAACAATGTACCACAACTAAATCCTCCTGAAGGTATTTTGTAGTCAAGTGGGGGTTCTGATTTGCCTTTTTATCAATCCTATGAGCAGCTGTCTCTGAAAATTTTCTTGGTCTTTGAGACCTTCTCTTAACCTCCACTGTTTCTGTTAACTGCTATTTCTGCATTATATTCTGAACTGAGGAGATAGCAACCTGAAAATGCTTTGTTATCTTCTTACAGCCTTCTACTGCTTTGTGGCTTCAAGCATTTTCATTTTCAGAGTGTTAGGGAGCTGCTTAGAAGAACCCATGGCTGCTGTTTTTTGGACAAAGTTAGAGGAGTCTTTGAAATTTGCATCACCTGGCCTTTCCTAACAATTATTGTAATGAGAATTGTGAACAAGCCTTAATCCTAGCAGGCTATTTAAGGTCTGAGACCTCAGTCTGTTGTGAGCGTTCAAATATTCTTCGGTTTCCATACTTTTGCAGGGTACTCCTTTTTTTTTCACTCTTAAACTCTACAAAACCAAAATAATACACTGACATTGCTTAAAATGTTGAAAAGTGTGTTTCATCTTTAACATTATGCTTTTTGGAGATCATTTCATCTTCAAATTGCTTAACTGTTCAGTAATAGTAATTTTGACCAGGGGTGTCAAAACTTTTGCATGCCACTGTACTACTACTCCTAAACAGCCGCACACACAATTGCCTTGTCTGTTCCATGCTAATGCTGCTGCTACTATTGCAGCCAAATGTCACGATTACCCTACCCTTTCTACATTCACACTGTACTGCTGCTGCTCCCAATTATCTCTAGGGTGTTTTTTTTAATGCTTTTTCTTTGTATTTAATGTCATTGTCATTTATAATTTTTTTTAGTTCTACAAGAGGACTTGAACATTTAATATTTTGCACATTTACATAATACACTGTACTACTGATCTAGTGCAGTGTATTATGTCATGTCATTTTACACTGCTGTGTAGCCTAATAAACCCAGCCTTTGGTGGGGCTTAATAAGCTTCCATATATAGCAAACCTGGAATAGTCTATGGCTTCCAGTGACAATAACAACTTTCAGCTCTCCACAATTGCAATGTATACAGAAGAAGCCCCTTCCTTTTGTAAAGTGGTTTAGGTGCCATCATTTTTTGACCACAGAATCTAAGGAGATAAATGGTCAGCACCTGAGTAGCCTATAATGTTGGTTATATCAGAAGATGACATCCACTGCTAATAGTGCCAGTACACCACCAGTGCCTGCCTATAAATAATGCACCAAGGTGTGGTAAGTGCCCACTCTCCATGCCATACTATTATGACACATCCATCGAGCCGTCCCTCATTGCGGATGGGAAGGGCTTGGAACAGTTACTACAGAGAGCTAAGGGCACTTCAGCATTGATGAACAACCATGCTATGGATTAAAATTTCTCTTTCGGTTATGCCGATCTTAAGGGCATATGGGGGCAGATTTATCAAACTGGTGTAAAGTAGAACTGGCTTAGTTGTCCATAGCAACCAATCAGATTCCACCTTTGATTTTTCATAGCTCCTTTAGAAAATGAAAGGTAGAATATGATTAGTTGCATTGTGCAACTAAAACAGTTTTCCTTTACACCAGTTTGGCAATATCATATCATATTCATCCCCGTCGCTCCCCGCCAATATGCCACTGACATTTTTTTCCCAATTGAAGCTAGCAACAGGTAGGCAGGGAATGTCGGGAGCTCATAAATATTAGGACCCATTGTCATGTGTTAGGGCACTTTCACACTTGCGTTTGGAAGATCCGGCATAGAGTTCCGTCGCCAGGGCTCTATGCCGGAAGAATACTGATTAGGATTATCCACATGCATTCTGAATATAGAGAAATACGTTCAGTATGCATCAGGATGTCTTCAGTTCAGTCACTGAATGTTTTTTGGACTGAGAAAATACCGCAGCATGCTGTGGTATTCTTTCCGTCCTGGGATGCGGAGCAAAACGGATCCGTCATGACCCCCAATGCAAGTCAATGTGGATGGATCCATTTTCTTTGGCACAATCTGCCACAATAGAAAACGGATCCTTCCTCCATTGAATTTCAATGGAGTTCAAAACGGATCAGTTTTGGCAATGTTAAAAAATAGTTAAAGTTAACAGAAGCGGATCCATTCAAACGGATGCCTTCGGATGTATTATCTGTAACTGAAGCGTTTCTTTCCGGCATAGAGCTCCGACGACCGAACTCTATGCCGGAAAGCAAAAACGCAAGTGTGAAAGTACCCTTAGAGTATTTCATTATAGGATTTTGGCAAAACAGCTGGGTCAGTTAAAGAAAGTTACCCCGATTTTTGCTAAAGTAATCTGTCAGTAATATATGCCACTCTCACTTAGGACATCATAAAATTCATGCCCTATACCCTTTAAAGGCTATGTACACCTTCTGGTGCAATTTTTTTTATCACTGCTAGAGGTTAGCGAACACCTGGATGTTCGGGTTCGAGAAGTTTGGCCGAACTTCCCAAAAATGTTCGGGTTCGGGATCCGAACTCGACCTGAACCCCATTGAAGTCAATGGGGACCCTAACTTTTGGGCACTAAAAAGGCTGTAAAATAGCCAAAAAGGATTCATGTCTGCCTGCAGTGCCACAGGCCTCATTCACAGACTCAGGGCCATGGCACCCGCAAAGAGGAGAGCGGTCCCGTAACAGCAACACAGGCCTCAGGTCAACCTGCAATGGAACAGGCCATTATCATTTATGTAGGCCCCTGACACACAGACAGAGGAGAGGTCATTTGACGGTGAAAAGAGTTTAATGTCTCTCACCCAGACCACAGGCAATTCAACGAAATATAGGCCACTGACACCCAGACAACAGGGCGGTCATTAGACAGTAAAAAGTGTTAAATGTCTGCCACCAAGACAGCAAGCAAGTACGTGAAATTTAGGCCCCTGACAACCAGATAATGGGGCGGTCATGACAGTAAAAAGAGTTTAATATCTCCCACCAAGACAACAAATGATTAAACGACATATAGGCCCCTGACACCCAGACAATGGGTCTGTTATTAGACAGTAAAAAGAGTTAAATGTCTGCCACCAAGCAAGTACGTGAAAGTTAGACACCCAGACAGAGGAGAGAGGTCCCATAGCAGCCAAAGAGGCATCATGTCACTCAAGGTCACTTTTAGTTATTTAGGCCCCAGCACCCAGACAGAGGAGAGAGGTCCCAAAGCAGAGAATCAGGCTTCATGTCACCCACAAATAGAAAAGGCCACTTGCAGATATTTAGGTCCCTGGCACCCAGACGAAGGAGAGGTTCATTCAACTTTGGGTTGCCCCGAAAATAATGGTAAAATAAAAAAAAAGAGGATTTAATAAAGAAGTGCCCTAGAGTACAAGAATATATGGTTAAGGGGAGGTAGTTATAAATGTCTATTCTGCACAAGGGATGGACAGGTCCTGTGGGATCCATGCCTGGTTCATTTTTATGAACGTCAGCTTGTCCACGTTGGCTGTGGACAGGCGGCTGCGTTTGTCAGTAATGACGCCACCTGCCGTGCTGAATACACGTTCAGACAAAACGCTGACCGCCGGGCAGGCCAGCACCTCCAAGGCATAAAAGGCTAGCTCTGGCCACGTGGACAATTTGGAGACCCAGAAGTTGAATGGGGCCGAACCATCAGTCAGTACGTGGAGGGGTGTGCACACGTACTGTTCAACCATGTTAGTGAAATGCTGCCTCCTGCTAACACGTTCCGTATCAGGTGGTGGTGCAGTTAGCTGTGGCGTGGTGACAAAACTTTTCCACATCTCTGCTATGCGAACCCTGCCCTCAGAGGAGATGGCGGTGACACAGCTGCGTTGGCGACCTCTCACTTCTCCTCTGCCTTCGCCTTGGGCTTCCACTTGTTCCCCTGTGACATTTGGGAATGCTCTCAGTAGCGCGTCTACCAACGTGCGCTTGTACTCGCGCATCTTCCCATCACGCTCCAGTGCAGGAAGTAAAGTGGGCACATTGTCTTTGTACCGGGGATCCAAAATGTGGGAAACTCTGCTGTCGTTACACAGGCACTGCAGCATGTAGTCGCTCATGTGTGCCAGGCTCCCCAGAGGTAAGGACAAGCTGTCCTCTGTGGGAGGCGTATCGTCATCGTCCTCTGTTTCCCCCAGCCACGCACCAGTGATGGGCCCGAGCTGCGTTGGATGCCACCCTGCTCTGAACATGCTTCATCCTCATCCTCCTCCCCATCCTCGTCCTCCAGTAGTGGGCCCTGGCTGGCCACATTTGTACCTGACCTCTGCTTTTGCAAAAAACCTCCCTCTGAGCCACTTCTAAGAGACTGGCCTGAAAGTGCTAAAAATGACCCCTCATCCTCCTCCTCCTGGGCTACCTCCTCTTCCATCATCGCCCTAAGTGTTTTCTCAAGGAGACATAGAAGTGGTATTGTAACGCTGATAACGGCATCATCGCCACTGGCCATGTTGGTGGAGTACTCGAAACAGCGCAACAGGTCTCACATGGAGGCCCAGTCATTGGTGGTGAAGTGGTGCTGTTCCGCAGTGTGACTGACCCGTGCGTGCTGCAACTGAAACTCCACTATGGCCTGCTGCTGCTCGCACAGTCTCTCCAGCATGTGCAAGGTGGAGTTCCACCTGGTGGGCACGACGCATATGAGGCGGTGAGCGGGAAGGCCGAAGTTACGCTTTAGCGCAGACAGGCGAGCAGCGGCAGGATGTAAACGCCGGAAGCGTGCATAGACGGCCCGCACTTTATGCAGCAGCTCTGACATGTCGGGGTAGTTGTGAATGAACTTCTGCACCACCAAATTCAGCACATGCGCCAGGCAAGGGATGTGCGTCAAACTGGCCAGTCCCAGAACTGCAACGAGATTTCGCCCATTATCGCACACCACCCCGCCACAACTCCTGAGGAGGAGGAAGCCAAGTAGGAGGAGGAGGCTACAGGAGGCAAAGAATGATGCCCTGCGATCCTTGGCGCCGGAAGGACGTGCGCCAAAGAACTCTCCGCCTGGGGCCCAGCCGCCACTACATTTACCCAGTGTGCAGTTAGGGACATATAGCGTCCCTGGCCTTGCTTACTGGTCCACGTATCTGTGGTTAGGTGGACCTTGCCACAGATGTCGTTGCGCAATGCACACTTGATTTTATCGGATACTTTGTTATGCAGGGAAGGCACGGCTCTCTTGGAGAAGTAGTGGCGGGTGGGAACAACATACTGTGGGACAGCCATCGCCATCAGCTGTTTGAAGCTGTCTGTGTCCACTAGCCTGAATGACAGCATTTCAAAGGCCAGTAGTTTAGAAATGCTGGCATTCAGGCCCAGGGCTCGAGGGTGGATAGGTGGGGATTTAAGCTTTCTCTCAAGGTTTGTGAGATGGAGATCTGAACCCTGCCGTGTGACATGGTCGAGATGCTTGGTAACGGAGGTGGTGGTGTTGGTGGACGGCAACTGCTGAGGCAGAGGAAGAGGCCGAGGCAGCAGCAGAAGAGGGAGCAGGGGGAGCCTGAGTAAGTTCCTTGTTTTTAAAGTGTTTACTCTACTGCAGTTCATGCTTTGCATGTAGTTCAGAACGTTAATGCCGTGCTTCAGGCTCTGATGGCACAGCATGCAAACCACTCAGGTCTTGTCGTCAGCACATTGTTTGAAGAAGTGCCATGCCAGGGAACCCCCTTGAAGCTGCCTTTGGGGTGCTCGGTCCCTGGTGGCGGTGGCCAGTAGCAGGCGAACTCTCTTGGCGGCGGCTGTTCTGCTTTTGCCCCCTACTCCCTCTTTTGCTACGCTGTTTGCTCGGTCTCACCAGTGTCTCTGAACTATGAAAGTCAGTGGCACGACTTTCATTACATGTGGGGTCTAGGACCTCATCGTCCCCTGCATCGTCTTCAATACATTCTTCCTCCCTGACCTCCTGTTCGGTCTGCACACTGCAAAAAGACGCAGCAGTTGGCACCTGTGTTTCGTCATCAGAGACGTGCGGACTCTGATGAGGTGGTATTCCCATGTCCTCATCATCAGGAAATATAAGTGGTTGTGAGTCAGTGCATTCTATGTCTTCCACCACTGGGGAAGGGCTAGGTGGATTCCCTTGGGAAACCCTGCCAGCAGAGCATAAGAGACTGCTGCATAACTTGAGGCTCAGACAGTTTCCCTGATATGCATGGGGGTGATGTGACAGACTGATGGGCTTGATTTTCAGGCGCCACCTGTTCTGCAGAAGACTGGGAGGGAGATAATGTTGTGAACGTTCTGGATTCACTGTCGGCCATCCAATTGACTAGCGCCTTAGAACGGCATTGGGCCCCACCAAATATCGCTGTAAATTCTGGTGGGTACTGGAACCTGAGGTAGTTGGTTCATTAGGACGTGTGGCTGTGGCAGAACGACCACGTCCTCTCCCAGCACCAGAGGGTCCACTAACAACACCACGACCATGTCCGCGTCCCTTACTAGATGTTTTCCTCATTGTTACCGTTCACCACAATAAGAAAAAAATTCTTTGGCCCAATGTACTGAATTCAAATTCAGGCATTTTTTTACAGGCACCTAACACTATCTGGCTATCTATTTATCTACCATATTACACTAATCCAGGCACAGCAGTAACCACAGATTTAGGGGAATATCAATTGTATTTGGCCCTGGATGAAAGGTATCCTTTTACGGACAGATTTACACTTGGAGATGCAAAGTAGCATGTGAAAAAATATATAGGATTATGCTTTCAGAACTTGTATTTTAACACTTTGTGTAATATACTCTTTAACAGAAAGAAATACACTTAAAGATGCAAAACAGTGTGTGCAAATGTAGAGGATTATGCTGTATTTTAACACTTACTGTAATATACCCTTTAACGGAAAGAAATACACTTGGAGATGCATGCTGAGTGTAATATACCCTTTTACGGACAGATTTACACTTGGCCTGCAACAGCTGGAACACCAGATTTTGGGTATTGCTATTTTGGCAATTGAATTTCACCCCAGAACAAAATATATCCTTTGACGGATACTAATAAACTACTTGTCCCGCCACAGCTAGAACACCAGATTTACTGTATTTCTATTTTTGTAACTGAATTTCACCCCAGAAAATAATATATCCTTTGACGGACACTATTAAACTTGGTCAGCCACAGCTGAAACCACTGATTTACGGTATTGCTATTTTGGCAATTAAATTTCACCCCAGAAAAAAATATATCCTTTGCCGGACACTATTAAACTTGGCCAGCCACAGCTGAAACCACTAATTTACGGTATTGCTATTTTGGCAATTAAATTTCACCCCAGAAAAATATCAATCCTTTGCCGGACAGTATTAAACTTAGCCAGCCACAGCTGGAACACCAGATTTAGGGGATTGCTATTTTGGCAATTGAATTTCACCCCTCAATAAAATATAGAAATGTCTATCCCGAGTTTCTAGGGGTGACAATAAGCACAGCCAAGCCCCTGATGTAGGATATAGCAAAAAAAACCTAGTATTGATGGACTTGGTGGCAGCTTGTGCTGGTGCACCACAAGCCACTAAATGGCCGCCGATCACCCCAGAAAAAAGTGCCTGAAAAACGCTCTGTGCAGCCTAAAAACCAGTGAGCAATTAACTAGCAGAAGTTGAATGATTCACAGCTGTAGATCGATCACTTCATTAGGTGTTTTTGCTGAGTTTTCCCTGCCTAATCTCGCCCTCACAGCAGCTGCATCCTATCCCTACACTATTTAAAGCAGAGTGACGTGCGGCGCTACGTGACTCCAGCTTAAATAGAGGCTGGGTCACATGCTGCACTTGGCCAATCACAGCCATGCCATTAGTAGGCATGGCTGTAATGGCTTCTTAGGGCAAGAAGTAAAACACTAGCTGATTGGCTGCTGTGCAGCCCTTCAGAAAGCGGGAAGAAATCGCTTTTTTGAAAATGTTTGGGTCCGGATCCGTGTCCTGAACACCCCAAAATTCGGTACGAACCCGAACTATACAGTTCGGGTTCGCTCAACTCTAATCACTGCATTTTACTCATTTTGGGCTAAAAATCATTTTTTCAATTGGTCTTTATTAAAAATATTGAGCTGTTCTATCACAAAGGGTTAACTGTCTAGCTATGTGAATCATACTTGTGACTTTCACTTTGTACCATCCTCTAAGAAACTTTTTCTCTAAATTACTAAAAGGCAGGGGTGTTGCTATAGGGGGTGCAGAGGTAGCAGTCACATGTGCCACATAAGAAGACAATAGGCGGAGCCTAGTATCACTTGGTTATACTAGGTGTATCCCAGGCTGTAGAGCTGGCCAATCGCAGAGCACAGCTCACAGCCTGGGAGGCTTTTTTCTCCCAGGCTGTGAGCTGAGCGCTGCGATTGGCCAGCTCTACATCCTGGGATATGCCTAGTATAACCAAGTGATACTAGGCTCCGCCTAGTAAAACCAAGTCATAGGAGATACTGGAGCCTATACTGGGTGAACAGAGCGGCGCCCGGGATAATAGTAAGTGCAGGGAGATCCCTTGGCGCCGCTCTACATGTCAGCATACTTAGGTAACATTTTTTACCCTGATGAAACGTCCTCCTTAAGCCACATAAGCTACAGTATAATGAGTGTTTATAAAGGTCAGAGGTAAGGTGCCTGTCAGCTGAGCTACCTGATGGAACAGAGAGAAACTCAAGGCTGCACAGAGACGGGTTCAAGATATTTAATGAAGACCAATTGAGAAAATGATGTTAGCTCAAAATGAGTACAATGCAATAATTTAAAAAAATTGTCCCCAAAGATATACATAGCCTTTAAGTACACTGGAGGCAGCTCTTTTCCTCTGTATTACTGCTGTAGTGGTCTACTGGATGAATGGTACAAATGTGAGAGCAGAGAGTAGGGGCTATAAAGCAGCTCAATGTAGAGAGCAGCATGCACTACCACCACCAGTGCACTTAAAGGGAACCTGTCACTGTGAAAATGTGGTGCAATCTGAAAGCAGCATGTTATAGAACAGAAGGAGCTGATATATAATTTTATGGGAAATTATTAAAAAATGTGTGAGTTTATTCATTTAAACCTCTGTTCTTTATATGTTTAGAAGTCATGTGGATAGTTCTGTTAGTGACTGACAGCTAAGGCCTCTTTCACACAAGCGTTACGGATTCTGTCAGGGTCTGTTCAGGAAAAAACTGATGGTTTTGCATGCAAGTTCAGTCAGTTCTGTCTGCGATTGTATTCAATGTGTCAGTTTTTTCCACGTGGGTGCAATCAGTTTTTGATTTGTTTTTTTTTGACACGCAAGAAAAAAAAACCTGAAGAACAACAATCTATATCTCGTAGCAACCATCAGTGAAAAAATGCAACCATTTTTAACTTCCCCATGCAGAGCAGCATGAAAAACTCAGAATATAGAACATTTTTCCTGAACGCAGAAATGATGCGTGAAAAAGTCATGTGCACAGACCCATTGAAATGAATGGGTCAGGATTCAGTCCTGATGCATTGGTTTTAAAAAAAAACCAATGAGGGGGCAATAACGTAATAAAACTTAGCTTTTAATACTACTGGATAAAAAATTCTGAAATCCTGCCCCTACAAACATGAGTACACAAACAAGGACAGATACAAGCACAGGACCCCAAACCATTCCCTGCAATAGAAAGGCAGGATGACGCTTAACTCGGATCCGTCCGCCATGATCCAAAGAACTAACTACGGGTCCGGCAGTTCGTCTTTGAAGAATTAAATAAAAAAGGAATGGTATTACCAAGTACGGTAGCCAGTCAATGCTGTTCACATGAGAGTATCCATGAAGAGGGAGGTTATTCGAAACTTGCAGATACGATGACCGGTATACAATACAGAAAACTGTGCTTTAGCTGTGGACTTATCAAAGTAGAGTGACTGGTCATAAAGAACAGGAAGCCTCAGAAATGAGAAACTAACCCTATTGCACCCTACTTGGCCTATTTGAACCCTAATAACCTCCTAATGCTGGCTTATTGCCCCACAAGGGGTGGCCCTGTCCGGAACCTTGCCCTGATCTAGAGTCCATAGAAAACCCTACCGGAGGTGAACCCGAAGGCTGAGAAACAGGGATCTGATCGGGTGCTGGTACAAGAAGTATTTTTAGTTAATTTACGGTGATACATTCCTGTGTCCAAACGCGTTTTATCAACTGACCATATTAGATTGTATAAAGCTAAATAAACTAAAACCCCATGAATCATCAAGGGACACAGGGCTTAAGGCTAAATACAAATGCTACTGCTGGAGTGACTCCTCAGTGTGACCTAAAAACGAATACAAAGAGCAAGAGGGGGATGGACCTAGTCAAGATACCACTCCTACAGCCCATGTAAACACAGATATAAATAGAGAACAAGTAGTGGCACTTACGGAAATGCTCCTGGGGCACGTATGGCAGCAGTCCAAGAGTAAGAGCACGAGAGATACGCGTGTCCCCTTTGCGGCACTCAGTTTGGCAATGCAGGTCGCGTGCCCAATGTATTCTCCAGCTAGCCATAAGATCTCAGTAATTATACCTTATGCTAATTCTCTAGTGAATACTTTCCACAGTGTGCAATTGTTAAATATACAAGCAATTTATCTATGATGGGTATTTTTTCAAGTCTTTCTATTGTACTCTAAATTATGAAAAACCTGTTTGTGAACATATTTTCCAGGGTTCTGGACTGGATTGTTATGTCCAGTGGTCCTGCAGACCTGCATCTATGTGCCCTACATATTGTGTACAGATTGGAATCGGGCATGTGAAGAGGTAAATCAATCTTCCTTGGAATAATAGAAATGTTAGTTGTATACTGACTGCAGGGGCGTTGCTAGGGACTCAAAAGATTTGGGGCACAGGACCCCAATACATATGTGTCAAATTGTGGATCCAACTGCCAGCATCAGTAAAAAAGGCTTATTTGGATGGACATTACATTCAATGCTATAACACATGCAGAAGAGTAAGGCAATACATACCTATTCCAAACATTGACGTCTCTTCTAATATAGATGTTCTCTTTCCTCATGTTCTCCATTAGGACCAGGCAGCCATGATGACTCTTTTCAGCCATGTCTCGTCTCTGGCAAGTTTGCCACACAGACATCTTAGGTTTCTCACTTTTCTATCCTCCTCCTAGTGCTTCATCATTGTCATCCTGCTGCTATACCTAATACTGTAACCCGTGTTCCCAATGCCACCAGATACTATACTTCTGAAATAACAGTGCAATACAGATAGTCCCCAAATTTCTCCCAACAGTAATAATTCTCTCCCAGAGTATCCTCATTAGTAACACTGCCCCCTGTAAATGCCCGTTAGTAGTAGTTTCCTCCATATTGTGCCCAATAATAAAAAGCCTCCACAGTGCCCCCACTAAGTGATAAGTGAAACTGCCCCAGTAGTAATAAGGTCCATCCAGAAGGCCACCCTGTAAAGCCCCCCATAGTTACAATACCCCTATATTGCTACCCTAGTAGCTATAAAGTTCCCAATAGTGCTCCTACTAGTTATGCTGCCCCACTATAGTTGTTCCCAGTAGTGATAATTCTCTGTTAAATGCCATCTGTAGGGCCCTTAGTAAGTATAATATCAGTGTAGTGTCCCTATTGTTACCCGGGAACCATAGTGGCCCCCTGTAGTGCCACTGTCACGCCGGGAAGGGTACAAGATACAATAGAAACACAAGAAACAACAAACAAGTGTCTAAGCAAAAGCTGGGGATAATAGTCACCTCCTGACAAGATCCTATCAGCTGACCCTAGACTGCTGTGCACACGTTTAGACCCCAAAGGTGGGAATAAACGTGCCCCCGTGCCTAAGACTGAATTAACCCTATAGTCCCTGAGATAGTGGACAAGGTGGAAAAAAAGGCAGCCTGCTTCCTCTAATCCTGGAGGAAGCAGGTGTCTAACTAACAGCCTAGACAGTTCACAAATGGAAACCAAAAACATACTGTCTTTGAAGCAGAGCAGAAACAGCAATCCAACTTTCCTCAGAGTGAGAAAGAAGCTATAACCCGCAAGGGACACTGGGTAGGTGCTTGATTTAAACTCACACAAATGACCCCACCCAGTGCACCTGAAGGGAGGCAGGTACAGCTCACTCCAAGTAAACAGAAAACATTTGCCACGTGCTGCCAACCTGACAGACCTCCGCACCTCACCAGAGCAGGGCATGACAACCACCATTAGATATAATGCCCCCTATCATGTCCCCAGTAGGTATAATGCCCCCTATAGTGCCCCAGTACTTATACAGGCTCCCTATAGTGCTCCAGTACTATCTTCCCCTAAAATGACAAAGGAAAAACATTTTTACAATACTTCTGATTCTGATTCCCTGATCCCTGGCAACTGCGATGCAGAATGTTTTTGGTTTTTTTCCAGCTCAAGTGGTCGCAATGAAAATAATGTGCTTTTCCAGCATGGTGCAGGAGCTCTCAATAACATCAGTGCCAACTGAGATCCGGCGCAGGTGGTTGCAATGATGACTGCTTTGGAACCACCTGTGCTCTTCCATTGCCTCACAGGCTTCAGGCTTTGTGGCCTATGAGAGTAAATAGTGGGTAGGGAGCAATTGACAGCGATAGTTGTATGATTGGTGGCCACTAAGCCTAGGGTCCTGAACAAAACAGCCAGGCACAGGCCCCAGAGGTTTGGGACCTAGCAATGCATCTGACTGACTGTGTTGAATTTGAGATTTAGGATGGGCCATGAATGTTTGAAAGTCAGTAAAACTTTCATGGCCCATCCTAAGTCTCCGACAGTCAGTAAAAAAAAACTGCCTTCACACAGGGCAGATTTTGTTGCAGAAATTAGTGCTACTGAAAATCGGTTCCATTCCTTTTAATGTGATTGCTTTGGTTGCAAGTAGAGATGAGAGAATTTCATATTCTGAAATTCGTTCGCGGTTCGTTTGGTGGTAAAAGCAGAATTGCGTTATGGATTCGGTTACCACGGACCATACCAAAATTCTATGACAGAATGCAGAACGGAATGCCTTTAGAGGCATTCCGTTATTCATTCTGTCATAACAGAAGTCTATGGGCTGCAAAACGGATCCGTCCCGTTTCCGTTATGCAGGGGAGTCCTCTCCTGAATAACGGAAATGGGACGGATCCGTTATGCAGGCCATAGACTTCTATTATGACGGAATGAATAACAGAATACCTCTAAAGGCATTCCGTTATGTATTCTGTCATAGAATTGCGTTATGGTGCGTAGTAACTGCTTTTACCACCAAACGAAGCGCGAACGAATTTTATAACATGAAATTCGTTCATCCCTAGTTGTAAGCATGTGTATTTTTTCAAGCCCCATTTAAATGAATGGAACTGATTTTCAGTCTGCAACATATTTAGGCACCCTAAAGGAACAGCTGTGCTCCCCTTCATTGCTTACATAAGTATTGCAGATATGCCTTGTACTGTTGCTTTTCTAAATCTATCCTATTCATTTTTGCTAGGCTAGGCTTAGAGCAGGTATGGAAACCATGAAAGTAAAAAAACACAGCAATTCAGACAGAGGTTGTGGACCTATTGAAAACGGTAAGCATGTAATACATATTATACTAAAATGTTGTAAATGATAGCAAACATAAAGAGTAACTAAACTTTTGTAAAACTTTCCTAAATATATTCCAAATAGCCCAAAAATGATTTCTCTAATATACTTTATTAACCCTTTACAGACCGGGTGATTTTCTTTGTTTTGTTTTTTACTTGCAGTCCTCCAAAAACAATAACTTTTTTATTTTTTCATTCACATAGTCATAGCGGCTTGTTTTTTGTGGGATAAGATGCCCTTTCTAATGCCACTATTTACGGCTGCATACAATGTGGTAGGAAGCGGGGAAAAAATATCCAAATTGGGTGGAATTCTAAAAAAAAACACAATTCTGGCACAGTTGATGGGGTCTTTACACCATTTCCTATGTGGTAAAACTGACTTGTCACTTTTATTTTCTGGCTCAGCATGATTACAACAATACTAGATATGTATAGTTTTTTTCTTGTGTTTTAATACGGAAAAAAAATTGAAACTTTGGAAAAAAATAATATTTTTTTTGCATTGCCCTATTCGGACCCAATAACTTTTTTATTTTTAAGAGAAAATAATTTTACAGAGCTGTGTTAGAGCTCATTTTTGCAGGGCGATCTGTACTTTTCATTGATACCATTCTGGGGTGTGTATTTTTGTGGGAGGTGAAGTGACCAAAAAATTGCGAATCAGCCATTTGGACTTTTTCCCCCCTTATGACATTTACCATATGGGCGGACGCCAATTTTAAATGCCTGACTGCCAACGTAAATGCATCTGGAGCGGTCGGGAAGGGGTTAATAGATAATAGAAGGGGTTAATAGCTTTTCTAAATTCATTGTTTTTTATTTCAACTATAAAAGTACTGAATAAAACAAGATAAAGTGTAAATAGCGTAAATATTGGCATAGAAAAAAATATGACTTGGTCACTAAATATCTTAAACTTTAACTAATAACATTACTAAAATTCATGTAATGTTTAGTACACTCAGATTGGGAATATAACATCTCTCAGATCAGGGAATGAGAGTTCTTCAGCTCTTCATCATGTGCCAATTTATCTCAGGACATTTATTTTTTTAATTAATGAAAACTATTTCTTTACTATTGTACAGGGGAGCTGAAGGATGCAGATACTGAAAACAGAGGTGCAATCGTCTTGTGTAACATTGCTTCTGCTGAAAAGGAATCAGAAGATAATTTACCGCTAGATGCAAGAAATGTTGTAGGAGAAATACTGACAGTGAAACAGCTGATCATCAGACGCGGGCTTGCAGTCTTTTTATGTGTAGCCATATTGCTGATTGGGATTGCAATTAGATTATTTACAACAAATAAAATTTAGGTAATACTTAAAGGGAACCTGTCAACTGCATTATGATATAAAGTGGTATTCCAGCAGAAAAAAAAGATCTTTGATGGTCATGAAATGGTTACAAAAATAGCTTATACTCACCTTACCAATCCCTTGATGATTAATTTAGAACGGTGCGCAGGTCCGCAATGTGCTCCATTTCCAGATGAAGTGTCGACACAGCAGGGAATCATTAGGAATGTCCCTCAGCCAATGAATGCCTGGGGCGGGTCATCACTGCACCCAGTGATTTGCCTGAGCATCATTCCCACCCATTTCCTGATGAGAAAGTGGAGTACAAGGGGAATGTGGACACCACTGGGACAGCAAAAAAGATCTTTTTTTACCTTTTCCTTTAAACTAGTGACAGACACATGGATGTCAGCAGTCTTTTGCATATGTGTTTACAGAGCCTTGAAAAAAATATTCATACCCTTTGAACTTTTCCGCATTTTTTCATGTTGGACCCACAGACTTAAATGTTTTTTTTTATTGGGATTTTATGTCATAGAACGGCACGAAGTAGCAGGTATGTGTGACGTGAAAAGAGAATGCATGGTTTTCTAATTAAAAAAAAAAAAATCAGAAAAGTGTGATGTGCATCTGTATTCATCCCCCTGTACTCTGATACCCCAGGTATAACACAGTGTGACCAATTGCATTAATAAGTCACCTAATTAGTCCACCTGTATGTGATTTATTCTCATTATAATTACAGCTGTTCTGTGAGGGTGCTAGCACACAGTTCTGACATGTATTCAGGATGCAGTTTTTAATTTAGCCAGTTTAGCAGCCTCATTAACCCCTGGTGTTCTGCATTGTGGGAATGATTTAAGTAATTTCAACTAGCTACAATTAAAAACTGCATCCTGAATGCATGTCAGAACTGCACTGAAGGCCTCAGAGTTTTGTTAGAGAACATTAGTGATCAACATTAGTGATCAAGCAGCATCATGAAAACCAAGGAACACACCAGAAAGGTCAGGGATAAAGTTGTGGAGAAATGTAAAGCATAGTTAGGTTTATATATGTGTATATATATATATATATATAAATATATATATATAGAAAGTAAAATCCTAGGAAGCACCATCCAATTGCAGGATCTGGCAATCCCCAGCAGTATAAGATGAAAGAAGATGGACTGCACTCCAAAAAAATCTGTGATAGATAAAAATGTATTCACCCATATGGTGGAAAATGCAACGTTTCAGCTCCAATGAGCCTTTCTCAAGCAAAGACCAAGTGGAAATGCAAGCATATAAAGGCATGTGCAAATTAGACAACAAATCACTGTGCAGTTGTAATCATTGTTTGATTAGATACATCTGGAAAACCAGAGCAAGGAAAAAAGTGCATGTGCATAAAAGTGACAAGTGCAATGTGAGACTCAAATAACATGATGAATATAATTAAAGTGCAAAAACATCATATATATCATAAATACAAATAGATCGAATAAAATACTTCATAGTAAAAGTGACTGAGTGTGCTGATATCCCAGATGAGGGTCCATTGGATCAAACTTCAGTAGGCAATGTTGCCTGCATACTCCGTAGCGCTGTATTGAGCGTCATGAAGATCCTAATGCGCAGATCCTGAAGATTCAACGTAGTATAGAGTGACACATGAGCGCATGCGCTCTTATTCATGTGGTAGTAATCGCCATATTTGAAAAATTATAAATTTTTATCTATCACGGATTTTTTTGGAGTGCAGTCCATCTTCTTTCATCTTATATATATATATATCCATCCCAAGCTCTGAACATCTCCCGGAGCACTGTTCAATCCATCACCGGAAAATGGAAGGAGTAAGGCAGAACTGCAAACCGACCAAGACATGGTCGATAACCTAAACTGACAGCCCAGACAAGGAGAGCAATAATTAGAGAAGCAGCCAAAAGGTCCATGGTCACTCTGGAAGAGATACAGAGATCCACAGCTGAGGTGGGAGAATCTGTCCACAGGACAACTATTAGTCACGCACTCCATAAATCTGGGCTTTATGGAAGAGTGGCAAAAAGAAATCCATTTTTGAAAGCAAGCCATAAGATGTCCCGTTTTCTGTGTCCCCTACAAGGTTTGTGTCCAACTGCAAACATGTGGAAGAAGGTGCTCAGTCAGATAAGACCAAAGTTGAACTTTTTGGCCTAAATGCAAAAAGTGTCGTGGAACACTGTACATCACCCTGAACACACCATAGCCACTGTAAAACATGGTGGTGGCAATCTTTTCTTCAGCAGGGACAGGGAAGCTGATCAGAGTTGATGGGAAGATGGATAAAGCTTAAAGGGCTTCTGTCACCCCCACTGACGAATTTTCACTAGCTGACATTAGCTACTTGCTAATGTCAGCTGAGTTCAAACATATGTTTAATATCTTTTTTTCTTTTTTCAATCTTCTAAAAAACTTACTTTTGTTATATGTAAATTAGCTTCGCTACCAGCAAGTTGGGCGGGTACTTGCTGGTAGCCGCCATCTTCATGGCCTTGGAGCCCCCTCTTCTTTTGATAGACAGGGCCAGCGCGTCTCCTCCTCCGCTGGCCCTGTCTGCAGCTGCAATCCCGCGCCTGCGCCGTCTCGGTCTTTAGTCGGCGCAGGCGCTCTGAGTGAAGGACGCTCGCTTAGGCGCTCCGTCCTCAGTGCGCCTGCGCCGATGACGTCAGCGCTACACCCGGAAGAGAAGACGCCGGCATCCCTGGTAAGGAGCAGGCGATGCCGGCGTCTTTTCTTCCGGGTGTAGCGCTGACGTCATCGGCGCAGGCGCACTGAGGACGGAGCGCCTAAGCGAGCGCTCACTCAGAGCGCCTGCGCCGATCTAAAGACCGAGCACGCAGGCGCGGATCAGCTGCAGACAGGGCCAGCGAGAGGAGGAGAGCGCGCGGCCCTGTCTATCAAAAGAAGAGGGGCGTTCCAAGCCATGAAGATGCTGCGGCTACCAGCAGTACCCGCCAACTTGCTGGTAGCAGCTAGTTCACATATAACAAAAGTAAGTTTTTTAGAAGATTGAAAAAAGAAAAAAAGATATTAAACATATGTTTGAACTCAGCTGACATTAGCAAGTAGCTAATGTCAGCTAGTGAAAATTCGTCAGTGGGGGTGACAGAAGCCCTTTAATACAGAGCAATCCTAGAGGAAAACCTGTTAGAGGCTATAAAAGACATGAGAATGGGGCAGGAGTTCACCTTCCAGTAGAACAACGACCCTAAACATACAGCCAGAGCTACAATGGAATGGGTAAGATCAAAGCATGTTCATGTGTTAGAATGGCTCAGTCAAATGCCAGACCTAAATCCTACTGAGAACCTGTGACAACACTTAAAAGTTGCTGTTCACAGGCGCTTTCTATCCAATCTGTCTAACTTGAGCTGTGTTGCAAAGAAGAATGGGCAAACATTTCAGTCTGTAGATGAAAACCTGGTAGATACACATAGTGTTAAAGTAGTTCATTGTAGCCTTCCTCTCTAAGTTCTAAATTAAAGGATCGTATATACGGTATACCACGACAAAATTCAACAACAGACACGTGGATTCAAACGGCTCAGGGAAGTTCTCTACCCTGGACTCACATATCATCTTAATTATAGAAAAAATGTTTTGACTACTTAGAGAGACACATTATTGTGGATTCCATTACGTAAGGAGTCAATCAGCTAATCATTGTATAGCATCATTTAAACATTTCTAAATATGCATTACCATGGTAGCTAGGCAGATATATTAAACATAGGTAACTTGACAATCTCCATAAGTGGATAAAACTTTGAAAGGTAACTTGGTATTTGCAATGTGGTTTCATAACTTAGTGCATATCAATGCGGTTAGAGTCTACACAGGAAATAGGTGCAAGTCGCTTCTCTTCCACAAGCTGTCATTTCTTACTTCAGATAAAATGAAAGCTACGCTACAAAAGCGCTCTTTAAAAGGAATTATTAATAGGTGTCATTCTTCTCAATGTCTCATAATCTGAAGGAGGAGCTTGTAGGCTCGGAGGCCTGTAGGTAACTAAGACAATAACCCTAAACACTAAATTAGTTATAGCAAACAATGGCTACATTTTTTGATGTTTAAGTCAAAGTACTCATGCAGTTTAGGAACAATCTACAATTACCTGAAACAATGGGGTCACACAATATACTGAAACCAAAGGTTCACATAATTTTGACTCAAAAAATAAATAACCACATCAAATATATCTTTACTTTTGTATTTTATTTTGTATTTTTTATATATTTATGAGATTTTTTTAAAATCACATGTAGTGTTATGTCAAATTTGTTATAAAATTTGAAAACTATGAATTTTTATCAACTATGTTATGAGTAATTAACAAGCTCAACAGCTAAATGCAGACCCTACAGAAAAACCCTAACGGAGGCAGAGGGAATGGCAGGCTCACTTCAACCTTCCCACCATTCCAAAAAAGGTTCAGACCCAGAAAAATTTATAAGCAAAGGTTCAGTGAACCTGGTCCACTGAAGAAAACAAACAATTCTTGTACTTGCTATCTCATCCAGCTTCAGTGTGATAAATACAATCCCTCCAATAGGGTCAACCTATTGAATATATACATACTATTAGAGATTTAAACTGTATTTAATAAAAAAAAAAAAAAATTGTGAAATGAAAACTACGGACTTACAAATACCAAATAAATTCTAATATTAAAAACGTTTTCCTGGCTTGCTTATCATGTCCGCTGTACATAGCACTGTAGCAATGTTCTTAGGGTATTCTGATCCAACAGAAGACCACTGGTATTGCTTTTCCTCCATTAAAGGGGTTGTCCCACGAAAAATATTCTACAGTTTTCAAACCAGCATCTGGCTCTGAATACTTTTGTAATTGCATGTAAATTAAAAATGTAGAGTAGCCGCTGAGTTATTCAATAAAATACATCTGTATAGCGCCATCTGCTGTTTGTTTTTTTTTATTTCTTTGACCTGCTCACTGAGATGGTCGCACATGCTCAGTTTCATCCTTTAACTGCCTCCCGAGCTGTGATAGGGAGAGCTGAGACACGCCCCCTTAGCTACAGTAGAAAAGACACTCCCCTTGAGCTGTCAGCTTTTTAAAAATCTAGCAGAGCAATGAATGGGGAGATCTCTGGATCCATGTGAGGCACAGGGCAGGTTCTAGCTTTGTTAGAAAGAAGTTGTGATGTACCATATGATGTCTGATTTTAATTTTTTTCATTAGTCATGGGATAACCCCTTTAACAGGGATATAACATCCCTTTTACATCAAACAGAAATATTTATTTAGTAGGTTCATACAAACTTTTATGACCCAGGACTTTCTTGCCTTCACAAACTCCATGCGGTATAGTTGTGTTACAACTGGCTCTGTTTTAACTAGTGCTCTTACTCTTTGAACATTGTAATTGTGGTCGAGGGCAGTCAACTGTGTGCTGGTTTCATTGCATCAATTTGAAATTGCAGTCTTTCTGGATGATATTTCAGGCATATACTATAAAACATTTCAAGTTGGCCAGTATGGCAGAAGAATAAAATTTGTTTTAAATCCTTGAGCAACTGTGGATTTTCTACTATGGCCGTCAATCTGCCAAGTGCATCAGAAGGATTACTTATCCATTTAGTGTTGTCATACAATTCTCTATTTAATGTTGGGTGCTAACATTCACTATACTCCCCCTCTATATTCCAAGAATAAATGTTGTTCACATGAAGTTAAAGGGATTTCCACTTTTTTATAAGAATTTTGCCATCTTCTTAGCAGATACGTGAACAGTACAAAACATGGTTCTTTATAGCCTGTACTCACTGTACAAGTATCTCACAATTCCTATGTTTTAATGCCATTAACACCTTGTTTCAAATTGACTTTGACAGATGGCAAACATCAAATTGATGAATGACAGCCAGATACTTATCCTTTATACATTTTCTAATTGAAATGTGCCTGTCTGTAACCACCATCTTTACAGCTGACAATAATACATTTTCCAACTATTTCAATCCATGTCTTGGCTGATACATAATTAATGGAGATAAACATTTTTTGGATGGGCAAGGTATCATTTCTACGTATAATTTTTAAGACATGATTCAAAAACTAGAAATTTTTCATCATCTACATGATAACGTCATGATAGGTGTCATCACTCTCACTTGACTCATCTTTATCATCATTGCAATCACTGATATAAAAAGTTGGGTCATCAGATGTTTCACTACTTCACTACTTGCTGAGAAGACGGAATTTCATCTTGAAATTCATCATATTTATAAATTCTGCAACTTCAACAACTTTTGCCTGATGATTACCATGTAAAAATTCCTTATTAATAATGTGATCATCCACGGTGGCCACTTCCTGTACAATAACAGTAAGTTATGATTTACAATGCTTCACAGGTAATAAAGTTTGTGTTTGGGCGTGACGTTTGACAAGTGGGGGGTGTTGCAACTGGGACACTTTTTATTTAAAAAAAAAAAAACGGTGCTGACACCTTTGTCAACCATTTTTGGCTTTCTGCTAATAAAAGAAGACATTATGGCTGAAAAGTCAAAATCATATGATGCATAACAGTGGTCAAAATATACTACATTTTCTTATACCATGGGTTCTGATATCTCACTGTATGTTCTTTTCTTTGATGGTATATCACATTCCACAGATTTAGAACGCTCACCCATCGAGTGAGTGTTATCCTTAAAAAATGATTCTGTTTCGGCAGAAGAAGCAAGGATAGAACAATCAGATGAATCTGGGTGAGTTGTCAATGCTGTTTCTTTCTCTGCACAAGCAGTAATGACATCTATGGAAATATTTATTTCACAATCTTGTGTTATGCACCAAAGTAGAAGAATGTGTATGGGGAAACACAGTTGGCAAGGCATTTTTTAAGAATCTTTCTGTGCCCTTCATGCCTATAGCTCGTATAGCATTCTGTACGAGTCTGTTTTCTTGCCCCATAATACTATCCCTACCGTTAAATCTATGTTATTTGTATACTGACCAGTTAGTATAAGCCATTTTCTGACTGTATCCTGATCCTTCGGAAAAGTGAGTGGAATTATGCCAGGTTCTTTTTTTCCCAAGCACACACACAACCGTGCACTTCACACGATGGCCTTTTGTAACTTTTTAAATGAAAAATAAAGAGAAAATATTCTAAGTATATGCAATTTGTAAATGACTATAAACTAAAACTATAAAGTGTTATCACTCAAACAACCCACAATACATAGGAATAAAAAGTTGCTAAAATGTAAGTATGTGGTACGTGATCAAAGTAATTTTACGGTATTACTGTAGTGTGTAGAGCTGATGGAGACTAATTACAAGTGCTTGGCTGCTTCAATCAGCCCCTTGATAAATAAACTAAAATACAGGGAGATTTTTATATTTAGTCTCCTTTCAAACCCCTCAATACATTTGTGCAGCAAAGACGCCAACATTGTTATGATTAGTAGTAGGGTTGCACGGATATCAAATTATCCATACCCAATCGATACTTTTGTATCGGTATCGATTCAATACCGGGATTTGCCTTATACCGATACTAGGCTGCACTACTGCGCAGCCTAGTATCAGAGAACATGGAGCGTGCTGCTCTCAGTGCACACCAAGTTCCCTCAGCAGCACAGGGGAGAAGGAAGCAGTCTCTACCTCCCCCCTGTGCCGCCACTGCCCCTAATGACAGGAGAGAGGGGCGGAGGAGGGGAGGGACTGTGGTCACTGCGCCACCAATGAAGATAATTAACGTTTAATACAGATACAGGAGGCGGGTGCCCAACCTCTATAACAGGTCAGCGGCAGTTAACCCCTCAGGAGCTCTATTAGGGTGAATAGGACAAGGGGAAATAGTTACTAAATAAAAACTAAAAAAAGGTAAAAAAACATACCAAAATATTAAGCATAAATCTTTCCCAATTTTGCCTATCAAATATCTAAACAATAAATAAATAAACATATTACATATCGCCACGTCTGACAATTAAAATATTGAAAAAATATCCTATGCGGTTAACGCCGTAACAGAAAAAAAAAAAAAAAAAAGACAACTGCACGATTGGCCATTTATTTTTCTCAAATTCCCCCCCCCCCCAAAAAAAAATAGGATAGGACTGTTTGATTATGGGCCAGACGTTCCATAAAATGCAGAATGCACGCGGCTTTTTTGGTGTTTTATTTTTTTCGTGTGGTATCAAATGGTATTGAGTATCGCAATACTTTTTTATGGTATTGAAATCTAATTAAAATTTTGGTATCGTGACAACCCTAATTAGTAGTAGCAGTGTATCCTCAAGCTGATATTTATCACCAACCACACTGGCAGATATATGATGAATATCCTTATTGGACTATAAACACACACACACACACATATATATATATATATATATATACATACACACACACATTTTATACAAATTATTAACTCTCACCTACAGTACATAGGAGAAAATCTAGTAGATAGGCTGAGCTAAATACAGACTGAAGGGGGCTCGTTCTTCTCCTCCAACAGCACAGAATCCTGTCTTAGGCTAGTTTCACGCTAGCGGCAGGGGAGTTCGTCAGGCTGTTCCGGCAGGTGAACAGCCTATCGGATCCCTCCAGCTGCTAGTTCACGTGTGCCCCCGGACTGCAGCTCCGATCCTATTGACTATAATGGGGGCGGGGGTGGAGTGCCGGCGGACTAAAAGTACTGTATGCATATAGTCATGGGGGACGGAGCGGCAGTCCGGGAGCACACGTGAACTAGCGGCAGGATGGATCCGACAGGCTGTTCACCGGCCGGAACAGTCTGACAGACTCCCCTGCTGCTAATGTGAAAGTACTCTTAGAAAGGAGGTTCCTTATATAACTGTATACACATATATAAAATGGCGCCTATGCACACATATATAAAAATTGCAACTACGATATTGTCTGCCATAGACGCAGGGCTTATGATGTTTTAAACTGTATAGACACAGGGCTAATGTGATTGGCAATAATGGACAATTTGAGCTTTTTTTTCATTGCTTTACTATCCAAAAATATTTGAATTAAAAGTGATCAAAAAACCATACACACTCCAATCAATATCAGTGAAAATCTGTATCAATAAAAACTGGTAAAGTAAAAAAAGTTAATACAAGTGTATTTGCTCCTCACCCTATTACAGTAGTACTGCACCTCTTGGATCTCCACAGTGCTCTAGTTAGAGGTACCCGGGCTTAGCTGTGTCAGTTCAGTCCACCCTTTATGCTGTGAATCCTGGACAAATCTTCTGCCATTTGTGGTTAAAAACTCCAAATTTTTATTTCAAGCGCATAAAAACATCATCATACAATACAAAAAAACATACCTACATGTTTCCGATGAAACACACCATCCTTCCTCATGGCTTATCCACTATACAAGTGTGAATACCTAGATACATGAAAGTCATGTGGTGCCTCCTCCAACAGGGGGTGGTGTTTACGTGCTCAGGTAAATAAAATCATGGAGGTCATCTCCCTAATTATACCATGACAGCAAGGCAAGTGGAAAACTTTATGGGGTCATTTAGTAATCTGAAATACGGCTAAATTAGGCGTATTTCAGGCGCAGATGGCAGTGCAGCGGTTATCTGCACTACTATCTGTGACTTTTCCTCACTCCCGCCAGGTCTAAAATTGTGGGCGTGTCATGGGCGGGGAAGAGGACCGGAGGGTAGGCCCAGCTCATTCATAATCTTCTATGCCTGTTTTAGGCATACAAAATGGCCTGAAGGTATATTTAAAACTGGTGCTGGATGCGCCAAAGTTATGGAGTGGTTGGCGCCTCTTCATAACTTCGGCAGATCCACCACCATCTATGGGGCTTTATTAAGATTACATTTAAGAACGCCAATACTACCCACTGTGGGAATAGATGCTGCATAACTTTCATGTATGTAATTGCCCTTAGCAACTGACATGTATTAAAAACATAAAGTTTTCCACAAAGCAGGTCTTTATGGATGCGGCAATACCTTATATTTATTAAAATTTATTTCAGTTTTACACAATTAACCGCCTCCCGACGGCTGTACGCACGGATGCGTCCAGGAGGTGGCTGGTTTACTCCTCCTGGACGCATCCACGCGTCATCTCGCGAGATGCGAGATTTCCTGTGAACGCTCGCGCTCACAGGATCGCGTCGGGGAAAACTTTAACTACAGCCTGCCAGCCTGATATGCTTGCTGCTCGTTCCTCTGGTGGTCCCTTTTGCTTGGGACCACCAAAGGAAACTTATGTAAGTGCACCAATCACCACACAGAACCCCCCCATCCAATCCCCCCCCCAGTCACTGATTAACCCATGATCACCCCATGTCATCCCCCTGTCACCCCCCCTGTCACTAATCACCCCCCTGTAAGGCTCATTCAGAAGTCCGTATGTGTTTTGCGGATCCATGGATCCGCAAAACACGTACACTGGCATTGTGCTTTCCGCATTTTGTGGATCCGTACATTGCCAGAACTATATAAAAAATGCCTTTTCTTGTCCGCAATTGTGGACAAGAATAGGACAAGCTCTATCTTTTACGGAGCTCTCCGCATCACCGCCGGCCCCATTCACAGTGAACGGGTCCGCATCTATTCCGCAGAATTGCGGAATAGATGCGGACATTTTTGCGGACGTGAGAATGGGGCCTTCTTTTTTTTTTTTTTTTGCACATTTTTTGGCAGAGATTTTTTCATCCACATTGATCGATGCGAATGAAGAAATCTGTGCCGTTAATTTTTTTTCTTTTTTCAGCCCAGAGGCTGAACAGAAAAAAAAATCTCATCACCCGTATGCTCAATATAAGGCCTCATGCATACGGCCGTTGGTGTTTTGCGGTCCGCAAACCGCGGATCCGCAAAACACGGAAGCTGCTCCGCGTTCCGTTCCGCAATTTGCGGAGCGGAACGCGGCCATTATAGAGATGCCTATTCTTGTCCGCATAACGGACAAGAATAGGACATGCTCTATTTTTTTGCGGGGGCACAGAGCGGAGCAACGGATGTGGACAGCACACGGAGTGCTGTCCGCATCTTTGCGGCCCCATTGAAACGAACGGGTCCGCGGCCGAGCCGCGAAATATGCGGCTCGGACGCGGACCCGAACAACGGCCGTGTGCATGAGGCCTAAGGAGAATAGCAGAAACTCCTAATGCTGGCCATACGGGTAATGATTGCGGAGACCCTCAAATGCCAGGGCAGTACTAACACCTCACATGTGACCCCATGTTAGAAAGTAGACACCCCAAGGTATTCCGTGAGGGGTATGGTGAGTTCATGTAAAATTTTATTTTTTGTCACAAGTTAGTGGAATATGAGACTTAAAAAAAAATATCAATTTACGCTAACTTGTGCCAAAAAAAAAAAAATTCTGTGATCTCGCCATGCCCCTCACGGAATACCTTGGGGTGTCTTCTTTCCAAAATGGGGTCACATATGGGGTATTTATACTGCCCTGGCATTTTAGGGGCCCTAAAGCGTGAGAAGAAAAATGCGTAAAAATGCCCTCCTAAAAGGTACTCATTGGAATTTGGGCCCCTTTGCGCATCTTGACTGCAAAAAAGTGTCACTCATGTGGTATCGCCGTACTCAGGAGAAGTAGGGCAAAGTGTTTTGGGGTGTATTTTTACATATACCCATGCTGGGTGAGAGAAATATCTCTGTAAATTGACAACTTTGTATAAATTTTTTTAAAAAGTTGTCATTTACAGAGATATTTCTCACACCCAGCATGGGTATATATAAAAATAAACCCCAAAACTCATTGCCCTACTTCTCCTGAGTACGGCGATACCACATGAGTGACACTTTTTTGCAGCCAAGATGCGCAAAGGGGCCCTAAAACCAACGAGTACCTTTTAGGATTTCACAGGGCATTTTTACGCATTTGGATTCTCACGCTTTAGGTTCCCTAAAATGCCAGGGCAGTATAAATACCCCACAAGTGACCCCATTTTGGAAAGAAGACACCCAAGGGTATTCCGTGAGGGGCATGGCGAATTCATAGAAGATTTTTTTTTGGCACAAGTTAGCGGAAAATGACTTTTATTTTTTTTTATTCTTACAAAGTCTCATATTCCACTAACTTGTGACAAAAAATAAAATTTTACATGAACTCACCATACCCCTCACGGAATACCTTGGGGTGTCTTCTTTCTAAAATGGGGTCACTTGTGGGGTATTTATACTGCCCTGGCATTTTAGGGGCCCCTAAAGCGTGAGAAGAAGTCTGGAATCCAAATGCGTAAAAATGCCCTGTGAAATCCTAAAGGTACTCATTGGAATTTGGGCCCCTTTGCACACCCAGGCTGCAAAAAAGTGTCACTCATGTGGTATCGCCTTACTCAGGAGAAGTAGGGCAATGTGTTTTGGGGTGTATTTTTACATATAACCATGCTGGGTGTGAGAAATATCTCTGTAAATGACAACTTTTTAAAAATCTTTTTACAAAGTTGTCAGTTTACAGAGATATTTCTCTCACCCAGCATAGGTATATGTAAAAATAAACCCCAAAACACATTGCCCTACTTCTTCTGAGTACGGCGATACCACATGAGTGACACTTTTTTGCAGCCTGGGTGCGCAAAGGGGCCCTAATTCCAATGAGTACCTTTAGGTTTTAAAGGGCTGCTCACAATTTAGCCCCGCCCAAAATGCCAGAACAGTAAACACACCCCACAAATGACCCCATTTCGGAAAGTAGACACCCCAAGGTATTCACTGAGGGGCATAGTGGGTCCGTGAAATATTTTTTTTTTTTTTCCCAGAAGTTTTTTTTTTGCCAGAAGTTAGCAGAAATGGAAACTTTATTATTATTATTTTTTCCTCAGAAAGTGTCATTTTCCGCTAACTTGTGAAAAAAAATGAAATGATACATGAACTCACCATGCCCCTCCGCGAATACTTTGGGGTGTCTTCTTTCTAAAATGGTGTCATTTGGGGGGTATTTATACTATCCTGACATTCTAGCACCTGAAGAAACATGACAGGCGCTCAGAAAGTCAGAGCTGCTTCAAAAAGCCGAAATTCACTTTTTTGCACCATAGTTTGTAAACGCTATAACTTTTACCCAAACCAATAAATATACACGTATTGGATTTTTTTTTATCAAAGACATGTAGAACAATAAATTTAGAGAAACATTTATAGAGAAATGTAGTTTTATTTGACAAATTTTCCAACAGAAAGTGAAAAATGTCATTTTTTTGCAAAAATTTTGTCAAAAAAGCAAAATATCAAAAAAAGTAAAAATGTCAGCAAGAATGAAATACCACCAAATGAAAGCTCTATTAGTGAGAAGAAAAGGAGGTAAAATTCATTTGGGTGGTAAGTTGTATGACGGAGCAATAAACGGTGAAAGTAGTGTAGTGCAGAATTGTAAAAAGTGGCCTGGTCATTAAGGGTGTTTAAGCGGGGCTGAAGTGGTTAATTGGTCATCTCAATAAAAAGTATCCAATAAGTATCGCAAACCGCAGATGCTTCCTTATTACTGTGGTAATGATTCACTCTATATATATTTTGCAGATCGTAGATAAGTACTGCAGATCATAGATGAGCACAGTTCATTAAAGATAATATTGGATTTGATATTGGCATAGCTAAACAGATAGAGCGGCAGAATTGCATTCACCCTAATAGAATCTCTATCCAATGTAATCTTTGGTGAACTGTGCTTATCAACGATCTGCAAAATATATATATATAGTGAATCATTACCACAGTAATAAGGAAGCATCTAGGGTTTGTGATTATATATATATATACACACACACACATGTTTTTTACTTACGGCCACGGGTTCAGACGCGCTCCTACTAGGCTCCTCGTTCCGAACTCTGACAGGAACCAGCAGTTTGTAGAGACAGAACAAGCAGCTGATTCCTGTCAGAGTCGAAGCAGGGAGCGTGGCGGTGGCAGACTGCACATGCGAAGCTCTTACCCTGGGTTCACACCTGAGCGTTTCTGAGACGCGCATTCTTGTCGCGCGTATTACAGCGCGTTTTTGAAAATAGGAAACGCGCGTCATACGCGCGTTCGTGACTCTGGAGACCAATTGAAAAAGGCATATCTACACTTAAACGCGTGTTAAACGCGCGTTTCTACGCGCATTCCCATTGAAGTCTATGGGTGCAAACGCGCGACAAAACGCCCCAAAGAAGCTCAAGGACTTCTTTGAGCGTAGGGCGTTTTACAGTGCGTTCAAACGCGCTGTAAAACGCTCAGGTGAGAAACATGCCCATAGGGAAACATGAGTTTTCTCCTGTTGAGCGTTTTACAGCGCGTAGGAACGCGCTGTAAAACGCGCAAGTGTGATCTGAGGGTGAGTCCACTAATCTGGCCTTATGGAAGAGTGGCAAGAAGAAATCCATTTTTGAAAGCAAGTCATAAGACGTTCCATTTGCAGTTTGCCACAAGCCATGCAGGGGACACAGCAAACACTTGGAAGAAGGTGATCTGGTCAAATGAGACCAAAGTTGAACAACCATAAGGCTGATCTCATACATTTTCCCTTTCAGATGCCGGGGTCAAATGTAACCACGGCATCTGCGCAGTCCGGAAGCGGAAGTTGTGCGCTTAGTCGGGACTTAAAAAAAGGAAAAAAATGTTTTTTCAAATATAAAAAAAAATAAAAGTTCAAATCACCCCCTTTACTTAAAATAAAAATACCCAAACAATAAAAAAAAAATTCATGGGCATCGCCGCATGCGAAAATGCCCATACTTTAATTGTATTTTAATTACCGTATTTTTCGTTTTATAAGATGCACTTTTTTTGGAGGGAAAAAGTCACTGCGTCTTATAAAACGAATGCGACACAAATGTCACCCACAGATCCCCCCTATAATAGTGTCATCCACAGATCTCCCATAATAGTGCCATCCACAGATGCCCCCATAACAGTGTCATCCATAGATCCCCCCATAAAGGTGCGTCATCCACAGATCCCCATAACAGTGTCATCCACAGATCCCCCCATAACAGTGCGTGATCAACAGATCCCCCATAACAGTGACATCCACATGCCACCATTAGTTCAAAACCCACTAAAAGCACACCTTTTGGTTCAAAATTGGTATCACTGAAAAGAACAGATCGTCACGCAAAAAATGAGCCCTCACACAGCCCTGTACACATAACTACAAAAAAGTTATAGGCATCAGAATATGGTTATAAAAAAAATTTTTTTTTAGGACTTTAGAAGGTTAGAGGCAAATTTTTAACAAAATTTCTAAAACCATTTTTTTTAAGCACCAATTCAGTTATAAAGTGATTTTGAGGGGCTTACGTGATGTAAACCACTCATACATGACCCCATTTTAGAAACTACACCCCTCAAAGTATTCAAAACTGATGTTACAAACTTTGTTAACCCTTTAGGTGTTCCACAAGAATTAAAGGAAAATGGAGGTGAAATTTCAAAGTTTCACATTATTCGTAGATTTTTTATGTTAATCAATTTTTTCTTGCAAGGGTTAACAGCAAAATAAACCTCAATATATATTACTCTGATTCTGCAGTTTACACAAATACCCCATATGTGGCGGTAAACTGCTCTACGGGTACATGGCTGTAAGTGTATTACCACTGTAATGCACTTACAGCAACCTGCCTTTGAGATTAAGGGGGCTGGATCTCATATGCTAAGGAAGGCATTGGGTTACCTTTCCTGCCATCGGGTCCCCGTCACAGCAGCACAGGGACCCCAGGGCCACTCCGCACCCGGCAGCATACTGCACGTGCCACGGTCAGCGCTGACCCTGGTAGTGCAAGGGTTAATGCGCCGGCATCGGTGTTTTCACAGATGCCGACGCATACAGCAGGGGTCCGGCTATCAGTGACTGCCAGACCCCTGCCGCTGATCGGGCAGTAGCTGTACGGCGCTGGGATTTCTGTCCCTGTTTCCAGCGCCAAAAATGTATGGCGCTGGTATCCTACGGGTTAAAGGGCATTTTTTGGGGACATTACAAGGCTTAGAAGTTTAGAAGCAAATCTAGAAATTTTTCTAAAATTTTCAAAGACCCACTTTTTAGGGACCAGTTCAGGTCTGAAGTCACTTTGGGAGGCTTACATAATAGAAACCACCAAAAAATGACCCCATTCTAGAAACTACACCCCTCAAGGTATTCAAAACTGATTTTATAAACGTTGTTAACCCTTTAGGTTTTCCACAAGAGTTAATGGCAAATGGAGAAAAATGTCAGAATTTAGATTTTTTTGGGGTAAAATTTTCCATTTTAATCCATTTCTTCCAGTAACAAAGCAAGGGTTAACAGCCAAACAAAACTCAATATTTATTGCCCTGATTCTGTATTTTGCAGAAACACCCCATATATGGCCGTAAAATGCTGTATGGCCAAACTGCAGGGCACAGAAGGAAGGGAACGCCATATGGTTTTTGGAAGGCGGATTTTGCTGGACTGGATTTTTGACACCATGTCCCATTTGAAGCCCCCGATGCACCCCTAGAGTAGAAACTCCATAAAAGTGACTCCATCTAAGAAACTACACCCCTCAATGTATTCAAAACCAGTTTTACAAACTTTGTTAACCCTTTAGGTGTTCCACAAGAGTTATTGGCAAATGGAGATGAAATTTTAGAATTTCTATTTTTTGTTACCTTGCCTCAAAAAAAGTATAATATAGAGCAACCAAAAATCATATTTACCCTAAAATAATGCAAACAAAACTGCCACCTTATCCTGTAGTTTCCAAAAAGGGGTCACTTTTTTGGAGTTTCCACTGTAGGGGTGCATCAGGGGGGCTTCAAATGGGACATAGTGTCAAAAAACCAGTCCAGCAAAATCTGCCTTCCAAAAACCATATGGCGTTCCCTTCCTTCTACGCCCTGCCGTTTGGCCATACAGCAGTTTACGACCACATATGGGGTGTTTCTGCAAACTACAGAATCAGGGCAATAAATATTGAGTTTTGTTTGGCTGTTAACCCTTGCTTTGTTACTGGAAAAATGGATTAAAATGGAAAATTTGTAAATAAAATAGCTGTTTAGGGAACGTTTTTATTTTGTTTACATCGTTGAACTGACAGGTGAGATTGTGTGCTATTTCTATAGAGCAGGTTGTTACGGACGCGACAATACCAAATATGGCTACTTTTTAGGGGTTTTTGTTTCAGTTTTTCATAACAAAGCATTTTTGAGAAAAATTATTTTTTAGTGTCTCCACATTCTAAAAGCCATATTTTTAATTTTTATTTTTTGGGCGACTGTCTTATGTAGGGGCTCATTTTTTGCTGGATGAGATGACGGTTTGATTGGAACTATCTTGGGGTGCATATGACATTTTGGTCGCTTGCTATTACACTTTTTGTGATGTAAAATGACAAAAATGACTTTTTACACGGTTATTATATTTTTTTTTTTACTGTGTTCACCTGAGGGGTTAGGTCATGTGTCACTTTTATAGAGCCGGTTGTCACGGATGCGGCGATACCTAATATGTATACTTTTTTTATATTTATTAAGTTTTACACAATAATATATATTATTTTTGAAACCAAAAAAACATGTTTTAATGTCTCCATAGTCTGGGAGCCATATTTGTTTATTTTTTGGGGCGATTGTCTTATGTAGAGTATAATTTTTTGCGTTATGAGATGACGGTTTGATTGGCACTATTTTTGGATGCATAAAACTTTTTGCTCGCTTGCTATTACAGTTTTTGAGATGTGAGGTGACAAATGTTTTTTTTACATTGTTTTTATTTTTTTACGGTATTTACCTGAGGGGTTAGATCATGTGATATTATTATAGAGCAGGTTTTTACGGATGCGGCGATACCTAATATGTATACTTTTTATTTATTTATTTTACTTTAACACAATAACAGCATTTTAGAAAAAAAATAATGTTTTAGGCCTCTTTCACACGGGCGTCATGTTTGACGCCCGGATAAGAGGCGGGTGCGTTGCGGGAATATGCGCGTTTTCCCCGCGCGGGTGCAAATGTTTGTAACGCGTTTTGCACGCGCGTGAGAAAAAACGCCATGTTTGGTACCCAACCCGAAGCCGGACTTCATCACTGAACTGAAGTCCGGTTTCGGGTCTTCTGGAGAATTGATTATTTTCCCTTATAACATGGTTATAAGGGGAAATAATTGCATTCTTAATAAAGAATGCATTGTTAAATGAAGAGGAAGGGGTTAAAAATAATAAAAGTTAACTTACCTTAGCCACTTGATCGCGTAGTCGCGATCTCTCCTGTCTTTCCCTGCATCTTCTAATATCTACAGGACCTGTGATGACGTCACATCACATGGTCCAATCACATGGTCCATCACCATGGTAAGATGGACCATGTGATTGAACCATGTGATGTGACGTCATCACAAGTCCTAGGATATTAGAAGATGCGAGAAAGAGAGGAAGATCGCACTCGCATCAAGTGGCTAAGATAAGTTAACTTTATTATTACAACCCTTCTCTTCATTTAACAATGCATTCTTTATTAGAATGCTATTATTTCCCTTATAACCATTTTATAAGGAAAATAATAGAATCGAGTCCCGTTGCTAAGCAACCATGCGGGAAAATCGCAGCGCATCCGCACTTGCTGCGGATGCTTGCGATTTTCCCAGCCCTATTCACTTCTTTGGGGCCTGCGTTGCGTGAAAAACGCACAATATAGAGCATGCTGCGATTTTCACGCAACGCAGAAGTGATGCGTGAAAATCTCCGCTCATATGCACAGCCCCATAGAAATGAATGGGTCCGGATTCAGTGCGGGTGCAATGCGTCCTCCTCACGCATTGCACCCGCGCGGAAAACTCGCCCGTGTGAAAGGGGCCTTAGGGTCTCTATAGTCTAAGAGCCATATTTTTTTTTTTTTTTGGGGCGATTGTCCTATGTAGGGGCTCATTTTTTGCGGGATGAGATGGCCGTTTGATTGCTACTATTTTAAGAGGCATACGCCTTTTTGATCTCTTGTTATTACACTTTTTATGATGTAAGGTGATAAAAAATGGCTTATTTTACACCATTTTTTTTTTTTACGGTATTTGCATGAGGGGTTAGGTCATGTGATATTTTTACAGAGCAGGTTTTTAATGACGCAGCAATACCTAATATGTGTAGGGAATTTTTTTTTTTTTACTTTTTTTTTCACTTTTTTTTGGGACCCAGGCCCACTTGGTTCTTGTAGATGCAGTGGATCTGGTGTCTATATAATACAGTACAGTATACTATACAGTGTACTGTACTGTTTTTAATTTACTATACATAGTCTAAGCAGGCTTCTACCTTTAGCACAAGTCTGCTTAGGCTTTCAGCACCATGGAGAGCAGGACGCTTCTGAAAGCATCCTGCTGCCATGGTAACCATCACCGCTGCCAGAACTGAGCAGTGGGTGATGGGGAGGGAGGGGAGCTCCCTCCCTGTTAACCCCTTTCATACCGCGGTCCGTACAGACCACGGTATGGAAGGGGTTAAACGGCTGGCATCTGAACAAGCACAGATGCCAGCAGTTTCTATCAGAGTGTCAGCAATGTGCTGACACTCTGATAGATCCACTAGACACCAGGGAATATTACAGAGGAGGTGGGCGGGGGATCGCAATTGCGATCCCGCCCGCGCCTCCCGCAACCACCCCCCTGCCACAATATGATTGGCGGGTTAAAATTGAACACTTTGGGGGCATTAACTCTTTGATCCCGATCAGAGATCGCGAAAAGCGCTGCAAACCTCAGGTCTGAATTGACCTGCGGTTTGCAGTTATGGGGGGGTCACAGGACCCCCTGGGCATTGTAACAAGGTACCTGCTGAATGATTTCAGCAGGTACCTTGTTCCGATCACTGCCGGCTGAACAGCAGTGATCGGAACTACTCATGACGTACCGGTACGTCATGGGTCCTTAAGGGGATAAAAGATGTCCATGCCCCATAATACCTTTTCCCAATCAGGGCACAGCCACCTGGGGTGCAGAGGGGGTATATCAGTCTGTCCTAATGCCTCATCCACCTGAACGTATCCATTTTGTGGTATGCAAACTACAGATACTGTCTGGGCGCCATCCGCATTTTTTTGAGGACCTACTGACATCAAACGATCCATGATCCGCATTTTGCAGACTTATTGTATCTTTTAGCAGAAAGGCCATACGGATGCAGAAATCACATGGACCCATAGTGTAGTCTTTCTGCCTCCGTATGTCCATTCTGCAAAAAGATAGAACATGCCCTATACTTGGCAGCAAACTGCAGACAACGCAGGGTTGCCAACCAGAATTTTTCTTTTTTCTGGACAACTTAACCTAAAATCTCAGAGAGCCAATATTTTTTTTAGACATAATTGAAAACAAGATAAATGATAAATATTGTAAGTATCGGTAATACAGGTCTATAACTCACTATACTGATAACACCTCATTACCTGCATTTACTAATAATGAGGGATGTGCGAAACGACTTCTGATGCTTCATCCAATGCCGATTCGCATAAACTTTGTTTTAATACTGTAGGGAGCAGGTGCTCCGTACAGTATTGGACTGTATTGGCTCCGATCAGGGGCGTAGCTATAGGGGGTGCAGAGGTAGCAGTCGCTACCGGTCCCAGGAGCCTGAGGGGGCCCAAAGACCCATGTGCCACATAAGAAGACACACAAAGCACTGAAGGAAGGGGGGCCCAAGCTGAACTCCTGCACCAGGGCCCATGAGCTTTTAGCTACGCCCCTGGCTCCGATGTGCAGAAGTTATTGCTTTGCGAAGTCTCGTGAGACTTCGCGCAATAACGTCAGAAATTAATTTGTACTGTAAAGAACCCCTTACTTGGAACCGAACCCGAGTTTGGGAAATGTTTTTTTTACAGTATAAATCAATTTCTGAAGTTATTATGCGAAGTCTCGCGAGACTTCGCAAAGCAATAACTTCTGCACATCGGAGCCAATACATTCTAATACTGTAAGGTGCGCTTGCTTCGTATAGTATTTAAATGAAGTTTTATGCGAATCGACTTCAGATGTTTCATCCAAAGTCGATTCGCTCATCCCTAGTTAGTTTATCACCGAAGTCTCACTGAGGTGATATGAGCTCTGCAGCGTTCTTCCACGTTTGGACGATATTCCTGTCAGGGAACTCCTCTACAAGCTTCCCAGCGCTGTCTCACGTCTTTCCTTCACCTCACAAAAGCCAGCTATCACTCCCGCTCTCCTTCTGACAGAGATGTACACGGAGGGGGCGGGGCTAGCCGAGCACGTGCTTCCTGTCACTGACTGAGGCAGCTCGTACACACACCGTACAATACATCATGGTGATGGGTCGTGCAGAGAGCGGTGTGGAGGTGCAGCCGGGCACGGTGTCCGCCGGTGACCAGACATGGATCCACCGCCTGAAGTCGCTGCCCTGCTGGAATGAAGTGAAAGAGCAGTGTAAGATGGCAGGGCCTGTGGTAAGGAGAAGCTTTAGTCTACATAGACCATATGATGTGTGTGTGCTGATCGGGACTACATGCTCTAGGAAGAGCGTATATATCACTTATATATAATTAGAATTCTATTCGCATGTGAAATTGCACTTTTCTTCACTTTTCACAGCAAGAATAGTAAAGAACGTTCCTTGCTGTCAGTGGGATGAAATGGTAATTGAATTCTGCAGTAACTGAACTGTGATAAAAAGAAAATAGGTGAATTTACTAATAAGGGGTCAAATTCTACAGTAAGATGATGTGTGTGGTCAGTCAGGGGTCTTGCGGTGCTGTTCTGTTGGATGGAGCTGGGCACTGCAGTGCTGTGCGGTTCTCTCGCGCTTTTCCTCCCATAGACTTCAATGGGAACGCGCGTTAAAGTGTAGATATGCTTTTTTCTATTGGTCTCCAGAATCACGAATGCGAGTATGACGCGCGTTTCCTATTTGCAAAAACGCGCTAAAATACGCGCGACAAAAATGCTCAGGTCTGAACCCCGGGTTATGGGTGGTCAGACCTGCGTTTTAGGCAAAAGGAGGAAAATCCAGCACTCCAACTTAGTTGGATCCCTGGGGATCAACATCCTTGGAACAGTATATATACCTTGAAATTTCTGACACACAGGAGGTCATGAGTAAGAGCAATACCGCTCGAAACGCGCAGACCGCTACCGCAACCAATGTGTACCAACGCTGGTGATTTCACTTCTGTATGGTGACTGTACTTAGCGAAATAAAGGATTACAAGGCTTTTCTGAACTAAGTTGGAGTGCTGGATTTTCCTCCTTTTTTCTCTGCATCGTCTCCAAGGACTTCCTTGATTATTCCTTGCACCCAGGGAGGAAGGCATTTACTTGCAGGTGAGCTGGACAATCACTTTGTTTTTGCTGTGTTTTAGGCCCCTGCGGACAAGAATAGGCGTTTTCTATGATATTGCCGGCAATACACTACGGTCGTCGGAATGTAGTGTTTAGACTAGGTGGTTACGTGACAGCTGTCGCAGCCAGGTTCGCTGGGTAGCGGTGATCCCATAGAAATCAGTGGGATTGCAGCGGAAGTCACAAGAAATGCAGCCGTGTTGGATTTCTTGTGACTAACGCTCGATTCTATTAATGTCTATGGGATCACTGCAACTCAGCGATCCTGGTCTTGCGACCAGTGTAGCCCTAGCCTTAGAGAATGCAGGCTGTGGGCACTTGCTAAAAGCCCATTATTCCCGGAGGACCCCTTTTGATTGGAGCAACACTTTAGTAACCAGCTCTGACCACTAAACAATGGGCGGAGCTCTGTAGTTCCAGTGTGAGGTCAATGGGTTCGCACAGTGATGTGGGGTGCAAACTAGGGGTGTTTCGGGTATTGAACTTTCGATACCCAATCAATACTTTTGTCTGGTATCGAGCTCGATACCGGGATTTGTCTTTTATCGATACTAGGCTGTGCTACTGCACAGTCTAGTATCAGAGAACATGGATCCCGCTGCTCTCAGCGCACTCCGTGTTTCCTCAGCAGCACGGGGAGAAGGAAGCAGTCTCTCCCTCCCCCTGTGCCGCTGCCACCAATGACAGCGCAGAGGAGGGGAGGGCACACTGCACCACCAATGGGAACTAACGTTTAATATACAAATACAGCCGGCGGGAGAAACACATTGCCGGCACCCTGCCTGTGACAGTGCGCTGCGATCCACGGCGATTAACCCCTCAGGCGCCGCACCTGAGGGGTTAACTGCTGTGGATCGCAGCTCCCTGTAAGAGGTTGGGTGCCGGCAATGTGTTTCTGCCGCAGGCTGTATTTGTATATTAAACGTTAGTTCTCATTGGTGGCGCAGTGCACCCTCCTCCACGGAATTAAAAACATTGGTGGCAGTGGCCACAGGGTCCCCTCCCCTCCTCATTGGTGGCGCAGTGGCAGCTTCTGATCGGAACCCCCAGCAGTGTAATCCTGGGGCTCCGATCGGTTACCATAGCAGCCTGGACGCTGCTGAAGCCCCGGCTGCCATGGTCAGCTCCCTGCTGCTGTGTGCACTATGCACAGGGCAGCAGGGAGAGTGTGAAGTCCTATTTACCCTAATAGAGCCCTATTAGAGTGAATAGGACAAGGGATCAAAAGATCCCAGATTCTAGCCTCTAAGGAAGGAAATAGTTATCAAATAAACTGTAAAAAAAAAAAAAAAGCTATAGGGCTATATTGAAAATCTGTGCTGGATCACGCTCTCCTCCATCTGTAGAGAATTCTCTAGCATATAATTCTGCCTGGGAGAAGGAAAAATCTTTGACATTCTCGGCCATTTCTGTCGAGCCCATAGAAGTGAATGGGAGCGGTGGCTGGTCATGGGCGTTGCGCTCATATTCACTTTTATGGGGAGCCAGCTTGGTGGTGGCCAGACCGGAGTCTTCCAGCCACCACCTTGCGGGGCTCCGTTCTCGATATAGGTGCGGGTCCCAGCAGTGGGACCGGCACCTATAAGACAATGGGGGCATATCCTAGAGATATGTCTATAATGAGACAACCACTTTAGAGTTCCGGAAAACCCAGTTAAAAGGGTTTACTGAGACTTTAATTCTGATGAGATGACCTATCCTCAAGGTAGGTCATCAGTATATGATCGATGGGGTCCAACTAGAGAAGGAATCGGCGTTGTGAGTGGCGCGACCTTCTTGCAGTTTACTGAGCACAGCACAGTACATAGTATAGCGGCTGTGCTTGATATTGCAGCTAGGCCCTGTTCACTTCAATGAGGCTGAGCTGAGCCTAGGCCATGTGATCGATGAATGTCTCGTCAGTTGGCCTAGGAAAAGCTGCAAGAAGGCAGCGGCGCTACTGTGAACGCAACTGCCTTCTCAAACAGCTGATCGGCAGGGGTCCCGGGTGTCGGATCCCCACCGATCAGATACTGATGACTTATCCTGAAAACTTAATTCTGTACTACATAATAGGCAAGTGACTGGTATAGTATTTGCCATATAAAAGGTGCGGTCATCCAACAAATGAGCCGCATTCACCTCACTGGCTTCATTAGGAGCATCCTTCTCTAAATCCGTAAAAAATGTCAAGACAGCATGCCGCACTATGTTGTCCGGTGAAATGCTAACCCTGAGAGACTCTTTTATAGTCAGTTGGGCCTATTGAGCACTGTTCGTATCCCTCATTTGAGTGACCCAGAGCTTCCATTATCTTCGTTGTTCTGCTCCTGTAACTAGGATAGCTCTAACTATAGGGAGAGGGGAGTAAGCCACAGGCAGACATGTTGGGTGCTGGTTTATCTCCCTTGGGGACCAAAGGATAGGAAGTGTTATAATTCATCATCCCCAACATCTGCTGTTGGGTAAGGCCATTTTCACAGGAGCATGTTCACTGCACGAATCACACGGTGTACGAGTGGTGACATCCTAAAACGTTGGCTTATGAAAATCCAACAGCTGCTCAACTTATAAGGTCTGACTTTTAAAGGGGATTTCTGGGACTCAAAAATCTTTTTTCAAAGTCAAATCTAATTATGGTGTAGTATTAGGTTATGTGTGTGGATAATAGAAAAAAGATGAGACTCTTGGTAGAGAAGGTTCATGGGCCACCGGAGGGATATAAAACTGTAGGTGACGTCCAAGGAAGAGGCAAGTCTGGAAGGTCCAGGACCGCTGTTTTAAATGACAAACTCTCTATCAAAACTTCATATTAAAAACCACATCGGGTAAGAACCAGGCCATCTTGAAACACATAACATTTAATAAATCTTAGGCCCTCCCTATACATGACGCTTCTTTTCATGTGTCTGCATGCCTCTTTTCCACTCCTGTGGATATAAATCTGCGTGAGTCACCAGAGTAAAGTTCACATAGATTGCTCAATACACTACAGTACAGGAAAATAGACCGCATGATCAGAGGTCGCACTACATTTTTTCCAGAAGATTAAAAATACTCCTCCGACCATTTTTGAGGAGTATTTTTACCGAGGAGGATTACCAAATTTGCAGTAATTCAAATACATAATATATCTGCCTACCCTTGCTCACATCTGCGTTGCAGGCTGTGCTTGGAGCCTCTGTTGCAGATTCTGTCTAAAGACCGGACAGAAAAGCCTCACATGCAGCACTTTTTTGGTCTGGTAAAATGACAGGCTCGTGAATGGAAACTGAACGGACTCCATCATAGTCAGCGGAGTCTGTTCAGCTTCTTCCCTGTCAGTTAGGCCAGGTTCACATGACATTTTTGCCATATACTAATTGTACACACAAAAAATGTATATACATTAACAGATGCCTCAGACAGACGCCATACTGTGGCATCTGTCAACATAGAATTCCATAAAAAAAAAAAAAGATACGTTAGCCATGTTTTTTTTCTGGACATGGTACACTACAGTTTCCCATCTTGCCAAATCCTCCAAAAAACCGTACCTTTTTTTTTTTTTACTATGGAACTCCATGGTGCGGGATGTCACAGTAGGGCATCTGTTGTGTATGTTGATCGTAGGACAAAAACCCAGCCTTACATGCCCGATCCAGCACTTCCGTTATTTCCGTTGTTCTGCTCCATTAGATGAGCAGAACAACAGAAATAAATAGTGATGATGTGAACAGGGCCTAAGAGGTGGGGATTTATGCAGGGAACCATTACTGGTCTAAATAACATCAAGCTATTATAGCTAAGTTATAAAGTCCAGTCCAAAATGGCGGATCTTCCCTGTACTTTATTACTTGGCTGCACTCACTACATACGGCACCACATACATGCGTGTGATGTATGTAGTGCAGTGTGTGATGTATACATGCGTGTGATGTATGTAGTGCAGTGTGTGATGTATACATGCTTGTGATGTATGTAGTGCAGCATGTGTTGTATACTTTTGTGTGATGTATGTAGTGCAGCGTGTGATGTATACATGAGTGTGATGTATGCAGTGGCGTGCCCAGGGTTTTTGGCACCCGGGGCGGGTCCTTTCTCTGGCACCCCCCCCCCAATTACTTGGGCACATACCTCTTACCTCTTACATCAGGGACATCTCCTGTCATGTAGACCTTCTCTTTCCTCTTCTCCTTCGTTAGACCCAGACCGCCAAGACACATTATTTCAGTCGCATTTCGTCTCTGCAGAGTTAGTAACACAGACACGTTAGATTTCTCAGTTTTTCCATCAACCTCCTAATAGACATAATTGGGGTCATTTATCAAATTGGTGTAAAGTAGAACTGGATTTCCTAAAGAGCTGTCAAATATGAAAGGTGGAATCTGATTGGCTGCTGGGGCAACTAAGCCAGTTCCACTTTACACCAGGTTAATAAATGACCCCAAATGTCCCTATAGTGTCTACAGAGGTTATAATGTCTCCTAGATTGCTCCCAGTAATAATAATACCCTATTATTATCCCCAGAAATACAATACAATGCCTCCCCAATAGCAACGCCTCTCACGCTGCCCCCATATAGTAATTTCCCCCACACACTAGTGTCCCCAACACAGTAGTGCCCCCACACAGTAGTGTCCGCCACACTGTTCCTCACACAGTAGTGTCCCCCACACTGCCCCCCACACAATAGTGTCCCCCACACTGCCCCCCACACAGTAGTGTCGGCCACACTGCCCCCCACACAGAAGTGTCCCCCACACTGCCCCCACACAGTAGTGTCCGCCACACTGCCCCCCACACACAGTAGTGTCCGCCACACTGCCCCCCACACACAGTAGTGTCCCCCACACTGCCCCCCACACACAGTAGTGTCCCCCACACTGCCCCCACACACAGTAGTGTCCCCCACACTGCCCCCACACACAGTAGTGTCCCCACACTGCCCCCCACACAGTAGTGTCCCCACACTGCCCCCACACAGTAGTGTCCCCACACTGCCCCCACACAGTAGTGTCCCCACACTGCCCCCACACAGTAGTGTCCCCACACTGCCCCCACACACAGTAGTGTCCCCCACACTGCCCCCACACACAGTAGTGTCCCCCACACTGCCCCCACACACAGTAGTGTCCCCACACTGCCCCCCCACACAGTAGTGTCCCCACACTGCCCCCACACTGCCCCCACACAGTAGTGTCCCCCACACTGCTCCCCCACACAGTAGTGTCCCCACACTGCCCCCCACACAGTAGTGTCCCCACACTGCCCCCCACACAGTAGTGTCCCCACACTGCCCCCCACACAGTAGTGTCCCCACACTGCCCCCCACACAGTAGTGTCCCCCACACTGCCCCCCACACAGTAGTGTCCCCACACTGCCCCCCACACAGTAGTGTCCCCCACACTGCCCCCACACAGTAGTGTCCCCCACACTGCCCCCACACAGTAGTGTCCCCACACTGCCCCCCACACAGTAGTGTCCCCCCACACTGCCCCCCCACACAGTAGTGTCCCCCACACTGCTCCCCCACACAGTAGTGTCCCCCACACTGCCCCCCACACAGTAGTGTCCCCCACACTGCCCCCCACACAGTAGTGTCCACCACACTGCCCCCACACAGTAGTGTCCCCACACTGCCCCCACACAGTAGTGTCCCCACACACTGCCCCCCACACAGTAGTGTCCCCCACACTGCCCCCCACACAGTAGTGTCCCCCACACTGCCCCCCACACAGTAGTGTCCCCACACTGCCCCCTCACAGTAGTGTCCCCCACACTGCCCCCCACACAGTAGTGTCCGCCACACTGCCCCCCTCACAGTAGTGTCCCCACACTGCCCCCCTCACAGTAGTGCCCCCACACTGCCCCCTCACAGTAGTGTCCCCACACTGTCCCCCACACAGTAGTGTCCGCCACACTGTCCCCCACACAGTAGTGTCCGCCACACTGTCCCCCACACAGTAGTGTCCGCCACACTGTCCCCCACACAGTAGTGTCCGCCACACTGTCCCCCACACAGTAGTGTCCGCCACACTGTCCCCCCACACAGTAGTGTCCCCCACACTGTCCCCCACACAGTAGTGTCGGCCACACTGCCCCCACACAGTAGTGTCCCCCACACTGTCCCCACACAGTAGTGTCCGCCACACTGTCCCCACACAGTAGTGTCCCCCCACACAGTAGTGTCCCCACACTCCCCAACCACACAGTAGTGCCCCCACATAGTAATTTGTCATACTCCCCCATCTTGTCATGCTTTTCTGCTCCCCCCCATCTTGTCATGTTTTTCTGATTCCCCCATTTTGATCACCTCTCCCCCAATCTTGTCATGTTCTTTCTGACCCCCCCTTGTCATGTTCTTTCTGACCCCCCTCTTGTCATGTTCTTTCTGATCCCCCAGCCCCTCCCCTCCGCTGGCCTCCCCTCCCTACCTTTGCTGTAGCGTGGCCGAGCATTGCGGCGGGTACAGGAGCTTTTGTCTCCAGTACCCGGGCTGACTCACTGGAAGCGCAAGCTGTGTGCGCACTTCCTGTCAGTCCGGCCGGGTACAGGAGACAGATGCTCTCTGTACCCGGACCTGACAGAGCTCGGTCACGCTACAAGGGAATGACAGAAGGGAGCGCTGAGCGCTTCCCCGTTCCCCCCTGTCAGTCCCTCTCCCTGGCACCCCCCTGACAGCCGGCACCGGGCGAACCGCCCCCGCCTCCCCCGGGCACGCCACTGGATGTATGTAGTGCAGCATGTGATGATCACACACTGAACTACATACATCACACACATCGTTACTTTGCACGCTGCTCTCAGCTTGTTCTGCGTCCATCTTCATGTCCAAGCCCAGTCTTTAACTCCACCACCCCCAGGGTCCTTGTGCAGCGCGCCTGGCACTCCATATTTAAACATCCCCCCGGGAGCCGGCTCCTCCACCTTCCAGCGCCCGCCGGCTTCCCCTGATGCAGGACCTGTATCGCTTCTGCGCCCACCCAAACTAACCAATTGCAAAGCTTCTTTCTGTTCGGAGCTTTGCTATTGGTTACTGCGGGCACAGGCAGCATCGCTGCGCTGCCTGTGCCGTTCACAGCGCGCCATACGCTGATGAAAAGCAGGGAAAAGTCTAATGCGTATTGGTACGCCTTAGACTTTTTCCAGGGAGTAAAATGGCCTGAACAGGCATCTACAGGGGTGTGGAAATAAAAAAAATAAAAAAAACTACTTGTCGAAAGACTAAAGCGGAGGCTCGAACTACTTGTCCCTCATGACAATCTACTTGTCTTGATACAAAAAATATTTTAATAATAGAACTGTGACATGGAGGGGGAGAAATGTCACATTTCTCTCCCCCCATGTCACATCACTCCCACTCCCCCCTCCATGTCACATCTCTCCCCACCTCCATGTCACATCACTCCCCCCTGTTACATCATTCCCTCCATGTCACATTTCACCCTTCTTCTTTCCCCCTCTATTAATGTGTAAATACCATTATGCTCACCTGGTCCCGTCTGCAGCAACTCCCCTTCTCCTCTGTATAATCTTAGTCTCTTGCTTGGGCTCCCGACAAGTTGTTTGAGGACCTGGGAAAACTCAGCCAATCAGTGGCCACAGCTGTGTCATGTGTCAGGCCATTGATTGGTTAAGCAGGAAATCCCTGGCCTGACATGTGATACAGCTGCAGCCACTGATTGGCTGAGTGTTCCCAGGTCCTCAAACAACTTGTTGGGAGCCCAAGATATTATGATCATACAGAGAACAGCCGCGGCCGGCCGGAGGTGCGCAAGTGATTTATTTAAATGTTTCCTCCCCCTCCCTTCAGCCCTGCAACTTGCCCGATGCAGGGCTAAGCTACCTAACAAACTACCTGCCCGGCGCCCGGAACTGCATGTCCCGGGCTTCGGGCGATACAATTTCCACACCCCTGGTCTATGACGCTTGTACAGGTGTTATTGCGACCTCTGACTATGATGCCTTCAGTTAGGGTAAGAGAAGCCACTGTCCGTCCAGGAGATGCAGCCAACACACAGACCGTGTTTCCCAGACCGAACAGTCATGTGAATCTTAAAGGGGTTGTCTCGCTTCATTAAATGACATTTATCATGTAGACAAAGTTAATGCAAGACACTTACTAATGTACTGTGCTTGTCCATATTGCTTCCTTTGCTTGCTAGATTCATTTTTCCATCACATTATACACTGCTTGTATCTAGGGGTTACAACCATCCTGTAATCCATCAGCGGTGGCCGTGCTTGCTTGATGTGTCTCAGGATGATTAATCTGATGGGGGGAAAAGTTGGGTTTGGATAGGTTTTGCTCAGCGATATCCCTGTTGGCCGATGAAGAGGGGTTGGTCGCCCTGATTTTACAGTTGGAGATTCAGATAATCTTCTGAAAGCAATAAGATCTGCTGTGAACATTGAAGTAGTAAGGGAGCTTAGGTCAGTGCAGGAATTTTGTATTTATAACCTATTCTTAGGATAGGTCATCAATATCTGATCGTGGAGGTCCAACACCCACCATCCTCACCGATCAGCTGTTTAAAGGGGCAAGCACATTACGCGTCGTCTCCCCTGTAGCGGAAAAGTTGTGTAATTACTAGTACTTGCTTCATTCAAGTGAACTTGTAATTAAACTGCACTTCCGAGACGACGGCAGTGTAATGAAGGGGCAGCAACACTCTCATGGAGTTATGGTCTGACCCCTGTTGATCAGATATTGATAACCTATCATGAGGATCAGTCATCAATATAAAATATATATCTGAATGGCTGGAAGAACGTCATCATAGATGTTCGCGGTCCATCAAAATTGCTTTCCCTCATAAATAAATGGAAGAAACCAGATAAAAAGATTTTTTTTATTAAAAGAGGAATGAAAATGAAATGTTCCTTTGAGGAGCAGATTTGTGATACTCGGGATAAGCTGCTAAAATAGATGTGGCATTTGCTAAAATTTATAAATTTATGTCTCGTGGGGGTTACCTATAGGGATGAGCGAACTTGTGGTTTCAAGTTTGGCGTACAAGGTTCGGGTTATAAAAGAATTCCGTTATGGATTCCGCTACCACGGACCATAATTTATGGTCCGTGATTACAGAATTCTTATATAACCCGAACCTTGTATGCTAAACTTAAAACACAAGTTCACTCAACACTAGTTACAATGGATCAGTCAGACACCCTTAGGTATGTGGTCTAAGGTTACTTTCACACTTGCACTTTCCCTTTTCGCTATTAAGATCCGTCATAGGGTCTCAATAGCGGGGGAAACCGCTTCCGTTTTGTTCCTATTCATTGTCAATGGGGACAAAACTGAACTGAATGAAACAGAATGCACCAAAATGCATTCCATTCCATCTGGTTGCGCACCCATCGCGGACAGAATAACACTGAAAGCAGCGTTTTTCTGTCCGCGATGTGGTGCAAGACAGATCCGTCCTGACACACAATGTAAGTCTGACTTTCAACTTTTGGCCCAGGGGGCAAGTAACACCCAGAGGCCCACTGAGCCCCCCTCTACTTCCTGATTCGCTGTCACAAGAGGCTGGGCGGGGAGCGCGGGAGGAGAGCACAGCCTCCTTTGACAGCATTGACAGCTATCTCCACCCCCACACCTCCGCTCTTCTGATCTGTCACAGAAGGCTGAGCATTGCGGAGAGGATAGATGTTGGCCACTCACAGCGCTCATAGCCCCCCCCCCTTATGTGCCAGTAGCCCCCCCCCCCCCTTAAGTGCCAGTGGCCGTCCCCCTTAAGTGCCAGTGGCCGTCCCCCTTAAGTGCCAGTGGCCGTCCCCCTTAAGTGCCAGTGGCCGTCCCCCTTATGTGCCAGTAGCCGTCCCCCTTATGTGCCAGTAGCCGTCCCCCTTATGTGCCAGTAGCCGTCCCCCTTATGTGCCAGTAGCCGTCCCCCTTATGTGCCAGTAGCCGTCCCCCTTATGTGCCAGTAGCCCCCCTTAGCCAGTAGCCGGCCTAGTGCAGGCAGCCTATCAGAGGAACAGGGAGGGGACACGCCTCTCCCTGATCTGCCGCAGCACAGACATCTGTATCGCTGTCCTGAGGACGGCGAAACAGATTACTATGGAGATGAACGCTTCCACAGTGGAAGCGTTCATCTCCCTGTGCCCTGCCGCCGGCCGCCCCCACTTGTCACCAGGGCCGCGGCAGGGCACATGCACACCCCAAAGGCCGGTCCTGGGTGACACTACAGAGGGGCCCAGTCCGCCCCGGATGTAAGTCTATGGGGATGGATACGTTTTCTCTGACACAATAGAAAATGGATCCGTCCCCCATTAACTTTCAATGGAGTTCATGCCAGATCCGTCTTGGCTAATTTAAAGATAATACAACCGGATCCGTTCATCACTGATGCAGACTGTTGTATTATCAGAACGGAAGCGTTTTTGCTGGTCCAAGACAGATCCTGCAAAAACACTGGTGTGAAAGTAGCCTAAATCTGACAACGTGGAATTTGAGAGTTGCTGTTAAATAAAAATAATAAAGTTTATTTGGAAGTAAGGGTTTTTCTGCTAATCTGATTTCTACTATTCTTAAAAGCAGGAAAAAAGTTACCATTCCGTTTTTTCCTAGCATTTGGAGTACGTTCCTTCAACTCTGAAAGGCTTCCAGTCTCCATTCCTGTTTCCCAGGTTGTGGAAGGTTCAGGTGTCTACCCTATCTGTTCTTTTTGACCAGAGTTTTTCTTCTGATCTCTGAATAGTTTGATTCTAAAGCAGTGTCGAGAGCCACCCCAGTGCTTCTGGTCTGATTTTTCCCTTGGGATTTGAACCTAGTTTTTACTGCTGTTACCATGCTGCCATTTGAGCCACTTGAGCAACTTTTCTCTATTTCAATTAAACATCTTAGGCCGGGTTCACATTGCCATTTTTCTGTCAGAAGAACACAAAAAAATAAGCAAAAAAAAAAAATACGGATTTGTTTGTGCTCAGTTATGCACATTTTACATCAGTTTTAGTCGTTTCCGTCTGAGATCCGTTATTTTAGACTGCAAAAAAATACTTTGTGTAGAACTCTCAAGTTGATTCACAAAACCAGAAACCATTAACAGACTGGTACAGTGGGGAAGAGGACCCTGCACAAAACCTGCCTTCCTTCCTAAGGTAACCTCAAATTTTTATAGGTTTATAGGAGATTGGTATACTTTCTATACTTTCTTTTTGTGAGAACCTTAAGTCAGAAGGTGAAGAAAGATTTAATTCCTTAGACGTTAGGCAATGTTTATTACAGTATCCTGCCAAATGGAGAAAACTTCTGCTCTTTTTGTTTCCAGGGTCCTAATAAAAGCAGGCCTGCAACTAAGCTCCTTGGCTATATGTGTTAGATTGGGTATATGACCAGTGTATTTATCTTTGGGGCGTTCTCCTCCTGCAGAATTAAAAGCCCAGTCTACTCATTCTGTTGCTACTCCTTAGCCTTAAAGTGCTTACGCTTTTTCAGACACTATCCACTTAACCTTCATTCCTTTGATCCTTCCATTCGGTAGAAAGTTATACAAGCAGTGGTGCCTCCGTTGGATGGGTTTTTCTTGTGTCTTCTTTCTCGTAGTGCTGTTGTGGGGGAAGGGAAAACTGTTAATTTGATTTTCTGGAGCCCAAAAGAGCACTCCTTTTTTTTTTTTTGCCTCCCTGGGTTCTTCTTTGGGTTTCCTGTTTTCACTTGGTTGTAGCATAAAAAATGTTTATGGTATATGAATGTATCTGCTAAACTTCAATCGGATTTCCTGTCATGCTCCGGAAGCAACTGACCACACCCAATGAATGAGCGTTTTGCTCGTGCATTGGGTAATCGGCGGCACATTTACCAGGGCAGATAATCACTAACGAGCGTTCGACCAAACTTTTTAAATGTTTACTTATTTGTACCTCCTGCCTACTAGAATATAACTTGGTATGCTCAATAGTAATGAGTCTTTTAAGTGTACCTAAAGTGGTAATGGTGAACCCTGTGGTGGAATAGTAAACCGTAATATATTTTATTAAAAAGTGCCTGCTTCTGCACCTATATCTTTTCCCAGGGGCGGACTGGCCACTTAAAGTGACCCTGGAAAAAAAGGTTTTCACTCCCCCAGGAAATTTCCCAGTAGTGTCTATGGCAGCCCCTTCCCCATGCCCCTGTATGGATCATGTTTCTGAAGTGACTGATTATACCCCTACACACAAGTCCATACACAGCCCATTGAGGTCTGTGAAAAAGGAGAGAAGTCAGACCGAGCTGCAGCTACTACTGAGAGATTCATCTCACACCAGATCAGGTTTATCAGATCAAACATTATCCTTCTCTTGGATGAGATGATAAATCGCTCCCTCACAGTTCTGTCTGTTCGCTGTCTGCTGTAATCTCATCTCTTCTGTGTATGGACTTCTGTGTCGGTATCTGATCGGTCAGTTCATAGACCGTGAGCAGGGCAAGAGTAAGAAATAAATACAGAAAAAATTATGTAACAAAGTTCACTAGTTTCACATATATTATTGAATTATGAAAAATACAAGTTTAGGTACAGTTTAAGCTTTTCCAGCTGATTGTTGACACAAATGTCAGAAGACACTTTATTTGTATAGTTTGGTCAATATTTATTTATTTTATGCACTTATATAGCATTAGGCCTCATGCACACGACCGTTGTTTGATTCCGTGTCCGTTGCTCCGTTTTTCGTGATTTTCTGCGGACCCAAAACCAATGGGTCCGTGGAAACCTCGGCAAATGCACCGTTTGTCCTCCGCGTCCGTGGTCCGTGATTCCAGTCCGTCAAAAAAATATAACCTGTCCTATTCTTGTCCGTGAAAAACTGTTCACGGACCCATTCAAGTCAATGGGTCCGTGAAAAATGCGGATGGCCATCCGTGTGTCATCCGCGTTCCGTGTCAGTTTTTTTTGCGGATCCCTTGGCAGGCACTTGGGAAACATTGTCAGCCTGTCTTTTGGTAAAATCTTTTCGGTCATGTCCGCTAAAAAAAACGGAAGACACACGGAAACACAACGGAAGGCAAAAACGGACACGGATCACTGAACAACAAAACCCCTTTTTGCGGACAGCATAAAAAAACGGTCGTGTGCATGAGGCCTAACTTTATTCCACAGCGCTTTGCAGAAATTAGCATCAAGCTGTCCCTAATCGGGCTCACAATCATTGACATTCATTGTCAATGGGGACAGAACCGAATGCACCAGAATGCATTCCCTTCCGTTTGGTTGTATTCCCTTGCTGGACGGAAAAACGCTGCAAGCAAAGTTTTTCTGTCCGGCATGGGATGGGGATCAGAATGGATCCGGCATTAAACACAATGTAAGTCAATAGTTCCAGATCACTTTTCTCGACACAAAAGAAAACTGATCCGGTTCCCATTGCCTTCCAGTGGTTTTAGTGCTGGATCCGTCATGGCCATTTTAGAGATAATACAACCGGATCCGTTCATAACTGATGCAGCCAGTATTATCCTAACGGAAGCGTTTTTGCTGAACCCTGCCGGGAAAGTGAAGGCAGCCTAAGCTGAGCAGCATCTCTATTGAAAGCATGCATACATATACATGTTATAAATAGTAAAATCACACTAATTTCTTCTTTAACTCTTTTCTAGTTCCTCTCACAAATAATGGTGTTCCTAATTAATATTGTGAGCTCCATATTCTGTGGTCATTTGGGCAAGATTGAACTAGACTCTGTAACACTTGCTGTAGCCGTAAGTATTAGCAATGTAGCTTAACTATAGATTGACAATAAGACACATCATATGTTAATGGTTTAATTTAAAAGGGTTCTCTGGGTTTTTCATAAAATCTTTGCATCTTCCTGTGTAGGAACAGTTAGAAGAGGAGGACTCTTTCAGAAGCGCTGCCTCAGTGAATAATCCGATATGGAAAATACAGTCTGACACTTAATTTAGTTGTCTACGTGTTTTGGACCGCACTGGTCTCTTCATCTGGAACATAATAACATGGCTTAGGGTACTTTCACACTTGCGTTATTCTTTTCCGGTGTTGAGTTCCGTCCTAGGGGCTCAATACCGGAAAAAAACTGATCAGTTTAATTCTAATGCATTGTGAATGGAGAGCAATCCGTTCAGGATGCATCAGTTCAGTCCCTCTTAGGTATTTTTTGCCAGAGAAAATACCGCAGCATGCTGCTGTATTTTCTCCATCCAAAATTTTGGAACAGTTGCCTGAATGCCGGATCCGGCATTCATTGGCATTGAAATTTATTGGTGCCAGATCAGCATTAAAATTACCGCATTGACAGATCCGGTCTTCCGGTCTGTGCATGCGCACACCTTTAAAAATGTGAAAAAGATAAATAACGGATCTGTTTTTCCAGATGACAACCGGAGAGACGTATCCGGTATTGCAATGCATTTGTGAGACGGATCCGCATCCGTCTACAAATGGTATCCGTTTGCATACAGATTGCCGGAATCCAGCAACGCAAATGTGAAAGTACCCTAATAAATTAAACCACGTTGTAAAAAAAAAAAAAAAAAAAACTTGGGGGTCAGCGTCCAAGGAAAGGATGGAGAGTATGCAAGTAGTTCACAAAGTAATGTATAAAATCTAAAATCTGAATAATCTATAAAACAGCATGCTCCTTATTGGATTAGGTAGTGCCGCTGAAAGAGTCCTCCTCCTCTTCTTACTGCTCCTACTGTTTAGAGCCCCGGCCCGGCTGTGGACCAAGTAAGGTCTGTGTGCAGCACCTCAAGAAGAGTTAATCCCCGCTCCCCGGGGTTGAGTGAGCTGCATTGCCGTTTGTTGTGTGTACTGTCCTATCATGCTGATGTTCTCCCTCTTCTTTTCTTATTATGTGATTTTCCTGTGTAGGAAAGTAGTTCGGTCAGTACTTCTGACGTCGCACCCCCGATGCCGCTGTCCCTGTTTCCTAAGTCTTTCTGTTGATCTGCATGTACTGTATACTAGGGCTGCAACGATTGCTCTATGTAATCGACTCAAAAAAATCCTCAATGCAGTTTTCCTGCATCAAGGATTCATTTTGATCATGTGACCACGGAGCGTGAGTGAAGTGAAGCCTATCACTCACCGCTCTGTGGCCTACCGTCGGCACCGTGCTGCACTGTTAGCGTGTGCTGCCTGACGCTTTGTGACGTCAGGTCCCAGTGCATGTTGGAAAGTAGAAGATGCTGCGGTCCTTCTCCTGTGGACTCCATATACCCCAGCTGCGCATCCTGCCAGGAAAGGTAAGTATTACAGGGGGAGGGGGAACATAGAGGGGCTGGTGGCACTGGTGGACATGGCATGGAGGGGCTGATGGCACTGGTGGACATGGCATGGAGGGGCTGATGGCACTGAGAGAAATGGCATGGAGGGGCTGATGGCACTGATGGACATGGCATGGAGGGGCTGATGGCACTGATGGACATGGCATGGAGGGGATGATGGCACTGATGGACATGGCATGGAGGGGTTGATGGCACTGAGGGAGTGGGGGACATGATGGCATGGAGGGCCTGATGGCACTGGGGTACATGATGGCATGGAGGGGCTGATAGCACTGGGGGAGTGGGGGACATGATGGCATGGAGGAGCTGATGGCACTGGGGGACATGATGGCACGGAGGGGCTGATGGGAGTGGGGGACATGATGACACAGAGAACTGATGGCACTGGGGGGAACTAATGGCATGGAAGGGGCTGATGGGGGGGGGGCTGATGAGTTTTTATAAAAGAAAATGTTCTTTTAATTAGTTTTTTTTTTCTTATTAGAGTACACAAACATAGAAAAGAATTCTTCACTGTAAGAGCAGTGAGACTAAGGTGGTGATAATGAGTACAATAAAGGAATTTAAGAGGGGCCTGGATGTATTTCTGGAGTGTAATAATATTATAGGCTATAGCTACTAGAAAGGGGTCGTTGATCCAGGGAGTTATCTGATTGGAGTCGGGAAGGAATTTTTTATTCCCCTTAAGTGGGGAAAATTGGCTTCTGCCTCACAGGGGTTTTTTGCTCTCCTCTGGATCAACTTGTAGGAAACAGGCCGAACTGGATGGACAAATGTCTTTTTTCGGTCTTATATACTATGTTACTTGATTAATCATTGGATTATTCGATAGAATATTCGATAGAATACTTGATTACTAAAATAATCGATAGCTGCAGCCCTACTGTATACGCAGCTGAACAGGAAGACCCTGGAACACTTCCAGTTGAGACCCAAGCGGAAGAGCCTGCAGCCAGTCTGAGACAGCGGCATTGACAGTGTGATGGACAGGTAAATAATGATCTATCTTTCCTACACAGGACAGAAGATGCCAGCATTTTATGAAAAGACCCCTTTGAAGGGAGTCTGTCAAGCGGATTAAGCAGTATTAAAGGGGTATTCCCAGTGGGAACATTTATGGCATATTGGCAGCATGTCCGATAGGTGCAGGACCCACCTCTGAAACCTGCCTCTCAAGAACAGGCCCCTGAAGTGAAAGCCAGAAGCAGAGCCAAGAGTTGAGGTTAGGTGGCGCTGCCTACAATTCAGCTGACCAATAAGGTGCAGAGCATCTCCCTGCTTACTGGCCAGCTGAATCTGACTATTCTCACAGGTAGAAGCCAATGGTGGCACTAGTGGCAAAGAGCAGGGGGCTTCAGGAGGAGTACTGGCATTTATCTGTCCAGCGTTATGTGGCATGTATTTAGGTCAGAAAGGGGGCAGGGCAATTCAACCTGGCCGGGCCCCATAATGACTGCATGGTCTACCTCTATCGACGGTATAGCACTGATGTCAAATGCTTAATTGTGAGCAACCTCAACTGTAAACATTTACACCCTAAGGGCTCATGCACATGACCGCTCTGTGTTTTGTGGTCCGCAAATTGCGAAACAGGACAGGCAGCCTATAATAGAAATGCTTATTCTTGTCTGCAAAACTAACAAAAATAGGACGTTCTATTTTTTATTTTATTTTTTGTGGCCCCACGGAACAACGGATGCAGACAGCACACGATTGTCCTCATCTTTTGCAGCCCCATTGAAGTGAATATGTCCTCATGCGAGCCTCAAAAAATGGAACCAAACCATGTTCGTGTGCATGAGGCCTAAGGGAAGGAAATGACAGTAATAAAGTGCATCTTTGGGCTTCATCTCCCTTGTTGTTCTCTCATGATTGTTTCATTATTATGGGAACATTTCCACCTAGCCTCCCCATTGTTTGGTTTTAGTCTCACCCCAGGTATAGACTTGTAGACTTTATCGACTAGACACATTTATTTGTTTTACGTTTTACTGTTTTCTTTCCTAAATTTACCCTATTCTATATTGGACCAGCACTCATGATCTTGCTGATCTCCGTATATTTTAGAATGAATTAGAACAGTATAGAAGGTTCGAATGCTATAATGTTTAACTATCTTTATCCTCTAATAACAGGTTATCAATGTAACCGGTATATCTGTGGGCTATGGTTTAGCTTCTACTTGCGATACCCTCATGTCTCAGGTATGTTTGACGGATCAGTAGCAGTGGTATAAGTGTAAAAAGTAAAGCGGCACATGGACCCTAGTACCCAGCGTGGTCCCAAATACCCCACTGTCACACAAGAAGTTCTGTAAATTGCATGTGATGTCATGAAACAGACTCTGCATTGTGGCCCAGAATCTTCACAGCGTTACTTAGTGTTATCTTATGATATAATAACTGCTTGTATTTGCAACTACAGTTTTAATACTCTGCTTTTTCAGAGGGGATAATGTAACAGTACTATAATTTGTGTAATATTTGATTTAGTTTTAATTATAATGTTCCTGAATCAGAAAGTGGGCCTATAATACAGTGGATGCTGAAGGGGGTTTCCAGATTATTTTTTTTTCACATAGGCCAGAAAATGTTACAAATAAGGCTACTTTCACACTGGCGTCTTGTGCGGATCCGTCATGTATCTGCACTGATAATACATCCGCATGCATCCGTTCAGAACGGATCCGTTTATATTATCATGAACATAGGCAAAACGGATCCGTCTTGAACACCATTGAAAGTCAATGGGGGACGGATCCGTTTTCTGTTGTGTCATATTGTGTCATTGAAAACTGATCCGTCCCCATTGACTTACATTGTATGTCAGGACGGACCCGTTTGGCTCAGTTCCATCAGACGAACACCAAAGCGGAATGGAGACTGAACGGAGCCAAACTGAAGCATTCTGAACGGATCCTTATCCATTCAGAATGCATTGGGGCAAAACTGATCCGTTTTGGACCGCTTGTGAGAGCCCTGAAACAGATCTCACAAGCGGATCCAAAAACGCCAGTGTGAAAGTAGCCTTAAAAGCATGATTTACCTCCACGATTCTCCACCACTGCTGTTCCAAAGCTGCTCTGCTGCTTCCCACTTTCTGCCCTGGTTTGACATGCAGAAAATGCTAGAAAAAGCCCTATATGCCAGTCACAGGCTATTTATTGGCTGAGCTGGTCTTTCCTGGCATTTTATGGCATGTTGAGCAAGGTCAGGAACTAGAGCAGTGTTTCAGCATTGCAGTATTTGCAGGTACTATCTCTCCTTGCGGAGAGAGCGCCTTAGGAGATGCTCCTCTGGAATTCTGAGAAGAAAAGGTTGCAAATGAGCTCTTAACAAGCTCTGCCTCTAATGGTACCAGATATAAGGCAGCTATCCTATAAGTCAACGTCTGACCATTTGAATAGGCCTAGAGACATGACGCGGGTATTAAATAAGCCAGCACCTCATCTGCAGACAGCTGTGTAGAACAGAGAGTACTGGCTTAACTGGGTGAGAGGCCTAAGCCTGGATTTGGGGAATACTATCTTGCCTTGGGGAAAGGGGGCCTTAGTCGGAGTGAGGAGACTTATAGGCCATTCATGCTCCTGTGGAATTCTCTGAAGAAAGGGATGCAAATGAGCTCTGAACAAGCTCTGCCCCTAATGCCACCAGTACATGAGGAAGCATTGGAGGCAGAGCTTGTTAAGAGCTCATTTGCATCCCTTTCTTCCCAGCATTGGAGTGGTGAGGAATCGGCTAAATTAAAGGGGTTGTGCCAAGTGTGGAAGTTCTCCACTATCCACTGGACAAGGAATAAGTAATGGTGGGTTTACACAGCCAGATTTTTGGGCCAATTTTTGAGAATGAACGCTCTTTCCAGATAATTGGCCAGTGTAAAGGTGCCTCAGATCACCTGATGAATGAACTAAATGCTGAAATGATCTTTTGTGCCGAAGATCAATCATCGTTTCTGAGCAGCAGATCATGCTGAGTAAATGAATTTGTATGAATGCCAGTAGCCATTGCTCATCCTTATACAGTGGAGGTGATCACTGCATGTAAATGCAGCTCTCTCCTCCACAGACGAGCAGGCAGTTATTCGGACGGAACGCTTCTTGATAATTGTCTGGTCATCAGTAGGGGCCTGCTGCTGGGACCCTTAGCAATCCCAAGAATGGGGTCCTATATTGCCATCTTAAAGGAGTAGCAGGCCACTCTTTTCATTCTCTATGGGATTGCTAGAGATTAAATGGATATTCCTATCACAGACAATAGGGGAATATCGCTAGGATATGCCCCCATTTTCTGATAGGTGCGGGTCCCAGAGGACGAGAACGGAGCGAGGAATGCTGAGGCTGGAGGACCCCGGATTTCCCACGGTCCGTCCACTACCAAGGGCTGCTCCCATAGAAGTAGGGTTGTTTCGGTATCGAACTTTAGATACCCAATCGATACTTTTGTCTGGTATCGAGCTCGATACCGGGATTTGTCTTTTATCGATACTAGGCTGTGCTACTGCACAGTCTAGTATCAGAGAACATGGATCCTGCTGCTCTCAGCGCACTCCGTGTTCTCCTCAGCAGCACGGGGGGAGAAGGAAGCAGTCTCTCCCTCCCCCTGTGCCGCTGCCACCAATGAGAGCGCAAAGGAGAAGAGGAGGGGAGGGCACACTGCGCCACCAATGGGAACTAACGTTTAATATACAAATACAGCCGGCGGGAAAAACACATTGCTGGCACCCTGCCTGTGACAGGACGCTGCGATCCGCGGCGATTAACTCCTCAGGCGCCGCACAAGAGGGGTTAACTGCCGTGGATCGCAGCACCCTTTCAGAGGTCGAGTGCCGGCAATGTGTTTCTGCCGCTGCCTGTATTTCTATATTAAACATTAGTTCTCATTGGTGGCGCAGTGCGCCCTCCCCCCTCCTCCACAGTATTAAAAACATTGGTGGCAGTGGCCACAGGGTCGCCTCCCCTCCTCCTCATTGGTGGCAGTGGCCACAGGGTCCTCTCCCCTAGCCTCCTCATTGGTGGCAGTGGCAGCTTCTGATCAGAGCCCCAGCAGTTCTAGACCCTAAGTGGAGAAATAGTTATTAAATAAACTGTACACCAAAATATTAGGTATGAATCACCTCCTTTTCCAATTTTACATATAAAATATATAAATAAATAAAATACTACATATCGCCACCTCCGAAAAGTCCAAACTATTAAAATATAAAAAAAATATCTTTTATGTGTTGAATACCGTAAAAGAAAAAAAAGAAAAGAAAAACTGCGCAATTTGCAATTTTTCTTTTTAATCCCCTTGTCGTCGTCGTCGTCCCCCCCCCCCCCCAAAAAAAAATAGGATAGGACTGTTCGATTAAGGGCCGGACGTTCCATAAAATGCGGAATGCACGCAGCTTTTTTGCGTGGTATGGTATCGAGTATCGTATCGCAATACTTTTTTATAGTATTGAAACCGAATAAAAATGTTGGTATCGCAACAACCCTACATAGAAGTGAATAGGATGCACGGCCCATGCTCCCATTCATTTCTATGGGGCAGACGGAAATAGCCGAGCCAGTGCTCGACTATCTTTGGCAGCCCCATAGAAATCAATGTAGGGCAGCTGCGCATGCGCAGTGCGCCCTCCGTTCATTTCCCCGCTCCGTTCTCCGTTCCCACCTCTGGGACCTGTACTTATCAGACACTGGGGGCATATCCTAGTGATATGCCCCGTTGTCTGTGATGGAAATACCCCTTTAAAATTTTCACATTTAACATTTTTGGGGCTTTTTTTTATTTTTTTTTATTTAATCCTGCCGTAAACCCCTTCCGCTGGGCTTAAATGATTCTAATTTTCAATAGAATGTTAATAGTTATTCTATGAACAGTCAATCTCTTGCCTAACCTGAACATGTCATTTATCAACCAACCTTTTATGTTAATATCCAGACCACAAAACCTCTAAAGTTTTTTATAATTGTATTCTTGCAGTAACAATTGCTTCTGCTGAAGTTTATATAGTTATATATTAGTTTTATTGTATAATGGGATTTGCTGCTTCCACGTACAATTAATCGCCCACCATTTCACCGCTTGATACTGAACAGAAGCAATCTTGCCCACATCCATGGTTTGAAAATGTCTTGAACGAGTCCTGTTCATACATTAGAAGGATCGTTACATTGCTCTTATGTCAAGTCCATTCTCCATGAGTTAAATACCGCAACAACACACATCTACCTGTTGTCCCAGGCTAATACATTGTGAAAAGCTTATCACCATGTGTGGTCACTGACAACAGTGAGAGATGTCGTAAATCATAAACATGTAACACAAAAAGTATATTAAGTAGTTAAAGGGGTTGTCCAGGATAAGAAAAACATGGCTGCCTTCTTCCACAAACCGCACCACAGGTAGTGCATGGTATTGCGACTGCTCAATTCACTTCAATGGAGCTCAGCTGCAGTACACATACAACCTATGGACAGAGGAAAGCAGCCATGTTTTTCTTACCCTTTCATTTTTAGTGAAAGCCTTTTAATTTTCATTCTCTTAGTTACCAGAATGATATTATCATTGTGTTCCACCTAGAAGTAGCTTTTTATAGCTATGAAGAAATATTATTTAGCAATAAGAATATACTGTATGTAAAAATGGCACCTAACATGCCGAACAGACATCCAGTTACACTGTGTAATATCTTAAGGCATACAGAAAAATGTTTTTGTATTGTAGTGATGCCACTGACAAAATCATATGAGTATAAAGCATCTCTACATGCATTCCTCTGGTCTCAATAGCGAAGTCTGTACCCAGGAGACGGAAGAGTGTATCTTCAGGGGATGAGAAACTTCAGAAAGTCTCTAAATAATGAAAGTGTGTTTTAGAAGACAATCATCCCATTGAGCCTGCAGTTTTATCAGATGATTGGCACATGGCTTTATCAATACAGTCACATTGCTAAGAAGGTTGATTTAGCATTATTTAGCATATTCCTATGCACAGATGTAATAATTTGTCAGCGATGATGGCACTGGGGTCCTGGGTTCCAATCTGACAAAGGGCGACATCTGCATGAAGTCTGTATGTTCTCCATGGGTTTTCTATCAGGTACTCTGGTTTCTGACTGCCCTCCAAAGACATACTGATAGGTAACTGAGCCCCACAGGGGATACTGAGTGGCAACAGTGTTTGTAAAACTGCAGGAAAAAGGAGGTCAGCCAGCACATCCCAATACGCAGGTGCACGCTGCCATGGCTAGAAACGCAAAGAAAAAAAACACCATGCAACAGCAGTCTGCAAACACAAAGTACAATAATAGAAAACATTCTGGTGCTAATGCTACGCTTATTTGTAAATTTGAGATTCTTGCCAAATACATTTTGTACAAAATGATTTGGGCCCGTCTGCCGGCGACAAGGCGATCTCTATAAGATGGGAACCTAACACTAAATACTACCTGTTATGTGCCACACTGGCCACCATAAAATTCAGGGAGTGCAGGTTCTACATGCATGCTGGGACAACTCTGCCTTTTACCATTTTTGTTGGTACATTTGCCAAGAATCTCAAATTTTCAAAATAAGCGTAACGTTAGCACCAGAATATTTTCTATAATTATGGCATTTTTGTACGCAATTCGTGTTTGCAGAGTGCTGTTGCATTGTTTTTTTTGTTTTAAGTTTTTCAACAGTGTTTGTAAAGCAAATATTTTGGCGCAGAGGGACATGGCCAACTACCAACATGGCGACACGTGTCTAGCTGCAGCTCCCCAGTTTTTGCATATCCTTTTATTTGGCTTAAAGGGGTTGTCCCATGAATAATATTGTACAGTTTTCAAACCAGCACCTGGGTCTTAATACTTTTGTAATTGCAAGTAATTAAAAATTTTGCATAGCCATTGAGTTATTCAATAAAATGTATCTGTATAGCGCCACCAGCTGTTTGTTTTTATTCTTATTTCTTTGTCCTGCTCACTGAGATGGTCGCACATGCTCAGTTTCATCCTTCATCTGCCTCCTGAGCTGTGATAGGGATGAACACGCCCCCTGAACTGCAGCAGAAAAGACACTCCCTTGATCTGCCAGCTTGATCTAAATCTAGCAGAGCAATGAATGGGGAGATCTCTGGATCCATGTGAGGTACAGGGCTGGTTCTAGCTTTGATAGCAAGAGATTGCTATGTTCTATATGTATGTCTTCATTACATTAGTCATGGGATAACCCCTTTAGGACATCTCTGCCGTAACACAAATGGTTGTGGTCATTTTAAAGGGGTTATCCAAGAATTTCATATTGATAGCCTATCCTCAGGATAGGTCTTCAATATCAGATCAACAAGGGTCTGACTCCAGGCACCCCTACTGTTCAGCTATTTGAGGAGGCTACTGCACTCGCTGCAGATCCATTGAGCACCGCCGTCTCCTTACTGCTTACCAAGTACAGCAATGTAGATTGTTTTGCAGCCTAACACCATTCATTTGATTGGGGCTAAGCTTTGCCTAGGCCATGTGTCCAATGTATGGTGACGTCTCTGGCCTAGGAAGAGGCATAAGCTTTTATGGAGCACAGCAGCCTGAACAGCTAAGCTGATGTTGATGAGCTATCCTGAGGATAGGCCATCGGAAGGTGTGGCGGAAAAAATAAAAAAACAAAAATTTACCTAGTCCTGAAGGGTTTTACAGGGGTTCTCCAGGAATATTCATTTTTTATCTAATACACGCATTCTGCCTTTGAAGATTCATACTTAGCTGCTCTGGTGTTCCTCGCTGGCTCCCACATATCCATGTTCTGGTCCCTAGACTGTTTACATCCAGCACAGTATGGTCACATCATCTGCTGCAGCCAATAGCTGGCTTCAATAGTGATTTGGCCACATGGAGCCAGCACAGAGAACCGGAGCATGAAAATATTTAATTCATTCCATCCTTTAACATCATTGTAGCTATTTACTTTCTGTTAACTTTATAGAGCTACGGAGGAAAAAACATGAAGCGCGTGGGGATAATATTACAGAGAGGGATTCTGATCCTGATGTTGTGTTGTTTACCATGCTGGGCCGTATTCATCAACACTGAACAAGTGATGCTCCTGTGTAGACAGGACCCAGATGTTGCCAGGTGAGCATTGTCCTAATATCGCGTTCTATACCATTGTATAAACCTTGCAGTAGGTCTCACAGTGGCCTGTTGCATTAAATGCAGTTTAGAACTAAAGCGGCACTCCCCAAAAAAAAATGGGAAGGCCTAACAGACGTGTATTTCCAATTTCCACTATTCAGTTACATTATATCTGTAAAAGCTATTCCGGTTGTAACAAGTTGGCCCGTATCCCAGGGTGTTGGGAACCTTTTTGCTGCCGAGGGCCATTTGGATATTTGTAACATCGTTCGGGGCCATACAAAATTCTCAACTTAAAAATTTGACTATATTTGGTCACGCATATTAGTGACTTAGGGGGTAAGTTACAGAAATTTTTACCACATATAGCAGTCTAATTTTTAAGTTGAGAATGTTATATATTTAGTTCTTTATTTGGCATTAATGGCAGCCAAGATAAACCCAGGGGGGTCTAGAGAGGGGTTCACCCAGCTTTCACTTTCCCTGCCTTTGTCCCTTTCTCAGCCTCAGATCTGCCCCCCACCTCCACCAGCATCCTATCAGACCCCCAAGCCTACATCTGCCTCAGATGAGACCCTCCCCACCCTCCATTAGCCTCAGATCAGAACCCCATCAGACCCTCCCCACCCTCCATTAGCCTCGGATTAGCCCCAATCAGACCTTAGATCAGACATTTAAAATAATACAGTATGTATAAATAGCTTCATAAAAAAAAGTGCTTTAGGGCCATAGCCATTTTGCAGTCTGCAAACCATGGATCTGCAAGATACGGATACCGGTTATGTGCATACTGCATATTCTGCAGACCTTATTGTATAAATCCTTATTTTTGTCACCAAAATGGGAAAGAATAGGACATGGTCTATAATTTCTGGAATGGCCTTACGGATGCAGGTAACACACAGATTACATCCGTGTGCTGTCTGCATTTATTGCATCCCCGTACAAATTAAGGGGTCCGTGTGTGATCCGCAAAAACTATTGTCGTTTGCATGAGGCTTTACTTTTTATCAGCTGTAGATGTTGAAACATTTAGCACCACCAGGAAACTAACGAAAAATGCTGACCTGGTAAAATAAATTTTGTATTAAAGGGGTTTTCTGAGACTTTACTACTGATGATCTGTCTTCCGGATAGGTCATCAGTAGGCTTGAGCGAATCGAGCTTCAGATCAATTCGTTAAAAAACGTTTTAATGCTGTTTCCATACAGCATAAAAATTTATGGGCTCCATGGAGCAAAACATTGTCTTGGCCAAAGTTGCGTGAGACTTTGGTGAATGACTTCAGTATTACTATCTGCGTATTTAAAAACATTTTAAAATAGGAATTTGAAGTTTGCTTTGGTACCAAACCCGACTTCGGATTCCTATTTTAAAATGTTTTTAATTACGCAGATAGGAATACCAAAGTCATTCACGCAACTTTGGGCTTCACAAAGTTTGGCATTTTAATGCTGTACGGAAACAGAATTACAAAACAAAGTTTTTTAACTAATCGACTTTGGATCTATGATCTGAAGCTCGATTCGGGGAAGCGTAGTCATCATCTGATTGGTGGGGATCTAACACCGACGACCCCCGGTGATCAGCTGTTTGAGAGGCCATTGGCACTTTGTGTCGGTGCCTTCTCGGACATCTGATCAGGGGGGGTCCTCGGTGTCATACCCCCACAAATCAGATACTGGTGCCCTGTCCAGAGGATAGGTCATCAGTAGTAAAGTATCAGAAAATCCATTTCACTCTTCATTAATTCTGTAACTTCAAAATCTGTATCATTAAAGGGTCAGTGAGTTTTCATAAAACCTTTATCCTGGAGAAAACCTTTGTCCTGCAGCAAGAAAAGTGAGCACGATCAAATCCTTTGGTATGACATATTAAGATTTTTATGAAAACTCAATGACCCTCTAAAGAGGTTGTCCAACTTCATGTTTTTTCAAATACCCCACTCTCCCAGCGGGACCTGTCAAAGAAGCATATTTACCTGCACCCTGACACTCTGTTTCAGCTCCATGGATCACTGTGTTTATTGTGCTTTGGTCCCTGCCTATAAGCTTTCAGCATGGGCAGGGCCATGTGCACTGCTGCAGCCAATGAGGCACGTCACTAACGAAACCAATTGTCAGGAAGCAGGTAAGTATGCTTCCCTTGACATGTCCCGATGAGTGGGGAAGGAGAGGATTTAAAAAACTTTTATGGGATTGTCCAAGCTAAAGATATTGATGACCTATCCTTGGTAGGTCATCGGTATCTGGTCGGAGGGGAAGGGGGGGGGGGGTCTAACTCTCTCACCCTCCAACATCTGCATATTATCTGCTTGAAGGGGCCACATTGCTCATGGCAGTGCTGTATCCTCAGTGTTTTCCTATATGTGATCTATTTTGTAGTTGTGTTACAGTGTAATTACAGCTGCTTGTCCCATTCAAGTCACAAATTCATGTAGCTAAAGTTAATACAAGGCACTTACTAATGTATTGTGATTGTCCATGTTGCCTCCTTTGCTGGCTTCATTCATTTTTCCATCACATTATACACTGCTCATTTCCAGGGGTTACGGCCACTGCTGCAGCGCAGATACGAGCTATTCGGGATCGGAGCTGCTGTGCATGCTTGTCTATGTGTCTATGTGTCTATTCCAGCCTCTAGAGATGCCTGCGCTTTTTCCTATAGTGTGCAAGCACGGCCACCGCTTCTGTATTGCAGTGTTGGCCATAACTTCTGGAAATGAGTAGTGTATGGGCCAATTCACACTGAGTATTTAGGTGCTGATTTTGGAGTGTTTCTGCCTCAAATTCTGCTCCAAAAAAGCCTCAAAACAGCCTCCCATTCATTTCAATGGGAAGCATCAAATGCTTTTTTTTTTTTTTACACACTGGTAAAAAAGTAGCAGCATGCCATATCTTGGGGCAGAATCGGCTCTGAATCTCTAAAAGAAATGAATGGGAAGCAGAAGAAAACAGCTCCATGTAAGTCCATGCCTAATTTGTGCATGTTTCATCTGTTTTTTTGGCGCAGATCTGCTTCAAGCTCAAAATTCAACTTTGTATCGAATCCATTGTTAAAAAACAAAAATGTGTAAAAAAAAAACAACAAAACTATTTTCCGGCATATAAGACGACTGGGCGTATAAGACGACCCCCAACTTTTTCAAGTTAAAATATAGGGTTTGGGCTATACTTGCCGTATAAGACTACCCCGGCCTCATCAGCCCCCTAGTCTCTCATCAACCCCCAGCCTCTCATCACCTCATCAGCCCCCTAGTCTCTTATCAGCTCCCCAGCCTCTCCTCAGCCCTCCGTACACAGGAGCCGGCAGTTTGAAAACTTAGAGGCGGAGCAGGCATGTGTGGCAGGAAAGCCTCCTCCGCCCCTCATCTGCCTGCTCCTGCGCTCCCACCAACGTCTCCCTGCAAATCTGCTGGCCGGTCCCTCTCGAAAAGCACCAGACAGGGCCGACCGTTCTCTTACTGTATGCGCTGCGGCTGCCGGGCTCTCCCTCTTCCGGTAACTCACATGTCTGTGCGGAGCATTGCTTATGCTACATAAGCAATGCGCCGCACAGACATGTGAGTTACCAGAAGAGGGAGAGCCCGGCGGCCGCAGGGGAGAAGGACGTTCCTTTGCATTGGGCATATAAGACGACCCGGCGTATAAGATGACCCCCGACTTTTGAGAAGATTTTCAGGTGTTAAAAAGTCGTCTTATACGCCGGAAAATACGGTAAATAAAAATAAGCCTTTTTTTCCCCTGACGCCTCCACAATGGCACTCACAGGAGGGTGTCCCCGCCCCCAGGACAGGAAACAACGTAGAAGCACAAGATTTAAAAGGCCTCCTCTCCTTTCCTATTCAGTCTTGTTTCCTGTCCTCGGGTATGCGTGGAAGCCTCTACTGGAGTGCCAGGAGCCTCTCTTCACCCAGCCTTTTTTTCCTAAGCTTGAATTATTCCCCACTGGAGGGCTGGAGCAGGAATCGGGTACCCTGGGGACTCATGGCCTCCCTTACTCGTTCCTTTGGAGTAAGCCCTGCTTGCAGGCTTCCCCAGGCGCATGCGTACAAGTTCCCAGGTCGGAGGAACTCACGCGGAATCCGGCGTGTGACATCACCAGGAGATATTCTCCTTGGGCAAGAGAATCTTGCGATATTGCGGCGCTTCCGGTGGCGCAGCTTTCAAATGATAAGACGGGAGCTCTTAGTGTCTGCCCTGACTCCAAGCTTGCAGCCATGCTTACCCAGGAGACGCGGACGCCGCAAAAAAGCCTGTGGATCCCTCTGCCTCAGCCTAATAAGCCTCCTCCCCGGGGGAGAGATATATTTTACTAAATGCTGACTTCGGTTCCCTTTTGGTGTTAGGGTGGCATTTATCTAAGTATATTTCCTTAATATACTGCCCCTGGTGTATTGTCGGTCTCCCTATACCTTCCTGGTCCTATAAAGATCTTTATCTCAACTTTCTAGGGCAGAGAGACCATAACGCCTAAACCAGCAAATGGAGACCCGACACGCAAAAAATGTGCCATATGCCGAAAGTCTTTCTCCTCTAAATCCAAAAAACCTTTGTGCCCAAAATGCATTGAGAAGATAGTGACAGATGATTCGCCCTCCTTCCTTGAAACTATGAGGGCTATGATAAAGGAAGAGGTTAATGCAGCAGTGGACTCAAAGATTATGCCACAGTCCCCTGGCCCATCTACCTCGCATAGATCCTTTACTTCTGATACTGCCTTCGATCTAGATGAAGGAGAATTACTATCTGACTCAGACTCCTCCTCCTCTGATGATGATGGTTCTAGAAAACCTCTGTTTCTCCCGGAGGAAACAGAGGGACTTCTAAAGACCATAAAAGCCACAATAAATATAGAGGAAGCTAAAGAAACACATTCTATCCAGGACCAAATGTTTCAGGGGCTTGGAGAAAGAAAGAAAAGAACCTTCCCCATCCACAACCACATTAAAGCCCTTATATTGAGAGAATAGAGGGATCCGGAAAAGAGGTCGGCCGTAACAAATTCCTTAAATACCCATTTTCAGAGTTCTACTCTAATCTATTGGATAAGACGCCCAAGGTAGATTCCCCAGTGGTGCACATTTCTAAAAGAGCCTCCCTTCCATTTGAAGACACAGGCCTTCTAAGGGATCCCATGGATAAAAGGGTGAAAATTTATTAAAGAAATCATGGGAGACGAATACAGCAATGTTGCGCCCCAGTATAGCATGCACCTGTACTGCCAGAAAACTATCCGTCTGGCTAAACCAGCTAGAAGAACACCTGGCAGCAGGTATCCCAAACAATGACGCCATACCCCAGGGGGCCAGACTAAAACATTTCGCTCCCATCTGGGGAAAAAAAGCCTCTCCATGGGTGGAATCTACTTTAAAACAAGGTCTAAAATTGGAATTTCTGTCTTATCCTCCAGACCGATTCTTTATAAACAAAAAATTTGCCTTAGGGGGAGAAATAATCTTGCCTAGAATCATCTTGCCTAGGATCAGAAATATTATCTCTGGTACACAAGAAGGTAATCCATCCGGTTCCAAAAGATCAACAGGGCAAGGGTTATTATTCTCCTGTATTCATTGTACAAAAACCAAACGGATCCTACCATTTAATAATAAATTTAAAGTCCTTAAACAGATCCATCACTGATGAAGGTAGAGGAAAAAGGGGCCAAGGTGATTTTCATCGCTACCTTTTGGCCAAGAAGGTCATGGTTTCCTCTCCTACTCAGACTGTCGGCCGGGACATTCTGGACCTTCCCGTCGACACCGGACCTTCTCCACCAAGGGCCAGTACATCATCCCAGGGTCAGCCAGCTAAACTTGACGGCCTGGAGACTGAATGCCTCGCCTTGAAGAACCATTGTTCCAACCTGGGATCTCAACCTGGTTCTCTCAGTCCTAATGGATCCCCCGTTTGAACCAATTTAAGAAATTTCTCTTAAACTGCTCACTCTGAAGACTGTTTTTCTTGTGGCGATAACAACTGCTAGAAGAGTTGGAGAGATACAAGCCTTTTCATGCAAACCCCCATATCTACAGATTCTTGATGACCATATAGTCCTCAGACACAGTCCATCCTTTCTTCCAAAGGTTGTTTCCAGATTTTATTGCGAACAGGAGGTCTCATTACTTTCCTTCTGATCTTCTCCATCCTCGGTTAAGGAAGAAAAGTACCATAATCTGGATGTAAGAAGAAGCTTTCCATCTTACCTTAACATCACCAGTACCTTCAGGCGGTCGGATCAACTGTTTCTCCAATACCAAGGTCCTAACATGGGACGCGCAGCCAACAAATCCTCCATAGCAAGATGGATAAGGAATATGATTAGCTCAGCCTATCTTCAGAAAAATCTTCATCCTCCAAATGGCATAAAAGCTCACTCTACTAGAGCAGTGTCTTCTTCCTGGGCAGAGTCTGCAGCCATCTCTTTGGATCAGATCTGTGGGGCAGCTACATGGGCTAGCCCTATGACTTTCTTCAACCATTACAAATAATTAGACATTCATAAAAACCAGGACTTGTCTTTTGGATGCAGAGTTTTCTTTCTCAGCCGCTGTCCCCCCCTAGCATGACTACTCTGTCAATCCTCCTGTGAGTGCCGTTGTGGAGGCGTCGGGGAAAAGAGAAAGTTGCTCTTACCTGTAATTGGTTTTTCCAATAGCTTCCACAACGGCACTGGGATTTTCCACCCTCTTTATTTTTGTCCGACGATTACATAATGGTGTAATTTTTTTTTTGTTTAATACGTATATTTTTTTCTTTCATTACTTCCGTGTCCTCTCTTATTGACTGAATAGGTAAGGGGAGGAGCCACTTCTATGTTGTTTTCTGTCCTGGGGGCGGGGACACCCTCCTGTGAGTGCCGTTGTGGAGGCTATTGGAAAAACCAATTACCAGTAAGAGTAATTTTCTTTTTCAGGCTGAAAAAAGACACTTGGATTCTGCGCTGATTTTATTTTTTTAAAGTGTGCTTCTGAAAATCAGTCGTGTGAACTAGCCGTATAATCAGATTTAAAAAATAAATGAAGCCAATGAGACAAAATGGAGAATCACAATACATTACTAAGTGACTTGTATTAACTTTATCCACATGATAAATGTAGCTGTTCAGGTAAACTTGCCTACAAACTGATCGGTAGGGGTTCTGGTAGTCGGACCCCCGCCCAGCTGATGTTGATCTTGAGGATAGGGCATCAATCTCTGTAGCCCGGACAACCCATTTAAGGAAAAATTCCTTTCCTTGCATAAATGGATGACACAATAAAAGTTAATTTTTACAAGATAATGTCATACAGATTAATCATCTCTCATCTTTCACAAGATTGCATGAGTGACCTCCATTTACATTTTGACTTTGATCTAAGTTCATTAATAAGTACCTAGGTTTGTAAATGCCAGGTGTTTTTTCTATTTCATAGGTTGACACAGACCTATGTGATGATATTTGTTCCTGCTCTCCCTGTAAGTTCTCCCTTTTGCTTTCTTTTAATACATTAGTAAAACAAGGAAATGGGCAAAGCAGTGATTTGCATTGTAAACAGTGCAGCTAACAAGTCCCACACAAAACTTTGGTTTTCCAGTTTGTTGAACAAATTATTTAAAGGGAGTGTGTCACTAGGAAATTCACTGCTAAGGGCAGGTTCACATCAGCATTATTGAATTCTGTTATAGGTTCCGTTATAACAGAGTGATAACGGAATTCTAGGACGGAATGCAAAACGGAAGTCTTTAAGAGGCGTTCCGTTTTGCTCCGTCCTAATACATGTCTATGGAGGCACATAACGGTTCTGTTTGTTTCCGTTATACATGACGGAAAAAATAATCCTGTCGACAGGATAATTTTTTTTTGTCATGTATATCGGAAACAAATGGAACCGTTATGTGCCCCCATAGACATGTATTAGAACGGAGCAAAACGGAATGCCTCTTAAAGACTTCCATTTTTAGTGTCTCCATATTCTGAAAGCCATAGTTGTTTTTTTTTGTTTGTTTTTGGACGATTGTCTTAGGTAGGGTCTTATTTTTTTCGGTATGAGATGACGATTTGATTGGTACTATTTTAGGGTGCATATGACTTTTTATTCGCTTGGTATTGCACTTTTTGTGATGTAAGGTGACAAAAAATTGCTTTTTTGACATACTTTTTAATGGTATTCACCTCAGGGGTTAGGTCATGTGATATTTTTTTTATAGAGCTGGTCGATACGGACGTGGCGATACCTAATATGTCTACTTTTCATTTTTTCCCTATTTTTTTTTCAATTTTTTATTTTTTTTTTACTTTATTTTGGGAAAAGGACGCTTTTTTATTATTATTTTTTTTACCTGAAACTTGCACCCTGCACCCGCCCGATCAGCATGACGTACATGCAGTGTCGGACTGGGGTACCTAGGGGCCCACCTGTAAAATTTATTTTGGGGGCCCACTGAACGGATACATTCAAATATAATAAATAGTTTAACAAGATTTTTATATGAACATCGGCTGGTTGAGGTGCTATATATTGAATATATGTATGTAGTGCAGTAAATCTACTGTGTTATGTGCCACTTGTGCAGGGGGTGGGAGACTAGGGGCCCAACTTGCTCAGGGGCCCACCGGGGGATTCCCCTGTACCCCTGTGGGCCAGTCTGAGCCTGCGTACATGTACGTCACGGGTCTTCAAGTCCCATCCAGAAATGATGTACACGTATGTCATGGGTCCTTAAGGGGTTACATTTTTCCAGAAGTACAAATACTTGTGTTTACTATGTGAGTTAGAAGCCAGGTAATCAGCCTTGTTGTATACTTATCCTTATTTCTGTTATTTTATTCTAATTTTAACCGCTTGCCGACCGCCGAACGCACGGATGCGTCCAGGCGGCGGCAAGTTTGTTCCTCCTGGACGCATCCGTGCGTCATCTCGCGAGAGCCGAGATCTGCTGTGAACGCGCGCACACGCGTTCACAGCAGAGCGCGGCTCTGCAGTTGTACAACAGCCTGCCAGCGATGATCAATCGCTGGCAGGCTGTAAATGTAAAATAAATGAGATCAAAGTGGTATATCAGACGCTGTGTTGCTAACAGCGTCTGATATACCTAATACCTGGTCCTCTGGTGGTCCCATTTACTGGGATCGACCACCAGAGGACCAGGTAACAATGTAAAGTTGCACCAAACACTACACTAACCCCACCCCCACCCCCTCACTTTATAACCACTATTAACCCCTTGTTAACCCCTGATCACCCCATATAGACTCCCTGATCACCCCCTGTCACTGATCACCCCCTGTAAGGCTCTATTCACATGTCCATATGTGTTTTGCGGATCCACAGATCCGTGCCACGGATCCATGGCGCGGATCCGCAAAACACGGACACCGTCAATGTGCTTTCCGCATTTTGCAGATCCGCACATTGCCAGAACTATATAGAAAATGCTTTTCTTGTCCGCAGTTGCGGACAAGAAAAGGGCATGTTCTATATTTTGCTGAACGGAAATGCAGACCCGTAAGTGCGGATCCGCAATTCCGGATCCGAGCGGGACAAAGTCTGTCCCCATAGAAATGAATGGGTCCGCAATTCCGTTCCGCAAACAGAATTTCGGACGTGTGAATGGGGCATAAGGGTCCCTTATCACCGCCAGTTAGTTAGCTACTTGTTAGGTAGCTAGCGCCCAGCCCACCGCACCGCAGTCACTGATTTTGGCAGAGATTTTTCATCCACATTGATCGATGCGAATGAAAAAATCTGTGCCGTTCATTTTTTTTTTTTCAGCCCAGAGGCTGAACGGAAAAAAAAAATCTCATTACCCATATGCTCAATATACGGAGAATCGCAGAAACTCCTAATGCTGGCCATACGTGTAATGATTGTGGAGACCCTCAAATGCCAGGGCAGTACAAAAACCTCACATGTGACCCCATTTTGGAAAGAAGACACCCCAAGGTATTCCGTGAGGGGTATGGGGAGTTCATGTAAAATTTTATTTTTTGTCACAAGTTAGTGGAATATGAGACTTTGTAAAAAAAAAAAAAATCAATTTCCGCTAACTTGTGCCCAAAATTTTTTTTTCTGTGAACTCGCCATGCCCCTCACGGAATACCTTGGGGTGTCTTCTTTCCACAATGGGGTCACTTGTGGGGTATTTATACTGCCCTGGCATTTTAGGGGTCCTAAAGCGTGAGAATCCAAATGCGTAAAAATGCCCTGTGAAATACTAAAGGTACTCATTGGTTTTAGGGCCCCTTTGCGCATCTTGGCTGCAAAAAAGTGGCACACATGTGGTATCGCCGAACTCAGGAGAAGTAGGGCAATGTGTTTTGGGGTGTATTTTTATATATACCCATGCTGGGTGAGAGAAATATCTCTGTAAATGACAACTTTTTAAAAATTTTTATACAAAGTTGTCAATTTACAGCGATATTTCACACACAAAGTATGGGTATATGTAAAAATACACCCCAAAACACATTGCCCTACTTCTCCTGAGTACGGCGATACCACATGAGTGACACTTTTTTGCAGCCTGGATGCGCAAAGGGGCCCAAATTCCAACGAGTACCTTTAGCTTTACATGGCTGCTCACAATTTAGCCTCGCCCAAAATGTCAGAACAGTACAAACACCCCACATGTGACCCCATTTTGGAAAGAAGACACCCCAAGGTATTCGCTGAGGGCATAGTGAGTCCATGAAAAATTTAACTTTTTGTCAAAAGTTAGCAGAAAGGGAGACTTTTGAGAAAAACAATAAAAATCAATTTCCGCTAACTTGTGCCAAAAAAATCTTCTGTGAACTCGCCATGCCCCTCACAGAATACCTTGGGGTGTCTTCTTTCCAAAATGGGGTCACATGTGGGGTATTTATACTGCCCTGGCAATTTAGGGGACCTAAAGCGTGAGAAGAAAAATGCATAAAAATGCCCTCCTAAAAGGTACTCATTGGTTTTAGGGCCCTTTGCACATCTTGGCTGCAAAAAGTGCCACACATGTGGTATCGCCGTACTCAGGAGAAGTAGGGCAATGTGTTTTGGGGTGTATTTTTACATATACCCATACTGGGTGAGAGAAATATCTCTGTAAATTGACAACTTTGTATAAATTTTTTAAAAAGTTGTCATTTACAGAGATATTTCACACCCAGTATGGGTATATGTAAAAATACACCCCAAGCACATTGCCCTACTTCTCCTGAGTACGCGTACCACATGAGTGACACTTTTTGCAGCCAAGATGCAAAGGGCCCAAATTCCAATGAGTACCTTTAGGATTTCACAGGGCATTTTTACTCATTTTGGATTCTCACGCTTTAGGGCCCCTAAAATGCCAGGGCAGTATAAATACCCCACAAGTGACCCCATTGTGGAAAGAAGACACCCCAAGGTATTCTCTGAGGGGCATGGCAAGTTCACAGAAATTTATTTTTTTTTGGCACAAGTTAGCGGAAATTGATATTTTTTTTTTTTTTTTTTACAAAGTCTCATATTTCACTAACTTGTGACAAAAATAAAATTTTACATAAACTCACCATACCCCTCACAGAATACCTTGGGGGTCTTCTTTCTAAAATGGGGTCACATGTGGGGTATTTATACTGTCCTGGCATTTTAGGGGCCCCTAAAGCGTGAGAAGAAGTCTGGAATCCAAATGCGTAAAAATGCCCTGTGAAATCCTAAAGGTACTCATTGAATTTGGGCCCTTTGCGCACCCAGGCTGCAAAAGTGTCACTCATGTGGTATCGCCGTACTCAGGAGAAGTAGGGCAATGTGTTTTGGGGTGTATTTTTATATATACCCATACTTTGTGTGAGAAATATCGCTGTAATCGACAACTTTTTAAATTTTTTTAAACAAAGTTGTCAGTTTACAGAGATATTTCTCTCACTCAACATGGGTATATGTAAAAATACATCCCAAAACACATTGCCCTACTTCTCCTGAGTACGGCAATACCACATGAGTGACACTTTTTTGCAGCCTGGGTGCGCAAAGGGGCCCAAATTCCAACGAGTACCTTTAGCTTTTACATGGCTGCTCACAATTTAGCCCCGCCCAAAATGCCAGAACAGTAAACACACCCCACAAGTGACCCCATTTCGTAAAGTAGACACCCCAAGGTATTCACTGAGGGGCATAGTGAGTCCGTGGGAGATTTCATTTTTTTTTGCCAGAAGTTAGCAGAAATGGAAACTTTATTATTTTTATTTTTTCCTCAGAAAGTGTCATTTTCCGCTAACTTGTGAAAAAAATGAAATGATACATGAACTCACCATGCCCCTCCATGAATACTTTGGGGTGTCTTCTTTCTAAAATGGTGTCATTTGGGGGTATTTATACTATCCTGGCATTCTAGCACCTGAAGAAACATGACAGGTGCTCAGAAAGTCAGAGCTGCTTCAAAATGCAGAAATTCACTTTTTGCACCATAGTTTGTAAACGCTACAACTTTTACCCAAACCAATAAATATACACTTATTGTATTTTTTTATCAAAGACATGTAGAACAATAAATTTTGCGAAAAATTTATATAGAAATGTAGTTTTTAAAAAAAAATTACAACAGAAAGTGAAAAATGTCATTTTTTTGCAAAAATTTCGGTAATTTTTGATTAATAGCAAAAAAAGTAAAAACGTCAGCAACAATGAAATACCACCAAATGAAAGCTCTATTAGTGAGAAGAAAAGGAGGTAGAATTCATTTGGGTGGTAAGTTGCATGACGGAGCAATAAACGGGTAAAGTAGTGTAGTGCAGAATTGTAAAAAGTGGCCTGGTCATTAAGGGTGTTTAAGCTAGGGAGCTGAAGTGGTTAATTACATATTGGGGTTAATTTATAAAAGATTGGCATCAGCCATGGGCCTTGCTGGTGGAGGCCCCTAAATTAATAAAGAGGTGTGATCCTCGTCATAGATTTGATGCATCCTCCGGCAGTCCGTGCTCCTACACTGACTGATGTATGGTTGTCACGATACCAAAATTTTGATTTCAATACTATAAAAAAGTATTGCGATACTCGATACCATCCGGAAAAAATAAAACACCAAAAAAGCTGCGTGCATTCCATATTTTATAGAACGTCCGGCCCATAATAACAGTCCTATCCTATTTTTGGGGGGAAAAGGTGACTAAAAATGGCGATTCGCACTGTTTTTTTTTTTTTTTTTTCCTGTTAAGGCGGTCACCGCATAGGAAATATTTTAATTGTTCACACTTTTTGGGTGCGGCGGTATGTAATGTTTATTTTTTATTGTTTGTAAATTTTATATGTAAAATCGGGAAAGGGGCCGATGTAAACTTTTAGTAATTTATTTATTTATTTTTCTTTCTTTTTATTTACTAACTATTAGCCCCCTTAGGGGCTAGAACCCTTGTCCTATTCACCCTAATAGAGCATAGTACACACACTAGCAGGGAGCTTGCCCTGGCTGCCATGGTAACCGGTCGGAGCCCCGCGATTACATTGCTTGGGCTCCGATCGGAACTGCCACCAATGGAGGGGGGGGGGGATCTTGTGGCCACTGCGCCACCAATGATACTAATACTGGGGGGAAGGGGGGCACACTGCTCCACCAATGAATGTAATTAACACATTAATTCAAGTATAGGAGGCAGTGGGTGTTGGCAGCGGTATAACAGACCCAGCGCCTGAGGGGTTAATTTCCACAGTTCGCGGGATCGCTGTGCCCTGTTATTGAGGCTGGGTGTCGGAGCTGTGATACCGGCACCCGCTGCCTATACTTGAATTACTGTGTTTTACATTTATTGGTGGCACAGTGGCCACAATCCCTCCCCTCCTCCTCCCTGCTATCTCCCCATTTGTGGCAGTCGCGTCGCAGTGGGGAGGGAGGGACCCCCTCCTTCTCCACTGTGCTAGTGAAGAGAACATGGCGCAAGTTAAGAGCGCGGCGTGTCATGTTCTCTAACTGATACTAGGCTGTGCAGCAGCGCAGCCTAGTATCGGTAAATAGTAAGGTATCATTTCGATACCCGGTGCAATCCTACATTAATGTCTAATCCAGTCCCTGAAACAGGTGTAAATGTTAATGAATTTGCCACGGGCAGTGGGCCCGGCCCCCAGCACACTCCGGGGCAAAGGACAGAGTAAAATTTTGTTGCATGGCCGTTTAAAAGGTTAATAAACAGCCCCCATTGTTTTGTGAATTTGTGTATGTTGATTTTACTGCTTTGTTTTGCCTCTTATTTTCCATTACAGGCAGTGTTCCTTTATCAGCTACAGACACGATACTTAACAAACCAGGTACATCTTGTGATATTTTGAACTTTTTCACTAAATTAGAGGTGTTTTGTACAGTTGTTTTTCTTAGTTTCTCATCATATTGCGTGTTTCTATTAAAGGAGTTTTCCAGGGACAAAAAAAAAAATTTACAATGTTTAAAAATTAAAAAAGAAAGTTTGTTCGCCCTCACTGATCTTCTGCCATCACTGTCCCGATGCTGCTCTGGACCCCACTGCTCTCCACTATCTGCCCTGGCTCAACACAGCCAGAAACTGAAAGAAAGTCCCACACGGCCGATCACTGATTGAGGTGCGCCACCAGTAAGGCTAGTGATTGGCTGTGTGACCCTTTCTTGCCATTTTTACCCGGGACAGGAAGCAGCATGGTAAATGCAGTGGCATTCGTCAGTGGAGGTGCAGTAACACTTCTTTTTTTTTTTTTTCTACAGTATGTCTTACCTTTTGTGCCCACATGAGCCAGTTTGAGCACTGCATGGCTGAAATGTCCCTGAATTCATAGGGGTCCCATCATATTTTTGCTGCTTCTGACTCATAAAGAAAAAAGCAAGAATATTTAAATGATAAAATTCTAAATAATTTAAATAAAGATATATTTATGATATAAAACAGATTATATTTAGGGATGAGCGAATTTCATATTTTGAAATTCGAGTTCGTGTTGTGGTATAATCTGAATTGCGTTATGGATTCCATTACCCTCTTTAGAGGCATTCCGTTATTCATTCCGTCATAAAAGAAGTCTGTGGCCTGCATAACGGATCTGTCCGGTTTCTGTTATGGAGGAGGGGACTCCCTGCATAACGGAAACCAGACGGACCAGTTATGCAGGCCATAGACTTCTACTATGACGGAATGAATAGCAGAATGCCTCTAAAGGGTGTAATGGAATCCATAACGCAATTCACATTATACCACAACACGAACTCGAATTTCAAAATATGAAATTCGCTCATCCCTAATTATATTCCACATCTGTTGCATATTGCAATTTGTGCCGTATCTGAACTTTCACACAGATTTTACTATCTTTTCATTATTTTAAAGCTTCTAATAATTTTTTTTTGTTTCCACCCAGGGTATAATATGGCCTCAAGTTATTACTGGTCTTGCTGTAAACCTCTTTAATGTAGCAGTGAATGCTATCTTTATGTATGGCCTGAAGCTGGGCGTGGTGTGAGTCTTTTTACATATCATAGTTATTTGTGCAGTGTCCTCACCTGTCATTATGTACTTCAAAAGTTAATTGTTCTGTTTATGTAAGCTTCCCTTTGTGTACTGCATATCCATGAATTTTACACCCCTATAAGGGTGCATCTGGTGTAGTATAATGTAACTAGTCCCATCACAGTGGCAGCATTGTAAAAATATATGCGCACATCTGTAGTATTTAAAGCGACCAGGGAGCCACCCAAGTCCTCCTCTCTGCCACAGGCCGGGTACATAATGAGTTCTCAGCAGTTATTAACACTGTGAGAATCAGGTACTCATATACACACATGACTGCACATACCCTGCTGAATTCAACTGATGTGGCCGGCATCTCGCCTCCTAAGGCCCCTGCTCCGTATCTTAATCAGAAACAACTGGAGGGACTGCGTTTGGGGCAATATATTGTGCTGCACTGTAGTATATAGTTCTGCTGGGACAGCCCTACAACATAGAGCCACTTTTAGGGTTTTTTCAGGGCCATTTTAAGTTCCCAGTTCGCCCCTGGTCAATAGAGAGCAAAGATTGTGTTGGCGAGCTATTTCCTGCATATACACATTACAGAACAAGTGATTTTTCCAATGTTGCTTGGCTAATGAATGAAATAGTCAACATTTCTGATTTAGTTACAAGGGAAAAAACCAACCAACAAAAACACTCATGTATGACAGGCAATTATTGGGAACATACCAAACGTTCCTGATAATTGCCTGACTATGAGCCTAGGTAATAAGCTATTTTTACATGTAGCAATTTTCTCCCCTGTACAGGGACGAGCAGAAAACGATGAGCTGAGATGATAAATTTGAGTACCGCATCAATAATTCTTTGTCCTATGACCAGTGGCACATTTACATGGGTCAATTATCGGAAACGAGTTCATATGTTCAGTAATCTTCCCGTGTAATAGGGCCTTAAATAAGGAAAAGAAATAGTTTTCATTTACTTGTGTCTGTGTTTTTTGGTTTCCTGTAGGGGATCGGCATGGTCAAACACATTATCACAATTTGCAATGTCTGGATTGCTTTTTATTTATATTATTTGGAAAAAGCTCCATCTTTTAACTTGGGGAGGTATGTGACTATTAATACATCTACAGCTACTGTCATGGAAATGGGGGACAATGCTAGAGCTGCATAGTACTTTTATCATTTTTTTTTTTTTTTTTAAACTTTATGTATATCACACTGTTAGTACTGTAACACTGACGACGTTATAGATCCAGGTTTTTTCATGGTTAGTAGTCTTTCTTCTTCCATAATATTTTTATATATTTAATATAGTTCTTTTACTTGTTCTCATCAGGATTCTTGTTCACATTACTTATAGAATATGATTTGTTTTTAGGTTGGTCCAGGGATTGCTTGCAGGAATGGGGCTCCTTTATACGCTTGGCCATACCCAGCATGCTCATGGTGTGCATTGAATGGTGGAGCTTTGAAATTGGAGGGTTCTTAGCAGGTTAGCCCACACATATTATTTCTGCTAAATGTTTTTCACTTAAAAATGCTTTTAAACATAAATCCCTGAGTCTTCAATCTGTGCAATCTATGACATAGATTAGAGGGGTATTCAGTTTATAACGAGTTATCCCTTTTCCACAGGATAGGGGATAACTATCAGATTGGTGGGGATCCTACCGCTGGAAACCCCTACTGATCATGAGAAGGGGGCCCTGTACCCTGTAGATCCCCCTTGAAATAGAGGGAGTGGCTGGTCGGAAATGCGCGCTGCCTCTCAATTCAATTCTATGGGAGTGCCAGAGATAACTAAGCGCTGTACTTGGCTATCTCCCGCGCTCCCATAGAAATTAATTGAGCTGTGGCCATTTCCAACCAGCTGCTCCCTCCAATTCAGGGGGGCTCCATAGAGTACAGAGCCCCCATTCTTGTGATCTGTGGGGGATCGCAACAGTTTAGCCCTAGTTTACACTTCAGTGGTTTGGTTGGTGATTTCTATCAGTGAATGTGAGCCAAAACCAGAAGCGGAGCCTACATAGAAATCAGGTATAATAGAAAGAAAGAGAGCAACATGTGAAAGAGTATACAGTAGAATAAAGATTGCAAGAAAATATTTAAAGGGGTTGTCTGGGATTTTGCTATTGATGGCCTATCTTAGGATAGGCCATCAATATCTGATCGGCAGGGGTCTGGCACTCTGTTTCCCTGCTGATCAGCTGTTTCATGGTAGCTCTGGCATTCAGGAATCTATGCCACTCCATCCACTATGTAGTCAATGGAATCAGCACTGTCATAACAAGCTCCGACACACAATAGACAGAGCTAAGTAGCGGTTGAACGACAGCTAGTCATCAGATATTGATGGCCTATTCTGAGGATCGTAAACAACCACTTTAAAATATTGGCTGACCTTTGAAGGAAATGTCTCATGAATTCAATTTTAGTTTCAACAGTTACAAATAAATGTTTTAAAGTGGTTGTCCACGGCAGCTTGTTATGGCAGTGCTGATTCCATTAACTACATAGTGGATGGAGTGGCATAGTTATCTGAATGCCCGAGCTACCATGAAACATCTGATCAGCGGGGGAACAGAGTGCCAGACCCCTGCCGATCAGATATTGATGGCCTAAATTGGGAATCTGCAAAACATGGACACCGGCCATGTGCGTTCCGCATTTTGTGGACCGCACATGGCCGGCCTTGTGATAAAAATGCCTATTCTTGTCCTTGCCTGAGAACAAGAATAGGACATGCTTTTATCTTTTTTGCAAGGCCGCAGAACAGAACTATGGCTGCAGACCCATTCATACGGATGGCTAAATGGACCTTTAGACAATACAGAGTGTGTGTGTGTGTGTGTGCGTGCGCGCACGCGCGCTTTATAGCAACTGCAATGAATGGGGCTTAATTGACATAGAAAGGCTATAGATCTTTACAGTCTCCAAAAGTGACAAAATACAGAACAGTCCTGGAGACCAGAGAGAGGAACGACAGATGCATACAGTCTTATCTTTTTGTATAGTGTTGCTATAAGGTTATGTTCACACAATGGAAATACAAGTTGCAAAAATATCATGTGTATTTTCATCAGTTGCCGCAGATTTAAACCTGAGCCTTGGATTTCTGAGGATCCATCCATAAATTTAGCTCCATCACTGAAACCATGGCAAGGATCCGAGCACAGAAAAATCTGTACTATGGTGTAGATTCTCATTATAATCAATGGGCAGTTAAAGGGATTATCCTATTACAAACAGTAAGCGTCTGTTTGGCAGAGGTCTTATCACGGAGGCCCTCAACGATCACAAGAATGGAGACCCTGTATTCCCCCGTTTGAACTGAGAGCAGTCACGCTTGCATGCTACTGTTCCATTCAACTTCATGGGACTGATGGAGATAGCCGAGTACAAGCTTATGGCCATCTCCAGCAGTCCACAAAGGAAAGCTGACAAGCAGTAGAACAAAAGACAATGGTAACATGGCAAACATGAAAAAATTGGATTTTTTGTACTCACCATAAAATCCTTTTCTCGTAGTAGGCATTGGGGACACAGCACCATGGGTATATGCCCAACTGCCACTAGGAGGCTGACACTAGACAAAAAAGTGTTGGCTCCTCCCAGATGGGCTATACCCTCTGCACACAGCCGAGAGAGATGAGTCGGTACAAAAGCAGTAGGAATGCCACACCTAACCAAAAACTGAGAAGCCAACAAGTCTTCAACGGGAGAAACCTGACAACCGAGCTCAGGACCAAGCCGGAACTATAAACAAAGAAGAACTCAATAAGGGTGGGATCTGTGTCCCCCAATGCCTACTACGAGAAAAGGATTTTACGGTGAGTACAAAAAATCCAATTTTCTCCTGCGTGGCATTGTTGGACACGGCACCATGGGACGTCCCAAAGCAGTCCCCAAGGGAGGGAAGAAGCAGCGCCATGCAAACAATCTAAAGCACAGCCGCTTGCAGAACCTTGCCCCCCAGACTGGCGTCAGCAGAAGCCAATGAATATATATGATAAAACTTTGAAAAAGTATGAATCGATGCCCAAGTGGCGGCCCGGCAGACCTGGGAAGCCGAGGCCTGATGGCGCACCGCCCAAGAGGCCCCAACCGCCCTAGTCGAGTGTGCAGTCAATCTAGAAGGGGGAACACGCCCCTTCACGACATAGGCCTCCTTGACGGCCGACCGAACCCAGCGAGAAATGGTGGCTTTGGAAACAGGCAAACCTTTACGGGGACCCGCCGGGACCACAAGAGAGAATCCGAACGCCGGAAGGATTCCGTGAGGTGAAGATAAAGGCAAAGGGCCCGGACAACATCCAGGCAGTGGAGAGACTTCTCCCTAGGGTAAGAAGGATTGGGGCAAAAGGAAGGAAGCACGAACTCCTCATTAATATGAAATGAGGAAACCACCTTCGGGAGGAAGGTAGGGACGGGACGCAGGACCACCTTGTCCTGATGAAACACGAGAAAAGGTGAACAGCAAGAGAGCGCCGCAAGTTCAGAGACCCGACGGATGGAGGTGACAGCCACGAGGAAGGCCACCTTAAATGAGACAAAGGACAGAAAAATCTCTGCCAATGGCTCGGAGGGCGTCCAGCACGAGATTCAGGTCCCACGACTCCACCGGAGGGCGGAAAGGAGGGAGTCGGCGAGCAACCCCCTGGAGAAAAGTCCTAACCTGGGACCGTGAAGCCAAGGGTCGCTGGAAAAGAACTGAGAGCAGAGATCTGACCCCTGAGAGAAGCCAGGTGCAGGCCCTTATCGAACCCAGCCTGAAGGAAAGACAGGATCTTAGGTACAGAAAACTTGAGAGGGCGAAATCTGCCAGATTCGCACCAAGCAAAGTAAGCTCTCCAGGTCCGGTAGTAAATACGGGCCGATTGAGTCCGGGAGACCGCGGGATTTCAGGATCGCGGTCTCAACAGTCACACCGTCAAACGAAGCTGAGGTAAATTCGGGTGGAACAGAGGACCCTGAGAAAGGAGATTGTGACGCAGAGGGAGCCGCCACGGAACATCGGTGAGCAGAAACACCAGGTCCGCGTACCACGCTCTGCGGGGCCAATCCGGGGCCACCAGGATTGCCGGGACCCGAGCCGCCTTGAGATGCTTGAGGACTCGTGGTAGAAGAGGAATGGGGGGAAAGAGATACAGAAAGTCGAACCGAGCCCAAGGAAGAACTAGGGCGTTGACCGCGAGAGCCTGAGGGTCCCTGAACCGCGCGGCATAGTGCAGGAGCTTGTAATTGAGGCGAGAGGCGAAGAGATCCACGTCCGGAGAACACGCCCAGGCCCAGGGAGGAGGAAGGGGACCCTAATCTAAAGGAACATACTCGCCCTCAGATGTCTTCAGGCGCCCCTTCGACCACCCCTTCAGGCGGACTCAACATGGGAACCGTGGGACTTCCAGAATTCCACTGCGGAAGCAGATTTGGGGACTGGGTGGCTGCCAGGTACCTAAGTACGCGCCTTCAGGGGGGCAACTGAAGTGGATCACGATGGAGCCACCCCTGCAGCATGCCGGAAACCTGCAGAGAAGAGGGGAAAAAAGGAGAAAAAATAAAATAAAAAAGTCGCAGGATGACCTGCGCAAAAAAGGGCAGGTCATGTCTGCCTCTTACCGACACTAGAACAAGACTGATCTCTCTCGGCTGTGTGCAGAGGGTATAGCCCATCTGGGAGGAGCCAACACTTTTTTTGTCTAATGTCAGCCTCCTAGTGGCAGTTGGGCATATACCCATGGTGCTGTGTCCCCCAATGCCACACACAAGAAAATATTTTATTTTATAGGGATAGCAGCATAAACATTTTTTTTAAAAGTGTAAAATAAAAACCTGATCTAAAAAATAAGATCTTAATTAATTTGAGGGTTTTAGCTTACGTTCATTTAATTTCCTTAGGTCTTATCAGTGTTGTGGAGCTGGGGGCTCAGGCTATAATGTTGGAACTAATGACCGCTGCTTACATGGTAAGTTAAAGAAGTTAACAGGGACCTGTCTCCTTTCGGTTTACATACATTGGAAAAACTTGCCTAGAAGAGAGGTCGTACTCAAGAGATGTGGCCTGTAGCCCTTACTCAAGTTCCCCGTGTAAATCCTACTTTAAACATTGAGGATCTGTTCACCTACCAGCACTGCCGACAATCCAGCTTTTGAAAGAGACTATGGCACTATAGTGTTGCAGTTTCTTCCAAGGCCTGTGATGTCATGTCCGTCAGGCAAATGGCCTTTTTGCAGCTCCGCTCCATTCAGGTGAGTGGGATTGAGCTGCAATCCCAAGCACGGCCATAATACAATGTATGGTGCTGTGCTTGGTATGCAGTGCAAAGGCCGAATTGCTCTTCTCAGTGCAGCGGTTCCTCCATTGGGCTGATTGGTGGAGGTGCCAGTAGACAGACCCTCACCAATCAGATATTGATGATCTATCCTGAGGCTAGGTCATCCATATTTAATTTCTGGAAACCCCCTTTAAGGATACAATCAAGTGTTCATTGGATATGTAGCTTTACTATTTGTATTAGGCCTGTTTCACATCTGCGTTTGACAGATCTGGCAGGCTGTTCCGGCTGTTCCATGACTGCCAGGTGCTGCTGGCCATGTTTGCCAGGTTGCAACCAAATCTCCGCTTGTCCCCATTATAGCCAATAGGGCTGGCGGTGTCAGTTAGCATCCGGCTGTGTCGGATCCAGACGTTTTGCCACAGGCTGCACTCTGCCAGAACAGCCTATCGGAGATGGCAAATGCTAGTGTGAAACTATCCTTACCAAGAAAATGTTAGCTATTTCTCTTAGACACTGAGTTTATAAAGCATGTTTGGAATTTACAAGCAATCTTGTTTCCATTAAGATTTCGGTCGGATTCAGTGTGGCTGCAAGTGTGAGGATTGGGAATGCTCTTGGAGCAGGAGATGTGGAGCAAGCTAAAACATCCTGTAAAGTTTCCCTATTATGTATAGGTAAGACTGATGATATCCATTAAATAATTATCTGCAGATGCCTATATTTTTAGCAATTTATTGATATTCAAGTAGGGCTGCAGTAAACGAATATTTTAGTAATCGAGTATTCTATCGATTATTTTTTACGATTAATCGAGTAATCTAATAAGAAAAAATGAATTAATAGACTGTCAGCTCTCCCCCACCCCAGTGCCGCCGGCTCTCCCCCACCCCAGTGCCGCCGGCTCTCCCCCACCCCAGTGCCGCCGGCTCTCCCCCACCCCAGTGCCGCCGGCTCTCCCCCACCCCAGTGCCGCCGGCTCTCCCCACCCCAGTGCCGCCGGCTCTCCCACCCCAGAGCCATCGGCTCTCCCCACCCCAGAGCCGTCAGCTCCACCCCACCCCACCCCAGTGACTTTGGCTCCACCCCACCCCAGTGCATCATCTGTTCCCCCCACCTTGTGCCATCATCTGTTCCCCCACCTTGTGCCATCATCTGTTCCCCCACCTTGTGCCATCATCTGTTCCCCCACCTTGTGCCATCATCTGTTCCCCCTACCTTGTGCCATCATCTGTTCCCCCACCTTGTGCCATCATCTAGGGGGCAACTGAAGTGGATCACGATGGAGCCACCCCTGCAGCAGGCTGGAACCTGCAGAGGGAAAAAAAGGAGAAAAATAAAATAAAAGTCGCAGGATGACCTGCGCAAAAAAGGGCAGGTCATGTCTGCCTCTTACCGACACTAGAACAAGACTGATCTCTCTCGGCTGTGTGCAGAGGGTATAGCCCATCTGGGAGGAGCCAACACTTTTTTTGTCTAATGTCAGCCTCCTAGTGGCAGTTGGGCATATACCCATGGTGCTGTGTCCCCCAATGCCACACACAAGAAAATATTTTATTTTATAGGGATAGCAGCATAAACATTTTTTTTAAAAGTGTAAAAAAAACCTGATCTAAAAAATAAGATCTTAATTAATTTGAGGGTTTTAGCTTACGTTCATTTAATTTCCTTAGGTCTTATCAGTGTTGTGGAGCTGGGGGCTCAGGCTATAATGTTGGAACTAATGACCGCTGCTTACATGGTAAGTTAAAGAAGTTAACAGGGACCTGTCTCCTTTCGGTTTACATACATTGGAAAAACTTGCCTAGAAGAGAGGTCGTACTCAAGAGACATGGCCTGTAGCCCTTACTCAAGTTCCCCGTGTAAATCCTCCTTTAAATATTGAGGATCTGTTCACCTACCAGCACTGCCGCCAATCCAGCTTTTGAAAGAGACTATGGCACTATAGTGTTGCAGTTTCTTCCAAGGCCTGTGATGTCATGTCCGTCAGGCAAATGGCCTTTTTGCAGCTCCGTTCCATTCAGGTGAGTGGGATTGAGCTGCAATCCCAAGCACGGCCATAATACAATGTATGGTGCTGTGCTTGGTATGCAGTGCAAAGGCCGAATTGCTCTTCTCAGTGCAGCGGTTCCTCCATTGGGCTGATTGGTGGAGGTGCCAGTAGACAGACCCTCACCAATCAGATATTGATGATCTATCCTGAGGCTAGGTCATCCATATTTAATTTCTGGAAACCCCCTTTAAGGATACAATCAAGTGTTCATTGGATATGTAGCTTTACTATTTGTATTAGGCCTGTTTCACATCTGCGTTTGACAGATCTGGCAGGCTGTTCCGGCTGTTCCATGACTGCCAGGTGCTGCTGGCCATGTTTGCCAGGTTGCAACCAAATCTCCGCTTGTCCCCATTATAGCCAATAAGGCTGGCGGTGTCAGTTAGCATCCAGCAGTGTCGGATCCAGACGTTTTGCCACAGGCTGCTCCCTGCCAGAACAGCCTACCGGAGATGGCAAATGCTAGTGTGAAACTATCCTTACCAAGAAAATGTTAGCTATTTCTCTTAGACACTGAGTTTATAAAGCATGTTTGGAATTTACAAGCAATCTTGTTTCCATTAAGATTTCGGTCGGATTCAGTGTGGCTGCAAGTGTGAGGATTGGGAATGCTCTTGGAGCAGGAGATGTGGAGCAAGCTAAAACATCCTGTAAAGTTTCCCTATTATGTATAGGTAAGACTGATGATATCCATTAAATAATTATCTGCAGATGCCTATATTTCAGCAATTTATTGATATTCAAGTTTATTTGGCATTTAGGGAAAATCTAATAGACACGGAAGACTGCGACTTTTTGTAACGTGACTGATTTTAACTATTGAACTACAGCTGTAGTGCAAACTAATGCATTCAGTTGAACGCAATCTTAGGGACAGCAGCTGTCATTCAATAGTTAAAATCAATCAGTTGCACTACAAAAATTATGTGTAATGTGTAAATACAAAAATAATTTATAATAATGGGCTGGATTTAACTATAAATAATATTTTCTTTGTGGGACAACAGCTTTAACGGGGTTGTCCGATCTGGGATATTTATAGCATATTAATAGGATATACCATAAATGTTTGATAGGTGTGGGTCCCAGTCTGGGACATGTTCTTATGTCAAGAATGGGGCCTTTCTGTGAATGGAGAGCACACCTTACATGTATGGTGTCCTCACGTTCCCTGTTATGGGACTTCCAAAAATGTCAAATCAACTTTAATGTAAGCTGCCTTACTTTTAGAACTGGCGCTGGATATGCCAAAGTTATGTAGAGGCTGGGGCCTCTACATAATTTCGGCACTCCACCGCCAGCGCAGGGGCTTATTATGACCAGCGTTTTAGATGTGCCCCTTAATTTGTATAGACTTGAGGAAAGAAGGGAAAGGGGGATATGACCTAAACCTATAGGCTTATTTCACACGAGTGATACAGAATGATTTAGGGTCTGTTCAGAGACAAATTCATGGTTTTGCATGCAAGTTGAATCAGTTTTATCTCCAAATGTGCTCAGTGTTTTTCTCTCCACATGGATGCAATCAGTTTTTGATGTGTTTTTCATGCTTGTGAAGAAAAACTGAAGAATTACACTCAAAATCTCCTTGCAACCATCAGTGAAAAACACATTGCATCCGGATGCCTTCCATTTTGGCACTTCCATGTGGCAAGGACTGCATGAAAAACGCCCAATATAGAACATGAAGCAGAGATGATCAGTGATGACGGGCACATACCCATTGAAATGAATAGGTCAGGATTCAGTCCGGATGCTATCCGTTCTCTACACTCCTTGCATCTGAATGGTATGTTAAGGGCATAAATAAGGTTTAGAAGGGAAGTGTTTTAAAAAAAAAATAAAAAAAATCAACACAAGTTGAGGGGAAGAACAGAACCAATATCCGAAAATATTTTTACACCCAAGGAGTAGTTGAGGGGTGGTTGGGAAATCTACAGGAAGTAAATTTAAACATGGCTGACATAGGACATGTCTATCCTAAGATACATAAGAAATAAAACAAGGCCAGAAAAGATGGACCATGTGGTCTTTTTCTGCCGTCAATATTCTTTGTTTCACTATGTCACTTTTGGCTTCTGCACTTTATTAACACATGGTTTCTTTGTGCAAACAATATTCCATTAGAAAAATGCATTAAAAAACCTTACAAAAATAATGTTTTGTCCATGTTCACATGAATCCAAAAGACGCCATCGTGCGTTCTTCACATTTCATTTGTTGTGCACTTGGCTGGCGTGTTCTCAGAGCACAGTCCACGGCATCGGGGCAGCATACGGCAACTGACACGTAATGTTTCAAGTGGGGCATGACCCTCAAAATATCTGATGCCCGTGGACTGTGCTCCGAGAACACGCCAGCCGAGTGCACAACAGATTAAATGTGAAGAATGATTGATAACTATGGTTTTTTTAGATTGAAGCTATAGATGGAGGGCACTCAATAGCTGGCAGTAAACGGATATGATTTGGTGCAAATAATTGGTGCAACTATTTATTACTTGAAATATATACACAAATAATTTCTATTAACAAACAAATATACAACAATAGTGTGGCTACAAAACCAGCAAATAAAGGTAACAATGGGATATATAAAAAGCGAGACTAATACACGCAACTATAAAATAATATGCACAATAAAATAAACAGCAGCAGAAATAAACAAATAAAATCTCTGCAATAAATGACTACAGAAAGTCAGAATAAAATCATAAACACCAGAGCTATTATCACAGGCAATATCTTCTATGTGATACTCCACTGGAACTTTTATGGTTTTATTCTGGCTTTCTGTAGTCATTTATTGTGGACATTTTATTTGTTTATTTCTGCTGCTGTTTATTTTATTGTGCACATTATTTTATAGTTGCGTGTATTAGACTCGCTTTTTATATATCCCATTGTTCCCTTTTTTGCTGGTTTTGTAGCCACACACTATTGTTGTATATTTGTTTGTTAATAGAAATTATTTGTGTATATATTTCAAGTAATAGTTGCGCCAATTATTTCTGCCAAATCATATCCGTTTACTGCCAGCTATTGAGTGCCCTCCATCTACAGCTATCATTCAACTTTTTCATCTGCCACAGCCATTGGGGGTGCTGAGGAGTGAGCACCAATCGTCCTCTGAAAAACTTGGTTGAGACACTTATACACTTTTACTATCTTTTGGATTCAAGTGAATATGGACATTTTTGTAAGGTTTTTATTACATTTTTCTATGGAATGCTGTTTGCACAAAGAAACCTTGTAAAGTATAGAGGATAAAAGTGACAGTGAAGTTGATTTGAACACAGGATTTTCCATTATTGTCTATATGAATGGAGTAGTGGAGCTTTTAAATGTATTCTGATTAGTATCAGAAGATTTTTGGTGTGAAGGACTTAAAATAGCCCAGTGATCAAGCTCAGCTATTTTCCAAAAGTCCCATAGCAGTGAATGGAGAACCAGTTGCGCATGCATGGCCACCCCTCCATCCACTGCTACTGGACCTCCAAAAATAGCTGAGCGCTGGCTTATTTTCAAAGTCTCTTAATAGTAAATGGAAGGCGGATGTCTATTCACTTCAAGGCCCCATTCTTGAGATAAAGGGTTCCAGAGGTGGGATCTGAACCTGTTGGACATTTATGGCGTATTCCACCAATATATCATGTATGTTCCAGATGGGAATACCCCTGTAAGTAGTCATTGTTTTCGAGTAGATACAAAAATGTTTTTCTTTTTTTTTGTAGAAAAGCAAGGTTTTTCCTTCAAATAAATCTAGAGCCTGTAGCGATGTGATCATGATTTTCTTTTCTGTTTTAGTTTTCTGTTCTATTCTCACTGGTAGTTTGTTGGCCGGGCTAAAAGATGTGATTGCTTACGTTTTCACTTCAGACAGGTTGGTGAATTCAGTATTTTCTATAATTAAATTCTTTCCTATTTTTACAAATCATTATTTCATAGAATTAAAAATTTTGAGTAATGCTACATTTACACTGGCGAAAAAATTAAGTAAGAAAAGAAACTGTTCCCGAAAAAAATATTGTATTTTTTTCCCGAAAAAAATATTGTAAAGTGCCCTTATAGCTATATTACAAATGTGTTCTTCTCAAGCAAAATAGGTCAGTGAGAACCATGCCTTAAACGGGTTTTCCAAGATTTATATGAGTTTCTGATCTGTGGGAGTCCGACAACCGGGACCCCTTGTTGATCAGCTCTTTTGAGATGGCACATGCGCTTGGTGAGCAGAGGGAAGGCTGCAGAGCTAGGCCTTCTCCCTGCTCGCCAAACCAGTGCCATACATTGTATAGCAGCTTTGTTTGGTATCGCACTCAGCCCTATTCATTTCTGTGGGCTCAGCTGCACCTAGACCAAATGACACATAAACGTGTTGTCACTCGGCCTAGCAAAAGCAGAAGGCTCTCACAGGAGCACTGGTGCCTTCTTAAACAGCTGATTGGCAGGGTTCTGGGTGTCAGACCCCCACCGATCACATAATGATGACCTATCCAGAGGATAGGTCATCAGTATTCAAATCTCAGAAAACCCCTTTAATAGCTTTTAGAAGCTATCTTTAGAAGAAAATGTGTTATAGGTATACATTAACCTGGAAAAGGTTACAAAAGCAGTGCTAAATACTTGGGTGTTCATCAATCCATAATCAGACAAATTATCTACAGAGAAAACTAAGGATTGTTGCTACACTCTTGAAATGGGGAAAGATTGCTCCAAGAGCACAATGGGCAATCCTGAAAGAGGTGCAAAAAAATCCAAGGTAACAACAAAAGACCTACAGCAAATGCTACAGTCTTCAAAAACATCTGTTCATGTGTCCATTGTTGGGCTACTTTCAGACTTGCGTTGTGATGATCCGGGCAGGCAGTTCTGTCTCCGAAACTGCCTGCCGGATCCGGAAATTCGTGTGCAAACGGAAAGCATTTGTAGACCGATCCGGATGTGGATCCGTTTGAAAAATGCATTGAAATACTAGACCCGTCTCTCCGTTGTCATCCGTAAAAACGGATCCTGTATTATTATTTATTTTTGCATTTTTAAAGGTCTGTGCATGCGCAGACCGGAAAACCGCATCCGTTTTGCCGAAACACTTGGACGGAGTGTTCCGGAATTTTGGACGGAGAAAATACCGCAGCAATGGTTATTTGAAGGGGACCGCTGGAACCCATACCAATTCAGTCCCATGTCCTGAGTATGCGGTCTGCTGTGCCATTCATTCTGTATGGGACAGCCGGAAATAGCCCCTACCTACATTTAACCTCACATGCTCACATCAGTTGCTAGGGTGAAATGTGCTGAGAACGTGTATTTTCCATTTCATGTAACTTTTTTTTTTTTGGTCAAAAATATTGCACATCAATTTATAGATTGCATTTAACTATATATTTTTTTCTGCAGGGAGATTGTTGCTCTGGTTTCTCGCCTCATGCTCATTTTTGCGCCATTTCATCTGTGTGACGCTATAGCTGTAAGTACCTGGGAATGCTTGTCACATGTATACGTATAGTTTAGCATTGCTTCTTATAATTTACACCCGTTATTGATCATTTTTAGGGCACTTGTGCTGGTATACTTAGAGGATCTGGAAAGCAAAAGATTGGTGCAATTACAAATGCTGTTGGTTATTACCTTGTTGGTTTGCCAATCGGAATTTCATTGATGTTTGCAGTGAAACTTGGAGTAATAGGTAAGCACTGCTGTTATTGTATTGTGATTTGTAGAGGGATTGTCTCTGAGTAATGCTGTCTGTAAAGCTTAATGCGTAAATGGAATCTGTGAATAAAATGATCAAAAAGTTATTCACACTTCAAAATGGTATCAATAAGAACTACAGATCGCTCCGCAAAAAAAAAGCCCCCACTCCGCTTCATTGACACAAGTATACAAAAGTATTTATTTAATATTAAAACACACAAAAAACTATAAAAATGTGTTATCGCTGTAATCATACTGACCCGGAGAAGGACATAACAGGTTAATTTTACCGCATAAGGAAGGCTGTAAAAACGAAACCCATAAAACTGTGGCGGAATTGCTTCCAACTCCACTCCGTTTGTATTTTTTTTCCAGCTTCCCACTTCATCGTATGCAATATTACAAGGCAGGGTGCTGAACCAGTCCTTCCAAGCTTTCAAGGCATCGTAGCCAGAATTCTACTCCGTACTGATAAGGGGCAAACACCCCGAAACAGCAGTCTACGGATGGATATTTGGCTTCGCTATATTCCCTTGTCAAACCCCAAGACTTGTTGGAAAGTGAGATCTTGACTCATAGGGAGCCACTTCCAACATGTGGTGAGATGGTTCTCTTTGTTTCTTGCATATTCGTTTGAAGCATTGCCAATAAGTTTTCATAACATGGAGTATTTCCAATAAGTCTCCATACAGGACTGGTCTCTTTGAGGAGATTCAGCACTCTGCCTAATTTGCCTCCACTTGCAGAGCTGCCTAGGGAAGTAAGAAGGCCTCGCTACACACTACACTCTGGTACTTATATATAATACATATTAGTAAGTGTTCCTGTCAGGCTGCTCAGCCATGATGGCATATCATAGGCAAGATTGCATCATTACCATCTATTGTAGAGCAGAGTAGTCCTGGCACTGCCCCCTCACTGCACTAGACAGCTCTGCAACTGGTGGCAACCAGTTTTTCGCATTCTAGGATAAGTAGCTTGCGGCCATTTTAAATCATTCCCAGAGAACCCCCTTTAATGTGTTTTTAACTTTTTTTTTTTCTTTTAGTATGATTTGTGAAAATCTGTCCAAAACTTTTTAATGGGAACCCTACATTTCCCTAATGCCCCCCAACTGACCACAGTGCCTTAAAGCTCAAATCACCTTTTGGTGGCCAAGTTCGCTGATGATCAACTTTATTCCCCTGCCTCAGTGTATGTAAAAGAGGCAGCTTGAAGTCGAGGGCCCGGGCCTTCATGCTTCGAGTCAAGCTTGTTGTGCCCCCCTTCCTGTCTCCTTCAGTCTTGATGGACAGCTTTTTCTTTAGGCGCGATGTGCCTGAGATCTCACACTTGCGCCGCTCTCTATTGTTTTCACTACCTGTGCAGTGCACCCAGTTGTAGTGTAATGGGCCTCTGAAACTTATTGCAGGCGCAGACTTAGGGGTGGGACGATATGGCGATATAGACGATATGCGATATGAATTTGTGCCACGATATCGATTTTGTCTATATCGCCATATCGCGGTAGAACATGGTATGCGCCGGTCTCGGCACATACCATGTTCTCCTGAGCCGGCACAGTGGAGAAGGAGGGAGTCCCTCCCTCCCCACTGAGAGCCGCCAATGAGAGAGGAGGAGGAGGGACTGTAGCCACTGCTACCAATGAGAGCGGAGGAGGGAGGGACTGTGGCCTGTGGCAGAAACGTCACAGGCAGGGAGAAGAACGCCCAGGGAGAGAAGCTGATGTCTCCTCCCTGGTGTTCCCCACCATGTGACGAGGGCCAGAGCGGGCGACGGAGCCCCGCACATACATAATAGTAAGTGCCCCTATGTGCCCCCTAATTAAAGGTCGTATATGCCTGCATGTGCCGGCCATATATCATACCCGCTTCTATGACTGCCTGCTGCGATCCGCCGCAATTAACCCCTCAGAACCTGAGGGTTAATTGCGATGAATCTGAAGTGCAATCTGAAGACCAGTATGGTATATGGCCGGCACATGCAGACTATGTTTCTATTCACTTATTGGTGGCACAGTGCCCCCATCATTGGTGGCAGTGGCAGTTGTGATCGGAGCCCCAGCAGTGTAATCCTGGGGCTCCGATCGGTTACCATGGCAGCCAGGACACTACTGATGTCCTGGCTGCTATGGTCAGCTCCCTGCTGCTGTGTGCACAGGGCAGCAGGGTCAGTTTCAAGTCCTATTTACCCTGACAGAGATCTATCAGGGTGAATAGGACAAGAGTCCTAGCCCCTAAAGGAGGCTAAATAGTTATTAAATAAAAAGTTGAAGGAAAAAAAAAAAAAAAAGTTTAACAACCCCCCCTCCAATATAGAAAATTTATATCGCAATATATATCGCATATCGCACATGCTTCATATTATATCGCAATATAAATTTTAGGCCATATCGCCCACCCCTACGCAGACTCCTGGGCACCCTCAACCACTGATCTGATAATAGTATTGTAAGGAGTGTGTGAATACATTTTAAGTTTGCACTTAGACCTGAGTTTATTGTAATGTTATTGCTGTTTACTGTATCTGATAAAAATGTATGTTTTAGATGATTATTGTGATCCCCATAATGTGATAATTCAGGAACATCTGTCTTAAAACTATATTGTGCCTTGTACAATTGGATGTTAAAACATAATCTCACATTGTCCAGTCAATGCTGCTAGTAACAGACTGTGTAGGGATATACTCATTTGACAAGGTAGGTGCTACACCCTGTTGCCAATTTATTCATACATTTCTAGGAGAAGTTACAGAGGAAAGGTACAACTTGGTTATAAGAAAGGTTGCTGCTGAATTGTTATTCCGTAAGAAGTACAAGTATTTAATAGAATGATGTAATCTGATCCTTCAGTGAGGAGCAGCCGTCCAAGATGGGTTTTTTCATTATTGGAGAGCCAGTTGTTTTAGAAAGGGAAGAAACAGCTGATAACTCTAGAACAAGGCATTTCTCTCTAATGTGTTAGCTTCTTACGGTCACTTTTACTATTGATTCATGCAAAGTTCAAGTTGTGTGAAAAGTGCGTGCTGAGCAGCAGATTGTCGGGAAGGAAGCGTTTATTTCCTGGCATTCGGCTGCTTGTTCATTGGACAGGGACGTTGAATTTACATGCAGTGATCTCCTCCACAGTATGAGAATGAGGGATCGCTATTGTGATCGCTCATCTTCATACAGCTGCATTGTTTCTGGGCAGCAGATCTCTGTTTAGACAGCACAATGTACTGCCAAGAAATTATAATTTAGGTGTCTGAACAAACAACGGGATCACTTAATAAGCAAGAGTTTCATTGGTTCATGGGGTGATCGGTGGCACATTTACACTTGCAGATTGTCGGGAAGCAGCGTTCGCAGGAAAACTCTTTCCCGATAATCTGTTGGAGAATCTGCCCATCTAAATCCACCATTAGTGATCGTTTAAATAAATAATTATTATTCTATTTAGTTTTAAATCTTTTCAATTGAAAATTTCTGCAGGAGGAGCTGAGCAGATTGATGTATAGTTTTGTTAGATCTAGTATAGTATAATTTGTGGGTGGTCCTATTCGGTGATTGACGGCAATCTCTGTATACACATTCATACGGGGATGGTTGTAAATCACTGAGATGTAACCATTCTGCGTTTGGTACTAGACAATTTATGCTGAATCTTTTCCCATACAGCTATATAAGTCTGATCAGCTCCTCCTGCCCTATAACATGCTCCCTTCAGACTGAACTACATTTTTATATTGAAAGGTTTGTTTAAAGGGAACCTGCAGGCAGCATGTTATAGAGCAGATGGAGCTGAGCAGACTGATATAGCTTTATGGGAAGAGTCACCAATACTTGTAATTTTATTCCTTGAAATCTTGGATCTTAATGGGATTAGGAATCCATTGGGCTTTCCTGTTTAGTGATTGACAGACATCCCTGTATACAGTCTACAACCGATAAGACCACCCATTGGACTCCAAAGCACAGAAACAGTAGCAATTAAAACAAATTACAAGTTTTACTGAATCATTCCCACACAACTATATATTAATCTTTTTTTCTCTCCTGCTTTATAACATGTAGGTAAAAGTGTCCAAAATTAAGAACATAAAATTGAAATGAAAATACCTATTTGCCATTTCATTTTCAACCCATGTGTGCAAAATTCATGTCATAATTAAAAATAAAATGAGATACTTTTATTTGGATCTTCATTTTCATCCTAAGCATGGGTAACGTGGTAACTTTGAATTTTCTGTTTTGTCATTTAATTATCATCACCTCAAGGTATTTTATGATCACAATTAAACATCAAATGCATAAATGAAAGGACATTTCTACATGTCTACACAGAAGCTAAGTTTTCATAACTGTGGTTTTGACTTTCATTTATGCATTTTGCATTTAATTTTTAATTTTGACCATTAAATACCAGTATAGGTGATGATAATTAGGTTTTTATAATTTTTCTCACATTTTCAGTTGAAAATTAAATTGCAAAATAAAGTATTTTGTTTTATTTTTTATGAATTTTGCACACAAGGGTTGAAAATGAAATGGTACATAGGCATTTGCATTTCAATTTTATGTTTTAATTTCAAATTTGACCGCTTTTACCTCCCATATAACTTCCTGCAGATTGCGCTGCATTTTCATGATGACAGGTTTTCTTTAAAGGGGTTTTCCGAGACTTTTATACTGATGATGACCTCTCAGGAATGGGCAAACTGCGGCTCTCCAGCTGTTGTAAAACTACAATTCCCACCATGTCCTGCTGTAGGCTGATAGCTGTAAGCAGTCTTTGCATGCTGGGAGTTGTATTTTTTCAACAGCTGGAGAGCCCACAGCTTGCCCATCTCTGTCCTATCCTATTATAATTGAAGTGATTGTGCTTGGTTTTGCAGCTAATCCTCAATCGCCATACTATGTACGCTACTGTAAGCAATACTTTACTTTTCAAACAGCTGATGGCCGGGGGTCCCAGGGGTCGGAAACCCACATATCTGATACTAATGACCCATCCAGAGGGTAGCTCATCAGTAAAAAAAAAAAAAAAAAAACTCGGAAAGCTCCTTTAAATAGGTTGTGCCAAGTACTGATGCAGTGGAATATGTTGACACTGCATAAACAATTGTAATAAATAACAATAGAACATAATTACAGAGACGGTAATATCATTAATAGTCACTTCTTGATCTAAAATAGCTTATTTGTTTAAGCAAACTTCTTTTGAGGTGCTTCAATTATGTTTTCTTTTTGAAGGCCTCTGGTGTGGAATGATGTTTCCGGTCTTTTTACAAGCCTCATTTTTCATGATCTATGTTTTGCGCATGAACTGGGACAAAGCATGTAAAGAGGTAATTATGATGCCCTAGGCCAGGGGTAGGCAACCTTTGGCTCCCAGCTGTTGTGAAACTACAACTCCCAGCATGCATAGTTGCTCTGCTCTTCTAAGAACTTACATAGAAATGAATGGAATGCTGGGAATTGTAGTTTCACAACAGCTGGGAGCCGAAGGTTGCTGATGCCTGCCCTAGGCCATTGCGATTTTTAATTGAAAAGTCTAGTGGTACCATGGAACCCAACCAGATTTCAGTAAGTGCTTTTTTACAGTATAAATCAATTTCTGAAGTTATTACCCAAAGTCTCGCGAGACTTTGCGAAGTAATAACGTCGGCTCATCGGAGCCAATACATTCTAATACTGTACGGAGCGCTTGCTCTGTACAGTATTGAAACAAAGTTTTATGCGAATCGACTTCGGAGGTTTCATCCGAAGTCGATTCACTCATCCCTAGTAATGACCACCCTGCAATACAGCAGCGGTGGCAGTGCTTGCACACTATAGGAAAAAGTACCTATAGTTTTCCTATTATAGTATTCAGACACGGCCACCGCTGCTGGATTTGCAGGGTGGACGTAAGCCCTGGATCTGAGCAGTACATCAGCCTACAGCAGGGCATGGTGAAAATTGTAGTTTTACAACAGCTGGAGAGCCGCAGTTTGCCCTTCCCTGACTTACAGTATCTAATGAACATGTGCTGCAGAGGGCACTGGTCTCACAGCATGCACTGGGCATGCTCTGTAGCCTAAGTCCACATTAAGGAATGTAATGTGCAGGCGCCGGAAGGGCCAGAGAGCACGCCTGCAGAACACAACTGTGAAGTTTAGGGAGAGGGGTGGGATGGTACAGAGGATTGTGGGAAGCAATGGGATCGGCTTGAATTGCTTGCACCTGCCCTGCTGGGCACTTTGTGCCTAATAAACATGTAGATTAAAGTTTGAGGATAAGGTCAAAGTGTGGGGATATAAAAGTATATTGGCAATGGTGTTTACGTGTACTACTATTCATTCTTGGTGGATTAACATGTGAATTGTAGGTGACAGATTCCCTTTAAAGGGGTTGTCTCACTTCAGCAAATGGGATTCATCATGTAGAGAAGTTAATACAAGGCAATTACTAATGTATTGCGGTTGTCCATATTGCCTCCTTTGCTGGCTAGATTCATTTTTCCATCATATTATACGTTTCTCATTTACAGGGGTTATGACTAGCGATGAGCGAATCGACTTCAGATGAAACTTCCGAAGTCGATTCGCATAATACTTTGTTTCAGTACTGTATGGAGCGAGGGCTCCGTACAGTAATAGAACGTTTTGGCTCCGATGAGCCAAGGTTATTACTTTGCGAAGTCTAGTGGTACCATGGAACCCAACCAGAGTTTGGTGAATGTTTTTTTTTTTTTTTTTTTACAGTATAAATCAGTTTCTGAAGTTATTATGTGAAGTCTCCCGAGACTTTGCAAAGTAATAACTTCGGCTCATCGGAGGCAATACATTCTAATACTGTACCAATAAAATACATTTAAGGGGTATGAATACTTTTTCAAGGAACATCTGTGTGTGTGTGTGTAAATATATATCTGTATATATGCACACAGTTAGGTACATATATATTTGGACACTGACATAAATTTAGTTTATATTGCTCCTTTCACATCTGTGTTGTGAGGATCCGTCGCCGGAAATGCCCGCCGGATCCATCACAACGCAAGACAACTGAAAGCATTTGAAGACTGATCAGTCTTCAGGTTACCATGGCAGCCAGGACGCTACTAAAGTCCCGGCTGCCATGGAAAAGAAGCGGGGAGCCGGGGGAAAAGCTACTACATTCCGTGCGGCGGCCGGGGCGCTCCTCGATGATGTCACCGGGTCCCTGCGTCGCATGGATCACATAGCTAGGGACCCGGTAACGTCATCGAGGAGCGCCCCGGCCGCCACACGGAAGGTAGTAGCTTTTCCCCCGGCTTCCCGCTTCTTTTCCATGACATCCGGGACTTTAGTAGCATCCTGGCTGCCATGGTTATCATTCTTAAAAGCTAAACGTTGGATACAGCGATGCGCCGAAACGACGTTTAGCTTAAAGTCGGATCCGGATTAATGCTTTTCAATGGGCATTAATTCCGGATCCGTCCCTGCGGCATGTCTTCAGGGTTTTTGGCTGGAGGAAAATCCGCAGCATGCTGCGGATTTTGCTACAGCCAAAAAACGTGTCAGTACTGAATTGAAGACATCCTGATGCATCCTGAACGGATTTATCTCCATTCAGAAAGCATTGGGATAATCCTGATCAGTATCTTTCTGTCCTAGAGACCCGAGGACGGAACTCTAGGACAAAAGGGGCCTTACAAAAACATATTTAAGTCATAGTTATATAATGGACATAAAGTCCAGACATTTTTAGCTTTCATTTAAGGGTATCCACATTTAAATTGGATGAAGGGTTTAGGAGTTTCAGCTCCTTTACATGTGGCACCCTGTTTTTAAGGGACCAAAAGTAATTGGACAATTGACTCAAAGGCTGTTTCACGGGCAGGTGTGGGCAATTCATTAATTATTTCATTCTCAGTTTAGGCACATAAAAGGCCCGGAGTTGATTTTCGGTGTGGTGCTTGCATTTTGAAGATTTTGCTGAGAAGTAAACATGCGGTAAAAGGAGCTCTCCATGCAGGTGAAACAAGCCATCCTTCACCTGCGAAAACAGAAAAAACCCATCCGAGAAATTCCTACACTATTCGGAGTGGCAAAATCTGCAGTTTGGTATATCCTGAGAAAGAAAGAAAGCACTGGTGACCTGGACACCCACGGAAGACAAGAGTGGTGGATGATCACAGAATAATTACCATGGTGAAGAGAAACCCCTTCACAACAGCCAACCAAGTGAACAACACTCTCCCGGATATAGGCGTATCAATATCCAAATCTACCATAAAGAGAAGACTGCATGAAAGTAAATACAGAGGGTTCACTGCACGGTGCAAGCCACTCATAAGCCTCAAGAATAAGAAGGCTGGATTGGACTTTGCAAAAAAAAATCTTAAAAAACCAGCACACTTCTGGAAGAACATTCTTTGGACAGATGAAACCAAGATCAACCTCTACGAGAATGATAGAAAGAAAAGGTATGGCGAAGGCATGGTACAGTTCATGGTCCAAAGCATACCACATCATCTGTAAAACATGGTGGAGGCAGTGTGATGGCTTGGGCATGCATGGCTGCCAGTAGCACTGGGTCCCTAGTGTTTACTGATGATGTGACACAGGACAGAAGCAGCCGGATGAATTCGGTGTTTTTTAGAGATATGTGTTCAAATTCAGCCAAACTGATTGGTGGGTGTTTCATAAGGGCTCATGCACACGACCGTATGTATTTTGCGATCCACAAAAATTACAGATGACGTCGGCATGCATTCTGTATTTTGCGGAACTGAACAGCTGGTCTCTAATAGAACAGCACTATCCCTGTCCGTAATGCAGACAATAATGGTACAAGTTCTGGTCCTTTGCCTAACGGACATACGAAAACGGAATGCACTCTGCGTTTTTTTGCGGACCTATTGAAATAAATGGTTCCGCATACGTCCGCAAAAAAAACAGAACGGACACGGAAAGAAAATACGTTTGTGTGCATGAGTCCTAATACAGATGGACAAAGACCCAAAACAAAAAGCCAAAGCAACCCAGGAGTTTATTAAAGCAAAGAAGTGGAATATTCTAGAATGGCCAAGTCAGTCACCTGAACCCAATAGAGCTTTCACTTGGTAAAGACTAAACTTCAGACAGAACGGCCCACAAACAAGACAGCAACTGAAAACCGCTGCAGTAAAGGCCTGGCAGAGCATTAAAAAGGAGGAAACACAGTGTCTAGTGATGTCCATGAGTTCAAGACTTCAGGCAGTCATTGCCAACAAAGGGTTTTCAACCAAGTGTTAGAAATTAACATTTTTATTTACAATTATTTAATTTGTCCAATTACTTTTGAGCCCTGAAATGAAGGGGTTGAGTTTAAAAAATGCTTTAGTTCCTCACATTTTTATGCAATCATTTTGTTCAACCCACTGAATTAAAGCTGAAAGTCTGAACTTCACCTGCATTGTGGTAATGTACAGAACAAATATATATGGACCTAAGTGTGTGTGTGTGTGTGTGTGAGATATATATATATATATATATATATATATATATATATATAATCATATTAGATTTATTTATTTCTTAGGCACAAGTTCGAGCAGGAGTAAAGAAAGAAGATAAAGGGCCCAGCATTTCACAGAAGGAAACTAGCTCAGGATTTGGCATGTCTACAAACGGCAAGTATCTGGTTTTATTTACAGGCACTCATCAAAATTATGTATTCAGTGTACCATGATGCAGCACTGCCTGCACGACAGTACAATAGATATTTTATAGCACAAGAGCACTGCGCACTATACAGTAATTCTGAATAAAGCTTCACATGTCAATCAAAAAGTAATAAGTAACAAATAATAGGAGATGAAAGAAGAGCTGTTCATGATCATTTTCACTGACATGAAGGCTATATCTGCAGGAATAGTCTATGACCAGGCCATGAATATTTTAGTTTTGCCCCAGTTAGTATTTTAGTATCAGTACTTATTGTCCATGTGGAGATCCTGTGGGAGTCTGTAGAGAAATGGAAGAAAATGAACAAAGTATGTAAAATAGTGCTCCCCCTGCTGATAACTTGGTAACTTAAGGGTCAGACATTGATTTGGCACTAGAGACAGTTTTATGCCTTTTGGAAAACAGCTATTTTGGATCACCCTTGAAAATACTGAAAACCTTTTGTTGTGTCTAACACAGCTCCTTCCACTTCAGTTGTGTATATGTACGGCATAGGGATGGCACAGACTCTGCAGCTAAGCCCACATCATCTGCAGTTAGTGACAGCTGAAACTATACTGCACAGTTAGGATTGGAGATAACTCTGATTCTGGCTGGTTAAAGCGCTACTGCCTCTTGATAGGCTTCATTTTCTTTTATTTTTGTCTACAAACTTCTCAATGAACTCCAATGAGTAAATGACCTATAAATATGGTTTTATTTAAACTACCATACATTACCTTTATGTAACCAAACAAATAAATACTAGTAAAAAAAATAACATTATGTACTAGGTACAATTTGATATTTCTAAGGAAGATTAACACAAACAGGATGAGTTGGTTATCTTTTAAGCCATTAAATGATGTGGTAAAGAGGGGGCACTTCTGTTACCCAAATGCAATAAAGCCCATCTGCTTTGCCATCTTTGTACACCTATTAGGCTCTACCAGAGATGGGGTCTAATAGGATTCTAGTGATTATTATGTTGACCAGGATAATATACTGTAATACAGAAATATTGCAGTGTATTGTATGAATGATCATGTGATCAAGTGCCCGAACTGTAAAATTATCATGAATCATGGAGATAATAAAACGTGATGAAAAAGTTGTATGTACCACAAAATATGGAAGTGTTAACCCGTCCCTCAAAAAAACCAAGCTCTCATGTGGATTAAACCTCAAGATGTCTTTCGTGGGTAATTTCGTCCCAAGAAAGGGATACCTGCCAAATGCTGCGCACCCCCCCTCCTTCCCTCTGCACAGTGTGACAGCTCTATATGATATCCTAAAGTCCCGGTTTTGCAACTTTTCAAAGCAAGAATTCTAGAGTGCAGGGCATGATAAATTCCCCCATTGTGTATTATGCAACTTAAAAAATATATATATCTTTACTATGTTATTTATGCTCAGCTATTTCTGGCATATTGTTACAGAGTCTTCTGTAAGATGAGTTGGTTGCATCTGATTAACAGTTTTAATGTATGTATTTTCTATGTTTTAGGTGATGAATATTCTGCTGTGGATCAAAGTATAACTGCAGGTGCCGCCATCTTGCCAGATGTCTTTTTTAGTGACAGTCACTCAGATTATCTGGTTCTTGAAGATGATCCATCCGAGGCTTCCAACATAGTTGGCGAGGTCCTTTCCACAAAACAGCTGATTTTCAGACGGGGTCTTGTAGTCTGTTTAGCTGTAGGGGTGCTGCTGACTGGGATCTTAATTAAAGTTTTTACTGGTAACGGATAGGATGGTCATAAAGCCATAAATGGAGTTAAACCAATGTCTAGAATCCACCCTGTCCACAGTGCAGTCCATGCTCAGGTGACAGGCCACTCTGGAGTACAAAGGACAGTTGTTAATGAAATAATTTCTATTATAATTCCAGTCTTTAGAATAAAATTTCTCAATTACATGTCGTTTGACACGACTTCACTGAGACAATAGTAAAAAGGATCTGCCGTACACATAGCTAGTGATATGGATAAATTTTAAATAAATTACCAGCACCAGTAACCTACAGTGTGCGGTACAATTTCTCCATTAATTAGAGACAATTTACAGTATATGTTACTGGTTTAATCAAATAAACGGAGACACTGCCCCCTACCACCACCACCCCATCGCCCTCCCCGCCACACACATACACTGACTGACTGACTAATAGGGCTGCATGTGTTTCTCCTTACCATTTACATCAATAGAAGTTCCAGTGACCCAGTCCTGTTGCCATGCCAGTGAGAGTCTTGGCAACTGTATTCCCAGTGACATGTCATATGATGTGAAATGTACTTCACTATAAGTATATTTTATCAAAATATTTTACACTCTAGAAGTTTTTCTATTAAGCACCAAACAATTTAAAATTTACATTGTTTATGATTGATGTGTTTGTATACAAGGTTCTGCTCACATTTGCATTATTCTCTTTTTGTCCAGGGTTTCAGTAATTTTCTGGCAAAAATAGCACAGTCTGAAACGCATTATCAGTCAATGAGATCTGTTAAGAGCTGTTGGTGGCTGTTTGAAAACAGATTATTCATGTTTTATAGGCAATTTCTAACATGTACTGTACGGTTGACATGAGTGACAGGCAGTTGTTGCATACTTCTGTTGCTGATGTCACAGGCACTGTTGCGGTACCTGTGCGATTAGGAGTGGTACTAAGACTACTATAACACAAAGACTATAACATTTCTTCATTGCATTCTGCCTTACCAACAACATCAAAAGTGGACGAAACCTCAACCAAATGCCTCCAACAGAAGCTTATGAGGCGGGTGCTAGTTCCCACTAGCTTTAGTAATGACGTTGATGACAGTAACTAGGACTGTTTGAGGTACTGTACCTTCAGATGTGTCTGCACAATATGCAGCTTCAGGGATAAATAATGGGCACTTGTGAATTCCCATAAAGCCACCTTGTGTTTTTGCTATAAATGTGTATGTTGTAATTAATTTAAATAGTATAGTAAACATTTATATTATACCCAAGGTTAAAATGTGTACTATTTTATAGTACATCTCTCTTTTCTGCCACATTTTTTACTTAAAATGTCCTAGACAGTGATCTCTAATAAATTTGAATGTTTGCCTGGAAAATGTTTTTGGTTTTTTAATTGTGTTCCATATTTAATGACTTATCTAGTAGCAGAAATGTCTGCCGCTGAAAATCAGATCTGAACGGTGGTGTTTTGACGGAGAGCACACAGATTTCTGCACACATGTGTCAGATTTTTTTTAAAGACCATTGTGTTCCTGCACCATTCTTCTGAATGAGGTTTGCAGAAATCCTTGCTGACAAAAACCAGTACCATTTGAGATAAATGGAACTGATTTGCAGTTGCCGAAATTCCTGCAACATATCTGCCAAATGTGAATATACCCTGAGGGTGCCCCTGCACGTTCCGATTTTATTTATTTATTTATTTTTTTAAGTTTTTGAAGTCAAAACCATGTAAGGGTCCTTTCACACTGGCGTTTTTCTTTTCTGGCATAGAGTTCCGTCCTCGGCGCTCTATGCCGGAAAAATCCTGATCAGGATCATCCCTATGCATTCTGAATGGAGAGAAATCCGTTCAGGATGCATCAGGATGTCTTCAGTTCAGGACCGGAACGTTTTTTGGACGCAGCAAATACCGCAGCATGCTGCGCTTTTTGCTCCGTCCAAAAATCCGGAACACTTGCCGCAAGGCCGGATCCGGAATTAATGCCCATTGAAAGGCATTAATCCGGATCCGGCCTTAAGCTAACCGTCGTTTCGGCGCATCGCCAGATCCGACGTTTAGCTTTTTCTCAATGGTTACCATGGCAGCCAGGACGCTAAAGTCCTGGTTGCCATGGTGAAATGTATGGGGAGCGGGGGAGCAGTATACTTGCCATCCGTGCAGCTCCCGGGACGCTCCAGAGTGACGTCAGGGCGCCCTGCACGCATGGATCACATGATCGCATGGATCACGTGATCCATGCGCATGGGGCGCTCTGACGTCATTCTGGAGCGCCCCGGGAGCCGCACGGACTGTATGTATACCGCTCCCCACTACTACTATGGCAACCAGGACTTTAATAGCGTCCTGGCTGCCATAGTAACCTGAAAGCATTTCGAAGACTGATCAGGATCCTGATCAGTCTTCTAATGCTTTCAGGCGACTTGCGTTCTGACGGATCCGGCGGGACGGAAGTGCCTGCCGGATCCTCAGAACGCAAGTTTGAAAAAGGCCTAAGGATCATAAAGAAATAGATGTATAAAGATACTACTGCTCTTTTTTATTCACTTCTAGTTTTGGCTTTAAAAGCTGCATTAAAAAAAAAAACAGAACATTCCTGCACATGCACACACAACAGCCTAAGGCTACTTTCACACTAGCGTTTTTGCTGGATCCGGCAGGGTTCAGAAAAAACGCTTCCATTACTGATAATAAAACCATCTGCATCCGTTATGAACGAATCCGGTTGTATTATCTTTAACATACCAAGGACTGATCCGTCATGAATACCATTGAAAGTGAATGGGGGATGGATCCGTTTTCTATTGTGTCAGAGAAATCGGATCTGTCCCCATTGACTTTCATTGTGGGTCATAACGGATCCGATTTGCTCCGCATCCCAGGACAGAAAGCAAATCACAGCATGCTGCGGTTTGCTCTCCAGTATGAGAACGGAATGCATTTTGGAGCATTCCGTTCTGTTCAGTTACGTTTTATCCCCATTGACAATGAATGGGGACAAAATGGAAGCGTTTTTTTCCAGTATTGAGACCCTATGACAGATCTCAATACCGGAATACTGGAAAAAGAAGCCTTTCATATCAAGCTTTTAGACCCTAAAGCAAAGTAACCTCTGATGTATGTATGTGTGTTTGTTTTTTATCTATTTATATACACGTACACAGTGCCCAAATAATATTTCCAGGATGTCCTTCATGACTTCACCTCTGAAGGTACAGAAAAACAGAGGTTAAAAGGCCTCTTCCACTACCACCCACCAGTTTTTTTCCTGTCCCCATAGAGGACAGGTACTGTAGAGATTTTACGTTCCCTGGGGCTTGATCGGGGTGGACCTTTCCTCTTTCCTGCCCCCCTTCTGCCCAGCTAACAAATCTTGGGGCAGAGTTCCCTTACCCTGCAGCAGGACCTGCATGAATAGTACTTGACTACTTGCCAGCCAATGTACTTGACTACGTCTTATCACTGCCAGCTAGCAGGTGTTATCTGGAATGCTACACTGCTGGCCAGCCTCCCCTCCACAATATGGCTTGCTCTGGTTTTGGAGGACAGTCACACGGGCATGGCACTCATTCTTGTAGTGTTTCCCTCCCATGTCGCTACTTACTGTATGGATCTGTGAGTGACCAGCACACCAGAGGCAGCACACTGGTGGAAGTGACATCATAGGATTAGAAGTAGCCTGTGTCTCAGTGTCTGCACGCACTACCGAGTCACACAAGATACCATAATTTCAGTGCTTCTGCTGGTATGTAATGCTGTGCTTGGAAAGCTGCCGGGAGCCTGCATCGCTCACCAGAGCTCCAGTGAGTACAGAGGTTTCACTGAATCAGCTGACTGGCAGGGATGCCAGGACTCTGACCCCTAGTTCATCATTTATCTATGCCAGTATAACCCCTTTAAGAGCGGTCTCTTTTGCCATCAGGGAGATATAAAGTATCACCATCTTTAGACTTTACCAGGGAAAATCCTAACTTAGGAAGAAATGTGGGTGATTTCTATTTCAGCGATTCACCTAAGGAGCTTAGAAAATCAGACAGCAGACCATCTAAGGTGAAGACGACTTCAACCATGAGAGTGGTCATTATACGACAATGTCTTTATTCTTCTGGTGGAGAAATGAAGCCCTCCCCAGACAGACTTGTTCGCTTTCTGGAAAAAACAAGAAAAAGGGACAATCCATTAGCTGTGGAAGCTTTGTCCCAACCTTGGGACATGAATCTAGCTTATGCTTTTCCTCAAGTCATCAGGGAAGAATCAGCAAAGATTATCCTAGTCCTCCTGTCCCATCCATTAGGATTTGGTTCGCACCCCTGAGACTTCTGGCACTAGAAGATCAAATTCTTCTTCAGATCTGGAGGGGCCTGTTATTTCAGGGTCTCCTTCATCTGGGTGTTCAAAGCCTAAAGGGTATATTAGATGGGCAGATTTTCTGCCTGATAATCGCCAACAAGCGTTCCTATGAACGCTCATTAGCCATCATCTGGCAGTCTATTGCTGCCCGCGATGGCAAACGCTTGTTCATCAGCCAATTCAGATGTTTCAGCATGCTGTGTAATCATCATCTGCCGCCAGCAGACCGCTGTCCTGCATGGAGACGAGCGATGGCACAGCGATTGCTCTTCCTCATGCTGCGGAGGACATTGCTGCATGTAATGGCAGTGGTGTCCCCTGCTAGCTATCTGGCGACTGCCGGGAGGAAACGTTTCCCTCCCAACGATCGCTTGCAGCATTGGGGGGTCTAATACACCCTTAAGTTTGCTTGGATCCTGAAATGGAATCCCTAAAGAAACACGCATCAACGAATAGAGCCATTTCCACTCTTTATCAAAGCCATAAACAGGCGACATCTGCTGTCTACCTCAAGATATGGAAAAAAAAAAAGGGCTAGGTGAGGAGTCCCCATATTTATTCTCTTCTGATATTCCTAGTACTTTAAAAGTACAAATTACGTCCTTAGTATCTTCTTACATTTTTCTTTGGCTAAACACTGGTGGGTTAAGAGATTTGTCACTATTTCCATGATTATACTCATCCATGCGGAAGTCAGTTCCTCCTGCCGATTTAAATATGGTCTTCAAAAGTCTATGCTGTTCCCCTTTTGAATCTTTAATGATGCCCCTACCCATGCCTGGGCCCCTAAGGTAGGTTAATCTTACCCCGGAACCCACGTCGCTCCTGATGCCACACGGCCGCCGCTGCATCTCCCCATTGCATGGATCAAAATATCCGGCAATTCGGGGGGCGCCAATAGCAGGCTGTGACTGGGTCGAACCTCCCCAGCGTCACCCGAGATGCTAGGGAGGCTCGTCTCTGTCACAGCCTGCTACTGGCTGACCCCCGCCGGATGTTTTGATCCGTGCGATGGGGAGATGTAGGGGCGGCCGTGAAGGCATTAGGAGTGACACAGGTGCAGGGGAGTAGGGTAAGCATAACCTACCTGAGGGGCCCAGGCAGGGGGGGGTCATTATAGGGGTTGGAGAACCCCTTTAAGATAACCTTCTTTGTGGCAATAACATCAGCCAAAAGAATAGGCCAAATTCAGTCTCTCTTGGTCAGAGATCCAACCTTTCTTCCAAAAGTGACCTCTCCTTCTCATCGAGTACAAGAAATTATTCTTCTGTCATTTTGTCCAATTCCCAGAAACCAGAAGGAGGAATCTTTCTAAACCTTGGATGTCAGACAGGTGGTCCTCCAGTACATGGAATCTACCAGGTCATGGAGAGTGGACTTCCAATTTGCTGGAAGAAACGAAGGTGAAGAAAGCTTCTAAAGTAACTATTGCAAGACGGTTGAAGATCCAAATTCAAAAATCCAGTTACCCCCAGTTAGCTAGCTACTTGTTAGGTAGTTAGCGCCCAACCCACTGCACCGCAGTCACTGATTTTGTCAGAGATTTTTTCATCTACATTGATGGATGCGAATGAAGAAATCTGTGCCGTTCATTTTTTTTTTTCAGCCCAGAGGCTGAACGGAAAAAAAAAATCTCATTACCCATATGCTCAATATAAGGAGAATCGTAGAAACTCCTAATGCTGGCCAAACATGTAATGATTGCGGAGACCCTCAAATGCCAGGGCAGTATAAATACCCCACATGTGACCCCATTTTAGAAAGAAGACACCCCAAGGTATTCCGTGAGGGGTATGGTGAGTTCATGTAAAACTAAAACTTGTGCCAAAAAAAAAAAAATTCTGTGAACTCGCCATGCCCCTCACGGAATACCTTGGGGTGCCTTTTTTCCAATGGGGTCACATGTGGGGTATTTATACTGCCCTGGCATTTTAGGGGCCCTAAAGCGTGAGAATCCAAATGCATAAAAATGCCCTGTGAAATCCTAAAGGTACTCATTGGAATTAGGGCCCCTTTGCGCATCTTGGCTGCAAAAAAGTGTCACACGTGGTATTGCCGTACTCAGGAGAAGTAAGGCAATGTGTTTTGGGGTGTATTTTTATATATACCCATACTTTGTGTGAGAAATATCTCTGTAAACGACAACTTTTTAAATTTTTTTATACAAAGTTGTCAATTTACAGAGATATTTCTCTCACCCAACATGGGTATATGTAAAAATACACCCCAAAACACATTGCCCTACTTCTCCTGAGTACGGCGATACCACGTGTGACACTTTTTTGCAGGCTAGGTGCGTAAAGGGGCGTAAAGTCCAACGAGTACCTTTAGGCTTTACAGGGCTGTTAACAATTTAGCTCCGCCCAAAATGCCAGAACAGTAAACACACCTCACAAATGACCCCATTTTAGTAAGAAGACACCCCAAGGTATTCGCTGAGGGGCAAATTCAGTCCATGAAATATTGAACTTTTTGTCACAAGTTAGCGGAAAGGTTGACTTTGTGAGAAAAAACAATAAAAAATCAATTTCCGCTAACTTGTGCCCAAAAAAAATCTTCTATGAACTTGCCATGCCCCTCACGGAATACCTTGGGGTGTCTTCTTTCCAAAATGGGGTCACATGTGGGGTATTTATACTGCCCTGGCATTTTAGGGGTCCTAAAGCGTGAGAAGAAGTCTGGAATCCAAATGCGTAAAAATGCCCTACTAAAAGGTACTCATTGGAATTAGGGCCCCTTTGCGCATCTTGGCTGCAAAAAAGTGTTACTCATGTGGTATCGCCGTACTCAGGAGAAGTAGGGTAATGTGTTTTGGGGTGTATTTTTACATATACCCATGCTGGGTGAGAGAAATATCTCTGTAAATTAACAACTTTGTATAAAAGTTTTTAAAAAGTTGTCATTTACAGATATTTCTCACACACAGTATGGGTATATGTAAAAATACACCCCAAAACACATTGCCCTACTTCTCCTGAGTACGGCGATACCACATGTGTAACACTTTTTTGCAGCCAAGATGCGCAAAAAGGCCCTAATTCCAATGAGTACCTTTAGGATTTCTCAGGGCATTTTTACGCATTTGGATTCTCACGCTTTAGGGCCCCTGAAATGCCAGGGCAGTATAAATACCCCACAAGCGACCCCATTTTGGAAAGAAGATTCCCTGTGAAATCCTAAAGGTACTCATTGGAAATAGGGCCCCTTTGCGCACCCAGGCTGCAAAAAAGTGTCACACATGTGGTATCGCCGTACTCAGGAGAAGTAGGGCAATGTGTTTTGGGGTGTATTTTTATATATACCTATACTGTGTGGGAGAAAAATCTCTGTAAATGACAACTTTTTAAATTTTTTTATACAAAGTTGTCAATTTACAGACATATTTCTCTCACCCAGCATGGGTATATGTAAAAATACTGAGTACGGCGATACCACATGAGTGACACTTTTTTGCAGCCAAGATGCGCAAAGGGGCCCAAATTCCAACTAGTACCTTTAGGTTTTACAGGGCTGCTCACAATTTAGCCCCGCCCAAAATGCCAGAACAGTAAACACACCCCACAAATGACCCCATTTCGGAAAGTAGACACCCCAAGGTATTTACTGAGGGGCATAGTGAGTCCGTGGGAGATTTTTATTTTTTTTTGCCAGAAGTCAACAGAAATGGAAACTTTATTATTATTTTTTTTTCCTTAGAAAGTGTCATTTTCCGCTAACTTGTGAAAAAAAATTCAATGAAACATGAACTCACCATGCCCCTCCGCGAATACTTTGGGGTGTCTTCTTTCTAAAATGGTGTCATTTGAGGGGTATTTATACTATCCTGGCATTCTAGCACCTGAAGAAACATGACAGGTGCTCTGAAAGTCAGAGCTGCTTAAAAATGCGTTTGTAAACGCTATAACTTTTACCCAAACCAATAAATATACACTTATTGGATTTTTTTTTTATCAAAGACATGTAGAACAATAAATTTTGAGAAAAATTTATATAGAAATGTAGTTTTTTTTAAAAAAAAATTTACAACAGAAAGTGAAAAATGTCATTTTTTTGCAAAAATTTCGGTCATTTTTGATTAATAGCAAAAAAAGTAAAAATGTCAGCAGCAATGAAATACCACCAAATGAAAGCTCTATTAGTGTCAAGAAAAGGAGGCAAAATTCATTTGGGTGGTAAGTTGCATGACGGAGCAATAAACGATGAAAGTAGTGTAGTGCAGAATTGTAAAAAGTGGCCTGGTCATTAAGGGTGTTTAAGCTAGGGGGGCTGATGTGGTTAAAACATTTTTGGAAGTTTTTCTGTCTCATTTTGGCAATACAATACTATTGAAAATTAGATACATTATATTGTCCTTCTTTAGCAGTCAGCACACTGAGACAAAACTCAAGTATACATGTGACTGATTTTTTAGTTTACTGCTGTGTGAGGTAAAGATGTTATCTGTTAGTATAATAGTGGATTAGTAGAATTGGGATAGCAGTATAATAGCTCTATTGTTTTCTTAATAGACGTAGATAACAGAACAACATTACACTAAAGCTCCTTTCACACGAGTGAGTATTCCGCGTGGGTGAAATGCGTGATGCATTGCGGCCGCACGGAATCCGGACCCATTTATTTCAATGGGTATTGGTACATGAGCGTTGGTTTTCACGCATCACTTGTGCGTTGTGTGAAAGTCGCAGCATGTTCAATATTCTGCGATTTTCACGCAACGCTGGTCCCCATAGAAGTGAATAGGGCTGCGTGTAAATCGAATCTGCAAGCAAGTGTGAATGCGATGCGTTTTTCACGGATGGTTGCTAAGAGATATTGTTTGTAAACATTCAGTTTTTTATCACGCGCGTGCAAAACACATTAAATTGCATTGCACCCGCGCAATAAAAACTGAACAACTGAAAGCAATTGCAAACAAAACTAAATGTACTTGCTTGCGAAATTGCGCAGTTTTTACTGAACACATCCACAACGCATCCGGACCTAATCCGCTCACGCTCGTCTGCAAGGGGCCTAAGGCCTCATGCACATGACCACATTTTTTGCAGATCACACACGGACCCATTCAGTTACATGGGTCGGCCAAAAATAAACTCAGCACACGGATATCATCTGAGTGCTGTCCACATCTGTGTGGCCGTTCCTCAAATTAAAGAACATGTCCAATTCGTTGTCTAGTGAGTGCCCTTTCTTATAAACAAAAACGCCCTTTCACTAGGCAACAAATTGGTGCATGCCGATATTTCTAAAAGAAAGGAAACTAAACAGAGTTTTTTAAACACAAAGAAAAATGGCACCTTTCCTTTCCTCTCTCCCCTGTCTGGGTGCCTGCGGCCTACATTAATGATAATCGCCTGTTCCATTGCTGGGTGACATGAAGCCTGTTTTGCTGTTACGGGACCTCTCTACTCTGTCATTGTGCTAGGGCCTGAATTACTGAAAGTGGCTTGTTCCATTGCTGGGTGACATGAAGCCTGTTTTGCTGTTACGGGACCTCTATCCTCTGTCAGGGTGCTAGGGCCTAAATTACTAAAAGTGGCCTGCTGCATTGGTGGGTGACATTAAGCCTCTTTTGCCGTGCATTTCCCTCTCCTCTGTCTGGGCGCCAGGGGCTTACATATCAGATAATCACCTGTTTCTTTGGTGGGTGACATTAAACTCTTTTTGCCGTGCATTGACCTCTCCTCTGTCTGGGTGCTGCGGCCTACATTATTAAAATCGCCTGTTCCATTGCTGGGTGACATGAAGCCTGTTTTGCTGTTACAGGACCTCTCTCTTCTGTCTGGGTGCCTGCAGACTACATTAATAATAATCGCCTGTTCCATTGGTGGGTGACATAAAGCCTGTTTTGCTGTTACGGGACCTCTCTCCTCTCTCAGGGTGCTTGGGCCTAAATTACTGAAAGTGGCCTGTTCCATTGCTGGTTGACATGAAGCCTGTTTTGCTGTTACGGGACCTCTCTCTGTCTGGGTGCCTGCGGCCTACATTAATGATAATCGCCTGTTCCATTGTTGGGTGACATGAAGCCTGTTTTGCTGTTACGTGACCTCTCTTCTCTGTCAGGGTGCTAGGGCCTAAATTACTGTAAGTGGCCTGTTCCATTGCTGGGTGACAGGAAGCCTGTTTTGCCATGCATTGACCTTTCTCCTCTGTCTGGGTGGCTGCGGTCTACATTTATGATAATTGCCTTTTGCTTTGGTGGGTGACATTAACCTCTTTTTGCTGTGCATTAACCCACCTGACGCCTCCCCAACCTTCTATTCCACCTCCTCTCCGAGTTGCCAATTAATGTTTAATTTTTAGTTATTTTATTTTATTTTAAGTTATTTCCCTATCCACATTTGTTTGCAGGGCACTTACCCACATTTTGCTGCCTTTTGCGGCCCTCTAGCCCTTTTCAGGGCTATTTTACAGCCATTTTGGTGCCAAAAAGTTCGGGTCCCCATTGACTTCAATGGGGTTCTGGTTCGGGGTCAAGTTCAGGTCAAGTTCAGATCACGAACCCGAACATTTATGTGAAGTTCAGCTGAACTTCTTGAACCCAGGTGTCCGCTCAACTCTATTTAAGACCCATGTTTTAACTATTTAAAAGCAGAGGTGAAAGTGTCACTATTAGATTTGTATTTTACTAATGATGCATGTGTTTATAATTAGGAATGAAGTAGTGCTAGATATTTATGTGGAGGAGCACACTGAGCATGCCTGAAGAAGGGCAATGCCCCCGAAACATTGTGGTAGCTTTATCTGCCTCTGATTTGGTATGTGTTGATTATATTTTTTGAATAATGATGAAATAAAGATGTTAATATAATACAGCAGGCTCTTTTTCTGCTTGGATTGTTATTGCATCACTTATATCCTCCCCTCTCTGACCATAGTGAGTGATCTGACAAAGTCAAGCAAGGCTGTATGCCTTTCTAAAGGTCCAAACAAAGGAGGGAGTTAAAAAGCCAGGAGAGGAAGAGTAGAGTACATGGAATGACTTTAAAAAATCATATCCAGAAAACCATCCACCTGTTTATGTAAAATAAAGTAGTGTTGATCACGAATATTCGAATTGCGAATTTTTATCGCAAATATTGGCACTTCGAGAATTCACGAATATTTAGAATATCTCAAAATATATTCGTAATCACAAATATTTTTAATATTTTTTTTAAATACCAGTCTATGCAAATTTTATGCGAATTTTTTAATGCAAATGTTCGCAATCAAGAAAATGGTGCCTGAAAATCAGGAATTCGCGAATTTGCGAATATATGGTGAATATTCGCCCAAATATTCGCGAAATATTGAGAATTCGAATATTGCCCCTGGCGCTCATCACTAAAATAAAGTACATAAAATATTCACATATAGGTTTTACAGAAAATTGTGATGGTAGCATCCCTTGAACAACACATTTGGCAATAAATGCCTTATTCTTCCGCCCCGTATAATGTTATTTAAAACATTACTTTTATCACAGATTATTAATTAACTGTGTTAAAAACACAAGTGTGTATCAGGATATAATACTTTCATCATTGGATGTATTCTGTATGCTGTGCATCTCTCACAGTTTATGGTCTATGGCAGAAGTAAAATTGTAAGTGTGCAGGGCAGGCTGTGCTGATGCTGTCCTGCTAGCACTAATTCTCACAGATAGATCACGCACTATTGAAATTAATTCCTAGCGGCACCATCCTCATTGGTACCATGGTTATTAGTGGCTTGCACATTGGATGGGTGGAATTTATAACCTCTTAGTGCATCAAGGGGAGGCGCCACTCCTGCTCCAAGCACAAGTTAGTTTCATTGGCATTGGAGAGAGCATTATTTCGGTTTTTAAATCAATGAATTTTTATTGTTTTATAAAGGCAAAGATATGCAATAGGTATATCAAAACAACAGATACAGCTTGAGACAATGCAGTGAAAAATTACACATTCAGAATAGGGTGGACGCAGCCACCTCAGCAAACTCGCAGTGCTTAAGACACATTAAGACACTTAGATATCCTCGGAATGACACACCACGGTAAAACGTCAGGGCATCCGCTCGGAAGCTAGAGGTGGAGATAAGAAAAAGATGCTACTGCAAAGAGAGACTAAGTGGATCACGTTGTTGGATACAGTGGTCCCAACAGGGCTAAATGAATATAATAGTTTCAAATCCTTTTTGCAAAATACGTGAATTTTAATTGAGGGTAAAACTATCCCTGTCGATTTGGATGTGGTCCTAATTTGTTTATATATTTACCTAGAGATTACGATTGGCATTCAGCAACACGTCAACTTATGATGGATGTTTGGAGTGCGGGAAGGAGGAAGAATAAGAAGAATTGATAAGAAACATGAAATAATGGATACGGAGGAAGGAGGAAATAAGAGATGAGAAGAAAGAAAATCTACTTATTAATCTGTTTTTTTTTTTTTTGTTCACACAAGTAATCATGATTGCGTTTATTCTTCACTATTACATAATTATCAGTTATTCACATATGTTAGCACATCTTGCTTTTGGTGATATATTGGAATTAATTTTTCATGTAATATATACATATATACAGGTTCAATAACGGGTATAATTGTTGGTGTTGTATATTTCCTATATGAGGGAACCATTATAATTTACTATGAAATGCATACACATATATATAATCAATTATGGATATTATGTTTATTTTAATTATTTATTATTGTATTTATTCACCTTTGCACTTTTATATGAGGTAATTATTATTTAGCACATGTAGTATTTATATTGCATTTTTGTCTGTTTTGATGAGGAAGGTTTTTTATCTTTTATCATTTAACACGTTGGTTAACCTACGTAGGGATAATTTTTAGGAATTTTTTAGGGTTTTTCACAATCATGATTCACTATGAATTAGCACGGCCATTAGGTGTAGTAAGATAATCACGGGTTATTTTATTAATTTCTTTTTCTCTTTCCCCCTCCCCCCTCCCTCCTGTTTCCCATTGTACCTTGACTCATTTTCCTCCCCCTGTCCCGCTCCTCTAATTGTATTTATTGCTTGAATCCTATTTGATGCCGGTAATAATGTATACAGCATTTTGACTATGTGGTAGTTATTGTGGAATCATGTACTATAACTATTTTTTAGATTCTCTAGGACCTGTGAATCAGATGACCACTCATGTGACGAGTCACATGATCGGTGGGGCGTGCGCTCTCCCGTGCATGCGCTGTCCTGACCGCTGATCGGACGCGCTCATTGTACGTCACTACATGTCGCGCTATCATGCGTGTTGACGTTGAGCGCCGATGGAAGCGGTGGGCTAACATGCCGGGAATGCGCCGAGATACTCCCCCGACCAGGTGACTGTAATTTACTAATTGAAACCCACTAGACAGGGGTATAAATACCGCTCATTGCATTTTAAAACTACCTCCTGACGAAGCTTTTCATAGCAAAACACGTGTCGAGGTTCTGTACTGTGGGGGTTCCGGGCCCTGTGTATCATTGATATGGGTATGTACCACTCTATCAGATCTTATTTTTAGATCACTAATAACATCTACACTGTGTACTATAGCCACCTTGTTTTGGGGCTTTGTATGGTTGATACCTATGTCTATGATGAGTATTGGCTATAATCATGTTTTGGATTGATTCATGCCTTGCTAGAATCATGTTTTGAATTGATTGATCCCTGACTGTGTTCTATGGGTGAAAGCCCTTAATTATATGTGGTATATTTTCACCATGCTTATGGCCAATACGGACTATACATCTGGGTCAAGTTAACTTTAAATCTAAATCAAATAGACCTGTTTGTGATACTTAGGCACCTAGACCTCCCGCAGTAGGTTTTCCACTATCATATACCTCACCGTTTTTTGATTTGTAAATATCTTGGTATAGAGAATTTTTATGAAATTTTGTATTATACTGAATAAAGGTGTAGCTCAATTTTACATAAGAGTCAGTGTTTTGTTTTGAGGTCTTGTGGATGTATGGCTCTTGGTTTGATTTTGTGGGGCATGTAGGTTAACTACATCCGCTCGGAAGCTGCCTACCTGACATTATAATCCACCTGCTACGGTTCGCATCCGGTAAATTTGCATATGTTTCAAACATAGTCCCAGCCATTACATATTTATAAGTTAAAAAAAAGTGTAACAAAAAAAGAAAAACGAGATGCATTATTTCCATTTTTATCATTTGGATATTTTATGGGGACAAAGGGGCATTGAACTCCACTGGGGTAGAGAAGTGGCAAAGAGCTGTGTTAGATTGTGTAGCAATGGAAAATATAAAAAATATTAGGTTTTTCATTCCAGGTTATGTGTGTAGAGAAATGGGTCAAGTGGTAGACAAGGTTATTAAACTGTTTCTTTCAATAGATGAAAGATTTTTGTTAATGAGTAAATCTAGTTCTTTCAAGCAAATCTGAATGTTACAGTACAATTGAGTTATTCATTTTGACTACAGTCGGCAGATGGAGCAGATCACCATGAAGGATCAAGAAAATGGAATAACTCAGAGATTTCCTCCCCTGCTACAGAAACACTGTAGTGCTTTTCTGCAAAGAATCCGCCAGACTTTCCCAGGTAATCCCACAGTTGAAGTTAAGCAGCTATGTGGATTAGCAGGACCTTTGGTAAGTCATTGCTGATATTTTACCCCCCAGTTAAGGCTTGCACATACTGATACATGTACAGCATATAAACAGTTTTTAGAGCATGTATTGAGTTACAAATAGGTCAAGCTAAGCAGAAGGTTGTCATCATTTTGAAAGTTTTCCTCCTGTCCCGTATTGAAGGTGTGGAATAATGTAAATGCAATATTTGACAAAACAGAAAATTTACACCAGATCAGTCATAAGAACGGTTTTCAAAGGGCATTGCTGGAGGTTGACTCCACACCTTAATTAGGGCCAGAAAACAGAGAGATTAAAAGCCCCTCCCTACCCTCATCCACCATTTTTTCCTGTCCCTACTGGGGCACTGCAAAGACTCTTTTTTCTGGTGAGCTCCTTAGCCAATGGCAGAGTGTCGCTGAAAGTACTCACCAGACAGCAGGAATCGATTGGTCTACCTTCCTCCTCTCTAGCTGTTCCACTGTCTTTCAATGCCAGGACTTACTCTGCTCTCCTGTGACTCCTGGAATGTTATGCTAAGCAGAGAAAAGGGCAAGCTTTGGTTCGCAGACGAGCTCTCGGCTTCTTTCCCTTACAGACCCTGATGCTGTTTCCGAGGATGTTGTGTGTGCACCCATGTTCAGTAGCACACCAACTTCTAGAAAGGGTCCTACTGGAGTGTTTTCCTTTGAATGAGAAGTTTTTGCAATCTCAGCAACAGCGTTTAAAGTCACCCTGATAGCTCTAACCTATATAAGGTGAAATGAAAGTCTTTATTTCCCTTCCTCGCGATACCTGAAGTATCTGTTCTGAATCTGCAGAACACTGTGTGAACCCCAGCCCAGTAAGTCTGGGGTACGTATTATTTTTTATTTATTTTACACACTTATATAGTGAAACTATTCTGTAGTGCTTTACAGACATTAGCATCACACTGTCCCCAATGGGGCTCACAATCTAAGTTCCCTATCAGTATGTCTTTTTGGCGTGTGGGAAGAAACCAGAGTACCCTGAAGAAACCCACGCAAGCACTGGGAGAACATACAAACTCCATGCAGATGTCCTTGGTCAGATTCGAACCCAGGACCCTAGCACTGCTAATCACTGAGCCACTGTGCTGCTGGAGCTTTCCATATATTTATTCCCTCCCCTCCTCCACTGTAGGGTGACATGGATGCTTCCCAAAATATCTCAGAGGAAAGCTCATGTGCACATTTCTTTTATTTTTGATTGAAAAGTTAATTTATTACAATTAAAATGTCATCAAGCAAACAAACTACTGCGATGCGGCAAAGGCCGTGAGGAAGCCCTCAGTAAATAATACCATTTAGCATGTCATTGTAATGTAAAGGGAAGGAGAGAGATTTAGTTCTCTTCTTCGCTGTCAACGTCCAGGATGTGGCAGTCCAGCAGCAGGCTGTGCATAAGCCTGCGGCAGTCCAGGACGGACATCCTCTCCTTCCTGAGAATAAGGTAATTCCTGGCAACCCATATAGTGTCCTTAAAACAGTTCATAAGGCGCCAGTCTTCTTGGATGGCCCCAACAGTATAAATCCCAGGAAATAGTCCATACAGCACCGAGGTGTATTGTAGGCTGTTCCTGGACACAGAGTCTTTACAGTTCATGTTCCAGGGCATCCAACAGACCCTTTGCAAAGGGGCACTCAAAAAAGTGCAAAGATGTTTCTTCCGTCAAAGGGCACCTGTGGCAGTAGTGGGTTTTGCACAGGTTGCGGATGTGCATAAATGACCAGATATCCAAGCCTCCCAGGATGCCCATCCATGACAAGTCCTTGTGCCTTTTGGTTAACTTGTCTAAAGACACATTAATCCATACAGTCTCTGCGCTGTTATTAGGGAGCCCTTGAATTGACTCCACCAAGTCCTTTGCCCTGATTAATAGCTTGTGGATCTTCTACTTAACCCATACAGACACAATGCAATGCTTCCATTATGCCTTATTTCTGTGTAGGTGCTACACCTGGTTTTGGCTCACAATCACTGATGGAGATCACTGACAAACACTAACTGTGTGAAAGGGTCCTAAGAGAAACCGCCCACTTTAATTTATGATATTTAAAGGGTTATTGCCATTTCTGCCTTTCGTATCTGAGATGGGACTAACCTGAGTAAGCATCAGGGGGTGGTTGCTCCTCTTTTTCCATAACTCCCATAGCAGTGAATGTGAGTGTAGTCTAGCAAAGGAAACTACACTGTTTCCTATAAATTGTGAATTACAGAAACAGTGCAGCTTGCTGTGCTATACTCTACCATCTTCTATAGTTCAAAAGTGTAATGATATAATGACCTTCAGGAGGCCTGTCATCACATTTCCATACATCCTCAATACAAAGTCTCTCAGATTTGCAATTATCTACGATCATTTACCAATGTAAGTTCACTTGCCTTTTATTTGGATTTTGCCTACCTCATGCCTCTAGGCTTGGCTAGCTGCTTCATGGCTCTGTGCTCATGTCTGATTTTTAGCCCTGAAGGCGGAAGGTGGATTGTTTTTGGAGTTATTTTAGATTCTCATAGACAATCCTCCTTTCTCTCGCAAAAAAATTCCAGATGAAATTACAGATTTACAGAAGAAAATATTTTACTCTAAAAAAAAATTAACTCAAATGTTTCTAAGAAATGCTATGTCTGCCCTGAGATCAATGAGGCCTGCATCCAAGCATTGTACCAATGCCACTTCAGTCAAGACCACTTTAATCTCTAATCCTAAATCTGGGAGAAGAATTCTCTATCGCTCAAAGGTCTAGTCAAGATTTCACTTCACTGGTGGTTAAACGCAAAGAACTTGAAGAAGAGGGTCCTTTGCCATCAGTATCTAGGCCCCAACATTGGAACCCTATTCACTTCATTAGGGCTGAGCCGCAACTAGGCGATGCGACCAATGTACGGTGACATCACATGGCCTTCTAGCAGCTGAGTCCAACGTTTTTTCTATTTAGAGCTGAAGCCACTCCCCTATTCACTTCTTCAGATGTTAAAGGGCCCTGGTTTATTACGTCATTCATTCATTTAAATAATTGGCGGGAAAATGAATAACAGGGAATGCTAAGGTATTATATTACTGAGGTAAAAAAAAAGGGGGAAGGAATATACTATTGAAGTTAGTAATTATAATAAGGGCTAGTGTGTTCATGTAGTGAGAAACACATGTTTGATAATTATTATTAATACTATGGACCCAGAAATATGAAGAGGCCCCCCCCCCCCCCAGCTCATCATTCTACAAAGGGATAGGTAGTTTCTGCCTGTGAGTGATTACATTATCCCATTGTGTTGGTTAATTTTATCACAGGTGGGTGTTGTCTGCCTGTGAGTGATTACGTTATCCCATTGTGTTGATTAATTGAATCTCCGTTGATGGATACTCCTAGTCCTTCCCGAGGCTCCAAGCACTCCGCTTGACACCGTAAGCACTGCCGACCACACAAACCGCCGTAGCTGGGTTGGGATCTCGCCGTGTTGTTGTTTCTAAACGTTGATCTGCTGCTCAGAAACAATAATTCTTTATGGGGACTAATGATCACAGCAGCAAACCCTGGTCCCCATACAATGCTCTCTTCTCTTCCGATGAGCAGGAAATTATTGGGAATGAACAGAACATTACCAATTATTGCCTGCTTTGTCCATGTAAAGGGGCCTTCAGAACTGATTAGATTTTTACAGCCACTTTTGCTATCTGGTCGTTTATTGTCTGGTATCTATTACTTTCTGCACTATGGAGCTTACTCGTCCTACGTTGATCTGTGCTAATAGAGCTAAAACCAATAAGTGCCCCTTCTGTCTGGCTGCCAAGAGGGTTAATTTTCTAGTCACCACAGCGACCTGACAATTCCAACTTGTTCTATTGGTATCCATAAGCCCAACAGGACTGGGTTTATATAGGTGGGGTCAATTCCAGGTCTCACTTATGTTTAACTGGCTGCTTTTAGACAATTGTTTTTTTGTTTTTTTTTAGCAATGTTATAAATGCAAACATGATATCTACATATGCTATGCAACATGCAACTGAGATGCAAAAAAACATGAAACATGAAATGTGCAACTCACATTTGATTTTAAATCACAGTACAGTTCAAAGCTAAGGCTATTGTACTTAAAAAATCACATGAAATGAAACGTTGCAGTCAGACATTGTTGCTCACTTCTGTACTTATCAGCGTGATCATCACTGATGTGTCCAAATACAATCCCCTTAAGTGAAAAGAAGCAAAGGAGTGGGCACTTGTGACTGCATGCAATCTGAAGTTGTGTACTTCTGTAAAGCATCATTCAGTATATTGTGTTAGGATAGCCACTTGCAACCAAAATCCATTTGCTAATGAATTGAGTGTTAACTGGCTGTTATGGCCACACGCTTTTAGGAAAACCACGTGACCAATTATCAATAACCAGTTGCCTCTCAAATCATTTCACGTTTATCTATGAAAGATTCTTTCTTTTTTTTCTTGGTACAGATTATCTCGCAGGTGCTGTGTTTCATGATCAATATTGTCAGCTCCATATACTGTGGTCACCTGGGCAAAGAAGAGCTGGATGCAGTGACACTTGCCAATGCAGTAAGTTTAGACTACGAAAACTCAGTAAAGATGCCCCTACATGTTGTGCCTGAGCTGCGGTGCTGCACCTGTGTTTGCAACTGGAAACCATGTCAAGTACTGGTGCAAAATAGAAATTAACGTTTATCTGCATGTGGTTACTGCAACTCAGCTGAAACATGTCACCGGTCAGTGATTTCCATCAGTGATTGTGAGCCTAAACCAGGATTGGAGGCTCTACAGACATAAGGTATAAGGGAAAGATCTGCACCTGTGCTGTGTTTAGAGCCGCACCTGGTTTTGGCTCCAAATCACTGACCGAACACTGATGCTGAGTCTTTCAGCAGTTTTTACCATGCTGTTCTGCTGACAACTGGGGAAAACAAACCTTTTGTGGAATTTTTCTAGTCACTACAATGGGAGCAGCACTGCAGCGACAAGCGATGTCCAATACAATGTGGAAGATGCAGTGCAATTCCAGTGCCGACTTTCAGCAATGGAGCTACATTCAAACAGCTGATGGGATGCAGGTGGGGATGCAGGGTGCCGAATCCTTGCCGATCAGCTATTGCTCGCCTATCCTGAGGATAGGCCATCACTTAAAAATGGTGGACAACCCCTTTATGTGCACTGGAAGCAGGGCTTCACTGTAAAGTGCTCACATTGAGCTGCTTTATAGACCTTCCCCTCGGCTTTGAGTGACAGCTGTAGCATCTGACCAGGAGACCTCTATGGCTGTCACTCAGATCAGAATGGAGGGGCGCCAATGCAGGGGGAGCCCTCCACATGACGCTCTGCCTGCAATGCAAGGTGCCTCAAAGTTCATATTCTAACTACTACTGATGATAAAAGCTCCACAATAGGGAGTTATTATGATTGCCTGATTGGATTCGGGAAGGAATTTTCTTCCCCTAAAGTGAGATAAATCTATCTCCCATGGATTTTCTATGCCTTCCTCTGGATCAACTTGCAGGATAACAGGCCGAACTGGATGGACAGATGGCGTTTTTCAGCCTTACAAACTATGTTACTATGTACAGTGCCATGTAATAGGTAAATTTGTAATGCTCTCCCTAGCTGCTACCTCATGCTGTCCTCACAAGCCTCCGACACCAGTCGATCTGAGGCATCCCTTTCAGCAGCCATGGCTGATGCTCCCAGACCCATGTACCCTGACCGCAACTCCACCCGAGTCTACATTATTATGTAACATCATTAAAGATAAAATCAGGGGCGTAGCTGTAAGAGGTGCAGAGGTAGAAGTCACTACCGGGCCCAGGAGCCCGAAGGGGCCCAAAGACCCTTGTGCCAGAAGAAGACACTGGTATTATAGATGCAGGTCAAGTTAGTGCATGCAGGTCAAGTTAGGTGAAGAATTTTTGCCTCCCGTGGCCATGAAGCACCGAGGGAAGGGGGGGGCCCAAGCTGAACTCTTGCACCAGGGCCCATGAGACTTTAGCTACGCCCCTGGATAACATCATTATATTCTGTAGCTTTCATTCATCCAAGATGCTGCAGCGTTTTTAACCTCATTGGGGCTTGTGGATGCTCCTCATACCATATAGATATAATTGCCTATGTTCTTTGATTTTAGGTTATTTCAGTCACTGGACTTTCAGTAGGACTTGGCTTATCTTCAGCATGTGATACACTCATATCTCAGGTTTGTTGCTTTGTCCACAGAACAATGTAATTTTCTTGTAACATTACTGTCAACATTATGTTGTGGTCTCTTCAAGTAGTACAACTTGACAAAACCCTTGAAAAAGGATGTACAACTCTAGAGGAACAACTTATTTTGCATAAAGCTTTGTACAGAAACGGATGTTACAATTTAAACAAAATAAATGAATATTGCTACAATTTTATTTGATGTTTTCCTACATCTACCCATTGGTTTCAATATCGTTACAGTAAATCTATTTATACAGAAAACATATTTTTATCTTGGTTGGGGACACCTTTCTATTCCCTTATTCAGATATTTGGAGGTACAAATCTAAAGCTAATTGGCATTGTGCTGCAGCGTGGGATCCTCATACTACTTCTGGCTTGTTTTCCTTGTTGGGCGCTCTTTATAAATACTAAGAATATTCTACTACTCTTCCGACAAGACCCAAAGGTGGCCAGGTATAACATCAAATCATGATGTATATTGTTATTTATGGCTTTTTTCCTAATGTTTTCTTTAGTACATATGGTGGCTGGCGAGTGCTTTACCAGGTATGATTGTGGCAGGGATCCCCATCCTGGAGATAAATGCAGGTCCAAGATAGTTGGGATACATTAAAGGGAGTATGTCATCAGAAAATAGCCTATTGTTTAAAGAACATCTGTCAGCAGATTTGTACCTATGACACTGGCTGACCTGTTACATGTGCGCTTGGCAGCTGAAGGCATCTGTGTTTGTCACATGTTCATATGTCCCCGCATTGCTGAGAAAAATGATGTTTTATCATATGGAAATGAGGCTCTAGGAGCAACGGGGTGTTACCATTACACCTAGAGGCTCTGCTCTCTCTGCAACTGCTGCGTCCTCTACATTTTGATTGACAGGGTCAGGCGTGATGATGCTTACACTGCCTGGTCCTGTCAATCAAAGTAGAGAGGGTGTGTCAGTTGCAGAGAGAGCAGAGCCTCTAGGCGTAACAGTAACGCCCCCATTGCTCCTAGAGGCTCAGTTGCATACATTAAAACTAAATTTTTCTCAGCAATGCGGGCACATATGAACATACAACCAACACAGATGCCTTCAGCTGCCAAGTGCACATGTAACAGGTCAGCCAGTTTCATAGCTACAAATCTGCAGACAGGTGCCCTTTAAATCAAGTTTTTATATAACAATCATTTTTTTTAGAATTTTTATTTTTTTAATTTTCCATGTCACTCTCTATATTTAAATAAAAATCCTCAAATCCTGCAACTTTCACACTGGCTACTGGGCTTAAATCATGTCAAGACATTGTGTTCTTTAATAGAAGGCACATGGGCCATAGACACAATAGACCTAAATTGGGGACCTCAATTACTTCTATGGGAAATGTTTCTAGGCATGCGGAAGGAAGTAGATAAGCTGTGATATCACCTATTGTCATTGATGGGTCCTGTGTTATCTATATAGAAGTGAGATCTGTCATTGTAATTCGGCCTGTGCTGATAAGGATAATGGCTACTGAAAAGTTACCTGTACAGAACAGGAAATCATCACCTATTATTAGGCCTAGTGGCCAGTATGAGAATTGCAGGGTTATATACATTTTATAAAATTATAAATAGTAACATGGAAAATAAAAAGAAAAACATTCTAAAAAAATATGTTTAACATAAAGATGTCAATTAAACAATAGGTCATTTTCTAATGGCACATTCCCTTTAATGAGATATAATGGGAAATGTCTATCCGCACAGTTTATGATAAAAAAAAGAAGGATGTTCTGCACAAAACAAGAATATGGCACATGGCTGCTATCGACATGGACTGCATCTACTGCACAATGTGACACTGTCCTAGGGATTACCTGTGGTTGGCACTATGAAAAGCTTACTACTGGTAAATGTAAGTTTATACAGTTCTCATTGAGTTCAACCAGCTGTAATCTGAAATGAAAAGAAATGGGGAATGTTGCTACGAGTCCCTAAGATTTCGGTGTACATCCGTATATGTTGGAAAACAGATTTATAAAATTGCGGAGGAGAAATATAAATATTTCCGATGAGAGAGAATTTCTACAGCACATTTCATAGTAATTATTATTTGGAAAAAAAAATTCACGTTTAAGAGATTTCATATTTAATTCTGTTACAGTCTGGCAGAAGAATATGTTCTGGTTTTTATTCCCGCTCTTCCAGTAAGTGCTTTTCTAATAGTACATTTACCCAAAAAGAGACATCATCTTACATGTTTCTATCTTCAATTACTTTATGAATAATTATGTTAGTTATATTTGTCTTAGACCTCATTCACACAAGAATAAAAAAAAAAGAAAAAAAAACCTCATCCACTTGAGCGTGTGGAGACACTCACTCCTCAATTCCTTGCTCGTCACTGGATGCAGCAGGAGCTGTGCTCCAAGCGTGATGATGCCACATGATTATACTGGTGGCGCAGGTCCTGCAGGTCCCTGCGTATTCAGGTGGATGAAGTTTATTTTTTTGTCTGCACTATCTTAGGTGGGGGGCTAAAGGGAGCATTTTATAATACTAGGAGTCACAAAAGGGGGCCACTATCTACACTGGGGGGGGGGGGGGGTTCAAAGGGGCTATTAACTGTAGTGGGGGGGGGGCTATACTGGCCATTATCTATACTGAGGTCACTGCAGGTGTTGGCATAATTTTTTTTTTTTATATACATATGAAGTTCATCTATTCTTAATGGCAGTTTTTGAAGGTCATTAAAAACTGATGCAAAACAGACCATAAATGGCCGTTAAAAACAGATAAACAGCCAGAAATTGGATGCACACACTGAAATGGCCATGAGAAACTGACAGTGTATCTGTAATGGCATTTTTTCCCACTGCCATGTGAATGTAGCCTTTCTAACGTTATTGAGTAACAGAAAGGATTATACTATAGCCAGAAAATTCTCTGCAGCACCAGGAAAACCGTAATTGTGCTCGCACCAGTCTCTGTAGCTGTCCTGTCCCATGATATTGCGACCACTCGCATGTGATAAAAGTACTCAGAAGATAAACTTGCCTAAATTGTGTCCATCTGTAAATTATTGAAACAATCTTAGAAAACCTTGCAGAGAAATTGGGGTTCATTTCCTCCTGAATCCTTTCAATTTAGTCTCATAGACTGTATATAGGATTAAGTGAAAAACATAAACTAAGGAATTGCTGACATTCTGTGATGTTTGTTAACATATTTTTCACATTTTGTGTTTCTGTCTTGTGCTTTCTTTCACCAAAGTGTTACAAAAAGAAAGTGCAGCATGCAGCACAAAAACATGCACAAGGATGCAGTCCATCACAATCCCCTCCAAAAGGAAAAGGACACCCAAAATAACCTTTCCCCAAACATCCAGACCAGCGGGCCAAAGGATCAGTGATTGATGGCCTCCCTCTGCTGAAGCTTAGGGAGAGACTGTCTTGTTCCTGGCTTCTGTCTGCACTGCCAACCCAACTTTCACTAGAAGCTATCAGTCATAGGTTTTGGCTTTCCCAAAGTGAAGGCCAGGGCTGCTGGGGGATGTGGAACCTGATGGCCATGCCCACACCCCCTAGACCCCCAGAAGGAGTCTGCGTCCTAAAAAGATCTTGTGACAAACTTTTAAAGGGAACACACAAGTGAACAGAAAGTGAACAGAAAGGATGGCACTATAAATATCCTCATATCTCACCTAGTTAGAACGCTAAAATAGAGGTGCATTTAAATGCTATAATAGACAATGAAGAACTGTGCAAGTGCACCATCCAATCATGTAGGCTGCCATCCCCAAGTGAATTTAGGTGCCCAGCATGTTACCCTTGTAGGGCACTTTGCATCTCAGGCTTTAAAGCGGTTTTCCAAGTTTTTCTTTTTAACTGATAACCTATCCTCACGATAGTCCATCAGTATGTGATCGGTGGGAGTCTGACACCTGGGACCCACTCTGATCAGCTGTTTGATTAAGCACTGGTGCTCTCAGCAGCATCGCGGCCTCTTTGCAGCTTTGCCTAGGCTATGTGAGATCACGTTCATTGGTCACGTGGCCTGAGCCTCAGGCCCATTGAAGTGAATGGGGCTCAGCTGTGATACCTAGCACCGCCGCTGTACAATGTAGAGCGAAGACAGTGGCCCTACTGCGAGTGCTGGTACCTTTTCAAATAGCTGATCAGCATGGGTCCTGGGTGTCTGACCCTCACCGATCAAATACGGATGACCTATCCAGAGGATAGGTCATCAGTTAAAATATCTCAGAAAACCCCTTTAAAACTAACCTAATTTCATGACATTGATTAGTAGGTTGCCTACAGGTAGCCAATGTGCCAATCTGTATATTCCCAAGCCTAAACCTTATTCTTCCCATCTGTTACCAATGTCCCTAATTCTCGAACAAACAGATGCTATCTTAGCTAAAAGGCAGAGAAGTGTCCTTTAGCGATCCTTTAAGAAAGTGCCATTTATCAGTCTACAGAGGGCTTTGAAAATGTTAGGGTTTCAACCCATCATATTTTTATATCCTTGTTGTTAAACCAGTTTATATAACAAACTGTATGCTATGTGTGAGTGCCCACATTTCCAGAAGTCCACCACATGTCGTTCCCAGTTTTAATCCAATTCCTTACCAATTGAGTTTCATTGTGTGAGTTGTTGAACATGTTCCAATAGGTCTAGCAGAAGTATGTTATGGAAAGCCTAAACATTTCTCTGTGTATCCATAAGGATACCTTAAAGGAGTTGTCCCATCTGGACATTTATGTTATATTGATAGAATTTGTCATAGATGTCCCATACGTGTGACTTCAACTTTATGGACCTACATCTATCTTAAAAACAGGGCCACATTGTGAATGGAGAGCACACCGTGCATGCATGGTGTCTTCTCGATTTGCTGCTTGGCTATTTTCAGAAGTACCATAGCAGTGAATGGAGAGGACGCTGCACATGTGTGACCATTTCTCCCTTCACTGCTATGGGACTTTTGTGTGCTGTCCATTCATGGTGGGGCCCTGTTCTTGAGATATCATTAAGCGTCAGAAGTGGGATCAGCACCTATCGCACATTTTTTAAAATATCTTTTAAAAATGTTTCTATGTTATTAATTTGTAGGCTGCATTTCTATACCAACTGGAGGCACGATACTTACAAAATCAAGTATGTATTCCAAATCAAAGAAAAATATATCTCTCTCTGTGTATGGTACAGTACATAATAGTGTGATGTACATTAAATTGTAAATGTTCTTGCATTTTTATCTATTGTGTGTAGAAGCAGCAAAAGCTTTGAATGTCCCACAGGGACAAACACACACTCCTATACCCCTCATCCTAGTAAATTAGGTAGTAAATATGCGGTAAGGAAAATGAATAAGGATACATTACTAATGTGATTCTTTTGCAGGGAATTGTTAGAACACAGATCATTACCAGCACTATATCAAATGTCATAAATGCTCTGGTGAATTATATCTTTCTCTTTGAACTGGAACTTGGAGTTATGTAAGTTCATGTTTTGTTCCTTTAAATTATGATGGATCATGATGGACATTAAAGGACATTCATCAAATTGTTGATGCCTCTATTGTAACTTTTTACTTCACTTCCATTGCCACTTTTGTGGGGAGACAAATCGGTGGGGCTTAGTGGGAGAGCGTGGCATATCACAGCTCGACTGCTTTATGCCAGGAAACAGTCAGGAATGATAGCTCATAGCTAGTGTAGATTTGAAAATCTGGCACATGGACTGCCTGGAAATGCACCAAGATTATTAAGAGGCCTGTGCCGCTTAATAAATTTGGTTCATTCTGTGCCAATAGACATTATAGTAAGTACTGTATAGTAATTTCTACATATCATTTGTGGGTTGACTGACTATGAATCTATATGGCTGTTAGGTTCAATATACCGATGGAGGATCTTCGTGGGAAAAATTCAATGTTTAGCCACTATAAAAAAAAAATATAATAATAAAAAAAGTTTTAGTGTCAAATTCCTACAGTTTTTACACAGGGTTGTTTTTATTGCATTTTGAGCTGCTGGAAAAACATCTGTTTTTACTGCTTCATAATCAAATGCAATTTTCTGCGCAGGTGGTGATAGTGGTTTAATCTGTTGAAAATGTGGCAACTGGTAGCATAGCCGTAAAATGCATGGAGTTTTTCCAATACTTCAAAAACAGCAGTAGACATCATAGAAAAAATGCCCTGTGTAAATAACAAAACATGCTGCACTAACAAAAAAACACAAATTAAAAAGAACAGATTTATTATGAGTAGTAGGTTAAATTCTCACATCTGCTTGTGGTATTAGGATACACGGCTAGTGCAACAAACTGAATCTAAACCACAGTTAAAAGTAACTCTGAATAATTTCTCTCCTAACTAATAGATTAAAGGGGTTGTCCGAGAAATATCTTGCCAGTAGCCTAAAATAAAAAATCCTGTTATACGCTCGGCAGCGCCTGTCCAGCCCTCCTGCTGCTTGTTAAACTGCAGCAGTGACAAGCCATGACACATATCAGGGCTCCAGACTAAAAAAAAATAACTAGAAGCCATTGGCTCCTAAACTGAAAAATTTAGGAGCCAAATTAAATTTTTTAGTCGCCAAATTTAAAATGCATAAATGAGGAGAAGATGAGATGCAGGTCACAGTAGTGAGCCAGCTCTACATATAGGAGAATACAGCACCACATACCTGTTACATCCAGTGACATCTGAGGGACAAGGTGACTAAAAATGGCGAATTGCGTGTTGTTGTTTTTTTTTTTCCTGTTACGTCGTTCTCCGCAGCGGAAATATTTTTTTAGATTTTAATAGCTCACACTTTTTCGAACGTGGCGATATTTATTATGTTAATTTTTTATTGTTTGTAAATTTTATATGTAAAATTGGGAAAGGGGGCGGCCCGGCGACTTTTAGTATTTTGGTGTTTTTTTAACTTTTATTTACGAACTATTAGCCCCCTTAGGGGTAGAACCTGGGATCTTTTAATCCCTTGTCCTATTCACCCTAATAGAGCTCTATTAGGGTGAATAGGATCTCACCCTCTCCCTGCTGCCCTGTGCATAGTGCACACAGCAGCAGGGAGCTGACCATGGCAGCCAGGGCTTCAGTAGCATCCTGGTTGCCATGGTAACCGATCGGAGCCCCAGCATTACACTGCTGGGGCTCCGATCAGAAGAGAAGAGGTAAGGGGACTCCGTGGCCACTGCCACCAATGATACCAATACAAGGGGAAGAAGGGAGGGGACTTGGGAGGGCACAATGCGCCACCAATGATACTAACACTATTGGGGGGGGGGGTCGCCACCACCAATGGTTTATATAATTTAGAATACTGGGGGGGCGGCACCCTGCGCCACCAATGGATATAATTAACTTATTAATTCAAGTGTAGGCAGCGGGTGCCGGCAGTGGTATCACAGACCGAGCAGCCGGCCTCAATAACATGGCATGCGATCAGCGGCAATTAACCCCTCAGATGTGGCACCTGAGTGTTTAATTTCCACGGATCACATGCCCTGTTATTGAGGCCGGGTTCCAGGTCTGTGATACCACTGCCGACACCCGCTGTCTACACTTGAATTAATGAGTTAATTACATTCATTGGTAGCGCAGCGGCCACAGCTCCTTCCCTCCTCCTCCCTGCTATCTCCCCATTAGTGGCAGCGGCAGCCGCGTCACAGTAGGGAGGGAGGGACCAGCACACTGTGCTAGTGAAGACAACATAGCATACTAGGCTGCGCAGCGTTACACGGTGCAACCCTACAGCTACAGCGCGGCCATCCAGTCGCAAATGGCGACAAGACTAAAAAGTCTTGTCACCATCTGCAAATTTTAAGGCGCATTGGCGACCGTTTTGGTCGCCATCTGGAGCCCTGCATATGGCACATCACCACTAAAGCCAATCACTGTCCTAAGCTTTAGACCACTGAGGACAGTGATTGGCTGCAGCGGTCATGTGCCATATACCAACACATAACAACTGCAGCCAATCACTGTCCTCAGTGGTCTAATGCTGAGGAAATTAATTGGCTGCTGTGGTCACGTGCTGTATACTATATATATATATATATATATACATATATATATATATATATATATTAGTGCTGCAGTTTGTAAACATGAAGCGGCAGGAGGACTGCACCAGCGCCGCAGAGAATGGCGTTGGAAGAAAAAAATGACAGAATTTTTATTTTAGGCCATTGCAGGGTTTGTTTGAGATCTTTAATTATCTCAGACAACGCCTTTAATATTTATTTTAATTTGAAGAAAATGTAGCAATTTAATATATTTATTTTTTACAGAGGATCAGCATGGGCGAACGCTATTGCACAGTTTTCTCAAGCTATGATCTTATTTCTGTATATTCGTGTCAAGAGGCTACATGTAAATACCTGGGGAGGTATTGCTCTATTAATTACTTAAGCTTATTGATCCAATAATACATTCAATATATACTAAATAAACTAGCCTATTCCCAGAAATGTTGTCAAACCTGTGAAACAAACATCTCTGCTCATTATCTTAAAAAGAATAATCACAATGTAGACAACTTTTTATAATTTGTAATAAAGTATATAATAGTTTCAAAATATTTGTATAATCTTAAAAGGCATGTCAGCAGATTTGTACCTATGAATCTGGCTGACCTGCTGCATGTCCACTTGGCAGCTGAAGGCATCTGTGTTGGTCCCATGTTCATATGTGCCCGCACTGCTGAGAAAAATGAGGTTTTATTATATGCAAATGTATCTCTATGAGCAATGGGGGCGTTACCATTTCACCTAGAGGCTCTGCTCTCTCTTCAACTGCCACACTCGCTACACTTTGATTCACAGGATCAGGTGTGATGATGTTTTCACTGCCTGGCCCTGTGAATCAAAGCGGAAAGGACGCGGCAGTTGCAGAGATCGCTGAGCCTCCAGGAGTAATGGCAAAGCACCCCATTGCTCCTAGCGGCTCATTTGCATACATTAAACATCATTTTTCTCAGCAATGTGGGCACATATGAACATGGGACCAACACAAATTTCTTCAGATCAGCCGGTTTCATAGGTACAAATCTGCTGCCAGATGCCCTTTAACACACCTACTCCTACTGATTGAAGGAAGAGAGAGGGCTGTTTCATATTTAGGTAACACACTGATGCTGACATCAAAAAAAATCTTTAAGATAGGACATCCTTTCTTCTGAAGCGGCTGTAGAGTTGGCCTTATGATACCCTTATGGTGGCCCAGTGAGGAGTTCAAGGTGCCACTCAGTGGGTGCAATACCTTAACATGAACCTAAACAATCAACTTGGATACAAGGTGGCCAGTACATTTGTTCATCCCTTTATAAGGGTAGATTACAGCAGGCTAGTAGAGAGAATTACCTGTCTAGTAAATCAAATGATGATGTTTACATCTGACGGTATGAAAATGGTTAGGAGCCTACTTCATGTGATCACTAACACTACAATACAGCCTTTAGATGTCATATCAGTAAGGCGCACGACGGTGTCCATTTTGTGCTCCTAAAACCGTGGATCCGAGAAATATATAAGCGGTCCATGTGCATACTGCAATCTGTTGCAGATCCATTGGCTTTAATGGATTCACGGTCCACACTTTGTAAAAAAGTATAGGACATGTTCTATCTTTTGTGGAACTGACAAATAGATGTGAAAAGAACATGGACCACATCCATATTTTGCAGATCTTCCGACCACAAAACAGACACGGACGTGTACATGAGGCCTAAAGGTTGAGCACTGTCCATAATCACATAAAAGGTATTAAGCAAATCTTGAGATATTAACTAAAAATAATCATGTTACATTTTTTAGGTTGGTCCAAAGAGTGTTTACGAGATTGGAACTCCTTTGTAGCACTAGCTGTGCCAAGTATGCTCATGGTATGCATAGAATGGTGGACATATGAAATTGGCAGCTTGCTTGTGGGTAAGTGGAAGAAGAAATATAACTAAAACATGTTGTAAAGTGGAGGCTAAGCAAAATATACAGTGTGTCAGCTTTCTCTTCACTATGGAGTCTTTTCATTTTGTTTCAATACAGTGGTTCCTCAATATTAATCTGTTCTGGGATAAACATTGTTGAAACCTTTTTAACTCGAGATCATAACTATATGAAAAAACTGCAATTAGTTTGAAAGCCATTAAAATGTTAACTTCAAATAAGAATCACTTTCTGTGTTGAGGACATAGCTTCTTCATGGTCTGTACAATACACAGTTTGGTGAATTCACCAATGGCTTCATACCAGAAAACTGGCATACAAAATTTGGTGCAAGCGATCCTGTGCCATACACCACTAAGGCCAGTGGCTATAGTGGTGTATGAGATGTCACCGCTGCAGGCACAACAATTCATCACTGGCTGCAGCCAGGGGTGCACCTAGCATTTCTGCTGCCTGAGGCGAAAACTGAAACGGAACAAACAAACTAATGCCTAAACTAGGCTATGCAACCTATCTTGACCCGGGTGTAAAATTTAAAACTTCACTTTTATTATATTGTATATAAAACAGGTTTTCATGTATATCTTATTTTGAACCAAACATAAGAGAAGTGATCAAAAATACAGTCACCACTCCGCCAATGTCCGCCAAAATCTGTTATAATAGGTAGAGGAGGTGTGCACACTCTCCCTCCTATTTGTTTTTATCACAGGGCTCAGTGGTGGTAGCTGTTATATAGGTCAAAAGGTTAATGTTTGGTCAGTGATCAGTTGCAGCATTTGCTTGTTGCTGAAACTACAGCCAGGGGGGCGCTATTGTTTGTGCGCTCTCCCAGGCTAACACCATAGTACAGGATCTTCCCTTTCTCGGTGCTAGAGTGCAGCAGGAATAAAGTACTGCATACACCTTAAACGCCAGCACCCATGAGCCCTGATTATGGATTGTTCGCTACCTAGCTTGCATTCCAATGCTGCCCATTCCCCTGAAGAAGCCATAATGTTGGTGAAACATGTTGGGGGGCAGACTTTTAGATCAGTACGCTACTCTGCCAACTTTCTATATAACAGCTCAAGCTAGGTAGCGAACAATCCATAATCAGGGCTCATGGGTGCTGGCGTTTAAGGTGTATGCAGTACTTTATCCCTGCTGCACTCTAGCACCGAGAAAGGGAAGATCCTGTACTATGGTGTTAGCCTGGGAGAGCGCACAAACAATAGCGCCCCCCTGGCTGTAGTTTCAGCAACAAGCAAATGCTGCAACTGATCACTGACCAAACATTAACCTTTTGACCTATATAACAGCTACCACCACTGAGCCCTGTGATAAAAACGAATAGGAGGGAGAGTGTGCACACCTCCTCTACCTATTATAACAGATTTTGGCGGACATTGGCGGAGTGGTGACTGTATTTTTAATCACTTCTCTTATGTTTGGTTCAAAATAAGATATACATGAAAACCTGTTTTATATACAATATAATAAAAGTGAAGTTTTAAATTTTACACCCGGGTCAAGATAGGTTGCATAGCCTAGTTTAGGCATTAGTTTGTTTGTTTAGTAAATACAACCTTACCCGGGTTAGGTCTCTGGGAATTTAGAAAACTGAAACGGCTCCCCCTCCCCCCATGCCAATTTGTTAACCTAACCCCTTCCCTTCAGCCCTAATGTTAAAGACATACTTGGAAAACATTACATAAAGAGAAGCAAAACATACAGGGTAATACAGCCCCCCATACCTCTTACATCAAGTGACGTGTTCTCTGATGTTGACATTCTCTTTCCTTATCTTCTCCATTCAGACCAGACCACCATGATTATTTCTTTAAGCCATCTCTTATCACTGCAGAGTTTGACAACTACCTTTCCATCCTCCTCCTCACCTTCTGAACACCCCATTCTGCTTCCTCTAATACTGTGGCCACTATGCTTCCCAATACTATACTGCAGAAACAGATAATCCCCCTGAAAATACTATTACCACACAGATAGATCGCCTTCAATAATTATTGGCACACAGTGCCCTAAAAAAATAACTGTGCCTGGCAAATAGTGTCCCTGAAACTCAAAAATAATTGTACAAAGCTAATACTGTGCCAGATTTCCTCCCAATGTAACACTCCTCCCAAAAGTCCCACCAATAGTACTAATTCTCTGCCAGAGTACACTGTGTGGTAACAGTGCACCCAATAGTAATAATGTCCCTCATTTTGCCCCAGAAGTAATAATGCCCCCATAGTGCCCCAGTAGTAATAATTCCCACTATAGTTTGTGCCAGTAAAATAACTCCCCCTTGCAGTGAAAATGTGCCAGTACAAAAAAAATGCTCCTTTACAATGTGCGTTAAGTACAAAAATTGCCCCTTATGTGCCAGTACAATAAAAAGGCTCCTTTATAAACATGTGTCAGTACAAAAAAAACTACCCCCTTTTAGTGCCCCCAGTACCACGAATGTCCCCATAGTGGCCGCCTTATAATGTGTGCCCGTACAAAAATGCTCTCTTTTAGAGTCCCTATAGTGCTTTATCCAGTTACAAATTAATGACCCCCACCCCATTGTGGCTCAATACCATGCTGCCAAATAAAAATAATAAACTCAAATACTTACCTCCATTCTGCTGTCAGCGATGCAGTCTGTGCCCTGAGCTCTATGCCACCCGGCTTAGGCAGCGCATTAATGATGACACCGGCCTCTGATGGGCTACAGAAACTAGGACTACAGCCTATTAGAGGAAACGGTGGGCCAGGGAGAAATCACTCCCATGCTCCATCACAGCATTTAAATGTATTGTTGTCCTGAGTACAGCGATGCAATTGAATATGTAGACATGAGCGTTTCCACAATGAAAGGGCTCATTGCCCATGGCCCTTCTGCTGCCCCCCTCTTGCCCCACCTGGTGCTGACTTAGGCGATCGCCTCACCTGTCCTCATTGGTGGTGCACCCCTATTTAACTAAACTTGAAATTTATACACTTTTACATTTGCTCTTTCTGAACTTGAGGCCACTCCCGTATACAGCCATCATAGACTGACAACTATCTATAGTTGTGTTCAAAATTATTCAACCCCCAATGCTGTAAAGGGTTTTAGGGAATTTAGTGTACATTTGTAATTGTGTTCCGAATGAAATCTTACAATGACATCAATTGTTTTTGTAATACAGTATTAAATGTTTTTTTTGTGATTTCTTCATTGACACAATTATTCAACCCCTTAAAGACTACCACTCTTAAGAACAGAGGTTCATTCAAGTGTTTTCGATGAGCTATTGAAAACACCTGTGGATGTCAAGGAGCAGCAATCAAGCATAATAAGCACCAATTAGGCAGATGTAAAATGACTGTGATACTCAGCTCCTTCTAGACATTTACTGGTGTGTTTACAAACATGGTGAAGTCAAGACAATGGTCCAGGAAGACAAGAGAAGAGGTGATTTCTCTTCACTGGAAGGGCAATGGCTATAAGAAGATTGCAAAGATGTTAAACATACCAAGAGACACCATAGGAAGCATCATTCGCAAATTCAGGGCAAAGGGCACTGTTGAAAGCTACCTGGTCGTGGCAGAAAGAAGATGCTGACTTCGACTGCTGTGCGCTACCTGAAGAGCAAAGTGGAGAAAAGTCCCCGTGTGACTGCTGAGGAACTGAAAAAAGATTTGTCAGATGCGGGTACTGAAGCTTCAGCTCACACAATAAGGCGCACACTGCTTAATGAAGGCCTCCATGCCAGAACTCCCAGGCGCACCCCCTTGCTGTCTCCAAAGAATAAGAAGAGTCGACTGCAGTATGCCAAAAGTCATGTGGACAAACCACATTTGTGTTCTGTGGACTGATGAAACAAAATTAGAACTGTTTGGGCCCATGGATCAACGCTATGTTTGGAGGAGGAAGAACAAGGCCTATGAAGAAAAGAACACCTTGCCTACTGTGAAGCATGGCGGGGGTCAATCATGCTTTGGGGCTGTTTTGCTTCTACAGGTAGAGGGAAGCTTCAGCGTGTGCAAGGTACCATGAATTCTCTTCAGTACCAGGAGATATTGGATGAAAATGTGATGCAGTCCGTCACAAACCTGAGGCTTGGGAGACGTTGGACCTTTCAACAGGACAATGATCCCAAGCATACCTCCAAGTCCACTAGAGGATGCTTGCAGATTAAAGGCTGGAACATTTTGAAGTGGCCATCGCAGTCACCAGACTTCAATCCGATTGAGAACCTCTGGTGGGACTTAAAGAAAGCAGTTGCAGCGCGCAAGCCTAAGAATGTGACTGAACTGGAGGCTTTTGCCCATAAAGAATGGGCGAAGATACCCGTAGATCGCTGCAAGACACTTGTGTCAAGCTATGCTTCACGTTTAAAAGCTGTTATAACTGGAAAAGGATGTTGTACTAAGTACTAAGATTGAATGTCACTTGGGGGTTGAATAAAACTGATAATGATGTGAGCACAGAAAAGACATTTGTGGTTATTTCATTATAAATGTTATGTTATATTTGTATGACTTACAAGTGCCTCTTTGATTTAATTGTAAACAAGATGACTGAAATGATCAAAATCAATGTCAAACTGGCCAAAACACTCAATTTCAGTGGGGGTTGAATAATTTTGAACACAACTGTATGTATATACATTTACACAGAGAATGCTATTACTGATAACACCTCCCCTGTGTACAGCTATCAGTGACTGACAGCTATCAATGTATACACACTTACACAGAGAATGCTATCAGTCACTGGTAACACCTCCCCAATGTACAGCTATCAGTGACAGACAGCTATCTATGTATATTCACTACATAGAGAATGCTATTAATCACTGATACCACCTCCCCTGTGTACAGTTATCAGTGACTGACAGCTATCTATGTATACACACTTACACAGAGAATGCTCTCAATCAATGATAACACCTCCCCTGTGTACAGCTATCAGTGACTGACAGCTATCTATGTATACACACTTACACAGAGAATGCTATCACTGATAACACCTCCACTGTGTACAACTATCAGTGACTGACAGCTATCTATGTATACATACTTACACAGAGAATGCTATCAATCACTGATAACACCTCCCCTGTGTACAGCTATCAGTGACTGACAGCTATCTATGTATACACACTTACACAGAGAATACTATCAATCACTGATAACACCTCCCCTGTGTACACCTACCAGTGACTGACAGCTATCTATGTATACACACTTACACAGAGATTGCTATCAATCACTGATAACACCTCCCCTGTGTACAGCTATCAGTGACTGACAGCTATCTATGTATACACACTTACATAGAGATTGCTATCAATCACTGATAACACCTCCCCATGTACAGATATCAGTGACTGACAGCTATCTATGTATACACACTTACACAGAGAATACTATCAATCACTGATAACACCTCCCCTGTGTACAGCTATCAGTGACTGACAGCTATCTATGGATACATACTTACACAGAGAATACTATAAATCACTGATAACACCTTCCCTGTGTACAGTTATAAGTGACTGACGGCTATCTATGTACACAGAGGAATAATACTTCATGGGGGCAATAAGGGGGCATAATACAGCATGGCCAGGCTCTAAGGGGTTATTGTACCACATCAGTGGCACTAAGTAAGCATCATACTGCATAGGCAGCACTAAGGGTTCCTCATGCTGCATGGGGGCACCAAGAGCTCATCATACTGCATGGGTGGCACCACCAAGGCACAGTACCTCATGTGGATACGAAGGGGGCATAGGCAAGCTCTAAGAGCTCATCATACTGCATGGGGGCATGGCACTATGGTGACATTTACAGCATGAGGACGCACTAAGGGGACATCATGTTGTGTGGGGGCACTAAGAGGGCATCATACTATGTGGGAAGGCACTAAGAGAACATCATACTACTTGGAGTGCACTTAGGGGGCATTGTGGAGGCATCAGTACTGTCTGGGGGCACCTTTGCAGGGGAGCAAAGAGGGCATACATATCATGTGGGGGGCAGAAAGAGGCACTATTACTGTCATCTGGGGATAGAAAGTTAACTGGGTGGGATTGGGCATGTATGGATGGGAACTGGATGGATTAGAGGCATGGCTTACTGTAAAAAAAAACTCTGCTGTTTTAGTCTCTGCATTTTCTGTAAGTTGGGAAGTGTTTATTCAGTGTAAAAATGTATATCAAACATTCAAGAATATGTATTCTTCATCCTTCTTATAGTTTCTCTATTGTCTTCTTCACAGGTCTGATTAGTGTGGTGGAGCTTGGTGCTCAGTCTGTCATATACCAAGTGGTGACCATAGCATACATGGTATTAATACTTGATATACAGTACTTCCTTTTCACAGAAATGTTGTTTCTATCATGTGAACACATCAATTTATCAGCTATGTTTTCCATTCAAATCAGATATTTAACAAAGAGCATATCCTATAAATGTGTTCTTAGTTATTGTTCTATAAAGCAGTTATACGATATTGCACTGCCATGATTGCCCTTGTAAACTATGCTAAATGTGGAGTATGAGTGGTAAGGAACCTGTTAGGGCTCATGCACACAAATGTATTTTTTTTCCATGTGCATTTCTTTTTTTTTATTGCAGCCATATTTGGAACCATTCACTTCAATGGGGCTGCAAGAAAAAAAAAAAAACGAAATGACTCCGTGTCCGTATGTTCCAATGGCTGAGCTGCAAAAAAATAGAACATGTCCTATTGTCTGCAAGAAAGGACTTTTCTAATAGGGGCCGACCCTTCTGTTCCGCACATGGCCGGTATCCATGTTTTGCAGACCGCAAAATATCCAACGATCGTGTGAATGAGCCTTTATACCCAGGCAAACCTCTTGTAGGGCTAGCTCAGCTGAATGTAATACCTCTCACTTTGCTGTCCATTCTTTATTCTTTTAGGCTGGGGCTACACTGCGATCTTGGGTGCAACAGTTGTTGCACAACCAAACCTGCTGTTTATTTTTATTTTGTGCAATTCTGGGGTTGCAGTCACAGCAAACTTGCAAGTTATGCTGCGATCCCATTCATTGCTATAGTTACACTGCTACACTGCCATCTTTGGTTGTGAGACACCTGTGTAGCCCAGCCTTAATCCACATGCAAATAGTAGTTAAAGGGATTTTCCATGTGGGATATTGATGGCATATTACCAAGAGCATGGCACAAATGTCTGATAGGTGCGGGTCCCACCTCAGGGACCCACTCCTATCTCCAGAATGTGACCCTGAAATGAAGGTAGAGTAAGGCCTCTTTCACACTAGAGTTTTAGCTTTCCGTCCTAGAGATCCGTCCTCGGGTCTCTAGGACGGAAAGCTACTTATCAGGATTATCCCCATGCATCCTGAATGGAGAGAAATCCGTTCAGGATGCATCAGGATGTCTTCCGTTCAGTATGTTAACGTTTTTTGGACGTTGACAAAAGCGCAGCATGCTGCGGATTTGTCTCCGTCCAAAAATCCGGAAGACATGCCGTAACGCCGGATCCGGAATTAATGCCCATTGAAGGGCATTAGCTAAACGTCGTTTCCGCGCATCGCCGGATCCGACGTTTAGCTTTTTGTCAATGGTTACTATGGCAGCCAGGACGCTAAAGTCCTGGTTGCCATAGTAAAGAGTAGGGGGAGCGGCATACTTACATTCCGTGCGGCTCCCGGGACGCTTCAGGATGACGTCAGGGCGCCCAGTGCATAGATCACGTGATTGCATGGATCACGTGATCCATGCGCGCGGGGCACTCTGACGTCATTCAGGAGCGCCCCGGGAGCCGCATGGAATGTAAGTATGCCGCTCCCCTGCTCCCCACTGCTACTATGGCAACCAGGACGCTAGTAGCGTCCTGGCTGCCATAGTAACACTGATCAGTCTTCAAATGCTTTCAGTTCACTTGCGTTGTGCCGGATCCGGCGTGCATTCCGGCGACGGAAGTGCACACCGGATCCTAACAACGCAAGTGTGAAAGAGGCCTAAGCTGCACAAGCACCTCCACCCTTCATTTACCGTCATGGGACAAAAGTAGGCGAGCACTGACTTAGCTATTTTTGGAAATCCCATAGCGTTGAATGGATGGGTGGCCGCCCTTTTTTTGGCTTGCTCCCCATTTGCTGCTATGGGACATCCCAGAGCGCTAAATGTTTTAGACACATTTACCGTTTTTTTTTTTCATTTTCTTGTCTCAGATTACTGGCCTAGTTTACATGAATTTGGAATTATCTTAAAATGTTGCGCTCAGTGGCGTTGCTAGGGCTGGTGTGATCTGGTGCGGTAGGAAATGGTGTCACCCCCCCAAGCAATTGCCCCCCCCCCCTCCGAGTCGGCGATCCGTCTGCTTAGCCCCCCCCCCACGTCAGCTGTCTGTTTACTATCCAAACCCCCATCCCCGTTATTGCTTGGGTTCAAATTATAGCACCCCCACGGCGATCTGTCTTCTGTCTGCTTAGCGCCCCCCTCCCACATATTTGCATACATATTATATTCTGTGCTATCCAGAATATAGCACCACATACCTTACATCCAGTAACTTCTTTGATGCAGACCTTCTCTTTCCTCATCTTCTCCATTCAGACCAGACCGCCATGATGATTTTTCACACATCTCTCGTCTCTGTAGTTTGACAAAAGAAATCTTAGGCTCCTACTTTTACATCATCCTCCTACCTTCTTAATAACTCACCTGCCACCTTCAATGATAATAATAATGTGCACTAATTCAAAAGTGCTCCCGTTCTGTGTGCCAGTGCAAAAAAACTCCCTCAGTGCCGCCAGTTGAGCTAATGTCCCCCATAATGTGTGCTAGTATAAAATACCCCTATATAATGCCCCTAGTAAATGCCCACATAGTGCTCCTCTCCTCTTCCCCATAGTGCCCCTATAATGTGCCAGTATAAGATTCCCCCATAGTGTCAACCAGAATGTGCCAGTATTAAATGCCCCTTCTTAGTGCCCCCATAATGTGCCTATATAATATACCCCCATAGTATTCTTCTCCCCTCCAACACCATAGTGTCCCCATAATGTGCCAGCAATGCCCCAGTAGATGCCCCCATAGTGCCCCCCATTTGCCAGGCATTGCCCCATAGTGTCCCCCATGTGCCAGGCAATGCCCCCATGCCCCATAGTGTCCCCCATGTGCCAGCAATAATGCCCCAAAGTGTCCCCCCTATGCCAGCAATGCCCAGCCCAGCCAGTGCGTCAGAGAAAAAAACCCACTTACCTCCATGGCAGCGATGCGATCCTGAGGATGGCGATACAGATGAATGTAGGGAGATCAATGCTTCCATAATGCAAGCGCCCATCTCCAGGTGGTGTCACCCCATCACTGGTGTCACCCGGTGCGGCCCGCACCCGCCGCAACGCCACTGGTTGCACTTGCTAATTCAGTGCCAGACAAGTCTGTTAAATATTACCTGGTAGGGTTGATCCTGGTGATTAAAAGGATACCTTTGTATGCAAATCTGTTGTGCCGTTCATGAGGAATTAAACTTGTAATTATTATGCAAATTAGGTGTTCAATACACTGAGGTGCAAGCCTGAGCCCCTCAGTGTACCTTAGCTCGGCAACTGTGTATCGTTTGCCTTACACTTGATTGACAGGGCCAGTAATCTCGCCTGGCCCAGTAATCCCACTTCTGCACCATAGATTACACTATCAGCAAATACGCAGTACCTCTGTTTCCCAACCTGCGCAGATTTCTACTGCACAGATTTCTTCAGAAGTCATGATCATTTGGTCAAGTCATGTAATAGACGTCTTCTCAAACCGAATGTCTCCTCTTCTGGATCAAGGATGATGTTATCAGCACATGTGCAGTAGTTATCTGCCAGATGCCTGGCCCTGTCAATCAAGTGGAAGGGCAACGGATACACAGTTGCGGAACTAAGGTGCACAAAGGCCCCTTTTACACGAGCGAGTTTTCCGCGTGGGTGCAATGAGTGACGTGACAGCATAGCACCCGCACTGAATCCTGACCCATTAATTTAAATGGGTCTGTGTACATGAGCTTTTTTTTTTCACGCATCAGTTCTGTGTTGCGTGAAAATCGCAGCATGTTCTATATTCTGCGTTTTTCACACAGCCCTGGCTTAATAGAAGTGAAAGGGGCTTCAGTGAAAAACGCATTGCATCCGGAAGCAAGTGCGGATGCAATGCGTTTTTCACTGATGGTGACTAGGAAATGTTGTTTTTAAACCTTCAGTTTTTTATCACGCGTGTGAAAAACGCTTTAAAACGCATTGCACTCTTGCATAAAAAACTGAACAACTGAATGCAACTGCAGACAAAACTGACCGAACTTGCTTGCAAAATGGTGTGAGTTTCACTAAACACACCTGGACCTAATCCGTCACGCTCGTGTGTAAGGGGCCTAAGGCATGATTACTGGACTAGGCAGGATGCTCATTTGTATAATCATTACATGCTGAATTCCTCATGAATGGCGCAACAGATTTACATAACAAAAGCATGCTTTTACTCTGTGGGATCAACCATACTAGGCAAATATGCCTAGTTTATTAGGGATGAATCTGCTGACCGATGTCCCTTAAAGGGGTTCTCTGGGAATTGAGAAAAAAAAATATATATAAATATATTCCCAAATACTTTTTATTAGTTATAATGGCTCGTTTTGTCTGGGGAGCAGTCATTAGGAGAAATAAAATGGCCCCTGTCCTATAAGTGCACACAAAACCTGTCCTAATCACACAGCAAGACAAGTTCCTTCAGATCACTGAGGTAAAGAGCTGCCTCATCCACCTCTCTGCTTGTCAGGAATTGTGCTAATTACTGCAAAAAGGAGCAAGTGGTGCACAGTGTTGCAACATGGTATGAAATAAAGAAAAAAAATAAAACACGAAATTCACAAAAGATTATTTGGTGTATAATGGCACACAAATCCCAAAAATAATCTAGCACAAACAATACAGCACATTGACTAAGGATTAAGACATTGGGTCCTGAATTTGGCACTAAATAAGCCATCTTGTCTAAAAGATAGATGGAGCATTAGTAAATCTGGGGCATGGTGTCTCTTCTTGTACTTGGTGTACAATGTTAGATGGTTTCTCTGTTATGCAGCGGGCACATGGATCTTCCTCTCCCACCAGTGTAAAGCAATTTCGATATTTTTTTTGCCATTGTTCTTACATGCAAGCACAACTTACAACCACTGCGAATCTAACCATAGACACGCAAAAAGTTCTTCAGGTACCATTCTAATGTATTATCCAACTCAGGAGACATCTACTGCACCTGGTTTACAATTATGCATTTCTTTACATGTGCAATTTTCAGAAAGTAATCTACATTTTTGCAGATTCCATATGGTATAAGTATGGCTACCAGTGTACAAGTAGGCAATGCCCTTGGTGCGGGGAATATTGAACGAGCAAAGAAGTCCGTGATGCTTGCTTTTCTCATCACAGGTATTTTTGTAATAAAATAAATATGTAGCAAAATGGTCTGAATATAACACCCAAAGGCTTACGATAGGCATTCCTGTCTCATCAGCATCAACAATCAATGACATGCTTCCAGATTTCCCAATTTACCACCGGTGTGGAAATGTAAAGAACTGGGTCTTCACATGTCAAAAAAGCTACTCACTAAACATTCTCATCAAATAAAGTCAATAAAACATTATTTATATACATCAGGGAAGATATACTAATACTGTGTAATAGGTTTATAGTGTGAATGTAGACAGACAGTCCTAAGATGTGCCAGCTTCATCACAGTGGCAGATGCTGAATGATGAATCTGGTACATCTTTAGGATGTCTAGACTAACACTGCACCACTTATCCAGTATGTTGACTTAGTTCATGGCCCTTATCTGCCATATTTTTGGCACACAATGGTGCGTTTAAACCACACCCAGTTTCATACAAATTAATGCCCCTTTTCTCAAAACCACACCCCCTTATCAGACAGGGCATAAAAACTGTCTAAGGCCGGTTTCACACTAGCGTTTACGGCATTTTGGCTCAACCAGAACCATTTTCAAACATGCATACCCCTCACCAAACGGTCTCTGACTCACAATGATTATTAATTGTTTATTGGTGAGGGGTATGCATGTGTGAAAATGGCTCTGGTAGAGCCGAAATGCGTCACATGTATGTATCTAATGTGACAATAAGCTAAGGAGCATTACAACATTTATAGTGAGTGCTGGTCTATTCTCTTTACAATGTCTCAGTTGAGTCCACTATCCTGCAATTCCTTTTTTTATTATGTTTTTCATATGATTTCATTGTAACCTGTATCTTCTGAGATTTGTTATTTTTGGCACAATACAAATGGAGGGAACATAGCAGATATTTAAAATGCCCATACATATAATTATGAGACTACTGTTAGAAAGATACCGCAGAGCCCCCATAATGGTAGAAAAACCTGGAGCTTTTCTGTTTTAGGTTGTTGGACAAAGCACTAAGCTTACAGGACTCTTAATGCAATATGAATGTGCTGTCCGCAGTGGGCAGCACACCAGATCTGCATGCTGCCTTCTGGCCTCCAGTTAGACATTAAAGCTGTAGAATTAACTAAATCACCTGTGGGCAAAAAGACGGATTCCATGGGGGATTCCATGGGGCACCACACTTAAATTAATATGTCAATATCTTTGTCCTTCACAGCTGTTTTCATCATTATAGACATTATCCTGCTTGCGTCCTTGAAGAATGTATTTTCCTATGTATTCACTAGTGATGGGTACGTTTGATGAGTTATTATTGCTAGAAAGCATTTTCTTCATCCTGTTAGACCTATGATGGCTAACCTCCGGCACTCCAGCTGTGGAAAAACTACAACTCCCAAGATGTGCACTTGCTTGGCTGTTCTCAGAACTCCACAGAAATAAATGGAGCATACTGGGAGTTGTATTTTCACCACAGCTAGAGTGCTGGAGGTTAGCCATCACTGTGTTAGACTATATTAAAGTGGTTTTCTAGGAGTAAAATATTTATGACCTATCCTCAGGACAAGTCATCAGTGTGAGTCCGACTCCCGGCATCCCCACCAATCGGCTGTTTGAATAGGCCATGCTTCCTTTCCTCGGCAAGTGATGTCATGTTTGTCGGTCACCTGGCCTTGACGCAGTTCCATCCCATTTAAGTGAGTGGACCTAATCTGAGGCTGCAATACCAAACACAGCCCCTATACAATGAACGGCGCTGTGCTTGGTAACCTGTGAGGAGGCCACATTGCTCAACAGAGGGATGCGGCCTCTATAAGCAGCTGACCAGTGGCAGTGTCGGATCCCCACTAATTGAATATTGATGACCTATTCTGAGGACAGGTCATATCTAGTCTACTCTCGGAAATCCTGTTTAATTATCAGAGAAACGAGAAGCTGCTTGATTTGATATAAAATGGTCTTCTTGGTCTGGAAAGAAAGACTTGAATAACAATCTAGATATGTCAGAGGAAGGGAGAGGAAACCGAAAAGGATATTTTTGGAGGGATGTGGGGAATTTGGGGATTTAAAGGGATATTCCAATCTCAGACATTAATGCATATTGCTAGGTGCATGTCCCACCTCTGGGGCCCACTCCTATTTTCAGAACAGGACCCTGAAGGGGAGTACACTCTGCTCATGTGGGGCATGCTCTCCATTCACTGCTATGGGAGTTCTGAAAATAGCTGAGAAAGTGTGCTTAGCTGTACTTGGAACTCCAATAGCAGTGAATGGAGAGAACACCACACATGTACAGCTGCCCTCTCTTCATTTCTGGAGATAGGAGAGGGTCCCAGAAGTGTGACCTGCACTTATCTGACATTTACGGCATATCCTAGCGATATGCCATTGATGAGACGGGAATACCCCTTTAAATAAATTTATGAGATTATGTGTTTCTATTTTTATATACTGTATGAAGCATATGTATTAAAGGGAACCTTTCACCACAATCCTAGACTGGTATCTGCAGTAATACATACAGATTGCTATTTTTTATTTTTCTACTGCTCCACATTCCCCCGTTGTCAGAGTTTAATGCTGTAATGAAATACATTGTCAGATCCTGGATGCTGGACTAAGCTGACTGTCCAGAATCATGGTGAGGTAGTAACCTGTTTTATGTTGATATAAATGGGTTAATTACTCTTACCGGTAATTGGTTTTTCCAATAGCCTCCACAACGGCACTGACAGGAGTTTGTCTTCCCTGCCACAGGACAGGAAACAACACAAGAGCACATGATTTAAAAGGCCTCCTCCTCTTACCTATTCAGTCAATAAGAGAGGACACGGAAGTGATGCAAGAACAAAAAAGGATTAAACATCAAATTACATCATTTGACAAAAATGGAAAAAGAAAAAAGGGAGGGAAAAACCCAGTGCCGTTGTGGAGGCTACTGGAAAAACCAATTACCGGTAAGAGTAATTAACATGTTTTCCCGATGCCTCCCCAACAGCACTTACAGGAGGATTAACAAAGTAATCAGCTCTAGGGAGGGACAACAGCAGAAAGGATTCTACGACCAAAATACAAGTCCTGGTTCTTAAGAATATCTAGCTTGTAAAGATTGAAAAAAAGTCATAGGGCTTGCCCAGAAATGGGACCTGCACTTATCTGACATTTACGGCATATCTTAGCGATATGCCATTGATGAGACGGGAATACCCCTTTAAATAAATAAAGCAGATGCAGATCTGGTCTAGAGAAACTGAAGCTGACTCCGCCCAGGAGGATGACACAGCCCTAGTTGAGTGAGCTCTTATTCCGGCAGGGGGATGGAGATCCTTTTGGACACAGGTTAAGGAAAAAACATCTCTGATCCATCTTGCTAGGGATGACTTGCTGGCTGCTTTTTCCTTGTGAGGACCTTGGTATTGGAGGAAAAGATGATCCCATTGTCTGAAACTATTTGGGGCATCCAGGTAGGAAAATACGCTTCTTCTCACATCCAGGTTGTGAAATTTTGTATCTCTTTCAGTAGTCGGAAATAGACAAAAGGTAGGCAACGATACTTCCTGTTCACAATGAAACCTAGAGACAGCCTTGGGAAGGAAGGAAGGACAATGCCTGAAAATTATACGATCGTCCAGGACCGTAAGATATGGAGGCTTGCAGGAAAAAGACTGGATTTCTCCAATCCTTCTTGCGGTTGTTATTGCTACATGAAAAACTGTTTTGTAGGTGAGCAGTTTTAAAAGGATCCGATCCACTAGTTCAAATGGAGGTTCCATCAAGGCTGAGAGGACCAAGTTTAGGTCCCAGGGTGGAATGAAGGAACAGATAGTAGGCAACCTTCTTGTAGCCCCTTTTAAAAAATGTTTAATAAGAGGGGAGTCTGCCAATTTTCTATCTAGGAAAGCACTTAAAGCTGATACCTGTACTTTGAGTGTAGCGGGCCTGAGACCTTTATCCAATCCTACCTGCAAGAAACTAAGAATCTGGGGGATGTCTAGATAAAGGCTATTATTTGAGAAGGATAAAATAGCATTCCAGGTTCCTAAATATATTATGGATGTTATAGGTTTGCGACTCAACATTAATGTGGCAATGACATCATCCGACAACCCTTTCTTCTTCAAGGCGAGGCGTTCAGCCGCCAGGTTGAGCTGGTTTATCCTTGGATGAAATACCGGACCTTGATGGAGAAGATCCAGGATCGAAGTAAAGGTCCAGAATATTCACGCAGACAGCCGGAGCAGCAGGGGGAACCAAGACCTTCTTGGCCAAAAAGAAACAATGAAAATTACTTGAGCCCCTTCCTCCTCCACCTTCATCAGAGTTCTTGGAATCAAACTGAAGGGAGGGAACACATAAAGTAGAGTCTTCGGCCATGGCTGGGATAAGGAATTATGATCTTGACGGGAGAGGGAGCAAAATCTCTTGGTCTGTCCTCGTGGCGAATAGATCTAGGTCTGATATTCCCCATTTTTCGCAGATCAGCTGGAATATCTGAGAATTTAGGGACCATTCTTCTGCCTTTAAAGTTCTGCGGCTGAGGAAGTCAGCTATTATATTGTTTTCTCCTTTGACATGGACCACAGTTAAAGATATAAGATTTCTTTCTGCCTAAAGAAAAATGTCCCAAGAAACTGACCCCAGAGAGCGGCATTTTGTCCCTTCCTGCCTGTTCAGGTAAGCAACAGCTGTGGTATTGTCTGATAACACCTTAATGTGTTTTGGAGATGAGGGAGTGTGAAGGGAAGTAATGACTTTGTAGATGGCAGTGAGCTCTTTTAGATTGGAAGAAGCCAGTAACGTGTACTCCCCATCTGCCCTGAACTATCTTTTTCTCAGCATGACCTCCCCATCCTGAGCTGCTGGCGTCTGTGGTTATTATCATTTGTCTCCCCTGTCGCCAATAATCCCCCAATTCGCATGTTCTTCCCCATTTTCCGCCACATCAGGGACTTCTTTATGGCATTGGGAATGTAAACACACTTTTCTAGAGCGGAATTTGTTCTCTCCCAGGAGGATAAGAGGAAGGCCTGAAAGATCCTTGTGTGACTTTGAGCCCATCTGACCGGACGGGATTGCAGCCGTCAGAAGGCCTAAGACAGTCATGATATTCCTGATGAAGGAAGTCCTTTGGTTGCAGAAGCGAGAGACTTTTTAAATTACATTGTTTATCTTCTCTATGGGTAAGAGTACTTCCAGGAAGATTTTTCTTCTGTCTGGGGACAGGTCTGACTTCTTGAAGTTTATAATCCACCTCAGGGTGGTAAAGCTGAACCAGACAGGTGAGATCACAGGATCTCTTCTGAGGGCGAATCGATCAGGAAGTTGTCCAGATAAGGTACAATTAGAATCTTTTTCAGATGTAAGTATTTTGTGACCTCTGACATTATCTTTGAAAATGTCCTTGGGGCTGAGGAGAGCCCGAATGCAAGAGCTCTGAACTGAAAATGGCTTAGATGATCTCCTATGAAAACAGCGATCCTCCAAATATTTCTGATGACCTGGACATAACGGAACATGATAGTAAGCATCCTGGAGATCCATTGTTACCATGTAAAAATTCAGAAGGAGCAAGCTGATGGTTGATTTTATAGTCTCCGTCTTGAACCTGGATTAAATAAGAATCCTCTCCCTCTGCACTTAGAAGGCTGCCACTTTCTTGATCCTTCTTATGATCCAGCCTTGTTCTTTTCTGGTTCTGAAAGGATCGTCTCTGATAAAAATAATGGTTTTCCAGGGGGAATCCTTTTTTCTTATCCGAGGCCTTCTCTAGGTTATCATCTAATCCTGAGCCAAACAATCTATCTCCTTCACAGGGGACAGAGCACAGGCAGTTTTTTTGAACTCGCGTCCCCTGACCATGACCAAAGCCAGATCGCTCTACGAGTCGCATTAGACAGAGAGGCTGACCTGGTGGAAAATCTGAATAAGTCAGCAGATGCGTCGGTTAAAAAAATGTGACGCTTTTTTTAACATCGGCTAGGATTTCTTACCTTGGGGTACCCGCAGCTAAGTGCTATTCTAACTGATTAAGCCAGATATATAGTGTTCTGGCTGTACAGTTAGAAGCAATACTAGGGTGCAGCATCGCCATATCTGTCTCCCAGGCATTTTTTTATAAACTCTCCGATTTCTTGTCCATGGGATCTCGTAAGAGACCAATATCCTTAAACTGGAGATAGTTTTTTTTTTTTAGAAATGCAGGCCACTGGGGCATCAATTTTTGGCGTCTTGTCCCATAGGTTAGACTCAATTTCTGCTAAAGGATATTTTCTTTTAAAGGAGTTTGTTACAGCCGTTCTCCTTTCAGGATCCCTCCACTCTTTGGATATCAGAGATTTAATGTTATTATAGATGGGGAAGACCCTTCTTTCTTCCAGACCCTGGAACATTTAAATCTGAATGGAGTGGGTTTCCTTAATCTCTTCAATATCCATGGTGGCTCTAATGGTCTTTAGAAGACTGTCTGTTTCTTCTGGGAGAAACAAAGGTCTACCCGAGCCATCATCTGAGGAAGCATAGTCCGGATCAGATACTAGCTCCCCCTCATCCAGATCAAATGCCACATCAGAAGTATGGGATCTCTGAGACGTGAATGGACGTGGGGATTGTGGTGAAATTCTTAAGTCCACTGCCGCATTAACTTCCTCTTTAATCATAGCTCTCATGGAATCAACGAAGGAAGGCAATTCCTCTGTAACCACTTTTTCGGTCCACTTAAATTTAAAAAGGCCACCACCATCACCAGGGTGGAGTTTTACTGCCACCAATAATAACCGAAGGAGCTGTGCAGATCATAAGCACACTATAAGGATAGAAACAATAAGTCCCACAGGGGAGGAGGCTTATCGGGCTGAGGGCAGAGGCAGCGGGATCTCCCGGCTTTCTTGCAACGTCAGTATCCTCGGAGGAAAGCATGACTGCAGGCGGTGAGCGCACACTTGTTCAGCAGGCTTCATCGCATTTGAATGTTCCTGCAGCCGCGCTCTTATCAACCCCGGAAGCCACCGCATTATCGCCCTCTTGCCCAAGGAGAATCTCGCCTGGTGACGTCACGGGTCAGGATCCTGCGCGATTTCCCCTTATCTGGGAATATCGCGAGCTCAGGGAGGCCTGCACGCAGGGCTTACTCCTAGGAATGGGTAAGGGAGGCAGCGCGTCCCTGAGGTACCCGTTTCCGGCACCAGACCTTCTACATTCTGTGGGGAAGAAGTAAGGCTGGGCGAAAATAAATGTACATTGCTGGCACTTCAGGAGAGGCTCCCACATATCCCGAGGACAGGAAACAACGACTGAATAGGTAAGGGTAGGAGGCCTTTTAAATCATGTGCTCCTGCATTGTTTTCTGTCCTGGGGCGGGGACACCCTTCTCTAAGTGCCATTGTGGACGCGGGGGAAAAAAAAACCTCTGGCAGCGACATATCTCTCCAAGAACAAGGGATTTGGCATGTTGAAATCCAACTTTCCTACCCTTATCTCCCCCAACATCATTTCACTGGGGGAGAGTCAGGAGGCCCCCATGCACATTAGATAACTGGCTTGATAAATCTATGGTGTATGGCCATCTTAACTGCTTTCTTTCCCTCCCTAGACCTTTCAGGGCCATGTATTAAATGCAGTAATATAGTACAACTTAAGCCTCATTCACACATCAGTGTTCTGGTCAGTGATTTTCATCAGTGACTGTGAGCCAAAACCTGTAGTGAAGCCTACACACAGATTAGGTATCATAAAAAAAATCCGCACCTGTTCTGTTTTTGATTCCTAGCCCCTAATTTTGGCTCACAATAACTGATGGAAATAACTGACAAAAAACTGAAGTGTAAACTGAACCTAACACAGGGGTGTTATACTCAACAGGATTCATTAACCGCTTCAGGACCGCCGTACGCAGGATTGCGTCCTGCGGGCGGTCCTGATCTTCTGTTTGGACACGCCGGGGCGTCATCTCGCGAGACGCGAGAGTTCCTGTGAACGCGCGCGCGTTCACAGCGTCGCGCGTCTCGAGAGTTGGACTACAGCCTGCCAGTGATGATCAATCGCTGGCAGGCTGTAGATGCGATATAAATCGCATCAAACAGCTATATCAGACGCTGTTTTATGAACAGCGTCTGATATAGCTGCTACCTGGTCCTCTGGTGGTCCTATTTTCTGGGATCGACCACCAGAGGACCAGGTAACTACAGTAAAAGTTGCACCAAACACTACACTAACCCCCCACCCCCTCACCTATTAACCCCTTGATCACCCCATCTAGACCCCTGATCACCCCCTGTCATTGATCACACCCCTTGTAAGGCTCCATTCAGACGTCCATATGTGTTTTGCGGATCCGTGGATTCACGGATCCGTGGATTCACGGATCCGATCCGCGGATCCTCAAAACACGGACACCGGCAATGTGCTTTCCGCATTTTGCAGATCCGCACATTGCCAGAACTATATAGAAAATGCCTTTTCTTGTCCGCAATTGCGGACAAGAATAGGACATGTTCTATATTTTTGCGAACGGAAGTGCAGACCCGGAGCGCGGATCCGTAATTCCGGATCCGAGCGGGACAAAGTCTGTCCCCATAGAAATGAATGGGTCCGCAATTCCGTTCCGCAAACAGAATTGCGGACGTGTGAATGGGGCATAAGGGTCCCTTATCACCGCCAGTTAGTTAGCTACTTGTTAGGTAGCTAGCGCCCAGCCCACCGCAGTCACTGATTTTGGCAGAGATTTTTTCATCCACATTGCGAATGAAAAAATCTGTGCCGTTCATTTTTTTTTTTTTTTTCAGAGCAGAGGCTGAACGGAAAAAATTCTCATTACCCGTATGCCCAATATACGGAGAATTGCAGAAACTCCTAATGCTGGCCATACGTGTAATGATTGCGGAGACCCCTAAAATGCCAGGGCAGTACAAACACCTCACATGTGACCCCATTTTAGAAAGAAGACACCCCAAGGTATTCCGTGAGGGGTATGGCGAGTTCATGGAAAATTTTATTTTTTGTCACAAGTTAGTGGAATATGAGACTGTAAAAAAAAAAAAAAAAAAAAACAATTTCCGCTAACTTGTGCCAAATTTTCTGTGAACTCGCCATACCCCTCACAGAATACCTTGGGGTGTCTTCTTTCCACAATGGGGTCACATGTGGGGTATTTATACTGCCCTGGCATTTTAGGGGTGCTAAAGCGTGAGAATCCAAATGCGTAAAAATGCCCTGTGAAATCCTAAAGGTACTCATTGGTTTTAGGGCCCCTTTGCGCATCTTGGCTGCAAAAAAGTGCCACACATGCGGTATCGCCGTACTCAGGAGAAGTAGGGTAATGTGTTTTGGGGTGTATTTTTACATATACCCATGCTGGGTGAGAGAAATATCTCTGTAAATGACAACTTTTTACATTTTTTTATTCAAAGTTGTCAATATACAGAGATATTTCTCTCACCCAGCATGGTATATGTAAATACACCCCAAACACATCGCCCTACTTCGCCTGAGTACGGCGATACCACATGTGTGACACTTTGCAGCCAAGATGCTAAAGGGCTAAATCCAACGAGTACCTTTTAGGAGGGTATTTTTACGCATTTTCTTCTCACGCTTTAGGGCCCCTAAAATGCCAGTGCAGTATAAATACCCACATGTGACCCCATTTTGGAAAGAAGACACCCCAAGGTATTCGCTGAGGGGCATAATGAGTTCATGAAAAATTAAACTTTTGTCAAAAGTTAGCGGAAAGGGAGACTTTGTGAGAAAAAACAATAAAAATCAATTTCCACTAACTTGTGCCAAAAAAAAATATTCTATGAACTCGCCATGCCCTCATGGAATACCTTGGGGTGTCTTCTTTCCAAAATGGGGTCACATGTGGGTATTTATACTGCCCTGGCATTTTAGGGGCCCTAAAGCGTGAGAAGAAAAATGTGTAAAAATACCCTCCTAAAAGGTACTCGTTGGAATTTGGGCCCTTTGCATCTTGGCTGCAAAAAGTGTCACACATGTGGTATCGCCATACTCAGGAGAAGTAGGGCGATGTGTTTTAGGGTGTATTTTTACATATACCCATGCTGGGTGAGAGAAATATCTCTGTATATTGACAACTTTGAATAAAAATGTAAAAAGTTGTCGTTTACAGCGATATTTCTCACTGCAGCATGGGTATATGTAAAAATACACCCCAAACACATTGCCCTACTTCTCCTGAGTACGGCGATACCACATGAGTGACACTTTTGCAGCCAAGATGCAAAGGGCCTAAAACCAATGAGTACCTTTAGAATTTCACAGGCCATTTTATGCATTTGGATTCTCACACTTTAGGAGCCCCTAAAATGCCAGGTGAGTATAAATACCCCACATGTGACCCCATTTTGGAAAGAAGACACCCCAAGGTATTCCGTGAGGGGCATGGTGAGTCCACAGAATTTTTATTTTTGGCACAAGTCAGCGGAAATTTTTATTTTATTTTTTATTTAGTTTTTACAAAGTCTCATATTCCACTAACTTGTGACAAAAAATAAAATTTTACATGAACTCACCATACCCCTCACAGAATACCTTGGGGTGTCTTCTTTCCAAAATGGGGTCACATGTGGGTATTTATACTGTCCTGGCATTTTAGGGGCCCCTAAAGGTGAGAAGAAGTCTGGAATCCAAATGCGTAAAAATGCCCTGTGAAATCCTAAAGGTACTCATTGGTTTTAGGGCCCTTTGCACTCAGGCTGCAAAAAGTGTCACTCATGTGGTATTGCCGTACTCAGGAGAAGTAGGGCAATGTGTTTTAGGGTGTATTTTTATATATACCCATACTTTGTGTGAAAAATATCTCTGTAAACGACAACTTTTAAAAATTTTTATACAAAGTTGACAATTTACAGAGATATTTCTCTCACCCAACATGGGTATATGTAAAAATACACCCCAAAACACATTGCCCTACTTCTCCTGAGTACGGCGATACTACATAAGTGCCGCTTTTGCAGCCTGGATGCAAAGAGGCCCAAATTCCAACGAGTACCTTTAGGTTTTACATGGCGACTCATAATTTAGCCCCGCCCAAAATGCCAGAACAGTAAACACACCCCACAAATGACTCCATTTCGGAAAGTAGACACCCCAAGGTATTCACTGAGGGGCATAGTGAGTCCGTCTGAGATTATTTTTTTTTGCCAGAAGTTATCAGAAATTGAAACTTTTTTTTTTTTCTCAGAAAGTGTCATTTTCCGCTAACTTGTGAAAAAATGAAATGATACATGAACTCACCAAGCCCCTCCACGAATACTTTGGGGTGTCTTCTTTCTAAAATGGTGTCATTTGGGGGTATTCATACTATCCTGACATTCTAGCACCTGAAGAAACATGACAGGCGCTCAGAAAGTCAGAGCTGCTTCAAAATGAGGAAATTCACTTTTTGCACCATAGTTTGTAAACGCTATAACTTTTACCCAAACCAATAAATATACACTTATTGGATTTTTTTATCAAAGACATGTAGAACAATAAATTTAGAGAAAAATTTATATAGAAATGTAGTTTTTAAAAAAATTTACAACAGAAAGTGAAAAATGTCATTTTTTTGCAAAAATTTCGGTAATTTTTGATTAATAGCAAAAAAAGTAAAAATGTCAGCAGCAATGAAATACCACCAAATGAAAGCTCTATTAGTGAGAAGAAAAGGAGGTAAAATTCATTTGGGTGGTAAGTTGCATGACGGAGCAATAAACGGTGAAAGTAGCGCAGTGCAGAATTGTAAAAAGTGGCCTGGTCATTAAGGGTGTTTAAGCTAGGGGGGCTGAAGTGGTTAAAATCAACAACTCTTTACATTTTATACATGACCACAAATGTGTACATTATAGGCTGCAGTCTGATTGGTGGCTATCCAACTACTGGGATCCCTGTAGATCCTTCCTTTAAAGTCTGGGTGATACAAAAACTGTTGAATGAGCAATTAATATGCAATAAATCCTTTAACAGATTTTTATTTTTATTTTTAGAGAAATAGCTGCTCTTGTGTCTGACGTTATACCTGTATATCTCATATTCCACCTATTTGAATGTATTGCTGTAAGTAAAATACATAATTATGGCTAATTTTAACCCCTAACATACCATAGAGAATCAATCTATTGCAAATTGTGACTGATTTTCTTACCTTTTATCTACTGCACTATAATAGCAATTATATAATATAATAATAGCAATTGTTTTTGTTTTAATTTCACATTCTGTATATTTACCATTAGAGTATAAATGTATAATGCAAATGTATTATGTCTAAGAATGTTTTTCTTGTTTTCTGATGATTCTTTTGTCTACCGTTTCCACCATCACAAAATGCCTTTAAATCCATGGTTATTTGCAACTTCTGAGTTCTGTGCTATTCCTGATGAAAAGACCTTAGTTTTCTGGACAGCTTGTTGTTTAACATTATTTCTTTTATTTCAGTTAGCCATTAAAAATATCATATCTCCAGACTATTATTTTGCCTCTCTTAAGGTGATTTAACACAAGCATTGGTAGTCGGGGAAAAAAATTGGTCCCCATGATGACTGCATTTCCCGACATCTGAGCTGAACTCGCTGCGTCAAAGTGTTCTTTGATGCTCTGAGTTCCAGCCCAACAGAGGGGCTAGTGTCCTGTAGCATAACTTGCGAATGGGATGGTAGACCCTCAGTTGGGCTGGAACTCAAAGCATCATAGATCCCTATGATGCAGCGAGTTTGGCTCAGATGAGCCGTGGCCAGTCTGTGAAATACGTCCATCACATGGACTGTTATTCCCAGACCACACATGTCCGTATGAAAGCAATGAGTCTGAGAGACTGGATAGCTCACCTTTATCTTCACTGGCTGGGCCTCAAAGTTACACACTTGCTAATTGGCTGCAATTTACTGGAACGTGAGCAGTAATCCAGAATGCACAATATATCAATCTAATTTACAGGAATGATTAAACTGATTTTCCAGGATTACTATTGTTTTTAACAGATATGCTCTTAAAGCTGCTTACCTCATGTATAGCTTCCCGATGCTTTCTCTTTTTCAATTTGGACTCTCCAGACCCCTTCTCACCATGTAACCAAATCCCTCTGATTTGATTACATCCTGTATGTAGCACTTCATGTTGCTGTATCCAACCAAACCCATGATGCACTTCTTCCCCACCGCTTTAGCACTGCCACTAGTTTATAGCTCCTCCCATCCAGCTACTTACATAGACATTACCCTATCACTGCCTCTATTGCCGCTTTAAAATGCCCATGGACATAATATAACAGGAACTAAGAAAGAGCTACATGGACATGGTCATGTGACCCCAACCCAGTACGGCAGAGAGCAGCAATAAAGATAAAAGAAATACATTACAAAATTACAGATATCTAAAAAAAAAATGATTATTTCACAGGATGTTAATGCAAATCAGAAAACCCCTTTAAGGATAATACAATGCGGATGTCTGATTGATCAGTACATTAACAATTCTCTCTTTGCAGTGTGTTTCAAGTGGAGTATTGAGAGGGATAGGACGACAAAAGATTGGTGCCATTATCTTTGCCATTGGCTATTATATGCTTGGACTACCAGTTGCTGCTGCTTTTATGTTTGCAGCCAACCAAGGCATTAAAGGTGAATCTATTGATATATTTACTTGAAAATAATGTAGAGTTTTGTGCATAAAAATAAGAACTACTTTTATTGAAATCTGGAAACAAATCTCTGACTTAAAATCCTGGTTATTATATAGATAATTCTTATTACCTTTTTGCCTTTAGATGGGCTAAAAATGTATTGTGTGCAGGGCTAGATTTACCTATAGGCACAGAAGGTCTATGTCTAAAGACAGCCCTGTGGAAAAAGTAAAATTACACATAAATATACAGAACCATGTGTGTTCATATGTATATTTGTATGTTAATTGTGTGCCATGGGGTTGTAAAAATGAGATAACTAGGACGGACAAAGGGAAGGCTGCAGAGCTAGATATTGTGAGGAGCACGCCACAATGTTCTGCTTTATTTTAAAGGAGCTGCTGAATTTTTTTATAGTTATACAAACTTAAATTTTAACATAATTTAACATGAAAAACTAGTTACTTTTGCAATTTACTCTCTGTTACAAAGATGCTCCATTTACTTTATTATAATGTCGCCACGTGGTGGTAATCTATATAGCACTACTACAGAGGTGGTCGCACAAGCTCAGTTCCATCCTTCAACTGCGACCAGCCATATTTACTGTTAGAAGCTGGATCAGTTACATGGAGAGAGCTGCAGCAGAAAAGACACATCCCCTGAGAAAAAAACAAGCCCCCTGATCTGCCAGCCTGAAGAAAATCTAGCAAAACATTTAAAGGAATGAATGGGGAAATCTCTGACACCATGTGATAAACAGGGCTGGTTCTAGCGTTGTTGGAAAGAGATTGGAGGGAGCACCCTTCCTTCCCTCAGAGCACACCCCCCGATGTTAAGAGGAGGGCAGGCGCAATGACTGGCAAATGGTGTAATCAGTAATCTGGACAGTTGGTATAATAAGTCTCTCTTTACTACAGTGAAGATCAGGACGTAGTAGTACTACATATACAAAGTATATCACAGTGCAAATCCTTCCCCAGTAGCAACGTATGGACAACAGCAATGATAGGGGTTATAGTACTCCTTTCTGTTTCTCTAAAGTCTCTCTGCAGAACCTTTGGCATGAAATGAGGATCTTGGTAAAAGTTTCTGCTAATTCCTGGACTGAGGGGTACAGCTTTAAGATACGGTTGGCTGGACCATCTCCAAATGTGGAGTGCATTAGAAATGTCCCTCTTATAGCAGCAAAGTCTCTCTGTCATAAACGTGCAGAATACCTTGCTGACTGAATCCAATGCACGGCACTGTAGATTCTGGACATTCTCATTTCTCCTTCTCTCAGGCACTTTTGTGTAGATAGCACCAGAGACAAAGGTTCTCTGAGCTAGGACCTAGGTCTGAGGAGCTTACATGTGCAATTCCTCTCTTCCTCAGCTAAGCACAGAACTGACTAACTAACCAGGAGTCAGACCCAAGTCCATCTCCTGCCATCCTAATGGAATGGGCCAAGGACTTAACTCTTAGCTGCCCATACATTTCTATTCGGTATGCAAATACAGTAAATGATAACATTTTACTTAAAAGGGGTTGTCCCAAGAAAAATATTCTACAGTTTTAAAAGCAGCACCTAGATCTGAATACTTTTGTAATTGCATGTAATTAAAAAATTTGTATAGCTACTGAGTCATTCAAACAAATGTACCTGTATAGCGCCACCTGCTGTTTGTTTTTTCTTATTTCCTTGACCTGCTCAGTGAGAAGGCAGCACATGCTCAGTTTCAGCTTTCAACTGCCTCCTGAGCTGTGATAAGGAGAGCATGGACACGCCCCCTGAGCTGTGATAGGGAGAGCTGAGACACGCCCCATGAGCTGTGATAGGGAGAACTGAGACACTCCCCGTGAGCCTCCAGCTTGATATAAATCTAGCAGAGCAATGAATGTGGAGATGTCTGGATCCATGTGAGGTACTGTTAGAAAGAGATTGTCCTGTACTACATGATGTCTGATTTTCATTTTTATATTAGTCATGGGATAACCCCTTTAACAATACAACTTTACCACAATTACCCTTTTGCAGTAACCCTGTGTTGGGGTGCTGCAATTATCATGTACTATATTTTTTATTTATTTTTTAATCTTAGTCCTCGCATAATCCCTTTAAAGGATGGCCTACTTGATGGGTGGGGTTTATAACACCTGATAATATATGCTCATAATACCCTGAGATGCAAATCTGGTAAACTAAATCTGTCTGTATGATAAAACCTGCTCTCCTTGTTTTTATGTTTTATGTCTGCCACTATCATGTCTAAACATGGCATATCATCTAACTTATGAACTTGTTGCTGAATGCAGCTGCAACAGCTCTGTAGCGTTATTGCATTGCTGACATACCCATAGGTGTGCTTACATGTTGCAATTTTGTTACTTTTCAAAAATGCAACAACATTTTTTTTACAACATTTGTGTTTTTTTTTTTTTCAGGTGAAATATGTTAAATCAATGTGGTGATTGCCTAAGCAGCTTTTACAGTTGAAAAACATTGATTTTATCTTTCACCTGTAAAAAACACAATTGTGGCAAAAATGCAGCATTTTCTTAAAGCAACACAGAAGCAATGTGTAAACCCGGCCTTAAAGCGGCTGTACAACACCCCCCCCCCCCACACACACACACAGACTTGGCCGGACCTGTAAAGGCAAGCCTACCTGCTTCACGGTGCTATCCACCAGGCCTGGGCTGCTCCGCTGGGCCACCTCGATGAAAACATCCTGTTGACATCATCACAGTTAATCACGGGGACAGGATCCCCTTCGTCATATGACCATTTGTCATGAAGTAAGGAGAGCTGCTCACCGCCACAGCCAGTGATTGGCTGCAGTGATGTCAAACTGGATGTTTACAGCGAGGAAGCCCAGTGTAGAATCTCAGGCCGGGTGGAGAGGGAGTTGGGAAGCAGGCAAGTAAGCTTCCCTTTACAGATCTGGCCAAGTTGGGGGGGGGGGTCGGGTTGCCAAAACCCTCCCACCAAACTTGAACAACCCATTTAAAGGTGCTTAAGAACTTCCACATTTTTAGAATTATAACGGTTTCCCAAACCAAGCCGGACCTGTTGAGTGAAGTATACATACCTGCTCCTTAACCTCTTAAGGACGCAGGGCGTACATGTACGCCCTAGCGTCCTGGTACTTAAGGACTCAGGGCGTACATGTACGCCCTGAGAAGTTCCGATCACCGCAGCGCTGCGGGTGGCGATGGGAACAGGTTGCCTGCTGAAATCATTCAGCAGGCATCCTGTGACAATGCCGAGGGGGGTCCTGTGACCCCCCCGTGTCGGCGATCGCAACAAACCGCAGGTCAATTCAGACCTGCGGTTTGTTGCGCTATGTGTAGTCTCTGATCAGACCGCGGTGATCAGAGACTAAAATCTGCCCCTAATTGTAAATTTTAACCCCCACCCTGCACCCCGCCATCTTAGTGTCCCCCCGGGCGATCCCCCGCCCGCCTCCTTTCAATCCATTTCCCTGGTGTCTAGTGGGTATAGCAGGGGGTCAGCACATTGCTGACCTCTGCTATAAACTGCTGACATCTGTGCTGCAGATGTCAGTAGTTTAACCCTTCTATACCGCGGTCCGTACGGACCGCAGTATAGAAGGTGTTAACATGGAGGGAGCTCCTCCTCTCCCATCGAGGGCTGCCGTACCTTTGCAGCCCCGCGATGGGATAGATAGTAGAGGAGGGAGCTCACCTCTTTCCATCACCCGCTGCTCTGTAATGGCAGCGGGTGATGGGCCATATGGCAGCAGGACGCTTTCAGAAGCGTCCTGCTTGCCATGGTATAGTAACTCTGGTCAGACTTCTGCTAAAGGCAGAAGTCTGACCAGACTGTGAAAAGTAAAAAAATACAGTGCAGTACACTATATAGTGTACTGTTCTGTATTATATAGACACCAGATCCACTGGATCTACAAGAACCAAGTGGGTCTAGAAAATTTCAAAAAAGTGAAAAAAATAAGAAAAATACATATCACTGAATAAAAATTAAAAAAAATAAATAAACTACACATATTAGGTATCGCCGCGTCCGTAAAAATCTCCTCTATAAAAATATCATGTGACCTAACCCCTCACGCAAATACCGTAAAAAAAATCACAAAAAAATGGTGTAAAAAAGCCATTTTTTGTCACCTTGCATCACAAAAAGTGTAATACCAAGTGATCAAAAAGGCGTATGCCTCCCAAAATAGTACCAATAAAACCGCCATCTCATCCCGCAAAAAATGAGTCCTTATATAGGACATTCGCCCAAAAAAATAAAAAAATATGGCTCTCAGACTATGGAGACACTAAAACATAATTTTTTTTTCTAAAATGCTATTATTGTGTTAAAGTAAAATAAATAAATAAAAAGTATACATATTATGTATCGCCGCGTCCGTAAAACCTGCTCTATAAAAATATCACATTATCTAACCCCTCAGGTAAATACTGTTAAAAAATAAAATAAAAACAATGTAAAAAAAACATTTGTCACCTCACATCTCAAAAACTGTAATAGCAAGCGATCAAAAAGTTATATGCACCCAAAAATAGTGCCAATCAAACCGTCATCTCATCCCGCAAAAAATGATACCCCACATAGGACAATCACCCCCAAAAAAAAATAAAAATAGGGCTCTCAGACTATGGAGACACTAAAACATGATTTGTTTTGTTTTAAAAAATGATAATATTGTGTAAAACTTAAATAAATAAATAAAAGTATACATATTTGGTATCGGCGCGTCCGTCGCAACCTGCTCTATAAAAATAACACATGACCAAAACCCTCAGGTGAACACAACAAAAATAAATAAATAAATACGGTGTCAAGAGCCATTTTTGTCACCTTACATCACAAAAAGTGTAATAGCAGGCGACCAAAATGTCATATGCACCCCAAGATAGTTCCAATCAAACCGCCATCTCATCCCGCAAAAAATGAGCCCCTACATAAGACAGTCGCCCAAAAAATAAAAAAATATATGGCTTTCAGAATGTGAAGACACTAAAAAATCATTTTTTTCAAAAATGCTGTATTATGTAAAACTGAAACAAAACCCCCCAAAAAGTAGCCATATTTGGTATTGCCGCGTCCGTAGCAACCTGCTCTATAGAAATAGCACACAATCTAACCTGTCAGTTCAACGATGTAAATAACAAAAAATAAAACGGTCCGAAAATAGCTATTTTTTTGCAAATTTTCCATTTTAATCAATTTTTCCAGTAACAAAGCAAGGGTTAACAGCCAAACAAAACTCAATATATATTGCCCCGATTCTCTAGTTTGCAGAAACACCCCATATGTGGTCGTAAACTGCTGTATGGCCAAACGGCAGGGCGTAGAAGGAAGGGAACGCCATATGGTTTTTGGAAGGCAGATTTTGCTGGACTGGTTATTTGACACCATGTCCCATTTGAAGCCCCCTGATGCACCCCTACAGTAGAAACTCCAAAAAAGTGACCCCATTTTGGAAAGTACGGGATAAGGTGGCAGTTTTGTTTGTATTATTTTAGGGTAAATATGATTTTTGGTTGCTCTATATTACACTTTTTTTGAGGCAAGGTAACAAAAATAGAAATTCCGAAATTTCATCTCCATTTGCCAATAACTCTTGTGGAACACCTAAAGGGTTAACAAAGTTTGTAAAATCAGTTTTGAATACCTTGAGGGGTGTAGTTTCTTAGATGGAGTCACTTTTTGGAGATTCTACTCTAGGGGTGCATCTGGGGGCTTCAAATGGGACATGGTGTCAAAAATCCAGTCCAGCAAAATCCGCCTTCCAAAAACCATATGGCGTTCCCTTACTTCTGTGCCCTGCCGTTTGGCCATACAGCAGTTTACGCCCACATATGGGGTGTTTCTGAAAACTACAGAATCGGGGCAATAAAAATTGAGTTTTGTTTGGCTGTTAACCCTTGCTTTGTTACTGGAAAAAATGGATTCAAACGGAAAATTTTCCAAAAATCGAAATTCTGAAATTTTATCTCCATTTGCCATTAACTCTTGTGGAAAACCTAAAGGGTTAATGACGTTTGTAAAATCAGTTTTGAATACCTTGAGGGGTGTAGTTTCTAGAATGGGGTCATTTTTGGATGGTTTCTATTATGTAAGCCTCACAAAGTGACTTCAGACCTGAACTGGTCCCTAAAAGTGGGTTTTTGAAAATTTCTGAAAAATTTCAAGATTTGCTTCTAAACTTCTAAGCCTTGTAACGTCCCCAAAAATAAAATGGCATTCCCAAAATGATCGATACATGAAGTAGACATATGGGGAATGTAAATCAATAACTTTTTTGGGCGGTATTACTATGCATTATAGAAGTAGAGAAATTGAAACTTGGAAAATTGCTAATTTTTCCAAATTTTTGGTAAATTTGATATTTTTTTATAAATAAAAATAAAAATTTTCGACTTAATTTTACCAGTGTCATGAAGTACAATATGTGACGAAAAAACAATCTCAAAATGGCCTGGATAAGAAAAAGCGTTTTAAAGTTATCACCACATAAAGTGACAGTGGTCAGATTTGCAAAAAATGGCCAAGTCCTTTAGGTGAAATAGGGCTGAGTCCTTAAGGGGTTAATGCTTGGTTCGGGTCCTGTGGGTCCACCGCTGTCTTCACTGCGCTTCGTTCCCCACATATAAATTTCTGACATGTCCCCAAATGGCACATCATTGCAGTCACAGGTAAGTATGCTTCCCCTGACAGGTCCCGCAGGGTGGTGGGTAATAAAAAAAAAAAAATACATGGAATTTGGAGAACCCCTCTAAGTTATTTACTTGATGCATTCTGTTAAACACAGTAATATAGTGATTGAAAACTCAAATGCCTGCAGTAACACAAAACTTACAACCATTGCAGAATTACAAGTCTATCTAAAGGATAAATGTTTGGTGACTACTAGAGATGAGCGAACATTAAAAAAAAGTCAGTTGTTTGGCGTTCGGGTGGTGGTAAGTCGCGCATCCCGTTATGGATTCCACTATAGTGGCATATGGAATCCATAAGGGGCGGCTGCCACCAACCCAAACTGTTGCACAGCCGAAGGACCTGGGGTGACATCACTGTCATGTGATCAGTGCAGGGGGCGTGGCTCAGCACGTGACTACTAGAAACTACTCCCTACGACAGACTACAGTGTCAAAGGGTCACTGAGTCTTGGTAACAAGTTTGATATGTTGTAGCGACATATCAAAAGTTTTGATCAGTGGGGGGTCTGATTGCTGAGACCCCAATCGCTAGAATGAGGAGAAACAAGCAAGTGCATATCGCACTCTCTCTACTTACTGCAGGAGATAGGCCTGTCTTGATTCCATCCTCTGCAGCTTCTCTCTCCTCATTCTAGTGATGGTGGGGGTCTCAGCACTCAGACCCCTACCGATCAAAACTTTTCATATGTCTCTATGACATATCTAAAAGGCTATGGATATCTTTATGGACCTGTGGATAAATCTGATTAGAATTCAGCTTAAAAGAGAGCACTTACCGTATGAGCGCCTAGGAGAGCCCAGAGAAGGACTTCTGACCAAGCCATCAGACAGCCCTCTTGACAGATTTAGTACTGAACAAAGCAACCTGCATTTTAAGTGAAAACATGCAGAGTTCAGGGTAAAAACATTGGACAAAAAAATCAAACATTTACATATATTGCAATAAAAAGATGAACAAAGGTGTCCATAGCTTCTAAACACATGCTGACGGTTATGTAGATTGACAGTGTGAAATGACCATTTCATTTCTCGTAAAGGTCTTTGGTATGGAATGATCCTGTGTGGAGTGTTTCTGTCTTTGTTTTTTACCATCTACCTCTTCAGAATAAACTGGAAGGATATTGCATTTGAGGTAAGTGTCCACTGCAAAAAATAAAATAAAAACAGCCTAGAAGGTTTATAAAGAAAAATTGAGGCTATTTTGCTCCAAGGACAGAATTGATTTCCACTGATAACTTCAAAGGGGGGTTTATCATATTAGAGGGATTGTTCAGATGACAGTTTATCATATTATCATATTAGAGGGATTGTGCAGTTGATAGTTTATCATATCATATTAGAGGGATTGTGCAGATGATAGTTTATCATATTATCATATTAGAGGGATTGTGCAGATGATAGTTTATCATATCATATTAGAGGATTGTGCAGATGATAGTTTATCATATCATATTAGAGGGATTGTGCAGATGATATTTTATCATATCATATTAGAGGATTGTGCAGATGATAGTTTATCATATCATATTAGAGGGATTGTGCAGATGATAGTTTATCATATTATCATATTAGAGGGATTGTGCAGTTGATAGTTTATCATATCATATTAGAGGGATTGTGCAGATGATAGTTTATCATATTATCATATTAGAGGGATTGTGCAGATGATAGTTTATCATATCATATTAGAGGGATTGTGCAGATGATAGTTTATCATATCATATTAGAGGGATTGTGCAGATGATATTTTATCATATCATATTAGAGGGATTGTGCAGATGATAGTTTATCATATCATATTAGAGGGATTGTGCAGATGATAGTTTATCATATTATCATATTAGAGGGATTGTGCAGTTGATAGTTTATCATATCATATTAGAGGGATTGTGCAGATGATAGTTTATCATATTATCATATTAGAGGGATTGTGCAGATGATAGTTTATCATATTATCATATTAGAGGGATTGTGCAGTTGATAGTTTATCATATCATATTAGAGGGATTGTGCAGATGATAGTATATCATATCATATTAGAGGGATTGTGCAGTTGATAGTTTATCATATCATATTAGAGGGATTGTGCAGATGATAGTATATCATATCATATTAGAGGGATTGTGCAGATGATAGTTTATCATATTATCATATTAGAGGGATTTTGCAGATGATAGTTTATCATATTATCATATAAGAGGGATTATGCAGATGATAGTTTATCATATTAGAGGGATTGTGCAGATGATAGTTTAAAAAAGGCTCGGAATGGAATAAAAACAATATAAAAAGTCATGCTCCCCTCCCTGATTCCCTGTTACTCCTATTCCAACACTTCCTCTTTCAGTATCAGTATTAAAGGGGTTGTCTCACCTCAGCAATTGGTATTTATCATGTAGATAAAGTGCATACAAGGCACTTACTAATGTATTATGAATGTTCATATTGCCTCCTTTGCCGGCTAGACTCATTTTTCCATAACATTATACACTGCTCATTTCCATGGTTATGACAACCCTTCAATCCAGCGTTAGTGGCCGTGCTTGCGTAGGAAAATGCTTTTTCTATAGTATGCAAGCATGGCCACCAATGCCGGATTGAGGGTGGTCGTAAACATGGAAACGAGCAGTGTATAATGTGACGAAAAATGAATCCAGCCAGCAAAGGAAGCAATATGGATATAACAATACATTAGTAAGTGCCTTGTATTAACTTTCTCTACATAATAAATGGCCCTTGCTGAAGTGACACAACCCCTTTAGTCTTGGAAAACCCTTTTCATTTTCTTGGAATAGATAATTGATAAATAATCAGTCAAAAATTGTATTTCCCTTATACATGTAAATAAAAAAACTAATTGGAAAACCATAATAAATAATAGAGATTATAAGCAATACATGTCCATAGCTCAAGATACTGATGAGAACTCATTACCAAAATTTACTGTGAGCGGTAAAATGAAGATAATTACCACCAAAATAATCTAGTCAAGTACCACCCGCCTCAAAAAAATCACAGACACACTTTTTTTTTCCCAGACACAGGAAATAAGTCACCCATTTTTACGGACCGTCCAGAAATTTCTAGACAGTTGGCAACCCTGCACCAGTAATGTCACATACATATTTATTAAGATTTCCTGTTTTTTCAGGCTCAAGAACGAGCAGGGATGACTTGCAAAGAGACTCTTCCTTCAGGTACTTGCCTAATGAACTATAATACTTTTCTTAGCATAAATGTCCATTAACTCATCCGTATGAATGGCCCGGATCCGTTCCGCAATTGTCCGGAACGGGCGCGAACCCATTCATTTTCAATGGGGCCGGAATGGATGCTGACAGCACACTATGTGCTGTCCGCATCTGTATTTCCGGATCCGCAATTCCGTTCCCCCAAAAAATAGAACATGTCCTATTCTTTTCCACAACTGCGGACAAGAAAAGGCATTTTTTATTATAGTGCCGGCAATGTGCGGTCCGCGAAACGCGGAAAGCACATTGCCTGTGTCCGTGTTTTGCGGATCCGCAATTTGTGGACCGCAAAACACCTACGGACGTGTGAATGGACCCTAAATGACAAATAACAGATTTTGTTCTAAAATCTTCTATGGCCTCTTGCACACAATTGTGTGCATTTCTGCAGTTCGTAGAACAGGACCATACTGTGGCCATATAGTTACATGCAGGGTGCTGTATATTGGACCAACCAGGCAAACACTTGTGTATGCTGAAATGAAAAATACTATACAGTGGTATGCTTGCCCCCATTAAAATACTAATTAAAAAGAATGTGGACACCTCTTCTAATTACTGAGTAGCGGTGATTCCGTCACACGCCTTGCTAACAAATGCATAATGTCAAGCACACCGCTGTGCAATCTCCCTATACACAATTATTGGTAGCAATTAGGGATGAGTGAACTTTGTGTTTCAAGTTCGGCATACAAGGTTCAGATTCAACTTATCTAGGAATTCCGTTATGGATTCTGTTAACACGGACCATATAAGTTACGGTCCGTGGTTGTGGAATCCATAACAGAATTCTTAGATAACCCAAACCTTGTACGCCAAACTTGAAATACAATGTTCGCTCAACACTAGTAGCAATATATATCTTACAGGTGAACTCATGGGGGGATATTTACTAATGGTCTTATGCCGTATTGTGTGTGACTTTTTAAGCTTCTCTGCACTTTTGTGAAGTGCTGAGGAAAGGGCTGGGGTTTAGTGGAGGTCCTGCTGGATTTACTATGACTTTCGACAGAAAGTGGAGTAAGATATCGCTGAAGTCTACGCCAGCCTGTAGCTACTGTAGACCTCAGTATCTGGCGCACGACAGGACAAGGATGTAACAAATTTAATAAATTACAATAAAATGTATATAGCACATCCAAAGTCAAGGTGCACATCAATAAACAAAATATGGCAGCTCACTGTTATACATGCAAACAATAGAACTAGGGATTATAGTGGTACTATACCTACTATACATGAAAAACAGAAGATCTTTGTGCACATTTTTGATCAAATGTGTGTTGGGCCCATCTACCAACATCAAGGTGGCTTCTGCAGATGGGTACCTAACACTAACAGAACTCCCTCTCCTTGGCCTAACTTAAGCCTACAATGTTCAGAGAGGTGTAGGAGCCATATTTTGTTTGCAGTTTGAATGTTAGCTTTATGGATGTGCACCTGCGACTTTGGATGTGATAGTCTAAATTTTCTTGCAGTGGATGTTAGGCCCCTTTCACATATGCGTTTTTCCTTTCCGTCCTAGAGTTCCGTCTTCGGGGCTCTAGGACGGAAAGATACCGATCAGAATTTCCCTAATACATTCTGAATGGAGAGCATTCCGTTCAGGATGCATCAGGATGTCTTCCGTTCAGTACGTGAACGTTTTTTGGAAGTTGACAAAACCGCAGCATGCTGCGGATTTGTCTCCGTCCAAAAATCCGGAAGACATGTCGTAACGCCGGATCCGGAATTAATGCCCAATGAAGAGCATTAATCCGGATCCGGCATTAAGCTAAACGTCATTTCGTCGCATCGCCGGATGCGACGTTTAGCTTTTTCTCAATGGTTACCATGGCAGCCAGGACGCTAAAGTCCCGGCTGCCATGGTAAAGTGTAGTGGGGAGCGGGGGAGCAGTATACTTACCATCCGTGCGGCTCCGGGTGCTCAGAGTGACGCCAGGGCGTTCCATGCGCATGGATCACGTGATCCATGCGTATGGGGCGCTCTGACGTCATTCTGGAGCGCCCGGGAGCCGCACGGACTGTATACCGCTCCCCACTACACTTTACCATGGCAACCTGGACTTTAGCGTCCTGGCTGCCATGGTAACCTGAAAGCATTTCGAAGACTGATCAGGATCCTGATCAGTCTTCTAATGCTTTCAGACGACTTGCGTTCTGACAGATCCAGCGGGACGGAAGTGCCCGCCGGATCCTCAGAACGCAAGTGTGAAAGAGGCCTTACAGGTCCTTGTTAGGGCCCATGGCTTTGGACTGGGATGTCCAACAAGCTCATATAGGTGTGATGGTCTAATGTCCACATACTTTCCACCATACAGTGTACATTAGCATCATTTTCAAGATATGTGTAATACAAATTCTGAATAGGAGACATTAGGCTAAACTAAGATGTCTCTTTATTACTTTTCATGTCTATTGTATATTATGTGCCTTTGCCGAATATTGTATTGTTTGTGTTACGATCCATTTTGTGCACATTTTGCGTTCACAGTGGCAAATAACCAGTCAGATATTACATTATCAGAGCTGCCCTTCCCGGAAGAACCAGGGGCCTCCAAGAAGCTTTTACCAATGAAGGAAGTGATTGTTCTACGTGGAATAACTCTGGCACTGTCCATTGCTGTGCTCTTAACAGGAGTTCTGGTTAAAGTGTGGACATCTTACTAGATGAAGATGGGCTTATAAAAAACATTTATGAGACTGTACAAAGTAGCTTTGTATTGAAGTTGTTGGATAAATACTCTATAAATATACTTCATTGTGCTAAATTTGTCCAAACTTCTTGACTGAAATCGGCTGGTTAAAAAATCTTTGATGTTATTTTAAATTTTCTGTCTATATTTAAAGGCAATCTGTCACCAGGAAGGTCTTAAACCAGGTACAATGCTAGGGCTGGCTCTTGGCTGAATAGTGATCCATTGCATTCATTCTGGAGAAAAAGTACTTTTATTCCATATGTACATAAGCGGTCAAGTGCACCAAGAGCAGGCCCAAGCCACTATGTGCACCCTTGCTCTCCTGCTTCCTTTGCCAGCCCTTCCCTCTCCTTCTTGATTGACCACCATTCACAGTTGGTGATGGACACAGCTTACCTCCTCCAGTCCCTACACAAGGATCTCTTCCCAGATCAAAGGGCATGCCTAGAAAACTCTCTCATAGAAGTGAATTAACATCTCCTATCCATGATACCTATGGTCCATGTGGATGCTGTAAAGCAGGGATGGCCAACCTGCGGCTCTCCAGCCGTTGTAAAACTACAATTCCCACCATGCCCTGCTGTAGGCTGATAGTTGTAGATAGTCTAGGCATGCTGGGAGTTGTAGTTTTAAAACAGCTGGAGAGCCTCAAGTTGGCCATCCCTGGTGTAAAGTATATATATGTCTAAATGCTGGAAATTGTAGCTCAAGCAAGATGGCTGCCCCTATAATCATGTACAGAAATTATAATAAACACTCCACCTACAATCAGAAAATAAAAACTCATGAGAAAAAGGGAATATATTTCACTAACTGGTTTTAATTAATACATTCAAATATAGATGATAGATTCCCTTTAAGGAGCATCTGTCAGCATGATCAACCATATTAAACTAGGTATACAGCCTAGTAGGTTTGATCATACTGAAAAAAATGATGACTGTTGCTGAGAAAATTGCGTCTTTATTCATATGCAAATGACCTTCCTGGAGCACTAGGCCGACCAGAGCCCTCGGGGCAGCAGTTTCTTTATACCCCTTCAGCTTTAGTCCCTACCCTCCACTGGATTGACAGGACTAGACACCTTGCCTACACCTGTCTTTTTGCGCCAGCACCATGTTTTCTGGTCTTGGCACTAGCACAGTTGCTAATGCTCACCAAGCAACACAGATTCTAACTGAGCAAGCGCCGAAACCTGTCTTCTCGTATCTGTGCTGTGTCTCCAAGTCTTGGTACGTGTTCATTCGGAATCTGCTCCGCTTGGACAGTAGCAGCAGATGCAGTGTGTAAGCACCAAGACTGGGAGGCATAGCACAGGTTCAGAAAGACTGGGCTAAATGAGTTGTATAACCCTGTCAGTCCAGCGGCAGGAGAAAGACAAAAGTCGAATAGATGTAAACAAACTGGTCATCCATGGGCTCTGGCAGGCCTCTTGGTGTTCCAAAAAGGTAATTGTGTTTTTTCTTCATCTCGGCAATGGGGTAATGGACTGATATGTGTCTGGTTTTATAGGGTTGATTATACTGAAAGATGCTCTTTATGGCTAAAATGATATGAAACTACAGTGGTTGGCACCCTGTGAATAATGCAGATATGCATTTCTTTCCACTGTTCACTAATAACTGCCATCCTTACTTTCTGGAGATTATATGCCTACGGGGCGTCTTTTACTGCCAAAGAAATGCAATTTTTGGATATCTTGGTATTTGATCAATAGCAGTATGGTTTGTAATAGAAATTACAGCCACACAAAGCTGATCATTTTTATAAGATGGGCTCTACCTGACAGATTCAAAGGCAACCACAACTATCTCTCTAATTTCTGCGTGATTTTATGTATTAGGTGGTATAGTTTAACCCCTTAGTGACCACCCACACGTATTTTTATGGCAGTCACTAAGGGGCCTTAGGCTAGGCCGCCGCTTTTTTATGGCGGCCCAGTCTAAGCGCTGCACTGGTCCCCCGTGTAGCGGGGGCCCAGCTCTCATGAGAACAGCAGCACTGCTCTAACACCCCGGACCGGCAGGAGTGTCAATCCAGGCTGTTTAACACTTCATATGCCGCAAGCAATGGCGTCCGCTGCATGTAAAGTGCTGACAGAGGGAGCAGACTCCCTCTGTCTCCCATCGGCACCCCGCAAATGCGCGGGGTGTCTACGTGTGTGAAGGCTGGCTGGGGTCTTGTGTAGACCCCAGACCAGCCTTGAGTAATTTCTATAGGGATACTGCATTGCATTTTAAAAGCAATCAAGATACTGTCTGTTATAGTCCCCTTGTGGGACTAAGTGGTAAAAAAAAAAGAAATAGACACCTACATAGACACCTGGTTTACAGCTGGAGAGGCACCAAACTATACACCTGTCACCTAGACATGTGGTTCACAACTCCAGAAAGGTATGACACATCGAACTCTGGGATAGACATGTGCTTCACAGCTCGAGAGGCATGAGGCACCAACCTCGGACATCTACTGTATGTAAACATGTGGTTCACAACTCCAGCAAGGCACCTCTGACATCGTCTGTACATAGACATGCAGTTCGTAGCTCTAAGGCTACCTCTACATGTCTTGAAACCTAACTACAGAGAAAGTAGGGAGACAGGCCACATGTACATGTGATATCATATCCAGCCTGGCGACTGTAAAACACGGCAGACAGAGCAGCCTTCTCCGGCTCTCCTCAGTCACGCTGTACTCCGAGCGGCTGGCTCAGGCGTTGTTCCTCCCTATACAGCAGCCGCCCGATCAAATCTTCTCTGCCATTGGTTAGTTAGTGCATAGTATGCAAATAGCCTCCACATTGCGCTAGTTACAGATATACACTAATTACAAGGAATTAGAAGGTAATTCTGCGATGTAAAATACAACACTATGACATACTAGGCCTGTGTCTTGTACCTTACAGGATGTGAAGAGAGCTCTCAGTCCTGCTTCATTGCAGCTGCTGATTGCTATTGATGATCGTTCTCCTTCTCTGTCATGGAGAAGGTGGAGGGAGAGATCACAAGCTATACAGGAGGACTTCCTTCTAACAACTCTATTCTAGCCTGCTCTACACTGAACAGGCTAGATTACTGACTCCAGAAGCAGGACCTCCTACTAACAACTCCATTCTACTATATTACTTACTGCAGAGTGTGGACCTGCATATTAGGGCCCATGCACACGAACGTATGCCTTCCGAGAAATGCTGTCCATGAGTAGGGCATATGTCCCAGCCTGTTCATTATAGAATCGGCTAGAATGGAGTTGTTAGAAGTAGATCCTCCTGTATAGTCAGTAATATAAGCTGCACAGTTGTTAGAACTGGAGTGCTCCTCTCCGTCTGTACAGGATCCGGCACTGGAGTGCTCCTCTCCGACTGTACAGGATCAGGCACTGGAGTGCTCCTCTCCGTCTGTACAGGATCAGGCACTGGAGTGCTCCTCTCCGTCTGTACAGGATCAGGTACTGGAGTGCTCCTCTCCGTCTGTACAGGATCAGGCACTGGAGTGCTCCTCTCCGTCTGTACAGGATCCGGCACTGAAGTGCTCCTCTCCGACTGTACAGGATCAGGCACTGGAGTGCTCCTCTCCGTCTGTACAGGATCAGGCACTGGAGTGCTCCTCTCCGTCTGTACAGGATCAGGCACTGGAGTGCTCCTCTCCGTCTGTACAGGATCAGGCACTGGAGTGCTCTTCTCCGTCTGTACAGGATCCGGCACTGGAGTGCTCCTCTTGGTCTGTACAGGATCCAGCACTGGAGTGCTCCTCTTTGTCTGTACAGGATGCAGGCACTGGAGTGCTCCTCTCCGTCTGCACAGGATCCGGCACTGGAGTGCTCCTCTCCGTCTGTACAGGATGCGGCACTGGAGTGCTCCTCTCCGTCTGTACAGGATCCGGCACTGGAGTGCTCCTCTCCGTCTGTACAGGATGCGGCACTGCAGTGCTTCTTTATCCTGGCTTTAATGACTGGACACCTCTCTCCAGTGCCATTCAGCTCCCAGGAATAAGATGTATGTGGTGCAAAAACACAAACATGTCACCACACAGCCACATAAGTAGAACAAGATGGGGCATTAAACCCAAGACCACCACATGAAGCCCACACCCAGGACCCACATTCCAGACATACATGCCACACAATTCCCTGTAACTGCCTTGAGCTAATTCACAGCAATACCCCCTATTCCAGACTGTGTCGTTCCTATACCCTATAAACATATTACAACCAACAGCCCCCTTGGCTTTACAGATTCCACTAAAAAGTCCTAGGACCGCTCCTTGTGCCACCCCACTCTAGCAGACAGCAGGACAAGTACCCCAGCATGGGTCCCATATACCCACACATACACAAGCAGCCATTCACACATAGCCGAGCATCGGAACAGCTTGAAAAAAGGCACCAACTAAAAAGGGCCCAACTGGTGTTGAAATGAATTAATAAAAGAAGCAATTTTCTAAATTACTTCATCGGCATGATGTCTTGTATACAAGATCCCCAGGTGGAGGGAGATCAACCCAGGGACGTGCACCCCCAAAAGCCATCTGGACGAGTGTTGTGGCCACTACTTTGTCTCACTGGATATACCCACACATAACCCATGACCTCCACATTGCCTGGGCCACTCGTCATCGCCATCTCTCCGCCCCCACAACAAACAGGTCACCATCTCTGCCTTCCTCCCCCCCTCAACAACAGGTCACCATCTCTGCCTCCCCCCCCCCTCAACCACAGGTCACCACCGCTGCCCCCCCCGAACAACATATGACCATCGCTGCCCCCCAGCACACAGGATGCCATCTCTGCCTCACCCTCTCCACACAACAGGTTGCTATCTCTACCCCGCTGAAGACTAGATCACGATCGCTGTCCCCCCCAGCACACAGCTCGCCATCTCTACCCCACCCTCTCCGCACAACAGGTCGCCATCTCTGCCCCACCCTCTCCGCACAACAGGTCACCATCTCTGTCCCCCGAACAACAGGTCGCCATCTGTGCCCGCTTCCCATAGCTCTCCCCAATGTGTAAGTGGTAGCGCACTGTCTCAGCTGCGTGCACAGGCCTGCTAAATGTATAGCAAAGTCACGTGACCACCCTGCCATGTGACCACTGACATCACACCTTACTTTGCATGAAGAACCACACCAAAGATCTGCACCCTTATGTCCCCCCTTCCTCACAGATTTAGACCCAATAAAGCCCCCCGCCCATAGATCTACACCCTCATATCCCCAGAATACACCACATGCCCCCCCCTCACAGATTTATACTCCATAAAACCCCCATACACAGATCTTCACCATCATGTACCCGGAATACACCACATGCCTCCTCCTCATAGATTTAAACCCCATAAGACCCCCCCATACACAGATCTGCACCCTCATGGCCACAAGAATACACCAAATGCCCCCTCCTCACAGATTTACACCGCATACGACCCCCCCATACACAGATCTACACCATCATGGCCCCCAGAATACACCACATCATGCCCCCTTCTCACAGAGTTACACCCCATAAGACCCCCCATACACAGATCTGCACCATCATGTACCCAGAATACACCACATGCCCCGTCCTTACAGATTTACACCCCACAAGGCCCCCCCATACACACAGATCTGCACCATCATGTACCCAGAATACACCACATGCCCCGTCCTCTCAGATTTACACCCCACAAGGCCCCCCCATACACACAGATCTACACCCTTATGTACCCAGAAAACACCACATGCCCCCTTCTCACAGATTTACACCCCATAAGACCCCCCATACACAGATCTGCACCCTCATGTCCCCCAGAATACACCCAGATCTGTACTGTATACCCATGTAATAGATTCCACTGCACCCCCCAGATACGCCTGCACTCTATGAACCTCACTGCCCCCGAGTGCCCCCTCATATATAAGCTCCATTTGCTGCCCCTCATAAAGCCCTGTGTACTCCAGGACACCACCACATCCTCCCTCACAGGGCTGCTTGCAGGCGCAAACACAGCCCCCCCCCCCCCTTCCACAAGCTCCTGCAGCCCGTGTTTGTCAGCACTTCCCACATTTGGTCATGTGACCATGAAGGAGCATGTGACCAGTGACGTGACAAACCTCCTTCTAACAACTCCATTCTAGCATCTAACCAGGATGGAGGAAGAGGAGCTGGAAGTGCTGGAAGAACTGGAGGCTGTGTTACACCTGGCGCCTGAGGTGCAGCAAGCCATAGAGCAGGTGGGTGAGGGGCGCCTGTCTGTCCTGCTACTAGCTGCTGTCATTGCAGGGCAGCATCATGGTGCCTTGTTCTACCCCCTCCTCATGTGCAGGGGCTGGTGACTGGGCAGTACTTGGGTTAATCTGTTCCCTGACTTCACACTGGGGATTGCACAGTGCTGAGCATTCCTCCCTGACTACTTGAATTCCCTATGACAGGGATGCTCAACCAGCGGCCCTCCAGCTGTTGTAAAACTACAACTCCCACCATGCACTTGTGTAGGCTGTCTGGGAATGATGGGAGTTGTAGTTTTGCAACAGCTGGAGAGCCGCAGGTTGAGCATGCCTGCCCTATGAAATACCAATTCTGGAGCCTCTATTCTAGAGATGAGCGATTCAATGTGTTCCTCAAAACAGAGGTCTTGAGCAGTGAGGGGCTGGACCCCTTCATTGACAGACGGCTGCTCACATCTCACCTTACCTGCGCCATTGCTTCAGGTAGCAGCTCAAGCAGAGACTCTACTACCAGAGCATCACAGATGCCGACAGTGCAGGCGCCACTACACTCTGGTAGCAGATCCTCTGCGCTTGCGCTGGTACACAGAGCAACAGCGCAAAACTCAGATGGTCAGGGGAATTGTCCGGCCCTGTCAATAAAGAAAGAGGGAGGAGAATCCTAAGAAGCAGGGTCAGTCCCTCACTGCTCAGTAAGTCTCTTATGATGAGTGTACAGATGAATTCATCTCTAATCTATTCTTATGTCTCTGTGTTGTACCATTCCTTTATTATTCCTGCTAGAAATGATGAATGAATTGCCAGCAGTACCAGTTGGAGGGGGTGGGGTGTCTCAGCACAGTCCAACACTGGCAGCACTGACTGGATAGTGTCAAACTGTGCATGGACACACATCAACAGGTGACGCCCATCTGGACCTTAATTGAAAACTGCTAACTAGTCATAAGACTAGATGCTCCAGAATTGTCCTTACATGGAGAATGCAAGGAGTTACTGAAATAGACATGTCAGGAGAGGTGACAGCTCCTTTTTAAAGGGGGTGTCATTTCTTTTGAAGGGTGACCTACTTCTTCATGAATTTTTAGACCGTTTGTTGCAACTTTCACCCATTATCACGACTGACAATAAAAATACCAGCATGCTTCATTTGACCAGTATGTAAAGAAGGATTTTCTGTTCATAGGATGACCAAAGGAGCCTGTAGAGCCACACCCGAGGGCTGCCTGCATAGTACTAAGGAGCCGTACATCCTTAGTGCCAATGTGCATGATCATTGACGGCCATTGCTGGAGGCGTCTATTAGGGCAGCCCTTTGGTTGGCAGTGCCCTGTGTGGTACCTTCCATTGACACTCTTCCCTTCTGGTGTAGCATATAGTAACCTAAATAGGCACAGTACCTCTGCTCAAGTAATAGGGTATGGAGGCTTCAGGTGCTTAAGCTTTCAGGACTACGGATGAGCGAACCTTTGCTTACAAGGTTTGGTTATCTAAAAATTCCGTGGTAGCGGAATCCATAACAGAATACTTAGATAACCCGAACCCAAACCTTGAATGCCGAACTTGAAAACAGAATTTCGCTCAACACTATTCAGGACCAGCCACCTGGTGCACCTACGCATTTCAGCTGCTTACAGAGTTTATATGAACAGAAAAGTGGAAAAAAAAGTGTCCATTCTAATCCCCATTTGTTTAAATGGATGCCTTTGAGCATCAGCTGTGCTCGGTTAGTGTTCGCGCTCTTAGGTTCCTGTTACTTTTCTTCCAACAAAAAGTCCTGTTATACTTTTTTTTTTCCACCAAAAATAACGGACGTGTGATAAAATGAACCTTTTTATTGGAAAAGTCGGAGCAGATGGGAACTCGGCCTACGATAGAAAAAGCCATGAAAAATGTCCATGAAAACACGGAAAAATATGTAAGGATCTGACAAAGGCTAAAGTGTGATGGCTAGACGACTAGGTCAGAGCGTCTCTGCGCTAGCAGGTCTTGTGGAGTCCCCCACCCACCTCTCTTGATTACTAAAAGAGGTGGCACTGGGGTGCACTAACTGTTCAGGTTTGAGGAATGTGACAGAAGGGCCTCCAAATTCTCCAGATTTCACTCTGGTCAAACATCTTTGCGATGTGCTGGAAAACAAGTCCCATCCATGGAGGCCGCACTTCCCAATTTGGTTGTCAATGACTCTTAGCTCTGGCTCGTAAAGTGGGGCCCCGAGACATGGACATCAATATCACCTCGGTACATAGTCCTGCAGGCTGACAGGACACAGAGGATGCTACTGGACAGCCGACGTGAGAGGTCGCCGACTGCCTCCAGGGTGGGACATAACAGCCGGATGTCCAACCCTGATCTTTCAGAATAAAAACCTGTAATTATAATTTAAAGGGACAGATTCTGTGGTGGATCTAAGGTTATGACCTTTATTGCCTTGTCTTTTTCACAGATCACCATCCTACTAACTAAACATTTATTTCCGGCATTTTAAATCGGATTGACTAAGGCCGCGTTCACATCTCCGTTTAGTAGATCCGGCTGCCTGATCAGGTGCAAATGCAGGCTATTGGCAGGACAAAAACCATTGCGTTGAATTGTTTTTTGTCAGGCCGAAACCCACCATTTTCGCTGGAAATCAGCCGGATCACCACTGGACTTCAATACAGTGAATGGGGATCTGAAGTAAAGGATCCAGCGGGCTGCTCTGTGCCGGAACGGAAATGTGAACAACGCCTAAGGCAATGGTTTACAATCGGCTGTTGCAGTACTATAAGTCCCAGGGTGCCTCGACACCCAGAGAATGCTGGGAGTTGTCGTTTTTCAACAGCTGCAGGCACCGCATGTTTCTGATCTTTTAACAATAGATATTTCTTTAGTAGTTAATAAATCTTATTATTTTTCGTAGGTGTTCCCAAGCCAGGACCCGTTGGATCGGGCAGATTTCAATGCCGTAGAATATATTAACACTCTGTTTCCAACTGAACAGGTGAGTCTGATTGGCCAGTGTGTAAAGGCAGTGGATGCTGGCAGTGTAAATATTGGGCACCAGGTACACAGAGTAAAACGGAGTGGCTGTCCTGTGGTGGAGGTCATATTTACCTGGTCCCTGCGGCTGGGTTCGGTGTCTAAGGCTCCTCAGCTGGCTCTTCCTCCCCCTGCTGCCTTGAGATCAACTTCTGACGACAGCGGGGACATGTGACCGCTGCAGCCAATCACAGGCCAATTACTGCTCCATCGGTGGTCACTTTACATTTTTTTGAGAAGTTCAAGTTGTCACTGCTGCAGTTGTCCTCACTAACATCTATCCTGAATCTTTTTTTCCTCTTTTTCTTGTTCCTGGCTGGTGCTCCGGTAAACAGCGCCTATGGATTGTTTTGGTAACTCTGGCCCCCATATATGACATTATAGAAAATGGCTCCATAGGCATCGCCATCATGCTGGCAGTGCACGCTCCTGTCCTGTTTTCTACTGCGCAGTAGAAACAGTTCTCAGTGTATGAGCAGCTCTACAGCACCTCCCCTCTCTTGTGACCGATGGCTGTATCGGTCTTCTAGTTGGATGCTACAGATGTCACTCACATCAGAAGGGAGGGTCTGCGGAGTGGGACATACACTGAGCCAAAAGCACTGCAGCTTGTGTAAATACACTACTCACAAAAAGTTAGGGATTTTTGGCTTGTGGGTGAAATTTCAGGATAAACCTAAAATGCACTGTAACCTTTACAGGTGAACTTAATGTAACCTTCTCTACTTTTGAATGCACATGTCCAACTGTTCAATGTTTCAGTACTTTTTGCACAACTTGCTGTTCTCTAACAAGGAGCTTAACGGCAAAATTCACAACAGGTGTTTGATTCATGAATCGCCCAATAAGTTTCCTGGTTCAATTAGAATTGGTATTTAAACAGTCCTCCTCATCATGCTGTTCACATTTTGACATGAGACCAAGATGACAACAAAAAAATTAATCAACAGTACCTCGCCATTGTGAGGCTTCAAGTAGGATGTTCCGAGAAGGAAGTGGCCACCGAGCTTAAAGTGTCATCAGCAGGTTGTAACAGAAATGCAGAGAGAATAGAAGAGTCACAGAACGGCAAAGAAGTAGACCTCCTTTGCCCACATCCCACACTGCTTCATTGTGAGCAATAACCTGAGGAACCGTATGATGAATGCCACACAACTCCGGTCATATTTAAGACCTCATTCACACGAGCGTGACGAATTGGCTCTGGATGTGATGCGTTCAGGGTACGTTCAGGGAAACTTGCACCATTTTGCAAGCAAGTTCAGTCAGTTTTGTCTGCGATCGCATTGAATTGTGTTTTGATTTATTTTTCACGCGCGTGATAAAAAACTGAATGTTTACATACAACATCTCTTAGCAACCATCAGTGAAAAACGCATTGCATCCGCACCTGCTTGCGGATGCAATGCGCTTTTTACTGAAGCCCCATTCAATTCTATGGGGCCAGGGCTTTGTGAAAACGCAGAATATAGGACATGCTGCATTTTTTCACGCAACTTGAACTGATGCGTGAAAATAAACGCTCTTGTACACAAACCCATTGAAATGAATGGGTGAGGATTCAGTGCGGGTGCTATGCGTTCACGTCACGCATTGCACCCGTGTGGAAAACTCGCTCGTGTGAAAGGGGCCTAAGGTGAGGGGGCACCCAAGTGTTATGTCAGACCATTCAAAACCGTTTACATTAGCGTGGTCTGCGTGCTAGACGACCTGCAAGGGTATCTGACCACAGGCGTCTTCGTCTTGCATGGGCCAGGGGGCATCTACGCTGGACGAGGGACCAGTGGGCCTCAGTGCTGTTCACTGATGAAAGTCGAATCACACTGAGCAGAAATGATGGCTGCCAATGATGTTGGAGACGTCAAGGAGAGCGCTCTGCATCAGCCACTGTTGTCACCAGACGAGCCTTTGGTGGTGGTGGTGTTACAGTGTGGGCAGGTGTGTCTAGTCAATACAGAACGGCCCTACACTTTGTGAATGGTACAGTGACAAGCCCATACTACTTAAATAACCTCATTAACCACCTAACTGTTTTGCCCGAGTCCAGCTCGGGCAGTGAGAAAAGTAACTGGAGGGGGGGTTGCTTTAGATGCTGCTATGTCCTGAATGGTAGCAGCCAGAAACATGCTGGCATTCCAGGCTTGCATACAAGACCAAAATGACATCTAGAGTCCAAGCAACAGAGGAGAAATCACTGTTAGTAATCGAGTCGGGAATAATCGTGGGTAAAACCTGTTTTTACTTTCACTTTCAGCTGCATTCACATCATCCCGATTTCTATCAGTGATATCTTCCCCTGTACTGAACTTATTGATGTAATTCTGGTATTGTATGAAAGATTGGAATGTCGGCTTTCAAACAAGACTGGTTGCATCTAACTGCTACCATTCAGCAGATAGCAGCATCTAAAGAAGCCCTCCCCGCTCCAGTTAGCTACTTTTCCCACTGCTGGAGTGGGGCAAAACAGTTAGGCCTTATTCACACGTCCGTAGTGTTTATGGATCCGCAAATTGCGGATCCATAAACACACCCGTCTGGCAGCCCCATAGAAATGTCTATTCTTGTCCGCAATTGCGGGCAAGAATAGGACATGCTCTACTTTTTTGCGGAGCTGCGACCGTAAGATCGGCGGCGTGCTCCACAAAAACTGATGCGGAGAGCACAGTGTATGCTCTCCGCATCATTCCGTGCCCCATTCACAGTCAAGGGGTCCGCATGTATTCCGCAGAATTGCGGAATACATGCGGACGACATTCCGGACGTGTGAATAGGGCCTTAGGGGGTTAAGGCTTCACACTTCAGTTATTGGTCAGTTATTTCCATCAGTTATTGTGAGCCAAAACCAGTAGTGAGGCCTTCTCAGAGATAAGGTAGGGTAGAAAGTTCTGCACCTGTTCTGTGCTTTTGACTTTGTGGGGAGTCGCTCTGGTAGATAGCGGTGCGGGTGCAGTTTAGAGGCAAAACAAGGAGTCCAGATTGTGCATCAAACAGTGTTTTATTCACACTTGCACACCAGAAATGAAAACAGTCTCTTGGTGACAGTTCACACACAACAGAAATCATGTGGCAAAACCAAAAACAGGCCAACACAGGGTCCAGTCACCTTGGGTGGTTTAAGTGCGGGTTCACACCTAGCAGTCGGTTCAGCCGCAGGCGATTCCTCCTTCAGGTTGCAGGGAAACACCACCTTGCTGAGCTCCGTCCTCCAGCACAGAGAACTCCTCAGCCCTGTTAGCAGGCTCCAGGATAATCACACCAGACACAGCTGATGGCTGTGTTTTATACCCAGCCCAAAACTCGGACTGGACCGTGGGGAGCAGCCACCCACCCTACTCTTTAGCTGCTCCCAGTAAGAGCCGGCCCGGATCGGCTTTGCAGCCATGCTATTTAAAAGAGTCAAACAGCACTAGCTGCTGCAGACAAAAACCCGGCTCTCACCTCACCGAGGCCAGCAACCTCGGTGACACGTACCTGCCATCGCATATGACACCTTGCACCTTACCACAACTTACAATAACTGATGGAAATAACTGATGAAATAACTGAAGTCTGAACTAGGCTTAATCCAGTCATTGTGCCTCTGCATGAACTACACAGGCCTAATTTTATCTTCATGGACGACAATGTGCCAGCTCATCGAGGTCACATCATTAGGGAATGGCTGCTGGAGACTGGGGCACCTCAAATGGAGTGGCCTGGACGTTCTCCAGACCTGAATCCCATTGAAAACCTATGAGATCAGCTGAGTTGCTGTGTAAAGGCTCGTAATTCTGTACCCCAGAACCTCAATGACCTGAGGGCCGTCCTTCAAGAAGAATGGGATGCTATGCCTCAGCAGACAATAAGTCGACTTGTGAACAGCATGATATGTCATTGCCAAGCTGTAATTGGTGCTCAAGGACACATGACAGGTTACTGAGACATTGTTATCAGCACCATAACTACGGTATATGTGAATACTTCCTACAGATCGCTCTTTTCTAATTCTGTCAGTTGCTTGCTGTCACCACCAGAGGGCTGGTCTTCATGTAGCTGCTCAATAGGAGCTGCAGTATACAAGGCTGGCTCTTGCTGTTGTCTGTGGCCATATTCAGGATTCTCGTATCAGCAGGATTTAGGGACAAGTTCTGCTCATGTTCATTATTACTGTGCATTGCACACCGAAAAGCAGCGAGTTTGCTTTATTGAATTGCAATGGGGTATATCCACGGCAGAGTTTCGGCTATGGATCTCTACTGCAGATTTTCAGAAAAATTCACAGAGGATTTGTCTATGCCAAGTCTGTACAGTGTGAAAGTGGCCAAACATGCCTTTTTTTTGTCAAGTTGTCTGCTATCTTTTTCTTGGGCCGCTTCCACACGTATTTCGCATCATTACTTTTAACCAAAACCAGAAGAGGAACCTAAAGAGAAAAAGTTTAATGTTAAGATTTTTACCTCTGTATTTTGGACCCTTTGGACCGTGTGAATGTGGCCGTCGGCTCACATCTATGTTGGGGGTTTCGCAAGAGCCTTCATGGCAGATTTTGTAAAAAATGCCAGACAGAATAGCACAGCACGCATTCCTATTTTGTAGATTCCTGTCGGACAAATCACTCAGTCTACTCGATTTAAATACACAGCACCGACACTGGCGCTGTTTAGTGCAGGTGTGGTGTATGAGTGATGTGTCTTGTCACATGACCCTCCATCAGCGGCCATCTTATGGACAGGACCTCTATGTGGACAGCACAGAAGGTGTGCCTAACAAGGGGCCATTGATTATGAAATATAGCAGACGTCACCGAAAATCAACAAAGGCTATATTAGTAATCTACCATTCCGTAAGTGCCATGTAGTCATCTCGCATACACATTGGTCAACAGTAGCCAGAAAGTGGCCAACCCCTCCTTTATTTATATGACCAATATCTATCTGTTTTACCACTCAGATACAGTTCTTGAGTTATGACATATCTATCTGAATATATAACGCTGCATCTTGGTGGTACCAAATGAAATGCTGTAGGCATGATGGCCACATCCACTAGAGGTCACTGTTGTCCTTTCTCTACACACGATTATGGCCCCCGAGTAAGAACACCAGTCAGGCTTCGTTCACATCACCGTTCAGCCTTTCTGTTCTCCTGCTCCATTTAGGAAAGGACGGATTCGGCACATAGCTGAGCCGGACAGAACCTGAGGACCCCATAGACTATAATGGGGTCCGTTAGGTGTCCGCTCAGAGGAAGATTTTTGAAGCGGAGACAAAAGTCCTGCATGCACTACTTTTGTCTCTGCTCCAAAATCATCTTCTGAGCAGAAACCTAACGGACCCCATTATAGTCTATGGCATGGCTGGCCAACCTGCGGCTCTCCAGCTGTTGTAAAACTACAACTCCCATCATGCCCTGCTGTAGGCAGACTGGGCATGCTGGGAGTTGTAGTTTTGCAACAGCTGGAGAGCCGCAGGTTGGCCAGCCCTGGTCTATGGGGTCGTTGGGGTCCGTTCGGCTCAGTTATGTGCCGAATCCGTCCTTTACGTTCGAGAATGGAAAGGCTGAATGGTGATGTGAACGAAACCTCAGTCCCAGCTCACCTAATAATCTACCATTCCGTTTGCTTCCGGTTTTATGTAATTATCAGACTGATGTTATAACAAGAAAAAAAAAAACTATGTTCTAGTATAATCAGAGGAGAACTTGTTACCTTCTTCTTTTTACTACACAGGGTATGTGTAGTTCTTTGGGAGCAACATAACACACAGTGGCGGTACATTTATTAATACTGGTACACCATTCCTGTGGTGTGCCGCTTTCTCCCCCGCTATAGCATGCAGCAGTTCGGACCTGATGTTATATGAACCCCAAGTGTTCTTGATCATATGGCTCAATGAAGTTGCGGCTATAATACATCCTCAGTAAATTACAACATGCCATGATCTGGATTTATTATTATTAAAAGGTTTGTCTTATGTGGACTTCTGAGAGAGGCAATCCCTCGCTCTGATCCTCCCTCTGTATGCCGAAATGAAGAGCCTCTCTGTAAGAGCAGTCCCTTAACCGCCTGCCGACCGCCTAATGCAGGGCTGCGTCCAGGCGGCGGCAGGCTTGTTCCTCCTTGACGCGGCGGTGCGTCATCTCGCGAGAGGCGAGATTTGCTGTGAACGCGCGCGTTCACAGCAGATCGCGCCTCGGCAGTTATACTACAGTCTGCCAGCGATGATCAATCGCTGACAGGCTATAGATGCAAAATAAAAAGCATCAAACAGGTATATTAGTCTGATATACCTGCTACCTGGTCCTTTGGTGGTCCCATTTGCTGGGATCGACCACCAGAGGACCAGGTAGCTATGTAAAGTAGCACCAAGCACCACACTTACCCCCCCCCCCCCCTGTCACTTATTAACCCCTTGTTAACCCCTGATCACCCCATATAGACTCCCTGATCACGCCCCTGTCACTGATCACCCCCCTGTACGGCTCCATTAACATGTCCATATGTGTTTTGCGGATCCACGGATCCGCAAAACACGGACACCGGCAATGTGCTTTCCGCATTTTGCAGTTCCGCACATTGCCAGAACTATATAGAAAATGCCTTTTCTTGTCCGCAATTGCGGACAAGAATAGGACATCTTCTATATTTTTGCGGAACGGAAGTGCAGACCCGGAACTGCGGATCCGCAATTCCGGATCCGAGCGGGACAAAGTCTGTCCCCATAGAAATGAATGGGTCCGCAATTCCGTTCCGCAAACAGAATTGCGGACGTGTGAATGGGGCATAAGGGTCTCTTATCACCGCCAGTTAGTTAGCTACTTGTTAGGTAGCTAGCGCCCAGCCCACCGCACCGCAGTCACTGATTTTGGCAGAGATTTTTTCATCCACATTGATCGATGCGAATGAAAAAATCTGTGCCGTTCATTTTTTTTTTTCAGCCCAGAGGCTGAACGGAAAAAATCTCATTACCCGTATGCTCAATATAAGGAGAATCGCAGAAACTCCTAATGCTGGCCATACGTGTAATGATTGCGGAGACCCTCAAATGCCAGGGCAGTACAAAAACTCCACATGTGACCCCATTTTAGAAAGAAGACACCTCAAGGTATTCCGTGAGGGGTATGGTGAGTTCATGTAAAATTTTATTTTTTGTCACAAGTTAGTGGAATATGAGACTTTGTAAAAATAAAATAAAATCAATTTCCGCTAACTTGTGCCCAAAATTTTTTTTTTCTGTGAACTCTCCATGCCCCTCACGGAATACCTTGGGGTGTCTTCTTTCCAAAATGGGGTCACATGTGGGGTATTTATACTGCCCTGGCATTTTAGGGGTCCTAAAGCGTGAGATTCCAAATGCGTAAAAATGGCCTGTGAAATCCTAAAGGTACTCATGGGAATTTGGACCCATTTACGCATCTTGGCTGCAAAAAAGTGTCACACATGTGGTATCGCCGTACTCAGGAGGACAATGAGTTTTGGGGTGTATTTTTATATATACCCATACTTTGTGTGAAAATATTTTTGGCATTCTAGCACCTGAAGAAACATGATAGGTGCTCAGAAAGTCAGAGCTGCTTCAAAATGCCGAAATTCACTTTTTTGCACCATAGTTTGTAAACGCTATAACTTTTACCCAAACCAATAAATATACACTTATTGGATTTTTTTTTAGCAAAGATATGTAGAATTAGAATGTAGAAAATTCTAATATATTCAAAGAACGCATACCCTTGATATCTATAGTATTGTTGTACAAAGATATGTAGAACAATAAATTTATAGAAAAATGTATATAGAAATGTAGTTTTAAAAAAAAAAAATTACAACAGAAAGTGAAAAATGTCGGTCATTTTTAATTAATAGCAAAAAAAGTAAAAATGTCAGCAGCAATGTAATAGCACCAAATGAAAGCTCTATTAGTGAGAAGAAAAGGAGGTAAAATTCATTTGGGTGGTAAGTTGCATGACGGAGCAATAAACGGTGAAAGTAGTGTAGTGCGGAATTGTAAAAAGTGGCCTGGTCATTAAGGGTGTTTAAGCTAGGGGGGCTGAAGCGGTTAATGGCGGACTGGAAATGTCTAGACAAAGAAGTCTTCGGGGCGCCAGACCATCAGTTAGTAGCAGTGATGATTCAGTATGGATGTGTCTAATAGGAAAACCCCTTTAATGGCAGTAAGGGTGGCGATTGGCACCCTGAGACTATGCCCACTTTGTTTTTGCTTTCGGCTGGAGCTATATCAGTAGTATTTGGAAGGCGGTGACATATGCCACTGTATAGGCGTACTTCATCTTTAGGCTTACATTGTCAAATAGTGTATACCATTTAGCATACGCTGACTATATATTGAAAAACGCTGGTGCATATGCTGAGATTAGTTTAAAAAATGGTGTGAACAGAGTCTAACCAGTTTTAACCTCTGACAGGCTCTTAACCAACGGGGTTAGGCCCCTTTCACACGGGCGAGTTTTCCGCGCGTGTGCAATGCGTGATGTGAACGCATTGTACCCGCACTGAATCCTGACCCATTCATTTCAATGGGTCTGTGTACATGAGCGTTTTTTTTCACGCATCACTTGTGCGTTGCGTGAAAATCGCAGCATGTTCTATATTCTGCGTTTTTCATGCATCCCTAGCCCCATAGAAGTGAATGGGGCTGCGTGAAAAACACATTGCATCCGCAAGCAGGTGCGGGTGCGTTGCGTTTTTCACTGATGGTTGCTAGGAGATGTTGTTTGTAAACCTTCAGTTTTTTATCACGCGCGTGAAAAACGCATCAAAACGCATTGCACCCGCGCGGAAAAAACTGAACAACTGAACGCAATCGCAGGCAAAACTGAATGGCTTTGCCTGTGAAATCGCACAGTTTTCCCTGAACGCATCCGCAACGCATCCGGACCTAATCCGGACACGCTCGTGTGAAAGAGGCCTTAGTCTTTTTACATCGTATTGATGCCCTAATTCTCACTGCACTCGTAGTTTGTTCTTTTACCCTCATAACAGTAAAACAATGGGTCTCCATTGGTTGAAAGGCCCCTGGGCGATAACTTGATCACACGATGTTCCGCTGCAGGGACCACCAATGAAATAAACATGCATGTTTAGGTGAGCAAAGAATACATGTTTATAACGGAGCCCTGAGAAATGGCTATAGTAATCAAGCTGTCCCATGGTCTGCAAATGGTTAAAAAAAACCCTAAGCTTATACTCACCTCACCCTTCCGATGGTGCCCGTGCCTCTGCTGTGCTCCACTTCCTGCTCCTGTCTAAACACAGCTGGGAAGGCTGCTCAGGCAATCATTGGCTGCAGCGATGACTCCCCTCAGCCAGTGATTGGCTGAGAGGCTTTCCGAGACATCAGCAGGAAGTGGAGGGCAGTGGAGAGGAGACACAGACACCATCAGAATGGCTGCAGCAGGTGAATATGAGTTGTTATGTTTTTTTTTTTTTTTTTTTGGTTAACCATTTTCAGAGCTTTTTATTGGGCTGGAATACTTCTTAAAATTTTACATGTCATTTCTAAGAGACTGGTTTTATTTTGGAGCAACCATAGCAAAGGAAAAGGAAGATCCACCTGCACAAGTGCCAAATGACGATGGCTATCTGCTAAAACTGAGAGAAGGCCACGGCGCTACTCTGAGTGCTAGTGCCTTCTCAAACAGCCCCAGTCCCGGTTGCCAGTCCCCCACTGATCAGATACTGATGACCTATTCTGAGGAAAACCAATTTAAACACCATGTATCGGCCTGTACACCTCTCCCGTACAGGCAGAAAAGCAATCTCTGAGCCTGATTTGTGGTAACGCCTTTTTTCTTCTTTGCAGTCCTTATCAAACATTGATGATGTTGTGAACAAAATTCGCCTGAAAATAAGGTACGTTTGGTTCCATAAAGCTTTATTGCAGTATCCCATTCATCTTGATGAATTCATGTATTGTTATACCTATGGTTTCGGGTTACTGTTGTCTCTAATGTTCCTTATGTTTTATTCTTTTTGTGGGGTATCCTCCTTTCATACGTGTTCACTCCATTTCTGCATACAGCTGTAGGATTTTACTGTAAGGGTTCTGTCACACTAGCGTTATTCTTTTCCGGTATTGGTTTCATGCTGCGGTATTTTCTCTGTCCAAAAGTCCGGAACACTTGCCGGAATGCTGGCTCCGGCATTAATTTCCATTGAAATGTATTAGTGCCGGGTCCGGCATTAAAATTGCCTCATTGACAGATCCGATCTTTTCCGGTCTGCGCATACGCAGACCTTTAAAAATGTGACAAAGATAAATACCTGATCCGTTTTTCTGGATGACAACCGGAGAGACGGATCCAGCATTGAAATGCATTTGTGAGACTGATCCGCATCCGGATCCGTCTACAAATGGTATCAGTTTTCATACAGATTGCCGGATCTGCCTGCCAGAATCCAGCAACGCAAGTGTGAAAGTACCCTAAATGGCTTGTGTCAGCAAATGAAGAAAAGTAAGTTTGTATATATGCAAATGAGCCTCTAGGAGCAACGGAGGCGTTGCTGTTACACCTTGAGGCTTGGATTTCTCTGCAGCTGCCGCACTCTCTGCACTTTGATTAACAGGGCCAGGAATTATGCGTCTACATACTTTGCTCTCTGCTTCCCGGTGAGTACTTCAAGGAGCTCTTCTGATTGCTTGATCTCTAGCCCTTATCTCTGACTGCCAGATCTCTGACTGCCAGACAGCTCATAAACATTTAGCCATATTCTTATCAGTTTGGTAACAATGGGGGTCATTACGCCATTTTAGACGCCAATCTTAATAACCCCTGCGCTGGCGGGGGATCCGCTGAAGTTATGAAGAGGCGCCGTCCTCGACATAACTTTGCATCTACCACCAATCTAAATGGAAGACAACTTCCTTCCTAAAACAAGTGTACAAAATGATAACGGAGACGGGCCTTCTCGGCTGTCCCCTTTCCCTGCCCACACCACGCCCCCTTTTTTAGACCTGGTGTAACCGGGGAAAAGTCGCAGATTGGGGTGCAAATAACTGGCATATATCTCATAGCAAATTATCCCCAATGTGGCTATAATGAGTGTTTATTAACTGTCAGGAGTTCAGAGATAAGTGCTCCAGATTGAGCCGTCAGAGCAGCTTCCTGACGGATTCAGTATGGGGCAGAAGGCAATAGTCTATAGATTTAGTGAAAGTGAAAAGTGCAGCGGAAACACTGTTGAAAATGCTTAATAAAGAACAAAAAACGAAAAAATGATTATTAACCCAAAATTAATAAAATGCAATGATGAAAAACTGCCCTTAAGTTGTCCATAGCTTTTAAAGTCTCCTGCAAACTGTTTAGACACATAGGATGACTTTTTTTAAAAACTGATGGAAAGGGATAGAGGGCTCAGATTGCATTTCTCACTTTTTATATGCCCTCGTGAATTGGTTACTTCTCCACTTCATTTGCACCAGTTTTGATATCCACTGTTTATCCTGATGCTGCTAACGAAAATAAACGACCGATTGCGGAAAAGCCATGATGTGGAGTATTAAATATTTTTTTTTTTTTACGTTTTTCTGATGTGTCATCATTACTAGATGTCTTAGTGCTCCATTAAAAGGACCACACATAATGCAGGACACACATGGGAGGGTCATGGCGCAGGAATTCTGTGTGGTGTTCTTTGAACTCCTGTATTATGTAACACCCTTAAGACCTCACAAGGTGGATTAAAGCAATAATGTCCTCCGCAGCATGGGGACGAGCGATCGCCATGCTATTGCCCGTCCCCATGCAAGACAGCAGTTTGCCGGTGGCAGATCGCAAGTCCAGATCTTTCAGCATGCTAAAAGTGTTCATCAGGCAATTGTAGGCAGTATTAAGACTGCCAGATGATCTGCCCATCTAATATATCCTTTACTAGACATCACACAAGATTACTGTGTGTGTGTGTGTGTGTATGTATGTGTATAGTGTGTATATATATATATATATATATATATATATATATATATACCTTAGTAGATGCCTTTTAATGGCTAACTAAAAAAATTATGACACAATTGCTAGCTTTTGAGACTACATGGATTCCCATTTATACAGAAAAGGAATAGCGAGGTAGATAAAAATACTGATGTAAGGCCTCTTTCACACTTGCGTTGTCCTGATCCGTCGTGCACTCCATTTGCCGGAAATGCCCGCCGGATCCGTAACAACGCAAGTGACCTGAAAGCATTTGAAGACGGATCAGTCTTCAGTATGCTTTCAGTGTTACTATGGCAGCCAGGACGCTATTAAAGTCCTGGTTGCCATAGTAGCAGTGGGGAGCGGGGGAGCGGTATACTTACAGTCCGTGCGGCTCCCGGGGCGCTCCAGAGTGACGTCAGAGCGCCCCATGCGCATGGATCACGTGATCCATGCGATCACGTGATCCATGCGTGTAGGGCACCCTGACGTCACTCTGGAGCGCCCGGGAGCCGCACGGATGGTAAGTATACTGCTCCCCCGCTCCCCACTACACTTTACCATGGCAACCAGGACATTAGCGTCCCGGCTGCCATGGTAACCATTGAGAAAAAGCTAAACGTCGGATCCGGCGATGCGCCGAAACGACGTTTAACTTAAGGCCGGATCCGGATTAATGCCTTTCAATGGGCATTAATTCCGGATCCGGCCTTGCGGCAAGTATTCAGGATTTTTGGCCGGAGCAAAAAGCGCAGCATGCTGCGGTATTTTCTCCGGCCAAAAAACGTTCCGGTCCTGAACTGAAGACATCCTGATGCATCCTAAACGGATTTCTCTCCATTCAGAATGCATTGGGATGATCCTGATCAGGATTTTTCCGGCATAGAGACCCGACGACGGATCTCTATGCTGGAAAACCAAAATGCAAGTGTGAAAGAGCCCTAAAACACAGTATTACACTGCCAGATGATCGCTAACAAGCATTCATAAGAACGCTGGTCAGTGATCATCTTAACAATAATCTGCTTGTGAAATAGGGCCTTAAGAGGTCTGAGGGGCAGATTCCAGAAGAGATGTAGAAGGACATAAATCCATGGAACACATTATTTCCTGATTTGAGGTCGTCTTGAGCTTGTATTCCCAGACTCTCCTGCCCCTTTGAGGTTTGAAATTCTCTTTTACTATCAAGACTTTCATGTCTGTGATGGTCTTTTCTTCTGTGGCGATGAGAGTTCATTTTTGTTCTAAGGTTTTGACCAGTAGAGATCCCCAGCAGGCCATTTGGTACTTATAATCAAGTAGACCACATTTGGTACCTGGGATGTTGTAGTCCTGATGTGTATTTGGATTCTGTATCTCGTCAGTGGTTAGGTGTGGACAGGTCTTACATTTTGTCCGGTTGGACAGCAATGTTCCAGTTTGTTTTTTTGGAGAGGATGGTGAGCTTCTGACAGTGATGTTTCTGTGATTAGGGGGCTGCCTATAGTACAGGAAAGAGGAGTCTGGAGATATTGATCTCAAATGGTCATCTTTTTGTAGGATTGGATGTAGACCTCAATGTTCCTTTGACTGTTTTGAACCCTATAATCTGAAATCTATCATACCGTGCAGTACAGTGAAGCTTGTAATACCACATAATGTTTTTTGAGAAGAACAATAGAATAACACTGTATTACAGAAGTATGACAAATATGCGTGTGTGTTTTTGTTCCAGACGTCTGGATGACAGTATAAGAACTGTAGTACGAGGTCAAACAAACGTTGGCCAGGATGGAAGACAGGTATGCCTTTGATCTAAACTTTCTAATTTTTTTTCGGTTTTGAAGAATGCCGATAGAGAAACTGCATTTTTGCTACTTCTTAACACTTTTTTCTAAACTGAGGGAGCAAATACAAGACAAAGTGAATTTAGAGTGGTGACTCTTTAATCACCAGAGCACTAGTTAGGCATCAGAATCCACCTTCTTCCTTCCCACTATTTCTGCACTTGAATCTGTTTCAGCCCAGGTTTTATGGCTAGGCTTTTTTTTGACGATACCTTGTTTATTGATTTCTGTTCATTGCGTGTCTAACTTTGCGCACTGCTTTTCACTTGGGCCTTTTAAGATGTGGTGCTAATATGGGATGTCCCTCAGTAGGTCTAGACATGTCTCCCTAAAGGCGGGAGACTGCACGATGTTACAGCCGATTGTTGGGAAGGAAGCGTTCCTTCTCCAGTCGGCTGCTCTTTCAGTGAAGGAGACCGCTGCATTTACATGCTGTGATCTCCTTCACAGTATGAGGATGTGATCCCTCTTCCCCCATGCAGGATCATTGTTTCTGGGCAGCATATCGCTGTTTAGACAGCATGATCTGCTGCCCAGAAACAATAACTGATGCGAAAGACAGTATCACCTGATGAATGAGTGTTTCGCTCATTCATGGTGTGATCGGCGGCACATTTAGATGGGCAGATTGTCCGGAACGAGCGTTCGCAGGAATGGTCTTTCCCAATAATCTGCCCGAAAATCGGGCAGTCGGAATCCATTTTAATGCTGGTTTCACACACAATGGGACAGACTGATTTATCCTGTCTTATTGTTTAGTGTAACTTTAGACTTGACAGTCCAAAGATGCTATAGAATTGTCTAGGTGGCTCATGTTAGATCATACATTTGGTGCATCTTTAGGCACTTTTTTGTTTACCTTTACACCACCTATTGGTCGGCCTACTTTAATACAAAAAATTGTGCCATGCTTTTGGCCCACTGTTTTGCTTCCTAAGCCATGCCCCCATCCAGCTAAGCGATGGTCATATGTCAATTAAAGTGCAAGTAGTGATTAAATTACTTTTTAAAAAAAAGTGTCACAGAGGACTTGTGATGAACGGCATGCTGCTGCACATAGGAGTGATCAAAAGCATGCACTCAGACTAGGCAAAAAAGGCAGGCCATTTCAGTGCTTGGCATATGCATTAAAAATGTTTAGCGCCGAATTAAACAAATGCTGATAACGGCCTCCTTTTATATGCGGAAGTGCTAATACGGGGTGTGAAAATTCCTTTGAAGGGAGCAGCAGATTTCCTTGAACTCTTTGGCACTTTAATTATTTCATGTACACGGGAGAATTATTTTTCTTCCTCTCTTTTATGGCTGTGGTTGTATCGCATAGTTTAAAATAATTAAATACATACTATATATAATATTTTTTACATGCATATGTTTTTATTTTCTTTATTCATGTTTTTAAAGTGTACCTAAACTTTTCAAAAGTTTTATTAAAACTACTCTAAATGAAATGTAACGAATGTTTGTAATATACTTTTTTTTTTGTGTATTCCCGTTTTCTTACGAAATAAACACATGAAGCTGTGGTGTATATGGCACTTTGGAATCTGTACACTGCTGAAATGTCAGTGGTGTATGAGTGCCCGGATTCCACTGTGGGGCAGCAGTGAGTGATGTACAGGGAGGAACATATTGGTGCTCTTCTCTGCTAAAGCCTGGTATAAATGTGCCATGTCAGGCTTTATCAGAGCGGGCACAGACAGGAGCAGCAATGTGCTATACAGAGGTACCAATGTGCTGTGCGAGTAATGGCTAGTAATAGGCATTATTAAACTGTTGTCGCCAATGTCCGATGGTTTAAAGGGAACCTGTCATCAACTTTATGCTGACCTGAGGGCAGCATAAAATAGTGACAGAAATGCTGATGTCAGCGGTGTGTCTCTCATGAGCTAAAAGTAAGTGGCTGCTAAGAACCAGCATCATAATCCTTGCAGCCCAGGCCTTGATTAGAGTCAAATCTACCTGAGAAGAGTCCTGGTTATTATAATCTCCTGCTCTCCCGCCCATCTGCTGATGATTGGCAGTTCTCTCTTAGAGAGAAAGGGAGAAAACTAGGTAGAAGCCTGTCAGTCATCAGCGGGAGAGCAGGAAGTCATGAATGACCAGGACTCTTCTCAGGTGGCCGGGACTCTTTTCCAGGCCCAGTCTGCAATGATTTGTGATGTTGGTTCTCTGCAACCACTTACTTTTATCTGATGTGTAACACACCGCTGAAATCAACTCGCCTGCCTCTACTTTATACTGCCGTTAGTATGGGCAGCATAAAGCTGATGACAGGTTCCCTTTAATATACCTAATTTATGTTCACTTGCAGGTCTGTGCACATTCTTCCTGGCACTGTGCTCCCAAAATGACCGCAGTTGGAGGGTTCAGTCAGCGGGCTCCATTCATTTACAATGGGAATGGACTGCCCATAGGTCAGTTCTCCTGTCTGTCCCCAGTTTAAGTGAATGGAGGTCATTGATGGATGAGGCCCTCATTTTGAATGCATGCATGTGCTGTTTCAAGCACCTGTGCAGCTAGTAATAGTTTAACTTATAACCTTCCTGCAGATCCTAAAATGTTACAGTATTTTAATTTTTTGTAGACCCATAGAAATGAATGGGTTCACGCACGACCTGAGAGTGCAAGCATGCCTACTTGATCCCTGCTGCTGGTCCCAGCTCCTTTATTCCCCAGCCTTGGCTGCTTTGCTCGGGTACTCGACTGTCAACATCAACTTTGAGACTGCTGCAGCGAATGGCTGGCCGCAGCAGTGACCTGGCCCCCTTGCATCATGTCAGTTGGGGGAATTGGCGAAAGAGCTAAGACCCAGTGGCGGGGAGGAGGTGAAGATGCTTACCTTTGCAGGTCTGGCCAGGAGGGAGAGGTCTACCAAAAATAAACCCAACAGGTTGCCTAACCTTTAACAGTGGGCGAGAGGGAGTGGCAAAGGGTGAAAGGCAGAGGTGAAGAGGTGCTCCGAGGGGCTTGGCCTGTCCATCAGTGCTCAGAGCACCTAATTAGCATAAACATAAGTATAAATCTGATTGCTGCAAGAGAGAGAAAGGTCACTGCAGTCTCCATGATCAAGCCTACTAGGCAGTACGCCTTGGTTTTCTAGGGTTGCTGGCAGATGCTCTTTACAAAAAAAATCTCTCCCAAAAAGGCTTTTAATGCATCCCATGTATAATGTATATTGTAAATGCAGAAATTTCATTACTAATAATATCTGGTTTATCCATAAAATCTAACGGCTAGTGTGACAGAATTTACCTTCTGCATGATCAGAGTCTGCTGCTCTATCTCTTACTCATGCCTGATACTGCGGCTCTGTCTGTTGAGACCGGTAGCTTTACATACGCTTACTGGGATTTTTGTAAGTGGAGAGCTGGTTTTTGTTAGAACAAAGATGGACAAACCGCTAAAGCACCAGTTAGCTTGTTAGATTGCCGCCATCTTTTATTTTTATTTTATAATTCTTTATTTATTGGTTTTGTAATAAGCATGTTACAAGAAAGAAGCAGGTGGTAGAGTATTATCTGCCATACCATATCCTGCACTTATAGGAGTCAAAAGTGAACAAAGAGAAAAGGTATACATCAAATACATGAAAATTGCACAAAGTACATAGCAAATATCTGATACATGTCATTGTGAAGAGATGACTTTTCAGCGTCCATGGAACACACGAGGAATTTGCACCAAACCTCCTGGTGTATACAATTAAATGTCTGGTTGCTTTATATATGTTACAATACCCACGGATCCCATATTTTATGAAACCGAACCCTACTCCTACCAATGCCAGCCCCCAGTTCTTCCAACCTCGCCACCTGTCCCACTTTTGTAGCCAATGTAGCATGGGATGTGGTTGAGTTTGCCTCCAGTACAACGGTATCATTCCCTTAGCCACCAGGACCAGATGTTGCTACAAGGTAGCGTTGAAGGTGTGTCCAACTTTTGTGAAGAGGTTCAACAATATCAACTGTGGATCCAAGGTTGGAGAACCTGGGCATACCTTGGATATCACATTAGAAACATTCGACCAGAATGGCTTTATTAGGTTGCAGTCCCACCATAAATGTAAGTATTAGAGATGAGCGAACTTTAAAAAATAGTTTGGCGTTCGGGTTGTGGTAATCGCCGCATCCCGTTATGGATTCCACTACCGCGGACTATCCCGGCATATGGAATCCATAAGGGGCGGCTTCCACGAACCCGAACTGTTAAACAGCCGAAGGACCTGGGGTGACGTCACCGTCATGTGATCAGTGCAGGGGGCGTGGCTTAGCACTGGATTTGATCCCGTGCTGAGCCACGCCCCCTGCACTGATCACATGATGGTGACGTCACCCCAGGTCTTTCGGCTGTTCAACAGTTCGGGTTCGTGGAAGCCGCCCCTTATGGATTCCATATGCCGCGATAGTGGAATCCATAATGGGATGCGGCGATTACCACAACCCGAACGCCGAACTTTTTTTTAAAGTTCGCTCATCTCTAGTAAGTATGTACCTAAATCATTTTGGCACCTCCAGCAGACAGCAGGGAGAAGCGGGTTCATAGCATGCAAGACTACTGGGGTTTTATACCACCGGCTCACAATCTTATATGAAATTTCTTGCAACGTCACGCACTTAGTAGGCCCACAAGAGTTGGCTATATCTTCCTCGGGAATTGCCATATTTAGTTCCTTTTCCCATGCTTGAACATACGGGGGTGAATTATCGGCGTATTTTATCAACATCTTACAAATGTTCAATATCATTTTAGGCAATGACCGCGTGTTGAGCTGCAATTTTTTCAAAGTCACTAGGGTCCCTCTCTAACATGTCTTCAATATCTGTTGCTGGGATTGATTTAAAGTTTAAGAGAAGCTGGGAGTGTTGCCGCCGTCTTGTAGACTTCAGTGAGGGATCTTCGATAGATTCAGTGTAAGGTTTTCTGGATTAGGTTTGCACTTCTGAACCTATAAATGTAGATCTACAAGATGTATAATAAATACCTTTAAAATGCAAAACTGCAAAATAAAAGAAAGGGATATCGCATAACTGCATAGCAATAACCATAATTATAGCCTACGACTCCATGCTTCCTAAGCTGGAGATCTCATTCCCGAGCTGATCTTTTGGGCAGACGTGGTTTATGGAAGAGGGTGAGTGGAGAATGTAGGTATTTCTGGCACGTTTTAGAACATCTCGTGATTGTGAGGAGGATTGTTGCACTTTTATAAGCCTTTATTTTATATCTCTCACAAACAAATGGAAAGAACACAAACCATTATCTGGCTTGACCACCCAGGAAGGTAATTCTCCCCCAACAAAAATAACAGCAAATCCGCAAATTTGTAAGACCTTGAGTTTTTTTTGTTTTTTTTAGCACAGTTGTTAAAACGTCTTTTTAGTGATATCTTATGTATATCTCTTTCTGGTAAACCACATCTGGGTAATTATCCAGATACATCTCCCTATGCAGCATTGCCTCATAACTAAAAGCTTCATACATACGGCAGCTCGGTGGCTCAGTGGTTAGCACTGGTGTCTTGAAGCACTAAGGTTCCAGGTTTGAATCTGGCCAAGAAGAACATCTGCATGGAGTTTGTATGTTTTACCCGTGTTTGCATGGGTTTCCTCCCACACTCCAAAGACATACTGATGGGAACTTATTGAGCCCCACTGGGGACAGCAAGCAATGATAATGTCTGCAAAGCACTGCGGAGTATGTCAGCACTCTTAAGTTTATTAAAATAGTGGTTTCATGAAGACTGCACTGACATGTCCTGTTATGTCATATGGACATCATAGAGGGGGTCCCATGTTTGGGATCCTTCTCTATGAACCAGAACAGACAGTATGAGGGTGCAAATTTAAAATCTGTAGCATGTCAGTGTTGGGTTGCTGTGGATATGAACATGGGACCAACCCAGATGTCTTCAGCCGCCAAGTGCACATGTAACAGGTCACCCGGTGTCATAGGTACAGATCTGCTGACAGATGTTCTTTAATTGATGGAGGTCCTGATAGAGAGATGTCTTTGTCTGTTCACTTATAATGCCCTAATAGAATATTTCAAAACTGTTATATTTTCTAAATCCTACAACCTGTTCAGCTTTATAGATAGGAGATCCGGAAGCACTTGAACTTGTTAAAGGGAGTATGTAAAACCAGGCCAATGCCTTCTATGGCTGGCTCAGCTGACTGTAATGATACCTTTCACTTAGCGATTGTTGCTTCATTCTGGAGAACAAGTGTGCAGTTAAGAGCACTGAGGGCGGGCCTAAGCCACTTTGTGCACCCTTGATTCTCTGCCTTCCTTTGCCAGCCCCTCCCTCTCTTCCTTCACGAAGGAGAGGGAGGGGCTGACAGAGCAAGTAGGAGAAGCAAGGGTGCACAGAGTGGTGGGAGTCTGCTGGTGGTGCATTTGATCGCTCACTTGCATATATATTGAAAGTAATTCTCCACAATGAAGTAACAAATGGCTAAGTGGCCGTGGTGACGGCTTCATGCTTGAGAGCAGGTCCTTCGGCAAGTCCTTCAGAATCAAGAGAGGAACGACTGCCTCTCCTCCTGCAAGTGGATAAGATGAATAACTTTATTTTAAAACAAACATTAAAGTTGAGGACCACTATGGGGGACATTATTACTGCTAGGGGCCACTATGGGGGACATTATTACTGCTAGGGGCCACTATGGCGAACATTGTTTCTGCTGGGGGCCACTATGGGGGACATTCTGTATACTGCAGGGGTTCGGATTTTATAAAAAAAAGCCAATGAAATTCATCCATTTTTTAACAGCTATGCAAAATGTCCATTTAAGGGCTCTTTCACACTAGCGTTTTTGTTTTCCGGCGTAGAGATCCGTCGTCGGGGCTCTATGCTGGAAAAATCCTGATCAGGATTATCCCAATGCATTCTGAATGGAGAGAAATCCGTTCAGGATGCATCAGGATGTCTTCAGTTCAGGACCGGAACGTTTTTTGGCCGGAGAAAATACCGCAGCATGCTGCGCTTTTTGCTCCGGTCAAAAATCCTGAACACTTGCCGCAAGGCCGGATCCGGAATTAATGCCCATTGAAAGGCAGTAATCCGGATCCGGCCTTAAGCTAAACGTTGTTTCGGCGCATCGCCGGATCCGACGTTTAGCTTTTTCTGACTGGTTACCATGGCAGCCAGGACGCTAAAGTCCTGGTTGCCATAGTAAAGTGTAGTGGGGAGCGGGGGAGCAGTATACTTACCGTCCGTGCGGCTCCCGGGGCGCTCCAGAGTGACGTCAGGGCGCCCCACTTGCATGGATCACGTGATCGCATGGATCACGTGATCCATGCGCATGGGGCGCTCTGACGTCATTCTGGAGCGCCCGGGAGCCGCACGGACTGTAAGTATACCGCTCCCCACTACTACTATGGCAACCAGGACTTTAATAGCGTCCTGGCTGCCATAGTAACCTCAAAGCATTTCGAAGACTGATCAGGATCCTGATCAGTCTTCAAATGCTTTCAGGCAACTTGCGTTCTGACAGATCCGGCGGGACGGAAGTGCCTGCCGGATCCTCAGAACGCAAGTGTGAAAGATACCTTATTTACTTTCACATTTGAGATTTTCTTTTCCGGCATTGAGTTCTGTCATAGGTGCTGTATACCGGAAAAGAACTGATCAGGATCATCCCCATGCATTCTGAATGGAGAGAAATCCGTTCAGGATGCATCAGGATGTCTTCAGTTCAGTCTTTTTGACATTTCAGGACGGAGATAATAACGCAGCATGCTGCTGTTTTACGTAGCTCCGGCCAAAATTCCGGAACACATTTTTTCCCATTGGAATGTATTAGTGCCGGATCTGGCACTCAAAATACCGCAATGCTGGATCTGTCCTTTGCAGAACGGTAAAAATGTGAAAAAAATATAGACCCCATAACCACCCTTTAAAATGAATCTGCCTGTAGACTTACCTTTGTTTTAACACGCATATAATTTCTACTACATTGTGACAAACCGGATCCCGCATTCTACACTGAACAAACCGGATCCCGCATTAAAACCATTGTAAGTCAATGGGTGACGGATTCGTTTTTTTTTCAGTAATAGAAAAACCGGATCCGGCACCATTGACTTACATTGATTTTCATGCTGGATCTGAATTGTTCCGTTTTGCAGAACGGACACAAAATGCAACAAAACGGAACTGAGGCATACTGATCAGTTTTGTCCCCATTGATAATGAAGAGGGACAAAACTGAACCGTTTTGGCGTGGTTTTGAGATCCTCCGCTGGATCTCAAAACCGGGAAGCCAAAATGCTGACGTGAAGGTAGCCTAGGATCTGAAGGATTTTTGCCATTTAGTACTAGGTGGCAGAGTGGTGTGTCGATCTGCTTGTGTGGAATTATCTGTGTCTCCACAACCAGCGCCTAGTGCGTACCTTGTTTGCTCATCGATGAAATAAGAGAAGATGACTTTATGGCCACTGTGGTAGACCTGACAGCTCAGTGCCCTGGGGTCCCGTTATCATTCCTTGTAGACCTTAAGATGGGCTGATGATTTTTGGTCTTTATGGTGCTCTATAAACCGTGTGCACAGCTTTTTATAGTTAGCTTTGATTGTTCCTGCGGGATGGAACATGTTCTCGCTTGGGTCACTTTGCTGTATTTTAGTGTTAAAAGATTATATATTGACTGAGCTGTTGCCATTAGAGGAGAAAACATATGGAATCTGCACAGTCTGTCCTTTTACACACAGCAGGAGGCTGTAAATTGAATAACTTATCAAAGAAGACGCAGTTCCGAATTGTCCAAGCTTCACTTGCAAGGAGGTCCTTAACCTTGTAAAGCTGCTAAATGCCAAAGTCAGATGGTAACAGCTGTCAGCATTCCATGAGGCTGTTCAGACAGCCAAGGACAGAACCTCTCTATCAGAGGCACTGAAGGCAATGCTTGTTTTTACTTTCCCCCCCCCCCCAGGTATTTTACGTTGTTTGACCATTTTTAAGTAAAACAAACCCTTAGAATACAACAATTTAATTAAAAAATACACATGACCTTAAAGCAATATATACTCCTTGGTCCTGATTTGATTTATCATGGATTTACTCCAGAATTCTGGCTTCAATAAGTTGTGACTTTTTGGACTTGCTTATGCAAAAATGGGCAACTTTTTGCATTTTTACACTACACACCCCAGTTTTAAAATGTTGGTAGGGAAGTAGGTCCGGTTAGCTATTTTAATTAGTTTTACTGCAGATTTATCATTGAGACTTTTTTTTCTAAAAGTCACAAAAAAATTGCAATCTCACTCTGGTAGGAGGATGGAGAAAGAAAACTGGAGTAGCTTTTCTAGATAAGTTTTAGATTTAAGGATGGGACAAATGTATCAAACACTTAAAGTACACCAACACAGGCAAAACTGACTTCAAGTTTACCTTCATGATAAATCCCCCCCCCCCCCAAAAAAAAAAACACATCCAAATACAAATGTCAGATTTCTGCAAAACCCTGCATGCACGTATGTTTTAAGGCTGGATGCACACGTCCGTTTAACCTGGACGTGACCAGTCCGTGGTAACCAGGACTGGATTTCTTCTTTACAGCCGGGGCGCACGGCGTCATTGGTTGCTGTGACTCCGTGTGCTCCCTGCCGCCCCTGCAGGACAGTATTACATTGTGTATTGCGGTACTGCAGCGGCGGCAGGGAGTGCACGGCATCATAGCAACCAATGACGCCGTGCGCTCTGGCTGTAAAGAAGAAATCCAGTCCTGGTTACCGCGGACTGGTCACGTCCGGGTTCTAGCCTAAGGCAGATATGTAAATGATTACAGGTGAAGTCTGATTAGACCCTATGAAAAGGCTCTCAGAAGCTACTTTTAGGCATTGTACCTCTTGGTGATAGATCGTTGACTGCTAGACATACCTCAAGAATGGACTCAAACATTTTGCCCAGTTGACAGACTTTAAGAAGGGGTGCATCACTGGACTGAGAGAAGCTGGATGGTTGTTTTAATAAATTGCCTGCCATCTAGGCTATTCTGACCTAGCTGTTAGCAGGTTTAGTGGCAGTGGTTATGTGAGGACATGCACACATGGCAAACAGGCTCTGTATTGCTCCGGTGCCTGCCTAAACCAACTAATAGCAAAGCTCTCCTTACTGTATGGAGCTTTGCTATTGGTCATTTTAGGCACAAGCAGCATCGCTGCGCTGCCTGTGCCGTTCACAGCGCTCACTGCGCTGATAAATGTGGGGGAAAAGTCTAAGGCGTATTGGTACGCCTTAGACTTTTTCCAGTACCTGCACCATATGGCCTGAACAGGCGCTAGTGACGCTTGTACAGGCATTATTTTGACCTCTGATGGAGACCTTGTGGTGAGTGCTTCAATCCTGCCTTTGCTGCCCTCCTTGACTGTTGGTGTGATGATCTGGGGAGCCATGTCATACAGCAGTCTGTCACCCCTAGTAGTGATACAAGGGACACTAACAGCTCAGTGATATTTGCAGGACATCCTGCGGCCACATGTGTTGCCTCTTATGGCAGGGCTACCAACTGGCATTTTTCAGCAGGATAATGCTCCCCTACACACAACAAGGGTTTCCCAGGAATGTATCTGCCAGATTGTAACAGTTCCTTGGCCTGCCCGGTTGCCAGATTTATCGCCAGTCGAGCATTTATGGGACCAGCTGGGACAGCAGCTTTGGCAACGTATGAGTGTGCCAGATCTACAGCCGCAGGATACCATATGGAACCTTCATACCCAACCATATCTCATCTTCTGTCCAGGCTAGACATGGCCCAGCAGGGCACCAGAGCCGCTTTTCAATTGTACAGTTTTTCCCAATAAACTTTTGCTCTAACATTGTAATAACTTTTATATAGATCATTACATTAACACATAGAAAGTTTAATTGGGTTCCGACAACTCATTCTTGGTTCATTTTTTTTGTCAGAGTGAATATTTTATATATAAATTCTGAATGTGCTGTAGGCACAATGTTGGCACGTTAGCAATGGTGGGAGCAGTTTAATCGACCGAACAAGCATACACCTATACTAGAATCAACTCGTGCAGTCCATTACAGGGGTATTGCCGTCTGATAAACTGATGTCTAATTGCTAGGATATACCTTCTGTTTATGAGAGCTGGGGTAACAACCTGTGGGAATACTTAGGTCGTTCCCCCAACTCATTCTCAGTCTTTGGGAGTCGCTCTTTAAAATGAGGTATAATGCACTGTACCACAGACCATTAGCATGTGTATAGGAGATAGAAAAATGCACTTTTTTCTTTTTGCACTATGTTTGATTCCAGAGTCCTACCTTGAAATACCATGACCGTAATGGTTCTTGCAATTTTTAGAATAATTGAGGTTTAAAAGCACAGAAATAGCCCCCCCTGAATTGCTCTCAATAGATTTGAGAACGATGTAATAAAAATAGTGCAAACAAGGGGTTTGAACAAATATCTGCACTTATGGCTATCATTATATATTTTTTTACCATACATTTATTTCTCAGTATCCTCTTTGTATTGCGGAATCACTCTTTGTAACCCTACCACCATTGGAGATGACACTGTGTAGTTTAGCACACTGATTTATAGCTCGCTGGAAAAGATGCCTGTCGTTGGGGGATTAAGACAGTAGTGAGGACTGTATTACTGTTTTATGATTTATTCCATTAGCTTCATTGATATGTATAGACTCTTTGGACTGCTGGTTACAGAAGGACAAAACAGATGTCTGTAAGTGGGTTCCCTGATCCCCATGGTCTTTGTAGCTGGCTTAGCTGTACAGTCTGTAGGATTCAGCTGGCAGTTCCTCCAATCTATAGAGAACAAATGGATAATGCAGTATCCTCCTCTGCTGACTTCTGCAGTGGTATTTGCCGACAGAGTCCAATGTCAATCCCTGTCGGTCACTCTGGTAATAAAAGATGACTGCTTGTATGTATAGAAAATGTTTCTGTGTTACATGAAGCTGGTGAGGATTCCCCCATAGAAATATACATGGAATTGCCCCTTATCGGACTAAAATGTGATAGTGATGGATCAGTAATCTACGCTGGTACCAAGTGGTACCTTGGAACCGAACCGTCTCACGAGACTTCTCAAAGTAATAACTTCGGCTCATCAGAGCCAATACATTCTAATACTGTACGGAGCGCTCGCTCGGTACAGTATGGAAACAAAGTTTTATGCAAATTGACTTTGGATGTTTCATCCGAAGTCTATTCGCTCATCCCTAGATATATTATTGATTTGACACCAACTTTATTCCTATTGGTTACTGAGCCCATTTTACATCACCTTCTCTATAGGGGAAAAATGCCATGAAGAAAACACTAGTGGGACCCTAAATCCGCTTTTCACTCCACAGTCTATAATCCTTTTAGGTAACCGCATGGCACAATAAAGCCTGTGATGGAAGGAAATAGAATTAATGATGAATATAATGGTTAAAAATCTGCAAGAGAATTTAAAATGGATAAAGATTTATTTTTCAGCACGACAATAACCCACAAAAATATAGTAAAAATCACTGCAGTAGATAAGTTACAGATATTCCACGTGGAAATCTGCACCAAAAATCTGTCTCTAAGGGGCCATTCACACTGCATTTTTTTTTTCTTTCTTCCATGGAACGTGCCCCTTCTCAGCACGGCAGTGGCTTTAACCACCTCAGCCCCCCTAGCTTAAACACCCTTAATGACCAGGCCACTTTTTACAATTCTGCACTACACTACTTTCACCGTTTATTGCTCCGTCATGCAACTTACCACCCAAATGAATTTTACCTCCTTTTCTTCTCACTAACAGAGCTTTCATTTGGTGGTATTTCATTGCTGCTGACATTTTTACTTTTTTTGCTATTAATCAAAAATAACCGAAATTTTTACAAAAAAAATGAAATTTTTCACTTTCTGTTGTAAAATTTTTCAAAAAAAACTACATTTCTATATAAATTTTTCTCTAAATTTATTGTTCTACATGTCTTTGATAAAAAAAAGTCCAATAAGTGTATATTTATTGGTTTGGGTAAAAGTTATAGCGTTTACAAACTATGGTGCAAAAAAGTGAATTTCCGCATTTTGAAGCAGCTCTTACTTTCTGAGCACCTGTCATGTTTCTTCAGGTGCTAGAATGCCAGGATAGTATAAATACCCCCCAAATGACACCATTTTAGAAAGAAGACACCCCAAAGTATTCGCGGAGGGGCATGGTGAGTTCATGTATCATTTCATTTTTTTCACAAGTTAGCGGAAAATTGCACTTTCTGAGAAAAAAAAAAAGTTTCAATTTCTGCAAACTTCTGGCAAAAAAAAAAGAAATCTCAGACGGACTCACTATGCCCCTCAGTGAATACCTTGGGGTGTCTACTTTCCGAAAAGGGGTCATTTGTGGGGTGTGTTTACTGTTCTGGCATTTTGGGCGGGCTAATTGTGAGCCGCCATGTAAAACCTAAAGGTACTCGTTGAATTTGGGTCCTTTGCGCACCAGGCTGCAAAAAGTGTCACTTATGTGGTATCGCCGTACTCAGGAGAAGTAGGGCAATGTGTTTTGGGGTGTATTTTACATATACCCATGTTGGGTGAGAGAAATATCTCTGTAAATTGTCAACTTTTGTATAAATTTTTTAAAAGTTGTCGTTTACAGAGATATTTTTCACACACAGTATAGGTATATATAAAATACACCCCAAAACACATTGCCCTACTTCTCCTGAATACGGCGATACCACATGTGTGACACTTTTGCAGCCTGGGTGCAAAAGGGCCCTAAAACCAATGAGTACCTTTAGGATTTCACAGGGCATTTTTACGCATTTGGATTCCAGACTTCTTCTCACGCTTTAGGGGCCCTAAAATGCCAGGACAGTATAACTACCCCACATGTGACCCCATTTTGGAAAGAAGACACCCTAAGGTATTCCGTGAGGGGTATGGTGAGTTCATGTAAAATTTTATTTTTGTCACAAGTTAGTGGAATATGAGACTTTGTAAAAACAAAAAAAAAAAAATATATATATATCAATTTCCGCTAACTTGTGCCAAAAATAAAAATTCTGTGAACTCGCCATGCCCTCACGGAATACCTTGGGTGTCTTCTTTCCAAAATGGGGTCACATGTGGGGTATTTATACTGACCTGGCATTTTAGGGGCCCCTAAGCGTGAGAATCCAAATGCGTAAAATGGCCTGTGAAATCTAAAGGTACTCATTGGTTTTAGGGCCTTTGCGCACCCAGGCTTCAAAAAGTGTCACTCATGTGGTATCACCGTACTCAGGAGAAGTAGGGCAATGTGTTTTGGGGTGTATTTTTACATATACCCATGTTGGGTGAGAGAAATATCTCTGTAAATTGTCAACTTTGTATAAAAAAATTTAAAAAGTTGTCATTTACAGAGATATTTCTCACACAAAGTATGGGTATATATAAAATACACCCCAAAACACATTGCCCTACTTCTCCCGAGTACGGCATTACCACATGAGTGACACTTTTTGCAGCCTGAGTGCGCAAAGGGCCCTAAAACCAATGAGTACCTTTAGGATTTCACAGGGCATTTTTATGCATTTGGATTCCAGACTTCTTCTCACGCTTTAGGGGCCTCTAAAATGCCAGGACAGTATAAATACCCACATGTGACCCCATTTTGGAAAGAAGACACCCCAAGGTATTCCGTGAGGGTATGGTGAGTTCATGTAAAATTTTATTTTTGTCACAAGTTAGTGGAATATGAGACTTTGTAAAAACAAAAAAAAAAAAAAATATATATATATCAATTTCCGCTAACTTGTGCCAAAAATTAAAATTCTGTGAACTCGCCATGCCCATCACGGAATACCTTGGGGTGTCTTCTTTCCAAAATGGGGTCACATGTGGGGTATTTATACTGACCTGGCATTTTAGGGGCCCCTAAAGCGTGAGAATCCAAATGCGTAAAAATGGCCTGTGAAATCCTAAAGGTACTCATTGGAATTAGGGCCCTTTACGCATCTTGGCTGCAAAAGTGTCACTCATGTGGTATCGCCGTACTCAGGAGAAGTAGGGCAATGTGTTTTAGGGTGTATTTTTACATATACCCATGCTGCGTGTGAGAAATATTGCTGTAAACGACAACTTTTTACATTTTTTTTATTCAAAGTTGTCAATTTACAGAGATATTTCTCACACAAAGTATGGGTATATGTAAAAATACACCCCAAAACACATTGCCCTACTTCTCCTGAGTACGGCGATACCACATGAGTGACACTTTTTTGCAGCCAAGATGCGCAAAGGGGCCCTAAAACCAATGAGTACCTTTTAAGTGGGCATTTTTACGCAATTTTCTTCTCACGCTTTAGGGCCCCTAAATTGCCAGGGCAGTATAAATACCCCACATGTGACCCCATTTTGGAAAGAAGACACCCCAAGGTAATCCGTGAGGGGTATGGCGAGTTCACAGAAAAAAAAATTTGGCACAAGTTAGCGGAAATTGATTTTTTTTTTTTTTTTTTTTTTTTTTACAGTCCTATATTCCACTAACTTGTGACAAAAAATAAAATTTTGCATGAACTCACCATACCCCTCACGGAATACCTTGGGGTGTCTTCTTTCTAAAATGGGGTCACATGTGAGGTGTTTGTACTGCCCTGGCATTTGAGGGTCTCCGCAATCATTACACGTATGACCAGCATTAGGAGTTTCTGCGATTCTCCTTATATTGAGCATACGGGTAATGAGATTTTTTTTCCCGTTCAGCCTCTGGGCTGAAAAGAAAAAAAATGAACGGCACAGATTTCTTCATTCGCATCGATCAATGTGGATGAATAAATCTCTGCCAAAAAATGTGCAAAAAAAAAAAGTAGTAAGGCCCCATTCACACGTCCGCAAAAATGTCCGCATCTATTCCGCAATTCTGCGGAATAAATGCGGACCCATTCAGTGTGAATGGGGCTGGCGGTGATGTGGAGAGCACATTATGCGCTCGCCGCATCAGCATTTGCGGAGCTGCGGCCGCAAACTTCCGGGTTTCGGCCCCCAAACATCCGGCCGCAGCTCCGCAAAAGATAGAGCATGTCCTATTCTTGTCCGCAATTGCGGACAAGAAAAGGCATTTTCTATATAGTTCTGGCAAAACACATACGGACGTCTAAATAAGCCTTACAGGGGGGTAATTAGTGTCAGGGGGTGACATGGGGTGATCGGGGTTAATCAGGGGTTAATCAGTGACGGGGGGTCTGTGTGGTGATTTGGTGCACATATAAAGTTTCTTTGGTGGTCCCAAGCAAAAGGGACCACCAAAGGAACGATCAGCAAGCATATCAGACGCTGTTAACAAAACAGCGTCTGATATGCCATTTTTTTAACTTCTACAGCCTGCCAGCGCACGATCAACGCTGGCAGGCTGTAGTTTACCTTGTCCCCGACGTGATCCTGTGAACGCACGCGCGCGCGCACGTTCACAGGAAATCTCGCCTCTCGCGAGATGACACGCCCGCGCGTCAAGGAGGAACAAACCGACCGCCCGCAGTACGCAATCCTGCGTGAGGCGGTCGGCAACAAGTTAAACTACCGCTCCACAGTCTTCAGCGCTGCCTCCCGTTCTTTGGTCAGAAAGGACATGACCACCAGTAGGATTTTGGCAAAATTTCAGAGCAGCTCTGCGTGCAAAAATTCCACAGAAAAAAAACCCTGTGTGAATAGCCCCTAAGGCCTCGTGCGCACAAGCGTATTATGTATTTGTGTCCAAACTGCATTTTTTGTGGATTGTACACAGTAGTCCGCGCTGTGTAAAACATAAGGCGCCTGCGTGTCATGGGTCCCACTAAGCTCCTGAGCAGTGGCCATCCCTAAAGACCTGACTTCTGCTGTACATGTATGATGGATGTTGGGAGGAGGATTACATTTTTAATTTTCAGTTTCTCTATGGTAGTTGATTGCCAGGGACCAGCTATTGGAACCCACACATTCAGCTGTTATCACAGGGGGGGCAGTTCTTCATGCCTGCACTACAGGGCCTCCATTATAATGAGTCCACCAGAGTGACGCTGTTTGCAGTGGTTCTCCACCGTGACTGAATCACACGGATGAAGGCGCACACAATATCGCTTCTTCTTTTTGTGTTTTGCCTCAGGTTGCTATGTAGCACTAGCCATAATATACCTCCTCCTTGAGTGGTCTATGGAAATTTAAGAATACTCTAAATCATACCCTCAAACCCCAGTCTTTTGTTCAAAACTTTACAAATAGTAGTATAATCTATGAAATTTAGTTATACATGAATGCCCTATATGAAATGTGGTGATGTATTCTTTTTAATCAATACTTTGAAGAAAATATATAATTGTAAATGTGCGGTATAGAAGGCACCACCCTAAACTGCCTGCTCTGTTTTGTTCTTCTTTTTTGAGACTTGGAGTCTCAGAAAATCTAGTAGAGCACTGAATGCTTGGCCCTTTACGTTGGCACCAAATCTAGTGATCTACAGATGGTCCCAACTATGTATAAAGCCATTTTATGGTTGTCTCTCTGATGTATCAACTTGATTAATTAAATTGATGTGAAGAAGGGCTGGGCCCTTTATAATGCAGTCCAAAAGTATCTTCACTAAGCCATTGCCAATTTTTAGTTCCGTATAACCCTGGAAGAATCGGCTTGCCTTTATGATTCACATTGTATATCAGTAGCGTACACTGATCAGCCACAACATCAAAAATAACATTGCTTATTTTGTAAAGGGCAGCAAGTGAAGTCATTTTTGAAGCTGGGAAAATGGCCACACTAAGCATCTGATGGACTATTTTGGTGGCTTGACTGGTGGGTTACAGCATCTCCAAAACAGCAGGTTGTTCATTGTGAGGTGTTAGTATCAGCGGTTAGTACCTACTATAAGTGGTCCAAGGAAGGACAATCGATGAACCTGCAACAGGGTCTTTGGTGCCAAAGTTTCAATGATGCGTTTGGGGTCTGAAAGCTAGCTTGTGCAGTCTAGTCCCACAGAAGTTACTGCAGCACAAGTTGCTGAAAACAGTTGTTTTGGCTCTGACAGAAAGGTGCCGGCATACACAGCACATCACAGCTTAGGATATTCTTTAGAGCAGGGCTTTGCAAACATTTACTACTTGGACTAAGCAGGCTGGTCCATGGTGATGCATCGCCAGCGAACAAATACTAACTCACAGTGCCAACTCGGTGTACTTCCATAGCAGTGCCAGACAATTACCACCATTCAGTGCCCATATTACTTTCATAGCAGCGCTAGACAATTACCACTATGTAGTGCCTATATTACCTCCATAGCAGTGCCAGACAATTACCACCATGCAGTGCCCATATAACTTTTATAGCAGCGCTAGACAATTACCACCATGCAGTGCCCATATAACTTTTAAAGCAGCGCTAGACAATTACCACCATGCAGTGCCCATATTACCTCCATAGCAGTGCCAGACAATTACCACCATGCAGTGCCCATATAACTTTTATAGCAGCGCTAGACAATTACCACCATGCAGTGCCCATATAACTTTTAAAGCAGCGCTAGACAATTACCACCATGCAGTGCCCATATTACCACCATGCAGTGCCTATATTACCTCCATAGCAGTTCCAGACAATTACCACCATGCGGTGCCTATATTACCTCCATAGCAGTTCCAGACAATTACCACCATGCAGTGCCTATATTATCTCCATAGCAGTTCCAGACAATTACCACCATGCGGTGCCCATATTATCTCCATAGCAGTTCCAGACAATTACCACCATGCGGTGCCTATATTACCTCCATAGCAGTGCCAGACAATTACCACCATGCGGTGCCTATATTATCTCCATAGCAGTTCCAGACAATTACCACCATGCGGTGCCTATATTATCTCCATAGCAGTTCCAGACAATTACCACCATGCGGTGCCTATATTACCTCCATAGCAGTTCCAGACAATTACCACCATGCGGTGCCCATATTACCTCCATAGCAGTGCCAGACAATTTCTACCATGCGGTGCCCATATTACCTCCATAGCAGTGCCAGACAATTGCCACCATGCGGTGCCCATATTACTTCCATATCAGTGCCAGACAATTACCACCGTGTAGTGCCTATATTGCTTCCGTAGCAGTGCCGGACAATTACCACTATGCAGTGCCCATATTACCTCCATAGCAGTGCTAGACAATTACCACCATGCGGTGCCCATATTACTTCCATATCAGTGCCAGACAATTACCACCGTGTAGTGCCTATATTGCTTCCGTAGCAGTGCCAGACAATTACCACTATGCAGTGCCCATATTACCTCCATAGCAGTGCTAGACAATTACCACCATGCGGTGCCCATATTACCTCCATAGCAGTGCCAGACAATTGCCACCATGCGGTGCCCATATTACTCCCATAGCAGTGCCAGACAATTATTACAGTGCGGTGCCCATATTACCTTAATAGCAGTGCCAGACAATTACCATGCAGTGCCCATATTACTTCCATAGCAGTGCCAGACAATTACCATGCAGTGCCCATATTGCTTCCGTAGCAGCGCTAGACAATTACCACTATGCAGTGGGCATATTTCCTTACAACAGTGCAGCACAAAATACCTCCCCAGAAGCATCAGACAAATACTACAGTCGAGTCCCAACATAGCCCAAAAGTGAATAAAATGCACACTGTAACACTGAGGTACTACAAGTCCCAGCATAGCTTAGAAGTGCTCACTGCGAGTCCCAGCATAGTGTCTGAATAAATGCGCAGTGTGGGCACTTGTCCTGGGCCTCATATGAGAGCTGATTTCCGGGGCAGGCTGTACAAGGACGCAGTCTCCAGGATTCTTCATATTGCTATGTAAATTGCAAAAGTTTTGCTGTGTGTTCTCCTTTCTCTTGGTGCTGACATGTTGGATGGGACACTGTGATGCTGAGCTCTGTGCGGTGGAGAAGCCCTGATTTAGAAAATAGGATTAGCGCGAGATTCTGTGTAGATTTATTGTTTTAAGTCAATAAAATAATTTCTATTCTTATTAGCAAAGCTTAACGGATTTTAAGCCATAATCTCCTGTAAGCCATTTAAGAAGATTCAGAAAAAATAAATGCATTTACATTGGAGATGTTTAAAATTATTCTTTTTTTCATTCACATAAGACATAGTCATTAAGATGCAAAGTTCTCCTCCTTTGAAGGACGATTATGTTTGTTTGAACACGGGAAGCCAAAATGCTCATATTTATATAGATAGTATTTAAGGGAACTTGGCAAGAACAAATAGTCCGGCTTTTAACTTGTTTATTATCCTAAATTCTAGATTAAAAAAGTGTTTAGAAGTGAGCAATATTGTATATATGAAATGCTATATACACCGCGCTTTATTTACATTGATCCGCTATACGAGTAACATGAGTCAAGTGGACGCTGGCGGGATTGAATACATTGTTCAGAATTTGCATCTTAAATAATAAATACTGTCATCTTCATATAGAATTGATGAATTGTTGATGATCTCTGTTTTTTACTCGCAGGCTTTGGAAGAGGCTCAGAAAGCTATACAGCAACTGTTCGGCAAGATCAAAGACATCAAAGACAAAGCTGAAAAATCGGAGCAAATGGTGAATAGGTCTAAAATGTTAATAGCGCTATACATCAGGGTGGCTTATGATCCCAGCTAAAACCTGCAGCAACTTGATATATTATGTGTAGTTTGTGTGTATATGCGTGTTTATTTTTTTATTTTATTATTTTTTTGACTTCAAAGCGTCTGGAAAACGAGTGGTGCTTTCATACTAGACGTGCTAAATAACTGACCCCCCCCCATAAAAAAAAACCCTTCAGTATCTATCCCAAAATATGTAGTTTTAGTCTTCTTCTACAGGCTACAAAGGATTCAAGGGTTTGTCCCACAAAGCACACTTATCCCCTAATCCCCTAAAAGTGTCTGATTGGTGGGGGTCCGACCACTGATTTCCCCCCCCCCTTCCTCATCTTCCCTCCGTTTTGATGGGCAGTAAAAGATACAGTGCGGCAGTTGCCCCATTCTGTGCAGCATCCTGTATTAATAAATTTAGACCATAACCGGCATAGTATGCGTACTACTCCTTCCTGGGTCAGAGGGAAGTCACCTTTTCATCATGGCCATTATAATGCTCATTACTCTTGCCTTAAATCTTTGAAGTCTTGGATTTGAATGTAACCATGTCCCCAAGCAGCATGTAGTTTGTATGTTCTTCTGGGTTTATACCAGCTTCCTCAGGGTACTCTGGTTTCTTCCCACTCTACAAAAATCTACTGATATGTTAAAGGGGTTGTCTCATCTTAGACATGGGTGGCATATCGGTAGCTGATCACGCTCACTCGGCTGTTTTCAGAACTGCCATAGAAACTAATATAGAGCAGGCAGCATCTGTGCTCTCTTTCACTTTCAGGGGCCTGTTCTGGAAATAGGTTTTGGCCTCTGAGGTGGGACCTGTATCTTTCTTTGATGGCATATCCTAGTGATATGTGATCAAAGTCTGAGATGACACAACCCCTAAAATTGGTTGGCCATAGTGTGTGTATGATATGGAATCTACATTGTAAGCCCCATTGTGTGGAAGTGTTATATAGGTGCCTGGAAATGAAAATGAATAATAGTCATGCTGAGTCCTGTATAATTTCCTCAGGGTAGCCTGCGGTTCTTGGAGTGCCTCTCGGGCATTAAATGGCACAGTTTTACTGCAGTCTGTAAATTGAATCCCAACTGCAATAAATCAGGGTATGATCAGTCGCGTGGAAGCAATGGGGATATGAATTTCCCCCAGCAACCTAGCATCTGGGAATTATGAAAATACGTAAATATTACTTTATTATAAACATATTCCCAAATACCTTTCATTAGTTACTTATAATGGCTCGTTTTGTCTAGGGAGCAGTCACCAGTTAAAACAAAATGGCCACCTTCCTATTAGTCCACACAAAACCTGTCCTAATCGCACAGGAGGACAAGTTGCTTCGGTACATTGAGGTAAAATGATGCCTCATCCTCCTCTCCTACTTGTCAGGGATTATGATCCTGAATACAGATGAGAAGATCTTCAGATGAATCTCTGTAGGAATGGAGTTGATGAGGAGACATGAAGTACAGAGAGGACAGACAGGACAGACTGTGGTAATGGAGACTGCATACAAGTGCTGCTGCTCATCAGCCACATCCCTACCTCCTCACTGTACATCTGCTCATGAACTCCATTCCCACAGAAAAACAGCTAAAAATTTTATCATCTGTGTTCAGGATCATAATACCTGACAAGTAAAGAGGAGGATGAGGCAGCCGTTTAGCTCAGAGTTGTAAAATAGCTTGTTCTGCTGTGTGATTGGACAGGTTTTGTGTGTCCTAATAGGACGGTGACCATTTTATTACTCCTAGTCCTAATGATTGCTCCCCAGCCCCAGACAAAACGAGCCATTATAACTAATGTAAGGTATTTGGGAATATATTTATAATGAAGTAATATTTAAGTATTTTCATTTTCTTAATTCCCGGAGAACCCCTTTAACGCCTTAAGGACCCATGACGTACCGGTACTTCATGAGTAGAGATGAGCGAACTTTAAAAAAAAGTTCGGCGTTCGGGTTGTGCTAAGTCGCGCATCCCGTTATGGATTCCACTATAGCGGCATATGGAATCCATACTGCTCAGCCGGCAGTGATCGGAACAAGGTACCTGCTGAAATCGTTCATCAGGTACCTTGTTACAATGCCCAGACCCCCCCCCCCCCGTATCGGCGATCGATGCAAGGTTTGCAGCGCTTTGTGCGATCTCTGATCCCTGTGGTCTGTGACCGCGGGGATCAGAGAGTAAATGACCCCAAAAAAATGCCCCCCCGAAGCCCCCTTTGCAGCCCCCGGACAGGATGGGATCACAGAGGGAGGGAGCTCCCCTCCCTCCCCATCACCCGCTGCTCAGTTCTGAGAGCGGGTGATGGTTACCATGGCAACAGGACGCTTTCAGAAGCATCCTGTTCTCCATGGTCCTGAAAGCTTAAGCAGACTTGTGCTAAAGGCACAAGTCTGCTTAGACGATGTAAAGTAAAAAAAATACAGTACAGTACACTGTATAGTGTACTGTCTGTACTGTATTATATAGACACCAGATCCACTGGATCTACAAGAACCAAGTGGGTCTGGGTCAAAAAAAAAAATGTAAAAAAAATGAAAAAAAATAAAAAATAAAAAAACATATCGCTTAGTAAAAATTTAAAAAACAAAATACACTACACATATTAGTATCGCCGCATCCATAAAAACCTGCTCTATAAAAATATCACATGACCTAACCCCTCACACAAATACTGTAAAAAACAAAACAAATAAGCCATTTTTTGTCACCTTACATCACAAAAAGTGTAATAACAAGCGATCAAAAAGGCGTAAGCCTCTTAAAATAGTGCCAATCAAACCGTCATCTCATCCCGCAAAAAATGATACCCTACATAAGACAGTCGCCCAAAAAAATAAAAAAATATGGCTCCCAGACTATGGAGACATTAAAACATGATTTTTTTTTTTTGTTTCAAAAATAATATTATTGTGTAAAACTTAAATAAATATAAAAAAGTATACATATTGGGTATCGCCGCGTCCGTGACAACCGGCTCTATAAAAATAACACATGACCTAACCTCTCAGGTGAACATAGAAAAAAAAATTATATAAATACCGTATCAAAAGTCATTTTTGTTATCACAAAAAGTTTAATAGCAAGCGACCAAAATGTCATATGCACCCCAAGATAGTGCCAATCAAAACTGTCATCTTATCCCGCAAAAAATGAGCCCCTACATAAGACAGACGCCCAAAAAATAAAAATATTGCTTTCTTATGAAAAACTGAAACAAAAAACCCACAAAAGTAGTCATATTTGGTATTGTCGTGTCCGTAACAACCTGCTCTATAGAAATAGCACACAATCTAACCTGTCAGATCAACGATGTAAATAACAAAACATAAAAACAGTCCCAAAACAGCTATTCTTTTTTTGCACATTTTCCATTTTAATCCATTTTTCCAGTAACAAAGCAAGGGTTAACAGCCAATCAAAACTCAATATTTATTGCCCTGATTCTCTAGTTTGCAGAAACACCCCATACGTGGTCGTAAACTGCTGTATGGCCAAACGGCAGGGCATAGAAGGAAGGGAACGCCATATGGCCATATAGTGTTTACTCCGCCCAATAGCACAGATATAGAAGAATGTAAGGGTACCTTTATCTTTTTCTTCATACTTGAAGTAGGTGTAAAAACAAAGTTTAATCCTTATGCAAATGAGCTCTTGAAGGTGCCCAGGGGCGGCGCTTACTGTATGGGAGCCCAGGCTGTGCTGCCTTTTTTGAACGTTTCCCCGCCCAGCCTGTGCTTATACCCGCCCTCCTATTCGCTTGTTTGAACCTACAGTCCAGTCTCGCTGGCCCGATGAAGCAGTACGCAGGCGCGGGATCTCAGGCCAGACTGTAGGTTGAAACAAGCGAATAGGAGGGCGGGTATAAGCACAGGCTGGGCAGGGAAGCGTTCAAAAAAGGAAGCTCAGCCTGGGCTCCCATACACTAAGCGCCGCCCTTGGGCACCTTCAAGAGCTCATTTGCATAAGGATTAAACTTTGTTTTTACACCTACTTCAAGTATGAAGAAAAAGATAAATTTACCCTTACATTCTTCTATATCTGTGCTATTCGGCAGAGTAAACACTATATGGCCATATGGGGGTGAAAGACTACCTTTTAAACTGCTTAGTCATATGTACTTTTCAGAAAATATTTGGTAATAGATTAAATAACTTTTAAATGTTGGCTTCACATTACAGCCATTTGGTCAGTTTTAGAAAATTATAAAGATTTTTGCAGGCAAAAGAAATGGCGTATATATTATTTTCTAAAACTGGGTAAAGAACCTGCTTTTCTCTGTGTAAAACAAGACCAGTCATTGACTAGACTAGGGAGCAGGTTGTGGGAAACTATGACTCCACTTTTTTTCCAGTATGTAACCTGGCAAAGATATTCATATAATTAGGTTAGGCGCAATATGGGATACACGTATGCCGTGTCGCCTCAGGAGCTCTTTATTACCCCAAGGTATCACCGCTTCTTACAGATTGACGATTGAAGTTTACAATTAAATTACCTCCGTTTTCAATTCACTCGCTTTGCAAATTACTGTAATAATCAACATTGTATGCCTCTTCCAAGGTGAAAGAAATCACACGGGATATTAAGCAGTTGGATCATGCCAAGCGCCATTTGACCACCTCAATTACAACGTTAAACCATCTACACATGCTGGCTGGAGGAGTTGACTCACTGGAGTAAGCTTGTTAGCTGTGCTGACCTCATTGATATTTCTGTGACCAGTTTCATTTCAGTGTCATGCTCCCTTTGTTCCACATGTTCGTTTTGTAGAATTTAAAGGGGTTGTCCCACGAAAAATATTCTACAGTTTTCAAACCAGCACGTGAATCTGAATTCTTCTGTAATTACCTGTTATTAAAAATTTAGCATAGCCACTGAGTTATTCAATAAAATGTATCTGTATAGCGCCATCTGCAAATTTTTTTTTTTTTGACCTGCTCACTGAGAAGGCCGCACATGCTCAGTTTCATCCTTCAACTGCCTCCTGAGCTGTGATAGGGAGATCTGAGACACGCCCTCTGAGCTGCAGCAGAAAAGACACTCCCCTTGAGCTGCCAGCTTGATATAAATCTAGCCGATCAATGAATGGGGAGATCTCTGGATCCATGTGAGGTACAGGGCTGGTTCTAGCTTTGTTAGAGAGAGGTTGTTTCATTTGTTTTTACGTTAGTCATGGGATAACCCCTTTAAGTAGAAGTGAGTCAGCACTCCCTTTTTGATGCTAATAAATCTTCACTTTATTACCAGAAACAGAATACAGGCAGAGGTGACGCATTTCAGCTAAACAGGTTTTTTCAAACAAGCTTCAAGGGCTGTTTAGCCGAAATGCATCACATCTGCCTGTATTTTGTTTGACAATAAAGTGAAGATTTATTAGCAACAAAAAGTGAGTGCTGATCCACTTCTTCTACTTGGATGTATGGGCCTGCAACCCAGGACACGTGCACCACCTTCTTCCAGAGTACCAACTGATTATTTCTACAAATTCTAGAATTGCATCATAATAATCATAAATCACTTCTCTAATAACTTAGTGAACTGTGTGTTTATGGGTGTATATATATATATATATATATATATATATATATATATATATATAGCGCCACCTGCAATTATATAACACATTTTTTTCTTTTTTAAGAGCTATGACTAGAAAAAGGCAGTATGGCGAGGTTGCCAACCTTCTGCAAGGCGTGGTAAATGTGCTGGAGCATTTTCAAAAGTACATGGGCATACCACAGATTCGACAACTCTCGGAAAGGTGAGTTTCTTTCTCATGGTAATCCCTTCCAAACAATGAGGTCTGCACAAACTTATGAATGTCTATCACACATACATAAGGAATATATTGCAACTCAAAATACAAATTTTATTCCATCCCAGAATTATACATGAATATGGCCAACGTTTCCGTCCATCCCGGAGCGCCATCCTCCATACCACACAGCCTTATTTATCCGGCCGTGATCAAGGTCCGGGATGGACCGAAATGTTGGCCATATTCATGTATAATTCTGGGATGTAATAAAATTGACTTTGACTTGCACTATATTCCTGTGTGCCGTGAATTCTCTACTTGCAATTGTGGGATATCCTCTCCCATCACTGAGCACCAGGCCTTGTGAGAAGAATGGAGTGCCAGCCAATTACATCATTTGTATCACACATACATAGACCGCTGGAATCAGTAGTACCACAGCAGCAGAGTCAGTGGTTCTTAGTGTTCGGAAATTCAAAAGCAAAGTTTCATTCGTCACTCAGAAGTGTATCCTCGAGCTATAAAAAGCACCATGGTAGGTAAAAGAATCGGAGATGAGCAAACCTACATGTATGGCCAGCATGTCTTTTTCAGGACAAACTGATATTAGATTATTGCATAGTTTGTGAGGCTGCAAAAAATTTAAGCTGATGAGGGTAGTTTTTGGAACATGTTTTGAGGCAAATTTTCCTGCAGGTTTTTCAGAATTGAATCCTGCAGGAAGGACAAGTATATAAGGCCTTTCTTTATATTTTAGATTCCTTTCAAATCCATCAGAATAACTCCCTGGATCAACGACCCCTCTCTAGTAGCTATAGCCTGTAATATTATTACACTCCAGAAATACATCCAGGCCCCTCTTTTAGTGAACTCACCATCACCACCTCCTCAGGCAGAGAGTTCCATAGTCTCACTGCTCTTACCGTAAAGCCTTCTTTCCCCTAGACACAGAGGATGTCCCTAGTCATAGTCACAGTAATGAGTATAAATAGATGATGGAAGAGATCTCTGTACTATACATGGTTATTAGATGGCTCCTCGGTTGTTTTCTTTCTAAAGTTAATAACCCTAATTTTGATAATCTTTCAGGGTACTGTAGTCCATCCATTCCAGTTATTACTTTAGTTGCCCTCCTCTGAACCCTCTCCAGCTCTGCTATGTCTGCCTTGTTCACAGGAGCCCAGAACTGTACACAGTACTTCAGGGCTCGACAAATCCCAGGTCGCCATGGCGACTAGGAATTTGGTCCTGGCGCCTGGGTATTTGTCAGCCCGTTCTCTCAGGTGCCAGGGCGCAGGGCCGGCGTGTCCTACACGCGGACTAGGAGCGCCGGCCCCCCTCATGCTGCAGCCGCCCGAAGCTCTATATAGAGTCTCAGGCGGCCGCAGCACTGCCCGGGCTGGCGCGTCCATGAGGGCGCACCTCCCGGGCGCAGCATGAAGAGAGGGACTGACAGGAGGGAAGCGCTCAGCGCTCCCTCCTGTCAGTTCCTCATTGTAGCGTGGCCGAGCCCTGTATGGCCCGCGGTACAGGAGCATCTGTCTCCTGTACCCGGCCGGACTGACATGAAGTGCGCACACAGTGTGCATTTCCTGTCAGTCCGCCCGGGTACAGGAAACTAAAGCTCCTGTACCCGTGGGACCATACAGAGCTCGGCCACGCTACACTAGAGGAAGGGGGGGGGGGAGAATGAAAAGGGGGGAAAGAGAATGACAAGGGGGGGGGGGAGTGAATGACAAGGGGGGGAAGTGAATGAATGACAAGGGAAGAAAGTGAATGACAAGACGAGGGGGAAAGTGAATGACAAGAGGGGGAAAGAGCTGGGCGTTGTAGTGATGCGGGGACTGAGCGCCAGCTGGGGGTTGTAGTGCTCAGTAAAATGTCATGGTGCCCGCTGTGTTTGTGCCCTCCGTACTCCTCTGCCCTCTCCTCCAGACCCCTCTGCCCTCTCCTCCGGACCCCTCTGCCCTCTCCTCCGGACCCCTCTGCCCTCCCCTCCGGACCCTGTAATTCTTGTAAGGGTTTCCACATGTCATGGCGGCCGCAAGTGACGATCACTTAGACGCTGGCAGCATCTGACGTGTCATATAACCTATTGAAAAGGGGAAGCATTATGGGGGGCCCTATATACTCGCACATTATGGGGGGCACTATGGGAAACAGGGGTAGGAACACTATGGGGGCATCTACTGGGGGCCCTATGTACTGGCATGCATTATTGGGGGGGCTCTATGGAGAAATGGGGGGGGGGAGCACTATGGGGGCATCTATTGGGAGCTTTATGACGCGGCTCCGCCTGGCTCCTAACTTTTTTAGCTGGCTCCTAGATTCCAAGGAAATTTGTCAAGCCCTGCAGTACTCCATGTGTGGTCTGACTAGTGGTTTGTAAAGTGGTAGGACTGTGTTCTAATCATGGGCATCTATGCCCCTTTTGATACAGACCATGATCTTATTAGCCTTGGCAGCAGCTGCCTGACTCTGATTGCTCATATTTACTAATTTCTGATGGATGGTAAAAAAAATATTATCCAGTGTGAATGGAGTTTAAAATAAACATAATTTGTCCATCATTGATCTTCATCAATCCTGTACAAAATTATCGTTCTCAGTGGCATGATATGAAAATCTAAGTCTAGTTTCATACTAGCGTTAAAACCATCCTGCTGGCAGTTCTGGCAGAGTTCATGGTATCTGGCATAGTCGGATACTGCCTTTTCCCACTGGAGTCCATTGACTATAATGGGACCCAGTGGGGGTCCGTCCTTTTTCCGGCTTGACTGCTGGGATTCGGCCAGACCAAAAACGTCTCACTATAGTCAATGGGGCCCGACGTTGCCCTGGCCATTTCCGGCTATGCCGGAAACGATAAATTCCAGTACGATGTTCCTCTGTTGGGTGAAACAGTAGTGTGAAACTAGCCTAATGTCACTCATCACAACATTTACACAAGGCTTTGCTGCCTAGCACATGGTTTTCGCATGAGCCCTAGGCAATTGTGACCATCCCAAATATTGATTGAGAGTCTATCAAATCCCTTGTCTTGATTTTTCCTACTGCATTCGTTCGTCACTGGTTATTAAAATTGTGCTGTGTTGGGCGAGAAGTCACATGAGCTGTTTTTCAGGCCAATGCTCTCCATAGAGCAGCCATTGTAACCAAGGTTTATTTGCGGAGTTTGAAATGTAACACCGCCTATGTTACAACGTTTTACCAATTTTATTTGGTGACAGCGAATGTCAGTATGCATAGAACTGCTTACTCTGATGATGATGCATTTCATTTGCTTTCCCTATACTGTTCTATGTCTGCAGTGTATTTCTGCGAGACTGGTTTAAACCTCTCCATTGCACTTCCCAGTGTAATCTCTTTTCAGGCCACCTCCACACTGGTCACAATCAATTCTAAAGTTCCATCGCATGTCCTACGTCTCCCTCTTATCAGTGGAAACATTTGGAGGCATGGAGCAGTTTAAGGTTTCTCAGGCATTGATCACTTCAGGATAGACGAGATGCCATCTCTTTTGAAATGTCAATGGGAAACATGATGGATAGTTTAGCTCTGATATTTTTAGTTGTATCTTTGCTGAACCTCCTTCCTGATGTTTACATTTTGATAACCGTTCCATCTGGTTATGATAGGAATCGTGATTTGTGCGGAAATGAAAGGCACACCCTGCACATTGCTTACATCTCCAGTGTTCAGAATAAGGAAATATATTTAGTGTCAGCCAGAATAAATAGACTCATGGGCAGTTGCTTCTAATTTCCCTCAGTGACAACAGCTAAAATTGGCTTTTTCCAGATTTGTTCTATGTATAAAAACCATCCTATAGAAACCAGATCTAAGTTAGTTTTTTTTTTTTTCTTCAAAAGTATGTATCGAGAACCTGGAAAATTATTTAATTCCAGTTTTCCCATTTTTTTATTTTTTAAATACTGGTCTGATACCCGCTAATCAGCTATTTGAGAAGGCAGCGGAGATTGCAGTAATGCCACGGCTTTCTCACAACTTTCTTTAGGCCATGTGGCAGGTCATCAGTTAAAAAATCTTGGAAAACCCCTTTAAGAATAATTGAATGGTAAAGGTATATCATCCATCATTATGCAAGTGTTATTTTGATGGATTTGCACACTAGAACTATTTTTGTGTTACTAATTTGAAGTGTTTATCTTAGATTTGTTAAAAATTGGTTCGGCTACCTATGCAGCCGTTTAGATATATGCCACGTTTTTCAGAAAATACCTTACATGCTCCATTATTCAGAAAACTTGGACTGAAAACACGGATTTGTCTAGGAAGGTGGTAGTACTTTGGAAATAGATGTCTTAAAGGGAATGTGTCATCGGAAATTTACCTATTGTTTGAATCACGTTTTTATGTTGTTTTTTTTAGAATTGTTGGTGATATTTTTTTTTAATTGTCCATGTCCCTATTTACAGTAAAAAAAAGAAACAAAAAAAAGGTATATATTCCTGCAGTTTTAAAACTGGCCACAAGGTCTAAAATATGTCAAGACTTCCTGTTCCTTGACAGCAGCCACTTGGGCCATAGACACAATAGACTGGAGAACACTACATTGTCTTCAATGGGAGATTTTTCTAGGCATGCTCTGTGACCATTGCAGAGGTCAGGAGGGAGTAGATAAGCTGTAATATAACCTATTGTGAATGATGGCTCCTGCTTTATCTACATAGAGGTATTACTTGTCATTGTAATTCTGCCTGTGATGATAACGCAATGACTACTGAAAAGTTACATGTACACAACAGGAAGTGTAAGCATCATTAATAGGCCTAGTGGCCAGTAGAAAAAATGTCACGCCATATTGGATTAAGGGCAAATTTTTCCAGTGGGAAGTGGGTCATGTAGCATATTAAAGACAGACAGAATTTTCTCAGAAATCGATTGCTGCAATCAGATTTGCAATATCTCCTGTGGTTCAAAGGTTATCAACACAGAAACTTGCAACAACAACCAGTAATGTTCCCCTCAAATGCCTAGCTTTTTCATGTGTTCAATGTGTGTTGTCCCTGGTGCTGAACTCAGAACTTTGAAGTTTTGAACTTTCTGTCTTGATGACTTTTGAACCACAAGAGGTATTGCAAATCTAATATTGGCAATCGATTTCTGAGAAAAATCTGGTTATCTTTGATATGCTACCTGACCTCCTTTTACAACAGCTGGAGGGCCGCAGTTTGAGGATGCCTGGCCTAAAAGATAGGCCCTCTCACCCATTACTTGCTTGTGGAATTCAGATTTCATTTGCCCTTTTGTTTCTGAAATAAAAGGGTGTCCTGAGACTTTTGACTCAGGAATAGAATATGGAGAGAACACATCTTTATGTGGCCATAAAGACCTATTGTTTTTTAAGTAGACCCAAAATGATGTGCTGATTAACTTCATGATATATCTTTATAGGTGCCTTTGCTTAGTTATTCTGTTAGGGTGCGATCACACATCTTATAATGTGGTTGAAAATGCATAAAACCACATATAAAAACCTGTATTTAAAGACGCATCTTTTTTTTTTCTAATGCTTATGGGTTTTGCACTTGCAATCTATGTCAATACTTATATTTGTTCAAAAATGCAATTCATGTGAGTTTTCTAAAAATGTATATGTTTTTACATGCAGTAAAATGCATGTAATCGGATCTTTAGGCTGCACATCGACTGCAGATCAGTTGCAAAATGTAAATCCAGTATTACGGAGCTTCACATCGTCCACTACCTTAACAACACTGTAGAGTTAAAGCTAACCATCTGAACAGTAATGTATACTACACCTTTCAGCAGTCTGTGGTTCCACTTTCCTGCAGAAAACATACAATATTTAACAATGGCGATCTTCAAAAAGAAGAGCCACCATTAATTATGTTTACCCTAAATTAGATTTCTGTATCTTTCTATAGACTGTTACATTTACATTCACACGTCCGTGGTGTCAGAGTTCATCTGTTTCTTTTGCTAAGTATTAGACTGTGTTCACATTATTTCTATTGATTTGAACCATCATAGGAAAAGGAAAACGAAAATAATGACAGTACCAGATCCATCATCTGATGGACACCAGACACCCGACAATCCCCATTGACTATAAGGCCTCATGCACACGACCATTGTTTTGGTCTGCACTCGAGCTGCATATTTTGCTGCTCGGGCGCGGACCCATTCACTTCAGTGGGGCCGCAAAAGATGCTGTCCGCATCCGTTGCTCCGTTCCGTGGCCCCGCAAAAAAAATAGAGCATGTCCTATTCCTGTCCGTTTTGCGGACAAGAATAGGCATTTCTACAATCGGCCGTGTTCCGCTCCACAAATTGCGGAACGGAACGCGGAGCAGCTTCTGTGTTTTGCGGACCGCAAAACACATACGGTCGTGTGCATGAGGCCCAAGAGGGTCGGTTTGGTTTTCATCATTATGTCAGTCATTTTATTGGAAAAAAAATAAATAAAAAATTATACATCTTCATGCTACATTATTTTTTTTAGGCATCTTTGGTGGATTCATTGCAGATGTGAACACAGCCATAGGTCTGATTGACATCACCATTTATTTGTCCGTTAGGAAAAAGAAAGAAAGAAAAGTAAAGAAAAACCGGATCCTGTATTTTAAGCATCTGTTATGCTTAGTTAGGGCTCATGCACACGGCCGTTGCCTGGCGGTGGCCATATTGCGGCCCGCATACAGCGGGTCTGCAATACATGGGCATCGGCCGTGTGCACCCCGCACCACTGATGTGGACCCATTCACTTGCATGGGTCCGCGCAGTCCTGGAGATGCGGTGCGGAACGGAGGCACTGATCGGTTTTTCTGTCTGTGCTGCCACATTGCAAAAAAGTAGTGTATGCACTACATTTTTTTCAGTGCGAACCGGATCGCGGACCCCATTCAAGTGAACTAGTCAGTGATCCGCATGCGGCTGCCCCACGGTCGGTGCCAGTGCATTGCGGACCGCAATTTGCAGGCTGCAGCACGGGCCCGGCAAGCACACGGTCGTGTACATGAGCCCTAATGCACATTTTGCATCCGTTTTATCCATTTCAATCTGAGATGCATGCAGGACTTTTTTTCTGTCTAAAATAATGGAGCTCAGATGGAAATTACTAAAACGGATGCAAAATGTGCATAACTGAGCAAAACGGATGCTTAAAATACAGGATCTGTTTTTTCTTTATTTTTCTGTTCTTCTGACGGATCAGAAGAACTGAAAACTTAACAGTGATGTGAACCCGGCCTTACCTGCCGTGTTTGCAGTATGTGTATACAGGCAATGCTTGTTAGATATTAGTAGCACATATTTTGTGTGTAAGGGCTTACTCTCTGTTTCTCTATAGTTCGCTCTGTGCACCCTGAAAAGGTTAAATGGGCATGGAAATAACTGAAATGGCCTGGAAAGTATTTTACTGAGACATAACAACTGTACCACAAGTCAGTAAAGACCGGCTGCCTCAGCCCCTTTTCATGGTGCTCTCTGCCAGTCCCTGTCTAAAATTTCTGGTAGGCTAAGCAAAAAGAACTTGTGGTTTTGTAACTCGTACTGCTATTTGAAAGCTTGAGGGGAAAAAGATGTGAAAGGCAGGAAAAAATAATTTTGTTTTTCTCACTTGATCTAGATATTAGGTTCCAGGTTTGGATATTCCTAAGATAATATTCTCACTGGGTATGTTTTATATGAGGAGACAATCCTGTGCACTTTGTTCCCATACGGCACATTTATTATAATGTGCTGGAATACTACTTTTACTTTTTTGGTTTCAAAAAACTTTCAGTTTTAGTTTAGTTTGGCTTTTTTTTTAACCCTTTCATTGCATTCTAAACTTTTTTTTTTTATTTCTCTATTTTTTTTTTCTTCTTAATTTGTGTAGAGATTAGGGAAACTGGAAGGAAACAAAAAGGGAGATTGTTCTGGTTTTACAACAGTTTTTTTTTAATCAATAATCTCTACCCCAGGGGTGTGGAGTCGGAGTTGAAGTGTTGAAAAATAGAGGTGTCAGAAGTCCCCTGCCCTGGTCTTGTACAAATCGTGCGGAGAACACAGGCGTTGGTCTCCTTCTGTTCTGTTCCATTTACGGCAGGTGGCTGGCTGAGGGACTTAATGATCTTTTATGTCCTGCTGTAGCAGGGCAGAGGGCTTCTGTTATAGCCTGTCATAGGACTATGGGGAGGAGGTGGGGACAAAAGGCTAGTCTCCTGGGACACAGAGAGAAAATTTCGTTTGGTATTTCTCGGTTTTAATAGTAATATTGGACACAATAGGATTTGCGGAAAGAAGGATATTAAGGAAGAAATTAATAGGATATTTTTTATTTTTATGCATTTTCTGTGTTTAGTGCAGAGCATTGCCTAGAGTGGATCCAATCATCCACTTCAGAGAGCAGGACAGAATATGTAGGTACTTACTCAGTGCTGTGAAGGAAGGAAGGCGCCGCTATCCAAATAAAAAAAAAGCATTGCTGTCCTTCTGAAGTTTGCACATATGCACAGTGCTACATTTGGGGTGGTTAGTAGCTCGTGGTCCACCCCACTATGATCTGCCCTCTCTATTAGATGTACTAGTATGGACTAGGGGATTTAGTGTAATATACGGTGGTGAAAAGGTACGTGACAAAATATGTTGGCATAAACATTGTTTTCCAAATTTCAACAAATGGAATCACATTTTAGTCCAAATACTAGGTCTGATATTGATATAAAAATCTAAGAAGCATAATTTGTACATTTTTGTTTCTTCCAAAATAAATTTTTTGACTGTCCTCCAAAAGACTGATCAGTATTACTGTAGAATGTGGATACATTTAAGCCTTGATTTGATTATGTATGGTATGAAATGAATGCTAATTCTCTAAAACAAAGATTATTCTATTATATAACTGCTTAAAGGGGCTATTTTTGCACGCAGACATAGACCTGGTAAAAATGTAGCGATAAATCTGCTCCATTAAACATTTTATATGTTGCTTTGATTTTTTTTTTGTTTCTTGTATAAGCTGTCTAAAATCTGCGTTAACATACAAGTAGTACTTCCAAAATAACCAGAAACAAGTAAAACCTTATTAGTACTGTGGTCCCAATTATCAAATCAAACCGTGGTATGTGGAAACATTAAAGGGGTTGTCCGGGCTTTTACTATTGATGACCTATCCTCAGGATAGCTCAGCAACATCAGATCTGACACCCGGCACCCCCGCCAATTAGCAGTACGAGGAGACCGTGCGTGCAGTGCGCACTTGCCATTTCTCTTCCTCTCCGCTGCTGCGGTATATGGTCTTTGCCCATAGACAGCAGTGGTGAACAGGACGTGAGACGGCACGTGCGCACTGCAGTGCCGTCTCCTTGTACAGCTGATCGGCTGGGATGCTTAGTGTCAGACCCCTGCCGATCTGATATTGATGACCTATCCGGAGGATAGGTCATCAATAGTAAAAGCCTGACAACCCCTTTAAAGGTCATGTACACCTTTTGGGGGCAATTTTTTTTTATTATTGCATTGTATTCATTTTGAGCTAAAAAAAAAATATTTTTTGTTTTCAATTTCTCTTTATTAAAAATATGTTTTTCCGTACATGGCTAAGATGAGCGATTAGCAGCCTCTGGATTTTCTCTTTTACATCAGTTGGGGAGCTGACTGGCTCCTTATCTCTGCTCTCTGACATTATAAACACTAATTATAACTCAGTTCTTATTTTACTGATAAGAATGTGGCATAAGTAAGTAGTTTAGAGACAAGATTTATTAGATAAACGTCACACACTTAAAAAAACAGTTAACTCTTTGTGACCAAACAGGTCACAAAGTCTTGTCCTGTCCTCCAGCTTATTTATAAACTGCAGCGGTAGGTTGCTGGTATATGGCACCTGACCGTTGTAGGCAATCAGTGTCCTCAGTGATCTAACGCTAAAGAAAGTGATTGGCTTTAGCCGTGAACCAGCACATCACAGTGTTGGTGACATGCAGGTGTGCAGCACGTGACCACTGCATCCAATAACTGTTCCATTCTTAGACCTCTTAGTACAGCGATTGTGCATCTAATTATGGCATGTGCAATACTTAAATTTAGTGGCACTTCACTAGGACTCTCATCAATGATATTAACACTTTAGCCGTTGCTCATAAGTACTACAGTAGTGCGGTTTTAATTAGATGGCCCTAATAGTACTTGCTAGTACTACTTACAAGCTAATTATTGTCTTCCATAATGGGATTCTGAAGGCCATTCCATTGTTTAAAGAGGACCTTTCACTGGTCCACAGTTTATTAGGCAAATGTATATAGATGCAGAGCGGCACCCAGGGATGACCCTGCACTTACTTGTATCCCTGGGTGCCGCTCCATTCGTCCGCTGTAGCCCCTGGTACCGGCGCTCGTGCTTCTGATAATTTTGCCTGGGGCAGAGACATCTTCTTTTGCCCTGGGCGTCTCCTTCTCCCAAGGCTGGAGCGCTGGCCAATCGCAGCGCTCAGCTCATATTCGGGGGCTACAGCGGACGAACGGAGCGGCACCCAGGGATACAAGTAAGTGCAGGGTCATCCCTTGGTGCCGCTCTGCATGTATATACATTTGCCTAATAAACTGTGGACTAGTGAAAGGTCCTCTTTAAGCTTGATTTGAATTAATGGATCACTGAGATCTCAAAAAACTTTTCATATGTCTTCCACCCACTAATCCTATCCAAGGTTTTGATTAGTAGGTGTTTGAGTGCTAATACCCCCACCAGTCGCTAGAATAAAGAGAGAGAAGTGCTTACATCCATGCATTTTCTCTTCCCACTGCCGGAGATGAGGTGAGTAGATGTTCTTGGTTCCTCTTGAGTCCATCTCCTTCAGTGAAGAGAGAGGACACGCTCTAGGTGAGTGCTTCTCTCTCCTTGTTCTAGTAGTCAGTGGGGGTCTGAGCACTCAAACCCCCACCAATCAAAGCCTTTAATATGTCATTATAACATATCAAAAGTTTTTTTTAAAGTGCAGTGACCTTTACCTGAATGTTTTTCTGACATATACTCTTGGGAAATCATATTGAGTTGTTACTTTCTAGAGTTTTCTCATTTAGGCTGTGTTGTGTTAGATGGTGCTTTAACCACACTAACTACTTGAGAAATACCAAGACTCTGGCAGAATGGACTAGAATCATTTTCTAACTCTGCTGGGCAGAACAGGCTGGCTGCACACAACTGGGTTTTGTTCAGGTTTTCAGATGCAGTTTTGAAGCTAAAAGCAAGTGTGTGTTAAAAAAAAAAGAGCTGTAGAATCTGTACTTTGTAATATTTTTCCCGTGACTGTGTATGGGCAGACTAAGAGTTTACCCTTATTTTGCATACCTTTTGTGTTCATTTAGGTAACTTTTTAAAATAATCTAAAATAAAACAATGTTTTTTTCACAGAATCAACTATCCATAGGTTAGGGCAGGGATGTCAAACTCGTGGCCCTCCAGCTGTTGCAAAACTACAACTCCCATCATGCCTGGACATCCTACAGCTATCAAGGCATGCTGGAAGTTGTAGTTTTGCAACAGCTGGAGGGCCATGAGTTTGACATCTGTGGGTTAGGGGATAAGCATCTGGTCAGGGTCCAACTGTTGGGCTAACAAGAATCCCACGCACCAGTATGAATGGGGCAGCAGGTCTCTAATGAACTGCTGAGGATAGCGGAGTATGGTATAGCAATGTACATGTCCATCTACTGAGCTGAGTGCTGCTGGTCATGCATGCTTGGTCACTTTTCCTACAGCCATGTCTCTGTATACTAATCCTCTGCACAATGCAGTGCAGCTAATAGAAATAGCAATAGAACTGCTATACAATTCACATTAACCTTAAAACATTATTTTTTGTCAGGGTTAAAGCTGCACAGACTGAACTGGGGCAACAGATACTAGCTGATTTTGAGGAAGCATTTCCATCACAGGGCACTAAGGTAATTATTTTCCGAAAGCCATTCTATTTAGTAGTGATGCCTAAAGACATTTTGGACATGTTCATGTTTGTGGTACAGAAAATCTGAGAAACATTGCAGAGACATTGCATTTTTTGCACTTGTCAGAAATTACAACTTTTCTTATTTTCTAGAGCTGCATTCACAATTCTGTTAATATTTGATACCCTTTTACAAGTTTGTCATCAGACACACCTGCTGACAGCATTGCTAAATTCCGTTTCTTATGTCTGTCTGTACATAACCTGAGGTACATATGACATTCCAAAATGCAAATCACCAGAGCAAGCTCTGTACAGTATGGGTACTTTCACACTTGCGGCATGGCTATCCGCCGGATCTGCCATGCTGCAAGTACCCGTGTGCTGCCGCTCCGTCCCCATTTACTGTAATGGGGGTGGTGGTGGAGCTACAGCAATGCATGGCCAGAGATCGCTGGACTAATAGTACTACAGGTCAGACTTTTTAGTCCGGCGATCTCTGGCCGTGGACTGCCGTGCTGTGCCGTAGCTCCTCCCCCGTCCCATTTTTATTTTTTTTTAGAATTAGCCTCTATATAAACTAAATGAATTCTCATTATACAGTGGTCTCTCAAATTACAATATTTGTTGCCGCAACGGCCGTTGTAAGTTAAAACCATTGTAACTTCAGTCCATAACTCAAACTGAACTGGAAAACTAGGAATTGCTTTCAAAGGCCCAAAAGTCATCACATGATAAGAGAAAAGGAGGATTTAAGAAAAATAGGCAGACTGTCTAAGATGGATGCAATACAGTAGCCCCCTTTGGCATAGTTTCACTTTTTTATTTTGTAAAGTACCGTATGTTACCCTAGAGCAGGGATAGGCAACCTCTGGCACTCCAGCTGTGGTGAAACTACAACTCCTAGCATGCATACTTGCTCTGCTTTTCTCACAACTCCCTTAAAAATCAGTGGAGCATGCTGGGAATTGTAGTTTCACAACAGCTGGAGTGCCGAAGGTTGGTGATCCTTGCCCTAGAGGTTAGTTTTTTTTTTTTGCTGGATTCTGCAGGATGGAAAAGCTGTGTTCTACGCTTTTGCATCCTCCGCCCCCCTCCCCCCAAAATATATGTTAAACATAGGGTAACAATATGATGTGAACCCACGACCGTATGAATGGGTCCGCATCCATTCTGAAATTTTGCAGAACGGGTGCGGACCCATTCATTTCAATGGGGCTACAAAAGATGTGGACAGCACAACCGTGCATTTCTGTCATAGGGCTGGCCGTGTGCAAAATGCGGAACGGCCAGTATCAATGTTTTGCTGATGCACAATTTATGGACCTCAAAACACTTCATGGCTGTCTGAATGAGCCCTAAAACAGATGAAGGAAGTCCTAACATAAGAGTCAGGAATAGATGCTGGAAGCTTGAATTCACTTTCTATGATGAGGACTTTGGGGTCCAGTATACCACACAGTGTATCAGAAAAATAAAATGGACAGGACATGTAGTACCGTACTGTAAAGAAGAGCTAATATACACCAAATACAGGTGTTTTACCAGATAAATGGCCATGGTGGCCATCTGAGGCTTGTCTGTTTAGTCTAGTTTGAACATACGATGGCCCAGGAAAAACCACTGAGTTTTATTTACTATCTTTTTTTTATTTTATTTTTACAAATATATTAAATAGCTTCTAACTTTGCTTGCAGCTCCAGTTAAATCAACCAATAGTTACGTTTTTACTTATTTTTGTTGTCTCAATTAGAGATCAGGGGGACCCAGTAATGTCCTACGTGATGCCTGTTTGGTAGCCAATGTTTTGGATGTACGGATTAAACAAGAGATCATCAAGAAATTTATCAGGCAGCATCTGTCTGAATACTCGGTCCTCTTCCAAGAAAATCAAGATGTAAGTATGCATTTGGTTGTTCTTGATGAACAGTAACTTATATTACCTAAAGTACTTAAATGGGTTGTCCAACATATTTTTATAGTTCTCCAGAGCACCTAAATGTGTTAAAATTAAAGAATGTGTACTCACAGCTTGGTCCCCACAGTTTCCAGCACTGCAGCTCAAGTCTGTATTTACAGTATATTTGCTGCGGTGGCGTATTTGTGTATATATAGCTCTCAGGAGCGTAGCTAACAGCTCATGGGTCCTGGTGCAAGAGTTCAGCTTGGGCCCCCTTCCCTAAGTGCTTTGTGTGTCTTCTTATGGGGCACAAGGGTCTTTGGGCCCCCTCAGGCTCCTGGGCCCGGTAGCGACTGCTACCTCTGCACCCCCTATAGCTACGCCCATAATAGCTCTGTATATGGCTCTCTCCCGGGACCTCCTACTCTTCTCTATTAATTCTTCTTCTCCTTCTGCTTTCTAAAACTCTGTGTGGAGAAAATCAACTTCATCATCTCACTCAGCTCCCCCAGAACTCTCAATCACAGTTACTGGTTCCACATTTTCCCCAGTCTTATAGTCCAGTGCCTTGTGATAACATTCTACCTTATCCTTTAAACCACACATCTAAGCCCTTACCAAGTCCTGCCACCTTCAGCTTAAAGACATTTCTCGTATCCTTTTTTTCTTCAACCCTGAGTCAACAAAGGAATGCTAGTACATTCTTGTCTAAACAACTCCAGCATCCTCCTTTGTGGCCACCATCTAACAATCTTCTGCCCTTTCATCCATCCTCAACTCTGCTGCTTGGTTATCCTACCTCTACCTTTATTTCTCCTTTGCCTCCCCCTCTGACAATATCTTGCTCCCCATTGCCTAGCAAATTTATTAGTAATGGCCTACAAGGCTATCCACGGTGTGTCTCCTCCTTACATTTCTGGCCTATTCTCCTTCTCACAACACACAATCTTTGACACTTCTAAGTCTTCCTTCTTTGCTTTTGTCTTGTCTGCTCCTCACACCATCGTGTACAAGATTTCTTCTGTGCATCCCCCATACTCTGGAATTGACTACCCCACTATCCAAGCTTTCTAAGGCCTCTTTCACACGAGCGTGTCCGGATGCGTTGCGGATGCGTTCAGTGAAAACTGTGCGATTTCACAGGCAAAGCCATTCAGTTTTGCCTACGATTGCGTTCAGTTTTTTCTGCGCGGGTGCAATGCGTTTTGATGCGTTTTTCACGCGCGTGATAAAAAACTGAAGGTTTACAAACAACATCTCCTAGAAACCATCAGTGAAAAACGCAACGCACCCGCACTTGCTTGCAGATGCAATGCGTTTTTCACGCAGCCCCATTCACTTCTATGGGGCTAGGGCAGCATGAAAAACGCAGAATATAGAACATGCTGCGATTTTCACGCAACGCACAAGTGATGCGTGAAAAAAAACGCTCATGTACACAGACCCATTGAAATGAATGGGTCAGGATTCAGTGCAGATGCTTTGCGTTCACGTCACACATTGCACCCGCGCGGAAAACTCGCTCGTGTGAAAGGGGCCTAAAGCAATATGAAAACGACCTCTTCAGTAAATCTGCTTATGGGCAGAGGTTGTCCTGAGTAGACACCCCCTTTAACTAAATGACCAGAATGGTCACTTGGCACTATAACAATTTTCTGCTTTTTACAACTGCTTAATTTCGGATCTGATTTTGGCTTGTTCGTGGATATGAAAACCATTGTCGTGTTTAAACAGTGATTACCAGAGGAAGTCCTAGTAAGGCGAATTTCATAATTTTACCAATATTCTGTTTCTACTTGCTTACACATGTTTACATGTCAGGTCGCGTGGCTTGATAAAATTGACAGACGCTACGCTTGGATTAAACGTCAGCTGGTGGACTATGAAGAAAAGTATGGTCGCATGTTCCCTGCAGACTGGTACATGACTGAACGCATTGCTGTGGAGTTTTGTCATATAACCAGGTAAGTTCAAAAAGTAAGGGGGGGTTCAGCTCCCATTGAGAGACCCAAGGGAAGAATTCCTGAAAAATACGCCATACCCGGAGCATTCAGCATTTTGACAAAAATGCACAAACACAGCACAAAAATCAGGTCATCAATATCAGATCGGCGGAGGTCCAACACCCGGCACCCCAAAGATCAGCTGTTTGAGGGGGCTGCTTACCAAGCACAGTGCAGATCACATATTGATGACCCGTCAAAATCTCGGACAACCCCTTTAACTATGCATTAGTTTTAAGAAATATGCAGTGCTGCTCCTTTAATCTCTACTTTCTTTTCCCATGTCTGCATTTTTGTGCATATACAGTACATGCCTGTGAGTTGGAAACGCTGTTTATCAAAATCCTGTATTTTACACCATAATTCCTGTACGTTGGCACTGCCACTTATATTATATTATACAGAATTCATCTCTCTGTGCTCCCCTTATGGTGAGAGGCCCGTAGAGTTGTATTTTCTGGGATGGAGTATAGTACCTACTTATGACCACTATGCTGACTCTTTAATTTATGGGAATGTGTTATTTTAATCCATTATGCAGAATAGTGTGACTGGTTTTATTCTGTATAAGTCCCCAATGGACATACTGTTGAGCACCATAATATAGCTGAAGTAACACCGTTCTCACTCACAGGTTAAAAGCACCATGCACATCCTTTTTACCTTTGTAAAAGCTTTTTCCTTTAGTGAAAGGATTACTCAGTGCAAGGCCTTGAGCCGCCCAGCTAGGTTGTTCAGTAATTTAATGGTATATTCTGTACTGAGCTTACTCCAGGAAAAAGAAGAAATCCCCTTGAGATGAAAAGTATCTGAGCTACCAGAGCTTTTATAATACCCTCTATACCTGTCATTGTTCTGCCTTTAATGAGAACTTCATCTGCTGCCAACGCTTTGTTCTTCTAATACATACGCTGGCTTAGAAGCCCAGTTTTGTGCCCTGAACTCCTCACCTTTCCACGAACATATTTCTTGCCCAGTATGAGCCACAAAAGGACAAGCCGAAATGCAAGAACCCTGCTGCTAGATCACAGAATGAGACAATATCAATATTGTTTACCTGTCCTTCATAGTAGCTTTTTACTCTTATATAATGTGCAGATTGGGCTTTGTTCACATTTTTTGACATTTTGTTTTTCTGTTCCACCCTATTACCAGGGGTGCCTGATGGACCCCATTACCTGTTAGGTAGTTCTTATGTTTTCCCTTTTTATACTCTATTGGCCTTGTCAATTTCTTTGATTTTATATTTTATACAACTGCTGCTTTGTAGATTTGTATTATTTATTAACAAAACTCCTTTTTTCTGCAGAAATGACCTTTCGAAAATCATGAGAACGAGAGCTAAAGAGATTGAGGTGAAGCTGCTGCTTTTTGCTATCCAGAGAACCACAAATTTTGAGGGACTTCTAGCAAAGCGTTTCTCGGGCTGCACCTTGACAGACACTGTTGTGGTAAGGATTGTAGTTGGCTATGTATTACATTGCCTTCTTTCAACTTGACTTTCTTCATGTATTAACTTATTTGACAGCTTCTGCTCTGATTTTTTTTATTTTATTTTTTTTATAAAGAAAAGTGAGAATAAATTGCAGCTTATGTGAGTAGGTTTGTAATAAAATTCAGCCAGTTGTTGCACGTAGATGAGTTTGAGGAAGATCTGGCTAAGCAAGTAGACTGTGCTGTTTCTGTAACTCTTCTAGACTTTGGTGGAGAAAGCCACATGTTGCAGAACACTCATTTAACTGCTATGGTCATAACAACTTAGCACGTTAACCTTCCCCTGGGCCAAACTGAACCCTGTAACAGTACATACAAGATAAGTCTTGGACCAAAAGTTGGGCACCTGAGGACAGATCCACCAGGTATGGAGCAGGTTGAAGGGTAGCAAGCCACTGCATGTGCTATTTGATTGGGAACGAGATAAACCTTATCAGCACGCTGTAGGAGGTTAGTGAGTTTTCCAGGAATTTGATATTAGTGTTCTTGGGACGGGCCATCAATATCAGATCAGAAGGGATCTGACTCCCTGCATCCATAACAAACAGCTGAATGAATTGGCCATGGTGGGGTTCTAGAACTGACCTCCAGTGATCTGATATTGATATAGCGACTGCACTGTTAAATTCAGTAGTTTTATTATATTGTAATGTTCATTTTACTGAAAAAGATTTACGTTTTTTCATGTGAATTCTTCGTTGCTTCTACTTCTGCAGAACAATAAAGAGGGCTGATTCTGATTCAGCCTGACCACTGCAGACTTGGCATTTCATCTAAATTCCTTCCTCAATTACTCACAAAAGTAGTCTTTCATTTATTATGCGGGTCTTTGTGAGTTTCTTCTCTCTAATGCACATAAGCTGTTTTGTTGAGAGACTATGGGCATGCTTTTACGGTTGTTTCTATTATATTGAAAGGTATATCTCTACTATCAACATAATATCAATATGGCCAACTACATGAGGCCTTAAACAGTTTTGGGTCCAAAATCCCTAATTATTTGGGGGAAGGATACATCTGTCTGTCAAAAACTTCTCTTCCTCCACTTAGTATTGAGAAAGAATGGGATGCTCCAAGGCTGGACCAAGGACTCTCCAAACCTTTCAGAAGCTGGACAGTTTCAGAAACCATTGTGGTCTTGTAATCCCAGGTCTTCTAAAATTTATTTAGAGCAGTATTAGACCTTCCTAATATAGGATCCCCTTGTTTTTTTGTTGTTTTTTTTTGTCCATATACTACTCCCAAATCAGTAGCAGGTCATGTCAGAGAAAAAACAAACTTGAAAAAAAGATATGATGCTTACTAATGTTTAAAGGGTCATAAGCAGTAACTGGAATTAAAACCGGTTGGCTCACCTTGAACATTAGTGGCATATTGCTAGGATATGCCACCAATGTCAGATAGGCTTGGGTCCCATCTCTCTCTAGAACAAAAGCACACTAAACAAAGCTCCCAAAGAGAATGAGCGCTTTCTTCAGTGCACTGTCCCGAACTTTGGGCATTCTGTTCCAGAGATAGGTGTGGGTGGGTCACAGAGGTGGGACCCACACCTATCTGACATTGGTGGCATATCCTAGTGATATGCCACCAATGTTCCAGGTGAGACAACCTTTTTGATAATGATCAGCACATGCCTATATATCCGTATATATATTGCCAGTAGCCCATATTCAAGTAAGGTAACATGCATCCTCATCTGTTCAAATCCTCAACATGTGTTTGATTCCAGAACTACTTTTGTCATGATATACTATACCTGGGTCAGAATGTACTACTACCTGGAAATAATGGTGGACTAACCTGTCTATGGCGTCCCCTCAGGGCTGGTTGAATATAGATGTACTTTTGTAGTAGTAAATGAGTCCTGATGGCAATAATTTTTCATTTGTACCTCATTCTGAACTTCTTTCTGTTGATGATTCAACTGCACATAGCAGAAGTTCTCTAGATGTGAAATCTGCACATGAACTGATTCTATTGGATAAACGAGTGACAGTATATTATGTAGAAAGAAGCCCTACGACAGGGGTGCACAACCTCACTATCATTCTGTGCAGCCCCCAACCATCTGGTGACAGAAATGTATGTCTGTCTTGTGGCTGCTCACATGCATTTTTCATGTATTTCATTAGTTGGTAATCCTGGAGGTGTAACCAGACATTTATAGATATATACTGTATGTACAATATGCCATAAATACAGTATTTCAGTCGACAATACACCTTTACGTTTTTATTTTCGGTCCTTGGGATTCCTTAAGTTTTACAATGTGGCCCCTAATCAGAAAAGGTTGTGCACCCCTGCCCTATGAGAACAAAGAGTCACGTCTGACGAAGAGGTGGAGACAGCGGTGCATTCATGACTCGCAGCCCAGCCTAAAACATTTTTTAATGAGGGAATACCAAAGCTGGTCGCAGATGGACAATGTGTATTGAAAAGCAGAAAGTCAACTTTTCAGAAAGTTGATTAAAATAAATTCCACAGCCAGAGGGCTGATAATTTTTGACTCTCGTACATTACATGTATAAAATGTGAAATAAAAAAATCTGAAATAATTTTTAAAAATGTTAGTGTTCAATAGTTTGAATTCACAGTTGAGTAAAAATCAATTTAGATACTGCTTGTGACATACACTACATATATTCACACTACACAATTATCATTCAACATGAATCATTGGTGACCATTATCTGCTCATCTAAATCTGCCATTATTTATTAAATCTCGAACCAGGGACATCGGGCTCCAGGCAGAAGAAATGTAATGTCAGTGTTCCTCAGCCATGTTGCATCCTTTGCTTATATGTGGCCTCCTGATGTAGTTTATTAGTAACCCTTTACAAGTGTGTCCAGTTTACCATTCTTCGTGAAAATATAGTTTACCGACTACCTAGAAACAAGTAGAAAAATAATGGGAAGGATAAAAAGGGCCCCCTCGTTTGGTTTATAGGGATGCCTGTGGGGAGACCCCCCCCCCATAACCCTTCTCCCTGTGTCTTAGCTCTTTGTATAGACACATAGCTGTGGTTCACCTGATTAAAACACCTTTTTCTCATTTGTTGATGTGATGCTCCGTTCCCAAGTTATTATACTTTTTCTTGATATGCAAATGAGGCCTTTGGTGCAAAGAAGGCGTGACCATTGCTCTTGTTGCACCCTAGCTCCACTCATTTCTGTGACCTGCTCCTCCTTGACTGCTTTGATTGACAGGGCAAAGCAACGGTAAAGCAACACAAAGAGGCTTGTTTTTTTGAGTTGAACTTTCTATTGGCAACATTCGAAGGTACACATTTTATTAAATAACTTTTTATTAATTTTTGTTGATTAGTGGAAAAGAAAAGACAACAACCAAGAATTGTGCCATGAACTGTGCAGTATAAATAATATGTTCACTTTTATTCTTTGAGTTGGTATGAATTACACAATACCAAATGTATACTTTTTTATGTTTGGTACTTTCGCTGAAATAAAATATGTTTTGTAGAGGAAAATCTGCGGAGGAGCGTAAGGAAAAAAAAACTTGGGAAGAAGAATGAGGAAATCAGGAATTTGACCATTTGATTTATTTATTTTTTTTCCTGCAGAGCAATTTAAATAATTTGTATTTTGGATTATAAGACTCACCTTTTTAGCAGGAAAAATCTTGTTCAAAAGTACCTGCGTCATATAGTCTGCAATTAGGGTGTTCCAACAGTGCCAGACCTCCCTGACCGCTTCCTTAACGCTGGGTTCAGACCTGAGCGTTTCTGAGACGCGCTCTCCGCACGTTTTTGTCGTGCGTTTCACGCGCTTTTGTGCGCATTTTTGGCAATAGTAAACGTTTGTGTGATTGACTGCAGTGTTGTCCAATGACCAAATATCCCTGTCTATATGAAGTTTGGCCTTTCCAGCATGTTGCCAATTCATAAACGCGTGTTCAACGCGCGTTTTCAGTCTCAAAAACGCGCAATATACAAGCGTTGCGCGTTCCCATTGAAGTCTATGGGCCAAAACGCGCGACAAACGCCCCCAAAAAAGCTCAAGTACTTGTTTATGCATCGGGCGTTTTTCAGCGCATTCGAACGCGCTGTAAAACGCGAAAATGTGAACCAGTCCCATAGGGAAGCATTGGTTTGCATCGGTTATGCGTTTTACAGCGCGTTCGAACGCGCTGTAAACGCGCAAGTGTGAACTGAGGGTAAAGAGTATGGCAAACCCCCTCTCTTAGGCAGACCTGCAAATAGAAAAATGCAGTATTGCTGTTTTTCCCATCTCACTTCCAGAAAGAGTTAATGAAAGTTAATCAGAAAGTTATGTTTACCCCAAAATGACAGCATTAAAAACTCCAACTTGTCCCATAACGAACAATCCCTCATACAGCTACATAGACGGAAAAATAAAAAGTTATAGCTCTTGGAATGCGACGACGAAAAAAAGGAAGCAAAACGCTTGGTCAGGAAGGCCCAAAACAAGCTGGTCACTAAGGAGTTAATGATCTGACAGAGGGCTCAAACAGTGTATTGCTGGATCAGTGAGAGCAGGGTGTCTACACACCTCTCTCTCCTTACCCGACACCGATCAGTGCAGACACAACCAGGCTGAAACATTATTCCGCTTACGAAGAAGACAGTGAGAAACGCCTCCCTCGCCAGGCAGCAGGGAAATACATGACTTATTGTAATTTTACCAGTGGGAGGCGTGGGACCAGTAAGAAGACTGCACAGTGGATACTGTATTGTAATGTAGTCTTATGGTCAGGTGGAAAAATTTGGTAGTTATCTTTTTTCTATGGGTTGTCCCTCCATCAAACTCCTGAGATGCCATGGTCACCATTGACTGTGGCTTCTAAGGAGGTAGCTGACCTGATCCTGTATATCAAGCCCATCTACTCCCTGACGCTATGACAGTACTTGCTGTGCTGAGTGAGCATGATAAAAAAGGGGGAGACTGGCAGCACTATTCAGTGGAGGAGAACCAGGAACTGTTTTTTCACGTCATATTGGAAAATAACGTCAATTAGGGCTCATGCACACGAATGTGTGCTGCCTGTTCTGTGCATTGGGGACAGCAAATTGCAGTCCCCATTGAACGGGCGCCATCCGTGTTGCTGGCGCAGACGGATGCAGACCTGTTCAACTTGAATGGGTCTGTGATCCCGTCTGCACCGCAAAAAATAGTGCGGAGGCACGGACAGAAAAACCCACGGAACCATTTCCAACAAGTGAATGGCTCCTCATACGTGATGCGGTGCACAAACAGCTGGTTCCCCTATATTGCAGACCCACTGTTTATGGGCCGCAATACAGGCACCAGCCAAAAACGTTGTGTACATGAGCCCTTAGGATGTGAAAAGACAGTGGAGTGACAAGAAACAGTTAATATTAAAAAAATCTGAATGCCTACTATTTAGCAAGAATAAGACCTCATGCACTTGATCTTATTTCTGGTCCGCATCTGATCCACATTTTTTACGGATTGTATGCAGACCCGTTCATTTCAAAAAATGCGGATAACACACATGTACATCCATATGTCCGTTCTGCGGCGCCCACAAAAAAAAGAAAATTGAGGGATGCACACTGCCGGGAACCCATGTTCTGCAGATCGTAAATCACTTACGGTCGTGTATAGACGCATAACAGTTGTATGTGAAATATAAAAACATGGTGTGTAGTGTTAGATTTGTCATGTTCCTCTCATTGTTTCGATGGATTTTAATTGACTGATATGTTGCCAGTCTTAATCAAAGGTGGAAATTAATTTTAATAAAAATTGCAATTTTTTTTAATTTATTTATTTTTAGAAAAAGCCTGAAGTGCAGCCTCCTGTTTCTACTAACCCCTTTCTAGATGATGACAACATAGCCGAGGAGTCTGCTCTGGAGAGAGATGGCGACCTGGACAAAGTGCGTATTGGCTGTCTTACCTTTGAGTCCATTCTCTGTAGTCGTGTTGTATGTCTGATAAATTCATCTTAAATGGAGCCTTGTCAGTTATTTCATACTGCCCGCTCTGAGAGCAGCATACAGTGATGGCAGACAGTGGGGGAGATTTATTAGAATTGGTGCAAAGGAAAATTGGCTTAGTTGCCCCTAGCAACTAATCCGCAGCCAAGCCCTGAAAAATGAAAGGTGGAATTTGACTGTTCGCTATGGACAACTAAGCCAGTATTCCTTTGTCTGTTATGTGTGACTATACTGTAGTTTGCACTAACTAGGGGTGAGCGAACTTTATGTTTTGAAGTGCGGGTTCAACATCATCCTCAAACTGCGGCCCTCCAGCTGTTGCAAAACTACAACTCCCAGCATGCCCGAACAGCCTACAGGTATCAGCCTACAGCATGGCATTGTGGGAGTTGTACTTTTACAACAGCTGGGGGGCCGCAGTTTGACGCATGCCTGCCTTACAGTATATTTTTGTAACATGGGAGCTTATGAGCGATCTGTCAGCGCTTACCTATAGAATAGCATACATGAGAAAACCATCCTGGGGTATTCCATCTGCCCTACTGCACACGCAGAGTAAACGGAGCTATGGTGTCAGACTGGAGGTATAAAGATGATATTATTACAGTACTGGGGAATTTCATACCAGTCAGTTTGATTTGTCAATTCCACATACACTGCAGGGTCATCCCAGGCCATATTACGCTGGTGCCTCCTTCTGCTTTGGGAATTAGTAGGGGAAATTATAGGACGTGAGAAAAATCTTATCACATATAGGGAAAAAGGTAGAAAAGAAGAATTGTAATGACCGTAGCAAAAGATGTACTAAACTGCTCTAGAACCATTGTTTTCACGAGAAGGTTCTCCCCTACAAACAGTGCCTTGTTCCAGGAGCCTGTAGTCAGGAGTTTCAACTAATGTGGATTCCATCCCAGTGACCGATTAACTGAAAAGCTAGGTGGAATGGTCAGTGTCTTTATGTGAAAGGAACAGACCCCTGAATTATTTGTGCTCACCCACAATTTTTCTGTCCCCTAACAGTGATCAACAAGTCGTACATACCAAATGGTAACATATAAATGGTGCCATTAAAAACTACAGTTCATATTGCTAAAAACAAGCCCTCCTACAGCGCTGGAGACCAAATATAACAAAGTTCATTTTTTTTAAAGTAATAAACAAAATAAAAACGATACAAGTTTGGTATCACCGTAATCGTATTGAACTGCAGAATAAGGACATCTTGTCATTTTTAGTGCACCGTGAACACCGTGATGTCAAAACCCCAAAAACCTTAGCAGAGTTGTGCTTTATTTTTTTTATTTCACCCCACAAATTTTTTTATTTACCAGACATGGTAAATGAAGTGGTGTCATAAAAAATGCATCTTGTCCTGCCAAAAAATAAGCCCTCCTATGGCTATGTGAATGAATGGAAAAATAAAAAAGTTATGGCTACTGGAAAGTGGGGAGGAGAAATAAAAAATGCAGAAATGAAAATAGGCCCGGTCTTGTAGGGGTTAATAAAGTCTAAAGTAAAAATGTTGAGTCTATAATATTTGTTGTTTTCGGCTGAGCCTCAGTCGTGCAGATGGTCACTTAAAAACATGAGATCCTAGAAATAATTTTGTGCCATTGTTCTTCTGCCCTCGAACCTATAGCTTTTCAGTTTTTAATATCGTAATAGGAATAAAAAGTGATGCTTTTGTTTCAATTCGACTGTTTTTTTTTAACAGCCAAAGAAGCCTAAAGCACCAGAAAATCCATTCCACGGCATGATTTCCAAATGTTTTGAGCCCCACCTGTATGTCTATATAGAGTCCCAAGACAAGTGAGTAATCTACAGTGTTTTATATTCTGAATGCAGAGACTAAACATTGGTTATATAACTGTATTGTGGAGGCTTTAAATAACTCAATCGAATATGTGTTCATGGCTCCTTGGAGGAGTATTTTTATTTTTTTATGCCTCATTTTCCTATTCTGGTACCTAATTGAATCTAATACTGAACTGGTTTTACAGTAAATTACTTAGTGGGTCCATTACTGCCAGGGGTCTGTCTTGCTTCCTGCCAGCCAATGTAATCCCAGCATTTAGTAATCCCGCCACACCCTGTCCTGACTTTACATAGAAATCCATTTTTATTTTTCTCTTTTCCACTTAATCAGAAATGTTTTCCATTAGTTTTTCCCTTGCAGGCACCCTAAACTTGAAAGGAATTTGTAACTTTAGCTAAACATTTTTGAGAAAAGAAAGCCTTCAGTTGCCAGTTTCTTAACCAGTGCACGCCCTGAGCTGATCTTGAAGATTGGGGGCACAGAAATGTGTAATGGATACTTGTGTCACTTGTCATTAGGTTTAGTTATGTTCACGTTAACTATTTTGTTTTATTTGTTAGAGAAAATTTTCCATCTTTTGTAGTAGTTGATCCTTCCAAATGGTAAAAATAAAAAAAGTGCTTCCTTAGGCTCTGTTCACATCTGTGTTGTGGTTTCTGTTTATAATAGATCTGCAGCACAGTACATTATTTAACAGACTTTATTAACATACAGTGAGTCCTCTTGTTTTAATGTGAAAAATTTTGCTTAGCATGCAGTTCAGTTTTTTCCCCCCCTGAGATGTTAAGAAATCTGCAACCAAGGCACCTGACTGAGCCTTCAAAGTAAAGGTGCACACAGCCTTCACATGATCCTAAATCTATGCATTCACACGACCGTATCAGTTTTATGGTCCGCAAATCTCAGACCCTCAAAATGCGGATTCGGTCCGTGTGCATCTCGCACTTTCTGCAAGCCCCATTGAAAAAATGCCTATTCTTGTCCACAAAGCAAACAAGAACAGGACACGCCCTATAATCTGCGGCTCGGCCACACGGATGTGAACAGCACACAGATGACATCTGTGTGCTGTCCCCATTTTTTGCAGTCCCATAGAAACGAATGATGGATTGGATGCGGATTGGACGCGGACGGAAAATGCGGCAGCGTGAACGCACCCTTATCGATACAGAACCTCAAATCCAGTGCAGCAGCGAATGCCGCTAAAAGGTGCCTACTGAAGACAGATTGGTACAACGCTCCATAATCTGAATAATCTGTCTTCTATAATTTTCCTCTAGTGGTGGCTGGAGGCATCAGGAATTTTACCACCTAACATAGCAGGGGATTAGAAGCTCTGTATAAAATAACAAAATGATTCAAAATAATTCAAAAAATCCAAGATTCAGTTGTTTACAATCCTTATACTTCTGAACTGTATGGTTTTAGTATGAATTTTATCTCTCTCTCTCTATCATATATATATCTAGCCAATCAGCATTGTAGTAGGTCTTTCAGTTCAACTTTCTCGTGTTTTTTTTTTTCTTATTAGTATGATTGTGCATTATTACATAATCCTAGCTGTCACACCACCCTTTTTGGTCTCCCATATTACAACAGTGCATTAGTAAAGCAGATGCAGGCATCATACACATTCACTACAACAGTTGTATAAAAAAAAAAAAAAAAAGAAAAATATGGTCATGTGCATGAGCTATTATAAGCCAAGGAATCTTGCAGGGTTTATTTGTTAATCACGCCTCCCTTTACGCTCTTTGGGGGTCATTTACTATACTGAAACACACCTAAATTAGGCTAATCTCGGGTGCAGATGGCGGCACAATGGTTCGTTGCGCTGCTATCTGCGACTTTGCCCCGCTCCCGCCAGGTCTAAAATTATGGGCGTGGCAGGAAAGGGAATGGGCCAGCATCTTCTACTGTTTTAGGCATAGAAAATGGCCTTAATGTGAGACCGCTTGGAAGCTGTCTTACATTAGGAACTGGCGCTGGATGCACTGAAGTTATGGAGAGGCCGGCGACTCTTCATAACCACGACGGATCCACCGCCAGTGCAGGGCCTTTATGAAGACCAGCTTTTAAAACACCGCTCTTCATAAATGTGCCCCTGTATTTTTTTACAGCCTTAAGGTTCTGTAATGGGACTTACAAGGGTAACTAATGAACATCTCCATCAAATTAGGGTTTTCTATTAGACCTAACAAGCATTTATTGTATAAGTTGTGTTACAGTTTGTGTTTGTTTTCTCTAACCAGTGTGCCTCCAACTGTTGCAAAACTACAACTCCCAGCATGCCCGCGCAGCCAAAGGCTGGGAAACACTGCTCTAGGCAATCGCTTTTTGGTTAAAATGGCCCCTAAAAATAAACAAATCACTGGATGTGTTGCTCCTTGAACTCCCAGCTATCATCTTTAATTTCACAGCAAGTGTTCATTTCTCCTGCAGCACCCTCACAGGTTTGCTAAAGCATTGCACGCTGCCTTTTGAAAGCAGTGGCCTGCCCTTGTTCCTCCAGCGAGGAACTTTTTGATGCTTTTCTTTGTTTCGGGTAATTGATGGAGATGAGGAATATGGCTATTTACTAATATAGTAGTTAAAATAGTTTTTTTTTCTTTAAACCAGACAACCCCGTTAAGAGAAAAGTATAAAAAAAAAGAAAAGAAAAGCTGCCTCAATCAAAAGAACTGGCAATCGCTAAGTGAGATGTAGCTGGTCTCCGTGATGATTGTATGTGCAGTGAGGCTTTGTGTCCATAGTTCTCCGCTTTATAGCTGTGATAACAGACAGTAACAACACCTTGCCCTTACTGACTGCGAACCTCCGATATGAAATGTGGAAAACGAGGTGTGTTTTTATTTAAATGCAGATTGGGAGACTGATTTCTTTCCACAAGAGTTAAGTTGTTTTTTTTTTAACGTCTGTGGAAAATGAATGCATTAAGTTTATGCTTGCTCAGCAGGGTGGAAAATTACCGGCCCCATTATTTTTAAGCCCTTATTTTTCATAGCAAGAAAGTGCGCTTCTTTGATTTAAGAAAAACATAAGTAAGGCATTGTTCAGTTTTGCTCGCTGATTCTTTATTTTTAGCAGAATAACAGTAGCAAAGACCAGTTTAAATCAATAAAAGAAAGCCCCATGATGTTTCTGCCTGCCGCTACACAAAAACCACATCAGATGTAGACATTGACAGTGCTATGACATGTCGCCCTTGTGACATTGCATTTGGCAGTCACATACCATTCCCTTCTCACAGCATCTGTTTGTGAACGCATATACAATGCACATTACTAACATGCCGCAGTGTGACCGCTATTTACAAACGGCAGTATAAGGCAGAGTTCACACTTTAGTTATTGTGTCCCAAAACCAGGTGCGGGTCAAAAACACCAGCACGGGTGCGGATCTCTCCATTATACCCTTATGTCTGTGGAGGCTTCACTGAAGGAAATAACTGACGTGTCAACTGGGCCTAAGGCCTCATGCACACGGCCGTTGTTCGGGTCCGCGTCCGAGCCGCATATTTCGCGGCTCGGCCGCGGACCCATTCATTTCAATGGGGCCGCAAAAGATGCGGACAGCACTTCGTGTGCTGTCCGCATCCGTTGCTCCGTTCCGTGCCCCCGCAAAAAAAATAGAGCATGTCCTATTCTTGTCCGTTATGCGGACAAGAATAGGCATCTCTATAATGGGCCGCGTTCCGTTCCGCAAATTGCGGAACGGAACGCGGAGCAGCTTCTGTGTTTTGCGGATCCGCGGTTTGCGGACCGCAAAACACCCACGGCCGTGTGCATGAGGCCTAAGGGTTATAAAACTACTTTCACACCGCAGTATTTTGCATCGGCATTTGTAGGGTAAAACCAGGAGTGGTTCCAAAATCCTAAAGCTGTGAACATTTTCTCAATATACATTTCTTCTATGTATCGTATGATTCACTCCTGTTTTGGGCCTACAAGTACGAATGCAAAATTGATAGAGCCTGGAAACCCCTTTTAGATATATATGGGGTCATTTATCAAAATGGTGTAAAGTAGAACTGGCTTAGTTGCCCAAAGCAACCAATTAGATTCCTCTTTTCATTTTCCAAAGGAGCTATCAAAAATGAAAGGTGGAATCTGATTGGTTGCTATGGGCAACGCCACCAGTTTTATTTTACACCAGTTTGATAAATTACCCCAATAATCTTGATCTTGAGTGTGAAATTCTATACAGATTTTCATAGTGTTGATTCAGCAAGGTGCTAGAAACCTTACTTCCAAGTGGCATGACTTTATAACTAATGGGTGGGGGAGCAGGTGCTACATCTGGGATGGAGAAGAGCATCGCTGCTACAACTCCTTAGAGGAGGCGAGGAAGCTCTACTGTGACGTCTGGGAGAAAAGAGGCGGGTACCGCTGCTTTCACTGGATCAAAATAAGTGACCCAACGTGTTTTCCAGGGTCTCTGTCACCAGATAGGACGGCATAAAACTGGTGACAGGATATGCCGTCAAATTGCTCGGCTATTTTTGGAACTCCTGTAGGAATGAATGGAGGGCAGCCGCGCATGTGCAGCTGCTCTCCGCTCACTTCAGGGTCCCGTTGTGAACATAGGTGGGACTCGCACCTATCTGATATTCGTGCTATGTCCTAGCGACATGCCACCAAGGTCTCAGATGAGACAATGCCTTTAATCCTAAAAAGTAATCGAAAGGCTAATTTTCAAGGCAGATTTTCTTATCTGAAATACAAGGGACCATGTCATGCTGTATTACCTTTCTTTTTCATTATGAGTGATATATGTAAACCAGATGTCCACAGTAGTTTTACAGGAAAACTCCTCTCCTCTTTGATTCAGAAGCCAGTAAAATGAATGTGATTTCCTTTTGCTACTGGCACATTTTAGTAGAAATCAAACCTCATGATTTTTCAGCCCGGTACATGTGATACGAATGTGGTTTGGATTCAGATGGTGCTTTTTTTTTTTTTAAATACAAGAATGTATAAAATAGCAGCTATCTAGAGCTGTTGCTGCTCTGGATAACGGATTGTTAGAACTTTTAAATGCTTCTTACTGTAAATGTACTGCCACCTACCTGATCAGTAAAATGCGTTTTGGTAGTTCCGAATATTTGGATGATTAGGGAGTAGGGATGAGCGAACTTCTGTTTTCAGTTCGACGTACAAGCTCCGGGTTATCTAAGAATTCCGTTTATGGATTCCGCTACCATGGACCATAGGTTATGGAATCCATAACGGAATGCGTAGATAACCCGAACGTTGTAAGCCGAACTTGAAAACAGAAGTTCACTCATCCATATTAGGGAGTTGAGTAGCGCTAGCTAGTTGTGCTTCATTTAATGGCCGCTATCCTAACTATGTGATGTTTTGTGCCCGTAGGAACCTAGGTGAATTAATTGATCGATTTGTCGGAGATTTTAAGGCTCAGGGTCCACCAAAATCAACTTCCGAAGATGCAGGGGCTGTTCTCCCGAGCTGTGCTGACCTGTTTGTCTACTATAAAAAGTGCATGGTGCAGTGCTCCCAGCTAAGCACTGGGGAGCCAATGATTGCTCTCACCACTATATTCCAGAAGTACCTGCGAGAATACGCATGGAAGATCCTGTCTGGTAACCTGCCCAAGTAAGTTCACGCCAAATATAGTTTACATTTAATAAACCAGAATGTTGACGTTAATATACTTCCCTGTTTCTCTTAAGCTCTGAAGTGAATTCTGCTGGAGTAAGTTATGTTCTTGATCCGTTTCTGATTTAGAGTAATACGTACTTGCTGTAAACCTCAGTCTGTGTTGAATTAACAGTTAAGCATTCTAGTTTAACAAGCATTAAAAGTGTAAAAACGCAGTACATGTGCAGAACGCTTTCATCTGTGGTATGCAAATGTAGGCCTTTGTTTGCTGGCCTTAAAGGCCTCTAATCAAGACAACCCCTTTTTCAGTTGACTCTCTTGTAGCTGCAGGGGTAATATAATATTACATTACACTTGTCATTAACATGAATGGCTGACCATGCAATACATGGCAGGGCCTGCGACGCCCTCAGCTCTGGCTGCTACCCATGACATGTGCCCTAAAAGGGCACTATTTGTGAGGCATCCCTTTTTTAATGTAAGTACTTTTGCTATCTAGCGACAGGAAGCAAATTCAGACTTTATCCTCCCCAAATTCTTTTTGCATGTTAACATGTGGGTTCCTCTCCGACATACATAACACAGTCTGTGGGGCCTCCGATAAGGACCAATGGTAATTTTTGTTCTCTCCGACTAGTATAGAAATGTCCATTACAGACAGGTAACTTATTCCAATTTTGCATTCATCCTCAAGATAGGTCATTACTATCTGATAGCTGGGGGGGACCAACTGATGGCATTCCTGACGATCAGCTGTTTGAAGAGAGGGACGCCGCAGCCCCATTCCTATTCCAATATCGTTGCATTGATCTGTCACATGGCCTAGGCGCAGCTCGGGTGAATGGGCCTGGTCTGCAATACCCAGTAGAGCTACTATATAGTGTACGGCGCCGTGCTGTGAGGAGGTCGCCGTGCTCACTGGAGTGCTGTGGCCTCTTCGAACAGTTGATCAACAGGGTGCCAGGAGTCAGGAACCCACAGATCAGATATTGATGACCTATCCTGATGATAGGTAATGAATATTTTACTCCCAGAAAACCCCTTTACAGGCTTGTGCACACGACCGTATGTATTTTCCGTTTCCGTTCATTTTTTTTTGCGTACCGTATACAGAACCATTCATTTCAATAGATCCACAACAAAAAACAGAAAGTTTCCTTCCGTTTCCATTTTTCCGTTCTGTTCAAAGATAGAACATGTTCTATTATTGTCCGCATGACGGACGAGGGTAGTACTGTTCTGTCAGGGGCCAGCTGTTCCTTTCCGCAAAAAACAGAATGCACATGTTAATCATCCGTATTTTTGGCGGATCCGTTTTTTGCGGACCGCAAAATACTGAAAAAGCCAAACGGTCGTGTGCATGAGACCTAAGGGTGATTAGAGTCAGAGGGTATTTATGCACTATAACTCTACATTCCAAATAACTTTAGTCTAATCAGAAGTCCTCCAGAAGACCGCAGCAGCAATAACTCTCAGTCTTGGGCCTTATCCGTTTTTGAGATCTGCAAATCGCTGATCTGTGAAATCGCTAATTTCGCTTTACAAATGCCTACTTTTGTCCTCAAAAAGGACAAGAATAAGACGTTGTTTTTTTTTGAGGGGCGGCAGAACGGACATAAATTTGGATCAAATGCGAACCGAAAATATGGTCATGTGCATGGGTCCTAATTATAGGAACGGCAGATTAATTTCATGAAATGTTTTAGTTACTACACTAAACTTTTTGAGTGGTCCCCATAAGTGGAACAAATTTTGGAGGGCTCCACTATGATAATAAGTTTGGTATTCACTGGCCTAGCTGGTCTTTGAAGGTAAGGCCTGACAGATACTCTGGTGGAAAATAACCCATACTATTCTTATTTGGGAGAGAGTCTTCTTGCCTTACACGTAAGTGTTCGAAGATGTAGTGACAGCAGTGGTGAGTGTTTAATATGTTTGCTTCTTTTTGCTTTTTGGTCTGTTTTGTTGGCAGCTTAGCATTTCACAAGTCTGGGTTGTCAGACACTCTGAAAGCGTGCTCCTTCTAGGTGTTACAAGCTGCAGACACAAAGTAGTAGTTTAGCAGCGGTGTCTGGGTCGTGTGTCACCTTATTAATGTCTCACCGCTCAGCTGGCTTGTAAATTCCCCACATATAACAGTGCGGTAAGGAAGTCGTCTCTTCTCCTGCACACATGTGATGTCTGTTGCTAAATGTAGTAGTAGTCGTGCAGTCCAATAAATCGTTGCTCTGGTAAGACGAGGGAGGGTGGGGATTGTTGGGCTAGTTGGAAAGGTGCAGACTTCTTTTTAACTTTCAACAAGAGACCAGTGGATTCCTTTTCATTGAGAAACTCCGAAAACTTATTTTCTTTCTCCGGGACTGAAAAAAATACCTGGACTATGGTCTCCTCAGCCGCCTTAATAATCTGCCGCTTCCGAAACAAATATGTCCTGGACGTGAGACTAAGGAAGAGGCTACTCTGTCATCTGTAAAAATAAGACCATGGGTTGTGTAGACATAAAGAGCAAAGAAATGACTGGTTGGGTTTGTGACTGTTCGAAAGTTAGGGCTCGTGCACACGAACGTATTTTCTTTCCATTCCGTTTTTGCGGACCATATGTGGAACCGTTCATTTCAATGGGTCCGCGAAAAAACAAAACAGAAGTTACTCTGTGTGCATGAGCCCTTAGGCCCTTACTGAATGAATTATCAGCAGCATCAGGACACATTGGCAGAAGTTTTATATGCTGGTCTTAGTCTGTGGTCCGCTGACGTCAGATGTTCCACATTTTCAAGGGGTGCATGCATCTTAATAATTGTTGCCTATCCCTAGCCATCCATGCGCCAGTTCTGAAATATATGTCACCTAGAAGCTGGCGTAGATTTCAGGTATAATTTACGCTACTTTTCTGGCGTAAATTACAATAAATGTGTAGGGCTGCTTAGGTCCCACCCCCTCTTGCATACACCTAGCCCACTTTACAAAAGTGCCGAGCACAGCCCAAAACGTGGCTTGCACAAAAATTTGCAGCTTTTTGCCCCCATTTTTCCCCAAAGCAGAGGTTTAATAAATCTCCCTCGTTAACCCTTTCCTGATGCAGCGATTTTCCATTTTTCGCTCCCTGCCTTTTCAGCGGTAGTAAAAACTGTGTAAAAAAAAAGCCATGTTTGTCACCTTAAATCACAAAGTGATGCACCAAGTGGTCAAAAAGACGTATGTCCCACAAAATGGTACCAATAAAACCGCCACCACGTCCCGCAAAAAATGAGCCCCTACATAAGAAAATCGCAAAAAAAATTTAAAAAATATAGCTCTCAGAACATGGAGACATTAAAACATCATTTTTTTGCTTTAAAAATGCTATTATTGTGTTAAAGTGAAATAAATAAATAAAAAGTAGACATATTATGTATTGCTGCGTCCGTAACACCCTGCTCTATAATCTAACCCCTCAGAAGAACACCGTAAAAAAATAAAAACAGTGCCAAAAAAGCTATTTTTTGTCACCTAACATCACATAAAGTGCAACACCAAGCGATCAAAAAGGCGTATGCCCCCCAAAATAGTACCAATCAAACTGTCACCTCATCCTGCAAAAAATAAGATCCTACATAATACAATTGGTCAAAAAATAAAAAAGCTGTGACTCTCAGACTATGGAGACACTAAAACATCATTTTGTTTGTTTCAAAAATGCTATTGTGTAAAACTTAAATAAATAGGAAAAAGTATACATATTAGGTATTGCCACATCCATAACGATCTGCTTTATAAAAATGTCACATGACCTAACCCCTCAGGTGAACGTCATAAAAATTAATAAAATATGTGCCAAAATTACCAATTTTTTGGTCACCTTGCCCCAAAAAGTGTAATAATGAGTGATCAAAGTATCATATGTACCAAAAAATGGTACCAATCAAAACGTCAACTCTTCTTGCAAAAAACAAGCCCCTGCACAAGACGATCTGCGGGGAAAAAAAATGGCATTCAGAAAATAGAGACACAAAAACATAATTTTTTTTAAAAAAATGCTTTATTATGTAAAACTGAAAAAAACGAAGAAAGTAGACATATTTTATATCATTGCGACCGTAACAATCTGCTCTTTAAAAATAGCACATGATCTGACCTGTCAGATGAATGTTGTAAAAAAATTAAAACAGTGCAAAAACAGCAATTTTTTTGGTTACCTTGCCTCACAAAAAACATAATATAGAGTAATTAAAAATCTTATGTACGCCAAAATAGTACCAATAATACTGGCACCTTATCCCCTAGGTTCAAAAATGGGGTCACTTTTTGGGCGTGTCTACTGTAGGGGTGCATCAGGGGGGCTTCAAATGGGACATGGCATCTAAAAATCAGTCCAGCAAAATCTGCCTTCCAAAAACCATATGGCGTTCCTTTCCTTCTGCGCCCTGCTGTGTGCCCTTACGTCAGTTTACGACCACATGTGGCGCGTTTCTGTAAACCGCAGAATCAGGGTAATAAATATTGAGTTTTGTTTGGCTGTTAACCCTCGATGTGTTAAAGAAAAAAATTGATTAAAATGGAAAATCTGCCCAAAAAGTGAAATTTTGAAATTTTCCTTTAATTTTTGTGGAACACCTAAAGGGTTAACAAAGTTTGTAAAATCAGTTTTGAGTAACTTAAGTGGTGTAGTTTCTACAATGGGGTCATTTATGGGCGGTTTCGACTATGTCAGCCCCACAAAGGGACTTCAGACCTGAACTGGTCCTTAAAAAGTGGGTTTTGGAAATTTTCTTAAAAATTGCTTCTAAAATTCTAAGCCTTCTTAACGTCCTAAAAAAATAAAATTACATTTACAAAATGATGCCAACATAAAGTAGACATATGGGGAATATTAAGTAATAAATATTTTATGAGGTATCACTTTCTGTTTTAAAAGCAGATAAATAGAAATTTAGAAAATTGTGAATTTTTTAAAAATGTTGGTAAATTATTTTTTTTCGTAAATAAAGGCGAAATATATTGTCTCAAATTTATGACTATCACGAAGTACAATGTGTCACGAGAAAACAATTTCAGAATGGCTTGGATAAATAAGTGTCCCAAAGCTAATACCACATAAAGTGACACGTCAGATTTTCAAAAAATTACCTGGGAAGGAAGGTGAAAGTCCCTCTGTCAGGCCAGGTTTTCAATGTATGCATGTTTACAAGAATATTTCCATTAATTGACAGCAAGCAGAGATCTTCAATTATAAAGGATTGCTTCAAAAATGTGTTAGAAAGTTGTATGCTTTTCCATTATACAAGGAACAGCATTATTGCATTAAACTGAAAGGCCCCTTTAATGTAACCTACCCTTTTAACACTACGGGGGGATTTATCATAGGGGAATTATTGGAAGTCCATGTTGGCGTACTTTATGCCACATTTGTCAAATGTCACAGGTTTGAAAATTTGTCTTATCCTTAAACCTAACACTTTTGTCTAGAAAAGCTACTCCAGTTTTCCTATTCCACCTCCTCCTGGAGTGAGACTGCGCCAGTGATAAATCGGGAGTTAGTCATTAACATAGCTAACCACACCCACTTTCCCACCCACATTTCAAAACTGGAGTGAGTGATGTAAAAATTTGCTAACTTTTTTCATAATGAGTCCAAAACATCGCAAAAGAAGCCTAAATTCCTGAGTGAAGGCATGATAAATCAGAATATACCGTGTATGTATATATATATATATATATATATATATATATATATATATACACACACACACACTGTATATGGCCCTTTTCTTTTAATTTATTTTTCCCATTTGGGTAAATGCTGCTGGACCATAGGGATCAGCAACCTCCGTCACTCCAGCTGTTTAGAAACTACAACTCCCAGAATGCTCCATTCACTTCTATGGGAGTTAGAAGAGCAGCCGAGCATATTTGAATGCTGGGAGTTGTAGTTTCACAGCAGCTGGAGTGCCAAAGGTTGCTGATCCCTGCTCTAGTTGGTAGGATTATACGTCTCATTCGTTTTCTGAGAGCATCAAGCAAGGGAATGTTTTGAAACTATACTTCTCGAAAATGTTTTCCATACAGTAGTATCTTCTAACATGTATGGAATGGGCCAGAAAGTATGTTAAAAATGCTGAGCCACACAGAAGTGGTTGACGATTGTAACTCCATCTATCAGTGCTTCTTTGCAAGTGCAGTTAATTTCAATATGCCATTGAAATCACAGCTGTATCTGGAAAAGAACTAATGTCACATGTACAAAACGTTACCCTTGAAATCCAGTTTGTGGGTTAGGGATATGTCTGAAGGCAGATTACGGAGCATCACCCTCTTTGTTTTGGAAATTAATTATTTGGAGCTCCGCCTCCTTCGGGCGTATCTTTCATTTTAAGGGATGCCCCCCACCTGTTACGCTGGATAGCTCAAAGGCACAAATTCAGAATATGTAATTTGTATCTTTCTACTGGCGTTCCCTACAATAAGCCCTGAAGCATGTAGGAGCCCCCATTATATCGTGGAGTTTAGAAGCCCTCTCATTATACATTATTATACAGCGCATGGACCCTTTACATGGGTTTCAATCTAAGCAGCATGGTTCTTGGACCTTGAGTACTGAAGTGGACTTAAGTTCAGTGGTAGCTGTATGTTCTAAGGTTATGTAACAGGGGTGTGGAATTCCTATAGCCCGACGCCCGGGACATGCAGTTCCGGGCGCCGGGCAAGTAGTTTGAACAGTTGTTTAGCCCTGCTTCGGGCAAGTAGCAAGGACAAGTGGGTTGGGCAGTAATAGGAGCGGTCATATGCGAGCTGACCGCTCCTAAATCTGTCAGCCTGCCCCTGCATCGTGAGTACCGTACATAGCACTTCCAGCAGGCAGGCCCCCGGCTCCTCCCGGCTCCTGTATCAAAGTCTCCGCCCACCTGCCAGCACGGAGCGCACAGTAACAGCACACCGTCTCCAGAGAGTGAGTAATTGCAGGCCAAGATGAGAGAAGAGGAGAGAGACCACACGGCCCCCTGCAGATAAGTGTTCCTCCCGGAGCCGGTCCACATCGCAGCTCCTGGCCTGACCTGCAAGCATTGACTGGGCTAACATAGCATTATACTGATTTATGATGCTATGTAACCCTTGCAGTTCTGGAATGTGTTGGATAACACTGACAGCATTATGTCAGTGTTATCCAACACATTCCAGAACTCCTTTGTTTAGTGTAGGACCTTTGAAAACTAAAATAAAATTTGATTGTGGCTTTTCTTAACATTATGAATATTTATTAGATCTCTTGCTGGAAGTTCAGTATAATTTATTGGTCCCTTTTCTCACTAGAACCAGCAGCAGTAGTACTGGACTCACAATCAGTAGTCTTCTCAAGGAAAAAGAAGGCTCTGAAGTCGCCAAGTTCACTACAGAAGAACTTTGCTTAATCTGCAGTATTCTGAGTACAGCGGAGTACTGTTTGGCTACCACACAACAGGTGCACATATTGATTACAGTATCTTTTGTATGTGATACTTTGGTTTTACACGTATTATGTTTGGGACTAAAGATGAGCGAACCTGTGGAAGTTCGGGTTCGCCGGATTTGACCCCGAACCCCATTGAAGTCAATGGGGACCTGAACTTTACTTTATTATTTTCCCTTATATCATGGTTATATCGGAAAATAATAGCATTCTTAAGACAGAATGCAAAAGAATATGGCCATTTAGGGGTTAACCCCCCCTCCAAAAAAACAAAAACAAAAAAAACAACTCGCCTCATCCACTTGATCGCGCTGTAGCAGTCTCTTCTATCTTCATTCAGCAGGACCTGCCAAAGGACCTGCAAGGTGCGTGATGAGGAGTTTTGTTTTTTTAACCCGTAAGTGGCCGTATTCTCTTGCATTCTGTCTTAAGAATGCTATTATTTTCCGATATAATCATGTTATAGCGGAAAATAATAAAATCCCCGAACTACAGTGAAAATGTCCGGGTTCTGATCTGGGTACCCGAACTCGCAAAGTTCGGTACAAACCTGAACTTTGCAGTTGGGGTTCGCTCATCCCTATTTGGGACTATTACTTTAATTTACTACTTGGAAAACACAGAACAGCTTAAAGGGGTTGTCCAATTTCTTGTTACGGTTGATCATTGTGTTTGTAAGATGATTATGTGAAACTTAATAATATACAGTTGTGTTCAAAATTATTCAACCCCCAATGCTGTAAAGGGTTTTAGGGAATTTAGTGTACATTTGTAATTGTGTTCAGAATGAAATCTTACAAGGACTTTTTAAAGAACCAAATGCAACTAAAATGACATCAATTGTTTTTGTAATACATTATTAAATGTTTTTTTGTGATTTCTTCATTGACACAATTATTCAACCCCTTAAAGACTACCACTCTTAAGAACAGAGGTTCATTCAAGTGTTTTCAATCAGGTATTGAAAACACCTGTGGATGTCAAGGAGCAGCAATCAAGCATAATAAGCACCAATTAGGCAGATGTAAAATGACTGTGATACTCAGCTCCTTCTAGACATTTACTGGTGTGTTTACAAACATGGTGAAGTCAAGAGAATGGTCCAGGAAGACAAGAGAAGAGGTGATTTCTCTTCACAGGAAGGGCAATGGCTATAAGAAGATTGCAAAGATGTTAAACATACCAAGAGACACCATAGGAAGCATCATTCACAAATTCAAGGCAAAGGGCACTGTTGAAACGCTACCTGGTCGTGGCAGAAAGAAGATGCTGACTTCGACTGCTGTGCGCTACCTGAAGCGCAAAGTGGAGAAAAGTCCCCGTGTGCCTGCTGAGGAACTGAAAAAAGATTTGTCAGATGCGGGTGCTGAAGTTTCAGCTCAGACAATAAGGCGCACACTGCGTAATGATGGCCTCCATGCCAGAACTCCCAGGCGCACCCCCTTGCTGTCTCCAAAGAATAAGAAGAGTCGACTGCAGTATGCCAAAAGTCATGTGGACAAACCACAAAAGTTTTGGGATAGTGTTCTGTGGACTGATGAAACAAAATTAGAACTGTTTAGGCCCATGGATCAACGCTATGTTTGGAGGAGGAAGAACAAGGCCTATGAAGAAAAGAACACCTTGCCTACTGTGAAGCATGGAAGGGGGTCAATCATGCTTTGGGGCTGTTTTGCTTCTACAGGTACAGGGAAGCTTCAGCGTGTGCAAGGTACCATGAATTCTCTTCAGTACCAGGAGATATTGGATGAAAATGTGATGCAGTTCGTCACAAACCTGAGGCTTGGGAGACGTTGGACCTTTCAACAGAACAATTATCCCAAGCATACCTCCAAGTCCACTACAGCATGGTTGCAGATTAAAGGCTGGAACATTTTGAAGTGGCCATCGCAGTCACCAGACTTGAATCTGATTGAGTAAATAAAGAAAATGGGAGGCACTCTACAAACACCTGGGATGTATGGAGGACACAAAGGCAGTGCAATAAGGAAGTAGTATGCCCTTTAATGTACCTAAACATAAAATATAAAAACGTAGTATAACGCTAATAAAACAACAATAATAAAACAACAATAATAAAACAGCGGGTTGACCTCAAAACAAGTCCAGGATTGTGGACCAGTGTTCTGGGTTTGTGTATCAAGTGGAATAGTCCAGAAGTGATAATACGTCTAGCAACTTAAACAATCCTCTCCATATGATTGCTAGGTCCACCGTTGTTCCCAGAATGAATGTCCAGTTTGCATAGATAACAATAATGCCGTTGCGTGTGACACCCGATTTATTAATCCATATAGTGGGGCATACGGCAACCAAGAAAGTTCAGTTCAGTGTTCCAATGTTGCCCATAAACTGTATACTATAATATATAAAGGGATGATTACATTACCACCAGCGCATGTGTCTGCGGCGTCCTTCTCTCTTCAGAGCGCTCGCTGTTTGTATCTTCCAGGACCTGTCGCGGCGTCCCACGTGATCCCTACGTCATACGGTGGCGTTAAATCCGATTGAGAACCTCTGGTGGGACTTAAAGAAAGCAGTTGCAGCGCGCAAGCCTAAGAATGTGACTGAACTGGAGGCTTTTGCCCATGAAGAATGGGCGAAGATACCCATAGATCGCTGCAAGACACTTGTGACAAGCTATGCTTCACGTTTAAAAGCTGTTATAACTGGAAAAGGATGTTGTACTAAGTACTAAGATTGAATGTCACTTGGGGGTTGAAAAAAAATGATAATGATGTGAGCACAGAAAAGACATTTGTGGTTATTTCATTATAAATGTTATGTTATATTTGTCTGACTTACAAGTGCCTCTTTGATTTAATTGTAAACAAGATGACTGAAATGATAAAAATCTATGTCAAACTGGCCAAAACACTCCATTTCAGTGGGGGTTGAATAATTTTGAACACAACTGTAGCTTATGTTGATTTGCTGCTCCCTTTTCTATATTCCATAAGCTGTGCCCCCTTGTTGGCCAAGACTCTTGTGCCTTTTACAGGTCCTGTCTATAAAATGGTTGCTAATGGAGGGTCATGTGACCAGGCAAATCACTTTCTCCCCCACTCAAATACCCTGCACCCGCCATTTGCTCTGGCGATGTTGGGAGTTTAGTGCAGGTGCAGTAACGCTGTCTTCAGACAACAGAAGATGCAACAAATTTATTAAGAGGCGTGCACCAATAAATTGGCCAGATATTCCTTCAAGAAAGGTTTTACTAAAAGTGGTGTGTAAAATGCTGGCCCTCTGATGACCCTCTTGTGTAAAAAAAAAATATATATAAAGATAAATGTAATAAAAATAATAAAATGTATTTTAGTAAAATAATGAAGTAAAAAGACATACCTCATATACAAACAAATTGTTAAACCCTAGCATTAAAGGGGTTATCCAATCTCTGAAACAGTCCCCCCCCCTCTTCCCCATGTGCTGGGCCCCTCACAGGTAACATACTTACCCCACTCCCTGCGCCGCTCCTGGTCCCCGCACCGCTGCTGCTACTTCTCCCTGTACACAGATGAAAACATCCGGTGTCGGCGGGGGGAGCCTCCCTAGCATTGCGGGTGATGCTAGGGAGGCCCTCCCTCCTCCCCCACACAAGATGTTTTCATCCGTGTAGAGGGAGAAGCACAGGGGTGTGGAAATTGTATCGCCCGACGCCCGGGACATGTAGTTCCGGGCGCTGGGCAGGTAGTTTGTTCGGTAGCTTAGCCCTGCTTCGGGCAGGTACCAGGGCTGACTACAGCTGCCTAAGGGTGCAGAGATGCCAGGCCAAGGGAGGGGGAGGAAAAATTTAAATAACTCACTTGCGCACCTCTGGCTGGCCGCGGCTGTTCTCCTCTGTATGATCATAATATCTTGGGCTCCCGACAAGTTGTTTGAGGACCTGGGAACACTCAGCCAATCAGTGGCTGCAGCTGTATCACATGTCAGGCCAGGGATTTCCTGCTTAGCCAATCACTGGCCTGACACATGACACAGCTGCGGCCACTGATTGGCTGAGTTTTCCCAGGTCCTCAAACAACTTTTTAGGAGCCCAAGATACCATGATTATACAGAGGAGAAGGGGAGTTTCTGCAGACGGGACCAGGTTAGCATAATGGTATTTACACATTAATAGAGGGGGAAAGTAGAAGGGTGAAATGTGACATGGAGGGGGGAGTGATGTGACATGGGGGGAGAGATGTGACATGGGGGGAGAGATGTGACATGGAGGGAATGATGTGACATGGGGGAGTGATGTGACATGGGGAGTGATGTGACATGGGGGAGTGATGTGACATGGGGGGAGTGATGTGACATGGAGGGGGTGATGTGACATGGGGGGAGTGATGTGACATGAGGGTGAATGATGTGACATGAGGGTGAATGATGTGACATGAGTGGGATTGATGTGACATGGGGGGGAGTGATGTGACATGGGGGGGAGTGATGTGACATGGGGGGAGTGATGTGACATGGGGGGAGTGATGTGACATGGGGGGAGTGATGTGACATGGAGGGGGAGTGATGTGACATGAAGGGGAGTGATGTGACATGGGGAGAGATGTGACATGGAGTCCTCCATTTCACATTTCTCCCCCTCCATGACACATTTCTCCCCCTCCATGACACATTTCTCCCCCTCCATGACACATTTCTCCCCTTCTGTGTCACATCACTCCCCTTCCGTGTCACATCACTCCCCTTCCGTGTCACATCTCTCCCCTTCCGTGTCACATCTCTCCCTTCCGTGTCACATCTCTCCCCTTCCGTGTCACATCTCTCCCCTTCCGTGTCACATCTCTCCCCCTTCCGTGTCACATCTCTCCCCCTTCCGTGTCACATCTCTCCCCCTCCCCTTTTGTATCAAGACAAGTAGATTGTCATGAGGGACAAGTAGATCGAGCCCCCGCTTTAGTCCTTCGACAAGTAGTTTTTTAAAAAAAATTCCACACCCCTGAAGCATCAGCGACGGTGCGGGTACCAGGAGTGGGGCAAGTATATTACCGGTGAGGTGCCCGGCACATGGGGGGGCTGTTTCAGAAATTGGATAACACCTTTAAAGTGGACGAAACAGCATGGTCATGACATTTTTTTTTTTTGTTTGTTTTGTTTTTTTATAAAACTCTTTTTTTTTTTTAATTTTATAAGTTTTAGTCATTATAACATACATTTTCCGATTATACAATAATGCATAATACAGATCTTCAAAGCATCCCACAGAAATGAATCAGAATGACACATTGCCAATCAGATTATCAGTAAATAACTCGGTTTTCCCAACCAACCCCCCCTCCCCCCAGTCGCACCAAGCTTGTATATACCCAACTATACACTGTGTTTGCGGTAAGTTAAACCAGCAATAAGGAGCACAGTCCATCCGCTCATTGCTATGGGGTTGTTTTTTCAGCATACTACATCTCTTCAACTGGAAGCTATCAAGAGACGTCTGGATGGTAGCCCCTGTATCGACATCCACAATCCCCAAATGGAATCAAACTTTTTAAGGGTACCCCTCTTAACATATATTCCCCTTTCCATCCCAATCAGTACGTTCATGCGGGCTATAAACTCTTCTTTCGTCGGCACCGCCGTACTTATCCAGTATTTAGCTATTAATTTCCTAGCATTATACAACAGTCTACTGACCCCGATACTGGTCCCTTACATCATGTCATCCTGAAATAAACCCAGTATACAGACTCGTGGATCACACTGAAGTCTAATGTTGTATACTTGGAAAACAACAGCCAATACATCTTTCCAGAACTGGCCCAAAGCGGTACATTCCCAGAATATGTGCATGACGTGCGCATCCGGGGCGCCACATTTGGGGCATTGGGAAGTCCCCCCGCAGACCTATCTCATACAAAAATTTCAGTGTTCTATATACTCTGTGAATCAAGTACAGTTGTGATAACCTGTGAGGTTCACTCAAGGACAACAGGGGGCCCTTCTCCAAAACCTCTGTCCATTGGGAGTCAGTTAGAGGCCCTATCTCAGTACTCCACTTGTCTTTCACCTTCATGGGGAATTGATCCTGATAAAAGGACAATAAGATTTTATAAAAGGCGGATATCGAACCCTTCGTGTCACCTCCCTTTCTGATTTGATCCGCAATCAAAAAGACCCCTATTGTGAGGTCCATAGTTTTACCTTATACGGTTAAGGCATGACGCAATTGCAGGTACTGAAAGAATCTCGAGTTGGGAAGGTCCCATTCCTCTTTTAGTTGTTCAAAACTTCTAAAGACTCCATTGACATACAACTGTGATAGCCACCGAACACCTTTTGTTTCCCACAACTGAAACCCCTGCAATTTACATACCTCCGGAAGACCTGTATGGCCCCAAAGAGGCATAAGAGTGGTACAGCCGGTACACTTAGTAATTTTCTTGAGTTTCCCCCACACCTTGCGAAATAAAAAAACGCTGGGGTAATTTTCAGGAGGCCGCGTATCCGCACCTAGTTCTAAGATATAGCTTGGCGGTTTCCCTCCTATCAAGTATGAGACAAGTTTTCCTACGGAGCCTATACTATTCTCCCCACCCCATGAGTGGAACTGCTGTGCCTAGGAAGCTAGAAAATACAACCACGGGTTGGGAATAGCCAATCCGCCATTGTCCTTTGCCCTTTGCAAAGTTTCCAGACGAATTCTAGGCACCTTTTTGTTCCATACCAAGGACCGAAACAACCCCTGAATTTTATAAAAGTACGTCATCGGTATCCAGATTGGGCTATTATGTAGTATATACAAAAACTGTGGCATAAGCACCATTTTGACTATGTTTGCTCTGCCAACCACTGAAAGAGGCAGTTTACACCAACTGTTCACCTTTTGAGCACTTCTTTCCAACAGAGGCTTAAGATTGAGAGCAATGAAGTCCTTCAGTCTACATGAAATTTAAATACCAAGGTACTTTAAAGAATCAACCAGTCGTAAAGGGGAAGCTATAGCTCTCAAAGTCTGAGTGGAAGGGCCCAAGGGTAGCAAAACCGACTTGTCCCAGTTAATCGTAAATCCGGAGTAAGTGCCAAATTGCCGTAATTAGTTGCATTACATGCGGAAGAGATTGCTCGACATTATCTAGAAATAACAGCATGTCGTCCGCATACAACACAACTTTTTCTTTTACCCCCCCATGTACAAATCCCATCACCCGGGAGTTCTCCCGGATCAACTGGGCAAGCGGCTCTACAGCCAATGCAAAAAGCATTGGCGACAGTGGGCACCCCTGACGTGTACCCCGTTCTAACACAAAGGGGTCCGATAATAATCCATTGAGTCGAATACGCGCCCTCGGATTATTATACAAGATGACGTTTTTTTTTTTTTTAATAACTAGAATTGTTATTGTAATGTTGATCTCTTGTCTATTTTTCCTTATAGCTTGAAGAGAAGCTGAAAGAAAAAGTAGATGTGACACTCACAGAAAGGATAAATCTAACCGGAGAGATGGATACTTTCAGCACGTAAGCTTGACTTTATTTTCTTGGTATATTGTCCACCACTGAACATAGAGTTACATGTAAGTGCTTCTGTTATGCCCATCATATTGGTAGCCTAGCCTCAGTACACCAGATTTGCATCTTACAATCTACTTGGTTACCTGCTCTCACAGTATACGTTTCCATAGAATGTTTTGATTATTTCACTGATTAAAGGGTCACTGAGCTGTGGCAAAAGCGTTCATATGTCATAAAGACATATTAAAAGTTTTGATCGGCGGAGTTGTTAGTGCTGAGACCCACACTCATCCCTAGAATGAGGAGAGAAGCACTCACATACTGTGCAGATGACTGAATCGAGACAGGCCCATAGACTTCTATTCTAGCCTGTCTCCTCCACTGAGGAGTGTCAGACCATATGTATGTGCTTGTCTCTCCTCGTTCTAGTGATCAGTTGGGGTCTCAGAGCTCAGTTTTCAAAGCTTTTGATATGTCTCTGACATATTTAAAGTTTAACCAAAACTAAGTGACCCATTAAAACTCTATATGGAGTCTTATGACTTGATGGTATGTCGCTAGTATCTGCCATTACTTCATGATCCGGCGAGGGCCAACCTCAGGCACCCCCACTAATCCTGAGAAAGAAGGTATTCAGTGCTGTAGCCCCTTCATGGTTTTTCACAGTTTTTTTTACTTGAATTGAGCTGTGCTGTTTTTTTGCACAGGAGGTATTCAGCTGCTACTATGTAGGGAAGGACTGCGGAGAAACCGCAGGACAGAAACCTCTTCATTCAGTGGGGGCCCCAGAGGTCAGAATCTCTTCTGATTTTTATACTGTTATGGCATATCCTAGTGATATGCCTTCATTTTATGAGATTAGAGTACTCCTTTAACATAAATGATGTGGTTCTATAATTTTTTTCCTTTTAGGAAACCTCTTTTGAAATTAATGGAAAGTATATGGAATAGTTGCAATAGGCACTCAACACTTGAGACCACTCAGAGATGTTTTTACCATGAAAACTTAATTTATTGAATGTCCTGTAGCAACATAGCATACCTATCAAAGCTGATTCATAAAAAAAAAAAAGAAATTAAAATGAAAAATAAGTGCAGATATTTAAAACTACTCTCTACGATGGATTATGTGTAATGTATGGGTGGCAGACCCTCAGACACCATACAGTAACCAATTGTCTGTCAGCCATACAGTCCACAACACCACTGTAAGACCCAACCAATATACAATATATCCTTAACTTCTATATATAGTAGTTCATAGGTGTTACATATTTATGGAGATTCTCCTTGGTCTACTGTAACATTTAGTAAGAAAGGTCAGTAACAAAAGGTCAATAACCCAGTGGTTAAATCACCAATGGAGTATTTACAGTTGATGATCACCTCAAAGTGTCCACAGAAATTGGTCGTACTTTGTATCCACAAGGGTTAATAGTACATTAGTAGATTAGTAGCTAGATGCACTGTATAAGTTCTTGTGAAACATTGTAATAGTTAGTACATATATTTCTGTGCAGTATCCGTTCTCAATTAGGTGTTGGTGTCTTTAGAACAGAGTCTCTACCTACCGCTACAACCTGGCATCCCACGTGGCGGTGAGTAGCAAGATATGTTTTACCTCTTTCTTGCAGAGAGCGCTTAGTGCGATACCTTTTCTCCCGACTGTGCAACCTGGGATCCTGGAGGTTCGTGCTCGGCGTATCACGTGGCTCAATGATTCAGAGCCTAGCATCTTGCATGTGCTAACTTTTCTCTTTTGGTCCCGCTACTTGTTAATGCAACACTGAGGGAGGGTTGTACATTTAACATCGTGCTTGCCTCTCAGCTTGATAAAACATCATTTTAGTCTTTATCCATGGATAATTAACGTGGGTCATCAGGTATGCAGGCGTATCATAAACTAGATGCATTTCGGAGTATTAGCTTACCCCTTCATCAGTGGCTACCTGCTTCACCATACCCTACCCACTTTTATAATTAACTGATTGGTCATCTGGGATAGTGGTTACCTCCAAAAACCGTACTGGATTCACAATTCATTAGTAATCTCATATGTATCTACGGTATATATAATCTAACATTTGACTTATAGATGTTGTTAGTCGCAATCTTATACATCATGTTTAAAAAAAACGCAATTGCATTTTTATTGTGTTTTTTTTTTATGCATTTTTTACAATAATGATGCATTTTTTACTAGAAAATTGTTCCTAAACTCTTAAAAGATAATATACATCATTCTTTCCTATACTAAATCCAAAATATATATTAGACATATAATGGAAGGGATTGTATTTCAAGATGATATTCCACATCAATGTTATATCTATTAGATTACAGGGTGACAGGGTAAGTCAATACGATAAGAGCACCATACCCATATCAATAGACGGATGAGCCTCTATAATAATACATATATTTTGATGTTAATTATTCACCCAAATAGAGGTAAGCTCCCTGTTCTGCTGATTATGGACATCTGGAACCACGCAGAGAATAAAAGGTTGAAGGCAGGGAATTTTATATTTGCTGGATCTGATTTAATGGTAGAAGATGTATCTAGAGATAGAACTATGTCCGAGGTATTTAAAGAATTGGAAACCCTCCTGCAAAAACAACTGAGGCAAAGGTGGGAGATAAGATCTTTGAATCGGTATGTGGAACATAAAAAAAATTCCTAAGGGCCTGTTATATCCAAAATTCCGGCACAGGATTTAATAAGGAATGGGACTCCTTATTTTTGACACAATCTACAGCTTTATTTAAGCTAATCATCTAACGAAGGACTCAAATCCTAGAGGAATTAACAGAAATAATAAATCAAATGAGACAATTGATAAATTGCCAAAAATTAGGAATTTAGTATGTGGCAGGGGCTTAGATACATCAAGTAGATAACCATAAAAGTAGTAACTAATAGAAACCCACATACTAAATTTACTGTCCCTATAACTTGCAGGATAACAGGCCGAACTGGATGGACAAATGTCTTTTTTCGGCCTTATCTACTGTGTTACTATGTTATTTCAAATAGATATGAGACTATATCAGATCACCATTTTTTAGATGGGACTCCACCATATCACGGATTCGGAGAACACCACAACAATCACCAGAACAAAATCAACGTCCACTTTCACCTATGACACACCATTACAACTTGGGACACAGATTCACAAATCAAGAACGAGACCCAAACACTCAGTATCAACACAAACCGCAGCACTCACGGAACATGCACTAATATTTAACATACAATCACAGACCAAAATATCCACAAATTCAATACCACAAAGATTACACTCAGGAAATGGGAAGAAGAAATCACGTAGGGGACAAACAAAAAAGAACCAAGTACAACAAGTAACGACTAGCACAACTAATCACAATGATATAATAAATTTGAGCTCTGGTACTTTAACTGACAAACAGTTTAAATTACTTAATAAGGGCTTAAAATTTGCACCTACTGTTAAAATGAACAAATTCAACACATATATAGGGATAGAAAGATTAATTTGTAAATTATGTTTAAAAAAATATCATTTAAAAAACCCTATCAATTATGAAACCACTGACAATACGAAATATGTATACACAGAGTTGAGTCGAGAAAAGAGATCAGTCAGAAAATTGCCACCTTTAAGAAATGTGTGGAGATTGACATAAGGAAAATGAAAGATACATCTATGAGGAGGAATAACTTAACGAATCGGGAAATCCAAGACATCAAACAACTACAAATGGAGAAAAACATTGTAATTTGACCTGCAGACCAAGGGGGGGCTATTGTTATTTTGGAGGCTAGAAAATACAGTGAAGAATGTAAAAGACAATTGGTGGATGATCAACATGTAAAAAATTAAAGGGGAATCCAACTAAAGAGTTACCGGTATATCAAAAATTTGTGAAATATTGCAAAAAAGGATTGGAAAGTAAAATACTTTTAGATCAAGAATATCAGTTTATATTAAGTACACAACAAAGAATACCGGTATTCTGTTGTTTACCAAAAATACATAAAAACCAAGAAAACACCCCAGGATGTCCTATTATCTCCGGCATTGGATCTTTGACATCAAATCTATCTAAATACATTGAAAAGTTACTTCAACCGACAGAAAAAAAAACATAAGATCAAGTATAAAAGATACCACAAATACAGAGTATTTAGCATAGAGGGTATATTACATATAAACTCACAATTATTTTCTTTTTGAATCTACTATCTCCAAGTGAGAGGGACTGCCATGGGGACCAGGTTTGCCCCCAGTTACGCCCATTTATTCATGGCGCAATGAGAATCGCAATACATTACTCCCAGACTGGGGTCAGACCTGGTCATCTGGCATCGATACATCGATGACATTATTTGTGTTTGGTAGAGTGGCGAAAGTAAACTTCAAACTTTTTTGGAAGAAATTATTAACGCCTGGATTTTACATTTTACATCAAATATAAGTAGATCACAAATTGAGTTTTTAGATTTACTAATCACAGTAGATGGAGATAAGTTGATGTGTAGTACACATCAAAAACCTGTAACCAGGAATGGATATATTCTGTACTCGAGTTGCCATCTACCAAGATGGCTCCTCAATATACCGATTGGTCAGTTTTGTCTTATCAAACTAAATTGTACCACTAACTAACAGTTTGAAGAAGAGGCTAAAATAATGAAAGAACAATTCATAATAAAAGAATATCTGTCGGATGTAATAAAAACATCTTTATCTAAAGTGAGAGAATTAGATAGACAGTATTTTTTCACGACCCCTACATTGACAAACGATAAGACTCAGAAGGAGAAAATAATCCATATTATTCTACCTTTTAACTCACAGTATAGAAAAGTAGATAAATCCTTAAAGCGAACATGTCACCTGCTTTTTACCTCTTAAGCTGTTAACTGTACCTTATAGATCATTGTAACCTTGTTTCCAAACAGGTGTTCTTCGTTTTTCTGGGGTTTATATTCCTGAAAAAATCACTTTATAATCTCCTGCTCTGCTGCGTCTGAAGTCACCAGACAAGTCAAGGAGGCAGACCCTCCTTGACTGCTGGATGCGACTCCCCCGCCCTAACCCCGCCTCTCATCCCTATGATTGACACCAGCTCTTCTGCCCGGGACCGCGCTGGTCTCGGCGGCGCATGCGCCGTCTGCCTTCATAGCAGCGCAATCCCGAGCCTCGCGCTGAGTGATCTGCATTTCACCAGCGGCCCGGCTAGAGAGGAGAGAAGTGTGCAAGCGCGATCTAGCAAGGGATCGCGCTTCACTCAGCGCAGGCTCGGGATCGCGCTGCTATGAAGGCAGACGGCGCATGCGCCGCCGAGACCAGCGCGGTCCCGGGCAGAAGAGCTAGTGTCAATCATAGGGATGAGAGGCGGGGTTAGGGCGGGGGAGTCGCATCCAGCAGTCAAGGAGGGTCTGCCTCCTTGACTTGTCTGGTGACTTCAGACGCAGCAGAGCAGGAGATTATAAAGTGATTTTTTCAGGAATATAAACCCCAGAAAAACGAAGAACACCTGTTTGGAAACAAGGTTACAATGATCTGTAAGGTACAGTTAACAGCTTAAGAGGTAAAAAGCAGGTGACAGGTTCGCTTTAAACAGTATTGGCATTTCATCTTGAAAGATAAACTCATAGGTCCCCTAATAACCACCACTCCACAGATAACGTATACTAAGGCCCCAAATTTAAGACTAAGAGTGACACCATCAATCATATCAAACAAAAAGAATAAACAGTCTATACACAAATGGCTTAATTTGAAGAGGTTCTATAGATGTGGGAAATACAACAATTGTAAGACTGCGACATTTCCAAGAAAGACGGAGAGAATAAGTTCTACACAAAATGGCTTTACACACGAAATCAATGAATTTTTGACATGCAGTTTCACTAAGTTCATATATATTATTGCATGCTCATGTGGGAAACAATATATAGGCTGAGCCAAAAGAACCTTAAAAAAAAGAATTGCAGAACACATAACGAACATAAAAAATGGTTACGATAAACATTCACTTTTAGAGCACTTTAGAAAATTCCACAATCAGGATTCTAAAGGCCTTACTTTTGCAACATTAGAACAGATAGAAATACATTGGAGAGGTGGGGATCATATTATAAGAATGTCATGACAAAAATCAAGAAGAATTTTTGAATTCAATACACTTTTACCAGATGGCCTTAATGCTGAACTGGAATTGTTCGGCTTTTTGTAGAGTTTTAGGTGGGTGCTCCCCACTGACGGTAGATCAGAGTTTTTTTGGCTATAGTACGGGCGCTGCAATCTCCCCTTGGTGAGAGGTCCCCACCATGTCCTTCTTGCGATTCAGTTGATGGTCTTCTATCAACCTCTAAGAATTGACAGCCATAGATTGCAATGGAAAAAAGAGTGCAAATACCAGTAACTTTAAAAAGATAGGATGACTAATAAATAAAATGTCATCCATTGGAGGTTTATTTAGATCCCAATTATTGGATCCTCATTTTTATTATATTCTTATTTTTCTTTCATTTATTTGTATTTTAGATATTTTTTATGTATTTTTATTTATTTTATTAATCGAGCATCATTATTTATAGTGTCAAAGTGATTTTCACTAATCTAATTGATATAAAATTGATGTGAAATATCTTCTTGAAATACAATCCCTTCCATTTTATATCTAATATATATTTTGGATTTAAAATATATATTTTGGGTTTAGTATATGAAAGAATGATGTATATTATCTTTTAGGAGTTTAGGAACAACTTTTTAGTAAAAAATGCATCATTATTGTAAAAAACACATAAAAAACGCAATTGCGTTTTTGAGATGATGTATAAGATTGCTACTAATAACATCTATAAGTCAAATGTTAGATTATATATAAATTACTAATGAATTGTGAATTCAGTACGGTTTTTGGAGGTAACCACCATCCCAGATGACCAATCAGTCAATTATAAAAGTGGGTAGGGTATGGTGAAGCAGGTAGACACAGATGAAGGAGTAAGCTAATACTCCGAAACACATCTAGTTTATGATACACCTGCATACCTGAAGACCCATGTTAATTATCCATGGATAACGACTAAAATGATGATTTATCAAGCTGAGAGGCAAGCGCGGTGTTGAATGTACAACCCTCCCTAGTGTTACATTAACAAGTAGCAAGACCGAAAGAGAAAAGTCGGCACATGCAAGATGCTAGGCTCTGAATCAGTGAGCCACGTGGTACGCCGAGCACGAACCTCCAGGATCTCAGGTTGCACAGTCGGGAAAAAAAGGTATCGCACTAAGCGCTCTCTGCAAGAAAGAGGTAAAACATATCTTGCTACTCACCACCACGTGGGACGCCACATTGTAGTGGTAGGTAGAGACTCTGTTCTACCTACACTAACGCCTAATTGAGAACGGATACTGCACAGAAATATATGTACTGACTAATACAATGTTGCACAAGAACTTATACAGTGCATCTAGCTAAACTATTGATTGGACACTAAGCACTATTAGCCCTTGTAGATATACTGTACAATTAACTCCTGTGGACATTCTGTATTGGGGACACTAATGTACTATTAACCCTTGTAGATGCAAAGTATGACTAATTTCTGTAGACACTCTGGGGGTGATCATCAACTGTAAATACTCCATTGGTGACTTAACCACTGGGTTATTGACCTTTTGTTACTGACCTTACTTACTAACTATTACAGTAGACCAAGGAGAATCTCCGTAAATATGTAAAACCTATGAACTACTATATATAGAAGTTAAGGATATATTGTATATTGGTTGGGTCTTACAGTGGTGTTGTAAACTGTATGGCTGACAGACAATTGGTTACTATATGGTGTCTGAGGGTCTGCCACCCATACATTACACATAATCCATCATAGAGAGTGGTTATAAATATCTACACTTATTTTTCATTTTAATTTCTTATTTTTATGAATCAGCTTTGATAGGTATGCTATGTTGCTACAGAACATTTAATAAATTAAGTTTTTATGGTAAAAACATCTCTGAGTGGTCTCGGGTGTTATAAATGCCTATCACAACTATTCCATATACTTTCCATTAATATCTTGACAGGGTGAGTCAATACAATAAGCGCACCATACCCATATCAATAGACGGGTGAGCCTCTATAATAATACATATATTTTGATTCTTTTGAAATTAATCTGTGTGGCCAGCCAAAATTGTTCTCCTGCTTATTGCTATTGTAATGCATATTGTTCTGCTGTGTCTTGAAGTATGCGTATTCAAATCCAGAAGATCACCTTTAAAGGGATTGTCTGGTCTCTTCATATTGATGATCTATCCTCAGGATAGGTCATCAGTATCAGATGGTATCCAACTCCCTTGTCCACATCGATCAGCAGTTTGAAGGGAATGAAGTACATAACAGCGGTGGTGCAGTGTAGGCACCTCTTCCTCTCCTATTCTAGACTATGAAATGAAGAGCTGCACCCCGCTACAAAGTAGATGTTGTGCAGGTTAACATTGAAGAGGACACAGTTCTTGCAGTAGGGGACAGGAGTCAGACCCCTGCCAATGTGATATTGATGACCTATCCTGAGGTTCGGTAATCGGTGTCATGAAACCGGACAACCCCGTTAAGATGTATTAAGCATATAATTGATGCGCAACTTGCTGATATCTTAAAGCATTTGGTGCTTTTTCACAGTATCTAGTTTAGTTGCCATTAAAAAAATAACATGTAAGTCTTTGAAAAATATGTTAAAATTACAGATAAAGTGGGTTTAAATCAAATGCTTAATGAAATGTGCCAATCAGCATCATAAATTTACATCAATGCTTGAATATTGGGGTGTGTGATTTGGAATTTCAAAGTCAGGCTAAGCAGCTCATCTGATTTAGTTTTTTATTGTTTTTTTGATACTTATAAAGAACCTAAACTGTGTTTTTGTGCTTGTAGAGTAATATCGAACAGCATTCAGCTTCTTGTACAAGATCTAGACTCTGCTTGTGATCCAGCGCTGAGTGCTATGAGCAAGGTATGCACGTGTGGGATTTTGCTCCTCAGCTTATGCTCACCAAAGAAAACTGCTTTAGACATGTGGACAATCCTGGTGACACTGGGGCCATACAGTACTGTGAAAAAGTGTTTGCCCCCACACGATTTCTTTTATTTCTGCTGATAAGTCATATTTAAATGATCTTCCAACTCATTTTAATATAAGATAAAGACAATGCGCGTTAACTCAAAATTCACTTTTTAAATCATCCTTTCATTTATTGAAGATAAAGATTTCTTCAAAATCAACGTCACCCATGTGAACAAGGAATTGCTCCCCAAGCACAATAATTGGTTGTGCCAACCTTGGCATGCCTGCAATGAATTTTGTACATAGCTGTGGAGGGATTCTGACCCACTTTTCTATGCAGGATCCTTTTACTTCATCTACATTACAGAGTTTCTGAGGATAAACTGACAGTTTATGCTCTTGCCACAGCAGTGCAGTGGAATTCAAATCGGGTCTTTGACTTTTCCACTACAGAACCTTGAAGGGGTTGTCCATGGCTTTAATATTGATGGCCCATCCTTCAAATTGATGCCAGATATTTGTAAGTGTAAAGGCACCCTTAAAATGAGCAGCAGATAGGGAGAAGAGGTTGTAAATGGCCAATAGTGTGAAGAGGGGGGAAAGCATCCTACTCTTAACGGTTGCCATATATTAAAGCCTGTACTGTATCACAGTGTAGGTAGGAAGGAAAAGCACAAGGCAGTCTGAAAAGTTTGGGGTCAATCCCATAGGCTGTCTATTAGTGTAAAGAGAGGAGACTCTATAGGGAGGAAGCGGGTCACACTCACTCTCAGCATTTGTATCTGTCGGCACAAGGAAAAAGAGATCTCTTACGAGGTGTAGAAGAGTAGTTAAGTCCAGGAATGAAGCTGAGCTTGTGTATGAGAGCTAGTGATGGCATCATCATCCTGAGCACACAGATTCAGCATGGATTACTGAGAGGGACACACCCACATGAGATAAGTATGAAGATAGGAGCAGGTTGCAAACTGAATATCAGGGAGTCTAAAAATGAAGTATTCAATACTGCAGACTGAATAATACTGCAGCGTTTATATGTGTCCATAGCTGTGAAATTAAAAATTAATAACTTATTGGTTGCTATATGTAATGATATTGATTCTCCATGTTGTATTGAGGGGAAAAGATTGAAATGGCCAATTTATTAAACTTCTCCAAGTTAACAAAGTTTTGTCGTTAAGACAATCATGGAAAAGAAAAGCTGTGCATTTCATGCTCAACTACATTATATAAAGCGTTAAGATTATTTTCCACTTTATGAAGCCAATTTTTTTCTCTGCCGTTTGCCAAATAGGTTTCTGTAGTCAGTGTGTGTCCTCCTCATACTTGCATAAGCTTGTAGCTCCTTCACACCGATCACTCAGACTCTTATCTGGTATAAATAGATATAAAAGATAGCACTTTATATGAACCATAAAATAAATCTAGAATCTGTCGTCAGCAATACCAGGAAATCATGGTCTAATTGATTGGCAAGTTCCTTGTCACTACATTAATATATCAGAAATATGTGTAGTGTTGTATGATGTCTTTCTCTCATGTAGTCAGCCATACAGAAGAGTTCCAGATTAACTAATTTGTGAGTAGAGAAGTCTAGTTGGAGCTGGATGCCTGGTTTTTGCTAGCACTGAAAACAACTCAAAAACTTTTAACTTAAAGGGAACCTGTCTCCACGAAATGCATTTCAAGCTGCAGGCAGAATGTTATAGGGCAGAAGGAGCTGAGTAGATTGATCTATATCGTTTTGCAGAAAAACTTGTAATTTATGCATTTAATCCTCTGCTCTCTCTATGTTTGGCAGTGATGTGGGTGGTCCTGCTTGGTGACTGACAGCTAACTGTGCATGACTAAGCATACAGAGAAGGCTGTCAATTACTGAGGAGGACCACCCGCGTGACTCTTATGCATAAAAAGAGCGGAGGTTTAAATGCATAAGTTACAAGTTTTGCCTGCAGATTCAGCTGCATTTTGTGGTGATAAATCCCCTTTAAAGGAAATCTGTCACCACATACCTCCATAGTAATCCAAGTGCAATGTCAGATGGGTGCAGGTCTTCGGATTCAAACACTGGTTCCTCCATCCTGATCATTGCCTGCTTTCCCCCTCCCCCGCCAGCTTTGAGTGATATGGCCAGACAGGGGAGATGTAATCTAACCTGGCCCTGTCTTCTCGCACATGCGTTGGCTCTTTGGGAACTGACACAAACACGGTACAGCCCTGATCCTTGTAAGGACTGAGCAGTACCAACTTCAGCCCTGGCAAGCATCAGGACTGTACTGTGTGTGCCTATTGCCAAGGCGCCAATACACATGCGAGAAGAGCGGGCCAGGTGACCTTACATCTCCCCTGCCTAGAGCTTGAATCAGGAAACTTGCACACATCTAACACTGCACTTGGATTACTATAAGGTGATGGTTTCCTTTTAAAATGATCCAAAACAATAAAGAAATAGTCACCAGATAAAAGGGTGCAGTGAAAATGACTTCTACAAATTCTTGCAAAGCAGCTACTTCAGCAAGCAGGGGCAGACTTGGCATTTCTGGGGCCCTGGTTGCACTGCTCCCATTATACAGCTAAGCCCTAACCCCATCAGCCGGATAAGCTCCACCCACATCACTCACTGAACCCCAATCTCAGCTTAGCAGTACAGCTTGGGCTCTTATGCTACTGCTCTACACCTAGGAAGGGCCTGCACACGCGGTATGTCCTCCAGTAGTTTTCTTTCAGCCAACCATTTGTGAATAGTAAGAACCCCCCCTCCTCTTCAGCATGGTGGTAAGGTCTGGTCCGTCACCTATATCATTCCATACATTGAACGAGAAGATCACTGTGTATCCTTTTCTGCGTCTAATGACAATTATCCCTTTTGCATATAAATAGCAGATATGTAACCAAACATAAAATATGTACATTTATACTTTATTACAGAGAGACTCAGTAAGCTCGTGGTAAGCAAGATTCAAATAAAAGCCAAGTGGCCTGCTGTAGCTGATAGTGAAATAAAATCATGATCGTTGACCACCTATAGTGAAATAAAATCATGACCATTGACCACCTATAGTGAAATAAATCATGACCGATTGACCACCTATAGTGAAATAAATCATGACCGTTGGCCACCTATGCTGATTTTGCTTTTCAGATCAGTTACATAGAGCCCTACACACTTTGATAAGAGACTTGTATATGTATGTTAGTCATCAGACACATGATTAATATGCATACACTAGTCACTTATGAAAGCATGTATGGCTCTATGTAACTGATCTGTATAGCAAAATCAGCATCAGAGTGAATGTCATATTCAAATCCTTTAATTTCTTTGTTGCTTCATATCCTCTCGGCTAACGGCTCTGTTACCAAGGCCAACCACCCGGGGTGACAGAGGACATCCCTGTCTTTTTCCTTTGATATAATATTACTTATGTGTATACACGTGGGTTGATCCCTTTAAAGGATGGATTTCAATTTAAGAATTTTTCTCCAAATCCAAGAGCTTTTAGGACTGCAAATCACCGTGCTACAAAAAATCAAATACGCCTGTAGTAATAGTTTTGCCCCTGTTGTCAGACCTCCCTTGTAAGTTCACAAACAATCTTATTAGATTAGTCTCCGTTGTCTTAGGGTACTTTCACATTTGCGGCATAGCTATCCGGCAGGCTGTTCCGGCGGGTGAAGAGCCTGCCGGATCCGCCATGCTGCAAGTACCTGTGTCTATAATTGACTATAATGGGGCGCAGGGCAGCACGGCAGTGAACAGCCGGAGATCGCCGGACTAAAAGTACTGCAGGTCCGACTTTTTAGTCTGGCGATCTTTGCCGTGCACAGACGTGCTGCGCTGTAGCTCCGCCCCCCGCCCCACTATAGTCAATAGGGACGGAGCGGCAGCACACAGGTACTTGCGACATGGCGGATCCAGCAAGCTGTTCACACACCGGAACAGCCTGCTGGATAGCTTTGCCGCTAGTGTGAAAGTACCCTTAGCATAAAACCAGTTTGGTCATTTTTCAGGGGGCATGTCCTTTTGGCTCTGCCTATCACAGCTCGGGGCATGTCCTTTCTCAGACGTCATGTCCTTTCTGCTGTAGCTCTCTCCCTATCATAGCAGAGGGGGCACGTGCTTTCTGCTACACCTAATAGAGACAATTGGTTACAGTTAAATAATGGAACTGAGCATGTGCGACCACCTTTAAGTCAATGCAGCTGAACTGCCACACCAAGCACAGCCGCTGTATGATGTACGGTGCTGTGCTTGGAAAGCTGCTGGGACACAACTGATTGGCGGGGATAGGTCATCATTTTCTTTTCCTGGATAACCCCTTTAAATTCTTTTTTAAAGAAGTGGAGCTCAGAATGGACCTCGCCTACATCTCTGTGTTGTTTTATAGAACAGTGAAGATAAAACAGATTATTGCAGAAATAATGCCTGCAAAAAATGACAGCCAGACAGGTTCATGTCACCAGTCCCCTTGTATATGCTTTCTTCTGAGATTATTAGTCCCTAGTATCAGTCCCGGCAGGCGGCAGGCAGGCACCTGTGTGCAGACAAATTACAATCAGCAGGTAGCAATTGCAGATGCTGGCTTTTTATTATTATGTATGTTGGATGGAAGCAGTCGAAAACTGCCTGGAATGTGCCCAAGCTAAACACGAGGGGGAAAACGTTTAAGGCCTGATGAGAAAATTTATTCTGACAGGGGCAAAACAGCCACAGCGGAGTTCAGTTTTCCCTTAATGGATTTTCATGCTGCCGCTTCTCTAAGCACCAGGAGAAGGATGATAAACTAAAATCTCACTTCACAGCTATTTTCCAACCACTTTCTCTTGTAGAAAATGGAAAAATGTTTTGGGATTATGAAAATGGGAAAAGAAAGTGACATTAATAGCTGTGTTGTAATCACAGACAATACAAATAATCCCTGTGTGCCGCGGAGACCTGAGATTATTTACTGGCATGGATCTAGTGTGTCATCAGATCTTGTTATATGACTTTCACATGTATTAAACATAGATTTTAGGAAAAAGGGTTGATACAGAGCTCCATGCAGTCCCAGTCTCTCACATATACGTCCTACAGAGATGGGTGCGGTCCCTGTCTGCCTGTATATGTCCTATCTTTATTCACAGTACATTAATACAGAGATCAGTGCGGTCCCTATCTGCCTGTATATGTCCTATCTTTATTCACAGGGGATCATTACAGAGATCGGTGTGGTCCCTATCTGCCTGTATATGTCCTACCTTTATTCACAGTGACATTAATACAGAGATCGGTGCAGTCCCCATCTGCCTGTATATGTCCTATCTTTATTCACAGGGGATCATTACAGAGATCGGTGTGGTCCCTATCTGCCTGTATATGTCCTACCTTTATTCACAGTGAATTAATACAGAGATGGGTGCGGTCCCTATCTGCCTGTATATGTCCTACCTTTATTCACAGGGAATTAATACAGAGATGGGTGCGGTCCCTATCTGCCTGTATATGTCCTACCTTTATTCACAGGGAATTAATGCAGAGATGGATGCGGTCCCTGTCTGCCTGTATATGTCCTACCTTTATTCACAGGGGATCATTACAGAGATCGGTGTGGTCCCTATCTGCCTGTATATGTCCTACCTTTATTCACAGTGAAATAATACAGAGATCGGTGCAGTCCCTATCTGCCTGTATATGTCCTACCTTTATTCACAGGGAATTAATGCAGAGATGGGTGCAGTCCCTATCTGCCTGTATATGTCCTACCTTTATTCACAGTGAAATAATACAGAGATGGGTGCGGTCCCTATCTGCCTGTATATGTCCTACCTTTATTCACAGGGAATTAATACAGAGATCGGTGCAGTCCCTATCTGTCTGTATATGTCCTACCTTTATTCACAGGGAATTAATACAGAGATGGATGCAGTCCCCATCTGCCTGTATATGTCCTATCTTTATTCACAGGGGATCATTACAGAGATGGGTGCGGTCCCTATCTGCCTGTATATGTCCTATCTTTATTCACAGGGGATCATTACAGAGATGGGTGCGGTCCCTATCTGCCTGTATATGTCCTATCTTTATTCACAGTGAATTAATACAGAGATGGGTGCGGTCCCTATCTGCCTGTATATGTCCTACCTTTATTCACAGGGAATTAATACAGAGATGGATGCAGTCCCTATCTGCCTGTATATGTCCTACCTTTATTCACAGGGAATTAATACAGAGATCGGTGCAGTCCCTATCTGCCTGTATATGTCCTATCTTTATTCACAGGGATCATTACAGAGATGGGTGCGGTCCCTATCTGCCTGTATATGTCCTACCTTTATTCACAGGGAATTAATGCAGAGATGGATGCAGTCCCTGTCTGCCTGTATATGTCCTATCTTTATTCACAGGGAATTAATACAGAGATGGGTGCGGTCCCTATCTGCCTGTATATGTCCTACCTTTATTCACAGGGAATTAATACAGAGATGGATGCAGTCCCTATCTGCCTGTATATGTCCTACCTTTATTCACAGGGAATTAATGCAGAGATGGATGCGGTCCCTGTCTGCCTGTATATGTCCTACCTTTATTCACAAGGGATCATTACAGAGATCGGTGTGGTCCCTATCTGCCTGTATATGTCCTACCTTTATTTACAGGGAATTAATACAGAGATCGGTGCAGTCCCCATCTGCCTGTATATGTCCTATCTTTATTCACAGGGGGATCATTACAGACATCGGTGCCGTCCCTATCTGCCTGTATATGTCCTACCTTTATTCACAGTGAAATAATACAGAGATGGGTGCGGTCCCTATCTGCCTGTATATGTCCTACCTTTATTCACAGGGAATTAATACAGAGATCGGTGCAGTCCCTATCTGTCTGTATATGTCCTACCTTTATTCACAGGGAATTAATACAGAGATGGATGCAGTCCCCATCTGCCTGTATATGTCCTATCTTTATTCACAGGGGATCATTACAGAGATGGGTGCGGTCCCTATCTGCCTGTATATGTCCTATCTTTATTCACAGGGGATCATTACAGAGATGGGTGCGGTCCCTATCTGCCTGTATATGTCCTATCTTTATTCACAGGGAATTAATACAGAGATGGGTGCGGTCCCTATCTGCCTGTATATGTCCTACCTTTATTCACAGGGAATTAATACAGAGATGGATGCAGTCCCTATCTGCCTGTATATGTCCTACCTTTATTCACAGGGAATTAATACAGAGATCGTTGCAGTCCCTATCTGCCTGTATATGTCCTATCTTTATTCACAGGGGATCATTACAGAGATGGGTGCGGTCCCTATCTGCCTGTATATGTCCTACCTTTATTCACAGGGAATTAATGCAGAGATGGATGCAGTCCCTGTCTGCCTGTATATGTCCTATCTTTATTCACAGGGAATTAATACAGAGATGGGTGCGGTCCCTATCTGCCTGTATATGTCCTACCTTTATTCACAGGGAATTAATACAGAGATGGATGCAGTCCCTATCTGCCTGTATATGTCCTACCTTTATTCACAGGGAATTAATGCAGAGATGGATGCGGTCCCTGTCTGCCTGTATATGTCCTACCTTTATTCACAAGGGATCATTACAGAGATCGGTGTGGTCCCTATCTGCCTGTATATGTCCTACCTTTATTTACAGGGAATTAATACAGAGATCGGTGCAGTCCCCATCTGCCTGTATATGTCCTATCTTTATTCACAGGGGGATCATTACAGACATCGGTGCCGTCCCTATCTGACTGCATATGTCCTATCTTTATTCACAGTGAATTTATACAGAGATTGGTGCAGTCCCTATTTGCCTGTATATGTCCTACCTTTATTCACAGGGAATTAATACAGAGATCGGTGCAGTCCCTATCTGCCTGTATATGTCCTATCTTTATTCACAGGGAATTAATACAGAGATCGGTGCAGTCCCTATCTGCCTGTATATGTCCTACTTTTATTCACAGTGAAATAATACAGAGATCGGTGCGGTCCCTATCTGCCTGTATATGTCCTATCTTTATTTACAGGGGATCATTACAGACATCGGTGCAGTCCCTATCTGCCTGTGTATGTCCTATCTTTATTCACAGTGAAATAATACAGACATCTGTGCAGTCCCTATCTGCCTGTATATGGTTTATCTTTATTCACAGTGAATTAATACAGAGATCGGTGCAGTCCCTATCTGCCTGTATATGGTTTATCTTTATTCACAGTGAATTAATACAGAGATCGGTGCAGTCCCTATCTGCCTATATATGTCCTAGTTTTACTCTCAATCAATATGGGGTGCTGTATATTTGTTCAGATGCAGAATACATATTTATCACATGTCCTTAACATGATATCGCAGAGTTTTGATGGATACATTTGCAGAAAGGTATTACTTAAAAGGGTTTTCTGGGATTTAACAAGTAATGCCTAGGCCTATTGAAGTCAATGAGTTACCAGCTCTATCCACTACACAGTGGATTTACGTCCCAAACCCTGAGATAAAAGAAGGGCATGTTTTTTCCCCTGGTTGGCATTTTTGTCCATTGGCATTGGCTGTGCCTAGTAGGGGAGCTCAGCCGCATTTGTTTCTGAAACCCTTGATGATCTGATGCGATCACCAGGAAGCTGCAGCAGACCATACATTTCCCCAGCAGTAGCTGGCCATTCACAATAATGCCACAAAAAAAAAGGTAACTCCGGCAACAGTTTAATAAAAATTCCGCCAGAATTTACGCCAGAATTGTGGTGCAAAATGGCGCATTTTAGGTCCCGGCCCTTTCCCAAAAAATTCTAAAAATTAGATGCTAATTTAAAAATTATGCTAATTTGCACCACTTTTGTAGATTGCTTTTTGGTGCAGACACGTTAGTAAATCTGGGCCAATATTCTTTTTGTTGAAATCCGTAGGAACAGTGACTGTATTGGTGTGATTAAACAGGCCCTGAGATAAAGGCCTTCATTGATTAGTCCCTCTTTTTCTTTGCGTATTACAGTGTTCAGTTGTTAAGAATATCCAGTGTTACTTTCACAGTACATTTCCTCCTTTACATTGAATATTTGCTGTTTTTGATCTTTTTTTTTTTTTTTTTGCTATACAGATGCAGTGGCAGAATGTGGAACATGTTGGTGATCAAAGTCCCTATGTTACTTCAATTATTCTACATGTAAAGCAGAATGTCCCTATTATTCGAGATAACTTGGCATCTACCAGAAAGTATTTCACTCAGTTCTGCATAAAGTTTGCAAAGTAAGTTACTAATGTTTTGATTGACTTGATGAATATGGTCCTTTATTTTCAACATCCAAGTAATTTTGTTTCCAGCAGAATTACTAGAAACAATTTATTTTTCTGTGGTTTTCGGGGTTTTCTTGCCATAAAGAAAAACTGTAGTTAAGTTTGAGGCCAGCCCTTTGGAACACAACTTCAATGGATGAAATAAGTGTATCACACATTGTGCCAAGTTTACCCTTTTTGGTATTTTAAATATATGTAAATGGTTTCTTTGCTAGAGGTTTTCATACAAATTAAGGGTTTTCGTTTTTCTCCACTTGTTTTTGTTTGTGGATGCAATTTGATTTTCCTGGCAGAGAGCTTTAGAATAATGTTGAATAGTATTGTGTTGCTGGCTCCCTTATAATACTGCCCAAAAATGGTTTAACCACTGCTGATTTAGGCTACATGCTCTGCTCATGGACTTTACAATAGTCTACATCTCAGATAAAGTGAGAAAATACAGGTTCCCATAAACAGCAGCCAAAGTTCTACAGATGACATCTGCAGGTGTTTTAGTTTTCCACTTTTTATGGGGAATTTCTTAATGTACAATTCTCTCATACAACCTTCATTGGAAGTCTGGGGAGAGTCCAAATTGAAAAAAAGCAGGGGAAGATGTACATGAGGTAGGCAACTACATGAGCATATTTGTTAAAAATCATAGTATTCTAGAAAACCCCTTTAAACTAATTATTTGTGATGAGGGTACTGTATGCTATCTTGATGACAGCAGTGACATAAGACCCAGCTATCTATCTATCTATCTGTCTTAATGTCTATCCATCTACTGTATATTTTCATCAGACTTCGTCAGACTCCTATTGTTAATCAGATGCCCAGTGTTGATGAGACCCCAGTATTTTTTTCAGATGACGACACTACCCAGGAGATCCTCTTCCTGCCGTGCTGTGAACTGACATCACACAGCATGAGGTCACAGAGCATGCCTATGTCCTCACGCTGTGTGCTGCTTACAGCATGCATGCGGCACTGGCAGACGAAGACCAGGGAGCGGGGAATACAGAGCCAGTACAAGGAGCGTTGTACGCACTGCTCCCTGGTCATGCTGTACTAAAGTGCACTTCCATAATGGAAGCGCTCATTAGTATTCACCCCATGAGACGCATGCTATTTTTGCCCACTTTTGGGGTGAGAAAAAATGGGTCTTATAGGGTGAAAAATACAGTTTATCTATCTATGGATATTCTATCTATCTATTTACAACAAACTAACTGCATATACCGTATGTTTTGCCATATAAGATGCACCTGCCCATAAGACGCACCTAGGTTTTAGAGGAGGAAAATAAGAAAGAAAATATTTTTTATTAGCTCTCCGATCAGAACCCCAATCTGATACCTAGTGTTTCCTAGACATCAGAACAGACCCCTGTGTTGATGAGACTCCCAGTCAAACCCCCAAGGATTCTCAGATCAGACCCTTGATCGGACGTCTAGTGTGTCTCAGATCAGGCCCTCAGTCAGACTCTCAGTGATTCTCAGACCTCACATAAGACCCCTAGTGGTGCAAATTCTCATACTTCATATCAGAAAAATAAATCAACTCACCGACACTCTTCTTTCTGCACAGTGCTGTGACCTGATGTTGCACAGCTTGAGCTCCCAGAATAGGCCAACATCCTCACATTGTGCGCAGGTCACAGCACAGTGTGCGGCACAGGCAGATGAAGACCAGGGAGCAGTGAGTACAGAACCAGCACAGGGAGCGCTTTATTCACCGCTCCCTGTCCTGCTGTACTAATGACTGCTTTCATAATTCTATATCATCCTTAATATTGGGAGTGAATGTGAGATTCAAATGATTTTGGTTAATCTCCTTTAGGAAACCATCCAGCTCATTTCTACCCTGTTTCCAAATAAAAAATTTATTTTTTTATTTTTATTTGGAAACAGGGTAGAAATGAGCTGGATGGTTTCCTAAAGGAGATTAACCAAAATCATTTGAATCTCACATTCACTCCCAATATTAAGGATGATATAGAATTTCTAGACTTGTTGATCACTAGACAAGGAAAGAGCTATAATTGTAAGACCTATTTCAAACCAGCCATGAAGAACAGCTTCATTCAATTTAATAGCTGCCATCTACCAAACTGGTTGCTCAACATCCCGATTGGACAGTTCCGGAGAATTAAAAGGAACTGTACACAAGATCTAGATTTTGAAAAAGAAGTAATAGGATTGAAAGATCAGTTTTTACAGAGGGACTACCCCGAGACCTTAATTGACAAGGCATTGGAGAAAATAAGAAAACAGGATAGGAAAAACTTTTTTCTAGGGAAGGAGATGAAGGAAGGTTTAGAGACACATAAGAACATCAAATCGAGGGTGATTCTTCCATTTAACAACAACTATAAAGATATTCAGAGAATTATCAATACACATTGGCACCACATATTGAGCGATAAATTGATAGGCCATCTCCTACCCACTAAACCATTGATCACATTCACGAGAGCACCAAATCTAGGCTTGAAGGTAGCTCCCTCTATTAGGACCTTGAAATCAAAGAATGACCCAAAGGGTTCTTGGTTGAAGTTAAAAGGATTTTACAAGTGTGGCAAATGTATTGCGTGCGGTTACAGCAACGCACCACGGAAAACGGACAGAGTTGTTTCCACTCAGAATGACCACACTTGGGAAATCAAAGACGGTTTAACTTGTAATACATCTGGTGTGATCTACCTTATCCAATGCCCATGTAGAAAACAGTATGTGGGCAGAACCAAACGTACATTACGGACTCGACTGTCCGAACATATAGCCAACATTAGGAAAGGCTATGAGAAACACTGTCTCTCAAAACATTATGCAGAAGTACATAATAAAGATCCATCTAATCTATTTTTTGTGGCATTGGAGAAGGTAGACCACCACTGGCGGGGCGGAGACTACATCAAACAGATGTCGAGGATTGAGTCTCGGCGGATCTATGAATTCGGATCATTATTACCTTTGGGTCTGAATAGTGAGGCAGAATTGTTCGGCTTCTTATAGGCCATGTGCCCATGTGTCGATCTTGGTGTCACAGTCTGGCCGTTTATCGACACTGTGACACCATCTTGACCATGGGCACATGGTCTAATCACTTCTATCAAGTCACCCTGCTATATGATTATTTTATGAATGGAATAGGTAGAATGTCATAGTGGTCGGAAGTTATGAAATTACTAAACTCGGAACAGTGAAGTCTTTATATGTATGAGAGATACCACCATATAGAGCAACTGTGGACTTACAGTGTGCTCTGTAATGTGGAACCCTTTTTATGGATCTATCCTTAGTTTGCAACACATGAGACTTAAAAGCTGCATCGATTGTGTAAAAAAAACATATAAGGAGTCCAGAGCGAAAAAAACGCACAATTATAATAAAAAACGCATTGAAAACGCAGGTGCGTTTTTTAAGGGACCCTTCCTTTTTAGTTGTTTATTAATAACTGTGGACCCGTAGGGTGTTTTCTAATGTGTAATATGAATATTTTTAAGAACCGACTTTTATTATATAATACATAAGATCTATAAGCTGTATCGATTGGACATATATAAGGAACCTAGAGGGCAAAATAACGTATAACCCTAATAAAAACATATCGAAACCGCACCGAATATGAAGGTGCGTTTTTGAGGGATTCCTTTTTTAGATTCCTAATATGAGATATCGTTTTATGATGTGACATCCAATCCGATCATAAAGGAATTGGACGTTTAACCTGCTTACAATACAACCGATATGTGGACTAATTAGGAATACACTATGTGGCCATTTCAATCGTCTGAATAATCCATTACGATTTGAAAAATCCAGTACCATATGTTTGATGAAACCTTGGCAGCTATAAAATGGAGAGATGACAACATTGGCGATACCACTGAGGAAGGGATCGGAGTTATCCCGAAACGCGTCTGGTCTGGATCGCCTATTAAGAAATCACTTCATGAAGTTTAAGCATGGCCATGCTGTAAAATAGGACTACTTGCAATATCGAGAAAGTATATCCCCATGTGAGGAACGCGTCTCCCAGGCAACAAGGGGAATTACACCGACTCTCGCGAGACCTCAGGAGAACCGGCCGGGTAAGCACGGCGGAAGACGCCATCCCCGCACACACGTGTGGCGTTCCTTACTATCCTTTGATCTATTGAATGGAGGTAAGAGGAATATACTCTTGACCGCTTATTTTTTGACACATGAACTAGGATCGGACATTAAGAATTATATACGGACTCTTACAATCTTGAATACGCTAAACTTATGCCACATGTTGGTGCAATGAAAAACGATTAATTGCCCTAGTGCACTTTTGGATGGACAAAATTAGAGAGACTCTGATTTTGAGGCTATAACCCAATCATTACGGCTGCAGCCATATAGACCATAAAGTCAGAACTTATCTCTGGTTTATAGATCCATCATAACCATATTTTATAATTTAGGAGTGTAATGAATGCATGATCTGTATTGTATATTTTACTATTGTAATTCTTTGATTTTATTAGTTATTCCTACAAGTCTTAATCTATTAGTAGATTATTTTATTAAAATTTTGATACTTTACATTATCAGATGGAGTGCTCGCCAATTACTTGATTTCAATTGTCTGTCTACTTTTAGAGGGTTGGTGTCCCTCTGCTTGGCTTGCAGCACCATCCATACAATCACCTGAGTGAGCCACCGTTACAATTTTTATTTTTAAGAGTAAAACACACCCTGTGAGATACTAACAGCTTTAGTTCTTTGTGTCACTGATTTGTGTGACTAAGCCAGCTTTCCTTTGATAAATCTCCCCCAGAGTGATTTAATCAGGGGAGCCACAGCTATGTGTCTATGCCAGGGATGGGCAAACTGCGGCCCTCCAGCTGTTGCAAAACTACAACTCCCAGCATGCAAAGACTGCTTACAGCTATCAGCCTACAGCAGGGCATGGTGGGAATTGTATTTTTACAACAGCTGGAGGGCCGCAGTTTGCCCATCCCTGGCATAGACACATAGCTGTGGTTCACCTGACTAAATCACTCTGGGGGAGATTTATCAAAGGAAAGCTGGCTTAGCTGCCCCCCCACCTTTCATTGTTCAGAGCCCCTTTGGAAAATGAAAAGAAGAATCTGATCAGTTACTATGGGCAACTAAGCTAGTTGTACTTTACACCAGTTTTGATAACTCACCTTTACTTTATTGATCCAAGTCTGCGTTCCTGAGTTATAATACTTTTTCTTAATATGCCAATGAGGGCATCACCATTGCCCTTGTTGTACGCAAGCTCACTAATTTCTGTGGCCAGCCACAGAAAGGAATGGAGCTTGGGTGCAACAAGAGCAATGGTGATTCCCTCAAAGCAGCAAAGGTCTAATTAGCATATTAAAAAGTAGCATAACTCGGGAATGGAGCCTTCGATCAACAAAAGAAAAAACGACCTCTGTTTCCTTTGTTTAATAGGGAGTTTGCTGGTGACAGGTTCCCTTTAATTGTAGAGATTTTGATTTTGTTTCTTTCCAGCCACCAGTAATTCTTTCTATCCCTCCCTGTGTCCCTGAGTGTATTGATATTTTCTAGTCAAGCATAGTCCCTTTTTATTTTCTCTCCGACTGATTGCTGAGTAATCTCCCGCTGCTCTTGGCTAGGCTTATAGGTACCCTTCAGGGCTTATTTAGACACCTGGTTTGCCTTTCAGCAGTATGGGCAAGCTTCACATTTCCTTTACTTATTTATGTTTTGTCCCGGGACCAAGTTCATATAATTAGGCTGTTCTGCTTGGATCTTTTATAGTGTTTATTTTAGGGGAAACGCTCCATCCTTGAATGTAAGGACAGGGATACTTTAGTGTTTACAAATTACAATTAGAACAAGGCTATAGTATGTTTGTAAAGATTTTAGTTTTCATTATTTCCCATACAACAGCAATCATAACCTGTAAATTTAATTTATTGGAAAAATCCTAGCTTTCTCCTATACTGGTATTAAAAAAAAATTAGGCTTATTATCCTAGAGTTGCATTAGTGACTGTTACAAGTTAAGATATGGTATTTAAGTATGGTCACTAATATGGCAGATAGACTTACAGCGGGAGATTTCTCAAGGCTGGTGTAAAGGAAAACTGGCTTAGTTGCCCATAGCAACCAACTAGATTGATCCTTTAATTTTCCATAGTGGGTCTTAAAAATTAACGGTGGAATCTGGTTGCTATGGGAAACTAAGACAGATTTTGTTTATATCAGTTTTGATAACTTTCCCCCATAAAGGGGTTGTCTGAGTTAAGAAAAAAAATATATAGCACTGTAAATCTGATGGTCAGCAATATATAACTAAGCTAAGCAAGTTTTAGGCAAAAAAATATATATATTTTCTCATTTCCCTGGTTCTCTTCTGGCCCTTTGTTTACCTGCAGTAACAACAATCTCTGCCCCTCCCCCTGCACTGCTAAGGGAGTGAATACAAGTGCTGCCCTGAGTGACATGTCTGCCTGCTGGGAGACTAAGCAGCATGTTGTATGTGTAAAACTACAAGTCTTAGCTGTACAATGACACTGCTAATACACACAGGATCTTCCCCCTACCTGCATTGCTCTGCAGAACTTCTCTTTCAGCTCCTGTGCCCAGCATTTGTCTCCTCACTGCCTTCAGCTAAACAGTAAACACTTCAGCCCTGAGTATGTGCAGCTGAAGGGGTTAAGAATCCTGGGAGAGAGCAATATAAGTAGCAGCCGGCAGTGAAAGTGGGTGTGGCCAGCACATTGACTTCTTGTGTACAGGCTTGTGCACCAACATTATCAGAGCAGGGAGAGAAACTGACATCACAGGTCATGTGACCCTCAGTGAAATCTGAGAATCCAGCCACTGGAGATAACGTGAGTTAATTGGAAAGCTGTTACATTTGCCTAGTTAGAAACATACAAAGAACAAAAAAAATAACTCGGACAACCCTTTTAATGTCTGTCTGTTTCCGCCTAGGGATGGAAGGTCCCTGAATTGAGCTTCCGATGTAGATGTTAACAGTCTTAGAAATAGAAAATTTAAAAAAGACAAGATACTTTAGTTTCCTACTACTTACTTTTTCCAGTGCATCTTTTTTTTTTTTTTTCTTTTTTTTTACTGAAAATGCTATTTTTTATTATCATCATCAACCAACATACAATGTACTGTAATGCAGTGTAGGTTATGAAGTAGCACACATTATAACAATTACCATATATGACAATACACCATAAAGTATACCTGTATACCTACACGATATATACATCACCTCACATCCTTCACTAGCATTCTTGCCTACTTAACAAATAACTGCACTTTTTTAAAGAACATCTGTCAGCAGATTTGCACCTATGAAACTGGCTGACCTGTTGCATGTCCACTTGGCAGCTGAAGGCATCTGTGTTGGTCTTATGTTCATATGTGCCCGTATTGCAGAAATAATGGTTTAATATATGCAAATGAGCCTGTAGGAGCAACAGGGGTGTTGGCATTACTCCAAGAGACTCTGCTTTCTCTGCAACTGCCACGTCCTCTGCATTTGACAAGACCAGGCAGTGTAAATGTGATCACGCTTGTTCCTGACTTCTAAGGGTACTTTCACACTTGCGTTGAAGGATTCCGTCAGGCAGTTCCATCAACGGAACTGCTCGACCGATCCGTTTAAACGTTTGAAAGCGGATTTCATTCGCAAACGAATCCGTTTGCAGATCCGTCTGACAATTGTATTGAAATAACGGATCCGTCTTTCCTTTGTCATCCGTAAAAACAGATCCGTTATTTATTATATTACCATTTTTAAAGGTCTGTGCATGCGCAGAGTGGAGGAACGAGTCTGTTAATGCGTCAAATTTCAATGACGGATCCGCCCTTAATACATTTCAATGGAAATTAATGGCGGATCTGTCATTCCGTCAAGTGTTTCCGCTCTTTTGGACGGAGATAAAAATACAACATGCTGCGCTTTTATCTGCGTCCAAAAAAACGTGAAAGGACTGAACTAAAGACAAACTGATGCAAACTGAACGGATTGCTTTCCATTCAGAATGCATTAGGATAAAACTGATCCGTTTTTTTCCGTTATTGAGCCCCGAGGATGGAACTCAATGAGGGAAAAGAATAATGCAAGTGTGAAAGTGCCCTAAAATAAAAGTGGAGAGGGCACACATGAACATAGGACCAACACAGATTCCTTCAGCCTTCAGCCAAGCGCACATGTAACAGGTCAGACAGTTTTATAGGTACAAATCTGCTGACAGGTGTTCTTTAATTTGTAGGGGAAGCAATTATGATTACTTTTGAAATATACTTTCTTTTTTTTTTTTTACAAAAAAACTGTCTCTGAGGTTGTCACTAATCCATCTTCAGCACTGACTGCGGTACTGAAGGCTGAGGACGCTCCTTGCTCACTCATACATGCAGTATATAGGGACAGGAATTGCTTCTCCCTGCCTTCTATGCTTACTGTGAATGGTGAGCTCAGACTGTCCACTTAAATGGATCTCCTCGGCGACTCATTAGTTGGCGAGTGTGCGAGGGATACTGAGTTCCATACCACTGACAGTATATTCATGTCAGAGAGACAGAGCAGAAGTATTTCTATAGTATATACGGTTATTTATATAGCTGTATAGTAGACGGGCACTTAGGACAGCAGGACGGCTCTGCATGTAAGTACAAAATCGATTAGGTAAGGGAAAAATAATCATAGGGATAAGGATAGGAGAAAAGGGATAGGAAGGGGACATAACAGGCCTAAAGCTTTATTTGAAAGACAGACATATAAAGTGGAGAGGGGTTAATCCTGTTCATCGACTTCTGGACTGTCCAAGGGGGTCAACCTGAGGTATTGTAGGACAAACATGCTGTCCCTTTTCAAGATGAGGTGGATCCTGGCAAGCCATATAGCATCCTTAAATCGGTTCTTAACATACCAGGCCATCTAGATGGCCTATCAGTTTGAATTCCAGGAAATAGTCCATTAAGTAGCAAAGTATAAAATAGGCTTTTCTTGGGTACAGATTCTGAGTTCGTGTTCAAGGGCATCCAAGAGACCTTGTACAAGAGGCACTCCCAAAAGACCTTGCACAGATTGCAAGCGTGCTTAATCAGCCATTAGCCATATGAGGGTTCATGCTCACAAACGTATTTTCTTTCCCTGTCTGTTCCGTTTTTTTTTTCCCCTGAACCATTCATTTCAACGCCCCCCAAAAAAGGAAGTTACTCTGTGTGCATTCCATTTCCGTATGTCTGTATTTCTTTTCTGCAAAAAAAATTGAACATGTCTTATTGTCAGCATTACAGACAAGAATAGTACTGTTTTATTAGGGGCCAGCTGTTCCGTTCTGCAAAATACGGATTGCACACGGACGTCACCCTTATTTTTTGCGGACCGCAAAATACATACGGTTGTGAGCCCTTAATCTAAACAGTCTATGTACTGGTAGCACAGAGTCTTGGAAAACACTCCACCAAGCCCCTTGTTCTAATAAATTGGGTTTCCACAGGTAAGGCTTGATTGCCTCCACTCAAATCACATCTTCATATAACCATGAAGGAGCTGTCCCACTCGTCGCAACCATTGAAGAGAGACAGTGAAGTATGGAGACTTCGTTTTCAGGCAATGCTCCATGGGAAAAAAGTATGAAAATGAACTCATACTAGGATTGCCCCCTTGCGGTTTCTGGTTGGCTGGGTGAGGTGCCGTAGATGTAGCTCGGGGAGGGGAGGTACTGTACTTTTCCTCAGTGAAAAGATGCGTGTCTTCTGGAGACTTTTCAAGCAGTTCTCCATGGGAAAAAGTATGGTAACGCTGAAACAGTGCTGTGTACAGATAAGGGTTTCTGGTTTGGCTTTGCAGAACTCTGAGCAGAGAGGCATTTTCACCAAATTATCCATACAGTGATCTTTATAAAGGAGGATTGTGAAGGATTAGTATTAGATGTATCTTAAAGGGGGTTGTGCCAAGTTTAGGGGATAACTGATTTGTTGGAGTCCATCCACTTTAACTCCCACTGGTCCCGAGAATGGGGGGTTCTGTTCCCTTAATCTGATGTACCCATGTGCCCTGCCTTTCCATTGATTTTCTATAAGACCACAGTAAATTGCCGAGCGTTGTACTTTGCTATCTCCGGCAATCTCATAGAGAATGGATGGAACAGCAGAAAACATGCTCGATCCTGCCGCTCCCTCAGATCAGGGGAACAGAACCTCCGTTCTCAGGATTGGTGGGAGTGGTCGGACCACCACCAATCAGTTATTCAGAATAGTGGATAACTGCAAAACATGGCACAACCCCTTTAAGTTTTCTTTATTATTCACTTGTAATTTTCTCAAAGTATTGTCATGTGAGGTGTCATTTCTTGCACTTTCTCTAGATAAATATGTTGTATTGCTTTGTATTTCCCATGTGCTGTCTCAACGACAGTTGTGAATGACAGGCCGTTGGAGGCTTCTGTGGTGAGTGCAATGTATAAAATGCAGAGGTTATTATCTACACCAGGCATGCTCAACCTACGGCCCTCCAGCTGTTGCAAAACTACAACTCCCAGCATACCCGAACAGCCTACAGCAGGGCATTGTGGGAGTTGTAGTTTTATAACTACTAGAGGGCCGCAGGTTGAGCATGCCAGATCTACACTAAGAAAACATTTTCTGCTTTCTTCATACTGTAGATTCTCGGAGCACATACGTACAGTTGGAGACATGCATGTCTCTTTTTAGTGGGTTATATTGGTGCGATTTGGTGCGTCCTATAGGGTGAATCCACACACAGCAGTGCTACGATGTTTTTGCCACACTATTGGAGAATATTTTCAGAGGTTTAAACAAAACCACAATGCGTCACCCTAGAGATCTTGTAAACCAGATGACAATAAATGATGACATTGGTTGTCTTTTTAACACAGACATAATAACCAGTTCTGACATTTCTTGTGTGCTGTATTTGTAATCATATTTGCATTTAATCATTTGCTTTGAATTCTGTTTTGCAGCTCCTTCATTCCAAAGTTTATCAACCACCTTTTTAAATGCAAGCCCATTAGTATGGTTGGAGCTGAACAGGTATGTAGAGCTTCACTACAGATCTGGTATTTACTACACTTACGATTTCATTGTTTTACAAGGGTCCTATTACCCCTGCAGATGAAGCAGGAAATTGTCTGGAAGGGAGCGTTTCTGCCCGGCAATCATCTGCTCGCTGGTGGAGGAGACCGCTGCTATTACATACAGCGATCTCTTCCTCAGTATGGGGAGGAACGATCGCTTATGCCATTGCTCATCCTCATACTGAATCACTGTTTGCCTGCAGCAGATCGTGATTACGCAGCACAATCTGCCACCGACAAACATGGATTTTTAAACCTGCTAAAAAGGTCCAATTACCCGATGAGCAAGCATTTGCTCATTCATCGGTTAATCGGTGGCAGTATTGCACAAACACTTGTTAGTGATAATCTGAATGATTATCTTCAGGTGTAATAGGTCCTTAAGCGTTTAAGGTCCCTGTCTGGTCAGGTAATCACTTTGCGTATGTCAGGGCTAAATAACTACTGTATATTCACCCCTGATATCCTTTCCTCAATAGTACTGTGGTGGCAGCTTTTAGCCACTGTCGCAGTCCCAATTGCAGTAATGGACATTTTTGTGTTAGACGCTCCCTACTCTTTACTGACGGCTGTAATGCACAGTTGCAGAATGTGAGTGAATGTACTGGGCAGCTGGTGACAAAACTCCAGCCCTATGCCTTCTGAAGATGTGGGCCACAACAGGAGAAACAGATTAACACAGGGTCGAACTGGCCTACCAGAGTACCAGATGATCTTCTGGTGGGCTTAAGCTCTTATACCACAGTGGGCCCCAAAGATCCAACAGGAAAAAAACATTTGGACCTGGCTTTGGAGCCAGTTACTTGCTAGTAGAGTTTATTTCTCTGAGTCAGGGCTTGTTAGACTTTATAGATGATGTTGGGCCCTGGGGCCGACTGGGAACTTAAAGTGGTCCTGGAAAAAAACTAAAAGTGGCCCTATATTGTAGGCAGGTCCAAATTGACAGAAGGCAGAGCCTAAATAGGTAGAAGGGGCTAGCAATATTGTAGTGTAGTACAAAATACCGTCCTAACAGATCCAAATATCACAGTTCAACATAAAATACTGCTGTCCCAGCGCCTAGCATTAATTATTCTTCAGAACATCAGACTGCTATGTACTCGGAGGAGGGTTTGGGCGGCGCCCTGGCCCTTGACCACAGGGAAATTTCCCTGTAGGGTCTATGGCCAGTCTGCCCTTGGTTGGGCCCCAAGAAAAATTTCTTCTGATTGGTCCAAGAAACCCCAGTCCAACACTGGATTAACATATCTTCATTCAAGTGAGTGAGGCTGCGCTATCATTACTTGCACAGCTAGCGGTAGGAGCTAAAATGAAGGGGTTACAACATTAAAGCTGCGTTGTGGCCCCTTTATTCTTAGATCCGGGTATGCCATCACTTTGTGATGAAAAACCCTCATTTGTTTTTGTTTATATTACGTGTTTAATTTTAGAGAAATTGCATTTTTTTAGTATTATTGCAGCAGCCATTTTTCCAAATATGACAAGTGTAGCCTTATTGGTTGTCAGGTTTAAACAAGCTTTCTCTTAATTTTGTCAGTTTTTTGTTTGTTTTTTGTGCTTGAACAACCAGGTCAAAGATGACAACCGTTATGTTTGCCCTTTCTAGTGTCGCCTCCACAAAAACGGCTCAACAGCAAATCAATAGCAAACATTGGCTTCTGTCCTAATTTTCAGATTTTGTAATATATGACCTATTTTAGGTGTTAGGTATTTTCATTGTAATAGAACGTAAGTCTTGTGTATACTTACACAAGGTATGATTCAGTCTTTGCTGACCGTATACTGTAGGTCTTTGGTGTACAGTATGCCCCAAGGGTCTATACCAAGAACAGCTGGTATGCTATCCGAGCACAATAGGTCTGTGTTTCATTTTTGACAAGCTGTATCTAGTAGCTGTGCTGACACCACTTGCAAAATTGTGTACCCCTGACATGTCTAGATCTGTGGTTAGCAAAGATTTAACACTTTAGACTGCTTCCTTGCATTGATCTTTCCATCAGTTTTCTTACAATTCAAAAATAAATCTTTTAAATAGCTTAAGAATAAAAAAAAAGGTACAGCAAATCTTTAATTGTAGCCGCAAACAATGGCCCACATTTACTAATGTCATAAACTGCGCCAAAATTTTGTATCTAGTTCTTGAGAAGTCCTCTACACCTAGTTTGTCTAGAGACATGGCTTACCAGGAAAAGGGTGTCACTTTACAGGAAATGGTTGTGGCAACACTTAGCGCCAAAATTGCCCCACAGCTCTGGTTTAAGATTCTGTCTTCCAACTAAGCCAACCAATAGTTGGTAGAGAGTTGGAGAAATGTGTCTCTCCCTGCACCACATTTATCATCCAGCCTGAGCCCCTGTGATAAATCTGGTGCAGGTGTAGACAGCCTAGTCTACACCATCTGTAGGGTTAGTACATCTGCTCTACTATATAATTATCATGTAGCAGTACAGGAGACGATGCCATCGTCTTGGGACAATTTTGCACAGGCAAATTTTCTGGCCATTAATGAGCGCCATTTGAAGATGCAGCATGTCATGTTACATGCTGTTTACATGCACCAGTCCTCGGTGTGCGGGAACAAATGATTGGTCATCCCCATACAGTACTGGTTTATCAGAAACACATCCCAGTTTACACAACACAACAAGTGGCTGATCATTTGCTAGGTGATTGGTGGCATGGTTATGTGCAATAATGTCCAGGAGAGGGACCTGCGGCCCCCTTCTGGGTATATAAGTACTTGATTCAGGGAGCGTCATATCCTTATGTACCTGGTTAGTGGCCACTAGGGGGACTTGGGTGGCCCTTTAGGCATCGGCCGGCCAAGCTCTATGACCAGTCTGCCTCTGGACTCCCACCGATAAGATACTGATGACCTCTCCTGAGGATAGCAAAATCTCGGAAAACTCTTTAAGACCAGTGTCCTATAAATCATGCAATAAACTGTATGTACAATATGGCTCATTGTAAAGTAAAGTTAACATTTTTGACCATTTTTGCTGATCTTCACTACTGCAGGGAAGGGATTTATTACATTACTTATAGCTGTTTATACAAACAGCTCTGAGCAAGAAATCTTTGGAGAGCTACATACATATTCTATGACAAAAGCAATGATTTTGCCAGTACTGAATTTTAATACAGAGGGGCTGATTAACTATAGAAAATGCGCCATGGCATACATACATTTATCAAGTGTTTTAGGCACATTAAGATACTTTTAATGCCTCGTCCGTCAAGGGCCATGGCTTAGCAGAATCAGGTGGGGCTTCATATGAAAAAGACATGACTTAAATTTGCCACCGTGCTCCATACACGTGCTACAACATTTTAGTGCAATTTTGGAGTAAAACTAAGCCAGCAAATAATGTTAAACTGGACAGTCTACAGGAGGCCCAGATTTATTATCCAGCATCAGCCACTGTAATAAATCTGATGCAGTTTAACCAGTAGACCACCCAACTGCCCATAGAGTATAAACGTTCTGGCGGTCAGCATACAGTGCATTTGGAAAATCCTCAGACCCTTTCCCCTTTTTCATATTTTGTTACTTTTTTCCCCATCGTTTTGCACTCTTTATCCCATAATGAGAAAGTGAAAACAGAATTTTAGAAATGTTTCTAAATTTATTAAAAAGGAAAAACTAACCCTTCGCATGGGAATGCATATCAGAGCAAAAACTAAGCCGTGAGGAGGAAAGAACTGCCTGTAGAACTCGGAGACAGGATTGTGTGGATAGAAGTTCCACAAAAGTTCTGCTGCACTGAAAGTCCCCAAGAGCACAGTTGCCTCCATAATTCTTGTTTTTTAACAACCAGAACCCTTCCTAGAGCTGGCCGACCCTCCAAATTGAATAATCGGGAAAAAGGGCCTTGGTGGAAAGGCGACCAAGAATCCAAGGGTCACTCTGGCTGAGCTCCAAAGGTTCTGTGTGCAGATGGGAGAAACTTCCACAAGATCAACCTAAACGATTCCTACCCTGTGAGAAAACAGATTCTCTGGTCTGATAAAAACAAGAATGAACTTTTTGGCCTCAGTTCTAAGCGACCTGTTTGGAGGAAACCAGGCAATGCGCAATAACATCCCTACAGTTAAGCATGGTGCTAGCAGCATAATGCTGTGGGGTTGTTTTTCAGCAGCCGGGACAGGGAGACTTGTCAGAGTTACCTTAGGGTCTCTTCAAATGTGACATGACACCTGAAATTATTACAGCCAAATGACGCTACTCCCCTTCTGAGCCGTGTGGTGTGCCCTATCAAACAGAGGAACACAAGGCCCTACTCTTGTGATGGTAGGGGCCCAAGCAGTGGGACCTCTGCTGATCAGTTATTTATCCCCTGTCTTTTATCCTATGGTGTTTGTCATGGAACACCCCTCTAAAGGGTTTCTGTCACCAGATTTAACCCTATAAGTTAGCTGACATTAGCGATGTGCTAATGTCAGCTAAACCTAACTAGCCTATTCTTACTTTTCTCAGTGCCTGCATTAACCTAAAAATCGAACTTTTATAATATGCTAATGAGGGTCTAGGAGCAGGGGGGGGCGTTGTTCCTGCTCCTAGAGCCTCCGTTCTCCCACCTTGGTCTCCTCCCTCCAAGTCTTGATTGACAGGGCCAGGCAGCGCTTGCGTCCGTCTGCCAGCCCTGTGCTCGGATGAAATCTCGCGCTGTTCTGAACTCAGCGCAGGCGCGGTGAGGAACCTGGCAGCCGACGAGCGTCTTTCCCTCACCGCGCCTGCGCTGAGTTCAGAACGGCGCGAGATTTCATCCGAGCACAGGGCTGGCAGACGGACGCAAGTGCTGCCTGGCCCTGTCAATCAAGACTTGGAGGGAGGAGACCAAGGTGGGAGAATGGGGGCTCTAGGAGCAGGAACAACGCCCCCCCTGCTCCTAGAGCCTCATTAGCATATTATAAAAGTTCGATTTTTAAGGTTAATGCAGGCACTGAGAAAAGTAAGAATAGGCTAGTTAGGTTTAGCTGACATTAGCACATCGCTAATGTCAGCTAACTTCATAGGGTTAAACCTGGTGACAGAAACCCTTTAAGTTGGAACCTTGTGATTTTTGCAGTTTTACCGTATGGGAAAGCAGTCCTTTAACAAATAGAAGGAAACCGTTTAGTATTACGCTTTATTGAACTGTTTATTTTACCATGCATTAGGAAGTATTTTGAAGCATTTGTTGTGCTGAAAATCAAGTGATTTAAGCAAAACCACATTGCCATCACTGCTTATACCATCAATCATCCTGCTTTCTTAAACCCTGTCTATGTGGCTATTGCTTTTTCATTTTTGCATACACGCGGCCAAATGCGTGTCATTCAAAAGCTTTGGAATAAGCTGTGTATACTAATCCATGCTTCCTGCCCGGCAGTTCTATTTATACTTTATTTATCCTCCTTTTTTGTACTTTATGCTATTGCCAGGCAAATACAAACACTATACAGCATTTATCAGAGACTGTAAAAACTCTAATAAATTACAAGTGTGGACCTAGCCAGTTAGAAGTCTTCTGACCATGATGCTGGACGGCAGGGTATGTCATGTTGACATAGTCTGGATGAAAGTTATAAATCCATTTGATGTATATCTTAGAGGGGAATTAAAACTAATGTTTGTGCTATTTGGTAAACGCAACTCAGAAATGCTAAATCTTCCTTTTTGTTTTTCATTATTTTATTTCCCTTTTCTTATACATTTTCCAGTATTTTCTTTCATGCTGCACATAAGTCTTTGCTCATCACTGTTCTAAATGGGGCTTAACAATCTTATTTCCTTGTATCAAAGACATACTCTTATTTCTGTTTGACTTTCTCAAGGGCGGTATTGGTTCTCATTGAAGAGATTGGCTAATTGGCAAGGCTGTATGGGAAAACAGGTATGCATATTGGCTCCCCTTCAGAAGCAAGAATACTAGTTCTTATAACTGAACCAGAAATCGCTCCAGAAGAGTAACACTTTTTTTGGTAGGAGTCTCTGGTTTGACTGGTTTAAGGTAGTCTTCTTCCTTCAGGAGGGAAGCTAATTTGCATAGTGGTTTACCTGATATTTTTGTATACATTCATTATTTGAACATTGCACCAGTGACATCCCCAACCTCACTCCACAGCAGTACAAAATAAAAAGGTTAAATTATTCCCCTATTCAAGTTTATTCATTAGAGCTGTAGGCGGGAGACCTAATTAGGGTCCCTTTACACGCGTCAGGAACAAATATTGAGAAGTAGCTTTCCTAGGAGAACTTGTTTCTGATAACTGCCGATCACCCAATGAACCAGCAAACGTCCATCGGTGAAAGCATCACTGATGCAGTCACCCAGATCATTGTTTCTGGGCAGCAGATTGTGCTGTCTAAACAATGATCTACTGCCCAGAAGCAATCATTCTTTATGGGGAAGAGCGATTGTGGCAACTAGGGATGATTGAATTGACTGCGAATGAAACATCCGAAGTCGATTTGGATAAAACTTTGTTCCAATACTGTACGGAGCAGGAGCTTCGTACAGTATTAGAATGTATTGGCTCCGATGAGCCAAAGTTATTGCTTGGCGAAGTCTCGCAAGACTTCGGGTAATAGCTTCATCACTTAATTTGTACTGTAAAAAAACATTTCCCTAGTGGCAACGAATGATCGTTCTTGAAAATTTGCCTGCTGTGTTGGTCCGTGTAAAGGGGCCTTAAAGTGGTTGTGCGCCGTAATGATATTGATGATCCATTCTCAGGATAAGTTGTCGATATCAGATCAGTACCGTTCGAACTTCCAGCACCCCCACCAATTAGCTTATTGAAGGGATCACAGAGCAGAAACATCAGGATTGGTCATCAATATCAGATTGGTGGGGGTCTGACTCCACTATAATGTAGACTGAGTGAAGTTAAACATTGAAGAGGAAGCAGCACTGATTGACAGGGGTGGAAGGAGTTAGACCTCCACCAGTCTGATATTGATGACCTATCCTGAATCTTCTTGTGGGCCTGTCAATTTCAGGCCCACAATAGGCTGATATTGCTACTGTTGGAGTTTATGCTAACATGGTACATTGGTAGGATTTTCTACCACCAGCTCAGTGGCACGGCGATGGGGAGCTCTTGTGCCCCATTGTATGCTAACCTGTTCCTGGGCTGGTGGAAGAAGACCCTCATCTTTGGAGATACCCCAGGGACACACATCAATCAGGTGGTGACCTGGGGTAGATTCATAGACGACATTTTTGTGATCAGGAAGGGAGACAAACGTGAGTTTACTGAATTTGTACAAGAACTGAATTACAAGGACATAGGAATGAAGTTTAATTTTGACTTCAGGGAGAATGAGCTACCATTTTTGGACATTATGGTGACCAGAGGCACAGCTGGCGTTATAAGAACAAGGACATTTCGTAAACCAACAGCGACAAATTCGCTTCTAGATTGTGGGAGTCATCACCCACCCTTTCTGAAGCGAGGCATCCCGGTAGGTCAATATCTCAGGATGAGGAGAAAATTGCTCGATGTTTAAAGATTTTAAAGAGCAAGCTGATGACCTATGGGATCGCTTTCTACAAAAGGGATATCCTGACGCGTTGCTAAAGACAGCTTTTAAAAGGGCTAGGGCGACTGACAGGACTTTCCTTTTGCATCGTAAAAATAAGAAAAGGGATGATGGCCAGATTCGCCTTATTGGTAGCTTTGACACTGCATCAAGGGAAGTGAAAATGGTCTTCGATAAGTACCGGGGAATCCTGCAGTTAGATCATGATATCAGTAAGGTGATCTCTGACAGACCCCAGGTGACCTATCGGAGAGGACGCTGTTTGCGTGATCGCCTTGTCCATAGTCATTTTATAGAGACATTCATTGCAGGTGGTAATACTTGGCTAAAGCCCCTGGTGGGTTGCTATCATTGTACAGACTGATATGGTATATTCACACATAGCGGACTTGTAAAATTGCAGCATGCTCAGCCATGACATGTTTTCTACTTAAAATTACCCTAAAAAATTGGACCCATTTTATAAGGAGAGTTAGTAAAATGGTTACACTTGTAGCCTTAAAGGGGTCCTCTCACTTCAGTAAGTTGCATTTATCATGTAGAGGAGGTTGATACAAGCCACTTACTAATGTATTGTGATTATCCATATTGCTTCCTTTGCTGGCTGGGTTCATTTTTCTATCACATGATACACTGCTGATTTCCATGGTTACAGACCACCCTGCAATCCATCAGTGGTGGTCGTGCTTGCACAATATAGGAAAAAACGTCAGCCTCCCTAGTGGCCGGGACCATGGGAGCGCACATAGACTAGTGCTTTTCCTGTAATGTGCAAGCACGGCCACCACTGATGGATTGCAGGGTGGTCTGTAACCATGAAAACGAGCAGTGTATAATGTGATAGAAAAATGAATCCAGACAGCAAAGAAAGCAATATGGATAATAACAATACATTAGTAAGTGGTTTGTAATAACTTCCTGTATATTATAAATGCTACTTACTGAAGTGAGATAACCCTTTTAATAGCTGTCATGCAAACAATTGTTTAACCATCAGCTTTCTCTCCCAACTCCCCCATACACATGCACACTCCGCTCGGCCGAGAGGGAGAGAGGAAAAAGCTGCTGTCAGACACTTCTGGTAATGGCTTATTTGCTGGGAAAAAAATTGTTTGCCCGATCCTTCTCTCCCCTAACAGGTGAGAGTCAGGAGCTCCCCAAACTAAACTAGTGGGTTTAGCCCAAACTAGTGTGTATGGGGACCTTTAACATAAGGAAAGATCAGACTTAGTAGAGTAAGTAAAAATTGGTCTGGCTGATGTGCTTCTTGACAGACTTTTTTGTAAATCTGGAAGCCTTTTGGGACATTCTGCTGCTTTTTAGTCTCGTTCAGGTTTTAATGTTTACTTTCTCATCTCCATTTGTGCATCTCCAGTACAGAAAATGCAGAATGGTTAATTACCCTTGTTTACGGGAAGTCTAGGTGAACTCTGGGGTGGTCCTTTGAATGTGTGGAGCCACCTAACTGTCTAAGTGGAACGATCATTTGGTTTCCTTCCTTTGTCTCAGAATGCATCACTGAGCTAAGCTGCTCGAAAGACTTTATCATGGTCTGTAGATTACAATAATGAGGATTTACGTCCTGGGAGAGCGGACATATTCCACAGATACTGCTTGCAGGCGTCCTCTCAGCCTCCAAGTATTAACCCTTGTTCATTTTATTCCTGCTGCTCCTCTTTGCAGGAACTGGTTGGTCACTTCACTGCTAATAGGACACATCCATTGTTTTTCTGTGCATTTTCCTCTGATGGATTTTTTTAAATGGACTTTTTATTTTTATGCGTATGATGATGGCTTTGTATGCTAGGATGCCAAAAGTTTTATGCATTAGTTAGACAGCCTGTCCACACAAAATGCAGTACAGTCTCCAAAGCAGCACATTATAGAGCAGGAGGAGCTGAACGGGTTGATATATAGTTTTGTGGGAAAAGATTCAGTGAAACCTGTACACGGGGTTAATCTCATTAGTTTAGATGGCATACCTTGGCACTTACTAATGTATTGTGATTGTCCATATTGCTTCTTTTGCTGGCTGGATTACTTTCTCTACATAATAAATGCTATTTGCTGAAGTCAGACAACCCCTTCAAATGCATAAATTAAATGTTTTGCTGAATCTCAGATTAGACCAATATCTGATTGGTGGAGTCCCGCTCCCTAGCTGATCAGAGTAGCTTTGGCACTGGAACAACACAGCTTCATCCATTTTGTAGTGGACTGGGCTGGTTACTGCAGGGCTGCTCCCACTGAAATGAATGGAAGCAATCCTGCAGTTACAATTTTCGATTACTGCACAATGGATGAAGCTGTGTTGTTGCGGAGCTGAAACAGCTGATCTGCAGGTTTTGATGGCCAATCCTCAGGAAAGGTCGTTAATATCCGCTCGGTGAGGGACCGACACCCAGCACCCCCGCCGATCAGCTGTTTGAAGGGAAGGCCGCATGCTATGCGAACGCTGCCTTCCCTTGTTTGTTTACCTGCTCGCCATCGACATCTCAGCGGTGAGCAGGTGTATCTACAAGCTGTCCCCGTCATTTCAATGGGACAGCTCCTTCCTATTCACTTGAATACTACAGAGCCGTCCCATAGAAGTGAATGGTACGGCTTGTAGTTACACATGCTAGCTGTTGCGCTGTCGACAGCAAGCAGATAACAAACAAGGGAAGGCTGAATTCGCACAGAGCGTTGCCCTGCTGATCGGCAGGGGTGCTGGGTGTCGGACCCCTGCCGATCTGATACTGAGGATAGATCGTCAATATTAAAATCCCGGAAAACTCCTTTAACATATACCTTTTTCTTTTATACGTTAAACGTAAGTCAAAAGTGATGTAAACCCAGCCTAGAGGTTAATGGATTTTTACGGCATGCTTTTATTAATATTTTTGTTTTGCTTACATGTAAACGCCTAAACACAAATGTAACTTGTTCACAGCTTCTGCTTGATACTCACTCTCTGAAAACCGTCCTCCTCGACCTACCATCCATCGGATCTCAAGTAGTACGGAAAGCTCCAGCAAGTTATACAAAAATTGTGGTGAAAGGCATGACTCGGGCCGAGATGATCCTGAAGGTGTGTACTAAGCTGTTCTGTCCATGTTATTTTGATTAGGCTTTATATAGACTGTGAAATATTTCACACCAATGAGGTACTCCTGTGACCTCTGTGGTTGCAGACTTATGGGAGAAATTTTCCTAATACTAAGTTGAACTTTGGATAATCTGGTAACGTTTAGTTATGTAGTAAACCTACCTATCTTTAAGATGTCTACCTGATTGACCAGGATGAATGAAACCAAAGATGTTATTTGGAAATATGGAGATTACAGTCATTGTACATCCATACACCATGCTACAGATCCTTTCATTAGAAAATTATAGATCTGCCTTCATACATTATTAATGGGTGGAAACTTGATTTTTTTGAAATGATGATATACTTGTTAGTTCTTTTGCTCACTATATCATAACCTTACTGGTTATACTTTTTTTGCTGCGCTAAAGCCTTATTAGGAAAACAAAGCCTGAAACATCTGTGTGCAAGTTGAAGTAGCTCACTAAGATTACTTTCACATCTGCGTTTCCAATTCCAGTTTTGATATCCGGCAGAGGATCGTAAAACTGGAATTAAATGGTTCCGTTTTGTCCCCATTCATTGTCAATGGGGACAAAACGGACCAGGATGCATAAGTATGCATCCGTTGCTTATTGGTGCTGGGCCCAAAACCGATGCAAACTGCGGTTTTGTGTCTTGTTTGCAAAATTTAACAAATCGGATCTAGCATGAAAATCAATGTAAGTCAATGGTACTGGATCCGGTGCCCATTGACTTACAATGACTTTCATAGTAGATCTGGTTTGTTCAGTTTAGATTTAATACAACCAGATCCGGCCAAAACGGATGCATCTGGATGTATTAAATGGCAAGAATCCTTTTAATTCCAGTTTTGAGATCCTCTGCCAGATCTCAGAACCAGAATGAACAACGCAGATGTGAAAGCAGCCTAAGTGCTTTATTGTTCTAGGCTAACACTATCCGTTCTGGATGCACAGCTAGGGTTCGTTCACATCTCCTTTTTGGAACTCTGGTAGTCTGTTCCGGCAGGGGAACATACTGCTAGAGATAGCATACCTGCTATTCTCTATAATGGGATCCAGCGGGTTTCTGGCATAAATTATGAATATTCTGGCGGAGGAATATGGCTGCATGCAGCAGTATTTCTCCAGGAGAAAGCCAGCATTTATGCTGGAAACCCTCTGGTTCCCATTATAGTGAATGGGGATCCAGCGGTGTCCATTTATGAAGGATACAGTAACTCCAGTAGTCTGTTCCTCTATCGGAGTTCCAAAATGTGAACCTACCCTTAGTCAGTAGCAAACAGCGATGATCTGCATTGATCTGCCCACTATCCATGCCCAATTTCCTCCCCCATCATCTTAAAGGGGTTGTCTCACTTTAGCAAGTGGCATTTATCATGTAGAGAAAGTTAATACAAGGCCCTTGCTAATGTATTGTGATTGTCCATATTGTCTCCTTTGCTGGCTAGACTCGTTTTTCCATCACATTATACACTGCTCATTTCCATGGTTATGACCGCCCTGCAATCCAGAATCTGTGGCCGTGCATACACACTATAGGAAAAAGCACTGGCCTCTCTGGTAGTCGGGACCATAGGAGCGCACATAGGCTGGCGCTTTTTCCTGTAGTGTGCAAGCACCGATGCTGGATTGAAGGGTGGTCTAAACTGATTCAGAATGATACTGTCCTATATTCATCTCCTAAACATATATGTGCAGGGAGTTATGAAGATGTAACTGCAAAAGCACTACTTAATCAAAGCCATGAGGTTAGATAGAGGATATGCTAGAAGTGAGGACATTGTTTTAGGAAGATATGGAATAGCTTGTGAAGTTTTTTTTTTTGATCTTGGACAAATATTCGGAACTTTTTTAGCCTTTTCTGGGATTACCCTTGAACATTACACGTCTTATCCAGTAATTGCTAAGTTTAGAAAAATAAATATACGCTGGGACAGTTTTATGACTGTCTGAAACTGATGGCGCAGACCAGTTTAAATAAACCGTCCGCAGGAGGACACCACTTTGACAAGTATATTGCAGTGGAAGCAGTTTCTTGAGAACGTCAGTTACAATTAAAAAAAAAAGACATATGGTAGTGATTTAACAAATAATTTTCTTCCATGTTACCAGGACAAGTGTTGGACGTTTATAGAGAGGGTGATCTATTTTCAAAGGACATTTCGTACAGCTCAGCAAACAATTCTATATCATCGGTAACTGCTGGTGCATATTTCAGATTCCAGATTCCCTTTATTCATCACAACTACTCATTAATAGAAATTTCTCACCAAAGTTTTTTATACCCATACATAACAACAGATTTGCTGCTGATTTTCATGATTCAGTTCTGAAAATTAATTGATTTGATTTTTTGGCGGATGCAGAAGTGCGAATCCGGAAATGTGGATGCGGACAGCACATAGTGTGCTGTCTGCATCTTTTCCGTCCCCGTTGGAAATGAATGGGTCCGCACCCATTCCGCAAAATTGCGGAAAGGATGCGGACCCATTTTGCGGACGTGTAAATGGAGCCTTATGTTGAGAAGACGGGCAGTGCTGCAGAGTGAGACATCAAGACAAATTTTTCGACTGCATTAAGCAGCTTGCATCATATTGGGATAAACAGAAAAAATAGTTTTGTTTTTTTTTTTATAAAAACCTTCCATAGATTTTTTTACCAGAAATTCCTTCAGAGGTGTCCATAGCTTTTAATGTTTTCAAAGGTCTGTGTGAGTTTTTGACAATCTATTGACTGCTGGATGGCAAGCAATACACATTTTTCAAATATATTTATCTTTGAGAATATATCCTGTAGATATTAAGAAAAAGGCCATAGAGATGTCGCGTCCTATGGCAATTTTAGGCATGGCCCTGTGACATTTTGTTCAGTGAATGGGGGCTGTAGAGGTAGAAACAGGCTTTCTTTTGTAGACTGTTAGTACGTATAAAATATTTTTATTTCTAGAACCTAAAGGGTTTTCCAAAATCCAGCTAATTCTCGGAAAACCTCTTTGACAACCAAATGAAAACATTATATAAAATAATAGCAGTGCCTTTAAGTAAGGGGGCAGGGTCTCTTTTAAGAGTGGAATTCCTAGTAAGTACGGTATATAAATTTAGTGAGGGTCATGGGAGCTATGTTCTGAAGAACAGTGAAAAACCTGATGAGTCATAACTTTCTGATTCATCATTTAAGACGTCCAAAAAAGGGCATATTCTTGGTAAGGGTATGCCTCCTACTGTGACATTCCTCATTACTTTAAAGTGTGACTGTGTCTAATGATTTGGACATAAGCTTTGAACGTCATGATTTATATTTGGGAAGGTGTGATGTCATCACTTGTGTCACTCAATCGAATTGACATATTAAACAACACTTTTGTCACAGTTCCTGCTTTGAAAATATCTATATATTTTAAAATATACTATTTGGCTATTGAGTGAAGCATTTATTGGGTAATGTATTAAGACCAGCGATTTATATGCCGGTCTTAATACCCCTGCACTGGCATTGGATGTGCATTGGTTATGTAGAGGCACAGGCCTCTACATAACTTAGACGCATGTTCTGGCGGCGTACAACAAGCTTAAACCTACTCCAGCTCCCATAGAAAATGATAAATGAGACAAGCCGGCCAGTCGGCCACACTCCGCTCCCCCTTTTTCCGCCACCAAAGTGGCGTGAGCAAGTAAAAGTCGCAGATTCGGCCACATATCCCCTTTGTGACCGAATCTGCGACAAAAGTACGCAAAAAAAGTGGTGTACTTCACATCATAAATGACCCCATTAGTAGTGTTTCAGTATATGTGCTTTGCATGAAAGAACTTAAGGCGTAGATGACTGGTCTACAATAGTGAAGAGGGACCGTATTAATTATACTTATTGTTCATTGTTCTTACACAGATTCTCCTGGCTTGTGTTATATTCACTTGTAACATGCTACTACAGCTATTAGGCAAGGGCATATTTAGTAGTGTGTACAATAATGGTTAAGACGTAAACATCCCGCTTGGCTATTTATTACTCATGTAAATGTGTGTGTTTGTTTTTTTATTTAAACACAACTGGTTATTTTTATTGTATTATATCTTTAAAGTACAGTATGGCAGAAAAAGTGCTGTGTATAGTTTCCGTGTCCTTCCAGAAACCACAAAATATCCCTAGGGAGCTGGAATGCTCTTTGGGGTTTTCTGGAAGCTGTGCTGTCTGCTGGCAGCTCCTCCTTTGTACATTCCAAGTTTAGGTTGGGCCTTAAGCCCAGAAGTTTAGCTGGTCATAAGCATTTTGATCATCCAGTCTGCTACCTTTTAAGTACCAAACCGCTGTCATATCCCCCATTTAATCTATTAAAATAGTGTATACGGTGTAACTGTATATAAAGATAACAGAAGTGATGGGAAACTCCCATGCCTCGTTAATTTAAGCCCTGTATTGGTAGAGAATAGATTTCTCAATGTTTTGTGAGATCTTTGGAGAAGATTGTTGAATAAATAAATCTATAGATTTGTACGTGTTGCAGCCCCTTTCATGGCCAACAATTGGGGCAATTATCTAGAAGACCCGTTCCTAGGAAGGCATGTTCCTGATAATTGCCCTGTGTAAAGGTGCCACCGATCACCCGATGAATGAGCAAACAAAATGTGCTCCTTGGAAACAATAAATCTGTGTGTGGCAGACAATCAGTGCAGCAAATACTTGCCCTCCTACAGCGGGGGTGATTGCTGCATGTGCAGGCGATTATCTCTTCACACTAAATGAATGGTCAGTTGGCCAATGTAAAAGGGCAATTAGTTTTGATGTATCTGGTTAGGTTTGAGGCAAATACAATGGAACTGGTATTTTAATATTTAAAGGTTTCTATCTCACCAAATTGCAGTGAGTTAGTGGCATCAAAATATCTTATTAGGTTTACCAACACTTCAAAGACTTGCAGGGGTTTATCCTCTAGAGGGCAGGCACTCTATATCAGGTCACCAGCAGAAGACAGGGATAGTATAGGTGTGTTAAAAAAGAACTATATTTATTTTAGTAGTAGTAATGATTAAAAAAAATGTATTTCAATATAGGTCACTCCCGTTGTACAGGGAGAGGGGAATAGTAGTGAAAAATTGGATAAAAAGGTAAGAATTAAATGGGGATAGAAAAAAATGATAAAAAAAAGAGGGGGTTGTGAAAAAATGATGGTGTTAAAATTATATTAAAACACCCTGTATTGGGCTATATGTCCAGAATAAAAAATAATAATGATAAAATATTGTAAAAGTATAGTCAGTGCTGTGGGATGAGTTCAGTGGAAAAAAGTACAGCAGCAGCCTTCCAGACCCAATGTATAAGTATATGCAGCCATGTGAAAGGGATTTTCATTTATGTGAAAATAGCCTTCGTTTATGCAAAAGTGATTTTCATTTATGCGAAAATAATTTTCAGCGAACCAGTGCCTGGTGGCGTCCCACCAAAAATTGGCTCACTGGTCGCTGTTACCTTTCCTCGAAGATCGCAGGTTCTTTTCTGCGTAGGATCCTCTGTGTGCTGTGGGTACTTGGTGCGGCTGGCAGTGCTATTGCAGGAGGATGCGATGATCGCGAGAAGCTGCTGTTTGCAGAGCGAACTGTCGATACGAATGTTGCGCTCGTTTTCCTCCAATCAGAGGGCTGTTGGCTGTGTCTGGCGTTCTTGCCACGTCCGACAATTCTTGCGCGCGCTTTTTTCGCGCACTTTTATTTCCTCAGTGGGGGGAGGCAGCCTGATGGTGCAGGGCAGTTTGGAAGCGCTTCCCAGGGCTTAAGAAACCATACGCGTTTCGAAGGATTGCAGCCTTCTTCTGCTGGTGACCTGATATAAAGTGCCTGTCTTCCTAGGTTCCCATACGCCTGCCTCTTTTGACTAGGGTGAGTCAGTTCAGACACGTACACCTTGCGTATTGTCCATACAGGAGAACCACCACATTTCCTTCTAAACAGTTTATCCTCTCGAATTTAGATTATTCACTGATCATAATAGGGGGAACTTGAACGTAAAACATGATGACTTTGATACGCTTTAAGCGCTGGAAATGCAACTCTGAATACCCAATATATATTGTTATTCCTGTTTGAATAGCATCATTTAAGGCAATACAATTATCCAGCAGGAAATTACATGCACTGATCGCCTCCACAGTATGGGGAGAAGCGATCCCTAATGCCATAGTTCTCCGTGATAAATAAACATTGTCTGCTGACAGCAGAATGCTGTATAGACGGCACAATTAGCTGCCGGCAAATGATGATTTAAGATTACCCTACAAACTATCATATCACCCGATGAATGAGCATTTCACTTTTTCATCAGGTAACAGGCAGCATCTTTATACTGGCTGCTTACCAGCATTCGTATGAACAGTTGTTGGTGATAGGCCTTATTCACACGTCCGTAGTGTTTATGGATCCGCAAATTGCGGATCCATAAACACACTCGGCCGGCAGCCCCATAGAAATGTCTATTCTTGTCCGCAATTGCGGGCAAGAATAGGACATGCTCTACTTTTTTGCAGAGCTGCGGCCGTAAGATCGGCGGCGCGCTCCGCAAAAACTGATGCGGAGAGCACAGTGTGTGCTCTCCGCATAGTTCCGTGCCCCATTCACAGTCAATGGGTCCGCATGTATTCCGCAGAATTGCGGAATACATGGGGACAAATATGCGGACGTGCCATAATCTGCCAAACATCGGGCAGTGTAAAGGGGTGTTTAGTATAGAACCAGAGTGTTGGGGTACTCACCAGAGATAGCATATAGAGTCCCTGTAGAGCAGGAGAAAAGCGAAGAGAGAACTATCCTAGTTCTACTGACTAATAGTAATAGCAGTAGGGGTTGGTTCTATCCTAAAGGGATCTGGGAACAAGATGCAGTTAAATAATTATATATTAATGATAATTATAGAATTGTTATGAATTGATCATTATTAATAACTATAACTCTGTTTCACACCAGGTGGAGTCTATGAAAATATTGCAGATGTGTGTGTTGTTAATCTCACCTTGTGTTGGTAAAAAGAAAAGACCTGAGTATTGTGTTTGGAATGTGTGTAACAGTATATCTGTCTGTCTCCTGGATCTCTAGGTGGTGATGGCTCCTCATGAGAACTCTGTTGTTTTTGTGGATAATTACATTAAACTGCTTGCTGATTGCAACACTGAGACTTTTCAGAAGATATTGGAGATGAAGGTAAAAGCATGGGCAGTAGCTAGACGTAATACTATGTGTTAACACGCTTTGTCATGTCATGTAAAAGAATAGCAAGAGAGATCATTCCTTCCATCTGAGTGATCCTTGCCACATATTTATGGCTTGCATTTGTTACTCAGGATGCACCTCAGCGTCTTACGCATTAGGAGCATTTCTGGGATTTTGACTATGCAATGAACATACAGTACACTGTCTGGGAATTTGCCTTCAAGGGTAATAACTTCTGACATTTTTGGGGGGATATAAGCGTTTTTGTTACAGCCCTAATTAAACAAAGAGGTACTAATTTAATGTGTGTTTTACCATTTGCTTTAACTGTATGCAGTACTCTAACTGTACATAATAAACTTTAAAGGGATTGTGTCATTTCAGCAAGTGTCATTTATCATGTAGAGGAAGTTGATACAAGGCACTTCCTAATGTATTGTGATTGTCCATATTGCCTCCTTTGCTAACTGGATTCATTTTTCCATCACATTATACACTGCTCGGTTATGACCACCCTAAAATCCATCAGTGGTGGTACACTGCTCGGTTACGACCACCCTGCAATCCATCAGTGGTGGTACACTGCTCGGTTACGACCACCCTGCAATCCATCAGTGGTGGTCGTGCTTGCACATTATAGGAAAAAGTGCTGGCCTCTCTGGTGGCCACCGTGGGAGATCACATAGGCTGGTGCTTTATTTATTTTTTTATAGTGTGCAAACAAGGCCACCACTGAAGGATTGCAGGGTGGTTGTAACCATGGACATGATCAGTGTATAATGTCACGGAAAAATTAATCCAGCCGTCAAAGGAGGCAATATGGATAATAACAATATATTAGTAAGCGCCTCGTATTAACTTTCTCTACATGATAAATGCCATTTGCTGAAGTGACACAACCCCTTTAACTCTCAACACCCCCGACTGTAAGTGAAGGAGGCCCTTTGGAAAGTGTCCCTTATTAAAGGGGTTGTACCACTAATATAAATGTATGCCACCCAAAAGAGATCACGGTTATATCACAAATAACACTATTTATCAAAACATACTTATTGTAAAGTTTGTAGCCTACCATTACACCCTGTGACAGAGCGGTTACTGTAAGTTACTTCCTGCAGTGGAGCCTTGTATTGTAGTAAGGGTCATTAGTAAGAAAAGGGGAGTGGTTACTGTCACATGATCTGCTGATGTCAGGTCACATATCGCTGCACTAAGGCATGATGGGACAGCAGACTCATGACAAACCAGGAAGTTGGATTCAAGCATGGGGGATAAGAGAAAAGGAAGGAATGGGATGTAGAGTAATTGAGTAATTGATTTACTTTACAGTGAAAAGTAGTTTATGGCACAACTCCTTTAACTGTCCTTGCCAATTAGTGGCTGGAGTGTCAGATTTGTTTTGTTTAGCTCCCATAATGGCAGTGCCCATGTTGTGTAGATGTACTGGTATACACTGCACAGAAAATGCACAGCATACACCTAACTGTTCAAAGGTATTGTTATATCTATAACACCAGCATGTGTCCAGTAGGTATTGTTATATCTATAACACCAGCATGTGTCCAGTAGGTATTGTTATATCTATAACACCAGCATGTGTCCAGTAGGTATTGTTATATCTGTAACACCAGCATGTGTCCAGTAGGTATTGTTATATCTGTAACACCAGCATGTGTCCAGTAGGTATTGTTATATCTATAACACCAGCATGTGTCCAGTAGGTATTGTTATATCTATAACACCAGCATGTGTCCAGTAGGTATTGTTATATCTATAACACCAGCATGTGTCCAGTAGGTATTGTTATATCTATAACACCAGCATGTGTCCAGTAGGTATTGTTATATCTATAACACCAGCATGTGTCCAGTAGGTATTGTTATATCTATAACACCAGCATGTGTCCAGTAGGTATTGTTATATCTATAACACCAGCATGTGTCCAGTAGGTATCGTTATATCTATAACACCAGCATGTGTCCAGTAGGTATTGTTATATCTATAACACCAGCATGTGTCCAGTAGGTATTGTTATATCTATAACACCAGCATGTGTCCAGTAGGTATTGTTATATCTATAACACCAGCATTGTTGTACTTGTATCAGAAAGGGCTAACAAGCGACCCATGGCTGCAGTAATAATATATTTCATGTTTAGTATTGTATGAAGAATTTGTATATCCTTTGGATATATCAGCCTATAAAATTTGTCTGGGGAAAAGAAATACCTACATTTTTTTCCAAACTAGTATTTAAAATATGGGTATTTTATTTCTGTTTGGAGATTGACGATACTTCAGCAAATGTGGTTTAGACACTTTATTTTATCATTGCTACGGACCGAGTAAAAAAATCTGCTATATTCATAAATTGGCTTTATAGATGTTTACCAAATATATTCAGTGGGCGAACAAAAAGTAGAGTTTGTAGTCTGTTACCATAGAGATGCATAGGTCTGAGCAGGAGCTGTAGACGTAAAATAGTAACAACACAGGCCCTATGAAAATAGGAAGTAAGTTGTGACTTGAGAATAGTTACGGAGTGTTTCGGGATACCATAACCCAAGAAATGGTCAAGTGTTTGATGCTAAGCACTACAATGCCAGAAGGCCCATGTCCACTCTATACTTTTCTTTGTAAAAAATGTTGTGATACCGTTTAGGGAACAGCCTCTAGTTATTGTATGAATGGAAAGCAGAGAGTACCATGCTTAGACTGCATTTGATTACCAGGTTTCTAAATACTCTACTGCTTTCAGATGTGCCTGATGGGTGTTTAGTTCTGGTAGAAGAAGCCTGTGTTTTGAGAACATCTGCTTCCTGATAAGTCTCATTCTTTTTTAGCCATTGTTAGATTACTTTGTTCTGCTGGTCAGCACTTTCTTCAAAGTTAAATGTAGAATTCATTAAGCACATAGAGGCCAGCCAAAGTACAGACATATAGTGTTCTATACATGTAAATTGATTGCAGTCTGGCTTAATAAAGATATATTTCACTATACTATTACTTACAGGTCATATAGCTTACGAATGCAATGTGCAAGGGAACGAACCAAGTGTAATTACAAAAATATACCCGTCTAAAGAATGTCATAATTTAGAAGCTCGTTTGATTATATAGTGCCAAATCCAAGCAAGAGCATTACTTTGAATTTAATGCTCTGTGTAGTGTGTCAGTAACTAGCACGGTCAGCTTTATCATCTGTAATATATACTCTATAAACTCTAATTCAATGCTGGAAAACTCACATTTACCAAATAATTGACTGCCTGCTCCTGTGCTACACTCTTGGTTACATGGGTGAGTTGTCATGAAGGGCTCTGTAGGCACAGGAGACAGCAGTACTGTCACCCCCGCCTTTTGTTTTCCATATTAGATTCCCTAAAAGTCTATGCTCCCTATATAGACCTTTCTGACTCTCTGCACTGGAAACCTTAGTTGTTTCTATCACTTTTTGTTGCTAGAGATAATGCATGGAGGTTTTTTTTTTTTACCTTCGCCTTTCATGTTCTTCCTGTGATTTATGACATTAATAATGTACACGCTACTGTTCTCTTTTCTACCGCTGTTTCATGCTCTCTTGTTTTCCCATCAGGGACTGAAGAGGAGTGAGCAGAGCAGCATGCTTGACCTGTTTCGACAGAGGCTTCCAAATCCTCCTTCCGGCGCTGAAAACAGCTCTGTGACTCTGCAAACTCCGACCCCTGAGCAGGAGTCCTCAAGGATACGAAAACTGGAAAAACTCATCAAGAAACGACTGTAAAGCTGCTAGAGATTTTTGGCCTTAACAGTGGCATGTTAGCGGTGTTAACAAGCAGATCCAGTCCAGCACTCGAACAGCCACCCTATTCTACTGTCACATCCCCTTTTAATTAATAATGTTATATGTCAGCTGCACAGGGTTGAGACAGCGAGAACACATTGACTGAATGCTGTGAGTTTTTCTGTCTAGACAGAACATATCTAGATGAGCCAGTCATTCAAGCATGTTAAAACGCAGTTAGGGAGTATGTGGTCACACAGAGTTATTCCCCCTGATTTTTCTATTTGGCTTTGCCTGGGGCTTGTGTGGCAGAACATAGCATTGAGTCCAGTCTATTTAAGGAGGCACTTCTGTTCCTGCTGCGTTAACCACTGAAACACATAACAGGCTCTCGGGAGCAGGGTAGGAATGACTGTTAAAGTGATACTGCCCTGTTTCCTGTTCCCAGAGATTACTAAATAGGTTTCCACAGCCACTGATAATTCTACCCGGTGAATATAAGATGTAAAAGTGCTGCATATAGATAGTATGTCAGCTGATTTGTACCAATGGAATTATGTGCGCTTGGCAGCTGAAGACATCTGTGTTGGCCCCATGTTCATATGTGTCCACATTGCTGAGAAAAATTATGTTTTACTATATTGAAATGAGCCTCTAGGAGCAATGGGGGCGTTATCACTACACCTAGAGACTCAGCTCTCTCTGCAACTGCCACGCTCTCTGCCCTTTGACCTCATCACACTTCCCTGGCCCTGTCAATAAAGTGGAGAGAGCACCTCCGTTGCTCCTAGAGTCTCATTTGCATACATTAAGGCCCCATTCACACTTCCACAAATTCTCAATGGGGCCGGACGTGAAGCAGAGAGCACACTATGTGCTCTCCGCTTCCGCATTTGCGAAGTGCGGCCCCGAACTTCCAGTTCGCGGCTCCGCAAAAGGTAGAACATGTCCTATTCTTGTCCACAGCTTGCGGACAAGAATAGGCATTTCTAGGGGGGGTGCCGGCCAGATGTGTTGCGGATCGGCAACACACGACGGACGTGTGAATGGGGCCTTAAACATCATTTTTCTCAGTATTGCAGGCACATATGAACATGGGACCAACACAGATGTCTTCAGCTGCCAAGCACACATGTAACAGGTCAGCCAGTGTCATAGGTACAGATCTGCTGACAGATGCCCTTTAAGATTCAATTTAAGGAGTATTGCCAATCATTACTAAAATACCTACAGGTGAAGTGAGGAGCAGACTCCAAAAGAATGGTAGATATGTTAGATAAGTTTATGTCTCCCTTATGCAGTCATTTCATAACTCTATAAAACATTGCAGGATCCGATAAAATATGTTATCATGTTTCCTTTATCCAGTATGCTTTGTAGATTGTTCTGGTAAAAACTTGTTCGCTGTATTGTGGTGCACTGGACCTTGTCCTAGAAGAAACTATGTTCAGTGATTTGCAAAGCTAACACTCCCAGAAGCTTGGATCTTTAAGGTTGATTTTGTTTTTCAGTTCTTTTACTGAGAATGATTGTTATACTGTATAGTTTATGCTGGAAGACAGCTAATATTCTGTCCATTACAGCTCTCCATAAAACAGGTGTACTGTAAAGGAAGCAATTGTACTGAAGTGCTTGTAAGCAAAGTCGTTGGGCGGAACTACCCCAACAAATCTGTGACAAAACATGGTTACGGCAACAGGTTTTTCAGCCACATTGCGTGAATGTGTGTTTTATAAAATTCCTGTTCACTACAATGGCACATGTCGGCAGTGGTGAAAGAACTGTGGAGAATTTTACCCTTCTGTCACCCGATTTTGGACCCGATTATCTACAGCAGGGATCAGCAACCTCCGGCACTCCAGATATTCTGAAACTACAACTCCCAGAATTCTCCATTCACTTCTGTGGGAGTTGTAAGAACAGCCGAGCATGTTTGCATGCTGGGAGTTGTAGTTTCACAGCAGCTAGAGTGCCGAAGGTGGCTAATCCCTGATCTACAGTAATAAATGAGTAGTGCTGCAGATATGGAGTCCAGATCACTTTTTTTTTTTTTCCTACTGCTTTCTGATCACCCGCTGTGCTCAGAGCTGTGTTAAAATACATTTACATAACAAAGATGAAGGAGGTCATACAGCTCACCACTAAACTGCAAGGTTCAAATCCCAGGAAAATGTGACAGTGCACGGCGGAGCCGCTCCGGGAACGGTCCAGTACTGATGAGAGAAATCCAGTACTGTGTCTTGATAAAACGATTCTTTATTGGTCACTTCTTGAAAAGATCCATATAGTGCTAATTCACATGCTACGCGTTTCAGATTAACGCATGTTGTCCATCATGTTGAAATACGTTGTCAGGACTGTGGTGCGTTTGCACGAGTCCTCTCCAGTATGTTAGAACAGCACAGCACTCAGGACTGTGTGTTTTTTAGTGCAGCTTTGAGTGCTGACAGCAGGGTAATAGAGGGCAGTAAGAAAATAAAAGATAGTGATTATGACTAGGGATGAGCGAATCGACTTCGGATGAAGTCTTGCGAAGCAATAATTTGGGCTCATCGGAGCCAATACATTCTAATACTGTACGGAGCTGTTGCTCCGTACAGTATTGGAACCAAGTTTTATGCAAATCGGCTTCGGCTATTTCATCCGAAGTCGATTCTCTCATCCCTAATCTTGACTCCTTATCTGCAGTACTACACATGTATTACTGTGGATAATAGTCCAAGATCATTGGGCTGACAAATTCCCTTTAAAGTAGCACAAACCAAACTCATTATAAATTAAGTTAACCCATTCTACCGACTTCAAACTGCTCTGAATTGGCCCAGTCTGTAATCCGAGGTGGAGATGAAACCACAGTTATTTTGCATCCCAAAATTCAAGTCTTTTCCACGGCTAGGGAAGCATTTTCTATAAATATGGGTGTCCCAATCCACATAGCAGTTTGTGCCCGACTGTCATGAACTGCATGTTCAAAGCATATGTTTTACAGTTTGGTTTTTGGCAATGCAGCCTGGTCAGGTGAAGCACATTGAAACGCTGTGTGACCAAAAGTAGCATCACAAAACTGTGGCAAATTTCTGTAAAACCATGCACAGTTTGGCCATGCATTGCGCTGTACAAACCACTATGTGTACAGGCGCACTAAAGTAAGTCAGCAAATTATTATTTAACCAATTTTATATTTATTTAGTCAAAGGAGCTACACTTCTAAATCATGATTTCTGTAAGCCATCTCACTTTACCATAAGCATCCATGGCTACAGAAAATGAATATGAATAACTGTTTGGACCTTGTGTTACCTATACAATCTCTCTGAAGAATCATATGTTGTACAATTTAAATCGTAGGTTCTACAATTTCTAGTATCTCAGTGTTCTGTTACTTTATGGTTATGGTCTGTTGTCTGCACATTATTGAAATATTTTAACTTAGAAACTATTGACTCATCGTGAGCACTTAAGAATATAATCTAAAATATATATAATATATTGAAATTAAAGGCTACATAGCAGTAGCAGCATCCGAATTTATCTTGTTTGACCCATTTACAGGACGCTTTAAAACTATTTAAAACTTCTCTTTTGGTCTGCCTTAAATTTTAGCATTATATCAGTTTGTATTTGCAGCATATGGTCAGGAACAGTGGCGTAGCTAAAGGCTCATGGGCCCTGGTGCAACAGTTCAGCTTGGGGGCCCCTTCCCTCAGTGCTTTGTGTGTCTTCCTATGCAGCACAAGGGTCTTTGGGCCCCCTTAGGCTCCTGGGCCCGGTAGCGACTGCTACCTCTGCACCCCCTATAGCTACGCCCCTGGTCAGGAATGCCCATTTATGAACACCACTAGTTGAGTAACTTTGCAAATGCATTGCATTTCCTTTGTGTTCTGAGTTAGTACCTGTATTATAGTCAAAAACTTCATTCTCAGTTCTGGATGTTACTGTACAGATGCCTACTATAACTGCGATTCTCAAATTGTTCTACTTACCAACAAGTAGGGGAAACCTCACTGGTGATGCCCGCTTTACAGGTTGAGATGCACTTTCCTATAAAATAGTGAGGAATATATTTTCTTCATCAAATACCTATAAAGTGGCTGGTGTAAAGTTGGTGGTTCCAACAAACCACCAGAGAGAACTTTATGCTGGCATTGGCATTGAGCCAAAGAAGACATTCATCTGTGCAGAATTGTGAATGCAGCTCTGTTGTATAATACAGACTGTAACTCAGGATCAGTACAAGTAAAACGATGTATTCACAGAGTTGCTCGCCTTTTGTTTAGATCAATTGTGAAATGGATGTGAAAAATAGACATACCATTTACACTGATTTGATTTTAAGAGTTTATCTATCTGCTGTAAGTTATGGTGTAAGGGTCTTAATTTGGCAAATGTGTAAAATTGTGCCTTTGGTGTATGTTTTTATTTTGACAGGAGAGGAAATTATTAAAATTTCAGATTCAGATGTTTGAATAATTAATCTAACAATTTTGTTTTTGAGATATCTGGTTACACTATTTAGGTTTTTCCAGTTTGGCCGGGTTGAGGATTGAGGTGCTTTTTAATTAGGAAATTTTAGAACCTTAAAATCTTGTTAGGGTGTTTGTGGTAAAGTGAACTTTGGGAAAGATGATTTATTGACCTACATTACCTAGATTGCTGAGAAAACTGGGAACTAAAAACAAGTCTAGTAAATGCTTTGTTATTTGGGGCCAGCAAGAATCCATTGCTGGACACTGGATTGGTCATGTTGTTGGTCTGTTTTTTGCATTACATAACTTGCCTCGTCACTCATCATGGAGGTAGACTAAAGATAACTGCACGTATCTCCATGGTAGTATATTTGTAACAATTCTATGTTAATAAATAGGCTCATGTACATAATCTTAATATGCTTATGATACGTGTCAACCTAAATGAGCATAAATTCAATAATTTTCATGAACATTATTTATGTCATGAAAAACTGCCCATCACTAATATTTGATATGTCATAAAGTGTACTATGTTGTTGTACCTGAGTCACTGGTAAAGATTTAAGTTATGTACTTTAAGACAGGTTTACTACAACTTTGCATAAATGCGCCAATAAGTTATATATAGCATAGACTTGTGTAATAAAGGGGTCCTTTCAAAAAATGTTTTTTACTGGTGTATATGAACATTATTCAGATATCTAGATAGACTATTTGTGTATTCTCTCTGGGTTCCTTCTTTGTTTGTGCTCTTTTTGTCTGTTGCCTTAATGTATTTCCACTTTAGTCTGTTCAATAAAGTACAATTCCAATGTACCAGAACCATTGTTGGGTTGTTAAGAAACCCGTCCAGGATGTGATCCTATTACACATGTCAATGCAAGTCTATGGAGGAGTGAGGAGGAGCTGAGGAGACACACACAGACAAGCAGACTGCACAGCTGCAAAGGAAGTTTAGAGCTCATTACAAGTGCTTCATTCACAAAAATAGAGGTCAATACTTGTCTATAATGTCCTCCATTATCCTGAGCCTGCTTCTCAGTGTCTGTAATACAGTTAGGAAGTGGACCTACTATGTCTGAGAGAGCTGCAAACCAGATATTTAGTGTTATTCTTCATGTACATACACTGTACTATTGCTTAAGGGTGCATTCACATGACCAATCTGTGTTTTGCAGTCTGCAAATTGTGGATCTGCAAAACACGGATGCCATCCATGTGTGTTATGCAATTAATGGAGCGGGCGGCCCATTTTAGAAATGCCTATTCTTATCCGCAATTGCGGACAAGAATAGGACATGCTCTATATTTTATGTTGGGCCGCGGAACGGAACAACTGATGTGGTTCGCACCCATCCTGCAAAATTGCAGAACAGATGCGGACTCATTCATACAGTTGTCTGAATGAGCCCTAATGCAAAGTTTGTTGAAAACTCAGCGCCGTTTTAAGTCTTTATTGCCAACCGCTTTAATAAATCTGCGTAGGATTTGACCTTTCTGGCAGGTTCTTGTGACAGGCTGCCTTAATATGTCTAATTATTATTCTTTTTTCATGGTTTGTTGATACAAATGAAACTGACGTTCCAAAAACATCATGACGGGCCAATTCTCTTAATGTATTTAGAATACATCCACTTTATTTTTTATTACCTAGCATACACGCCCGGTCTCCATGCTGTTTGCTTAACCCAGGGTCTAGTTATGTGATTAATAAGCACAAAATCCGGAAAATAAAACTGAAAAGTTAAGTTCTTATATTTTTTCTTCCTTGTAGTTCTCTCTTTTTCTGGGAGTGTCTAATTCCTTATTTTCACAGCTCTTTGTTCCTCATGACTAAACACAAATCATCATTTGACATTTAGTCCTGTGTCTGCTGGTTTGAATTTTTCATGAATTGGGAGTTCCTCCTCACACATTTTCCACCTTCCTGAATTTATGAGGTTTGTATGAATAGACTCTTTCTCGCAATATTCATATTCACTTGCTATGAATTACTTTTCTGGACACACACCACAACATTCATTCATTAGGTTTATTGTGCTTAGTATGGTGGACAACTTTTGAGAACTTCTTTAATCTCCGGCAATATTATCTGCTAACTTAGGGTATAAATACTAATTACAAGATCTTGTAAAATATCCTCTGTGGAATGTACTCTATACAAGCTGGTTGAGAGATACCATGAATATCAAAAAATGGCTTAAAGTAAAGTAGTTCATGCACGGTGATCGTGCAGACAAACCCGGGAGATTCCATGGGGTTCTTTTAATGCAGTCTGTCCTGCAATACTGCACTGGAGTATTTGGTATAAAATCTATACCTTCTAGACAGAAGATCTGGCCTAATAACTGAAACTTGAATGAGTCCCTATTATTTTATTTTTGTACGTATTATACCTGGTGATTAAGAGAATTTAGGGTTTTTGGTAGTCCAAGGTGATTTATAGAGGGTGTTTTAGGGATTAATACTTATCTGTGGTGGTTTTGTGGTATAGAGGGTTAATACTTTATATTTCTAGTGGTCTGGAAATTAATATCTCTGGTGTTTTACTGGTTGATATCTAATACCTCTTGTGGTCTATAATGCTGTATGGGTTAATATCATAAAATAACATATATTGTGATGTAGAGTGACTGGTGATAATGATTTATAATATCTGGTGTTGTATCCGTTGGGGTTTAGTGGTTAATGGTTGAAGAGTTAATACTGATACTGAATCTGTTCTGCACCGATTATAGATATAAATGCAGTGCAGGACTATGCGGCTGTGAGGCTCAGTGATCACTTAAAGGGGTTGTCCCACCCTAAAAACGTATCTATCCAAGGAGTCCCAGAGTCTCCAGAGTGAATGGAGCACTCTATGGGAGTTCCAATGAGAAGCAGAGTACAGCACTTGGCTATCAACAGCAGTCTCATAGAGAAGAATGGATTGACAGCTTGCTTGTGTGCCATTACGTCATCCACTCCAAGGACATTCCCATGATTTCCAACCCCCCCCCCACACACACACAATCACATAATTATCACCTATCCTGTGTATAGCTTGGCCAAACTGCTTAATTAAGAGAGCATTTGCACCTTAAGCTTCAGCGACCATCCGAAGAGGTCTCCAGACAGGTGATCACTGTGACAGGCTTTTAGCTGTGAAGAAAAGCTGGCAGGCTTCTCTCAGCTAAGATTCTTGATACGACAATGACTCTTGCTGGTTGTAAAGCTAAAGGGTTTGGTTTCACAGCTGAACCCAGACATACCCACATTTTCACCCAATTAGGTCCTGTGGTATCAGCACCGGAACTCCATAAAATGCTCTGATGCTCATAACAGGGGGCTTCCTCTGTGAAAATATGGGTATGTCTGGGTTTAGCTCTGAACCTGGACAACACCTTTAACTGTGATCCTGCTGTCTGTGAATTACCGGTAGCTCCTTCCTGCCGTGACTGTAGTAGGAAGGGGTTAATTCACTTTTTTTCCCATTAAAAAATAATTACGTAAAAAATCCTTTTTCTTTAAAAAAATAATTAAAATATAGGTATTTATGTTTGTGGAATTTAGAAACAAATGCATTTTTTTTTCAGTTATAATGTTTTGTTTTAAAGCCATATGCTTAAAATGTCCAAATTTCCCCAAGATAAAAATAAGCACTTTGAAGGAGTTACTGATATTTTGGCACTGTACAGCAGTCTGTTGTACTGGCAGTACAGTGTCATTGAACCAGCAATAGAAAAAAGGCAGCCGAAATCCAAAATGTGCTCCAGTTCTTTCAAGTCTTGCAGTTGATAAATCACACAAATTGCATCCATTTTTACAAACATACTGTAATGGTAAATGAGAAATATACATTTCTTTCATGATTTTTACAGGTTTTCATGCAGTATATTTTTTTATATTATATATGCCATTTACTGTCACAAAAGAAAGGTGTAATGTGTCTTGTGAAAAATATCAAATACACATATGTAGGTTGGCTCAGAAAATAATTACGGTAGTTATTTGCAATTAGATAGACCCATTGCTAAAACTTAAAAACTGGCCTGGTAAGGAACTCCTGGTAATTAAGTGGTTAAGCTCATTATGTGCCGTAGGATTTTATATACCAAATGTGTAGGTGAGGAATGTAGACTAAGAATAAAAAGAAAGTGTCCGCGTGTTAAACCATTGCAAGTGAACTTGAATGATATGAAGTTACTTTAGCTCCCTTGCAATTATCCAAATCCAGAGGGAACTGAATTCCCTGGGGCAGAATGTAGTCAAAGCTCTACAGGAAAGTTCACCATTTAAAGAAGATTTTCCACGGTTCTTAGATATCAACTATTGGTTTCTAAATTTGAATTCAAGAAGTTCACTACAGAATAATATCAATGAACTATTGTTTGCTGTGAGGAGTGGGCATTGTGAAGCTAAGAATGGCCTTTACTGTAGCTGAAAATTTCTCCAATCACAAATAAATGGTTATCCAGCAGCTTCCCTCCTTCCAAAACTCATCAGATAGTAGTAAAACAGACCTTTCAGTGCTTGTAAATCACATCAATGATCATCTGTTAAGCTAATTGCTGGATGATTCTGAGCAAAGTGGGAATAATAGTAAGTCTGCTGTGAAATCAGCAAAATAACACCAACTTGAATCATCAAAGTTTTAGAAACCTAAAAAAAAAAACATTGACAGACTACTACCGAAATGTAGCCAGGGAAATCCCTAAATATACAACCATGTCCATAAATATTGGGACATCAACACAATTCTAAGATTTTTTGCTCTATACACCACCACAATGGATTTAAAATGAAACAAACAAGATGTGCTTTAACTGCAGACTGTCAGCTTTAATTTGAGGGTATTTACATCCAAATCAGGTGAACGGTGTAGGAATTACAACAGTTTGCATATGTGCCTCCCACTTGTTAAGGGACCAAAAGTAATGGGGCAATTGGCTTCTCAGCCGTTTCATGGCCTAGTGTGTGTTACTCCCTCATTATCCCAATTACAATGAACAGATAAAAGGTCCAGAGTTAATTTCAAGTGTGCTATTTGCATTTGTAATCTGTTGCTGTCAACGCTCAAGATGAGATCTAAAGAGCTGTCGCTATCAGTGATGAAAGCCATCATTAGGCTGAAAAAACAAAACAAACCCATCAGAGAGATTGCAAAAACATTAGGCGTGGCCAAAACAACTGCATGGAACATTCTTAAAAAGAAGGAGCGCAATGGTGAACTCAGCAACACCAAAAGACCCGGAAGACCACGGAAAACAACTGGTGGATGACCGAAGAATTATTTCCCTGGTGAAGAAAACACCCTTCACAGCAGTTGGCCAGATCAACAAAACTCTCCAGGAGGTAGGTGTATGTGTGTCAAAGTCAACAATCAAGAGAAGACTTGATCAGAGTGAATACAGAGGGTTCACCACAAGATGTAAACCATCGGTGAGCCTCAAAAACAGGAAGGCCAGATTAGAGTTTGCCAAACGACATCTAAAAAAGCTTTCACAGTTCTGGAACAACATCCTATGGACAGATGAGACAAAGATCAACTTGTACCAGAGTGATGGGAAGAGAAGAGTATGGAAAAGGAAAGGAACTGCTCATGATCCTAAGCATACCACCTCATCAGTGAAGCATGGTGGTGGTAGTGTCATGGCGTGGTATGTATGGCTGCCAATGGAACTGATTCTCTTGTATTTATTGATGATGTGACAGCTGACAAAAGTAGCAGGATGAATTCTGAAGTGTTCCAGGCAATATTATCTGCTCACATTCAGCCAAATGCTTCAGAACTCATTGGACGGCGCTTCACAGTGCAGATCGACAATGACCCAAAGCATATTGCAAAAGCAACCAAAGAGTTTTTTAAGGGAAAAAAGTGGAATGTTATGCAGTGGCCAAGTCAATCACCTGACCTGAATCCGATTGAGCATGCATTTCACTTACCGAAGACAAAACTGAAGGTAAAATGCCCCAAGAACAAGCAGGAACTCAAGACAGTTGCAGTAGAGGCCTGGCAGAGCATCACCAGGGATGAAACTCAGTGTCTGGTGATGTCTATGCGTTCCAGACTTCAGGCTATAATTGACTGCAAAGGATTTGCAACCAAGATATTAAAAAGTGAAAGTTTGATTTATGATTATTATTCTGTTATCCCATTACTTTTAGTGCCTTAACAAGTGGGAGGCACATATGCAAACTGTTGCAATTCCTACACCGTTCACCCGATTTGGATGTAAATAGCCTCAAATTAAAGCTGACTGTCTGCAGTTAAAGCACATCTTGTTCATTTCATTTCAAATCCATTGTGGTCGTGTATAGAGCCAGAAATGTTAGAATTGGGTCAATGTCCCAATATTTATGGACATGGTTGTATATTTACTGAGATGTACAAAACGTTTGCCATTCAGAGGGGCCTTACACCTCCATGACTCTGATTTCATCAATATTCTTGTTCTTTTAGATTTATTCAAAATTCAACAAAGAATGGAATGTTCCATCACAGGTAATATTATGGAATTATTGCTTTAGCGGGGGAATATTGCTAGCATACAGCACGGGATGGAGCCTCCTACTGCACACACGCCTTCATACAGCCTTACGTGCAGCAGTTTTTATCCGGCCGATTCTCGGCATATTTGCCTGTTTGCTGCCGGATTTCTGCCAGTCTCCATTATTGTTAATGAGGCCAGCAGGCATTTAGGTAGCATCCAACAATGTCGGATCCAGAGAGCTCCAGCAGGCTGTTCCCTGCCAAAACAGCCTGCCGGATCTCTTTACCACTGGTCTCAACCTAGCAGACTGAAAAAGTCTGCATCCACAGCTGTGTATTCTTGTCCACATGGTGCAGCATTATAGCATTAAATAAAGTAAAATATATGAACGATTAAATTGACTTGAAAAAACTCAGGAATTGACTTTAAAGAAACTCAGGAATTTCTCAGAAAGACAGCACATCAAGCTGTATACATTAAAAGAGTTTTCTCTCGCAGATTGATCGCTTATTACTAGGATAACCAGTCACTTTTAGTGTTGAGCGAACTTGTTTTTTTAAGTTCTGCATCCAAAGTTCGGGTTCGGGTTATCGAAGAATCCCGTTATGGATTCCAAATTCCGTTATGGTCCGTGGTAGCAACCTCTTTCATTGTCTATTGAATACATCAGTTTGAAACCCACAGTTTATCTCACAGCTTCAGGATAGATGCAAAGAAAAGTGTTTTTATTCACTTACTGCAAATGGAGATCTTGAAAAAAATAGAAAGAGATTTAAACACTAACTATATTTAAAAAAAAAAACTTTTCTGGACAATTTTAATTTAAATGGTATTCCCGTCCCCATAGAAGATGTCTTATTGCATGGATATACTTTCATATTTTTATTGAAGACATAACTCCGGAATCCATAACGGGATTCTTCAATAACCTGAACTTTGGACACAGAACTTAAAAAACAAGTTCGCTCAACACTAGTCACTTTCTAATAATTGGGGATCTATGTGCCGGGCCCCCATTATCCTGAAAATGGAAGAGCTTAATTTCCCTGCATAGCTGTTACCTAGAAGCACCTCTGCAGGGAGCAGTTTAAAAAGTGATGCAAAGCTAAACCGGTGCTGTCTTCTTCAATCAAAATATGAAAGTATATCCATGCAATAGGACATCTTTTATGGTGACGGGAATAACCATTTACATTAAAATAGTCCAGAATATAGTTTAATATAGTTAGTGTTTTAATCTCTTCCTACTTTTTTCAAGATCTCTATTTGCAGTAAGTGAATAAAAACACTTTTCTTTGCATCTATCCTGAAGCTGTGAGATAAACTGTGGGTTTCAAACTGATGTATTCAATAGACAATGAAAGAGGTTGGAATATAGGTTTGTGTTGCTGATAGGACTGCCCAAAGTAGCCGAGCGCTGTACTCTCTTATCTCCGGCAGTCCCATAGAGCAGTGTTCCTCAACCCCAGTCCTCAGGACCCACCTACCAGTCAGGATTTGAGAATATCCCACAGAATGAATACCTGTGGTAAGTCCTGATGTATTGACAATAATGATATCACCTGCTCCATACTAAGGAAATCCTGAAAACATGACCAGCAGTTGGGCCCTGAGGACTGGAGTTGAGGAACACAGCATAGAGAATGAATGGAGCAGAGGTGCACATGCTCAAACAGCCGATCCTTTCATCACAGGAGTACGGGTCTCCTGTTCTTATGATTGTGGGAGTCCCAGGTGTCAGCCCCTACTATTCTGATGGATGTGGATAAGAGATAACTTTGTTTTGCTGGAATACCCTCTTTAACGTTTGATACATCGGTATGTATTATTTATTACCTTCAGTTTTCACCTTCTACTCTCACTGTTATCAGTTATATGAAAAGGTCCCTATAAGTTTACCTTCACATATGGCAGATTTTGTTACAAAAAATTTCTGAGGCTCAAAATCAATACCATTCACTTGAATAGGGCTTGCAGAAATCCATGTGCTTGTCTCCAAAACAACCCCTTTCAAATGAATGGACCGGATTTTAAGTCACAGAAATTTTCTCCTAAAAAATCTGTCCTGTGTGAGGTCACCCTAATACTCTCCAAAATGGTTATATCTTTTTATGTACTTAGATTGTGAGCCCCATTGGGGAACAGTCTGATGCTAATGTCTGTAAAGTGCTGTGGAATATAGCAGCACTATTAAAGTGAGTATAATATATAAATTTATGCACCTTGCAGATTGATAACCCTAAGCCTCATGCATACAACCATATATTTTATCCCACTATTCTCCATTCATTTCCATGGGTTTATGCACATAATTTTGGTGGCCGTTCCACAAATTATAGAACGTGTCCTATTGTTTTCCATATTGCAGACAAGACAGGCTTTTTCTATTGATGGGAGTGAGAAAAAGGCGGAATGCACATGAAAGGTATCCATATTTTGCAGATCTGTTGTTTGTGCACCAAAATACGGACACTTATCACTCATTATCTCCGCCAGGGATGCCCAACCTGCGGCCTCCAGCTGTTGTAAAACTACAACTCCCACCATGCCCTACTGTAGGCTGTCTAGGCATGCTGGAAGTTGTAGTTTTGTAACAGCTGGGGAACCACAGCCTGGGCACCCCTGAATTCTACACCATCAACCATTCTTACTGTGGAAGTATGAGTTATGCTGACCTACATGCTATTTGACCTTTTAGGTATTCACCATTGGTGGCTGATGGACTGACCTGGTGGAAGTGGTGAGTCAGTAATTGATCCAGCAGTTCTGAACAGCTGAAAAGGCTCATGTTGAGCACACATTGCAAATATGACAGTTATAGAACCAGTGTATGGTATAGCCAGCTGCAGCTGTTTTTTCATTTTATTTTTAGTTCTGCAGCACATAGCCCATATAGTTAGAAAATCTATTCTTACTATGGTATAACTATATCTTCTAGAATATATTTTCACACATAAATGTGTATTTAGCTTTAAGCCTCATTCACACATCAGTGTTCGCCGGTCAGTGATGTCCATCAATGATTTTGAACCATAACCAGAATTGGAGCCTCCACAGACATAAGGTATAAAGCAAAGATCTGCACCTGTTCTGTGTCTAAAGCCACACCTGGTTTTGGCTCAATGACCGAACACTGACTGTGTGAATGAGGCATGGCTATGCATCTTTTTTCATGGTGAACAAATGTTTAACACGCTGGTAAAACTACTGTCCAGTTTGGGCAATTCGTCTCAGATGACTGGTCCCCCCTGAGTCAAGCTACGCACTGCAATCCCATGCTGGAAACCCTCACAACTGGCTATCTACATGGGAGTCACTATTTAAATTAAATCAACCAGATTATATTGTTTTCTAGGCTTTTGTTTTTAAAGAGAACCTGTGACCACAAAATGTAATGCAAACTGAAAGCACTGTGTTATAGAGCAAGAGAAGCTGAGCAGATTGATATAAAGTTTTATGGGAAAAGATTTAGTAATTTATAGATTTATATCTCTGCTCTTTCTGACTTCACTTGTACATCTCATCAGTGATTGATGGCATTCCCTGTGTAACTGTGTATACAGCGATAATGTAGCTGTTAGTTACTGATAAGATGGTCCTTGTGTACAACAGAACTCAGAAAAAACAGAGATTGAAATGTATAAATTACACGTTATACTGAATATTTTCCCACAAAACTACATATCAATCTGCTCAGGATACATGATCGCGGCATCGGAGTGTAAAAACTGTGTAAAATTAACGGCTGGCGGCCCATCTCGAACAAATGGAGGAGGTAAGTAAGATTTTAATTTTCTTTTTTACACTATTTCAGGTTAAATCGAGGAAATTCAGCTTGGAGGCGAATTGAATTTATCCTGAAATTCTGATCGAATTCTACTTCTTGGGATTCGATTCGCTCATTTCTTAACATAATAGTCACAGAGCAAATCTGCCGTGTGTGAATATATCCTAATAGGGCCTTGGCTGCATATCACCCCGCTTAAATTGCCATTGTCAAGGGTCTCAGAATGTGGTTTTGCTGTTTTCATGGCTTGAAATAACAGTGAATTGTAAAGACTGAAGTGATATACTGTTTAATGGAACATAACTTGCAAATTGATGGATTTATTCTGTCATCATCATTCCTATTGAGTATTGAAGTCATTGGAGCATAGTCGGTGAAAGCTCTTGGATCTGAACACCCAAATCTGCACAGAAAATGGGGGTGGTTCTTTTAAAGAAACAGGTATGTTGGAGGTTAAAGTGTGTAATGCAGGCAGCAAACATGTACAGACCCCCAAAAATGAATAATGATGAAATCCGCCAAAATCATGTATTTAATGCTAGTCATCACATTATCATATCACACAGAACCAGGCCCAGACTAGTAGCAATTAAAGAGGACCTTTCATCTGAAAAAAAAGTATGAACTAAGTATCATGATATGGAGAGCAGCGCCCAGGGATCTCACTGTACTTACTATTACCCCTGGGCGCCGCTCTGGTCTCCCGCTATGTCCTCCGGTATCTTTAGGGACTTGGTTCTACTGGGAGGAGCCTGCACTTTTTGTCCTGGGCGTCTCCTTCTCCCATGTTGTAGCGCTGTCCAATCACAGCACAGAGCTCATAGCCTGGGAGAAAAAAACCTCCCAGGCTGTGAGCTCTGCTCTGCGATTGGACAGCGCTACAGCCCGGGAGAAGGAGACGCCCAGGACAAAAAGGGCAGACTCCTCCCAGGAGAACCAAGTCACCGAAGATACCAGAGGACACAACGGGTGAACAGAGCAGCGCCCAGGGATAATGATAAGTGCAGTGAGATCCCCGGGCACCGCTCTCCATTTCATGATACTTAGTTCATACATTTTTTTCACATGATAGGTCCTCTTTAAACTCTTTGTCCTCAAGGTGACCCCTGCTCTTTCCCAGTTCAAAATTTCTGGAGATGCTGGAGATCATTTTTGGTCTCCAGCATGGCTCTCCATTTTATTCTTTGTCCCCAGCAAGGCTCCTCTCAAAGTACTGCACCCAAACATGGCTCCTCTCCATTTTACCACATCACTGCTAACCTTGACACTTCAGTGGCAGTCTGTAGGCTCCTATCCATTCAGCAGTCACTGTGGCATGGCATGGGCTGCTCCATACCATTGTCCGACAGGCCGTCTCCCACTCCTATGACGCTCAGTTTTGCTGGAAATCCTATTCCTTCTCTTTCGTCAAATGACATTGTGCTTTGCTGACAAGATTCTCTCCCCTGATGTACCCTCATATCTCCTGTTTGCTCCAATCAGGTTATTCTCAATGCATGTAATTCAAATTGTGGTCTTTTCAAAGGGGTTCCCACTGGAAAAACATGTTCAAAGTGTGCTTTGGGCAGATCAGCGGATGATCAGAAAGGCAACTTTCATAGAATATAATGAGGATAAAAACCCATTACAGAAAAAATCGGTCAGGAAGGTAGAACCTTCTCAAAAGGGTTGTCTTCTGGAGTGGTTTATTGTAAAATTAATTGTGTGTTACCATACACTTCTTTAAAAAAAAATATATATATATATAGTGTGTTTTGGGTTGTCTGAAATGAAGGTCTGTTACATACTAAGGGGCTCATATTATGAAAGATTCAACCTTACCTGTGAAACAACTTTTTCATTCTTACAGTCAGATATTCCAGCAAGAATAGTTTTTGTATTACTGACAAGACTGCACAGACATCAAATCCTGTACTATTACCTGCAAATCTTTTAGCGGAATGCAGCCTCAGTTTTGCAAGTGAACCTATACATACAGACTGACATAAAATTGCCCCTATCTTGCAGAAAGCTGTGGGATATTTGAATTCCTGACAACCTTACTTGTTATAAAAAAATTTATACAGTGTATGGATAAGGCTATTTTCTCATACCGGAGAGAAAACCGCAGCATGCTGCAGTTTGCTTTCCGTCATTTGATGCAATAGAAAACATATCCGTCCCCCATTGACTTCAATGGAGTTCATGACGGATTCATCTTGGCAATGTTAAAGATAATACAACCAGATTCGTTCATAACGGATGCAGATGGTTGTATTATCAGTAACGGAAGCTAGTGTGAAAGTAGTCTTAGCTTTAACCTCTCCCGGACCGCCGCACGCAGGATCGCGTTCTCGCGGCGGCCGGGCTCTTCTGTTCGGACGCATCTACGCGTGATCTCGCGAGACGCGAGATTTCGCATAGATGCGCCCGCGCATGCGCACATCGCGCATGGCAAAAGGCGCAGGAGGAGTTAGTCATCAGCCTGCCAGCCAATCGGCAGCGCTGGCGGGCTGATGACTTTTAAAAAAACGAATGAGAAGCCATTTAACCCATCATATTTGTAAATATGATGGATTAAATGGCTTCTGTGCTCTCTCCTGGGTCCTTTTCGTCGGTTGGAGCCAGGAGAGAGCACACCTTACTGTGAGTACACCCAAGCACCACACACTAGCCCCTGATCAGCCCCCCATCACCCAAATTAACCCCTTGATCACCCCTTGCAGCACCTGTCAATCATCTAGTGAACGGGAAAAAGTGATCAGTGTAAACTGTCACTTTTTTTTTTCACTAGGATTGACTTTTAGGTTTAGATTACTTTAGGCCCCTTTGGTAGGTAGTTAGCGTTAGCGCCCAGCCCACCGCACCGCAGTCACTGGTTCGCTGATTAGCGTAGAGCTAATCAGCGTTTGTACTTTTATAGTATCTGTAAGTGATCAGAACTGATCACGGTCAGATATATAATAGTACTAGTGTCACTTTAGTTCGCCCTCCACCCCAAACGCAGTGTTTGCCCGATCAGACCTGATCGGTCGCCCACACCTGCGTTCACCCACGCCCGCCCGCCGCAGTGACAAAAAATTTTTTTTTTGTAATCACTGCACAATCCTTCACTAGCGCTGCGGCGATAAAAAATCAGTTTTGATCTTTTTATCAATCGCAGCGGCTTCTGTACTTCGCTACCCTCTCAATTGTAAGACAGGCTTGCTTTTTTCTTGGGTAGTCTCAGGGAATACCCCTAAATTTAGACGCCCAAATGTCAAACAAGGGGTATTCCTCTGAAGAGGCCTACAGGATTCTGACCCAGTCGGATGAGGAATGGGAACCCTCATCTGACGAATCTAGCGGGTCAGAATACGAACCTGTAGAGAGCAGTGGCAGTCTGACCCAAAGTTCTGACGAGGAGGTGGAGGTCCCTGATAGAAGCAGGCGTACCCGGCCCCGTGTTGCTAGACCGCAGGTTGCGCAGGATCCGCTTCAAGGGCAGCAGAGTGGGGCTGGCGCTGCCGGATTACGTGGTGAGGCATACACCAGCAGCGCAGCCCGTCCTGGACCTTCTACCAGCACTGCCGTACAACATGGTGAAGTGGCGAGCACCAGAAGGGCAGTAGAAGCTGGTACGGTGGCACGTGCAGTAGTTTCCCGCCGCAGCCACCGCGCAGACAGGCCCGTAGAGCCCCTAGAGTCCCTGAGGTGCTGGCAAATCCTGATTGGCAGCCCCCAACTTCAGCCGCACCATTAGTTCCCCTTTCACCGCCCAGTCAGGAGTTCGGGTGGAAACAGCTCAGATAGGATCGGCGCTGGGGTTTTTTGAGCTGTTTTTCACTGCGGAGCTCTATGACCTAGTCGTGGCAGAAACAAACAGATATGCCACTCAATTTATCGCCGACAACCCGGGAAGCTCTTATGCCCAGCCTTTCCGGTGGAAACCAGTCCAAGTTTCCGAACTTAGAACTTTTCTGGGCCTTCTCCTCAGCATGGGCATAACCAAAAACATGAATTGCGGTCATATTGGTCCACGAACCCAACTCATCACATGCCCATGTACTCTGCTGCCATGTCCAGGACACGTTTTGAGACCATCCTGCGTTTCCTGCACTTTAGTGACAACACCACCTCCCGTCCCAGAGGCCACCCAGCTTTTGACCGGCTCCATAAAATTCGGCCCCTCATAGACCATTTCAACCAGAAATTTGCAGATTTGTATACCCCTGCACAAAACATCTGCGTAGACGAGTCCCTAATACATTTTACCGGGCGCCTTGGCTTCAAGCAGTACATCCCAAGCAAGCGCGCCCGGTATGGGGTCAAATTGTATAAGCTCTGTGAAAGGGCCACAGGCTATACGCACAAATTTCGGATCTATGAGGGAAAAGATCAGACCCTGGAGCCGGTCGGTTGCCCTGACTACCTGGGGAGCAGTGGGAAGATAGTCTGGGACTTGGTGTCACCCTTATTCGGCAAGGGGTACCATCTTTACGTGGACAACTTTTACACAAGTGTGGCCCTCTTCAGGCATTTGTTCCTAGAACAGATTGGCTGCTGCGGCACCGTGCGACCTAGTCGCCGGGCTTCCCCAACGGCTCATTACCACCAGACTTACAAGGGGGCAGAGGGCTGCACTGTGTAACGAAGAACTGCTCGCGGTGAAATGGAGAGACAAGCGTGACGCTTACATGCTCTCCTCCATTCACGCAGACACGACAGTCCAAATTGAACGGGCAACCAGTGTCGTTGAAAAGCCCCTCTCGGTCCACGACTATAACCTCCACATGGGAGGGGTGGACTTCAACGACCAGATGTTGGCCCCTTATTTGGTTTCCCGAAAGACCAGACGCTGGTATAAGAAGGTGTCTGTATATTTGATTCAATTGGCTCTATATAACAGTTACGTTCTCTACAGTAAGGCTGGGAGAACGGGATCCTTCCTCAAATTCCAGGAAGAGATCATCGAGAACCTCCTGTACCCAGGAGGTTCCGTGGCCCCATCCACCAGTGTAGTTAGCCGTCTACACGAGCGGCACTTCCCTAGCGTTGTGCCGGGTACCTCAAACCAACCGCCACCCCGAAAAAGATGTTGTGTCTGTAGCAGGAGTGGAATAAGGCGTGACACCCGCTATTTCTGTCCTGACTGTCCTGACCACCCTGCCCTATGCCTTGGAGAGAGTGTTTCCGGAAGTACCACACTCAGGTACACTTAGGGACCTAGGGACAGCACTACACAGGTAGTTTTTTTTCCACTCAGGCTCTAGGGTCTCTCAGAACACTAGGTTTTGAGAGACCCTAACACATAGGGATGGTGCTGGTGTGCTACAGCAGAAGTGTGAAACGGTAGAAACGTCTCCTTTCACTTGGGATAACGCGTATAATGTACTTCGCACCATCTCTGTGTGATTTACACTTTACACATTGTCCCATGGGAAAGGAGAGGTTTCTGCTAGGAAAATAAAGAGTGACATGGAAAACAAAAAAAAAAAAATTAAACAGGTAGCAAGAAAAAGAAAAATCTTGAGTTAGTTCAGGTTTTTATGTTCATGTTTTATAAAAGTTTTAAAATGTTCTGGTTTTATAAAGTTTGCAATGTTCAAGTCATGTGCCTGCTGCCTGTTTTTCTTCTTTCCCCCCATAACCACCCTTTATTTTCCAGGTATACCAACAGACCAACGGACTCGACGAAAACGCCGCAGCACTGATGTGCATTCTGAGAGAAGCATTGCTGCTATCAGAAGACACGTGAAGTCAGTGTATGCGGCGCTGCAAGACGAGATTTCTCCTCTGCAGGACAGGTACGTTTGCCCTGGCATGTGAGCTGAGGAGAGGTGTTGGAGTTCATATGCTTTGGCAAACACTTTGTATCAAAAATCTGGCAAAGATGTCTTCCTCCACACCGATGGATTGATCGATGTGAATGGAGAAATCACGTTTGCCAGGACATAGGAGCTGAAGTGGGTATGGATGTTTGGGCGGAGCTCCTATGTCCTGGCAATCGCCAGGCCCCTCTTTTTTCTTGCATATTTTTGGCAGAGATTTTTTCATCCACATCGATCGATGCGAATGAGGAAATCTGTGCCGTTCGTTTTTCTTTCAGCCCAGAGGCTGAACGGAAAAAATCTCATTACCCGTATGCTCCATATAAGGAGAATAGCAGAAACTCCTAATGCTGGCCATACGTGTAATGATTGCGGTGACCCTCAAATGCCAGGGCAGTACAAAAACCTCACATGTGACCCCATTTCGGAAAGAAGACACCCCAAGGTATTCGCTGAGGGCATATTGAGTCCATGAAAGATTGAACTTTTGTCACAAGTTAGCGGAAAGGGAGACTTTGTGAAAAAAACAAAAAAAATCAAATTCCGCTAACTTGTGCAAAAAAAATCTTCTATGAACTCGCCATGCCCTCACAGAATACCTTGGGGTGTCTTCTTTCCAAAATGGGGTCACATGTGGGGTATTTATACTGCCCTGGCATTTTAGGGGCCCTGAAGCGTGAGAAGAAAATGCGTAAAAATACCGTCCTAAAAGGTACTCATTGGATTTAGGGCCGAATTGCGCAACTTGGCTGCAAAAAAGTGTCAAACATGTGGTATCTCTGTACTCAGGAGAGGTAGGGCAATGTGTTTTGGGGTGTACTTTTACATATACCCATACTGGGTGTGAAAAATATCTCTGTAAATGACAACTTTTTAAAAAAAAATTATACAAAGTTGTCATTTACAGAGATATTTTTCACACCCAGTAGGGGTATAGGTAAAAATACGCCCCAAAACACATTGCCCTACTTCTCCCAAGTACGTCGATACCCCATGTGTGCCACTTTTTTGAAGCTAAGATGCGCAAAGGGGCCCTAAATCCAATGAGTACCTTATAGGATTTCACAGGACATTTTTTACGCATTTGGATTCCAAACTGCTTCTGACGTTTAGGGGCCCCTAAAATGCCAGGGCAGTAAAAATACCACACAAGTGACCCCATATTAGAAAGAAGACACCCCAAGGTATTCCGTGAGGGGTATGGTGAGTTCATGTAAAATTTTATTTTTGGCACAAGTTAGTGGAATATGAGACTTTGTAAAAAAAAAAAAAAAATATCCATTTCCGCTAACTTGTGCCAAAAATAAAAACTTCCATGAACTCACTATGCCCATTAGCGAATACCTTGGGGTGTCTACTTTCCGAAATGGGGTCACTTGTGTGGTATTTTTACTGCCCTGGCATTTTAGGGGCCCCTAAACGTCAGAAGCAGTTTGGAATCCAAATGCGTAAAAATGACCTGTGAAATCCTAAAGGTACTCATTGGATTTAGGGCCCCTTTGCGCATCTTGGCTGCAAAAAGTGGCACACATGGGGTATCGCCGTACTCAGGAGAAGTAGGGCAATGTGTTTTGGGGTGTATTTTTACATATACCCATGCTGGGTGAGAGAAATATCTCTGTAAATGACAACTTTTAAAAAATTTTATACAAAGTTGTCATTTACAGAGATATTTTCACACCCAGTAGGGGTATATGTAAAGACACCCCAAAACTCATTGCCCTACTTCTCCGAGTACGGCGATACCCATGTGTGCCACTTTTGCAGCCAAGATGCGCAAAGGTCCTAAATCAATGAGTACCTTTAGGATTTCACAGGACATTTTTACGCATTTGGATTCCAAACTGCTTCTGACGTTTAGGGGCCCTCAAATGCCAGGGCAGTATAAATACTCACAAGTGACCCCATTTCAGAAAGAAGACACCCCAAGGTATTCCGTGAGGGTATGGTGAGTTCATGTAAAATTTTATTTTTGGCACAAGTTAGTGGAATATGAGACTTTGTAAAAAAAAAAAAAAAAATCAATTTCCGCAAACTTGTGCCAAAAATAAAAACTTCCATGAACTCACTATGCCCATCAGCGAATACCTTGGGGTGTCTACTTTCCGAAATGGGGTCACTTGTGTGCTATTTTTACTGCCCTGGCATTTTAGGGACCCCTAAACGTCAAAAGCAGTTTGGAATCCAAATGCGTAAAAATGCCCTGTAAAATCCTAAAGGTACTCATTGGATTTAGGGCCCATTTGCGCATCTTGGATGCAAAAAGTGGCACACATGGGGTATCGCCGTACTCAGGAGAAGTAGGGCAATGTGTTTTGGGGTGTATTTTTACATATACCCATGCAGGGTGTGAGAAATATCTCTGTAAATGACAACTTTTTTAAAAATTTTAAACAAAGTTGTCATTTACAGAGATATTTTTCACACCCAGTAGGGGTATATGTAAAAATACACCCCAAAACACATTGCCCTACTTCTCCTGAGTACGGCGATACCCCATGTAGTTTTATTTGACAAATTTTCCAACATAAAGTGAAAAATATCATTTTTTTGCAAAAATTTCATCAAAAAAAGTAAAATATCAAAAAAAGTTAAAATGTCAGCAAGAAAGAAATAGCACCAAATGAAAGCTCTATTAGTGAGAAGAAAAGGAGGTAAAATTCATTTGGGTGGTAAGTTGTATGGCCGAGCAATAAACGGTGAAAGTAGCGTAGTGCAGAATTGAAAAAAGTGGCCTGGTCTTTAAGGGTGTTTAAGCTAGGGGGGCTGATGTGGTTAACATGGTGTATATGGGTAGGCTTTAACACACTTGTCATCAGGATAACCCAATTTCATATTACATTTTAGGTCATATGGTTGCCATTGAAGGATGTTCCCTGCCAGACAGCAGAAAGCTTCTGCAAAGAACTGCTCTCTTATTGAAGGACAAATATCATGCAATATTGTACCTTAGCTGCAGAATAAATAAGTAGATGCTGGCAGCTTCCCTGGGTACCATCGGCTGATTGCCAGTGGCCAGACTTCTGATTTTAAGCCCAGCAGATCTCAACAAAATGAGAGTGAACTGATTTGAAAGCCCCTTTAGGGTCAGGTTCATACAGGGCAACTTGGTGAAGTTTTGCTTTTTTTTTTTATCACAGCAAGGAGTGACAAAAAATTCTTCTAATTTTTGTATCTGCCAGTTGATTTCATAAATGATGATGCATTTCTGCACTGTAAACTGCTGTGTCCTAGAATTCAGTTTATGATATTTTTTTCATCCTGTACTGTGTGGAGCCACTTGTGCAGTAATACACAGCTGGCATTAAGACAGAATTACTGGGCAGGTTGGCACATACCACCAAACCCAAGAGCCTTTGAATTTACGACATCGAAGTCTTAGATAATAAAACATTTCAGAATCAATTATGTGACCATAATTATGCAGAGAGCTGAGCTACTATATAAACAAATGCCACTGGGGTATGAATGAATGCTGTTTTGTTTCATCTGGAGGGAGAAAACAAAAATAGTAAAGTAAACATCATTAGAGCTATGTATGAAGAGTTTTGGAAAGTGAAAAACAGCAGATTTAAAAGAACAGTAATTGAATAGGAAAGAAAAGTTGTATATTGCGAGAGACAATGTAATGCCTCATGCACACCACTATATATACTGTAGTATCTGTGTCCGATTTTACGTGTCCGCAAAAAAAGAACATGGAACATGGATTCTGACCCTGTATGTCTGTTCCACAAATTATAGAACATGTCCTCTGCGTTGCAGAAAAGAATAGTAAATCTAGTGATGGGAGTAAGAAAAATGCGGATTGTACATGAAAAGTATTGTTATTTTCCAAATCTGTGGTTTGCAGGCCAAACTACGGACACGTTTGTGTACACGAGTTCTTACTTTTATGTTTTTACAGTGTAGGCAGTTTATCATAGGCCTACACTAGCAAGTGCTAGAAGAGATGTGCACCAGATTTATAAAAAGACAACCACTAGTTTTAATCTTGCTCAGCAACATGCGTTACAGACACAAAAGAAATATCTATGAATGGGTTGTGGCAAAAGAACAATTGCTGCAATCTACTGGGGGATTATCTGCAGCATTACACCAGTTTTATAGCATAAAGTTGCAAATTGGGTGCAAACCATATTTGCTCAGCAACTTTTTGCTGTGTTACACTTCTCTGATCACCTTTTAAAAATATTATCAATAGTTGGTGGGGTTTAGTGGGAGGAGCGTGGTCTGACTGTCAGACTTATCATAACCTATATAAGCAATTAGTGTGAGGCTCAGTGGTCACATCGGGGGCACATTAAAGCTAACATCAGTGAATGGCTGCAGTGGTGGACATGACTACGGATGGGACCATAATAGATAAATAGAAAACAAAATTAGAGTCAGTTGTTTTCAATCAATGAGATGACAATCGGGTGTGATATTTAAAGAATAAGGATTTATCAATGTCTGATCTTCATAACACATCTTTGTGGAAGTGTATAAAAGTAGATTTCTGAGGACCTCAAAAGAATAGTTGTTGATACTCATTAGGTTTGAAAAAGTTGTACAACATACTCTAAAGAGTTTGGACTCTACAAATCTACAGTCAGACAGATTGGGGGAGAATTATAAAACTGGCTTAGTAGCTGATAACAACTAGTTACATTCTGTCTTTCATTTTTCAGAGCTCTTTTGGAAAATTAAAGGTGCGTTCTGATTGGTTGCTATATGCAACTAAGCCAGTTTTGATAAATCTCCCCCATTGTGTACAAATGGAGAAAATTCAAGATCATTATTACCCTCCCAGGAGTGGTCGACCAACAAAGATCATGCAAAGAGCAAGGCATGTAATAGTCTGAGAGGTCACAAAGGAACCAAAGGTAAGCAACTAAATACTGTTCTCACATTAGCCAACGTTGATGTTCACGAGTCCACCATCAGGAGGACACTGAAAAACAGTGGTGTGCATGACAGAATTAGGCTGAGTTCACACTTCAGTTATTTGATCAGTTATTGAGAGCCAAAACCAGGTGCAGGTAAAAAAAACAGAACTGGTGCAGATCTTTGCCTTATACCTGATCTCTTAGTTGGCTTCATTACTGGTTTTGACTCACAATAACTGATGGAAATAACTGATCAAATAACTGAAGTGTGATTTCACCCTAACAATGACAAAGCCGCTGATCTCCCAAAAGAACATTGCTGCCCATCTGCAGTTTGCTAAAGATCACAGGACAAGCCAGAAAGTTGAAAACCAATGTTATTTTGAATGGACGAGACCAAAAAATAAGTTTTTGTCTTAAATGAGAAACATTATATTTGAAGAAAAGAAAACACTGCATTCCACCATAAAAACCTCATCCCATTTGTAAAACAAAGTGATGATAGTATTATTGTTTGGGTCTGTTTTGCTTCATCTTGGCCAGGAATTTTTTTTTTTTAATCAGTGTATCTTTGCATGTTAGAAGCCTTTAATAAACAGATCTAAATACAAAAAGTACAAAAGGGTGGAAAAACCATGGCCAGGAAAGCTTACCATCCTTGACGGGGTAATGCGCTCTGAATTATACCAGCAAATTCTAATATAAAACATCAAGACATCTGTCCGTGAGCTGAATCTCAAGAGAATATGGGCGATGCAGCAAGACAACCACCCAAACCACACAAGTCATTCTACCGAAGAATAATTAAAGAAGTATAAAGTTAAGGTTTTGTAATGGCCAAGTCAAAGTCCTGACCTCAATCAAGTAGAAATGTTGTGAAATGACCTGAAGCAAGCAATTCATGGGAGGAAACCGACCAACATAACAGAGCTGAAGCTGTTTTGTACGGAGGAATCGGCTAAAATTCCTCCAAGCTGATGTGTAGGCCTAATCAACAGTTACTGGAAATGTTTAGTTGCAGTTAATGCTGTACAAGGGGGTCACACCAGATACTAAAAGCAAAGGAAATTCACATACTTTTGCTACTATATGTGTGTATATATATATATATATATATATATATATATATATATATGTATAGAAACGGAAAAAATTCGTGAACCGCACCGCCTGTAAGTCGCTTGGTGTGCCTGTGGTACAGAGAGGTACTTCAGCTCTCTGAACACATAGAAAAAAAGCAGAGTCCACGGCACCACCTATAGTAATCTGTGTCTTTATTTCACCAAAGGCAACGTTTGGTTTCCCAATGAAACCGTCCTCAAGCCAGTGAGCTTGAGGACGGTTTCATTGGGAAAACCGAAACGTTGCCTTTGGTGAAATAAAGACACAGATTACTATAGGTGGTGCCGTGGACTCTGCTTTTTTTCTATATATATGTATATATATACTCACACACATATATATTCAACACTTCTGGTACTTATATAAATCTCGCAACACAAACACATAAGGTGATGTGATACAACCGAGTACTAGTTCTAAATGTGCAGTATGCCCAGTGATGTAAAACTCATGCAATTATGTAAATAATAAGTATGTTTATAATTGTATCCCAACAAATAATTCATAATTCCAATTGAAAGTTGTAAAAGCATCCGCGATGGGTAGGCTGCACTGTTACTGGTTCTTTTGGAACGACGCGGGAATTGGGCAAGTAGAGGCACAGAAATACTTTTTGCATCAACCCCACTAACTTTACAGTATAAATATGATTATATATATATATATATATATATATATATATATATATATATATATATATATATTCTTCAAGAGGGCACATCACCTGTAATGTTGCAGCATAATATACACTACTCACAAAAAGTTAGGAATATTTTCTTGTGGGTGAAATTTCAGGATGAACCTAAAATGCACTGTAACCTTTAGAGGTGAACTTAATGTGACTGTCTCTAAACTTTTGAATGCACATGTACGCCTGTTCAATTTTTCAGTACTTTTTGCACAACTTGGTATTCTCTAACAAGAAGCTTGATGTAAAAATTCACAACAGGTGTTTGATCCATGAATAGAACAATAAATACCCTGGTTCAATTAGAATTGGTATTTAAACAGTTCTCCTCATCATGCTGTTCACATTTTGACATCATGAAACCAAGACGACACCTAACAATTGATTTACAGTATCTCGCTATTGCGCGGTTTCAAGTAGGATGTTCTCAAACAGAAGTGGCCACCGAGCTTAGAGTGTCAAAGAGTATTATCGGCAGGTTGCAACAGAAATATAGAGAGACTAGAAGAGTCACAGAAAGGCAAAAAAGTCGACGTCCTTTGGCCACATCCCACACTGATAAGCGCTTCATTGTGAACAATTTACTGCGGAATTGGATGAATGCCTTACAACAGAGGCCCCCAAGTGTCATGTCAGACCATTTGAAACCATTTACATCAGCGTGGTCTGCATGCTAGATGACCTGCAAGGGTACCTGACCACACCAGCAGGCACAGGCGCCATCATCTTGTATGGGCCAGGGAGCATCTATGCTGGATGAGGGACCAGTGGACTTCAGTGCTGTCCATTGATGAAAGTCAATTCATGCTGAGCAGAAATGCATCACTATGCATCAGCCACTGTTGACACCATATCTGCCTTTGGTGGTGGTGGTGTTACAGTATGGGCAGGTGTGTCTAGTCAATGCAGAACGACCCTACACTTTGTGAATGGTACAGTGACAAGCCCATACTGTTTGATTAACATCATTAATACAGTCATTGCGCGTCTGCATGAAAAACATAGGCCCAATTTTATATTTGTGGACAACAATATGCCAGCTCATCGAGGTTGTATCATTAGGGAACGGCTGCTGGAGACTGGGGTAACTCAAATGGAGTGGCCTGCACTTTCTCCAGACCTGAATCTCATTGAAAACCTATGGTATCATCAGAGTCGCTGTGTAGAGGCTCGTAACTCAGCCCAGAACCTCAATGACCTGAGGGCCGCCATTCAAGAAAAATGGGATGCCATGCCTCAGCAGACAATAAGTCTAGTTGTGAACAGCATGAGACGTCGTTGTCAAGCAGTAATTGATGCTCAGGGCCACATGACAAGTTACTGAGACATTGACATTTTTTGTGGGGGTATACCCACTGCTGTTGGCTTTTGTTTCAATACATTTCTTGAAATTAGGAAATTACAATTGCATGGTTCTACTTAAATGTCCTACTTTCATGATATAATATAACTGTAGCGTGAACTTTTTACATTTTCCATAAATTTCACTCGAAAGCCAAATATCCCAAACTTTTTGTGAGTAGTGTATTTTTCAGTCTATTAAAGGTAAAGTATGCTTGTTGATTTTGCTGACTAAGATGCTCACATGCTTGTCAGTTCCCTTTAGCAAAGACCAGATCCATGTATAGGGCTTAAAGGGTGAAAACCAGTGGACTGCCAGGATATTGCCCTCAGGATTAGCCCAACCACAAAACTGATAATTGGTACATTGGTTCCACAGCCATTGTCCATAACATTAATTACTTTCATCTTTTTCCTGTCTGTTTTCAAAGCTCACATTATCCAAGCATATCCAGTGTATCCTAAGATTTTGAGCAAATATATCCTTGCGTGAATGTTAAAAATGAAACAAAAAACTTTATTTGAGTCCATTAAAAACTTGTGGGGTATAATGATCATACCAATGTAACAAGGCTTTGTCACTACTAAACCTTATTATGAGTCTCGCCCTGGGCTGGCTAACACTTTTATTGTGTGGACAAACGTCAATGGTGCCCAGTCTGTTTATGAGCCGACTTATATCGGCAGTTAAGTCAGACACTCCAGCACATATCCAGGCTGGGCATCTCCCTCATGCCCCTGGGGACCGACTGTGCACATGCCGGTCTTCCAGGGTAAAGAATTTTTAACGTTCACGCAAGGATATATTTGCTCATTAATGCGGAACGTATACCTTCACACTTATCTTTTCTTTTGTAAAGCATATCCTAAGATTTTGACCTACTGGGATATTGTTGACAATGTGTAAGGAATAGGAAGAAGATCCATGTATTGGCTGCTGTATTTTTCCTATAAACATCCATCCATAGAAAACCTGGATTGTTGACCAGGATGGAAACATTGAGAAAATCAACAACTGTCGTGCTATATTTTTAGGTCAATTTTATGTTATGACTGTTGATATTTAAAGTCACCATAAATGACTGCATTTCAGATACAGATCCCTGTCAAATAAACAATACATGATCAACCCCAAATTGACAACAAAAATGTACTTTGTGAAGCAGAGTTTAAGATTTCCCTTTCCCACAGTCTCAGTAACAATTTGTAAATGAGGGCGCAGTACGGTTTAGCATTAGAAAGCTGTAAAACTTTTCATATGTACATTAATTTTTATAACTTTTATGCACATGCAACCAGAAAATCTCTTTAAATGGAATGTATTGTCATAAAATTACTTATTTTTTAAATCAAGTTTTTATGTCATATTTTTATACACTTTTAGCAGCATTTTGCTTATTATTAAAGAATAATGCTCCATGGGGAAAAGTATGTAATTTAGCCATTGTCCAAATGAGAGGAAAAAATCTCATACCAGGCAAACCAGAGGTCCCTATATAAGGAAAATAGGCCTATCTTGAACTCCTTCCGTTTTTTACACTGGCTACTGAGCCTCAAGAGGTTGACACTTTATAGATCACTTCTCAACACTCATCTCATTATCATCACAATGATAGGTAACACCTATATTATAAACAGGAGGCAGACAAAATATTGACTATATCTTTTGCAAAGTTTATGAATAATGAGTTCTGAGATGAATGTGCACAGTAATGAAATACTATAAAGTGTTACCTAAAGCAGAAGGTCATGTGGAATTCCTTTACCATACATTCATGTGCTCCAATGTAAGTGTCAGTGAAATGTTTCTGGAAAGGAAGGGAAAAGCTCAACTGGAAAGATTTAACAGACAGTACACAATTTTTTATTAGAAAGGGAAATAACGAGAGAGAATGAAAAAAGATAAGGAGAATAATTTCTTCAAATGAACCTATAGAAATGCTTGTAGTATGGTTGAACGTTTAAAGCCATTCATATGCATAAATCAGCTATCTTAAGGCCCCATACACAGTAGGTTCAACCGACAGTCTAATGTGTATGAGGATCTCACGACTTTCCCCCAACAGATGATGCTGGGGGAGAGAATGAGTGGGCGAATCCTTTTATTCTCTGGGAGATAAGCCAGAGGTGTCTGATAGTGGCTTTCTCCTCTTTCACCACTAAATACACAAGGGAGGACTAGCCATAGACTCTACAATCGTTCAACTAATGAATGTGTATGACTGCCCTTACCTGATTCCATTCTAAATGTGCACAATCAACCTGGCCAATGTTATTTCACTGTAGGTGACCACACATATTAAATAGAAGAAACATGATGGTTGAACATCTGTGTTTAGCCAATGCAATCATACACATTTCAATATATATTGGCCTTTAAAAACTAGAAGCTAGCCATATATTTACAATGGGAACTTTATCAGATTGTATTAGGAACATTCTTTTAAAGAAAGATTATTGGTGGACTAGTGACTATTGGAGGCATATTTTAAACATGTCAGACCACTTTCCAGTCGATGACGGTCTGTCATTGGATGAGCTAAAACAATTAAATGTTAAACTTCACTAGACAAAGATTGATTTTGGTTGAACTTGAAACTGTCTGTTTTGATAAATTTGTACTAATGTATATGGGTACCTTTGCAGGATGAGGATTAGTAGCTACTAGACAACACTTTCCAACTTCTCTCCAGGGAAAACAAGAACTGGAAGAGTTAAAATCTAAATAGTCTAATCATTTTCCACTAAGAGGAGACTTTTGGGGACATTCAGACCAAATTAGTTTGTTGGAGGATCTAATAACTAATTTAGGTGATGACAATCTCTGTACAGCATTGAGGAATGTGTTAGCAATATATAACAGAATCAATTAAATAACATTGGAAATGTTTTAGTACCATTGATTTTTTTTTTTTCATTGAAATATTTTCCAACATAATAAAAAAAGGAAATAAACATCTGTAAAGTCATAGTCGTATACCAATTCCATCAGTATCCAATAAAAACCATGTTATACACAGAAATTATGCATCCTGTGATGGATGCCAGGGGGAAAATAGGAATGGAAGGGGGAGAGAGAGAGAAGAACCAAACAAACAAGAAAAAAAATGCCAAAACTTCTTAGGCGTATGAAAGGGCGCTACAAACCTAAGGCGCCAAGAGTGCCCTTCAAAGAAGAAGTGAGATACCAGGAGGTATACCACCTCCGAGAGTTCAGTGGCACTAAAATGTGTAACATTAAAGGTTCTCCATTTTTGAAATAACTTAGTGGCTGATCCCTCCTTGTGCCCCCTGCCTGGATTCGATCATATCTCAACAACAGATGGCGGGTTCCCTATACTTAGGACAGTGGGTAATGCTATCTGTGAACCGAGGCCAGGCAGGTAGATTAAAACCATATATGGAATTATGCATCATCTTAAAAAAGGATTCCCGCCATCTCTCATTAATAACACAGGAGCGGATTTTCATCCATCCCTCTGGAATTTTCTCCCTGATCTCTGTATCCTGGGTGATCCCTTCCCATTTGGCAAAAAGCTTGGATTCAGACACTTTCAGAAAGTTGCTAAACATGGTTCTAAGAAATAAACCAAGTGTGGAGTAGAGCCCACAATACCATCGAAGGTAGTCCTGAGAGTTTCTTCAGATAAATCACAAACTATGTTTCCAGAAAGTCATCACTTGCAGAATGTTTAAACAGTGAGAGTCTGGCAATTGTTACTTTTCCTTCAATTCCTAGGCAGTATACCAGCGTTTATCCCCCACATGCATCAGATGTCCTGCCCTAACTATCTCTCTTTCCCACCAATCCTCAGAACACCTGACATTTCTAACGTGTGGGACCACAGCGCCATGCATTCCGATACCAAGTAAGGTAGGCCAAAAGTCTTTCTGATCACTTTCCACGCTACCACAGTGTCCCACACTAACACTGAGTTCTTGACTGCTGTAGGAAGGTGTGCTAAATTGAAGTGTAGACAAGACACCAGGCCCCAAGGAGCCACCAGGTTTTACTCCAAATCTCTGTTGGAAAAGTAATCCGTTTCATGAAGCCAGAATGTGTCTCATAAGGCAAGTAAGATTATATCCCTGTTTGGGAACGTCACTTCCCCCTCTGGCCTCCATAGCATCAGTTTTTGTAGGGAAATACGAGGGTGTTTACCTCACCAGATAAACCTAGTAAATGCTGCAGTGAGTGTGACCACATTTGCATGGTTTAATAAAATAGGAAGGGTTTGAAGAGAATATAGCAACTTGGAAAAGCTCATCATTTTAACCTCTTTCCGACCGCCTCACGCAGGATTGCGTCCTGCGGGCGGTCGGTTCATTCCTCCTTGACGCGCTCCTGAGCCCGGTGGAACGCAAATGGAACGCACCGCCGGGCTCAGGACAAGTTCGTCACCAGCCTGCCAGCCAATGATCAGAGCTGGCAGGCTGGTGATTTTCAAAATCGCCTATGAAAACAGGCGATATAAGTTATATTTACAAATATATGGCTTTTATAAGGGATCTGTGCCATGTGCTGGGTCCTTTTCATCGGTTGGACCCAGCACAGAGCACAGATCCCAAGTAAGTGCACCAATCACTACATATCAGGCCCTGATCACCCCCTGATCACCTATAATTAACCCCTTGATCACCTGTCAATACATAGTGAAAGGGAAAAAGTGATCAGTGTCACTTTTGTGAACTGTCACTTTTTTTTTTCACCAGTATTGACTGTTAGGTTTAGGTTAGTTTAGGTCCCTTTGGTAGGTAGTTAGCGTTAGCGCCCAGCCCACCGCACCGCAGTCACTGATTCGCTGATTAGCGTAGCGCTAATCAGCGTTTGTACTTTTATAGTATCTGTAAGTGATCAGAACTGATCACGGTCAGATCTATAATAGTATTACTGTCACTTTAGTTCGCCCTCCACCCCAAACGCAGTGTTTGCCCGATCAGACCTGATCGGTCGCCCACACCTGCGTTCACCCACGCCCGCCTCGCCGCAGTGACAAAAAAATTTTTTTTGTATCACTGCACAATCACTTCACAAGCGCTGCGGCGATAAAAAATCAGTTTTGATCTTTTTATCAATCGCAGCGGCTTCTGTACTTCGCTACACTCCCATTTGTAAGACAGGCTTGCTTTTTTCTTGGGTAGTCTCAGGAATACCCCTAAATTTAGACGGCCAAATGTCAAACAAGGGGTATTCCTCTGAAGAGGCCTACAGGATTCTGACCCAGTCGGATGAGGAATGGGAACCCTCATCTGACGAATCTAGCGGGTCAGAATATGAACCTGTAGAAAGCAGTGGCTCTCTGACTCAAAGTTCTGACGAGGAGGTGGAGGTCCCTGATAGAAGCAGGCGTACCCGGCCCCGTGTTGCTAGACCGCAGGTTGCGCAGGATCCGCTTCAAGGGCAGCAGAGTGGGGCTGGCGCTGCCGGATTACGTGGTGAGGCATACACCAGCAGCGCAGCCCGTCCTGGACCTAGTACCAGCACTGCCGTAGAACATGGTGAAGTGGCGAGCACCAGAAGGGCAGTTGAAGCTGGTACGGTGGCACGTGCAGTAGTTTCCCCGTCGCAGCCACCGCAAAGACAGGCCCGTAGAGCCCCTAGAGTCCCTGAGGTGCTGGCAAATCCTGATTGGCAGCCCCCAACTTCAGCCGCACCAGTAGTTCCCCTTTCACCGCCCAGTCAGGAGTTCGGGTGGAAACAGCTCAGATAGGATCGGCGCTGGGGTTTTTGAGCTGTTTTTCACTGCGGAGCTCTATGACTTAGTCGTGGCAGAAACAAATCGGTATGCCACTCAATTTATCGCCGACAACCCGGGAAGCTTCTATGCCCAGCCTTTCCGGTGGAAACCAGTCCAAGTTTCCGAATTTAGAACTTTTCTGGGCCTTCTCCTCAACATGGGCATTACAAAAAACATGAATTGCGGTCATATTGGTCCACGAACCCAATTCATCACATGCCCATGTACTCTGCTGCCATGTCCAGGACACGTTTTGAGACCATCCTGCGTTTCCTGCACTTTAGTGACAACACCACCTCCCGTCCCAGAGGCCACCCAGCTTTTGACCGGCTCCACAAAATTCGGCCCCTCATAGACCATTTCAACCTGAAATTTGCAGATTTGTATACCCCTGCACAAAACATCTGCGTAGACGAGTCCCTAATACATTTTACCGGGCGCCTTGGCTTCAAGCAGTACATCCCAAGCAAGCGCGCCCGGTATGGGGTCAAATTGTATAAGCTCTGTGAAAGGGCCACAGGCTATACGCACAAATTTCGGATCTATGAGGGAAAAGATCAGACCCTGGAGCCGGTCGGTTGCCCTGACTACCTGGGGAGCAGTGGGAAGATAGTCTGGGACTTGGTGTCACCCTTATTCGGCAAGGGGTACCATCTTTACGTGGACAACTTTTACACAAGTGTGGCCCTCTTCAAGCATTTGTTCCTAGAACAGATTGGCTGCTGCGGCACCGCGCGACCTAGTCGCCGGGGCTACCCCCAACGGCTTCTTACCACCCGACTTGCAAGGGGGCAGAGGGCTGCACTGTGTAACGACGAACTGCTCGCGGTGAAATGGAGAGACAAGCGTGACGTTTACATGCTCTCCTCCATTCACGCAGACACGACAGTCCAAATTGAACGGGCAACCAGTGTCGTTGAAAAGCCCCTCTCGGTCCACGACTATAACCTCCACATGGGAGGGGTGGACTTCAACGACCAGATGTTGGCCCCGTATTTAATTTCCCGACGCACCAGACGCTGGTATAAGAAGGTGTCTGTATATTTATTTCAATTGGCTGCCTATAATAGTTACGTTCTCTACAGTAAGGCTGGGAGAACAGGATCCTTCCTCAAATTTCAGGAAGAGATCATTTCGGAACTCCTGTATCCAGGAGGTTCCGTGGCCCCATCCACCAGTGTAGTTAGCCGTCTACACGAGCGGCACTTCCCTAGCGTTGTGCCTGGTACCTCAACCCAACCGCCACCCCGAAAAAGATGTCGTGTCTGTAGCAGGAGTGGAATAAGGCGTGACACCCGTTATTTCTGTCCTGACTGTCCTGACCACCCTGCCCTATGCCTAGGGAGTGTTTCCGGAAGTACCACACTCAGGTACACTTAGGGACCTAGGGATTGCAGGACACAGGTAGTTTTACAATCAGGCTCAAGGGTCTCTCAGGATACTAGGTTTTGAGAGACCCTAACACATAGGGACGGTGCTGCTGTGCTGCTGCAGAAGTGTGAAGCGGTAGAAACCTCTCCTTTCACTTGGGATAACGTGTATAGTGTACTTCGCACCATCTCTGTGTGATTTACACTTTACACATTGTCCCATGGGAAAGGAGAGGTTTCTGCTAGGAAAATAAAGCGTGAAATGGTTAAAAAAAGAAAAAAATGAAACAGGTAGCAAGAAAAAAAAATCTTGAGTTAGTTCAGGTTTTAAAAGTTCAGTTTTTTTCATGTTCAGGTTTTATTCATGTTTTATAAAGTTTGCAACGTTCAAGTCATGTGCCTGTTGCCTGTTTTTCTTTTTTTTTTTTCCCCTAACCACCCTTTATTTTCCAGGTAGATCAACGGACCAACCGATGAAAACGCCGCAGCACTGATGTGAATTCTGAGAGAAGCATTGCGCTGCTGTCAGAAGACACGTGAAGTCGGTGTATGCGGCGCTGCAAGACGAGATTTCTCCTCTGCAGGACAGGTACGTTTGCCCTGACATGTGAGCTGAGGAGAGGTGTTGGAGTTCATATGCTTTGGCAAACACTTTGTATCAAAAATCTGGCAAAGATGTCTTCCTCCACACCGATGGATTGATCGATGTGAATGGAGAAATCACGTTTGCCAGGACATAGGAGCTGAAGTGGGTATGGATGTTTGGGCGGAGCCCCTATGTCCTGGCAATCGCCAGGCCCCTCTATTTTTTGCATATTTTTGGCAGAGATTTTTTCATCCACATCGATCGATGCGAATGAGGAAATCTGTGCCGTTCATTTTTCTTTCAGCCCAGAGGCTGAACAGAAAAAAATCTCATTACCTGTATGCTCCATATAAGGAGAATAGCAGAAACTCCTAATGCTGGCCATACGTGTAATGGTTGCGGAGACCCTCAAATGCCAGGGCAGTACAAAAACCTCACATGTGACCCCATTTTGGAAAGAAGACACCCCAAGGTATTCGCTGAGGGGCATATTGAGTCCATGAAAGATTGAATTTTTGTCACAAGTTAGCGGAAAGGGAGACTTTGTGTGAAAAAACAAAAAAATCAAATTCCGCTAACTTGTGCCAAAAAAAAATCTTGTATGAACTCACCATGCCCCTCACAGAATACCTTGGGGTGTCTTCTTTCTAAAATGGGGTCACATGTGAGGTATTTATACTGCCCTGGCATTTTAGGGGCCCTAAAGCGTGAGAAGAAAATGCGTAAAAATGCCCTCATGAAAGGTACTCATTGGAATTGGGGTCCCTTTGTGCATCTTGGCTGCAAAAAGTGCCACACATGTGGTATCGCCATACTCAGGAGAAGTAGGGCAATGTATTTTGGGGTGTATTTTTACATATACCCATGCTGGGTGAGAGAAATATCTCTGTAAATTGACAACTTTGTATAAAAAAATGGAAAAAGTTGTCATTTACAGCGATATTTTTCACACCCAGTATGGGTATATGTAAAAATACACCCCAAAACACATTGCCCTACTTCTGCCGAGTACGGCGATACCACATGAGTGGCACTTTTGCAGCCAAGATGCTAAAGGGCCCTAAATCCAATGAGTACCTTTAAGATTTCACAGGACATTTCTACTCATTTGGATTCCAAACCGCTTCTCACGCTTTAGGGGCCCCTAAAATGCCAGGGCAGTAAAATACCCCACAAGTGACCCCATTTTAGAAAGTAGACACCCCAAGGTGTTCTGTGAGGGGCATAGTGAGTCCATGTAAAATTTTATTTTTGTCACAAGTTAGTGGAATATGAGACTTTGTAAGAAAAAAAAAAAAAACATTTCCGCTAACTTGTGACAAAAAATAAAAACTTCCATGAATTCACTATGCCCATCAGCGAATACCTTAGGGTGTCTACTTTCCAGAATGGGGTCACTTGTGGGGTATTTTTATTGTCCCGGCATTTTAGGGGCCCCTAAAGCGTGAGAAGGAGTTTGGAATCCAAATGCGTAAAAATGCCCTGTGAAATCCTAAAAGGTACTCATTGGATTTAGGGCCCCTTTGCACGTCTTGGCTGCAAAAAGTGGCACACATGTGGTATCGCCGTACTCAGGAGAAGTAGGGCAATGTGTTTTGGGGTGTATTTTTACATATACCCATGCTAGGTGAGAGAAATATCTCTGTAAATTGACAACTTTGTATAAAAAATGGAAAAAGTTGTCATTTACAGAGATATTTTCACACCCAGTATGGGTATATGTAAAAATACACCCCAAAACACATTGCCCTACTTCTGCCGAGTACGGCGATACCACATGTGTGGCACTTTTTGCAGCCAAGATGCGCAAAGGGCCCTAAATCCAATGAGTACCTTTAGGATTTCACAGGACATTTCTACTCATTTGGATTCCAAACCGCTTCTCACGCTTTAGGGGCCCCTAAAATGCCAGGGCAGTAAAAATACCCCACAAGTGACCCCATTTTAGAAAGTAGACACCCCAAGGTGTTCTGTGAGGGCATAGTGAGTCCATGTAAAATTTTATTTTTGTCACAAGTTAGTGGAATATGAGACTTTGTAAGAAAAAGAAAAAAAAAAAAAAAAAACATTTCCGCTAACTTGTGACAAAAATAAAAACTTCCATGAATTCACTATGCTCCATCAGCGAATACCTTAGGGTGTCTACTTTCCAGAATGGGGTCACTTGTGGGGTATTTTTATTGTCCCGGCATTTAGGGGCCCCTAAAGCGTGAGAAGGGGTTTGGAATCCAAATGCGTAAAATTGCCCAGTGAAATCTAAAGGTACTCATTGGATTTAGGGCCCTTTGCGCATCTTGGCTGCAAAAAGTGTCACTCATGTGGTATCTCCGTACTCAGGAGAAGTAGGGCAATGACTTTTGGGGTGTATTTTATATATACCCATACTTTGTGTGATAAATACCGCTGTAAACGACAACTTTTAAAAAAATTTATACAAAGTTGTCAATTTACAGTGATATTTCTCTCACCCAGCATGGGTATATGTAAAATACACCCCAAACACATTGCCCTACTTCTCCTGAGTCAGCGATACTACATGTGTGCCACTTTTGCAGCCAAATCGCAAAGGGCCTAATTCCAAGAGTACCTTTAGGATTTCTGCAGGGCATTCTTACGCATTTGTATTCTCACGCTTTAGGGGCCCTAAAATGCCAGGGCAGTAAAAATACCCCACAAGTGACCCCATTTCGGAAAGTAGACACCTAAGGTATTCGCTGATGGGCATAGTGAGTTCATGGAAGTTTTATTTTTGTCTAAGTTTGCGGAAAATGAAATTTTTGAAAAAAAAAAAAACATTTCCGCTAACTTGTGACAAAAAATAAAAACTTCCATGAACTCACTATGCCCCTCAGTGAATACCTTAGGGTGTCTACTTTCGGAAATGGGGTCATTTATGGGGTATTTCTACTGTCTGGGCATTGTAGTACGTCAGGAAACAGGACAGGTGCTCAGAAAGTCAAAGTGCGGAAATTCACTTTTTTGCACCATAGTTTGTAAACGCTATAACTTTTACCCAAACCAATAAATATACACTTATTGCATTTTTTTTTTATCAAAGACATGTAGAACAATAAATTTTGAGAAAAATTTATATAGAAATGTAGTTTTATTTGACAAATTTTCAAACAGAAAGTGAAAAATGTCATTTTTTTGCAAAAATTTGAATATGAAATAGCACCAAATGAAAGCTCTATTAGTGAGAAGAAAAGGAGGTAAAATTCATTTGGGTGGTAAGTTGTATGGCCGAGCAATAAACGGGTAAAGTAGTGTAGTGCAGAATTGTAAAAAGTGGCCTGGTCATTAAGGGTGTTTAAGCTAGGGGGGCTTAAGTGGTTAACCAAGTGGCATCGTCCCAAAAATGACAAAGGAAGTGAGTGCCATCTTTTCATTTCTGCCACTATCTTCCTTATGAGAGATGGATAATTCAGATTGTATAGTGAATCGGGTAGTCTACCGATTTTCAAGCCCAAGTAAGTTATATACTGTTTATCTGAAGGGGACAAAACCGTTGCCACAGTTGGGGAGGATTCTTAGCCTGTAATTCAAGGATTTCGTTCTTCACGGAGTTAATACCATAGCCCGAAAAGGAGCCAGAGAGGTTTAGCAAAGCTATCAGGGAGCACATATCAGGCTTGGGTTGTGACATAAAAATCAAGAGGTCATCAGCATATAGTGCAAATTTTATTTCCTTTTTTCAAATTATGATGCATTAATACAGATCTGAAGATGGGCCAAGGGCTCTAAAGCTAAGTCAAACAAAAGTGGAGACATGGGGCAGTCCTTGCCATCGGATTTGTGTAGATTCCATTCAGAAAGGTATGAAAATGCCCAAATATATTGAATCTGTCCAACACCGCTCCCAGCCAGTCCTACCTAACAATGTCAAAAACCTTCTCAGCGTCTAAGGAAAGCAAACTGGGGAAGTCTCCCAGCTGAAAGCGGTGGTGGACCCAATCCAGAGTTGTCAGCATCTTTTGAATGTTTGATACCGCTGACCTGCTAATGATGAACCAAACCTGAGAGGGTCCCACCAGTGATGGCATTAAGGACCCCAGTCTATCTGTCAATATTTTCATCAAAATATTTAGGTCCTGATTGATCAATGATATAGGGTGATAAGAATGGTTTTGCGGATCTTTGTAAGGTTTCAATATCAGTTTTATGTAAGCCACGTTGGAGTGTCTAAGTGTACTAGAGATTTTTATGCCAGTCTTGATATCCCCTGTGCACCGAAGCATGCACTTAATTTATGACAAGGCAGTCCATGCGCCCAGAATGAAATCTACACAGCTCATAGCTGGCATAGATTTCAGTCATCATTTATGCCAGAAAACTGGTTTAAATTATGATAAACCTGTCTGGGCTGATAGCCTTACCCACACCATGCCAACAGCTCTCCCTCTTTTCAGAAACTGATGAGGGCAGCAGTTAAACACTATTTGCACAATTTTTTTGTGCAACTGGCATTTAACCCCTTAAGGACATAGGACGTATGGGTACACCCTGATGTCCGAGTCCTTATGGACACAGGGAGTACCCATACATCCTGAAGAAAATCGCATATATGAAAAAGAAAACGCGTTAGGAGCTGATGTGGCGCGATCGCCCGCCTCCTCTCTGAAAATCCATGGTGGTCTAGTGGTTTTAGCAGAGTGTCAGCAATGTGCTGACACTCTGCTAAAAATGTCTGGCATCTGTGCTTGTTCAGATGTCAGCCGTTTAACCCCTTGCATACCGCGGTCCTTACGGACCGCTGTATGGAAGGGGTTAACAGGAAGGGAGCTCCCCCTCACATCGGGGGCTGCTGTGCCCTTGCAGCCCCCGATTCTTGATGGGAGCACAGAGGGAGGGAGCCCCATTCCCACCCCATCACCCGCTGCTCTGTTCTGGCAGCGGGTGATGGTTACCATGGCAGCAGGACGCTCTCAGAGGCTTCCTGCTTGCCATGGTAATGTAAGTCTGATCTGACTTCTGCTAAAGGCAGAAGTCTGATCAGACTAAGTCTAAAGTAAAAAGTACAGTACACTATATAGTGTACTGTATTATATAGACCTCAGACCCACTGGCTCTTCAAGAACCAAGTGGGTCTGGGTCAAAAAAATTTAAAAAGAAGTTAAGAAAGTAAAAATACAAAAAACACATTTATCACTAAATAGAAATTTAAAAATAAAATACACCACACATATTAGGTATTGCTACATTCGTAAAAACCTACTCTATAAAAATATCATATGACCTAACCCCTCAGGTGAACACCATGAAAAAAAAAATGGTGTAAAAAAAGCAATTTTTTGTCACCTTACAACACAAAAAGTGTAATACCAAGAGATCAAAAAGGCGTATGCCTACCATAATAGTACCAATCAAACCGCCATCTAATCCCGCAAAAAATTAGCCCCTACAATCGCCCCAAAAAATAAGCCCCTACAATCGCCCCAAAAAATAAAAAAATATGTCTCTCAGACTATGTAGACACTAAAACATGATTTTTTTTTTCTAAAATGCTGTTATTGTTTTAAAGTAAAATAAAAAAAAAAAAAAAGTATACATATTAGGTATCGCCGCATCCGTAAAAACCTGCTCTATAAAAATATCCCATGATCTAACCCCTCGGGTAAATACCATAAAATTAAATAAAATTAAATAAAAACAGTGTAAAAAAAAAATTTTTTGTCACCTCACATTACAAAAAGTGTAATAGCAAGCGATCAAAAATTTATATGAACCCCAAAATAGTGCCAATCAATCCGTCATCTCATCCCGCAAAAAATGAAACCCTACATAGGACAATAGCCCAAAAAAATAAAAAAAATATAACTCTCAGACTATGAATTTTGTTTTGTTTCTAAAATATTATTGTGTAAAACTTAAATAAATAAAAAGTCTACATATTAGTTATCGCCGCGTCTGTAACAACCTGCTCCATAAAAATAACACATGAACTAACCTCTCAGACGAACACAGCAAAAAAAATAATATAAATACGGTGTCAAAAGCCATTTTTGTCACCTTACATCACAAAAAGTGTAATAGCAAGCGACCAAAATGTCATATGCACCCCAATATAGTGCCAATCAAACCAGCATATCATCCAGCAAAAAATGAGCCCCTACTTTTTCGCACAAAAAATAAAAATAAATATGGCTTTCAGAATGTGGAGACACTAAAAAATCTTCTTTTTTTTCAAAAATGCTTTATTATGTAAAACTGAAACAAAAATTCACAAAAAGTAGTCATATTTTGTATTGTCGCGTCTGTAACAACCTAGAAATAGCACACGATCTAACCTGTCAGATCATCTATGTAAATAACAAAAAATAAAAACGATCCCAAAAAAGCTATTTTTTAAAAATTTTCCATTTTAATCCATTTTTCCAGTAACAAAGCAAGGGTTAACAGCCAAACAAAACTCAATATTTATTGCCCTGATTCTGTAGTTTGCAGAAACACCCCATATGTGGTCGTAAATCACTGTACGGGCACACGAAATGGCGTAGAAGGAAGGGAACGCCATATGGTTTTCGGAAGGCGGATTTTGCTGGACTGTTTTTTTGACACCATGTCCCATTTGAAGCCCCTCGATGTACCACTAGAGTAGAAACTCCATCTAAGAAACTACACCCCTCAAGGTATTCGAAACTGATTTTACAAACTTTGTTAACCCTTTGGGTGTTCCACAAGAGTTATTGGCAAATGGAGGTGAAATTTCAGCATTTCTATTTTTTTGTTACCTTGCCTCAAAAAAAGTGTAATATAGAGCAAACAAAATCATATTTACCCTAAAATAGTACCAACAAAACTGCCACCTTATCCTGTAGTTTCCAAAATGGCGCCACTTTTTTGGAGTTTCTATTCTAGGGTTGCATCGGGGGGCTTCAAATGGGACACAGTGTCTAAAAACCAGTCCAGTAAAATCTGCCTTCCAAAAACCATATGGGGTTCCTTTCCTTCTGAGCCCTGCTGTTTGGCCATACAGTAGTTTACGACCACATATGGGGTGTTTCTGCAAACTACAGAATCAGGGCAATAAATATCTAGTTTTGTTTGGCTGTTAACCCTTGCCTTGTTACTGTAGAAAATGGATTAATATGGAAAATTTGCCCAAAAATCGAAAATCTGAATTTTTTTCTCCTTTTGCCATTGACTCTTGTGGAACACCTAAAGGGTTAACAAAGTTTGTTAAATCAGTTTTGAATACCTTGAGGGGTGTACTTTCTTAGATGGAGTCAGTTTTTTGGAGTTTCTACTCTAGGGGTACATTAGGGGGCTTCAAATGGGACATAGTGTCTAAAAACCAGTCCGGCAAAATCTGCCTTTCAAAAACCACATGGCGCTCCTTTCCCTCTACGCCCTGCCGTGTGCCCGTACAGTAGTTTACGACCACACATGGGGTGTTTATATAAACTACAGAATCAGGGCAATGAATATTAGGTTTTGTTTGGCTGTTAACCCTTGCCTGGTGACTTGAAAAAATGGATTAAAATGGAAAATTTTCAAAAAAATTTAAATTCTGTTGAACACCTAAAGGGTTAATGACGTTTGTAAAACCAGATTTTCTTCTAAACTTCTAAGCCTTGTAACGTCCCCAAAAAATAAAATGGCATTCCCAAAATGATCCATACATGAAGTAGACATATGGGGAATGTAAATTAGTAACTTTTTTTGGCAGTAGTACTATGTATTATAGAAATGGAGAAATTGAAACTTGTAAAATTGCAAATTTTTCAAAATTTTTGGCTCCATTTTACCAGTGTCATAAAGTACAATATGTGACGAAAAACAGTCTCAGAATGGCCAAGATAAGTAAAAGCGTTTTAAAGTTATCACCACATAAAGTGACACTAGTCAGATTTGCAAAAAATGGCCTGGTCCTTAAGGTGTAATATGGCCGTGTCCTTAAGGGGTTGAAAAGTTGCAAACCCAGGTTTGCGACTTTTTTACACCAGTTTTCTGGCATATGAGGATAATAAATTTCCCCCAATGTCTATTGTCAACTTCAGAAAGGATAAAAAACACTTCTGTGGGGAGATTCCTTAAACTGTCATTATGGTGATCCATGTATGGTCATTGAATTTATTTTCTGATATAATAACCACCAAGAGCAGATGTCTACTGATACTTTATATTGTTTAAAACATCAAGGATTGGTAAATCTCAAATATGATTATCAAACACTTCAAAGTTGCATACTACCCCTTTACTTTCTTCGGAGACCTTCAGCTTAGGTCAATTTCAGATGACTAAAATAGATTCATATTTTGGGTCCATATTACAGCTTCATACCTGCACCCTGCTCGGTTTTACTGAACTAAACATAGATCTGCAGGCTGTTAGGGCATGCTGGAAGTTGCAGTTATGCCACCTCTACAGAGCTGAATATTGCTCTATAGCTTCCTCGCCATTACTTGAAAACAGAAGACTGAAATGTTGGTCTTGATTGCTCTTGATTTACATAAGCTTAAAACGCCATCTGCTCTGAAACCAGTTGATCATTCCAGTGAAAATCCTAAACCATTCTGCGAACAAAAAATAAAATGTGGATTTGCTTCCGTTCCAGCACAGTAAGAAAGGATCACATTTCAATATGATTTAGTCTGCCCTAAGTTTCATTTCTACCTATGCTTAAAAATGAATGTGCTTAGTACATATAACACACTATATACTCACCTCATCATTCCAATACTTCCCAGATCACCTGCCAGTCTCTGGCCTGGTCCCCCTCAACATGGGGCTGTGACTGCTCAGCCAATCACCAATGGTCATGTCAGTGACCAAGATAATGGGGTTTTGTCTTACATGATAAATGAGATATCACTGATGGAGATGTGAATGAAATGTAAGTTGTATATAAGGTGACAGAATTTATGAGGAGACGATGTCTCAATGTACATCAGTGGAATAATTTCTGATATAATTCTGAGGTAGAGAATATGACCACTGCTCTTGCGTTTTAGGGACACCATCCCTGATTTTACTGGATGACACATGAACTTCTCAATATTATTTTCCTACTGTACTTTGAGTTTGAAGTAAAGGTGACCAAACGCTAGTGATTTAAGCCATTTGAACCCAGAGATTTGACTAGCTGTCAGCCTTTTCTGATGCAGTTCAAGACTATGTTGGACACTGTCCTCAGATAGATACAGTTGCATGAAAAAGTATGTGGAATGATATGGATTTCTGCACAAATAGGTCATAAAATGTGATCTGATCTTTATCTAAGTCACAACGATAGACAATCACAGTCTGCTTAAACTAATAACACACAAAGAATTAAATGTTACCATGTTTTTATTGAACACACCATGTAAACATTCACAGTGCAGGTGGAAAAAGTATATGAACCCTAGACTAATGACATCTCCAAGAGCTAATTGGAGTGAGGTGTCAGCCAACTGGAGTCCAATCAATGAGATTATAGTGGAGGTGTTGGTTACAGCTGCTCTGCCCTATAAAAAACACACACCAGTATTGGGTTTGCTTTTCCCAAGAAGTATTGCCTAATGTGAATGATGCTTCGCATAAAAGAGCTCTCAGAAGACCTACGATTAAGAATTGTTGACATGCATAAAGCTGGAAAGGGTTATAAAAGTATCTCCGAAAGCCTTGCTGTTCATCAGTCCACGGTAAGACAAATTGTCTATAAATGGAGAAAGTTCAGCACTGCTGCTACTCTCCCTAGGAGTGGCTGTCCTGTAAAGATGACTTCAAAAGCACAGCGCAGACTGCTTAATGAGGTAAAGAAGAACCTAGAGTGTCAGCTAAAGACTTCCAAAAGTCTCTGGCATATGCTAACATCCTTGTTAGCGAATCTACGATACGTAAAACACTAAACAAGAATAGATTTTATGGGAGGATACCACAGAGGATGCCACTGCTGTCCAAAAAAAAACATTGCTGCACGTTTACAGTTTGCACAAAAGCAGTACTGGCAAAATATTCTGTGGACAGATGAAACCAAAGTTGAGTTGTTTGGAAGAAACACACAACACTATTTGTGGAGAAAAAGAGGCACAGCACACCAACATCAAAACCTCATGCAAACTGTGGGGCTGCCTTGCTGCATCAGGGCCTGGACGGATTGCTATCATCGAAGGAAAAATGAAATCCCAAGTTTATCAAGACATTTTGCAGGAGAACTAAAGGCCATCTGTTCACCTGCTGAAGCTCAACAGAAGATGGGTGTTACAACAGGACAACAACCCAAAGCATAGAAGTAAATCAACAACAGAATGGCTTAAACAGAAAAAAATAATCCTTCTGGAGTGGCCCAGTCAGAGTCCTGACCTCAACCCGATTGAGATGCTGTGGTATGACCTCAAGAAAGCGATTCACACCAGACATCCCAAGAATATTGCTGAACTGAAACAGTTCTGTAAAGAGAAATGGTCAAGAATTACTCCTGACCATTGTGCACGTTTGATCTGCTACTACAGGAAACGTTTGGTTGAAGTTATTGCTGCCAAATGAGGTTCAACCAGTTATTAAATCCAAGGGTTCACATACTTTTTCCACCTACACTGTGAATGTTTACATGGTGTGTTCAATAAAAACATGGTAACATTTAATTTGTTATGTGTTATTAGTTTAAGCAGACTGTGATTGGCTATTGTTGTGACTTAGATGAAGATCAGATCACATTTTATGACCAATTTGTGCAGAAATCCATATCATTCACAAGGGTTCATATACTTTTTCTTGCAACTGTATGTGTAACATTTTTTGGTTGTCTCATGGGGCAGTGGTTGGCAATACATGGAATGTGGTTTGTGTCAGACATAACAGACAGATTATCAGAAACTACCATTCCTGCGAACGCTCATTCCCGATAATTTGATTATCTAAATGTGCCTCCAATCGCCTGATGCAGGCACCACCAATCATAGCTTCTGGGCAGCAGATCGTGCTGTCTAAACAGCGATCTGCTGCCCAGAAACCATATATCTGTATGGGGATGAGGGATCGCTATAGCAATGCAATGCATGTAAATGCAGTGGTCTCCTTCGCTGAGCGAGCAGCCAACTGTCAGGAAGTATCACTTCCTTCCCGACAATTGGCTGCTCCATCGGCCCATCTATACCCGCCTTTAGTGGATACAGTCTATTCCACATGAGTGACTACAAAATAATAATCCTGTTCCAAGCTGATAAATATGTTTTGTTGCCTCTGATGAGCAAGGAACCATAAGCAAATCATGTGATGGCTATCTGGCTTGTGCAGGAGGAACTAATGTCTTGACTATTTTCTCAGTGTACCACAGGCTAGTATGGCACCTCTGACAAATCTTGAATTGACATAATCCCCATGTATGAGCAGCTTCAAGTTCTTAGACTGCACATCCTGAAGACTAACAGCCTGTCAGAGTTTCTTGAAGGAATGTAAATTCCTTTAGGAAGTATCAGCAGTTACTGTCAGAACATAATAGCAGACCGCAGACGCCCGGGGCCACAGTCTGCTTTTCATTTTGGTTGCAGAAGAATTTCTTTTTTTCTTCCTCAGGATTTTCAGTTCACTTGTGCTGGACAGATCAAGCCGCCCTGTGTGTATGTATGTTACAGTTCACTTCAATGTTTGTTTTGGCTGAAGGTTTGGTTGTAACAAAGGATACAGGGGCTCAGTCGTCCTAAAATAACTGAATAGACTTGCACCTATTACTAAGATGAGCTGCTCTGTAAATGTAACAAAAGGAACATGTTTATTTAGAAAGTGACAAAATACCATTAACTACAATGCAACTATTAAATGTCATCGAGTAAACCAAACAAAAGGACAGAAAGAAGACAGTGGGGATAAGGTAGGTCTGAACATGTAACATTTTGCTTCAACCAATTATTTTCAGAATTTCCCTCCCTGCATGGTGGCACCTGAGATCAATTGTATTTGTATGTTAACATTTTGTACAATAATAGAAAAAGCAAACAAGACAATTACATCAGTAATAGAAAAGAATAAGTATGGGGTCACTGTAAAATGAAAAGGATCCTGTTTTATTTATCAGAAATAGTATTAGAAATCAGATCAATTTAAGAAATATGTCTAAAGCTACTTTCACACTAGCGTCAATACTTTCTGGTATTGAGATCCGTCATAAGATCTCAATACCGGAAAAAAAAACGCTTCCGTTTTGTCCCCATTCATTGTCAATGGGGACAAAACGTAACTGAACAGAATGGAATGCTCCAAAATGCATTCCGTTCCATTCTCATGCCGCATGCTGCGGTTTGCTTTCCGTCCTGGGATACTCGCACAATAGAAAACGGATCCGTCCCCCATTGACTTTCAATGGAGTTCATGACAGATCCGTCTTGGCAATGTTAAAGATAATACAACCAGATTCGTTCATAACGGATGCAGATGGTGGTATTATCAGTAACGGAAGCGTTTTTGCTGAACCCTGCCGGATCCAGTAAAAACCTAGTGTGAAAGTAGCCTTACATGACAAGTTTATTTGACATTTCTAAAACTTGTATAACATACACAGAAGAACAATGGGTAACAGCCCAAGACATGACGCTACCATGTCAGAATTTAGGGCTCCATAAGCATACAATAGAGATTAGCACAGTACAACATTGGGGCATTATAATAAAAAAAAAGGATCATGCTGATTTCTATGGCACTGTTAACAAGCAGTCCTGATAGATTCAACAGGATGCTCTTCACTTTAGGCTACATGCACACGACAGTTGTTTTTTGCTGTCCGCAACTCGCGGATCTGTATTCCTTTTTTTTTTTACATCCACATCCGTTCCGTGTGTCTGCAAATTTTGTAGGTTGTGTTTCCATGTGTCTTCTGTTTTTTTTGCGGATCCGCAAAAAAAACCGGAAGGCTTGAACCAGCTTCTTAAAGTACCTGTACAAGTGCCCTGGTTTCCAAGCAACCATCCGCAAAAAAACCGGATGCGGATGACAAACGGATGGCTTCCGTTGGTCATCCGCAATTTTTGCGGACCCATTGACTGCTATGGGTCCGCAAACCGTTTTTCGCGGACAAGAACAGGACATGCCATATTTTTTTTGCGGACGTGAAATGCGGACAGCGGACACGGACAGGCAACGGAAGAGGCATCCGCATTTTTAACGGATCCATAGAAATAAATCAGAAACCATCGGATCTGCAAAAAAAAAAAACAGAACGGAGGCCGCAAAAAACCACTGTCGTGTGCATGTAGGCTAAAGACGGTGCATCTATTCTTATGGCTCTATGTTGTACCATTCCTTTATCATTTCTACTAGACATTATGAATTAATTGCTAGCAGTCTGTACCTGCACAGTCTGGAAATGGCAGCACTGATTAGATAGAGTGAGTCTGTGCAGGTACACCCCCCACCCACCACCCCCAAGTGGTTAGCACCCCTATGTATCCTTACTACAGACTGCTAGCAATTCATTCTTAACTTCTAGTAGCAATAATAAAGGAATGGCAACATAGAGCCATAAGAATAGATGTTCCAGAATTGTTGTTACATGGGGAATGCATGAAGCTATTAAAACAGACATGTGAGTACAGGAGAAAGGTCGTCTGTAAGGGCTCTTTAGTCTTTACACAGCTCAATGTTTGATGTTCGGCTGATTATCGCTAACGAGTGTTTATACGGTAATCTACCTTCATTAGGTAATAGCTTGTGTGGTCCCCTAAATCATGATTTGCGGGCAGTAGATCGTGCCATCTAAACAGCCTCTGCTGTCGGCGAAAAATGATTCTGTATGGGGATGAGTGATGGCATTAGCAATCGTTCCTCCCCATACTGTGGAGGAGATTTCTGCAGGTAAATGCAGCTTTCTCCTCCACTGACAAGCAAGCGGTTGTCAGGAAGGACCGCTTTCTTCCCAACAATTGTTTGCTACATCAGATCATGTAAAGGGGCCTTAAGTTATAGGTATGAGATTCAGCTGCATCATTGGTTGACCGATAGCACCCATAGCAATACAAACATTTACAATTATGCAGAGATTTTAAAAAAAATTCAAGGCTCAGCATAATGGATTGAAGGATTCTATGCAGCCCTATTTACATCAGACACCCTGGTGGATCCCAACAAACCAGGGCTGTGGAGTCGGAGTCGGAGTCGAGGAGTCGGAGTCGGAGGCAATTTTGGGTACCTGGAGTCGGAGTCGGAGTTGGCAAAAAATGGACCGACTCCGACTCCGACTCCTACTAGATTTAAATTGGAATAAAAAAAATTGGAATAAAAAAAAGCAAGTTTAAATGTCCCAATTCAGATAAAGTTATAATTAATTACTTCTCTACTGTAAGAATAAAGGCCAATGCATGCAGTGCGTCACGTTACCGCTAAACAAAGACGTTAAGTGACCGTGAAGAAGCATGCTTTTCATATGCTTTACTATGCAGTTAAAGGGACACTGACAGGCTGATATATCTGCTGGTATTCATCAGAGGATTAGGAATACAACTAGACGACTGTTACCCCCAGTTGAGGTTTACTTGTGTTTAAAAATGTTTTAATCAATATGCAAATTCTCTACCTTTGTGCCCAAGGGGCAGGCGCACATGTAGAGTACTGGCAGCACTAGACAGGACTAGGTAGCGAGGAGGAAGAGAGAAAGCTGGCACAGCCTCAGCATAGCCAGACGAGGCTGCTGCCAGCACTCTACACGTGCGCCTGCGCAGGAATTCAGCGTTCGGCTAGCCTGAAAAAAAGGCCAGTGCAGTGAATAATAACGAGGGAACAGCGCTGGGAAGCTGTACTCGGGCGCGGCTGGGCACAAAGCCGCAGGAGACGCTGCCCCATTGGGCACAAAGATAGTGAATTTGCATACAGATTAAAATGTTTTTAAACACAAGTACAGCTTAACTGGGGGTAACATTAGTATAGTTTTATTCCTAATTCTCTGATGAATACCAGTATATATATATATCTTTAGCTGGAAAATCAGCCTGTCAGTGTCCCTTTAAGGAGCGGCAATACTTACACTTTCCATTGTCTTGTGGTCTGCTGTTACAGGGAACCCATGGTTATCCTAGCCTCTCACTGATAACTGATTAAGGACTGGAGACACTTGTATAAGTGAAGGGAATGTAGAGTCAATAGTTCAAGACTGAAGCTGTAAACCATTTGAAAAACTGCTATCATTCAGCTAAGGCTATAAAACATGTAAACTCAGATTGTTAGCTTAAATTTTAAACATGACTATGGGATTCTACTAGGAAAATCATGTTTTAAAATAAATGCCCCTTCCCCTGCCCCTTCCTGGATCCTCCCACTGCTCTATCTTAAGCAGAAGATCAGCACACAAAGGAGAAGGCAGCAGCTTCTGCTCAACTACCTCTCTATGCTAGAGGAGATTAGAAAAACTTGGTGGAACAGCTTCGTATTTGCATATTATATACAGAGGAGTCGGAGTCGAGGAGTCGGAGTCGGAGTCGGAGTCGGAAGTTTCAAAATCTGAGGAGTCGGAGTCGGAGTCGGACAATTTATCTACCGACTCCACAGCCCTGCAACAAACCCCATTATAGGTTGAAATGGTCCTTTGACAGTGGTGTCTATCTTGCAATGGATTTGGCAGATCACTGTAGCTGCCATTAAAAAGGAGCCACAACACAATTATTAACAGAGACTAAAGGTGCATTTACACCTTGCAATGAGCAGCAGATTGTCAGGAAGGAAACATTCCTTCCCAACAGTCGGTTGCTCATTCTGTGGGAGAGAGAGCTGCATTTACATGCAGAAATCTCCTCCACAGTATGAGAATGAGGGATGGCTATTGCAATCACTTGTCCTCATACAGCTGCATTGTTTCTGCTGTTTAGTTAGTACGATCTGCTGCCCAAAAAACTATAATTTAGGTGCCTACATGAACGACAGGATCATCCGATGAAGGAACGTTTCGCTCATTCATCTGGTGATTGGAGGCACATTTGGACGAGCAGATTGTCAGGAACAAGCATTTGCAGGAAACTTTGTTCCCGATAATTGTAACATGGTCGGTTTTAAAGATCTTTTCAACTACACATACAAACAATAAGTTTCACTTTCACAATTTATTAGTATAGTATAATTATTTCATTGATCCAAATGAGGCTTTAAAAAACCTGTCACCACAAAATGTAGTGCAATCTGTAGGCACCATGTTATAGTGCAGGAGGAGCTGAGCAGATTGATATATAGTTTTCTGGGAAAAGATTTAGTAAAACTTATAATGTATACATTTATAGTTATCCTCTTTCTCAGCTCAAGATAGCCTATTATCAGTGATTGGTAGCATTCTCTGTGTAATTGTGTATACATCGATAGCTGTCAGTCACTGATAGCTGTACACGGGGAGGTGGCATCAGTGATAGTATTCTCTGTGTAGGTGTGTATACATAGTACACATCAGTCACTGATAGTTGTACACAAGGAGATGTTATCAGTGATTGGTAGCATTCTCTGTGTAAATGTGTATACATAGATAGCTATAACATGGCCCTGTGTACAACTGAACCCGGAAAAGCAGAGAGAATGAATAAATTGCAAGTTTTACTGAATCTTTTCCCACAAAACTATATATCAATCTGCTCAGCTCCTCCTGCTCTATAACCTGCTGCCTGTGGATTCCAATGCATTCCGTGTTGACAGGGTCTCTAAAAAAAATATAAAAATATGCAGAAACAGTCACATTCGGCCGTATATTATTGAAATTTCTCCAACAAATCTGCCATGCAAGAACACCCTTACATCAATTATTAGAACAGCTATAAAATTTTATACTCTCTTCTATATGAGTGTTTTTATTAAAGGGGTTTTCCTATCTCAGACAATGCGGGCATACCACCTCTGGGTTCCGCACTTACACCATGAATAATGCCCTAAAGGTGGTGGAGGGCGCACTGCACAGCCGCCCTATATTAGTTACATAGTTTATACAGTTGAAAAAAGACATAAGTCCATCAAGTTCAACCAAGGGATAGGTGGGGACGCGATCCCCAGAAGGATGTGAGACTCAGATTTCTACACATTTTCATAAGCATTAATGTCATTTACTTTTAAGAATTCATCTAAAACCTTTATAAAACTGTCCACTGTTCCTGCTGTGACCACGTCCTGAGGAAGTCTATTCCACAGATTCACAGTTCTTACAGTAAAGAAGTTTTGACGCTTCTGCAGACTGAACTTTATAGTTACATAGTTAATACAGTTGAAAAAAGACATAAGTCCATCAAGTTCAACCAAGGGATAAAATTCATTCCTATGAGGTCACCGAAAATAGCTAAGCGCTGGCTTGGCTATTTCCGTCAGCCCCATAGGAGTGAATGAGTGCGATGGCCGCGGTGAGCTCCAGTTCACTTCTATAGGAAAGGTGCCCGGTGGTGGATGGACCCGGGGAAACCGGGGTCCTCCAGCCACCACTTTTCCCACTCCGTTCTTGATATAGGTGTGGGTCTTAGCAGCTATCAGACAATGGGGACATATCCTAGCGATATGTCCCCATAGTTTCAGATGGGAATACCCCTTTAACTAGGAATGAGAATTTTGCATTAGGCTTTATTCACATGAGTGTATGCTGCATGTATTATCTGTCTGCGTTGATTGTGTCTGCTATGGCCGGAGCACAGATTTAACTGACACGAACCTACAGCATCATATGGATTTTATGTTGCTATGAGTTCAGATCAGTTAAACTGACAGATAATGTGGCCGTTATACCCTCATTTGAATCTAGTCTTAGTATTTATTTGAACATATAATGAAATCACATTTCTATAGCTTCAGTACACCAGTCTTAAACCTAAACCAGTATAATCAACCACCACATTAAAGGTTGCTAACATAAGGATGAATGAATATCCAACAGAATCTTAATTTTGGTCTTTGATTAATGTATGTTTTAATGTTTAAAGATAGATTCCTTTATTTTTATAATTTTTAATACTTGTTCTTTATCTTTATTGATTTGGAGTTACGGTGTATGGCTCTGATCACATCTGCATAGGACACTCCATTAGTCTTTAGATATAATATAGTCTTTTTTTGTACAATGCCAGGCTTTCTTACAAACCCAGATGGATCCTAATATAGTCAATGTGCCGCTCGTGTCCCTCATTTCATTCTATTGGTTATTTGGCTCCTATAATGGAGCAGAACACAGAAATATTAGATGTGAACCAAGCTTAAAACCTATAAAACAGAGTAGGTATAAAACACAATACAACAAAGGCAAGCAATTATTTTCTTAATATCTTCAAATGTGAAGAGATCAATTTGAGCCCTAAAGAAGTACTGTACATTAGACTATATCATTGACTATATTGTTTTATTGGTTAAGGAGCTAAATGAAGGAGTCAGAAATCACAGCTGCCTTATAACATTAACATAATGGTCCCTGGAGAATGCACACAGTAGGATGTAGAAGGTCAGCCCATTTCAAGAAAAACCTGCCAGGGTAGACATACTTGTTGTCAAGCCTTTAAGACCAATTAGACAAATGATATCCCTTCATCTTAGTAAAGGTACTAGTAAGAGCTTTGTATGCCCCTATTTATCCAGTGCACCAGGACTAATTTAGTGTCTTCACTGCAACATTTTGACAGCCCCACACATTGCCCTTACAGAAACACCTTATAACCATATCCATGACCAACTGTCAATCTATAGAAGTGGGTCAGTCTTCTAACTTCTTTTCAATACAGCTTTGCGCAAAACTGCTAAGAGTCCATTCCTAAGAACTATCCACTAGTAGCTTATCAGGGAGTTTAGGTTTGCCAACAGGACAGAACACTGTACCACTTTGGCACTATCTAAAGTGGTCATCAGAGTGTGGAAATACATTAGATAATGTCTAAGAATGGAAATGAAACCAGACCCCCTGAATAAATCCAGACTCCAAAATTGATTCACACTCTAAAAAAATGCCTTTACAAATACAGTGCCACAAGCTAATACAGACCTTAGATAAAACCCCAAATGTAATTCAGGTCCCAGGCCAGAACACAGAATTAATTCAGATTCCAGACAAGACCCCTTAAGTAATTCAGACACTAGTTAAATACAAAACCCCTAAACTAATATAAACCCTAAACCAGACCACATAATTAAATCAGGCTCCAGATCCTTCAATAAATACAAACATACCAGATTCCTAAGTTCCTCAAATCCCAGATGATACTCCTAAATTCCTCAGACCCTAGACCAAAAAAAGTAGTACAGACAAAATATATATATTCCAAAATGGCTCTCTTCATGCCCATTCACCAAAGCACACAAGGTTCTAATACTGGCTACTTGTGGCTAGTGGGTCTACACCTCTTGAGAGTGAATGACCATGGGCCCTGTATGGCTGTAATTACACAGTATTGGCCAGATTTTAACAATGGCGACCCACTGTCTCACCCAAATTTACATCCAGCAGGAATCTGTCTATCAAATTCCAACCAAGGAATTACCGTAGGTTAAGAAAAATATCAAAACTCTCTTACATATGCACCACGTCATTTAATTATTTGTTTACCCCTACAAAATGAAAAGTTCTATTAAGTTGAAATATTATAAAAATCTAAAATGTAATGCATGAGTTTACAAAAATAATTGTATTCAAGAAAAGACATAAATCCATTGCAGACAAAACTGACTGAACTTGCATTCAAAATGGTGCGAGTCTCACTGAATACACCCTGATTGCATCCGGAGCCAATCCATATCGTTCGTGTGAAAGGGGCCTAAAGGGGTTGTCGGGGAAATAATATTAATGACCTATCCACAGGTCATCCTATCCCTTTTTTGGGGGTTATATACTGTATATTGGTTATAATGTATTATCCCAGTCTCAAAATTACTAATTAAAAATGTATTATTAAATTAACAATAAATGAACAATTTAATAATACATTAAAATCAATAATGTAATTCGTTTTTGGCATTTACCATGTGCTATACATGTATGACCACATATAAATGTAAATGAACATCATTACAACCCTTACCAAAGTGTGATTGTGGCAGGCTAAATATCACATGTAAGACACACAACCTGAATAATAATATTACAGTAATGTGGAGTGATGTATTTGAAGTCAATCTCTCAACAGGTTTGACCCCTCATGGCTGTTGACAGAGGTAAATGGATTAGGGTTAAAGCTGCCTAAACATACCTTGGTGGGTGCTCATGCTTCTTGCATCACCAAGAAGGTTTCTCAATGCTGCAATCAAGATGGTCCCTCGATGTGCAGTGTCCTGGGCTCTCTGCTAGTGTTGAGCGAACAGTTCGAGAATAGTTCGGGTTCGTACTGAATTTTGGGGTGTTTGGGACACGGACCCGAACCCGAACATTTTCAAAAAAGTTTGGGTTCGTTGTTCGGCGATTACTTCCCGCTTTCTGAAGGTCTGCACAGCAGCCAATCAGCTAGCGTTTTACTTCTTGCCCTAAGAGCCCATCCCAGCCATGCCTACTAATGGCATGGCTGTGATTGGCCAAGTGCAGCATGTGACCCAGCCTCTATTTAAGCTGGAGTCACGTAGCGCTGCACGTCATACTTCTCTGATTAGTGTAGGGAGAGGACACAGCTGCTGTGAGTCAGCAAAAGCACCTAATGAAGTGATCGATCTACAGCTGTGAATGATTGAACTTCTGCTAGTTACTTGCTCACTGGTTTTTAGGCTGCACAGAGCGTTTTTCTGTCACTTATTTTCTGGGGTGATCAGCGGCCATTTTGTGACTTGTGATGCATCAGAACAAGCTGCCACCAAGTCCATCACTAGTTTTTTTTTGCTATATCCTACATCAGGGGCTTGGCTGTGCTAATTGTCACCCCTAGAAACTCAGGATAGCAATTTCTATATTTTATTAAGGGGTTAAATACAATTGCCCAAATACCAATCCCCTAAATCTGGTGTTCCAGCTTTGGCTAGCCAAGTATAATACTGTCTGCTGTCTGGCAAAGGATAGATTATTTTCTGTGGGGAAATTCAATTGTCAAAATAGCAATCCCCTAAATCCGGTGTCACAGCACTGGCTGGCAAACTATAATAGTGTCCGCAAAAACATATATTTTGTTCTGGGGTGAAATTCAATTGCCAAAATAGCAATACCATAAATCTGGTGTCACAGCTGTGGCTGGCAAACTATAATAGTGTCCGCAAAAACATATATTTTGTTCTGGGTGAAATGCAATTGCCAAAATAGCAATACCCTGAATCTGGTGTCCCAGCTGTTGCAGGCCAAGTTTCATAGTGTCCGCAAAAACATATATTTTGTTCTGGGGTGAAATTCAATTGGCAAAATAGCAATACCCTGAATCTGGTGTTCCAACTGTTGCAGGCCTAGTTTAAATCTGTCCGTAACAGGGTATATTTTGTTCGGGGTGAAATTCAATTGCCAAAATAGCAATACCATAAATCAGTGGTTTCAGCTGTGGCGGGCCAAGTTTCATAGTGTCCGCAAAAACATATATTTTGTTCTGGGGTGAAATTCAATTGCCAAAATAGCAATACCATAAATCAGTGGTTTCAGCTGTGGCTGGCCAAGTTTCATAGTTTCCTGCAAATTATATATTGCGCGAGTACAAGCGCACGCTGGTGGACGCGCTCCTGAGAGCATTCCCAAATGTCACAGGGGAACAGGTGGAAGCCCAAGGCGAAGGCAGAGGAGGAGCAAGAGGTCGCCAACGCAATTGTGTCACGGCCAGCTCCTTTGAGGGCAGGGTTAGCATGGCAGAAATGTGGAAAAGTTTTGTCTCCATGCCACAGCTAACTGCACCACACCTGATACGGAACGTGTTAGCAGGAGGCAGCATTTCACTAACATGGTTGAACAGTACGTCTGCACACCCCTCCACGTACTGACTGATGGTTCGGCCCCATTCAACTTCTGGGTCTCCGAATTGTCCACGTGGCCAGAGTTAGCATTTTATGCCTTGGAGGTGCTGGCCTGCCCGGCGGCCAGCGTTTTGTCTGAACGTGTATTCAGCATGGCAGGGGGCGTCATTACTGACAAACGCAGCCGCCTGTCCACAGCCAACGTGGATAAGCGGACGTTCATAAAAATGAACCAGGCATGGATCCCACAGGACCTGTGCCTCCCTTGTGCAGAATAGACATTTATAACTGCCTCCCCCTCAACCATGTATTCTTGTACTCCGGGGCACTTCTTTATTGAATCCTCATTTCTTTAACTTTACCATGATCTTGCGGTGCAACCCAAAGTTGAATGAACCTCTCCTCTGTCTGGGTGGTGGGGCCGAAATAACTGAAAGTGGCCTTCTCAGGTGGTGGGTGATATGACGCATGATTCCTTGCTGTGGGACCTCTCTCCTCTGTCTGGGTGCTGGGGCCGAAATAACTGCAAGTGGCCTTCTCCAGTGGTGGGTGATATGACGCATAATTCCTTGCCGTGGGACCTCTCTCCAATTGATATTGGTTAATTTTTACTTATTTTATTTTAATTCATTTCCCTATCCACATTTGTTTGCAGGGGATTTACCTACATTTTGCTGCCTTTTGCAGCCCTCTAGCCCTTTCCTGGACTATTTTACAGCCTTTTTAGTGCCTAAAAGTTCGGGTCCCCATTGACTTCAATGGGGTTCGGGTTCGGGATAAAGTTCGGGTCGAGTTCGGATCCCGAACCCGAACATGTTTGGGAAGTTCGGCCGAACTTCCCGAACCCGAACTTCCAGGTGTTCGCTCATCTCTACTCTCTGCCCCTAATCTCTACTCTTTGCTCCGAGTGACAGACCTAGTAATCTCCTGGCTGGACACTTGAGCTATCGTGTATGTTGTATCTTGATTTTAACAATTTCAAGATTTTGGCTTGCTGTCAGTGAGTGACAGCATTCTTCTTTGTAATGAAAGGCTGAAAATCTTGCCTTTGTGCTAGTCACAGCTGTGTTTTTTTCATGATACACAAGCACCAATATGTTGCCAACTATTCACCTGTGAGCACTTTTATTTGTGTACCTGTCATTAAGTACCGTAAGCAGATAAGTAATTTGAGGGAAATGGTGCCTGCTCGTGTTCAATGGAAAAGTTATGAAACACTTCATTTAGGGTTTTCAAGGCTTCCAAAACTTGGCTTTATATTGTTAGGTGTCAGAATGTATTTTAGAGTTAAAAACTGTCATTTCATACATCATATAGTGCTTGAAAAATATCTCATCACATGTATATTGAGGTTCTAGTGCAAGAAAGTATAATGGGGAGATTGGTGTCAGAAGTCGGCAAAATGAAAAAACAGTTCACTACACATCTGTCTGAATGTTATAGCCAATTCTAAGCTGAGGAAAGATCAACAAGTGAAAAGACTGAAAAAGTGTAAGGCCCCTTTCACACGGGCGAGTTTTCCGCGCGGGTGCAATGCGTGAGAAGGACGCATTGCACCCGCACTTAATACGGACCCATTCACTTCTATGGGGCTGTGCACATGACAGTTGATTTTCATGCATCACTTTTGCGATGCGTGAAAATCGCAGCATGCTCTATCTTCTGCGTTTTTAACGGAATGCAGGCCCCATAGAAGTGAATGGGGATGCGGTAAAATCGCAATCATCCGCAATCATGTGCGGATGCGTAGCGATTTTCCCGCATGGTTGCTATGCAACCATCGGGATGTGTAACCGGTTCAGTATTATTTCACATTATAACATAGTTATAATGTAAAATAATACCCTTGGCCATCTTCCTAATGTTGAACCCGGTGCTGAATGGGTTAAAAATAATAAACTAATCATAACTTACCTGGTCCATTTGATCGCGAAGCCCGGCATCCTCTCCGTTAGCTAGCTACTAGGTAAAGGACCTGTGATGATGTCACATGGTCACATGGCCCAATCACCTGCTCCATCACCATAGTGATGGAGCAGGTGATTGAGCCATGTGATGCTGTGACATCATCACAGGTCACTCTACAGGTCCAAGCTAACGGAGGGATGCGAGCTGCATCAAATGACCAGGTCATGATTAGTTTGTATTTTAACCCATTCAGCACCAGGTTCAACATTAGGAAAGATGACCAAGAATTATTTTACATTATAACTATGTTATAATGTGAAATAATACCAGCGGGACAATTTCGGACCCGAACATGCACTTCTGTGAAGAAGTGCAGGTTCAGGTCTGGGTACCAAAAGTGCCGATTTTTCTCCCGCGCGTGCAAAACGCATGACAGCGCTTTGCACTCGCAGGGAAAAATCGCGGCGATTCCCGCAACGCACCCGCACTGTTTGACGGAGTGCACCCGCAACGCCCGTGTGAAAGAGGCCTAAGGCCCCTTTCACACGGGCGAGTTTTCCGCGTGATGTGAACGCATAGCATCCGCACTGAATCCTGACCGTTTTTTTTCACGCATCACTTGTGCGTTGCGTGAAAATCGCAGCATGTTCTATATTCTGCGTTTTTCACAGTGAATAGGGCTGCGTGAAAAACGCATTGCATCCGCAAGCAAGTGCGGGTGCGTTGCGTTTTTCACTGATGGTTGCTAAGAGATGTTGTTTGTAAACCTTCAGTTTTTTATCACGCGCGTGAAAAACGCATCAAAACGCATTGCACCCGCACGGAAAAAACGGAACAACTGAACGCAATCGCAGGCAAAACTGAATGGCTTTGCCTGTGAAATCGCACAGTTTTCACTGAACGCATCCGCAACGCATCCGGACCTAATCCGGACACGCTCGTGTGAAAGGGGCCTAAGAATAAAAGGTGAACAACGTTTGGCTACAAATAATATGCAGAGCCGAAACGTCGCCATTACCACATGGGTGAATAAAAAGTGATTCTTTTTTTTGTTTTATTTTGGAGTGCTGCCCTTTTTAATATATATATATATATATATATATATATATATATATATATATAGTGAGACAAGTGACAGGAAGAGTGATTGATGGCAGGTACTTTTTCCCCAGAATCCTGTGATATACAGCTCCAGGGAACGCCCAGTATGTAGTGGAAAGCCCAAGCTTTCCTGAGGTGACTTTGTAGAAAAGCTGGTATAGGGCCTGGAGTTTTGGATCGGGGAAGAGTTGGGTGTGTTCACCAATCCGCAGTCCACTTCTGGTAAGGGATCTAGCCTGCTGCCTGATTAGCTGCACCTACAGCACTTGCATAAAGAGAACCCAGGCAGAGAGGCTGAGAACAGGATGATATCTGGAACTGATATGCTGGTGCTTGTAAGTAGCTTGCTGTGGTGAACTTCAGTGCCAACAGTACTGTACTTAGGACAGTTAGTGAAACACTGTTTAGTTACTGCTCAGACGAGCAGGATTTGTTTTTTTGTCTTGCCTGAAATGTAAAGGCCATTTATTTTTGCTGTTTAAACCACAATAAAGTGGAACTTTGTTTGGACTTCATCTTGTATGTCACCGGCCAATCCTGATGCAGTGTCTTGAAATACACTGCTTAATACTGTGATTGTGTTTCATGTAAATTGTGCTTGTATATGAGTGCTCATAAAGTTGCATAGGGAGGGGGAGATTCTAACAAGTCTCCCTACACTCAATGCACAGTGCAGCAGGGATGAGAAGGTCGGTGTGTGATGTCTGAGGACAAGCTGAACCTAAGCAGCCATTTTGCAGAGTTATACAAACTCCATAATTAGTTCCCTGCACCAGCCCATATAAGGAAAAAGTTCACAGTACCTCCAGGTAACTCAGAGAGGGAATGAGAATATCGACAAAGGAAGAAAGCTGTCATTTATCAGACTCTAGTCTCCTTTGCATCAGGTGGAGAGATTCCAAGCTACAAGCTGTCCACCATATTCAAAGACAAAACGGCCATTTGTCTGAATATAGTATTCCTAGAAAAGGATACAGAAGTATAGAATCATACAGTACAGCAGAGATAGTTCATCCCTCCTACCTGAAGAAATAGGAGAGAGAAAGACTGTCACAGGGGACTACTCCTTATGCAACTTCTGCGAACTAATGGAAATCCTTGTAAAAGCTGCCTTGATGTAAATAACTTTGAATATATTGATGACCTGTGGATCCGCTTCAGTAAAGTACTGGGAGTTTGTTGAAAGCTCTAGTCTCCTTATTCTATATCATTTGAGACGAAATGTGAGAACATCACCGCACAGACAGACCAACAACTTTCACACTCACAACTACAATTTAAGGTATCGAGACACAGCACAATCAAACAGGCACAAGACAATAGAGACATACAACAAGAGAGAACAAAATACCTCACACTACCCAACGGCTCACAACAAATCACGCTTTGCACAAAGAAAATACGAAGAGGTAGGCACTCCAAGAAGAAACAATTACAATCACAATCATCATTAATGTCGTCAAGTATTATCAATATTAGTGGCCACCAATTAACTGAAACTCAGATTAAGTTATTAAATAAAGGACTCAAATTCGCTCCTACTAACAAATTACACAAGTTCACTACATATATTGGGATAGAGAAATTTATCCGGCGGTTATGCTTAAAGAAATATTTTTTAAAAAACCCTATTGGCCCTAACACTAACTCCTACTCTGTAACTGAACATTATCCACATACAAACCTAAAAGAAAAATTGAGAAAATACCCAAAACATGAAATGGGTGAACAAATTATCACTTTTAAGAGAAATGTAGAACAAGAATTGAGAAATCTGAAAGGGGGTAAATTACATAACAATCTAACTTTTAAAGAAAGAGAAGCAATCAAACAATTACAACAAACAGCAGAAATAATACGCCCTGCAGACAAGGGAGGAGCAATTGTAATCCTTGACACTACAAAGTATACGGATGAATGTCTGCGACAACTTAATGATACTACAACATATCAAAAGCTAAGAAAGGACCCAACAGATGAATATTATAATGAACTAAAAAATATCTGTAAAAGAGGTTTGGAAGCGAAATTCCTAAATGAAAGTGAATTCAAATTCATCTTGGGAACCCAGAGAAGGATACCAGCCTTTTACTGTGTTCCCAAGATACATAAAGATCTTAAATCCCCCCCAGGACGACCAATAGTCTCGGGTATTGATTGTGTCTCAGCAAATTTGTCAAAATATATCGACCAGTGGTTACAACCACTGGTCAAGCAAATTCCCTCATACATAAGAGATACGACACAAATCATCAAAATACTCGAGACTATTGAATGGCAGGACCACTTCATTATGGGAACACTGGACATAAGTTCTTTATATACAGTGATAGAACACGAAAAGGGCCTACAAGCACTCAGGCAAATTTTTGAGGCTTACAATTACTTGCAAAAGGAACAAAGTGACTTTTTGTTGGAAACCATACAATATATACTGTCCCATAATTATTTTTTCTTTGAGAACACATACTATCTTCAGCGTACTGGCACCGCCATGGGCACCAGATTCGCCCCCAGCTATGCCAACCTCTTCCTTGCAGATTGGGAGAGGGAATTGGTTGAGCCCCGGCTGGGGGCGACCCTGGTGCTATGGCGGCGCTACATTGATGATATTCTATTCATCTGGGTATGATGGCAGAGAGTCACTTGACTCTTTTTTAATTGAATTAAACACAAATGATAGGAATTTAACATTTACCCCTACAATAGAAAAGGAGGTGACAACCTTCTTAGATCTCAATATTACAATACAATCACCACAAGTTATTTGTAGTACACATAAAAAAAACAGTAGCTAGAAATAGTTATCTACGATATTCTAGTTGCCACCTCCCTAGGTGGCTCACCAATATACCGGTGGGCCAGTTCAGGAGATTGAAGCGTAATTGCACATCTAATGAACAATTTGAAAGGGAGGCTATTGAATTGAGCCAACAATTCACAGAGAAAGAATATCCCATGCAAATAATTAGTACAGCTTTAGAAAAAGTGAAGAATATGAATAGGGCAGACTTCTTTACCCCTAAAAAACGGACTACAGTAGAGGAAACTATCCGTATTATTTTTCCCTTTCATCCCCAACATAAGAAAATAGAAAGAATAATTTTAAAAAATTGGCATCACCTGTTGGGTGACAAATTAATAGGCCCTATTTTAACACAGATACCACAAATTACGTATACGAAGGCCTCGAATCTCGCTACTAAAATAGCACCCACAGTAAAGGAAAAAATATACAACAACAGTCAAGGCTCCAACTGGTTAAGCATGGATGTTTTTTTCAGGTGTGGCAAATGCGTTAACTGCAAGAATACCTCGTTCCCGAGAAAAACTACCAAAGTACAATCTACCTCTAATGACTTCAGTCTGACCATCAAGGGAACGCTCACGTGTGCATCCACTGATGTTGTGTACCTTTTAGAATGTGGGTGCTATAAACAGTATATCGGACGTACTATTAGAACGCTACGGAAACGAGTAAGCGAACATATGAACAACATACGTAAGGGATATGAACTCCATCCCCTTTCCAAACATTTTAAGATCCATCATAACAGTGACCCTTCCACTCTGTCATTTGTGGCAATAGAAAAGGTTGGACGGTCATGGAGAGGGGGTAACCACATTATGAAAATGTCAAGACAGAAATCACGTAGAATCTTTGATTTTGACACCCTTATCCCAAAGGGCCACAACGCCGAGATTGAGCTGTTTGGCTTTCTATGACCCTATGGAGGTGGTGTTGTGCGGTGATGGGGGATCCAATGTCAGGCTGTTTTATCAGCACTTGGATCCCTCCCCCCTACGCGACTCACCCTTCTATATACATCCATTCAAGCTTCTATATACATCCATTCAAGCTACCATACTATACTATGCCTCTTTCTGCCTTTATTTTGTTTAGATTTTATGGCATTTTATTTCATTTCTAATGTGTACCAGTATAACAATCTGGTAGTTTTATCTGTGTACATGATTTTATATTATATGTTTTGTATATGTGTGATACCAATGCGATTGCAGTGCGGTTTTCTTTTACAACGAGATGAATCCCATTCCGGAACGAGAATCCGGTTCATTATTTGAAAACCACCCTCATCAGTGAATTTAACTATAAAAGGTGACCCATTCAGTCTGCAGACACCACCACTGAAGAAGGGGCGTACCCCGAAACGCGTTTGGTGCAGTCTGCAGTCTACTTGAACCCTAAGACTTGTCTCCGGAGACCAAGCCTATCAAGGCTTATGAACCCTATGCCCTCATCCGAATGAAAGGAGTGATCCGCAACAAGTGCTGTTCAATTGCACTCTATCCAAGGACCTGCGAAAATACCGCCTATCCCAAGTACGTCATAGTCACGTGGATACAGCCGGCCACGTGATCCAGCTGGTCACGTGGATTCAGTCGGTCACGCGAGACGCCACATCAGACCGAGCAGCCAGCACGGGACGCCGAGCACGGTCCAGTCAAAGATAACCACGGGAAGCGGTAAAGTACTCTTATGGGCACTGTATACATCTATTGATAAGGATAATACGGCACCTTGCCACATAAACTTATGCGCTCATCTCAGTTTGCATCTCGTACTTTAGTGAATGGAATGACTCCTTGGCAGCGGACTGTTTATTAGCTCAATGTTATCCCCGGACTCTACTGATAACTTGGTGCATTGCATTACTGTGTGACCTTTTATTATCAACTATTTTTAGGCTGTTGTTATTGTATTAAATTTATGTATACTATCTATCTTGGGTCCATTTGATCCCTGTATTTATGAGTGCCCCCCAATCCCTTTTTTCATTTTCTCTTCACATTTTTGGCCTGGGTGTTGCCAGGGGTGAGCACCATAGTATATTGATATACCTAGTGAGCCACTGTTCATTCCTATCACTTTATTCTATATCATCATTACTGCTACTCTCAACATTTGCACCTAACGGTGCTGGCGTCACAAACACAGGGGCCCAGCCACCAAAGCACAAAGGGCACCTTAAACAACATCTGGCTGGTGTTCCCTGCAACCGAGAGTGCCCCGGAGGATTTAGTGCTGTCTTCCTATCCACTGCACACCAGCCCCAAGGGACAGCTTAACCGTGAGTACTACTATCCTCGGCACCTCATCACTAGTACGCTCACGCACATCATTCCCTAGGGTGTCCGGTCGCAGCACTTCATCTACCAGAGCTAATTCCCACAATATACAGTGGATATAAAAAGTCTATACACCCCTGTTAAAATGTCATGTTTCTGTGCTATAAAAAAATGAGACAAAGATAAATCATTTCAGAACTTTTTCCACCTTTAATGTGACCTATAAACTGTACAACTCAATTGAAAAACAAACTGAAATCTTTTACTTAGAGGGAAGAAAAAATATTAAAAAACGATAATATGGTTGCACACCCTTAAACTAATACTTTGTTGAAGCACCTTTTGATTTTATTACAGCACTAGTCTTTTTGGGTATGAGTCTATCAGCATGGCACATTTTTACTTGGCAAGATTTGCCCACTCTTCTTTGCATAAACACTCCAAATCTGTCAGATTGCGAGGGCATCGCCTGTGTACAGCCCTCTTCAGATCACCCCACAGATTTTCAATCGGATTCAGGTCTGGGCTCTGGCTGGGCCATTCCAAAACTTTAATCTTCTTCTGGTGAAGCCATTCCTTTGTTGATTTGGATGCATGATTTGCGTTGTTGTCATGCTGAAAGATTAAGTTCCTCTTCATGTTCAGCTTTCTAACAGAAGCCTGAAGGTTTTGTGCCAATATTGACTGGTATTTGGAACTGTTCATAATTCCCTCTATCTTAACTAAGGCCCCAGTTCCAGCTGAGGAAAAACAGCCCCAAAGGATGATGCTGCCACCACCATGCTTCACTGTTGATATGGTGTTCTTTTGGTGCAGTGTTGTTTTTGTGCCAAACATATCTTTTGGAATTATGGCCAAAAAGTTCAACCTTGGTTTCATCAGACCATAACACCTTTTCCCACATGCTTTTGGGAGACTTCAGATTTTTTTTGCAAAATGTAGCCTGGCTTGGATGTTTTTCTTCGTAAGAAAAGGCTTTCGTCTTGCCACTCTACCCCATAGCCCAGACATTTGAAGAATACGGTAGATTGTTGTCACATTTACCACACAGCCAGTACTTGCCAGATATTGCCGCAGCTCCTTTAGGTAGCCTCCCAGACCAGTTTTCTTCTCATCTTTTTATCAATTTTGGAGGGACGTCAAGTTCTTGGTAATGTCACTGCTATGCCATATTTTCTCCACTTGATGATGACTGTCTTCACTGTGTTCCATGGTATATCTAATGCCTTGGAAATTCTTTTGTACCCTTCTCCTGACTGATACCTTTTAACAATGAGATCCCTCTGATGCTTTGGAAGCTCTCGGTGGACCGTGGCTTTTGCTGTGGGATGCGACTAAGAAAATTTCAGGAAAGACCAACTAGAGCATCTGAACTTTATTTGGGGTAAATCAGAGGTACTTTAAATGTACCTCTTAGGTGCATGCTGACTCCTATTTAACATGATTTTGAATGTGATTGCTTAATTCTGAACACAGCTACAGCCGCAGTTATAAGAGGGTATGCATTATTTTTTTTTGTTTGTTTTCTTCTCCACACTTAAAAGATTTCAGTTTGTTTTTCAATTGAGTGGTACAGTTTATAGGTCACATTAAAGGTGGAAAAAGTTCTAAAGTGATTTATCTTTGTCTCATTTTTTTTACAGCACAGAAACCTGACATTTTAACAGGGGTGTGTAGACTTTTTATATTCACTGTGTGTGTATGTATATATATATATATATATATATATCCATGAAAAATCAACGCAGCACTCTTCTTATGAAAAAACCGCAGTGTCTTTATTTACACATGTTACACAAAATAGGCAACGTTTCAATCCCCTTCCGGGATCCTTCTCAAGCCAAGTATATATATCATCCAAAAGTCCACAATAGTCCTTAGCAATATTGAATATATGGGGGGATTTATCATGGAAAATATGTCCATTTTGCTTGAGTCTGCATTGGCGTATTTATCAAATGTCACACGTTGTTTGATACATTTCTCTCATCCTTAAACCTAACATTTTTGTCTAGAAAAGCTACCCCAATTCCCTACTCCACCCTCCTCCTGCAGTGAGATTATGACTTAAAAAGAAAAAAAAATGTTCTGTGATGAATCTGTAATGAAATCCATTAACATAACTAGGCACACCCACTTCCCCACTCATATATCAAAACTGGAGTGGTGTAAAAATGCAGAAAGTAGCTAAAGTGTCCCAGTTTGTTACTTTTTGAGGCTAGAATTCTGGACTAAAGGTATGATTAATAGGGGCCATATATTTTTATTTCCATGTACTAGCACCAGCATATTCCGTAGCACTTTACAAAGCTTTTGATCATACATAAATTCTATCTCAATCATACACACTAGGGAGACTAAAATGTAATGCAATCTGAAAGTACTGTGTTATAGAGCAGGAGGAGCTGAGCAGATTAATATCTACCATAGTTTTGTGGGAAAACATTCAGTAAAATTTGTAATTTACACATTGATATCTCTGCCTTTTCCACTTCCTGTGTGAATACTTATTGGTACAGGAGGGAAGGTATTATCAGTGATTGATAGCATTGTGTGTATAAATTTGTATACATAAATAGCTGTCAGTCACTGATAACACCTCCCTCCTGTACTGATAGCTTTTGCCTCCTCCTGTGAACAGCTAAGATATAAATGTATAACTTACAGGTTTTACTATATACCAATCTGCTTAGCTTCTCCTGCTGAATAACATTGTGTTTTCAGGTTGCATTGCATTTTGTGTTGGCAGGTCCTCTTTAAACGATTAGTATATTTCTGGAGTGTGAATAAAAATGCACAGAAACATATGAAGAACATGAAAACCATATGCAGATGTTGCCCTTGTTCTCAAACAGTGGACCCCAGAGCTGAAAAGCTACCATGTTCCCCTATATGACGTAAGTTGTGCTCTTTGCTCCAACACCAGGAAAATGACCTATTAGAGTAGGTGGTTCCACTTTAAGTATGAGTTTTAGGTCCTGTATTGTAAAAGTATGGATAACAATGTATTTGTCACATAATAGGTGAACACTAGAGTTGACCGAACTTGTATTTTAAGTTCGGCGTCCAAAGTTCAGGTTCGGGTTATCGAAGCATCCCGTTATGGATTCCGCTACCACGGACCATAACGGCATTTGGAATCCATAAGGGGATTCTTCAATGAACCCGAACCTTAAAACACAAGTTCACTCAACTCTAGTGAACACCTTCTAAAAACAACATGCTATTTTTGCCCTCCTTCAGAGAATGCCCATGTCTATAGGGAGTGCATGCACTCTAATGTGGTTTGCACACAATTGACAAATGTGAGTTCTGGCATTTATTGCTTTACCATTTGTCATTGTTAAGGGTGTTGAGAAAACAAACAGGGACCTATAACACTGCACAATTTAGGATGAAGTATCACAAATAACTAAAAACTTTACTAAAGAAACAAAGCCTTTTATCGTGCAGTTGAAGCTCCACTTTTGGAGCCACTTATGAAAAGCTATGAGTTATTTGTTTAAAAACGTGTTGGAAAATGAAATTTATTAAATGGCATGTGCATAACTCCCAACTTTTGAAAATTGCAAAGGTGGACTGCTTTCCAATTGGAGCCCTCTCAGTGAAATTGCGGGGCTCTGATCAGTTAGCTTCAAAAGGGTCCAGGCTGCCATGGTAACCTTCCTGCTGCGCTGTGCACGAGGCACAGCTCAGCAAAGAGCGTGTCAAAATGCTATTCACCCTCCCTAATAGATCTCTATTAGGGTGAATAGGAGAAGGGATTAAAAGATCCTTTTACAAGTTGTCACTGTAAAAGTGAAAAAAAAAAAAAATATTAAACTATTAAAAATTTAAATCGCCCTCCTTTCCCAATTTTAGGTCCAAAAATGTCTGAACTATTAAAATATTAATAAACATTTCCTGTGTGCACCATAATGGGGAAAAAACACACAATTCGCTGTTTCTTGTCACCTTCCCCACCGCCAAAAAAAATTTGAATAACTGTGATCAAAAAGTTGTACAGACCACAAAAATGGTTCCAATAAAATCTAAATTTACGTCTCGTAAAAAACAAACCTTCATATAGCTCTGTAGACCATAATATAAAAAATGTATGGCTGTCATAAAATGGTGATGCAAAGAAAATTTAGATTTTTTTTCAAAGGTTTTTAATTTTTTAAAGTAGTAAAACAAAAAAAATATACAAGTTTGGTATCGACGTTTTTGTATTGAGCCACAGAATAAGGACGTTATGTCATTTTTTTGTGCACAGCGAACGTCATGATGTCAAAACCCCAAAAATGTTAGTGGAATAGTATTTCTGTTTTCAATTAATCCCGCAAATTATTATTTTTTCCATTTTCCAATAACAGACATGGTAAATTTAACGGTGCCCTTAAATAGTGCAACTTATCCACCCAAAATAAGCCCTCATATGGCTATATGAATGGAAAATTTTAAAAAATTATGGCTACTGGAACACTGGGAAGAAAAAACGAAAATGAAAAACCATAAATGGCCCCGTACTATATGGTCTGAAAACAATACAAACAATGAAGAACTTTCAAAAATGGACTGAGAAGAAATATAAAAATATACACATTAAAATTGTAAATGGCTCTGTTCTGTCAAATGGAAAACTACAGTAATTTATTTTTTAACACTGTAATTATTTTTTAACATTGTAGACATGAATCACTGTAAAAAAAAAAAAGAATAATTTCCATATTCCAATTGTAAAATAAAAAAAATTATAGAAATATATACTATGAACCGGATGGTATTTCACTTTAAAACTGTATTAGGGTTAAAACCAGATGCCATCTCCTTTTTCTCCTCTTCCACATCATCTAATTCCGATGATAATGTCATCAGGAAAATCCAGCTCCTCCTCTCTCTGCATCTTTCTGACTTTTCTTGGACATGGAGACCGCAAAAGATGAGGGTGGCTTCCCTAAGGATCTGTGATGTGTGCGATGACATCACCACGCTCTCCCACGTGGTGAGCGCGGTGATGTCATCGTGTACATCACAGGTCCTTTGACAAGTCCTGCTGAATAAAGATAGAAGAGACTACTGCAGGACGATCAAGTGGTGAGGGAGGTGAGTTGTTTTCTTTTAAAACCCATAAATGGCCATATGCTTTTGCATTCTGTCTCAAGAATGCTATTATTTTCCGATATAACCATGTTTTAACGGAAAATAATAAAATCACCCAAACACCGGACCCGGACTTCAATGAAAAATTCCGGGTTCAGGTCCGGGTACGCGAACTCGCAAAGTCTCTCTCAACCCAAATCTACAGTAAATCCTCCTGACAGATTTCCTGTAAAACAAGTGGTCAGTCTTTCCTCATTCATATGTTTACCTCTATGAGAATATCTATCTATCTATCTATCTATCTATCTATCTATCTATCTATCTATCTATCTATCTAAGGTATCTGTTTCATTGTCTATCTAATTATCTATCTGTCTAAGTATCTGTCTGTGCATTCTAATTATCTGTCTATCTGTACAATGTATCTATCTATATAGTCTGTCTATATAATGTATCTAATTCTCTAAATATCTAGCTTTCTACTAAGTATTAATCTGTCTATCTATCTATCCCAAGTATCTCTATATATAATCTGTCTGTCTAATTATCTAAATATCTGCCTGTCTACCTTATCCTATCTATATTCATTCTATCTATCTATCTATCTATCTATCTATCTATCTATCTATCTATCTATCTATCTATCTATCTATCTATCTATCGGTTTCATTGTCTCTCTATCTAATTATCTAAGTATGTCTGTCTATTATCTATTAATCTGTCTTTCCATGCAAATCTGTCTAATTATCTATCTGTCCATCTATAAAAAGTCTCATAACCTTTGGAAGAGGGCATCAGCAGATCTTCTGCACACACATAAAGTAAATCCAGTATAAATGAGGTGATATTTAGTGTCAGAGTCCTGAGGCGTGAGAACTCTCATGTCTGCATATTAACAATTAACTAAGGCTTAATAATAAACCCTGGAATACAGCTGGAGAGGAGGGGGAGGCATCTGAAGGCGGCCCATCCCATACTGCTCCACACAAATTCCTCTTCACATTCTGCAGTCCTGGTGGCTTCTCAGAAGGTGGCTGCGCCTCCAGAGCAGTCAGACACTGCTGTGTGCCTGATTCATCACTGCTCAGAGGAGCTCTTCACATCAGTCTTCACAGAACACTTGGACGTGCTGCTGGGATCTCATAGTCCTCATCAGCAGATCCAATTTGCAGCCCCAGCCCAGCAGTAAGCAGCTATGGTTGGGAGGCTCAACCTGCAGGATGTCCCCGATCTTCTGGACATGAAGAAGAAGAGTGAGAGGGTCCTGGACAGTCCTGACTCTGGGCTTCCTCCAAGCCCCTGTCCTAGCAACTGGCTCCTGGGCTCAGTCTCAACCGAGAAGACATCTGACCAGGACATCTCCGGCCACACAGTGCAGGTGGTGAGTAGAGTTGTGACATTAGAGGGTCATTGACCACAGCTCAGGCTGCATTACTTCAGAAGCTACTAGTCTCATCCACAGCTGCAGTCACAAGGATGGAAGTACAGTATATAGTGTCCATCATATAATATATCTATCTTTGTGATAATTTCAAGGTGTACATAAAGTCTATATTATGTAGTGTTTTCATTATGTGTATTTTACATTGTATAGTATGTGGATTCTCTATAGTGCAGTGAATGCCTAATATGAAATTGTCATATCATCCCCAGAATCTGACCCTAAATGTCCTCACCCCTGCACCTCACAGCACTAGACAAGAAGGAGCACACAGTTATTGCCTGGTGTACAGCAGAGTGGGGCTCTGCAGCTGCAGGTTTATAATGGTTCCCTGTGTGATCCACCTGTCTCATTAACAATGTATTCATTTTTCAACATGTTACATACACATCCCATCTGTGCCTCCTTGTTTGGGTTTTCTGTACTCCGCATTATAATCACATATATTGGCAGACAAGAGGGGACGTGTACAGCTGGAGATAAACCATATTTCTGGTCGCATTTTGATAACCACTGTTGGGCTTAGTTCTAGAATTTATGCTAGAAAAATAATTTACTTGTCAGTTACTTATAACTTAATCCAAGCAATTAGAACAGCGCTTATCCTATATTTACTATTCTTTTTTAAGATGTCTAGTAAAACTGTTATGGAGCAGATCCTCCCTGTGCAAATAGCTTGTACCCTGCTGCAGCTGGAACAACATGACTAGTACATGACAGTACCGTCTGTGTGTGTAGAGGAGCCACTATGCTGCACCCTACTGTCATGTTTCATCTACAGCGCCACTCATTCTACTGAAGGGATCAGCAACCTCCGGCACTCCAGGTGATCTGAAACTACAACTCCCAGAGTGCTCCATTCACTTTTATAGGTGTTAGAAAAACAGCCGAGCATGTTTGCATGCTGGGAGTTGTAGTTTCACAGCAGCTGGAGTGCCAAAGGTTGCTGATCCCTGTTCTACTGAATTATTGTTATAAAATAGCTACGTTTCCACATGCGTCAAAGAAATCCAGCAGGCTGTTCTCTGGATCCGACATAGCTGGATATTGGCCCTTGCCCACACTATCGACTATAATGGGATGCAGCAGGAACCAGCCGCTCCTCAGCATATATGCCGGGATTTGGGCGAACAAAACTGTTGCATGCAACAACTTTTGTTCATTCGAATCTTGAGTGATATGCTGAGGAGCATCCGGATCCCTGCCACGTCCCATTATAATCAGTGAGGTTCGGCAGGCATGCAGAACTAATGGGCTATGCTGTGTCTGGAGAACTTTGATGGATTTTTTTGACACGTGTGAAAGTAGCCTAAATTGAAGGCGACCTAGATTAAACTGGGGGGGTGGGGGTATGGTGTCATTTTATTATGAAGCAAAGTGTGAAATTCATAGCTCCCCCTAGTCACCCTAGTGATGTAGGGTCTGAGGGGACCATGATCTATGGAAAGCATTTAGGGAGAACTCTTTTTTTTAGACTTCAAGTAGGCAAAATTTCTATAGAATATAGTTGACCTTAAAAGGGGTTGTCCTAACATGAAACATGATTTTGAGCACAGCTTAGAATGTCCAAAAGAAGTCATATTCACCGATTCCTAACCACTTCAGTTCCGATGCTTCCCAGGTCTCCTGCTGGTTTCTGCTTCCTGCTTCCTCTCTACATGTGACCATTGCAACCAGTCACTGGCCACAGTGGTGACTCTCTACAGCCAATGACTGACTACATCTTTACATGTCCATGTCAAGTGGGAGCAGTAGAGACCGGTGGGGTACCTGTGAAGAATCGGAACAAGAGAGACAGAGATTGGAAAGTTGGATATTACTTTTTTCAAATGCTTAAACTCAAAATGGATGGAAGTAAAAGAAAAAATTTGTGAAGGTGATCAGCTAATAAATGGAAAACCCTAAGTCTGTCAGAGTGGAGCCAATACTTCCTAGCGGATCTCTGATCTGGCAAAAATATGTTGTGGTTCTGAGTAGGGTACCCTATGCTGTTCATAATTCCTGAGCAGGTTGTCTGGTTTAGACTATCCTTCATTACGGTTACATAGCTACAGAGCTGGTAAGGTTGGTGAAAGTCACTGGTCCATGAAATCCAACCTATAATTATACAGTGTTGATCCAGAGGAAAACAAAAACCCCTATGCAGCAGTTTCCAATTGCCCCATATTAAAGGGAAAAAAATCCATCCCGATACCAATTATAATAATCAGAATAAGTCCCTGAATCAATATCCCATCTCCCGAAATCTAGTCCCCATAACCTGTGCCTGTGGGTCAGTGGTTAGCATTGTTGCCTTGCTGGACTTCAAACTGACCAAAGACAATATCTGCATGGATTTGGTATGTTCTTCATGTGTTACCTCACATCATGTTAATGTCTTATGAAAAATTGGATTTGGGGGAATAAGCACCTAGATGGTGAACACTGATTTCCCAGCTCCAATAGTATCCACAAAGGAGCACGAGCTGTGCTTTGAGTGTCTTAGGTAAGAAAATAAATTATAAATGTGTGTTGTTGCCCTTCCCAATATTCCTGGAAAACAACATTATAAGTACTTGCTTTATCAGCAGTATTGCATGTAGGTAATTGCAATCAGTGGATGCCTTTGGATTTCAATGGATATTTAGGGTTCTCCAGAGTTACATAGCTCTGGGTTCTAGCTAATAGAGTGAGGGAGGGGTGACCACATATCATACATGGGCTTGCCTAAATCAACAGCCAGGACTAAAACTGCAGCCTCCAATGATCAGACCTATTGACATGTTATGAAACATAATACTAATGATAAACGAGCATAACATGTAAGGGACTAAATGTAATGAGGTTCTATGCTTTTAATACACATTATAAGACCATGCACATATAAACTGTACATATAATAATTTATACTCCGTCACAGTTATTGTCCCAAATGCTGGTTTTGGGCAAGTAGCGGTAGGACATACACATATCTGTAGATCCACCCATCCATGCACACAAGGGTGTATAAATGGAAAAGACATAATTCCCCCCAGTATAATGGCATTCCTCTACAGTGCTACGTTTCGTGATTTCTTTGTTTGCGCTGTTCTGATTTCCGCTTGCTCATTATGACTAATTAATCTTTTACTACTGGAAACTTTTTACCACAGAGAAAGTGATGAAAGGATAACTTCTTTTCAATTCTACTAATGACCCTGTTACAGTGAGGTAACTTTTATCATGTTTTAGATTGCAAATTCTTAACCTTTAGTTTAGCTCGGTCTCATCCAAAATCTGTTTTCTCCTACAAACTGAGCATTTTCAGATAACTATCCAGAATATTATGTTCCAATACAAAGAATTGGAACATGGGAATGTTTACTACGGGTAAGAGCCAGTATTGTCATGAGCTAAGTCCTTGCATACATAGCAGAGTTGTGTGCCCAGAGGTTGTGCGGAGCGACCCAGAGTCCCTGTGGCTCCATGTGTGGAGCTCTGTAATCTTCTATGGAAGAAATGCTCCATATTAAGGCATCTGCTAGACTTCTTTTCTTTTTATAAGACTCCAACGAACATAAACATCCCTCAAAATGCTTCCTTTTAAAATTGGAGACATATAAAGGTATAGTAGGACCCCCAAGTCTAGTGGTGATGTATTGTGGGTCCTTGGAACTTGAAGATTGTACTGATCTGGCTTGTGTGCCTGAGCCCGGAGTCTTCAGGAATCATGGCTGGCCACTTGCTGTCTACAGTGGTTAGCCACAGGTATTGTAATCAGCTCGTGGCCGCGTGACTTTTTACATGTAGATTTTAGTATATTATCTGTGATAACTGTTTAATGCTGGGCTTACTCTTGCTCTTCAAACACCAGATTCCTTGGGCTTGTTCTTGCCACCTTACCAATAACAGCAGACCCTGTTGTTTGATTATCTTTGATGAAAAACAAGGTTTATAAATATAATCAGTTATTTATCATTGATCATTTACATGCATTTTGTTATGCTGTTGCATTTAGCACATAGAGCGTTGTCTACGTTGGATACATTAGTAGTGAACTGTCAGCAGTGAGACCTGTAGGTTTATAATGGGTGTTCTCATTCACTGATAGCAAATCAAGATCTTGAAAGCAGTAACAGAACTTATAATTATACAATAGTTGCGCATTATTATAGTAATAAACTGAAAAACCTTTAAACTTTGCTACCACATATGTATGTTCTTTATCTGTGAATGGATAATGATATTATTCTTGACACAATTTATCTAGAAGCAGTTATGGCTCGTTGTCATAAGTCGTAGATATGATTCAGCTTCAAGAATATGACGACTCTTTGAATGCTGCATATAGCATAGGCCATAACATGCTGTGCTATACTTTATAGCAGGCACTGTAGGCTTTGTCTCATACTTCTCAGAAGCTTGGTTTTTAATGCTGAAAATATATGATTCTGGACTTAAAGGGGTTGTTTGAGATTTTGATATTGATGACCTATCCTCAGGACAGATGATCAGCTGATTGAAGATGCTGCTGCGCTCACCGGAGTGCTGCCTTCTCATACAGCTGATCAGAGGGTGTCCTGGGTGTTGGGACCACCTATCCTAAGGATACAGGATCACCTCCGATTAGCTGTTTGAAGAGGCTGTGATGCTCCTGTGAATGCTGGGTCCTCCTCGCAGCTTACTAAGTACAGCGCCTTGCATTGTATAGCGGCTGTGCTTAGTACGGCAGCTCAGGAAGTTACATCACTGGCCTAGGAAGAGGTTGCGGCATCTTCAAACAGATGATCAGCGGGGGTTTCTGGAGTTGGACTCCCCACTCATCTGATATTCATGACCTATCCTGAGGATATACCGTCAATATTCTGGTCTAAAAAAAAACTTTAATTACAGTACACCACTGGGTAATAATGAGCATATCAAATATGTGCAAATATATGTCAATTTAGACTTCAAATACTCTTTGAACCCAATATGGATTCTGCATTACAGCACTAATAACCGGATTTGTATTTTTAGGGAAATCATGGTGGAGGCTGCTTGTGAAAAATCATCTGCTTCCCAGCATTATAGATTGTATATCTGACAGGAGTGCTGAATTTCAGTTTGTTTCTTCCTGGATTGGCAATATTACATTGAGTTCTTAGTAAATTGTATTTTATTTCCAACCATAAAATAATCAGGCGTGTGGTAATAAAATAATAAAAATATGAGGGCATAAGATACTTTCATACTGTGATAAAACAAAGTGCAGACATCCCTTCATGCCGCTTGGTAATGAGGCCCTGATCTTGAGATTCCAGAATTTAGGGTCATTTTGCAGATTGTGTTTGTAACATACAGTAGATTTTCTGGGGCAGATTTATGAAAACCATCTAAGGCTACTTTCACATTAGCGGCAGCCTTCTCTTCATGTTGTAGTTTTATTCCAGCCGCCTCTCGGCATGTTTGCCGTGCTGCGGCCGGACCTCTGGCCCACCCCGATTTTAGTGAATGGGGCCGGAGCGGACTTCCGGCGGCTCCCGTGCACTAGCGCCGGAACAGCTTGCCGGAGAAGGCTGCTGCTAGTGTGAAAGTAGCATAAAAGAAAAACTGCTTTTGTTACCCAAAGCACGCATCCACAAAGCAGCTTTCATTTTGCAAGAGCAGAATATGAAATGAAAGCTGCAGTATGACTGGTTGCTATGGGCAGCAAAGACAGTTTTACTTTAAGACACAGTGATGTGCATTGAGGCAGTCCATGCAACTGGTATGGGAGGACGGGACCCGGCACTGAACTTCTTTAACCCCTTCAGGACCAGTCCATTTTTAAGAAAATCTGACGTGTCACTTTATGTGGTGATAACTTTAAACCGCTGTTACTTATCCAAGCCATCCTGAGATTATTTTCTTGTCACATATTGTACTTTATAACAGTGGTAAAAATACCAAATTCACAAAAAATTAGCAAATTTCTAAATTTTTATTTCTCCACTTTTATAATAGATAGTAATACCTTAAAAAATTGTTATTACTTTACATTCTCCATATGTCTACTTCCTGTTTGGATAACATTGAAAATGACACTTTTTTTTTGGGACGTTAGAAGACTTTTTTTAAGAAAATTTCCAAAACCCAATTATTTAAGGACCAGTTCAGTTATGAAGTCACTTTGTGGGGCTCACATATTAGAAACCACCCTTTAATCACCCCATTTAAAAACTATACCCCTCAACTTATTTAATACTGATTTTTCAAACTTTGTTAACCCTTTAGGTGCCCCACGAGAATTAAAGTGAAATGGGAATGAAATTTCTAAATTTCACTTCTTTTAGCAGATTTTAAATTTTAATCTATTTTTTTCTGCAACACATCAAGGCTTAACAGATAAACTAAACTCAAAATCTATTACCCTGAATCTGGAGATTACATAAACACCCCATATGTGCTCAAAAACTGATGTCTGGGAGCACATCAGGCTTCAGAGTGGAAGGAGCACCATATGGCTTTTGAAGAGCAGATTTAGCTGGAATGGTAATTGAGAGCTGTGTCACATAGGAAGATTAGGAAACTTGGAAACTACACCCCTCAAAGAATCTTTCAAGGTGTGTAGTTAGCACGTTGACCTCAAAGGTGTTTCCTAGAATAAGGAAACACTTGGCAGTTAAAATTAAAAATTGCATTTTTTTTTCACAAAAAAGTTGCTTTACACCAACATTTTTCACTTTCCCAAAGGGTAACAGGACAAAATGCACCACATACTTTGTTCCCCATTTCCCCCCCCCCCCCTCCGAATACGGCAACACCCCATATGTGCTAAAAAAATGATGTACGGGCGCACACGAGGGTTCTAGAGTCAAACAGCAAAATATGGATTTTGCTGACCTGAATTGGCAGACATTGATTTTAGGTGCCATGTCGCATTTAAAAGATTCCTGAGGTCCCCAGAAATTAAAAACCCCAAGAAGTGACCCCATTTTGGAAAGGATACTTTTGACCTAACAGGTGTTTCACAGAAATGAATATGTAGTGAATGGTGCAAAGTGGATCTGTAAGCTATGCAGACTAAATCAGAGATATAAGGTGCTAAAACTACAGGGTACATCATGGATGAATTTAAATTAATACTCCATGGATGAGTGGTAGATTTTAAAACACTCCTACATGCACAGGCAAGTTTTTCAGGGCAGGTTTCGCAGAGGTAAATGGTGTCTTTCCTTATCCCCCTTTTGTGACACACCCTGCATCTTTTTGGGTCCCTCCCTTCCTTGCTGTCTGGGGGACTTGACCTGGAAAATGTTGCCCTGGTACGACACGGGCACCATGACTTCAAAAAGTCATGGGACCCTTCCCGGCCTGGCTTTGAAAAATTAGGGCCTTGATAAACACCTCTTGGAACTGAAAGAAAGTTCCTGTGTGGCCTGCAGATTGAAATAGCATGTATGCATTGCACATTGCCATCTGTACAATGTGTACGGCCAGCTTTTTGTACCACACGTTAATTTTTCGTGTAGCACTGTAGGGCTTCAGAAGTTAATCTGAAAGATCCACATCTCCCGTGTGCCTGTTGTAGTCCAGGATACAAACTGGTTTGGGGGTAGTGGTTGTGGTACCTCGTACAGAAGCAGGGGAGCTGGTGTTAGTGTGAATGGTGCTCAGTACAAGGAGGTCCCTCTTGTTTTTGTACTTAACCACCAACATGTTCTCATGGAAAGCCCTACTTTCACCCATTCTCAGTGGTTGCACTACCAGGGATCTAGGGAGGCCTCTCTGATTTTTGCCCACTGTGCCGCAAGCCACAGTACCTCTGGCAGTTAGGGACATGAATAGGGGTATGCTGGTATAATAGTTATCCACATAGAGGTGTTAACCCTTATCCAGCAGTGGGTGCAGTAAGTCCCACACAATCTTCCCACTAACTCCTAGGATAGGGGGGCATTCTGGGGGTTCTATCCTTGAATCTTTCCCATCATAAATGAGGAACTTGTGGGTGTACTCGGAGCTACTCTCACAAAGTTTGTATATCTTTATGCCATACCTTGCCCGTTTGCTATGCAGGTACTGGCGGAATCTAATCCTCCCTTTGAAAAGTAATAGGAACTCATTTTTATCAGGTTTGTACACCTCAGCCAACCTGGTGTTAAAGTGGTCAATAACAGGCCTAACCTTGAACAGACGGTCAAATGTCGGGTCGTTTTGGGGTGGGCACTGTGCATTGTCGTTGTAGTGTAGGAATTTCTGAATTTACTCAAATAGTTTTCGGACCATGGTCTTACTGTAAATTAGAGTCTGGTAGAAAATTTCCGAACTCGGGGACTTACGGTTCCGACGCCAGCATGAGCGGCCGCGTGTGAGAACAGCTCCGCAGCTTAAGCGCCCTATAACCTACTCCCCACACTTTTCCAGCTACCCATTGTGGAGGGTTGCTGGATATCCACATTTTCTACTTGATCCTTGGTCTATGGACTGGTTTTTGTTACCTATGGGGAGTAAATCTAAAAAAAAATCCAGCGCAGGCTGACAAGGCACCAGCGGGAACCAAGATGGCGGCTCCACCAGCAGAGCCTGAAGAACCGCACTCCCCGGGCTCCTCAGAAGAAGGCTTTGCAACTCTGCAGGACACAGAAGCCCAGCTTCAGATAGACTATAAACATTTGGCGCTGGAAGTAGCCACCCACATAATTCCAGACTTACAAAAAGCCCTCTCATCTACCGTAGCCCAATCCCTGGCTGCGCTCCAGGCAGAAGTGAAACAACTTGCGGCCCGCTTGGATGAACTAGAAACCCATCTGCTGGCAGTTGAAACAGACAATGAGGTGATAAAAAATCACTTCTCATTAGCCGTAGAAGAAAATAACAAACTTTAGGCAAAGATAGATGACCTGGAGAATCGCTCACGAAGAAGCAACCTCCGTATAGTGGGCTTGCCTAAACATATCCCGGCAAGAGAGCTGGTCGACATATGCGAAGTGGAACTGCCTAAAGTCCTGGGACTTATGGTGCCCAAATGTAAGGTGGAGAGGGCACACAGAGTAGGCCAAAGCCCGATATTGGACGTGGAGGGACCCCGCCGCAAGACCCGCTCCCCCTCTGATCACAATGTGCGCGCGCGCCAGGTGATCGTCAAATACCTGGACTATTCAGATTAAGCAGCGCTACTGCGGGTCTACAAACAGCAGAGATATGGGGTACAACTACGGGGCCACCACATCTTTAATCTTTGGAGACTTCTCTGCCAAAGTGACCAGGAGAAGCCGAGCGTTTGCCCCGGTCTGCTCTGCCCTTCACAAAGCGGGGACCCGTTTTGCATTTCTCTACCTGGCAACCTTAGGGGTATCCCTACCTGATGGGTCCACGAGAACCTTCGAGAACCCTGAAAAGGCACATCAAGGCCTTAAGGATCTCTTTTTGGAATGAGCCCAGCTACCGGCTAATGAATTTCCAGGGCCCAACTAGTCTCCTCGACCACAACGACAGCCTAGAAGAACAACATGGGGAGAGACGCCGGCCACAGTCCCCACAGTTTACCGCACGGTGGAGTCTTAGAGGTCATACTTTCTTCATTCGTCAAATCTTTGTGCCGCTTCAGAAAGGACACCGGGTTTTTTCCACTTACCTGCCGTTAATACTCGGACGACCGGCTGATACTCTTTTTGGCACCACTGCCTCCAAACACTCCGTCGAGAGGGCAGATTCCCAGGTATCCCACAGTTGGAAACGTGGCTCCAGGGGGCACATGAAGGTTTGAGACAACTGACTGTCTATATGTATTTTCTTCTATATTTTTATTTTTTTAGGGTCTCCACACCGGTTTCAGGGGAACTACAGGATTGTTTAAAAAAATCCTACCCACATAGGGGCGGATATGAGTGCTCCGGTGCACGGTGTTATCCAGGGGGGAAGGGGTTCTAGAAGCGGTCTTGGTCAGAAGGTTTATATCGACCTGGACCGGCATTGGTCGCCCCCGGGCCTGCTAACCCTGGAAGGCCCGGGACTCTGGGGAGAGTTGTAGTGCAATAGCTGTTATGATGGCCTTGTAGTTTTTGTTAGGATTATGTCAGATGTATTACTAACGTGCTAGGGCAGCTTTATTGCGGATTAATGTTCTATTGAGTGACATTGCAAACGATATCATAAGCTATGTTGGAAAAGGGAGAAGTCCTGAACGAGAATGTTCTAGTTCACTTTACCACATGTGACAGGTTCGTCGCAGGTAGCTGTTTACTGTTACTATTACTACTTGTATATGTTACTTGTGGCTGGGGAAAAGCAAATGGCTGGAGTAAATTCATCACAGTAGATCGACGTCATAGATCACGGTTACATAAGCTCCCCAATGGATAGTCCTCTAAAGGTAGTCTCACGGAACGTAAAAGGCCTGAGGTCACCTACCAAACGCAGAATGGTGCTACGTCACCTTAAAAAATTACATACCGACATTGCTGTTTTACAGGAGACACATCTAGAGTCCCATGACTTCTTATGCAACAATTATGGGTGGGAGAGATATTTGGGTCGGGGGGGTGGGGAGGAAGGCAGGGGTCCTGAAATTTCTGAAAAGCGGCTTACAGTATGGCGTAGCGAATCATGAACACGATACGGAAGGCCGACTCTCCCACCTGCATTTCACTTTACCGGGGGGAGACTTGGTTATTTACAATGTATATGGCCCGAATGAACATGATACTAACTTTTTCAACTCCCTGGATCGGAGATTAGCACTTGACCCTTTGGTCCCTAGATTAGTAGGAGGAGACATGAACACTACGGAAAATGGGGATGAAGACAGAAGAGGTTATCAGATATTAGTGAACAGAAAGAGACAGGCAGATTTTCGACTTTCTCGTCTCATGAAAAATGCACATCTGGTGGATCAGTGGAGAGTAGTCAACCCAGAGTGGCGAGACTTTACTTATTTCTCTGCTGCCCATAGATCGTGGTCTCGTATTGATTACCTCTTGGTCAGCGAAGAACATACGGGTCTGTTTGCAGACCCCAGGATCGAAGATCTTGTGATCGCAGATCACGCCCCCATATCCATCCAGTTCCTGCAGCAGCTCCCTAAAGGCTCTGATTACCTTTGGAGGTTTCCTTCATGGTTAATGAGAGATGAAAATTATTGTAACATGCTTCAGGGCTGGTGGCTGGAGTACAAACAGCATAACGCACATTCTGCATCTCCACAACTCCTGTGGGATGCAGACAAAGCTGTTCTCCAGGGAAAAAAACATGCAATATGTGTTTAACAAAAAACAGGAGGCAAGACGAAGACTCACTCAATTAGGTGAGGCTTTAAGACTGGCCTACACAGGATATCAAAACACTCCCTCACCTCCTACTCTGAAAGCTTGGCAGCAAGCCAAACAGGCTTATGATTCGTGGGTGCTTCACGCGGAGCAGCTTGCCCAGTCCAGACAGAAGGCTCCGTTATTTAGGTTCGGCAACAAAGCCAGGAGTTTATTGGCTAGGCTAGCAAGGGGAAAGGGGACCCAAGCCATTGAACCTATGTCACGCAAAATTAGGAGTGATGGAATGATAGAAGGCATCCGAGTGGTGAACACCACAGTTAAACACGCACTGTATGCCGATGACCTACGTATTGCTGTTCTTGGAGAACCCAGGAAGGGACTTGACACACACCTTTAGTCTTTTTGAAGACTTTGGCAAAGTGTCGGGGTACAGGGTGAATTCAGCCAAGTCCGAACTCCTGGTCTTTGGGTGCTATGAGGCGAGACTTCCCCAGCTCCTACCCCGGGGTCCCCATACAAATAGCAAAGCAGTCAATAAAGTACCAGGGAATTCATATTGGGGAAAAAACGGAGTCGTTGTACTCCTTAAATTATCCCCCACTATTTAAAAAGATTATGGCGATTCTGGAAAGATGGACCAACCTTCCACTCTCATTAAATGGTAGAAGCCATCTCATTAAAATGATGTGCACGTCAAAACTGCTTTACCACATTCAAAACATCCCCCTACACATTAAACATGCCGACATAACAATGTTGGAGAGAGCCTTTTGCTTCTTCCTTTGGAGGAGCAAAAGGCCTCGGATTGCCCTTGCTAAACTGCTACTTCCGGTGAAAAAGGGAGGTCTCGCATTTCCACATCTTCGCCCTTATAACATGTCGAGCGTGTTTAGACACTGCAGGGACTGGCTCAATAATATGGCTTTTTTCTCTAACTCAACGCTGGAGGCTCAGTTGGTACAACCCTGAAACCTGGGTGCGCTACTCCATACCAAATTAGCATCTATTCCTCCTCTAGGAAAAAACAGTCTGTTAGTCAGAGGCACATTGGCTACCTGGAAGGAGGTTTGCAAATTATGTGACCATCCCTTCTTGCTAGCCAAACGAATGCCCTTATGGGGTCATCCAGAATTTACTCCGGGAGTGGAATCCCAGTATTTTCGCAAATGGCAAATTAATGGAATCAAAAATATCTCTGATATCTGGGATGACCAAAACAAGAGACTCTACACCATTGATAAGTTAGCAACAAAATATGACCTTACGCAAGCAAAACATGTATTCACTTATACTCAGCTTAAAAACTTTTTGGGAACTAGATTGCGTAATATGACAGAAATTATGAGCTCCACTAGCCTAGATCGCTTGACAGGCCTTGAGAGGAGCAAAAAATCCCTCTCTGACCTGTAGGGGAGTTTGAGAGAGATAAAGCAACACCCAATAGCTGGACACCTCTTCCAACATTGGGCTAAAGACTTCCCCCAAATAGACATTGATAATACTATCCTACGAGGTTGGTTAAAGATCAGGTGACTAGTTATCAACGAAGGGTGGAGGGAGTCACAATTCAGAATTATCCATAAAGCGATCTATGGTTTCCAATACTTTGGCCCTGCCCAGGATTCTCCTAGGCTAACAAAATGTCATCTGAAGGGCTCATATATCGTCCATGGGTTGTGGTCGTGTCCACAATCGAAAAAATTCTGAAAAATAGTTAGGCACCAACTTAAACTGCACTTGAAGGTGGATATTCCGCTTACCCCAGATCTGATTCTATTCCATGCCCCCACACTAAATAACCCTATAGCGCCAGTGATTCAGATAATTATTCTAGCTGCCAAGAGATGTCTTCTTCAGAAATGTCTTCTTCCCACTGCTCCATCGGCACAAAAGGGATTACACCATGTGAAAAAATGTTTTGACATGGAGCGGTTGGAAATAGAACAATCCAAAGGCGTCTCCGTCAAAGGTTTCTTCCGCAAATGGAAATCCTTCATTCTTATAGTTTATTCTGATAGGGAACTTTCTGGCCTTATGAAACCCTTCCTCAATACGGAATGGTACCTGAAGAGGAAGGTAGCGGGCACCTTGGGGAGATTAAGGGTAGATTGATGAAGCGTTGTTGCTATTTTAGGACATTACCGTCGTCTCACTCACAATACACCTGAAGACGTTGTGTCTTAGAGGACATAGTCCAGCCTGGAGGGAGGGAGGGGGGGGGGGAAAGGGGATCTTGTGATTGTTTGTACCCTTGATTGCACAACTATCATGCACAACTTGTTGTAAATTGCTGTACCATGTTACAAGTTTTTGTAATACAAACCAAATAAAGAGTATATTTTTTAAAAAAAAATGTCCGAACTCCAATATTGCCTAACGTTTGGCTTCTTTACAACGCCCATATGCAGCACGAATCGCCAAAACGTCATCATCTCTGCTGCACTTACTGGGGTCCAACCTAGGGGTCTAGCATATGGCGATGTAGGGTTCTGCTCAATGAATTGTTAGGCATATAAATTGGTTTGAAAAAGATATTTCAAGCTTCCATTGCAGTCAATGGTAGCTATGTAAATTCCTGTGCACTGAGCTCCAACTCATGGTGGCTTAAAGAACACCTTTCACCTCTCATGTCTGTTTTAGTAACTACTTGCATCCCCCATGTAATAACAACTCTGGAGCATCTTTTCTTATGACTGTACTAGAAGTTTATGAATAAATTTCCAACAGCTTACAGTAAAGGTACAGATGGGTATTACCAGTTGGGGATGTGTCCCTGCACAGACTGACACTGACAGGACTGATTGGACAGAGTCAGACACACCATCTATTGGTAACACCCAGGAGTACCTTTACTGCAGACTTCTGGCAATGTATTTGTAGAAATATTTAAAGGAATGGCACAACATAGAGATATAAGAATAGATGATACAGAATTATTATGGTTACATGGGGAATGAAAGTAGTTATAAAACTGAAATGTCAGGAGAGGTGACAGGTCCTCTTTAAAGAGGACCTTTCACCTGAAAATGCATGTTAAACTAAAGATATACCCTAACTTGCCGGCCCCCGGTGGTGCTTATTCTGCTCTTCTTTTTTCTATATGTGCCCCCGTTTGTCCGCGGTGCCTCCCTCAATATCTCCCGCCGTGTATGCTAATGAGCCATTCGGCTCAACTGGGCGGGCCTGCAAAAGTTCTCCCAGGCATGTCTGCCTTCCCCCTGGCACGGAGCGCAACCAATAAGCGCGCTCCGCTCTTAGCCAGGGAGAAGACGCTCCAGTTCTCGCGAGATTCGCGAGAACTGGAGCGATTTCATCCATCCAGAGCCGATGCTGGCTGCGGGAATCCAAGATGGCGCCGGCTCAGGATGGATGAAATCGCTCCAGTTCTCGCGAATCTCGCGAGAACTGGAGCGTCTTCTCCCTGGCTAAGAGCGGAGCGCGCTTATTGGTTGCGCTCCGTGCCAGGGGGAAGGCAGACACGCCTGGGAGAACTTTTGCAGGCCCGCCCAGTTGAGCCGAATGGATCATTAGCATACACGGCAGGAGATATTGAGGGGGGCAAAAGAAGAGCAGAATAAGCACCACTGATGGCCGGTAAGTTAGGGTATATCTTTAGTTTAACATGCATTTTCAGGTGAAAGGTCCTCTTTAAGCCAAGCAGTTTTATAATATATTTTATGAGGGAAGTGGCAAACATAGAGCTGCATGGGGAAATGTATCAGTGTACTGTATTTATACCAATTGTCTGGGGGAAATGCATTGAGAAATACGGTGCCAAAAATGCACTTTATGAAGCACCTGTTACAATTTTGGTGGAGGGCAACATTTTTTATTACAGTTTTCTAAATTAACATTTCTTCTGCTAAATAAACAAAAAAATTATAAATTTGTCACTCCCAGAGTGTTGCCTAGAAGTTCTTGATGCACTGGAGGACTAGCTGGGGCAGGGCACCCATGCAAAGTTTTTCTATGGGGCCCTATGAGACGTATGCATGCCCCTGTTTAGGCAGTTTCATAAATCTCTCCCAAATCTTTACAACTAGGGCTAGTTTTTATTGTACATACTTATACTATAGTATCCATACAAGTGGCACCAGATGGATCCTATACGGCAGTGCACGGAGGGTACGGCACTTCTGTATGGCTTCATGCACTACTGTACTTTCCTCGTGCACAGGGCTCCGCTGTGTATGAGCTGTTAAGCACAGTAATTATCGTGTCAGCATGCCAGATCTCAAAACACCAGATTTATGTAAAATGGCAGCACAGTTAAGCCTCATCTAAAGTAACAAAAGAAAAGAGGAATTATGTATTTTGGGTGGAGTTACCTATTAAAGTATTTTCTGAGCCTGCTTTTCTGGCTGTACTGTGACTGTAGGGCCAGCAGAGGTGTAGCTTCAGTTTCTAAATTGTTGGTAGTCAATACATTGTGGGTCAAAAGTGACATGTTTTTTTTGGCTTGTGGGTATTTTATTCCACTTTATCTGAGGTGTAGCATGGCTTCCAGGTGCAGCCTTGGGTCTAACTTCCTGGGTGAGCGCTCATTCTTATCTAATCTCTCTCCACTTCGAAGGTGTATAGCGCTGCGTGTGTTGCTGTGTGGTAGCCAGTGTGCTGGAAAAAGTGTCGGCAGTCATCAGGGTTCTGGCTGAATTTGGGGTGATGATGAAGGTTACTATAGATGACTCTGAAGTTCACAGCTGCTTCTCTGAAAGTGGGGTAGGTTTCCTCCAGTATATCAAGACACGTTATAACTTTATAATGTAATGGCAGACAGTCTGTACTGTTCCCTCTGTGTTCATGTGTTTGGACAAGGTCAACTGTTGAGTTGATGGGATTGTATGTACTAGTAAGGATAGGGCTACACAAAGATATTTTTTTGCTTGACTATTTGTCGCAGTAATGTTGTGCAACATATTTTATAATGGTAGTCGCACGTGTATGGTGTCGCACGTGAAATGGCCGCAGGCTGGGTCCTCCACATCCTGTGACCACATAACTATTATCTGTTGAGCACCACCATTAGTGGTAGCAGCAGGGTCAGTTACCAGAGCTGAAATGTATTGAAGTGAGAGTGTATGTTAGCTTTTTATTAACCGAACCAGGTTCTTCCATAGTCATGTTGCCTGGCCCTTTCACACAAGAAGGAGGGAGAGGGGGCTACAGAGAAAAGGAGGAGCAAGGGTGCAGAGAATGGCTTGTGTACACCCTCTGTGCATTTACCTGCTCATTACAGATTAAATATATTTTAATGGGTTGCTAAATGAAAGGTATCATTGCATTCAGATGAGCTAGCCCTATATGGCAGTGTGCGTGGTTTAACAGTAAATGTCCTGGTAACCGGTTCCTTTAAGGTGGCAGTGCCTCCTCCCCACTACCTACTGTGCCCCTTTGTGGCTGCAGCAATTGCATTGCATATACAGTCTGTCTGCCCAGGTTCAAACATATTCTATTTATTATCTTGGAATGTGAATATACCAACCCTTAACATGAATATTGTAAGCACCTTTTACACTAATGTTTCATTTTCTAGGGCGTGGAGGGCAAACAGTTATTTAATATATAATGTGCCTTAACTTTCAGCAAATATCATTTGTTCAGATAACATTGTCAGCTTGATCAGACCTGTGCACATTTCTCGTGGCCCTCTGGGCATTTTGCAGGACTTTCTATTGTTACTGTTTTGAACAAATTTGTATTTTGTAAACTCTTTATTCAAGTTTCTCCATACAAAAGATCAAGTAAAACAAAAATGCCAAAAAAATACCCAAAAAAGTATTAACCCCTTACAACCTTTAGATTATGTTTCCAGTTTGTCAGAAATGTTGTGAAGAGACATGAATTTTCCTTTCCAGAACCCTACTGTGTTCTTTTCAGTTTACTTCCTAAGTAATGGAGTGTATTATGTTCTAGGAAACATATGTAAATGTTTTAAGGATATCTCCACCTGATCGTAGGCTAGTTAGCTTTCATTACTGAAACTAGAAGGGATATCCTTCAATTGTGTCATTATGAATTACTTAGATTACTGCCAATAGAAGCTTTACAGTCTATAGGGGGGAAAGATCAAAGATGTTCTCTTTTCTGAACACAAATGTAATCATGTCTCTTTATGACAGTATATTATCATATATTATATACAAAATAATACAATATTATATACTATATACAAAATAAAATGTTTTTACATTTCAAATTAAACCGTAATTATAAAATAAAAAATTGTACTAACCCTTCCATACCCAAATATTTTCTGAAAGAAGACTCCAGCATATTGTCAAAATGTCACTAAGAACTTTATACACACAGTCACCTTCATACAATTTTGTGTCAAAGTGTAAAAATTGTATGAAAGTTGATATTAACCCCTTCCCGACTGCGTATATATGTCCTATCTGCACATGCACATGCAGATAGCACGTATATACTCATGCAGGCAGACCTTTAAATCCAGCGCTGGTATTAAAGCTCCTGCTCTCTAGCAGGAGTAGGTCAGGTCCCGGCTGTGAGACACAGCAGGGACCCAGAGTTGAAGACAGGAGCAGTTTATTACCGCTTCTGCCTTCTTCTGTGCCTGGAGGACAGTGCTGCACCAGCGCATGGTGGAGGGAGCAGGAAGAGGCAGAGCCGTTTCCTCTCTTAGTCCCGACAGTCACGTAACTGCCAGGGGTGTCTGGAGCAGGGGCAGGAATAGAGCTGCAGAGTCTAAGGAGACCCTGATCAGCTCTGCCTGTGTGTAATGCCCCCACAGGGGGCTGTTTTCTCCTGTAACTGTGGCTCCTGTGGATGCCCCAGTTACAGTGGAAACAGTGGGGGGAGTTAAAAAAAAACACCTTTACATATTATATATGAAAATGATCATCACAAAATAGGGAACCTATTGCAATAATACATTTTGTGTCAGTTTTAATATTTAAGAAATAAAAAGATATAATTAAAAAAATACTTTTTAATAATAATTTGCAGTTTTCCTCCAAATTAAACCTAAAAAACAAACCTCTAAAAAAAACATTCTAATAAAAAGTCCTAAGTGTCAAGAAAAAAACCTGTCTGAAAAGCAGCTTTAAAAAGAAAAACCTACAGTAATTGAAAATGATTATGTCCAAATGTTTATGGCCATAGCCAATGCGCAAAATGTATCTTCTGCCTGATGAAATTTTTTTCCATCCTTCAGAAATATATTAGATATTTGTAGTGATCACTATTACTGCACTGTATAGCGGGTATCTCTAGAGAAACGGTTATCATTTCTCAATGTACAATCTTTTATATTTAATTTCAAGTGTCTTTTACTGAGTTTTCTTATGTGTGGTATAATAGTGTCTGCTTTTTATTTTTGCTAGAGTACATCACCGTCACTAAGCCTGTCAAGCAGCTACACCCCACGGCTGTGTCCTCTGTCATTTGGAGAAGGTGTGGAGTTGGATCCATTGCCACCCAAGGAGATAAGGTAACACTGTGGCATGATGAAGCTGTAATTCATTGGACATTATACGAACACAAGCATATCTGAATATAAAGTCACAGTGTTAGCGCAATATAAATGTGTTTTTGCACACATTGCAAATCTTTGTATTTTACATGGCAAGCTCAAATTACCTTCCTACACATTAATAAAAGGCTTGAAAGGCAAGTTATCTTTTTGTCAGTCTAACAATATGCCACTTTGCAATAATTACGGTACCTATTTTGCCTGCTGAGACCTCTTTTACAGTGGTTAACGAATCTGTGGTTAATGAATGGGTCTGACTACAAACAGTCTCCTATGTAGTCAGGTTGTATTACTATTAGGCTCCCCTGTACAGAGGAATCTATAGTGGCAAATGTACTCTATACACTATCCAAAGATAGTAATAGTGTAAACTGAGCATTCACTTTTAAGGTGTATTTCAAGATTGGGTCCCTTTTAAAGTGAGCCCCTAGTGTGTGGTACCTAATGGAAGAAACACACACTTGCTCCCCACTGCTACAGTCCTGTGCCTTAGGCTAGGTCTACACGACGACATTTGTTGCGTGACATTTTGTCGCATTAATGTCACGCGACAATTTTTATAATGGTAGTCTATGGTGTCGCAAGTCGCAGTGCAACACCATAGACTACTATTATAAACATTGTCTCGTGACATTAATGCGACAAATGTTGCAGTGTATATGTACCCTATGTGTCACACGACACATATCGTGTAGACCTAGTCTTAGCTATGTTCAACGATCTTCTGATCCTTAGATGGTTTACTTCCAACATGGGTCAATCCTGGAATACCACTTTAAAAAAAATTATCTGCCGTTTCTATACCTGAACTGTCTGGGAGTGCAGTAGAGAAGAAGCTGGGCAGGACAATTGTTGGTTTTACTAAATCTACCCAGCTTTAATGTTGTAACTTTGCAATGACCTGCTGTGGATATTATTTAAATAAGAATATTATAATTATTGTAGAAATACAGTCACAAATGTTGCATACGTCAGTACAGGTCAATATAAGGTGTAATGTCATACACATGTTGTCACCATTATTTTTTCCAGGTTAACTCATGAATGCAACAAAAACACATTATAGTAATACAACAAATTGTGTTAGGCCTCATGCACACAAACATATTTTGGGTCCGCATCAGAGCCGCATATTTTGCGGCTCGGACCCATTCACTTCAATGGGGCCGCAAAAGATGCGGACAGCACTCCGTGTGCTGTCCGTGTCCTTTGCTCCGTTCCGTGGCCGCAAAAAAATAGAGCATGTCCTATTCTTGTCCATTTTGCAGACAGGGAATAGGCATTTCTACAATGGGACGCATTCCGTTCGGCAGTTTCCGCAGAACAGCTTCCGTGTTTTGCGGATCCACGGTTTGCGGACTGCAAACTGCGGACTGTGGTGTGTATGAGGTCTTAAAGTGACCATCCTGGTGCAACTGTATCTGTATATTAGAGAAAAATTGTTCTTCTGTCACACCCTTCTAAACTAACATTCCCTGCTAAGTCTGTCTTGGTGGCTATCGGCTAACTGAAGGATCAGATTACATGTTGTCTATAGCAGATTATGGCGAGGGAGGGGTAAAGTGAGCTATAGTGAGGAAAAAAGAAAAAAAAAAAAGCTTAATTAAGGCCTCTTTCACACTAGTGTTTTAGCTTTCCGTCCTAGAGATCCGTCCTCGGGTCTCTAGGACGGAAAGCTACTGATCAGGATCATCCCCATGCATCCTGAATGGAGAGCAATCCGTTCAGGATGCATCAGGATGTCTTCCGTTCAGTATGTCAACGTTTTTTGGATGTCTCCGTCCAAAAATCCGGAAGACATGCCGTAACGCCGGATCCGGAATTAATGCCCATTGAAGGGCATTGGTCCGGATCCGACGTTTAGCTTTTTGTCAATGGTTACTATGGCAGCCAGGACGCTAAAGTCCTGGTTGCCATAGTAAATAGTAGGGGGAGCGGCATACTTACATTCCGTGCGGCTCCCGGGACGCTCCAGGATGACGTCAGGGCGCCCCAGTGCATGGATCCCATAGTAACACTGAAAGCATTTTGAAGACTGATCAGTCTTCAAATGCTTTCAGTTCACTTGCGTTGTGCCGGATCCGGCGTGCATTCCGGCGACGGAAGTGCACGCCGGATCTTCACAATGCAAGTGTGAAAGAGGCCTAAATAGACAGAGAAACACATTCTGCCCATAGACATCTATGGAGAGGGGAGGAAAAATGCTGCTAGGAGAAAAGGGCATTTTCTCTGATAAGATATATTCCAAAGTTTCTTATATTCACCTATAGTAGTGATATATGAAAAGTTGGAGGTCCTGCGAAAGACCTCCGCGTCGTCAAGCAATAAACATACGGAAATCAGGTACAGACACACAAGAGTTTATTGCACAAACAAAAGCCAAGTAAGGAAGCACAGGCAAAACAAGAGCTCTATGTACCGTCAGCACAGTGGGAAAAAAAAACCACTGCGCCACTGTCTAGTAATACTCCAGAGGGGCGTGACTAAGCAACTCCTGGAATTCACTAGAGCCCCAGATGGTAGGGTTAGGCTTTGCAGCAGGAAGTTGCCAGGGTCCACTCCAGAGCGTGAACTATACAGTGACAACAGGAACGAACAGACAACAGGTACCAGAAGGTACCGACGGTACATAGGCAAACATAACAGACAGGCAAATACAAACAAGGAATAAACATAAACCAGGCAGTGAACAAGGCATAACAGGAGAGGCAAAGCATAACAAAATACTAAATACATAGCTCATAGCAACCATCAACATTAGAGCTGCTGCGAGGTCATTGCCATGAGTGGAGAACATTCCCCCTCCGAGGAACGACAGACCCCCTTCCAGGGGGAAACAGACAAAAAAACAAGACAGGCAAGACTAATCAGGGCAGAGGCATAAAGACATAATAATAAACACAAGGTGACTCAAACATAACTAGCAGAACTAATAGCAGAAACACAGGAATAAGGACGACAATGAGCAAGTAGGCAAACCCACAGAACACAGACACGGATCAGCAGCATGGGAGACAGCGTACGGAGCAGGACAGGACAAACACACACAGGAGAGCTAACCCAGAACTAAGGGAACATCAGCCTTAGGCCTCATGCACACGACCGTTGTTTGATTCCGTGTCCGTTGCTCCGTTTTTCGTGATTTTCTGCGGACCCATTGGTTTTCAATGGGTCCGTGGAAACCCCGGCAAATGCACCGTTTGTCCTCCGCGTCCGTGATTCCAGTCCGTCAAAAAAATATAACCTGTCCTATTCTTGTCCGTGAAAAACGGTTCACGGACCCATTCAAGTCAATGGGTCCGTGAAAAAATGCGGATAGCCATCCGTGTGTCATCCGCGTTCCGTGTCCGTTTTTTTTTGCGGATCCCTTGGCAGGCACTTGGGAAAAATTGTCAGCCTGTCTTTTGGTAAAATCTTTTGGGTCATGTCCGCTAAAAAAAACGGAAGGCACACGGAAACACAACGGAAGGCAAAAACGGACACGGATCACTGAACAACGTAAAAAACAGCATAAAAAAACGGTCGTGTGCATGAGGCCTTACATACAGGTTCCATGAGTGCAGCAGAGAGGCCACACCCATGGAGCAGACAGAGAGGATTAACTCCTAATAGGCACACAGGGGAGTTAACCCATACAGAACCACATTAAACACACAGGAACGGAACTGCAGCGAGGAGCTGCAGTACGAGCATAGACAGAAGGTCACAGCCAGAGGTAGCGACTGTGACAGTAGCATTTTGGTAGCAAATCAGTTCCCTAAATACAGTAGACCTAATGTCTCTATTCTGGCCGTATCTAATAACAACATGGAGGCAGGTTACGCATTGTACTGTGATATTTGCAGACTGAATATCTCAGGTGAACAAATATGTGAGATGCATATTTAGGAGTTAGACAATCAGCTGACGTAGTTAATATTTAGCTATGAAGTACACTTCCTCATACATCATGCCAGAAAATGAGGTGCCGGGTATAGTACTTGCTTCACTCACATGACATTTTCATGTGTTAACCCCTTCACGACCCTGCCATTTTTTACCTTAAGGACTCAGAAAATCTGACGTGTCAACTTATGGGGTAATAACTTTAAAAACGCTTTTACTTAGGCTACTTTCACACTAGCGTTTTGGATTCCGTTTGTGAGATTCGTTTCAGGGCTCTCACAAATGGTCCAAAACGGATCAGTTAAGCCCCAATGCATTCTGAATGGATAAGGATCCGTTCAGAATGCATCAGTTCGGCTCCATTCCGCCTCTATTCCGTTTTGGAGGCGGACACCAAAACACAGCATGCAGCATTTTGGTGTCCGTCTGAAGAGGCGGAGCCTAACGGATTCGTTTTTAATTACAATGTAAGTCAATGGGGACGGATCCGTTTTCAATGACACAATATGGTGCATTTGAAAACGGATCCGTTCCCCATTGACTTTCAATGTAATTCAAAACGGATCCTTTTTGGACTTTGTCATTTTTCTTCAAACCTAATGCAAGCGGATCCGTTCTGAACGGATACAAATGTTTGCATTATAGGTGCGGATCCGTCTGTGCAAATAAACAGACGGATCCGCACCAACGCAAGTGTGAAAGTACCCTAATCCAGTCCATTCTGAGATTGTTTTCTTGTCACATATTGTACTTCATGACAGTGGTAAAATTGAAATGAAAGGACCGGCATTCCGTAATTTCTTTGCAAAAAAGACTTCTTTATTCGTCACCCATATGTTGCACATATGGGTGACGAATAAAGAAGTCTTTTTTGCAAAGAAATTACGGAGTGCCGGTCCTTTCATTTCATTTTGATGGGGATCCGACCTGCTGACCGTGCACCCGGACCTCAATGAAAGCACAGTGCCGTCCATTTTCTCTAAAGTGGTAAAATTGAGTCAAAATATTTCATTCTTATTTATAAAAAAAATACCAAATTTACCAAAAATTTGGAAAAATTAGCAAATTTCCAAATTTCTATTTCTCTACTTTTATAATAGATAGTAATACCTAAGTTATTACTTTACATTCTCCATATGTCTACTTCAGGTTTAGATCATTTTGAAAATTACATTTTTTTTGGGGGGACTTTAGAAGGCTTAGAAGTTTAGAAGCAAATCTTAAAATTTTTAAGACAATTTCCCAAACCCAATTTTTTAAGGACCAGTTCAGTTATGAAGTCACTTTCTGGGGCTTACATATTAGAAACCACCCATAAATCACCCCATTTAAAAAACTACACCCCTCAAGCTATTCAAAACTGATTTTACAAACGTTGTTGACCCTTTAGATGATCCACGAGAATTAAAGGAAAATAGGGATTAAATTTTAAAATTTCACCTTTTTTTTTTTAGCAGATTATAAATTTTAATTTTTTTTCTGCAACACATCAATGGTTAACAGCCAAGCAAAACTCAAAATCTATTACCCTGGATCTAGAAATTACAGAAACACCCTATGTGTGCTCATAAACTGATGTACGGGAGCACAGCAGGCTTCAGAGTGGAAGGAGCACCATATGGCTTTTGGAGAGCTGAGTTAGCTGGAATGGTAATTGGGAGCTATGTTGCATATAAAGACACCCTGAGGTGGCCCTATATTTGAAACCCCCAAAAAGCGACCCCATTCTGGAAACTACACCCCTCAAGGAATATTTCAAGGTGTGTAGTGAACACTTTGACCCATCAGGCGTTTCACAGAATTAGGAAACACTTGGCTGTGAAAAGGAAAAATTATAAAGATTTTCCTAAAAAAAATTGCTTTACACCCACATTTTTCACTTTCACAAGTGGTAACAGGACAAAATGCACCCCACATTTTGTTCCCCGAATACGGCAACACCCCATATGTGCTCAAAAAATGATGTATGGGTGCACAGCAGGCTTCAGAGTGGAAGGATCACTATATGGCTTTTGGAGAGCGGATTTAGCTGGTAATTTGGAGCTATGTCGCATATGAAGACACCCTACAGTGGCCCTACAGTGGAAACCCCCAAAATGTAACCCCATTCCGGAAACTACACTTCTCAACTACAACCTCAAGAAGTGACCCCATTTTGGAAAGATCACCCCCGTACAAACATTTTAAGTGGTGGAAAGGGTACTTTTCAGCAAACAAGTGTCTCACAGAAGGCAGAAATATTTGTTAAAAGATTTCAAAGCAAACATTTGTGAAAAAAAAATTAGCAGACCCCATTTTTTTTTCAACAAAGGGTTAAAGGAAAAAATGCATCCCAGTATGTGTTCCCTATTCAGGAAACACCCCATATGTGCTTGTAGCCTGCTGTCTGGGTGTTTCACAGAAATTTAACCTAACAGGTGTTTCACAGAAATAAATGTGTAGTGGTTGTTGGAAAGTGGATATGCAAGCGGGGTGGACTAAATCAAAGATATATAGTGCAAATATTACAGGGAGCATAAAGGGTGAAATTAAATTAATACTCCATGGATGAGTGGTAGATTTTAAAATACTCCTACATGCACAGGCCAGATTTTGTAGTGGTAAATGGTGTCTTTCCTTTTCCCCCTTTTGTGACACACCCTGCATCTTTTTTGGGTCCTTCCCTTCCTTACTGTCTGGGGGACTTGACCTAGAAAAAGTTGCCTTGGTACAACACGGGCACCATGACTTCCAGAGGTACTGGGACCCTCCCCACTCTGGGTTTGAAAAATTAGGGACTTGATAACTACCTCTTGGAACTGAAGGAAAGTTTCTGTGTGGCCTGCAGATTGAAATAGCATGTACGCATTGCACATTGCCATCTGTACAATGTGTACGGCCAGCTTTTTGTACCACACTTTAGTTTTTTGTGTGGCACTGTAGGGCTTCAGAAGTTGTTCTGACAGATCCATCCCTTCCATGGTTTGGGGGTAGCGGTTGTGGTACCTCGTACAAGGGGAAGGGGAGCTGGCATTAGTGTGAATGGTGGTCAGTACAAGGACGTCCCTCTTGTCCTTGTACTTAACCACCAGCATGTTCTCACGGAGTGGTTGCCTTATCAGGGATCTAGGGAGGCCTCTATGATTTTTGCGCACTGTGCCGCGAACAGTACCTCTGTCAGTTAGGGACATGAATAGGGGTATGCTGGTATAATTCTCCACATAGAGGTGGTAACCCTTATCCAGCAGTGGGTGCAGTAAATTCCACACAATTTTTTTTTTACCATTAACTCCTGGGGGGGCATTATGGGAGTTCTATCCTGGAATCTTTCCCTTCATAAATTCAGAAATTGTGGGTGTACCCAGATCTACTCTCACAGAGTTTGTATATCTTTATGCCATACCTTGCCCGTTTGTTAGGCAGGTACTGGTGGAATCTAAGCCTCCCATTGACAAGTAATAGGGACTCATCTACACAGACATTTTTATCTGGGTTGTACACCTGCACATCGCCTTGGAGGAATTTTAGCCCAGCTCTGTTATGTTGGTGGGTTTCCTCTCATCATGTGCTGACTTCAGATCCTTTTACATTAGGCCTCATGCACATCACTGTGTGCCAGTTGTGCCCGTATTGTGGCCTGAAAACAGCGGGTCTGTAATATATGGGCACCCGCCGCGTGCGCACCGTATAGGTCCGCAGTCCGAGACATATAGTTTAGTGTGAAAAGAGGAATTGGTTTTCTGTCCGTGCCTCTGCACTGCAAAAAATAGTGCATGGATTATTTTTTTGCAGTGCAGACCATTCAATGAAGCTCATGGACCCTATTCAAGTAAATGGGTCCGAGTTCGCAAATGGCGGGCACACGGTCGACAATTTGTGGTCCACAGCAATTGCATGGCCGGCACATGGTCATGTGCATAAGACCTAAGGACTAAGATCAGAACTTTAACTTGGCCATTCCAAAACTTTAACTGCTGCCAGCAAACAATGATTATGGTGACTGCACAAATGATCATATTACCCGATGGATGAGGGTTTCACTCGTTCATCCGGTAGTCGGCAGCCCCTTTACACTGGCAGATAAATATGAACGCTTGTTAGCGATTATCCTGCCAAAGTTTGCCCAGTGTAATGGGGTCTATAGACTATTTAGTCTCACTTTACACCACCTAATTTTTGGCTTAGCTTATCCCTAAAAAACGGGCAACAAATTTTGGGCACATGTCACATTGAAGCAACACCCCTCTGGAGATTTCCTATTGACGATTAATGTTTTCATCAGGAACCTGTTTTATTTTTTTTGTTTTGTTTTTTAACAGAAATAGCTTGAAGGGGTTGTTCGGGATTAAACTTCTCCCTATCATTGTGCCTCCACTGCCAAACCCTGTAACTTCCTAATACACTTGCACTGCTAATACCTCTTAGTTACAGAAATCGGGGCACTGACGTCACGGCCAGGCCTTCCATTATGCACTGAGACAGAATCCCTGGCCAAATAGTTGTAATGTCAGTCCCTTGTGAATTTGATGTGGGATGGGGAACTGACCTCACCCCCAATTGGCCAGTCAGCACATGCACGATTGCTTCCTGGAGGTCAGAGGAATGGCACATGCGCTGGCAGGCCAAATGGTCATGATGTGCTTCATAGGCTTATCCACACAGCTCTTGATCCACAGGCAGGGTAGATGGAGTCTAATGCTTGTAAAAATCAAGCCTGTGTGGGAGGAGCCATTCGAAGAAGGGAGTAGTGGAAGATAGAAGGTGTAGTGGGCGAGGTTTGTTGCTATGAAAGACGTGTAGTGGGTGTTTGCAGTTCAGGATGAGATGGTAGCACACAGCACTATGGGAAAAGTTTGTGTTCTAAACAGTGGGACACAGAAGGAGAATAGAGTTTGAAGCGACAATTCAAAATATGGAGAGAGGTACATCAGTATACTAACAGAAGGTGTTTAACCCCTTGATGATGGAACGATTTCCGTTTTTTGTGTTGACATTTTTTTTACAACCTGTCTTCTTGGAGCTATACCTTTTTTATTTTTCTGTTCACATAGCCACATGAAGACTTATTTTTTGCGGGACAAGTTGTACTCACATTTGACCACAGCACCCGAGGGGTTAAATGTCCACGATTACCAATACTGCAAATTGCGAACATTAGCCATGTGAAACAGCAGTCACACCATTGCTATGGCACCCACTCCAGAGCAGACACTATCTTTAAAGACCCAGCGTGTGACGTACAATTACCTCACATATTATAAAGGGGTTAAACCAGATCAATAGATTAATTTAGTGCCCGGCCAACCCCTATAATTCTGTCTAAAGAGCAATTTAAAGCTAACTGAATAGTGCCAAACACCAGTATGAACATACTGTTACATGTTTGTGTTAAATTGCATGGTCACTTTTAGCATGAGGAAGAACCCTATTTTAGATGATAATTACATACAAGGGACGATAAGGCACATCATTATCCCCTTCCCGTTTTTACTTCCAAAAGTCACAACATCTTTATTTTCCTGTTTACATTGCTGTATGAGACTTGTTTTATTGCAGAGCAAGTTATACATTCTAATGGCACCATTTACTATTCCATATGATGTATGATGGGAAGCTGGGAAAAATAGTTATTGGGTGGAATTGTTCTGTCATTGTTTTACCGCTTTAGTTTTTACAATGTAAAAATGTTTCTTAATTTTCTTTCTTTTTTAAAAGGCAAAGTGATAAAAAAAAGGTACACACCCAACTGGTTACCTCCCCTCTGTACCCTTACTGAAGGCTAATAGCAATTCTTCTATAACTTCTGGTAGAAATAATAATTACATGGGGAGTGCATGAAGCTATTAAAACAGACATGTCAGAAGTGGTGACAGGTCCTCTTTAATAGTATGGGTACTTTTGCACGTGGTGATGCCCATGATGCTTATTTTTTATTGTTTATGCATTTTCATTTTGCAAAAAGGGGAGTAACTTGAATTTTTATATTTCTTAACTATTTTTAAAAACATTTTTTTTTGTACACTTTTTTTTAAAGTTCCTATAGCATTGGAGTCTATGAAGATATTATGATTTTCCTATAGCGCTTTCTGCTGCACACACACTCCGAGTCCCCCGATCCTCACTAGGGGAAGCAAGAACAAACCTGGACTCAGTTCTGTGTTTTTGTACTCCCAGATGAGAAGTTTGACCACGGCATCTGAGGGGTTAAAAGTATGCGATCGACTTTATTGTTAATCACATATATTAGTCCCAGGTGTCTGCAGTTTCAAACAGCAGGCACCCGTTGGTTATGGCGCCCGCTGTGCTCATGAGCGATCATCATCTTTAAAGTGTACACATGTACAGTGCTGAAATGGGTTAAATACCTGACTTCTGCCGTGCATTTACAGCGGATGTCGGGAAGGGGTTAAGTTCAGTACATGTCCACTATAAATTCCTTGTTTCCTCTTCTTATAACAGTTTAATAAATAGAACAGTGGCCACATTCTGATGTTAAGGCTTTACTGATATCCTGTTTCTAGTAAACCTTTCTCCTTCTCCTATAAGCAGCTACAATGGTTCTTGGCGGTCATCTGGATGTATGGAAATAATTCTGCATCTCTTCCTCTTGGATTGATCACAGCCTTTTTATAACCCACTCGGACCTGTGCTCTCCCCTCCTATCAATCATCTGTGCTTTTTTTACCCTAAATGAAGTGTTAACTGAAAATAAAAAGATTATTTTCAGCCTTGTCCCAAATTACTTTTCAATCAAATCGTTTTATTGCAAAAATTTTCTTAGGGAAATACAAAAGCAAAGAGACGGAAACCTGTAGAGTCTTATAGTTAAAATAATTGTCTTTTCCACCCAAAAAAAGCTGTCAGCAAAAAGCTACAGGACATTTAACACTTAAGACATTAAAAACTGCCTTCCACATGATTGTAAAACCGGATGGTAAAATAAGCACTGGATGTTCAGAGCACATTTCTGGCACTGCTTAACCTTCTGAATAACACACCAAGTTTTATGTTCGTGAAGTGGGAATTGTGTGTACTCCTGTATGTTTTATGCTCTGTACTTTATACTATTTTTTAAACTTAATAGGCAATGAAAAATATTTTTAAAGAATTTTGGCAGTGGCTGTGCAGGAAAGATGTTATCCACTAGTATAATAGTAGATGTAGAATTTAGGATGACAGCATGATAGCTCTATTGTTCTCCTGATAGGCCTAGATAAAGATGTCCACAGAAGAGTATTGCAAGGCAGGGAAGGTGTTTAAGACATTTACCCGTTCAAACCCCTTGCACTCCAGCATCACTACTCCCATCCCGCCGGCTGAGCTTTTTTCACATGACTGCAGCGCCGAGGTTCCCCTATACCCCATGTGACCACTGCATCCAATCAATTGCTTCAGCAGTCTTGTGCCGTTCACGCTGGGGCCATTGTATACGTGAAGTCATCAATGTAGCAAACCTGGCTGCAGCAGCGGGGAGGATAAGAGCAGCGGCTCCTAATCCCTTTAACGGATGTACTATATTTGCCATATTATTATGGTTTAGCGCAAAGCTTAATCTTTTTCTGCTGGGTCCTCACCAGCCAGGACATGGCAACACCTGGACCTCACCAAAGTTTCAAATATGGACTAAAGTAATATAAGTTACTGTAATTATGAACCATGCTTTCTATTCTTCAGGCTGTATCTTAGTGATATATCACTAATATTGAGCTTTTACTCTTGTTTTCAGGTACACATCCTCAGTTAAATATGACTCGGACAAGCATTTCATTGACAATATATACATGCCGGTAGGATTGGGAGTGTCTTCATGTAGTCAGACTGTGATCTGCATTCCTAACTGTACATGGCGCAACTACAGGGCAGAAATTCACTTTCAACCAAAGAACAAGCCTCAGAGATTCATGAGCACCACAATTGTCTATCCAAAGCACACAAAAACAGTGTACACTACTACTTTGGATTACAACTGCAAGAAATGTATGAGGCGCTTTCTCTCCAGCATAGAGCTCGAGTCCGCTGAACATGTGGGCAACGACTGCTTTGTGGATGAATACTGATGCCCACCGTCCTGCCTTAGAGAACAATGGAGAGCATGGAGCCTTTAAAGAACTTCAAACTGTCAGAACCTACAGGAGCTCCTTCTAAGGCTCTAAGATTATTGATAAATGTATATAAGAAAGTCTTTCACCCTGAAATGCTTAGTATGAAATCTGGTAGACCTAATTTAGGTAACTCTTTATTCCGCAGAATAACTGCTGATTATTTTTTTTTACCTTTACTCATAACACTGTGTAAATGCCTGGGACATTTATATGACTGTGAACATGGAAACTATACTCTGATCACCAAGGCACAGACAATGTATGTTATGTGCCAGGTCATGGAAAACATAGAAATGTACTGGACACTAAAATAAAAGGAAATATTGTCAAATAATTTGGTGTACTCAATGCCACATCTTCTATTTTTATATGGCCAGTAATAGGGACAAGAAGCATCTAGGTCTCGGCCTGTGAAAAACATTATATTAACTCCATAAAAAAAAATATAATTATGAAAGAAGCTTAAAACTGGTTCATGTATGCAGCTTGTAATTGTAAAATCTGAACACGTTGGTATAAATACATATGGTATAACCAGAACCCTCAGGGTACTTATTTCTGAAGTTTTTAATTTTACATTCCTTTATTTTGGATAAATAATAAAGCACTTTAATGGGCAAATATGAAATGATATTGTTTATATATGTCTGAATTACATCAATGCTACACCAAATGGAAGGTGTACAAAGATGGCATTGACAGAAGAATGTAGCATGCAGCATTTTCTGGCACTTTCACCATAGAGAAAATCTGTTAAACGCTCAAGACATGAAAACCAATGCATCCCTATGGGAGTGGTTCACACTTGAGCGTTTTACAGCGCGTAAAAACGCGCTGTAAAACGCCCAACGCATAAGCTCGTTCAGGAGCGTTTTTTGGGGCGTTTGTCGCGCTTTTCCTCCCATAGACTTCAATGGGAACGCGCGTTAAGGTGTAGATATGCCTTTTTCTATTGGTCTCCAGATTCACGAACGTGCGTTTCCTATTTGCAAAAACGCGCTAAAATGCGCGCGACAAAAACTTGCGTGAATGCGCGTTTCAAAAACGCTCAGGTCTGAACCCCGTGTTAATGCAGCCACCACTAGGATGAGCACAGTCCAAGCAGATGATTACAGTAGCTGTAGGAATTCCTATTGCACTTTGTATTTTGCACTGCATGGGAGTGATTGACATATGTGTACTGGGTGGAGGAGGGGGGCCCATACTAAATTTTGCTGTGGGACCCTATGAGATCTGTGTACGGCCCTGTCCTATGTATTTTTTTGTGTGTGTGAACTGTACTGAAGCTTCTAAATAATAATAAAAAAAGTTATACGGACAGTTCCAAACCTCCTATGTTTCAGCACTACTGCTCTGAAGCTCCCCCTTGGGTTTGTTTTCATGACTGCAGCAGTGCTATGCCTGTCTATTGCATGAAACTGCTGCAGCCAATCACTGACTTCAGCGGTCTCCTGCCATATACCACTGAGGCCAGTGATTGGCTGCAGTGGTCTCTAGAGATATACGGGCATGTTATAACTGCAACCAAAAACACGACAACATGGCTGTAGCAGTGGAGAGGACTGTAGGGGTGGCACCGAAATAGAGGGGGTTTTAGAACGTGAGTATAAGGGTTTTTTTGTATTATTTTAATAACTTCAGTGCCTTTTGCAAAACTAAAACAAAAAAAACCCCAAAAAACTGGGACAACCCCTTTAAACGGCGTGAAGGATTTTTGGAGACCTATTTCCAAGTTTTGAATTGTTTGAACTGTTCGCATTTTTAGATTCCAGTCTGGCTCTTCCCTTTAAGGATTTCAAATTAACATTTAAAATATAAGGTTGTCATTCAACTTACCAAATTAACTCTAAAAAAGAAACTTATTGCAAGACAAAGGCAGTTTTGGAGATCCTGGGTTTTTTAGAGGTAGGTAGGCCTTTTTGTTGGTTTACAACAGATGTAATGGCTGTGTAAAGGATCAATATACATATAGAAAATAGACCCATCAAGACTGTATGTGATCATACCTCTGTACTGCCCATATGTCCTAAGTGAGATGATCTTGTTATATGTGTTGCATAAATGGTAACACCTGTTTATTACAAAGTATATGTGGTAATCCCATTTCATGCGTTTATGACCTATCCATCAGCCACAATAGCAGGTGCTGCTTCCATGGCCATTTCTGTAACCGTATCAGTACCAATACCATGTGGCTTCCTCTTCATTGATCCCAATGCTAAAATTGGCCATATTTAATCAACCAATGAGAGTCAACCAAAAAGCAATGGGTACTTTCACACTTGCATTGTGAGGATCTGGCAGGCAGTTCCGTCGCCGGAAATGGCTGCCGGATCCGGAAATCCGTGTGCAAACGGAAAGCATTTGTAGACTGATCTGGATGCAGATCCGTCTAACAAATGCATTGAAACATTGGATCCGTCTCTCCGGTATTTATTTTGCATTTTTAAAAAACCGGATCCGTTTTGCCGAAACACTTGGTGCCAGATCCGGCATTAATGCATTTCAATGGAAAATAATGCTGGATCCAGCATTCCGGCTAGTGTTCCGGAATTTTGGACATGGCATGCTGTGGTATTTTCTCCGGCCAAATACCGTAACCCTCAGTTCACACTTGCGCGTTTTACTGCGCGTTCGAACGCGCTGTAAAACGGATAACCGATGCAAACCAATGCTTCCCTATGGGACTGGTTCACATTTTTGCGTTTAACAGCGCGTTCGAACGCGCTGAAAAACGCCCGACGCATAAACAAGTGCTTGAGCTTTTTTTGGGGCGTTTGTCGCGCGTTTTGGCCCATAGACTTCAATGGGAACGCGCAACGCTTGTATTTTGCGCGTTTTTGACACTGAAAACGCGCGTTCGAACGCGCGTTTATGAATTTTCAGCATGCTGGAAACGCCAAACCCCAGCTCTGATTGGCCAAACTTCATATAGACAGGGATATTTGGTCATTGGACAACACTGCAGTCAATCACACAAACGTGCGTAAAATGCGCATTTACTAGCGCGGAAAACGCGCGTCTCAGAAACGCTCAGGTCTGAACCCAGCATAAGAGTGACTGAACTGAAGACATCTTGATGCATACTGAACGGATTTCTCTCCATTCAGAATGCATTAGGATAAAACTGATCAGTTTTTTTCCGGTATTGAGCCCCTAGGACGGAATTCAATATCGGAAAACTTTAAGGCAAGTGTAAAAGTACCCTTAAATGATAGTAGAAGATTATTTTTTTTAGTGAAATTAGGAGGACCTCCGGCGATCAGCAGGTGATAGCATACACTATTGACACTCCATCATTTGCCGAGGTTGGAAAAAATCTTTAAATGTTAATGGACCATTATTGCTTAATTTAGCGGAAAAAATAATTTGATAAGATAAAAACATTATGAATCTGTGAATCAGCTGTAACATTGACCATAGTTACGTGTGGCAGTAATTTTCCACAGGTCCCCAGTCCTTGTGCTGTATTTTAAAATGAGTCATGTCTTTTGAAGCTACTATATTCATACCCAACTATTACGGTATTTCGTTTTTATCAATTTCCAAAATAAATATTTAACATGTTGTATACACTTTGAAAATAAAAATGTAGAAATCTTTTCACTCTCTTGATATACTGAAGGCTGTACGCTAGAACTTGTAATCACTGGTACTAAAACTGGTCTAAACAGCAATTTTCGGGTAATTATATTTTCATTATATGCACATAAAAGAGGTCATTAAATAATCTAAACAAGAATTAGAGCATTTCAAAGACATATCTACCTACTTCTGGATGACCTCAATTACAGCATAATTGTCAGACTGTATGGCTTCTGATCTTGAAGCAAATGTAATATCAAGAAAACCTAAGCAAACATAGTTTTTGAACTATTGCTGAAAACAAGCGAGGGACAAAGTTATACAAAATCCAGACCACCCTTTTTTTCTTTGGCATTTTTTGGCTTGTAAATACACCATGAAATTCAGGCTTTTTTTTTTACACTTTTTGGGGTTGTGTTTTTCATACGTTTTACTTGCGTCTTTTTGTTTTGTTATACAGAAGTCTACGGGAATGCCTGAAAAATGCCATACCCAAAGCATGCTGCGATTAAAAAAAAAAAAAAACTGCTAAGGGACAAAGAAATGGGGCCCGCAGTAGCAGGTAGCAACAGGGACCTAAGGCCCTTGCCTCGTCTGTCAGTACACACAAACAGTAATGATTACTCTGTGTGTCCTGGCAGGCAAAACCTGGGCTGTAATAGATGAAATACACAGCAGCTGGATTCGGGGGGCACTAAGGAGGAATTTTACTGTGTGGGGGCACTAAAGAAGCATGACCACTGTGTGTGGGCACAAAGGGGGCATAACTACTGTAGAAGGGGTTATAAAGGGGGCATGACTACTGTATGGGAGCACTAAGGGGGATAACTACTGTTTCGGGGCACTAAGGGAACATTACTCTGTGGGGGCACAAAGAGGGCATTCTACTATGAAGGTGTATTATGGGAGAATAGCTACTATGTAAGGGCACTAAGGGGGGAATAACTACTGTGTGGGGGCACTAAGAAACATAACTACTGTGAAGGGTGCTCTAAGGGAGCATTCTACTGTGGGGAATCTGGAACTAAGGGGGGAATAACTACTGTGTGGCGCACTAAGAGGACAAACAGGGCCCAGGCTGCATACTATAAAGTAAACTTTTTATTTTTTTTACATGACTGAGTGGGTAGGGGGTTGTAAGGTGAATGTGATTGGTCTTAACTAGTTGCAGAAGGGTGGATTGTGGGCTCAGCCTTCTCTAGTTATGCCCCTGTTGATGATGAAACCCATGCACTCTTGTCATGGTCATGGGTCCAGGGATAAAATGATCATGAAGACCACTGTACTGTCCATTTATACCATTGTACATTGTAATGAGATCTCCCCTAAGCTGTATGTTTTCTCAGACTAAACAAACCCAAGTTTATTAACCTGTCATGGTACTGAAATCCAACCATTCCCTTAATTACCTCCTTTGCACCCTAATTCAGCTATTCAACTTGCACACAATACTTCATGTGTGGTCTATGTAGTGATTTGTATAGAGAAAAGCGGCATTTTTTTTACATCATCTTCACCACTTTCTGAAATAGGTGTGTGGTGAGGTAGGAGTGTGGATGGGCCAAAAGTTATGAAGTGGTGCAGGCCTCTCCATTACTGTGGCAAATCCAGCGCCAATTCTAAATGTAAGACAGCTTCCTGAAACAGGCATAGTAAATGATGAATGAGGCCCTTCCCCGCCCACAATTTTAGACCTGGGGTGAAGTCGCACATACCGGCACAACTAACCGTTGTACCACCACATGCACCTGAAATACACCTAATTTGGGCATATTTCAGTACAGTAAATGACTCCCAATGTTCTTATTTTCTGACTGTATAATTCTAAAATATGGTGCAGTGTATATTTTTATTGGTAAGAGATACATTTCATTATCATATTTTGTGCTTTTTACATATTATCAGTTTTACATACACTAAATAAGCATATGGATCTTAAATTACCATTGCAAGTACCGGTATGTAGTCAGACAAAATTGTATTAACATGCTCACAATCCTTACAATGTTATAAACTTGAAAGAAAGCGAGAAGAAAAAATACATGTACAACCCACATCATATCTTGTCTTATTAGTTCAACATTTTTGCGCTCCCCTCTGAATATCAGTAAGATGTAGACAAGATGGCAGTTCCTGAGTGAGTTCCATCTCCGGCACTGCTGTGAACTGGACAAATAGACATTCCATCAGTTATATCTGGAAGTTCAGGCCCACATTTTATTTCCTGTGTACATGTGTAAAAATGTGTAACAACGCATAATGCCATTTGTTCTCAGTAGTAGGCAGCTTAATGAGAAATCCAGAATTATATTTTAAACAGATTTTTGCATTTTCTTTCTTTTCCCAATGAGCACGTTCATGTCTGATACAGCATTTACTCAAGAAGGCCCTGAGGACAAATGAAGATTCAGATACTGTAGAAGCTGCCTAACTGTTTTACCAGCATGCCTGTCCAGGTTCACAGAGGCACAAGCAGAAGACCACATTACAAGATGTACTACCTGGCCGCGCTTTCAACACACACATCTATTCATACATTTGGCATGTTATCTGAATAAAACACTGGTTCAAGAATAACATTTAGACTGTTTGGGCAATTTGTCATTCTTAGAATCCACCAAACCTTGTAATGGTTATGTTCAGATTCTTAGGAAATTGTTCTGGACACAAGGACTGTTGGCAGGATGTAACAAAAGTAGGCTTGAGGGTTATACAGGAAATCAGTTCCATCTTTTACTCCAAAAGTCAGAAAGCAACATCATTAAGCTAGTTTAACACAAAACAAACACTATATAGCTGTATAGTATTATTTACAGATTATTAAAATATTCATATTTCTTAGCCATCTTTCTTCACTTAGTTATGCAATACATGCATTCTTCAAATGTTTTCATTTATATATATATATTTATAAGAATTTTTCATGAGAGGACTATTTAAAGTCAGTTTTGCTTGAGTTTACGTTGCAGTATTTTATCAAAAGTCAAATGCTGTTTTATAAATTTGGCTCATCCTTTAGGGCTCATGCACACGACCGTATTTTCTTTCCGTGTCTGTTCTGTTTTTTTTGCGGACCGTATGCGGAACCATCCATTTCAATGGGCCTAAAAAACGAAGTTACTCTGTGTGCATTCCATTTCCGTATGTCCGCATTTCCGTTCCGCAAAAAAATAGAACATGTCCTATAATTGTTTGCATTACGGACAAGGATAGTACTGTTGTATTAGGGGCCAGCTGTTTCGTTCCGCAAAATATGGAATGCACACGGACATCATTGTTTTTTTTTTTCGGATCCGTTGTTTGCGGACTGCAAAATACATATGGTCCTGTGCATCAACCCTAAACCTGCTCCAGTTACCATACCACTGGAGTGAGATTGCAACTTGTTTTGCGACTTTTTAAAAAAAAAGTCTCAGTGATAAATCAGGAGTGAAACTCATTAACATGGCTAACCACCCATACTTCAAAACTGGAACGAGTGGCGTAAAAATTCAAAAAGTTGCAAAATATTTGCACAAATGCACCCAAAACGTCACAAAAAAAAAACATTTTGCGACTTTATGAAGACTTGAAGAATTCTGGAGTAAAGGCATGATAAATCAGGGCCATTGTATCATATCATTTAGAACAATTGCAAACTAGAGGCACAGACTAGAATTAGCTTGTCATAAGACGTTGGTCTTTTTCTTTCAACAAATTCATTGTTTAACCCCTATAGGGGTTAGACAAGCCCTGCAATAGTCTAAAATCAAAAATCATCTTATACTTACCTCTTTCTCCAACTCTGTTCTCTGTGGCACTGGTCCAGTCCTCCTGCCACTGCTTGATTACAAACCCTGGCAGGGACATTCCAGTACATGGCACTTGACCTCTGCAGCCAATCTCTTTTCTCGCTGTTACACCTCTGAGGACAGTAATTGGCTGCAGTGGTCATGTGCCGAACACCACTCAAGCAGTTAACAAGCAGTGGCAGCAGCATCAGCGCCACAGAGAAGGACACTGAAGAAAGGGGTTAGTATAAAAAATTTAAAACTTTCGATTTTTGACAACCCCCTTTAAGGACACAATTAATTTTTTTTTGTTTTTTTCGTCCCTGCCTTCAAAAGCCATAACTTTTTTACTTTTTTTTTGAACATTAGTACAATCACAGCAATATGTTTTTAATATATTTTATTGCTTAAAAAAAAAGTTTGGAAAAAAATATATTTTCCATCTCCATACTGGCGCCTATAACTTTTTCTACTTCTGTTTTTGGAGCTGTATGAGGGCTCTCTTTTTGAGGGGCAAAGTTTCACTTTTATTGGAACCATTTGGGGTATGTATGATTTTTCCTTTTATATTTTGATAGTTCGGTCATTTTTGGACACACTGATACCAATGATGTTTTGTTTATAATTTTTTTTTGTGTGCAAAATGAGGAAAGGGGGATGATTTGAATTTTTTTATTTTTTTTTTTGGAATCTTTCCTTTTCACTTACTTTGTAGTCCACCTAGGGGACTTGAGCCTGCGATCTTTGGATCACTTATACCATGCACTGTTGCCAGAAACTACAATAGACATAGCCTTTTGTATAGTTCTGGTACCGCTTGCTGCCTAAAACAGCTGATCAGTAGGGGTACAGCGTGCAAGATCCCTATCGATCCTATATTGATGACCTATCCTGAAATTCACTGTATTGTCTTCTAACCAGATCTCAAGATAGCATGTATATAGATTTAAATACCATTTTTCACTATGTTTTTAAGCAATGGCAGCTGTGCCATATGAGATCTCAGCTTTAAGTCACTTGTACATTCCACAGCATTCTCGGTATTTGATTCCTTCCTACTGTCTTCTTTTATGCCAGGATCTTGATTTTGATCTGCATGGATTTGTTTTTCGAGTCCTGCTGAAGGAGCAGAGGAGGACTTTTGGGCAGCTAACAAGTAACGTTTCCGCCTATTGATTTTATATTGGCGGATCCTCTCTTCTTCTGCTACAGGATCTTCAAGCACACCTTCCCATCTTAAGCTCTCATTTACTACACCTTCCTGGGTTATTGTAGATAAACACGCAGATTCAATCTCTTTCTTGGTTTTTGATTCATCTGATTTGTCCTTTGAGTCACTGATGGTAGTTGTTTGCAGTTCCGATGATGGAGGAATGATTGGCTGACTCTTAATATTTTCTGTAAAAGTAATATTCAGATGTGAATATGTAAACTTGATAAAATTATTATATTCAATTAACACACTCAGTCTCAACTGCTGAAGAATACAATATATTGGTCTTATAAAAAAAAAAAACAGATACCTGTAAAGTTCATTGTAGGACGTACTGTATATAAAGTATTAGGGAATAATTGTTTTCTATATCAGCCTTCCCCAGGGAACTCCATCTACTATCCCCACGAGGTCACTGTGTTCACCAGCATTATGGTCATTAATTTTATGACAATGGAACATCTACCTGATAGGACTCACTGCTGTATGCATAAGTTGTCTCATCTTCTTGGAGGTCAATAGAGAGGTCTCTCCCATGATCTATTTATACCCGGGATTGTGAATGAGAAGGAATATTAGAAGGTCCAGAAGCTGCACGGCCATGCATGGAGTCAGTCAGCAAGGTAATGTGCTTGTTTAGTTTAAAATTGATATAGACTTTGCTTCTGTGAGGGGTATTATTGCCAACTCACCTGAGACAGCCTGGCCAGGCATATTTTAAGTCTGTACCCCTCAGCCAGGGAATTACAGAAAGTTATCAAAAATCTTATTGTCAGCCTAAGATTCTGCAGAAAGACAGAAAGAAGGAGAACCAGAACCTCCATCATTACTGCCCTCCATACATTGCAATTGAGGAAAGATTGCACTGTGTTATATGTCTTGGAATTGTGCCTTGATAGTACTCCTATTCTGCATGTTAGTAAAGAGAGTCCTATTTATTTGCACCAACTAGCCTTCTCACTGACTCCAACACCATTCGACAGCCATTTTACAATGGGCACCCCAAATAACATCAGGCAGAAGCCCCAACATTCAGGGTGTGCCCGAGGGAATAAAAGTTGCACCCTCCGGTCAGGTCGTGGTCTGTGAGTCAGTGCCACTACCACTCCCATTCTCAGCAAGCTCCTCCCGAGCTGATGTTGCACTGTCATAGAAGACCTTTATAGGAAATCATTTTGTGAAATCTCTCATCTGCCCTAGTCAAGTGCTGTATATTCAGCGGATGAGTTCATCAGCCGTAACAGAGGAGGCATCAAGAATGAATCAAACTGCAGTGGTGTAGCATGGGGGGAATTGGAGGGTAGTTGCCTCGGGCACCAAACGGCACCTGGCCACTGTTACAGACAATGCCATTCACTGTGTTGCAGGTAGCACACATCCCGCCATCATCATTCAGTGAATAAGTCACTCAGTCTCATGGCACACACTGAGTTCAGACTGGTTCAGACCTGTGGCCTACAAGATCACCAGGTGCACAGGCATTGATAAGTCATCAGAGCTGTGTTGAAAGTCATGGTGATATCACCGTTGTTCTGTTTTGGATGCATTCTTATTTTTCTTTTAATAAACAAAAAATTTACAGATAAGTCATCAGAGCACATGTCTGGCTCTCTCATAGACTGCTCACCACTCCAGCCCACAGTCCAGAAGCACTGCTTCAGTTAGCATTGTGGCCCTGCAGCCAGGTAATATATATTTTTTTTCAGGGGGAATTTTTGTGAGAATGAGGGCGAGAGGGGGGCTAAATATGGATTGGAACTCATGTAATTATGGAGGATTATTAGTGTGGTATTTGCTCAGCAGGCCCATGGGAATTTTACTAGTAATACTCAGAGCAGTACTAATAAACTTCTCATGGACCTGCAGTGCAGACTCCATTTAGGCCTCCCCAATAATAATGCTCCTTAATGTCATAACGACCAAGCACCATGCATGTACGGCACTGGACGAAAGCTCCCACAATTTAAAAGGAGCAGTCCGTGACAGCTGGGGACCCCAAGGAGAAGACAGACGTGGTTTATTACCATTTCTGCCTTCTCCTTTTCTTGGTGCGTAACACTCAGCACTATTCAGTAGGCTTCCTTTAGTGGAGCCGGCGATGCCGCGATCGCTGGGTGCCTTGGGAGCAGAGCAGAACTGCTGGGTCTTAGCAGACCCTGATCAGCTCTCATTGGACTGCCACAGGTTAAGGCAGGCATCAGCAACCTTCGGCTCCCAGCTGTTGTGAAACTACAATTCCCAGCATGCTCCATTCATTTCTATGTAAGTTCTTAGAAAAGCAGAGCAACTATGCATGCTGGGAGTTGTAGTTTCCCAACAGCTGGGAGCCAAAGGTTGCCTACCCCTGGGTTAGGGAGTGCAATACTTGGCTTGGCCCAGACATCGGCAATGTCGTTACGGTGCGTCGCTGGCAATGTATCCAAACGAACCTTTATTAGCCAAGGTCCCTAGAACAATGTGTTTCTGGACCCTATGGCCTCTTCTTTAGGTAGAACAGTGAATAAAATCAAATATGAACTAATAGTCATGTCAAAAACATTGTGAAACAAAATTTGCCATCCCAATGGGAAGGGTTATAAAGAATATACATATAGTTAACTATAAGAAAACATATACAGTATACACCAGACAAACATCATAGACAATAAATAAAAATATTAATGAGAGGAGCGAGATCATGGTAAGCCACTGACATATCCTGTGTAAAATGGCTACATGGTAGCAAGATACAATCTCCTAAGGGGTTCCCCGCTCCCTAAACATATTAAAAAGCAGAGATATTTGGAGCGGAGCACTAGAAGCATCTCTAGTAGCTAGGTAACCACAGTCCTGGCTGAACAGTACCTATTGCACATGTGTACTGTGGTAATGACACATGCACAATGCATTAGAAAACTGGGAGAGGCTCCTGCATTGCTCAGAAACAACTATAATACTAACAGTGAACACTGATAGAAGATATATTTTTTTATAGTGGGGCAAGAATGAACTGAACAAAGAATTAAAATAGGCTGCAAAAGAAATGTGCCACAAATAGCACTACAGGGCTGTTTTGGTCGGGAAAGTGTATACAGGTATACAGTCACTAGAGTACCTATTGGGTGCTCAGTGTGTATTGAAAGTGCTGCAACCGATTAGCTGAACTGCTGAATATCCACTGTAACTCAACCACAACCTGGCCGGCAATCAAAGTGAGGGGACCCGGGGCATTGATGACATCTACCATTATATAAAAAAATTCCCATTAGTGTTGTGCCCAATTTGCACAAACCATAAGGCGTGCTTTTTTAATCTTACATATATCATATATGGTACCCAGTACAGTCCTACTGACCTTATGAGAGCCTTTTCTTTCCATACCTTTGCCTAAATTACTGTCAAGTGGAAACATAGAGGAGCAACAGCTCACCCACAGAGTAGCAAACCATGAAAACTCATGAGTGCTTAAAAGGGATTGTTCCAGGACAGCGGATAACTGATCGCTGGAGTTCTGACTGCTGGGACCCCCACCGATCCTGAGAATGGGGGTTCTGTTCCCCTGACTAAGTGGCAGGCTGCACATGTACCCTCCCGCTCCATTCATTCTCTACAAGGCTGCTGGAAATAGCTTGGTGCTGTACTAGATTACAGTATGTCCAATAGACCCATGGAGATGGAATAGAGCTGCAGTGCATATGACTGACCTGTCTTTTTATTTTGGAAGGTACGGATCCCAGCAGTAGGACCCCCACTGATCTAATAGTTATCCTAGATAGGAGATAACTTAAAGTGTACCTTCAGTTAAAAACAAGTTTTCATAAATGAATAGTAGAACGAATATGAGAAAACTCTGTAATATATCATATTAAAGAATTATGCTTCATCCTGGGCTTCACAGGCTGCTTGCTTCTGCCTTCCCTTCACTCAGCCTCTTATCTCCATTAGCATTCCATCTCTGTCTCCAGCATCACACACAAAAGTCTATGAAGAGAGGAGGGGGATGAAGGAGGCTGCTGCCAGGTAGTAAGTGATTTATTTCCTCACTCTGAACAGTAGTAGAACCTTATCCTTAGCCTTAGATATAGAAATGTGAAAAGTGCAAAGTATAGCAGAGCTAAGAAACGGCAGTTGGTTTGTCTCTCATCCAGCAGCCGCCTCCTTCTTCCTCTCTTCATAGACTTCAATGTTAAAAGCAGGAAAGGGCAAAGCAGTCTGATAAAAGATAGAAGACTTTTTGCTTAATAAGATACATTACAAAGTTTCTTATATTCACATGCACTATTCATTTATGAAAAAATGTTCTATAACTGGAGGTATGGTTTATTATTATAATACCTCTTTGACTTCTACAAAAACACACTGCAATCAATCACTTATAAAAATAAAATGCAAATAGAATAATGAAAAGGAGGTACTCAGTCACTGAAAGGGAGCTGCAGTGAGGGATACAATAAAGGTAGTGGAAAGCTACACCATGATGCATGTGTAAAACCAAAAAAATAAAATAACAGCAGGATAATCAGTCCTAACTAGAGATGTGTGAATCAATTTGTCTCATCAGATTCTGCACCTGTGACGGCACATCCCCGAGGCGGAGGACGGTCCCACTGTCCCTTGATTGGAAGTGTGGATGCGCACACGCAGTCGCTACCCCAGCAGTAGAAGCTTGTGCTTGTGCCGCTACTTTTCTTCCTTTTTCGTGTGCTTGTGTTTTGATTTGTGTCTATGCAGAACTTTAGCTGGAGAACCGATTGTGTGAAAAGTATCCCTATAGGTCCAGAACATTTAATTCAAAGGTAAAAGAAATGAACAAATGGATATAATCAGTAACCATCACAACCTTTTAATGAAGCATTAAAGGGGTTTTCCAAGACTTACAGTTATGTTCATAATTATTCAACTCCCAATGCTGTAAAGGGTTTTAGGGAATTTAGTGTACATTTGTAATTGTGTTCAGAATGAAATCTTACAAGGACTTTTTAAAGAACCAAATGCAACTGAAATGACATCAATTGTTTTTGTAATACAGTATTAAATGTTTTTTTTGTGATTTCTTCATTGACACAATTATACAACCCCTTAAAGACTACCACTCTTAAGAACAGAGGTTCATTCAAGTGTTTTCGATCAGGTATTGAAAACCCCTGTGGATGTCAAGGAGCAGCAATCAACCATAATAAGCCCCAATTAGGCAGATGTAAAATGACTGTGATACTCAGCTCCTTCTAGACATTTACTGGTGTGTTTACAGACATGGTGAAGTCAAGAGAATGGTCCAGGAAGACAAGAGAAGAGGTGATTTCTCTTCACAGGAAGGGAAATGGCTATAAGAAGATTGCAAAGATGTTAAACATACCAAGAGACACCATAGGAAGCATCATTCGCAAATTCAAGGCAAAGGGCACTGCTGAAACGCTACCTGGTCGTGGCAGAAAGAAGATGCTGACTTCGACTGCTGTGCGCTACCTGAAGCGCAAAGTGGAGAAAAGTCCCCGTGTGACTGCTGAGGAACTGAAAAAGATTTGTCAGATGCGGGTACTGAAGTTTCAGCTCAGACAATAAGGCGCACACTGCGTAATGAAGGCCTCCATGCCAGAACTCCCAGGCGCACTCCCTTGCTGTCTCCAAAGAATAAGAAGAGTCGACTGCAGTATGCCAAAAGTCATGTGGACAAACCACAAAAGTTTTGGGATAGTGTTCTGTGGACTGATGAAACAAAATTAGAACTGTTTGGGCCCATGGATCAACGCTATGTTTGGAGGAGGAAGAACAAGGCCTATGAAGAAAAGAACACCTTGCCTACTGTGAAGCATGGCGGGGGTCAATCATGCTTTGGGGCTGTTTTGCTTCTACAGGTACAGGGAAGCTTCAGCGTGTGCAAGGTACCATGAATTCTCTTCAGTACCAGGAGATATTGGATGAAAATGTGATGCAGTCCGTCACAAACCTGAGGCTTGGGAGACGTTGGACCTTTCAACAGGACAATGATCCCAAGCATACCTCCAAGTCCACTAGAGCATGGTTGCAGATTAAAGGCTGGAACATTTTGAAGTGGCCATCGCAGTCACCAGACTTAAATCCGATTGAGAACCTCTGGTGGGACTTAAAGAAAGCAGTTGCAGCGCGCAAGCCTAAGAATGTGACTGAACTGGAGGCTTTTGCCCATGAAGAATGGGCGAAGATACCCGTAGATCGCTGCAAGACACTTGTGTCAAGCTATGCTTCACGTTTAAAAGCTGTTATAACTGGAAAAGGATGTTGTACTAAGTACTAAGATTGAATGTCACTTGGGGGTTGAATAAAACTGATAATAATGTGAGCACAGAAAAGACATTTGTGGTTATTTCATTAGAAATGTTATGTTATATTTGTCTGACTTACAAGTGCCTCTTTGATTTAATTGTAAACAAGATGACTGAAATGATCAAAATCAATGTCAAACTGGCCAAAACACTCAATTTTAGTGGGGGTTGAATAATTTTGAACACAACTGTAAATACTGATGACCTCTCCTCTGTATAGGTCAGTAGTATCTGATCAATGGGGGTCTGACACCCGGGACCCCCGCCGATCGGCTGTTTGAGAAGGCAGCGGCGCTGCAGGAGCACCGCGGCCTTCTCGCTGTTTACCTCTGCTAGCGCCCCGCCCAGTGACGTCACGACTTGTATCCAAGTGGCGTGGGCGAGGCTAAGCTCTGTTCACTGATACAAGTCGTGACGTCACTGGGCGGGGCGCTAGCAACGGTAAACAGTGAGAAGGCTGCGGCGCTCCTGCAGCGCCGCTGCCTTCTCAAACAGCTGATCGGCGGGGGTCCCGGGTGTCAGACCCCAGCCGATCAGATGCTGATGATCTATCCTGAGGATAGATCATCAGTTGTAACAAACTGCAGAACCCCTTTAATGGCTAACAAAAATGGAAGTAATGATGTTACATAGCGAGCTTTCAAGACCAGTCCCTTCATCAGGCGTACTACAAGAATATATGAAGAAACAGCAATATATAGATATATAATAAGAACAGAGACATGGGGGAATGAATGGGCATGTGAAAGATAACAGAACAACATATCCAAGATCTTAAGAATGAGTCTTTAATTATCTTACAGATAAAGGGTGTGAAAGTTTCACGGTGCCCCCACTATGTCTATAAACATTAGATGTAGAACATGTTCTACATCTAATGTTGTTTATCTGATTCTCTGCACTAAATGTCCTGTTGGAGGCCTCTACGTTGGAGAAACAGGACAGAAACTCAATGCAAGGATGAGGTCCCACCGCCACACAATTCAAGAGAAGAAGCTACACTTTCTGCAGCCCAGGACACAATGAAGAACACAAGTTCTCATATTAAAAGGTAACTTCAAATCCCAAGGAGCTAGAAGAATTTGGGAATACAAATTTATAACACTGTTTGACACTTTGAATATTGGACTGAATTTGTCCCCGGGATTTATGACACACTACAAGATCTAAAGAGTCTTCTACAGACATAGTGGGGGCACCAGGCCTCTGAGATAACGTCAATTTAGAGACCATGAAACTTTCACACCCCTTATCTGTAAGATAATTAACCGCTTGCCGACCGCCGAACGCACGGATGCGTCCAGGCGGCGGCAAGTTTGTTCCTCCTGGACGCATCCGTGCGTCATCTCGCGAGAGCCGAGATCTGCTGTGAACGCGCGACGCCAAGACGCGCGCTGCTCACAGCAGAGCGCGGCTCTGCAGTTAGCTAGCAGCCTGCCAGCGATGATCAATCGCTGGCAGGCTGTAAAATGTAAAATAAATGAGATCAGTAGTATATCAGACGCTGTGTTGCTAACAGCGCCTGATATATTTAATACCTGGTCCTCTGGTGGTCCCATTTACTGGGATCGACCACCAGAGGACCAGGTAACAATGTAAAGTTGCACCAAACACTACACTAACCCCACCCCCCACCCCCTCACTTTATAACCACTATTAACCCCTTGTTAACCCCTGATCACCCCATATAGACTCCCTGATCACCCCCTGTCACTGATCACCCCCTGTAAGGCTCTATTCACATGTCCATATGTGTTTTGCGGTTCCGCTGATCCACAGATCCGTGCCACGGATCCGCGGCGCGGATCCGCAAAACACGGACACCGCCAATGTGCTTTCCGCATTTTGCAGATCCGCACATTGCCAGAACTATATAGAAAATGCTTTTCTGTCCGCAATTGCGACAAGAAAAGGGCATGTTCTATATTTTTGCGGAACGGAAATGCAGACTCAGAAGCGCGGATCCGTAATTCCGATCCGAAGCGGACAAAGTCTGTCCCCATAGAATGAATGGGTCCGCAATTCCGCTCCGCAAACAGAATTTCTGGACGTGTGAATGGGGCATAAGGGTCCCTTATCACCGCCAGTTAGTTAGCTACTTGTTAGGCAGCTAGCGCCCAGCCCACCGCACCCCAGTCACTGATGGCAGAGATTTTTTCATCCACATTGATTGATGCGAATGAAAAAATCTGTGCCGTTCATTTTTATTTATTTTTTCAGCCCAGAGGCTGAACGGAAAAATCTCATTACCCGTATGCTCAATATAAGGAGAATCGCAGAAACTCCTAATGCTGGCCATACGTGTAATGATTGCGGAGACCTCAAATGCCAGGGCAGTACAAAACCCCACATGTGACCCCATTTGGAAAGAAGACACCCCAAGGTATTCCGTGAGGGGTATGGGGAGTTCATGTAAAATTTTATTTTTGTCACAAGTTAGTGGAATATGAGACTGTAAAAAAAAAAAAAAAAATCAATTTCCGCTAACTTGTGCCAAAATTTTTTTCTGTGAACTCACCATGCCCCTCACGGAATACCTTGGGGTGTCTTCTTTCCACAATGGGGTCACATGTGGGGTATTTATACTGCCCTGGCATTTTAGGGGTGCTAAAGCGTGAGAATCCAAATGCGTAAAAATGCCCTGTGAAATCCTAAAGGTACTCATTAGTGTAGGCCCCTTTGCGCATCTTGGCTGCAAAAGTGGCACACATGTGGTATCGCTGTAGCTCAGGAGAAGTAGGTAGCTTGGGGTGTATTTTACATATACTATGTTGGTGAGAGAAATATCTCTGTAAATGACAACTTTTTAAAAATTTTATACAAAGTTGTCAATTTACAGCGATATTTCTCTCACTCCAGCATGGGTATATGTAAAAATACACCCCAAAACACATTGCCCTACTTCTCCTGAGTACGGCGATACCACATGAGTGACACTTTTTCGCAGCCTGGGTGCGCAAAGGGGCCCAAATTCCAACGAGTACCTTTAGCTTTTACATGGCTGCTCACAATTTAGCCCCGCCCAAAATGCCAGAACAGTACAAACACCCCACATGTGACCCCATTTTGGAAAGAAGACACCCCAAGGTATTCGCTGAGGGGCATAGTGAGTCCATGAAAAATTTAACTTTTGTCAAAAGTTAGCAGAAAGGGAGACTTTTGAGAAAAACAATAAAAATCAATTTCCGCTAACTTGTGCCAAAAAATCTTCTGTGAACTCGCCATGCCCCTCATTGAATACCTTGGGTGTCTTCTTTCCAAAATGGGGTCACATGTGGGTATTTATACTGCCCTGGCAATTTAGGGGACCTAAAGCGTGAGAAGAAAATGCATAAAATGCCTTCCTAAAGGTACTCATTAGTTTTAGGGCCTTTGCATTTGGCTGCAAAGTGTCACACATGTAGTAGCATCAGGAGAAGTAGGGCAATGGTTTGGGTGTATTTTTACATATACCCATACTGGGTGAGAGAAATATCTCTATAAATTGACAACTTTGTATAAATTTTTTTAAAAGTTGTCATTTACAGAGATATTTCTCACACCCAGTATGGGAATATGTAAAAATACACCCCAAAGCACATTGCCCTACTTCTCCTGAGTACGGCGATACCACATGAGTGACACTTTTTGCAGCCAAGATGTGCAAAGGGGCCCTAAAACCAATGAGTACCTTTTAGGATTTCACAGGGCATTTTTACTCATTTTGGATTCTCACGCTTTAGGGCCCCTAAATGCCAGGGCAGTATAAATACCCCACATGTGAGCCCATTTTGGAAAGAAGACACCCCAAGGTATTCTGTGAGGGGCATGGCAAGTTCACAGAAATTTATTTTTTTTTTGGCACAAGTTAGCGGAAATTGATATTTTTTTTTTTTTTTTTTTTACAAAGTCTTATATTTCACTAACTTGTGACAAAAATAAAATTTTACATAAACTCACCATACCCCTCACAGAATACCTTGGGGTGTCTTCTTTCTAAAATGGGGTCACATGTGGGGTATTTATACTGTCCTGGCATTTTAGGGGCCCCTAAAGCGTGAGAAGAAGTCTGGAATCCAAATGCGTAAAAATGCCCTGTGAAATTCTAAAGGTATCATTGAATTTGCCTTTGCACCAGGCTGCAAAAGTCACTCATGTAGATCGCCGCATTCAGAGAAGTAGGGCAATGTGTTTGGGGTGTATTTTTATATATACCCATACTTTGTGTGAGAAATATCGCTGTAATCGACAACTTTTTAAATTTTTTAAACAAAGTTGTCAGTTTACAGAGATATTTCTCTCACCCAACATGGGTATATGTAAAAATACACCCCAAAACACATTGCCCTACTTCTCCTGAGTACGGCAATACCACATGAGTGACACTTTTTGCAGCCTGGGTGCAAAGGGGCCCAAATTCCAACGAGTACCTTTAGCTTTTACATGGCTGCTCACAATTTAGCCCCGCCCAAAATGCCAGAACAGTAAACACACCCCACAAGTGACCCCATTTCGAAAGTAGACACCCCAAGGTATTCACTGAGGGGCATAGTGAGTCCGTGGGAGATTTCATTTTTTTGCCAGAAGTTAGCAGAAATGGAAACTTTATTATTTTTATTTTTTTCCTCAGAAAGTGTCATTTTCCGCTAACTTGTGAAAAAATGAAATGATACATGAACTCACCATGCCCCTCCATGAATACTTTGGGGTGTCTTCTTTCTAAAATGGTGTCATTTGGGGGTATTTATACTATCCTGACATTCTAGCACCTGAAGAAACATGACAGGTGCTCAGAAAGTCAGAGCTGCTTCAAAATGCCGAAATTCACTTTTTTGCACTATAGTTTGTAAACGCTATAACTTTTACCCAAACCAATAAATATACACTTATTGTATTTTTTTTATCAAAGACATGTAGAACAATAAATTTTGCGAAAAATGTATATAGAAATGTAGTTTTAAAAAAAAAATTACAACAGAAAGTGAAAAATGTCATTTTTTTGCAAAAATTTCGGTAATTTTTGATTAATAGCAAAAAAAGTAAAAACGTCAGCAACAATGAAATACCACCAAATGAAAGCTCTATTAGTGAGAAGAAAAGGAGGTAAAATTCATTTGGGTGGTAAGTTGCATGACGGAGCAATAAACGGTGAAAGTAGTGTAGTGCAGAATTGTAAAAAGTGGCCTGGTCATTAAGGGTGTTTAAGCTAGGGGGGCTGAAGTGGTTAAGGACTCATTCTCAAGATCTTTGATAAGTTGTTCTGTCATCTTTCACATGCCCATTCATTCCCCCATGTCTCTGTTCTTATTATATATATATTGCTGTTTCTTCATATATTCTTGTAGTACGCCTGATGAAGGGACTGGTCTTGAAGGCTCGCTATGTAACATCATTACTTCTATTTTTGTTAGCCATTAAAAGGCATCAAACCTGCAATACTCTTATTTTGTTTCTCTTAATGAGAGCACTAAACTACTGAAGACAAAAGAAATGATGTGAGTGCCATCTGCTGGTCTTATAAAGAGATACGTTTGACAATTGCTCATAGTTTGCAAAGATTGGGAAAAATAGTAGAATAATAACTATGACTGACATTAATATAATTTAACTCCTTAACTACCAAGCCTGTTTGAGCCTTAAAGGGAGCTTGAACTCTGGTCATCAAATACACTGGAAAGGTCTTATTTTTCAAGTTTTTTGTTTTTACAGTTCTTAGGATTATTGTCAGGGCAACAAGAATGACCTAAATCTTCTCTCTATGAGATATCCTCAAACATGATCTGTTGTGAGCACAGGGGGACTGCAGATGTCCTGCTGTTATCTCATCATTTTTGATAATGCAATATATGAGGAAAAGTGAAGGTAGCTATACCCTCCATGATATCAATGTATCACAGTAGGCACACATGCAGAGCTCAAGATGCTGTACTGCAGCATCAAACAACCTCTGACTTGTACAGAATCACAATACAGTGACTATAAAAGTGTAGGGGACCCTAATGTATTTCTGTATGCCTCAGATTTCATATAGAGCCGTAACAACGTTTCTTCTGCTGAATTCCTTTCACTCAGTGCTGCTGTGTCCTTAAGACCTGGGGAATACCGAGTGGGATTTATCTATGAATTTATCAGTTTTCTGGTGAAACTCTAAGAAATTTACAGGTTTTATGAAGTTCTCCTCACAACACAACTGACTTTAAAGAGGTAGTCGAGCCCCATGTAAATATTTAAGCCCCTCCCCCGGGTCAAGTGCCACCTGGGGGAAACGTCACTACTGAAGCCGCTCACTGGCTGCAGCAGTGCACATGAACCCGTCCATAGCAGATGTTTGCCTGCGGCGCTGCCAGTCCAGAGAAGGCCTCGCGCACATGACCGTTGTGTTTTTAGCGGTCCGCAAATTGCGAATCCGCAAAACATGGATGGCCTCCGTGTGCGTTCCGCAATTTACGGAACGGGTGGCCCATTATAGAGATGCCTATTCTTGTCCGCAAAACGGACAAGAATAGGACATGCTCTATTTTTCTTGCGGGGCCACGGAACGGAGCAACAGATGCGGACAGCACACGGAGTGCTGTCCGCATCTTTTGTGGCCCCATTGAAGTGAATGGGTCCGCGCCTGAGCCGCACAATATGATGCGGATGCGGACCATACATACGGTCGTGTGCATGAGGCCGAAGACATAGGTGGATCTAAGGAGCCGGAACTGATCACTGGAGAGCAGGACCCTGACAGGTCCCATAAGGTGGGGATGGGGGGGATGTTAAAATTGATATAGGGATGGACAACCCCTTTAAATTTGCGTTGTCGATCAGCAGCGCACAGTTTCCCAGATATGTCCATATGTTTGGGAATATATGAGTCCTTTCCTGGTCAATGTTGAGACTAGACATATCCCTTAGCTTAGCTGAGCTCCTATAATGAATTGGGAGAGGTCCTAAAGGAGATTACTGTACAGTATAAAGCATATGTCTCCTGTATGTAAATTACATGACAATTTTACTACCCAAACATCGAGCAGATAAGCATTCATGCTTGCAAAGGAGGCACTGATTATCCAATGAACAAGCAGAACACCCATTCATGGATATTTCATGTTGTCACCTAAATCATTGTTAGGGCGGGATGACGTCAGCGTTATGAATTCCGTTATTGCTTTCCGTTGTCGACAGGACTTTACTTACCGTCCTGCATCACTAAAACCAGAGGGATCCGTTATACTTGCGCACAGACTTCTATTATGACGGATCAAAACGGAATGCCTCTAAAGGTTTCCGTTTTGAATTCCGTATTATGACTTCCGTTATAACCATGTTATAATGGAAAGAAATAACGGAATTAATAACGTTGATGTGAACCCACCCTTAGTAGGCAGCAGAACGTGCCATCTGAACTTCACTCTGCTGCCAGCAAACAATGACTCTGTATGGGGATGAGAGATGGCATTAGTAATCACTCTTCCCCAAACTGTGGTGGAGATCGTTGCATGTATGTAACTACAACTGGATGTTGTCATGGATGGAGCCCAGTGGAGCAGAGAGCCGACACCGGGAAGCAGGTAAGTTATCTTCACTTTGCAGGTCTGCCATTCTTGCACAACCCCTTTAAAGCAATCCTCTAGTACAGGGCTCGACAAATCCCAGGCGCCAGGTCGCCATGGCGACCAGGAATTTGGTCCTGGCGCCTGGGTATTTGTCAGCCCGTTTTCTCAGGTGCCCGGGCGCAGGGCCGACGCGGACTAGGAGCGCCGGCCCCCTCATGCTGCAGCCGCCCGAGCGCTCTATAGAGAGCCTCAGGCGGCTGCAGCACTGCCCGGGCTGCCGCGTCCATGAGGGCGCACCGCCCGGGCACAGCATGAAGAGAGGGACTGACAGGAGGAGCGCTCAGCGCTCCCTCCTGTCAGTCCCTCATTGTAGCGTGGCCGAGCCGGTCCACGGTACAGGAGCATCTGTCTCCTGTACCGGACGGACTGACATGAAGTGCGCACACAGTGTGCACTTCCTGTCAGTCCGCCTGGGCACAGGAAACTAAAGCTCCTGTACCCGGGAGAAAGTGAATGACAAGGAGGGGGAGGGGGAGAGAGAAAGTGAATGACAAGGAGGGGAGGGGAGAGAGAAAGTGAATGACAAGGAGGAGGGGGAGAAAGTGAATGACAAGGAGGGGGAGGGAGAAAGTGAATGACAAGGAGGGGGAGGGAGAAAGTGAATGACAAGGAGGAGAGGGGAGGGAGAAAGTGAATGACAAGGAGGGGGAGGGAGAAAGTGAATGACAAGGAGGGGGAGGGAGAAAGTGAATGACAAGGAGGGGGAGGGAGAAAGTGAATGACAAGGAGGGGGAGGGAGAAAGTGAATGACAAGGAAGGGGGAGGGAGAAAGTGAATGACAAGGAAGGGGGAGGGAGAAAGTGAATGACAAGGAGGGGGGAGAAAGTGAATGACAAGGAGGGGGAGGGAGAAAGTGAATGACAAGGAGGGGGAGGGAGAAAGTGAATGACAAGGAGGGGGAGAGAAAGTGAATGACAAGGAGGGGGGAGAAAGTGAATGACAAGGAGGGGGGAGAAAGTGAATGACAAGGAGGGGGGGAGGGAGAAAGTGAATGACAAGGAGGGGGGGGAGGGAGAAAAGGAAGTAAATGACAAGGAGGGGGGGAGGGAGAAAGTGAATGACAAGAGGGGGGGGGGGAAGAAAGTGAATGACAAGGAGGGGGGGAGGGAGAAAGTGAATGACAAGCGGGGGGGGGGGGAGAAAGTGAATGACAAGGGGGGTGAGAGAAAGTGAATGACAAGAGGGGGCGGGGGGGGTGAGAGAAAGTGAATGACAAGAGGGGGGGGGGGGGTAGAGAAAGTGAATGACAAGGGGATTGACAAGACGGACCCCTCTGCCCTCCCCTCCGGACCCTTGTGCCCTCCCCTCCGGACCCCTGTGCCCTCCCCTCCGGACCCCTGTGCCCTCCCCTCCATTATGGGGGGCCCTATATACTCGCACATTATGGGGGGCACTATGGAAAACAGGGGTAGGAACACTATGGGGGCATCTACTGGGGGCCCTATGTACTGGCATGCATTATTGGGGGGCTCTATAGAGAAGTGGGGGGGGAGGAGCACTATGGGGGCATCTATTGGGAGCTTTATGACGCGGCTCCGCCTGGCTCCTAACTTTTTTAGCTGGCTCCTAGATTCAAAGGAAATTTGTCAAGCCCTGCTCTAGTACACATTAAAAATGTGACTATATGTACAAAATATTAACTTATATGGTGCTCTCCTATTCAATGTGTCTGCTGCAATTCATCCCATTTCTGGTTCCCTCTTTATGTACATAAAATGGCCACCTGATTCTCTGGTTATCCTATGCATCTTACCTGAGAGCAGGGGGGAGTGTCTCAGACTACCAAAACACATGGGGGGAGATTTATCAAACGGGTCCAAAGTAGAACTGGTTTAGTTGCCCAATCAGATTCCACCTTTATTACTCACAGCTCCTTTGAAAAGAGAAAGGTGGAATCTGATTGGTTGCTATGGGCAACTAAGCCAGTTCTACGGTACACCAGTTTAATAAATCTCCCCCATTATGCATAGGACAGTGAGAATCTGGCAGCCATTTACCATACATAATGAGGGAACACAGAATACAGCGAAGCCCGAACCACAACAGCAACGCTGAAAATTGGGTACCAGGTACAGTATATTAAAGGGGTTATCCAATTTCTCAAAACCCACCCACATGTGTCGGGCCCCTCACCGATAATATACTTACCCTGCTCCCCTCTTGGTTCTCCCTACACATGGATGAAAACATTCGGTGTCGGGGGGAGCAGCCAATGGCAGTCGGGGACGAGCCTCCCTAGCATCGCGGGTGACGCCAGGGAGGCTAGTCCCCGTCTGCCATTGGCTGCTCAACGCCCCCCCCCCCACCCCCAATGCGGGTACCAGGAGCGGCGCTGGGTGTGGGGTAATTATATATTTTTTTTTAACAACATCAGGGTACGCAGACCTCAAAACAGTGTCACTTACAAAAGAGGTCTGCAGACCTCGAAACAAAGTCAAAAAAGGAAAGAGAAAAGACATGAATTGCAAGTTCTTGCCCTCCCCAAATACTTGTGCCAGTGCTCATCCAATTACCCACTAAGGGGCATCCTGCTCAAGAGTCTCTCTGCCCATGTCTGATATCAATATCCTGTAGGAGCAGCCTACATAGTCTCCCCCTCATCTGCTCCACCAAATGCCACTCTGTCAAAGAGAAAGGCTGCATTATATGTTGTATTTCTGAGTTTGACATACTGTATGTAACAATTTAGCTTCTCCATTTCTGAAAAAGCCTCTTTGTATGTCTATCTTTGGATCGTATTGTATCTGAGCGTTCAATATATAACAATTTCTTCAGTAGTTCCACATTAGTGGGTATTTTAGGCATCTCCGTTAGCAGCCACCTCTGCAATATACATCTTTTAGTCACCATTCAAATCGAGTGGAACAAACGGGGAAGAGACCTCCCCGAACCCTCCCCCTCCTGAAATAGAAAGAGTTGGGGGGTTAATTCTACTCTCTGCCCCCATATCTCTCCGACCATCCTCGCCACTCCCTCCCAGAGCTGCTTGCTCTTGGACATGTCCAGGGCCCATAATAAAGGTCTGTATAACTCTTGCCACATTTAGGACAGTTTTTTATACGATCAGGTCTATCTGGAAGTGGGGGTATATTAAAACCAAACATGGCTCTGTGTATAATTCGCAATTGAGTATCCCTCCAAGCTTTATTTAGAATATGACTTCTCACCCGCATCCACCCTTTTTGTATTTTCTGATCTATATTCCCATCTCCTAGCTGTTCAGCCCAGTTTTTGAATTCCCACTGCCTTTCCCCTTGGGTTCTTTCCTTTTGCATTCTATAATAAACAGAAGAGATTGACACCTTACCCCCTCCCAGTTCTAGAATTCTATCTCGGGTGTTTTGGGTAAATTCTTTGTGTACTACAACTAGGTTTGATGTAATAGCTGCTTAACCTGGGCAAGTTGGATAGTCTGGAAGGGGTGTAGAGCAAATTTAGCCATCAGCTCTTCACCATAGAGCCTTCTGGGTTCCAAGTCGTGAAGCTGGTGTCTTACTTGTGTGATCCTTTTAGATTTCCACTCCACAAAAAGGTAATTTGTATATCCATGCATGAACTCTGGATTATTCCATAACGGAAGATGTTTAGATATTCTATAAGATAACCAGATCCATCTCCTCAGTATTCTCCACGTTGCTATAGTATCTTTTAGAAGTATAGACTGTTTGATCCACACAGGAATGCACTTCAAACCTAGCATATAAGAGCGCCACTAAGGACCAGAGAGCACAGAAACCTCTTTCCAAGGACAAAGCCGAGTAATAACTTGTCCCATTAATCCAATCTGCTATATGCCTAGCCATGCACGCCAAGTTATACCCTCTAATCTCTGGAAAGGCTACACCACACTGCTCTTTTGAAGCCATAAGCTTATGAAGTTTGATTCTGGGACATCGTCCATGCCAAAGAAACACCGTAAAAGCTTTTGTTAACTTATTGACATCTGTGTGCTTTAGCAGTAAAGGAATAGTTAGTACGGAGTATAACAATTTGGACATGGACATCCTTTTAAGTAGATGGTTGCGACCCATTAATGATAGTAGTGGGAGGTCATGCCATTGTTTCAGTTCTCTCAGAATCTTAGCAAACAATGAAGCATAATTTATTCTATATATCGACTCCAAGGTATTCCTTATTTTTTTCCCAGATAGGTAATATAAGAGCTAGCTACCGGTATCCCCTCCACATCCATGACTCGTCCCCCATGGTGTTTACATGAAAAGTACTTTACTTTTGGTATAGTTGATACAGAGTCCTGAAAAGGACCCAAAGGCCCTTAATATGTGCATCACTTTGGCCATATCTTTAAAAGGGTCCGCCATGAATAATGCTATATCGCCAGCAAATAGTGCTAGCCGCAATGCCTACCTACCCACCACCAGTCCTTTAAAGATATCTGGCAAGTCCAGGTGGCTCTATTGCCAGATCAAACAGTAATGGGGACATAGGGCAACTTTGTCTGGTACCCTTCTATAAGGGAAAAGGGTCAGACAAACATCCCACAGTACATATCCTAGCCTTAGGGTTCATGTATAGACCTTTAAGAAAGATTCAGAATAAACCTTTAAAACCCATGGCGTCCAAGACCAGAGCTAACCATTTCCAACTAACATCGTCATTGTTACAATATACATTATATAAACTGAATTCCCCAAAAGGCCCAGAAATATATATCCTCAACATCCTTTCTGCTTCGTCTGCTTCCACTGAATGTACAACATGAGAGGGGTGTCGTCCTATGAGTATCAGTACCCCCGCCTTTCATTCTATCGCTGCGGAACCGTATACTGATCCAACCTACATGCTCTCCGTTCTATGATAGTCTTCTTTCGGAAGATGGGTCTCCTGCAGGAGCGTGATATCTGCCTTCAACCTTTTAAGGTGTTGCAAGACTTTAATGCACTTGTTCGGGGAGCGCAACCCCTTAACGTTCCAAGAGATAATTATCATAGTCTACCTCTGCAGGAAGATCTATGTTCCAGCCTAGCATTTGCGCTAAACAAAGCTCTATACAAGAAACGCCAATCAGCCAGGTGTTACCTCCCAGAGTAGCAACTCCACTGTTACTCAGAACCCATAACATGCCACAGTGACACCCCAAAACATGAGGAAACCAAAACTTAAAAAACAACAAAACATGAAAAAACAGCAACTTAGACATATCTCCAGACATGACTTCCTTTTTTCTGGTATTCGCAGCAGAACCTTGTCGCATCAGTAGTAAAGCAACAAATTTTATCTCCTTAACCGGAACCTAGAAATGTTTCCCTCTGATGTTCCAATGCAAAGTCTTTGTTTACTAGAACCCCATGGATATTTTCCTCCAATTGTGCCTCAGGCTAAAGCTTGATATCACTTTCCTCTGGCAGTCTTGAGGTGTTTCCCATTGAGAGGGCATTGTATTTTCGGCGATCTCTGAGACTTATATGACGACCCAGAAAGAATATAGCCCCATTCCCTATGCCTAGATGACATTTCAGTAGAGGTTGTCTGTGGTTCAGTGGCCCCTTCTTCACTTTCTCTTCCTTCTAGGAGCAGTAAATAGACCTCTGCTTCTCTTGGGTCTTCAAACTTCCAAAATGATCTATCATGCTGCCAGATTTTCAATATGAAATTAAATCTAATCCCTTTCTTATGCATACCTGACCAAATAGCACTAGAGGCTCTGCGCTTCCTTGTGACCTCCGCCGAGTAGTCAGCAAATAGTAGCACTTTGACTCCTCGTAAGATCAGGGGTTCCCGCCACATTCTGTAAACCCTTAGTATGCCTTCTTTCTCTGAATAGTCCAAGTACTTGCAAATTACTTGCCTTGGCCTTTGGTTTATATTTGTAGAGGCCGTTGTAGGGAGTTCTCTCGGGGGCCCCACACGGTGTGCTCTCTCCACTTTCCTCCTATCTATCCGACAGACCCAGGGCCTGGGGCAATCCATATTCAAACAAGTGGCGGAGGTCTTTTGGAGGCACCGATTCAAGTTGTGACTTCAGCAGAATCTTCTTTCATGCACGCCACACACTGTTCCACTTCTGATAGCCTATGCTCATGTAGCGCCACCTCCTCCTGCATCTTATTCAGCGCCGTTTGCACTGTCGATGACAAGGACACAATAATGTCCGTTGCTAATTGCTTTTCCAACTCTATGGCAAGTTGTCGCGAGTCCACTTGTCTGTTTTCCAGTGTTTCACACTCCATGTTCTTTGGAGACGGAGCCATCTCGGAGAGCGGGGGCCCTTTATGTCAGTAACTTGGCCCGAGGAAATCGTTTTCTGCCGCTCCGAAGTAAGGCCCCTTTCACATGAGAGAGTTTTCCACACGGGTGCAATGCGTGACATGAACGCATGGCACCCGCACTGAATCCTGACCACTTCATCTCAATGGGTCTGTGTACATGAGCGCTGTTTTTCACGCATCACTTCTGCATTGTATGAAAATCATAGCATGTTCTATATTATGCGTTTTTTCACTCAGCCCTGGCCCCATAGAAGTGAATGGGGCTGTGTAAAAAACGCATTGCATCTTCAAGCAAGTGCGGATGCAATGCGTTTTTCACTGATGGTTGATAGGAGATGTTTGTAAACCTTCAGTTTTTTATCACGCTTGTGAAAAACGCATCAAAGCGCATTGCACCCGTGTGGAAAAAAATGAACAACTGAATGCAATCGCAGACAAAACTGAATGAACTTCCTTGCAAAATCGTGCGAGTTTTACTGAACGCACCCTGAACGCATCCGGATCTAATCCGTCACGCTCGTGTGAACGAGGCCTAAATAACACTCCATACACTCTCAGGAGTCTGTAGGTGTTGAAATAATCTCCTGTCAATACAGGAGGATGTAACGGAGCGGGCTACAATGCGATGAGCGGCGAGGAGCTGGTGTCCCTACGGCCTCACATACCAGCGCCGGAGGCCTCCGGGGTAAGTATATTAGCGGTGAGGGGACCGGCACATGTGGGGGGGGGGTTGAGAAATTGAATAACCCCTTTAATTATTCATTGCCTGTCTAGGGACTTTTTGAAGGGCAAACCAGGGGGCTGCTTAAAAAAGTAAAGACTGCTGGGAGAACTCAGCCCCGGAGCCTGCAAAACTGTGAATCTATAATACAGGCTATAACTCCAGCTCTGTGCTTTTAATGTAGATTATTTCTGTACATAACCTGTAAATAGTGTTGAAAGCTGAACCTACAGTTTTTGTAATATGCCCCTGCCAACAGCTGGGTGCCTGGCTCATTTGGCATTTACAACCCCTTAGGTACTGATATGTGGCTGGGCAGCTGTCCAACACAAGCACTTTTACCTTTTGTTTCTTGGCACTTTTTATTGAAGGCCTGTAAACGTAACCAGCTGGAGCCCCTCTCCGCCTGTCTATAGGTTCCTTACATATTTCGGAACAAATTGTCTACAATGTCTGAAATTTAATTTATATGTTGAATTATTAGACAGTAAAGTAGCTTAAAATATAAATGGTTAATACCATTAGTGACCCTCCAGGCTTACTAAGGCTTTTCCCTTCAGTATACTGTATGTGCAGCAGTTACCTGGTCTCACATAGACCAATTTGGGAAAAGGACAATTTTTGCAGCAATTTTTCTGGCATTTTGTTTGCTTCATTTTTTTGGCAGAAAATGTGGCAGCTGTATATTTGTTGTCAATAGACACATGAGCAGCTTCCACCCTTACCTACTGTTGAGGTCATGGTCCTCTCCTCGATCACTTAGTTAGCCTTTACATATATTTTAGTTTTGCTCTGTATAATGTAAGTATACCCCTTTTCATATGTACAAAGCCCTGGAATTAAGTGAGCTTTAACCCCTTAAGGACCGGAGGTTTTTTTTTTTTTGCGTTTTCGTTTTGCGCTCCCTGCCTTCCCAGAGCCATAACTTTTTTATTTTTCGGTTCACATAGCCATATGAGGGCTTGTTTTTTGCGGGACATGTTGTACTTTCCAACGACACCATTTAATATTGCATATGATGTAGTGGGAAGCGGGAAAAAAATTCCAAATGGGGTTAAATTGCAAAAAAAAAGCAATTCCACCACAGTTTTGCGGGTTTTTAAATTCCGACGTTCGATGTGCGATAAAAATGACCGGTTTCTTTTACTCTACAGGTCAGTACGAATCCGGCGATACCCTATGTATAAGTTTTCTTGCGCTTTGATAGTGAAAAAAAAATTCAAAAGTGGGAAAAAAAATCAGTTTTACTTTTTTGTCACCATGTTTTGACCCCTATAACTTTTTTGTAATTATATGTACAGAGCTGTTTGGGGGCTCATTTTCTGCGACATAATCTTATCTTTTTATTGATACCATTCTGGGGTGTGTATGACTTTTTGATCACCTTTTATGTAATTTTATGTGGAAAATGAAGCGACCAAAAATGGCGAATCCGCCATTTGGACGCTTTTTTCCGTTTTGCCGTTTGACATATGGGGAATATTTTTTTATATTTTTATAGTATGGGCGTTTTCGCACATCGCGACACCCATGATGTGTATTTTTTAATTTTTTGATTTTAGCAAAAGGGGGGTGATTTGAACTTTTATGTTTAAAAAAAAAACTTTTATATAGTTCCCATATATTTATATAGTTCCCATAGGGAACTATAACTTACAATCATCTGATAGCATTGGAATGTATGGAAAAAAATCGCATATTTCCTATGAAGCCTATTACAGGCAAGGCTCCATAGGAAATACTACAGAGCAGCCTGGGTGTCATTCATGGAGACCCAGGCTACTACAGGCGCGCTCCGGCTCCTCCGATAGCCACACGGGGGAGCCGAAGCGCAAACCGAAAGTAAAACTTTCGGTTTGTGCGCGCTCAGATGTCGTGGTCAGGATTGACCACGGCATCTGAGGGGTTAAATGTCCACGATCGGCATTGCTGCCGGCCGCAGACATTAGCCGCGGGTGACTGCTACAGGAACCATGTGGACACCCGCGGCTAAGGCGCCCGCATGGAGCAGGAGCGGGCGCCATCTTTAAAGACCGGACACAGGACGTACAGGTACGTCCTGTGTCCTTAAGAGGTTAAAATAGATAATAATATAATAATTATGAAACACCACATACTTGTGTTTTAGTGGCTTTTTTGTTGCTTTGTACCTTTTCTTTTATTACATGCAGTATGCTCCAGGTATAGCATTTATTTCTGGCGTTTCTCCATACACTTCTCTATATGCAGCGTTGGGTGAATCTAATCAGTTTTTATTGGGTACCATACCCTAACTACAGTCATGTAGGGTGTCATTAGCATGGACAACATAACTATAAGCACAGACATACACAGGATTGAATGTCTGGGAGAGAGGGAGTGTTGTGGTAACGGGTTAAAATCAAGTTATAATATATAATGAGGATATATACTGTATATAAATATACATATATATCACAATAGCATTATAAATCAGAGGCTATTGTCCCTGCATAGTTTTGTGCAGTGACACTCCCCCAACTGGTAACACCCATCTGGACCTTCATTGAAAACTCTTAATAATTCATTCATAATTGGTAGCAGAAATAATAGAAGAATGGCACAACATAGAGTCATAAGAAGAGATGCTCCAGAATTGGCATTACATGGGGGATGCAAGTAGTTACTAAAACTGACATATCTAGAGAGGTGACAGGTCCTCTATAAGCTCTGTGGCATCCCTGTGGATGAGGCAATGTAGCTTTTGTACTAAGAAGAGAAGATTTAAGCTACACCACTAAGTTGATTGGGTTTTAGCCATGAGACTTATTGTTTAAATCCCACATAATCCTCCTACGAGCCGCACCGTTCCAGTTCATTTGGTTACTGAATGGGAAAGAGCTAAGCCAAATCATGAGCTGCACCTTTTTGTGCTTGACCATTGTGAATAGCAATTGTAAAGGAATTAAGGATCTTGTAGTGGAGACTATGCAATAGCTCATGATGATACCTTGACTTGTGCTTGTCTAAGCAGGTATTTACTGGTAAGCAGTTGTCTCAACAAGCCATTGGCCGAGTAAATATCAGACCATTGTCAGAGGAATCATTTTTGATTCATGAAATTTGTGATCAAGTTACCATACCTCAGCTATGTGCCCAAGGCGACCGGAGACAAAATAAAATGGGTTTAAGTTTTTCACAGATTTAAAAATAAATACATTTTCTTTATAATAATAATGATATTCAAGGTTTTATGGTTTTAGAATAGACAAATGAATTCCCTAATTTGAAAGTCAGGGGACGTTTTAGTTATGCTCCTACGGGAACAAAGAATCTTGGACTAAGACAATAGACTCACATCTGATTTAGTGCGAAGATCATAAGGATCAGTGTAGGTTAGAAAAAGTTGAGACAATATGGTAACTATGGTACATTACGTTATATACACATATAATAGGGCTGGTCAATTATTCAAATGAATTAGATTCATTGCCATTTCAGTGAAGCAGAATTCTGATTGTATCCAAACTATGAAATCAATGGTAGTCCCTCAACCTCCCGCAGGTGAGGCTAGTGTCAGACTGCACCAATACCACAAGAGCCTGGCACTGATTGAAGCTAACGGCCAGCATCTGAAAAAACTAAGATCCCAGAAATGTTATTCCCTAACCACACTGATCCAAAAGGACAGTGGAATCTAGGCAGGTAGATATGGGGAAGGGGCTCCCTCTGTCCTCATTGGCCACTTGCGAATAACCCCCAGGCCCACCATGACTAAATGCCTATTAGGCTGGGTTCAGACTTGAGCGTCTTACAGCGCGTTCCTACGCACTGTAAAACGCTCAACAGGCGAAAACCCATGTTTCCCTATGGGCATGGTTCTCACCTGAGCGTTTTACATCGCGTACGAACGCGCTGTAAAACTCCCTACGCCCAAAGAAGTACAGGAGCTTCTTTGGGGCGTATTGTCGTGCGTATTATTGATGCCACAGTGGTCAATCACACAAACGCACGTACGACGCACGTTTCCTATTTCCAAAAACGCGCTGTAATACACACGACAAAAACGCGCGTATCAAATACGCTCAAGTCTGAACCCAGCCTTAGGCAATGATCTCTTGATCACCATGAGGAGGAAAGAACCTGCCTATAGACATAAGAAACAGGATAGTGTGGAGGCTCAGATCTGGAGAAGGATACAAAACAATTCTGCTGCACCGAATGTTTCCAAGAGCATAGTAGCCTCCATAATTCTTAAATGGAAGAAGTTTGGAACAACAACTCTTTCTAGAGCTGGCAATCCCACCATACTAGGTCATCGGTGGAGAAGGGCCTTGGTAAGAGAAGTGAACAAAAACCCAATAGTCATTGTGATTGAGCTCTAAACATCCTGTGTGCAGATGGGAGAAACTACCAGAAGGTCACCCAGTAATGTAGAACTCCCTCAATCTAGGCTTGAGGCAGAGTGGCCAGAAAAAGCCTCTCCTCAGTAAAAGACACATGAAAGCCCATCTGGAGTTTGGAAAAAGCACCTAAAGGACTCAAAGACTGAGAAAACAAGATTCTCTGGTTTGATGAAACCAAGACTGAACTAAATGTTGGCTTTAATTAAGTGTCATGTTTGGAGGAAACCACACACTACCCAATACCATCCCTACAGTGACGCATGGTGGTGGCAGCATCATGCTGTGGGGATGGTTTGGTTTTCAGCGGACAGGGAAACTGGTCAGGATTGAGGAAAGCTGAACGGATCAAAGTACAGAGATATTGTTAATGAAAACCTGATCCAGAGTGCTCAGGACCTCAGACTGGGCCAAGGTTTACCTTCCAACAAGACAATGACCCTAAGCACACAGCCAAGACAACACAGGGGTGACATCGGGATTACTCTGTGAATGTCCTTGAGTTGCCCAGTCAGATCCCTGTCTTGAACCCAATCGAACGTCTCTGGAAAGACCTATAAATGGCCGTCCACTGAAGGTCTCCATCCAACCTGACAGAGCTTGAGAGGATTTGCAAGGAAAAAATGGCAGAAAATCCTTAAAGGGGTTTTCCCATCTCAGACAATGGGGGCATTTTGCTAGGATATGCCCATTAAAAAGCATTAATCCAGATCCGATTTTAAGCTAAACGTCGTTTTGGCGCATCGCCAGATCCGACGTTTAGCTTTCTGAATGGTAACCATGGCAGCGAGGACGCTACTAAAGTCCTGGCTGCCATGGAAAAGTAGTGGGGAGCCAGGGGAGAAGCTACTTACCCTCCGTGCGGCTCCCGGGGCGCTCTACAATTACGTCACAGCGCCCCTACGTCACATGGATCATGTGACATCTGAAGCTTAAGGCCTCTTAGGCGGATAAGAGGCGGGTGAGTTGCAGGAATGGGCGCGATTTTCCCGCGCGGGTGCAAACGTTTGTAATGCGTTTTGTATGCGCATGAGAAAAATTGCCATGTTTGGTACCCAGACCCGAAGCCGGACTTCATCACTGAAGTCCTGTTTCGGGTCTTCTGGAGAATTTATTATTTTCCCTTATAACATGGTTATAAGGGGAAATAATAGCATTCTTAATAAAGAATGCTTTTTAAAATGAAGATGAAGGGGTTAAAAATAATAAACGTTAACTTACCTAAGCCACTTGATTGCGTAGTTGCGATCTGTCCTCTCTTTCCCTGCATCAGCTAAGAACTAAAGGACCAGTGATGACGTCACATCACATGGTCCAATCACATGGTCCATCTTACCATGGTGATGGACCATGTGATTGGACCATGTGATGTGACGTCATCACAGGTCCTCTAGATCTTAGCTGATGCAGGAAAGAGAGGACAGATCGCAACTACGCAATCAATGGCTTAGGTAGTTAACGTTATTATTTCAACCCTTCATCTTTCATTTACTATTCATTCTTTATTAAGAATGCTATTATTTCCCCTTATAACCATGTTATAAGGAAAATAATAAAGATCTGGTCCCGTTGCTAAGCAACCATGCGGGAAAATCGCACTGCATCCGCACTTGCTTGCGGATGCTTGCGATTTTCCCGCAGCCCCATTCACTTCTATGGGGCCTGCGTTGCGTGAAAAACGCACAATATAGAGCATGCTGCGATTTTCACGCAACACAGAAGTGATGCGTGAAAATCACCGCTCATGTGCACAGCCCCATAGAAATGAATGGGTCCGGATTCAGTGCGGGTGCAATGCGTCCTTCTCACGGAAAACTCGCCCGTGTGAAAGGGGCCTAAGTCGTGCTTTAGTCTGCACTGGCATACCTCGCCACTAATTAATCAAATGTCGTACAGTGTTTGATAAATTTAGTGCACCTAAATCCAACACTTTAACCTAGAAATGTAACTCAATTTTCTATGCCATTCCCCTTCTGGATTAAGACTGCAACTTTTTATGCAGTAATAGCTAACCACACCCACTTCCGACCTGCAGTACCCCAGAGGGTTGCTGCAAATGGTTATTTTGCTACTGACGGGTTAATGTCCATTGTTAATGTTAATGCACTTTTTGTGTGTGATGTCTTTTATCCAAGAATGGAAATTTTTCATTTTGCTCTGCTCAGTGGAAGGAGGCCCTTCTCCTCTGGGTGAGGAGTTTAGTAGCTGACTGAAGCAGTCTAACGGCTCATGCACACGACCGTATGTATTTATCATTTACTTTACGTTTTTTTGTAGGTACTCTGTATGCCTTCCGTTTCAGTTTTTCCGTTCAAAGATAGAACATGTCCTATTATTGTCCGCATAACGGACAAGGATAGTACTGTTCTATCAAGGGCCAGCTGTTCCGTTCCGCAAAAAATGGAATGCACACGGATGTCATCCGTATTTTTTGCGGATCCGTTTTTTGCGGACCACAAAATACTGAAGAAGCCATACGGTCATGTGCATAAGCCCTAAGAACGAGGAAACATCTGCAGGTGCCTGTGCACAGGGGTGAACTGAGAACTTAAAGCGGTCCTGGAAAAAAAGGAAATAAAAGTGGCCCTGTGTTGTAGGTAAGTCCAAATTAACAGAAGGCGGGGCAACACAAGCCACAAGTAGGCAGGGACAATAGAAGTAGGTGGGCGCCAGCAATACTGTAGCGCAGTGGTGTTACAGTTGAGTTCGGGAGCACACCTGCAGCCACTGGCTATGTGCAAAGGTACCAGATGATCCCAGCGTTAATCTCTGTGTATCTGGCCAGCGGTCGCGAGGAGGGCTCAGGTGGCCCCCTGGGCATCATCCCACGGGGAAATTTCCTGTAAGGTCTATAACCAATGGATCCCTGCCTGTGCAGAAGAGAGATCTGCTGTAAGAAACCCTCATCCTTGCATCCCAACAACTACCACCATCTTCTGGGGGTACATCGCCTCAGGCACCCACCATGCTTATATCGTGGATTAGCTATCCCATTAAGGATCTGCACCCAGCTGTAGGAACTGTGGTACGTATTGTGGATGTGCAACCCTTTGGTCAACTTGGAAAGTGATTTGGATCTGAGGGAGAGAGACTCAGAGTCAGCCATCTTACTCTGGAGAATCGGAACTGAACGCTACCAGCGTCTATGGACTGCCTAAACTACTTCAGGAAAGAACACTGGCCTGATTATTACCTTGCACCACTATTGCATGGCCTCCATCACGAGGGAGCCCTGCCTTGCACCTCTAAACCTCACATCAAAGACACCCCACCTAACACCAGGCAGGAGCCTCAGAGCTCAGGGAGTGCCCGGGGGAAGAAAGGGTGCAATCTAGATTCACAGAACAGCCCAGGGAAAGCCAGGGTGAGGACTACCACGGCTTGCCAGATCTGTCTGAAGGCGTCCGCCCAACCGCCCCCCTACATGTCCATTCCTACTGAGATGTAAGCATCCCTTTTTTGGAATAAACCGCAACGCAATGGTGAGTGCCGCCCTCTTTTCTTTCCTACATTGAAGTTTGCTGCTATATGATACTAAACCAGGGCTGAGCAACACAACATTGCTTCTACACAGGATTGTCGCCACTGAACTAGGCACAGAAAAGTGCGCGGCGTGGTGCTCCCCCCTCCTTCTTTTTTCTCCCATTTTGCGACTACCACTGTGAAGTGTGAGTACTACCACCTCCATCATAGCCCCCACCACTCCTCTTATGTCCGCCTCCTCTCTGGGTCACTGCATACCCACTTTTCTAAACTGGAATGAATGGTGTAAAAAGGCAAATAAGCCCAAAAACCCTATTCTGTGTTCTACCAGGGGCCAGCTGTTCCGTTGCACACGGACATCATCAAAAAGCCATACGGTTGTGTGCATGAGGCCTAATAGTAAAGAACCCTATCATGAACCTCACATTAAGTGCTCATACACACAACCGTATAGCCTATTCAGTATTTTGTGGACCGCAAAAAATACGGATTACGCCCATGTGCATTCCGTTTTTTACGGAACAGCTGGCCCCAGATAGAACAGTACTATCCTGTTCTGTTATGCGGACAATAATAGGACATGTTCCATTTTTGAACGGAACGTAAAAACGGAAACAGAAGGCATATGGAGGGAGTACCTTCCTTTTTTTTTGCGGATCAATTGAAATGAATTGGTTCCATATATGGTCTGTATATGGAACGCAAAAAAACAGAACGCAAACGGAAAATACATATGGTCGTGTGCATGAGCCCTAATAGTAAAGAACCCTATCATGTACCTCACATTAAACCCATGTTTCCCATTATGTGAGGAGGTCTATAATGGGGTCACCTACTATTAATGTGGGGCACACGGTTTTACCATTTCAGGCCTCCATGTGCCTCATATTAATAGTAATAACCCCATCATTAAACCAATCTTACCCATTATGTGATGAGGTACATGATTGAGTTACTACTAACGTGAGGCATATGAGGTTACATTTATACTTACCTCACACATTAAAGAGTTTTCCAACAGCTACAATTAATGACCTATCCTCAGGATACGTCATCAGTATCTGATCAGTGGGGGACCGACACCCGGGACCCCTGCCGATCAGCTATTTGAGAAGGCATTGGTACTCGCAGTAGCGCCGCGGCCTTCTCACAGCTTTTCCTAGACCAGTAAAGACACGTTCATGTGTCACGTGGCCTAGACGCAGCTCAGCCTCATAGAACTGAATGAGGCTCAGCTGCCATACTTATACAATGTACGGCACTGTGCTTGCATGCGACGTATGACCAGATACAGGGGCGTAGCTAACGGCTCATGGGCCCTGGTGTAAGAGTTCAGCTTTCGCCCCCCTTCCCTCAGTGCTTTGTGTGTCTTCCTATGTGGCATAAGTGTCTTTGGGCCCCCTCAGGCTCCTGGGCCCGGTAGCGACTGCTACCTCTGCACCCCCTATAGCTACACCCATGCCCAGATAGGTAACAGTATTAGCATTTTTGCAATACTTGTAGTAGGTCACATCCAGGGGTGGACTGGACATTTAAAGTGGCCCTGGAAAAAATACTAGAAGTGGACCTGTTATGTGTTTGGGTCCAAATTGAGGGAAGACAAGGCCAGCAATACCATATTGTGGGACATTATACCCAACAGGGCCAAATACCACAGTCTATCACAAAATACATCCCCAAAAACATCCCACTGGCCCGCTGTGAGGAGGACCCAGGTGGCTCACTGGGCATCGGCCACCGGGAAATTTCCCTGTAAGATCTATGGCCAATCTGCCCCTGGTCACATCAGACTCCATATCCCAATCTTCATGTCACCTATCAATGAAAATCCTACTTCACACCCGTGACGCCGCTCTGTCCTCTCCAGTGGGCTTTATCGTTCTGACCGCAGCGGCGATGTGTCTATACACCAGACATGACCGCTGCAGCCGATAACTGGCCTCAGTGGTCTTGTGTCATATAGCGCTGAGGCCAGTGACTGACCGCAGCTCACACACCTCATGGCTGCAGCTAAACCATTACATAGGTGTGGAGGAACTGTAAAGCAGGGATGGGGGTGATTTGGGGGGTAAGCATCTTCATTATTAATAGAGTATACCCTGCACTAGGTACATGAGGGACAACCCCTTCAATACAACCTGCATATGGATCCCTGGTAATACATAAAGGGTATATACATCTGAAGAGAGTAATGGCGCCTCACCCGCCTCATCTGCGGTGGATGGAGTGCTGGAGACGTGGCCCCTCTTCTTGCTGGCTTTGGTGAGGAGTCGCTCCTTCTTGCTCCCATCAGCAGGGGGCAGTCTGGAGGCCCTCCCTTGTTTAGTCCGCGGCTTGGCTCTGATGCGCCGGCCGCCCTGCGATTCTTCCATGATGTCCCGGCAGATTCTGAGCCCATGTAACCCAGCGAGCGGCGCAGTACGCGAGCACGTGGACAGCAGGACGCGTCTCCCGGGCAACAGGGCGGGGCCTGAGAGTGGACCGTGTTCCCCAGTGAGGATCAAAGGCTCTGGGAGGCGGGGCCGCCCTGCTGTACGATGCCTATTGGTGACGTAACAGAGAGCCCTTACCAGACATGGTGTGAACACTTACCAAGAGTCAGATTGACGGAATTGCTCCCAGAAGAATGAGATAATTAGTGCCGATCTCTGTCTGTCTATCTATCCATTCTCTCTGATCTCTCTTATGTCTCTCATATCTATCTATAAAAACAAAAAGAAACAGCAGCACTGTCAATAAGGTGATGGTTGGGTGCAATCCCTCCAGGACAATAGGCAGTAGTCCACTAAAAGATCTATCTATCTAATCTCATATCTCTCTCATATCTATCTATCTGTCTGTCTATCTATCTATCTATCTATCTATCTATCTCATATCTATCTAACTGTTTATCTATCTATCTATCTATCTATCTATCTATCTATCTATCTAACTGTCTGTCTGTCTGTCTGTCTATCTATCTATCTATCTATCTATCTGTATCTCTATCTATCTATTTCATATCTATCTATCTATTTCATATCTATCTATCTCATATCTATCTAACTGTCTATCTGTCTAATATCTATCTATCTATCTAATATCTATCTATCTATCTATCTATCGCATAGCTATCTGTCTATCTCATATGTATCTCTCTCTTCTATCTATCTATCTATCTATCTATCTATCTATCTCATATGTATCTCTTCTATCTATCTATCTATCTATCTATTCATCCCATATCTATCTATCTATCTATCTATCTATCTATCTATCTATATATCTATCTAATATTTGTCTGTCTATCTATTCATCCCATATCTATCTATCTATCTATCTATCCCATATCTATCTATCTATCTATCATCTATCTATCTATCTCATATCTATCTATCTCATATCTATCTATCTCATATCTATCTATCTCATATCTATCTATCTCATATCTATCTATCTCATATCTATCTATCTATCTACCTCTCTCTCTCTCATATCTATCTATCTATCTATCTATCTATCTCTCATATCTATCTATCTCTCATATCTATCTATCTCTCATATCTATCTATCTATCTATCTATCTATCTATCTATCTATCTATCTTGTAATAGTTGTCATCAGAGATCAGGAGATGCTCCGCAGAGCTGGCTGCTTAGTACCAGAATCCTCCCTATAAAAACTGGTGGTCAGTCTGCCCTACACTGCTAAAAAAGTGTCCTTCTCTACCGACAACTGCCACCGGCTACATACTAATAGCTGCTCAGTTGAACAGGACCCCTCTAGATGTATATAAAAATCATATTAAACACTGCAGTCTGTATTAAGTGTACACTCCAGGAAAGCTCCCGCTGTATACTATAAATGGACCCTTAGGCCCTAATATACCAAGGATGTCAAAAAGCATGGATGTCAAAAGTATGTTTTTTTTGCCTCTGCCGGAATTGCAACTTTTTACTATATGGTATACTTTTTTTTTCTAGCATAGCCGCTTACGGGGAATGGATGCCACCAGTAAACACATGCGCTCAAGTTTTCCTTAGGGAAACCCTCCAATCAGAAGCCTAGACATACATTGCTGTGTGAACATAACATCCCAATATGGCACGTATTACAAAAGTTCCTGGTTTTCTCCACAAGAGCGAAGACGTTCAGGGGACCCTAACCATTAAATGGGTTCTCCGAACGTTATAAAAAATACAAGCATTCTGCAGACCTGTTCCTGCTGCACTTGCTAAAGCTGCGAGCTCTTCCACTCGAGTCCTGACCAGATAAGTGCACTTCTTTTCCTGTTCAGATTCATTTACTACTATGCAGCTGAACAGGAAAAGGAACGCGCACATCTGGTTAGGACCCGAGCGTACAGCTCGCAGCCTGCACAAGTGCAGCAGGGACAGTGCGGTAGACAGGTAAGTCCTTCTTTCACAGGTCCATGGAATGGTTGTATTTTTCATAATACCATGCTTTAAATGGTGGGGGCCAGGACCCCCTGAACTTCAACTACTATTTTATTTGCCCCCCTGGACAGTTCAGTAGGGTTGACAACTTTATTACAGGACCCATATATGAACTTACAAAAAGGCAACAGAATTGCCAGAAGTGAAGAATCGAATACAGTCGGGGGGCAAACTTGCTTAGTGCCCAGGGTAGGGGTTTTATATCCTTACACCACAATATGCAAATTTGTCTATAGCCAAGCTTGAAACCCCCCCTCAAACCCTTTGCCTATTATCGTACATTGATGATATCATAATCATCTGGACTGGAGTTAAACAACAACTAAAAACATCCCATGAACGCTTGAATCACTTTCATCCCACAATCAATTTAACACTCAGCTACTGCAACTGCTTCCTGTTGTAGGGATCGTGTACTTGTGGTAGGGTCGGCAAAGACAGACTTCTCAGCCTTCGGGGTTTAAAGGTACAAACAGTGCTTTATTTTACACTCACACAGCACAATACACAAGTTATCTGTCACTTGCGTGAAGCAACACAAAACATCCAAAATAAACACCTGCCCATCTGGGTGCTATCTAATACAGAAAACGTCTCTCCCCTACGCCTTCGGTGTGTTAGGGGATCAGGCTTCACACAGCTCACAGTAAAACAGCCTCTATGCTCTGACCATGACTGAGGCTCTGAAGCCTCTATTCCCCAGTAATGATCCCAACAGCCACACCTGGTATCTCCTCAGGCCAGAGGGAATAGCCATGCTTGAGTAAGGGTGTAGACTGGTAGATCCCTCTACCAAACCTACCTACCCATCCCAATAAATACAGCCCAAATAACCTGTCTCAGCAAACTGTGCTTTGCTGAGACAACATAGCTTTCTTGATTATCTGACCTCACCCATCTGAGCATTCTGGGTGAAATAAATACCCCTTCCAGCCCTTTACCACACGCTTTTTTACGCTGTACTGAAATAAACTTTTTGGATACCATCATCAAGATACAGAACAATAAAATCGAAACAACGCTTTATTGGAAACCAACTTGCTGCACAACACACCTCAGATACGACAGTTTCCACCCAAAGCACATAAAAAACTATCATCTACAGTCAAGCTATTAAAGGGATTATCCAAGACTATTAAATGTCCCCCATACGCCCCGGTCCCTCACAATAAATAAATTCTTACCTGGCTCCCTGCTTCCTGGGCCGCTCCTGGTCCCCGCACCGCTACGCTTGCTTCTCCCGGTGCGCAGATCAAAACATCCAGAGTTGGGGGGAGCAGCCAATGGCAGGTGGGGACGGGGACGAGCCTCCCTAGCGTCACCAGGAGGCGCAGAGAGCTAAGTATGTGTATTCATTGTCAGGGGCCCGGGTGTATGGGGGGCATTTTATAGTTTTGGATAACCCGTTTAAATACAACCGCCTATGTCCAAACTCTACAGACAGGGATGAAACATCAAAAAGACAATTTTGAATCAGGGATACCATCCAATTACAGTGGAAAACCAAATTGCCAGAGCACTAGATTACCAAGGAGTGAGCTCCTACAATACAAAACAAGAAAATCATCAGGTAGGTATAATAGTCACCTACAGCCCAAATCTGGAAATTCTAAGGAGGGTTGCTTGGAGACTACATCCTATACTACAAAAAAAATGACTGCTTGAAACCCATATTTCCAGACCCTATTATTCCTCTCCTAAACATCCTTGTCAGAAGCTCACTGTCCCCTTCAACAACAGGAACATTCCCCTGCAAATAGACCAAATGTAAGACCTGTCCATAAATAATGATCACTGACAAAGTACAGATCCCCAATACATATCAGAACTACAAGATCCCAGCTACCTTCACCTGCGTCATGCAAAATGTGGTCTATTTGATTGTATGTACCAAATATCCTGCTGGGGGCCTCCATGTTGGTTAAACTGATCAAAATCTTAGAACAAGAATAAACTCTCATTGCCACCACACAATAAAAGAAGAAGGTAAATATTTGCCTCTGCTAAAACACTTTTGCAACCATGACCACAACATCAACAACATGAAAGTATTGCTACTAAGGGTACTTTCACACTAGCGGCATAGCTATCCGGCAGGCTGTTCCGGCGGGTGAACAGCCTGCCGGATCCGCCATGCCGCAAGTACCCGTGCACTGCCGTGCTGCTGCTCCGCCCCAATTGACTATAATAGGGCAGGGTGCGGAGATACGGCGCAGCACGTCTGTGCACGGCAAAGATCGCCGGACTAAAAAGTAGGACCTGCAGTACTTTTAGTCCGGCGATCTCCGGCCGTGCACTGCCGTGCTACTCTGTAGCTCCGCCCCCCCGCCCCATTATAGTCAATGGGGACGGAGCATGCTGCGGTATTATCTCTGTTCAAAATTCCGAAACACTTGCCGGAATGCCGGATCCGGCATTAAAAATAAAGCATTGACGGATCCGTTCTTCCGGTCTGTGTATGGGAGTGCAGGTTCCACCATAACGCCCTCCATTAAATCCAGGGATGCAGGTACCAACATGCATGCTGAGCCCACTCCATACTTCTCCTGGTGCCAAATGGCTTTGAATGAATACAATGAGAGAAGGCTACAGCTTTATACTTACTCAATTAAAATCAGCCTATGAGGCAGACAGGCTAGTCAGGGGTGGACCCAGTACGCATGTGGAACCTGCACTCCCTGAATTTTATGGTGGCCATTATGGGACATTACAGGTAGTATTTAGTGTTAGGTTCCTGTCTGATAGAGATCATCTTGACGTTTGGCAGACGGCCCAAATTATTTTGTACAAAATGTATTTGCCAAGAATCTCAAATTTGCTAAATAAGTGTAGCATTAGCACCAGAATGTCTTCTATAATTATGGCATTATTGTACTTTATTTGTGGCTGCAGAGTGCTGTTGCATGGTGTGTTTTTTTTCTTCATCTTTTCAGTTAGCCATTAAATGGTATCAACCACTGAGGAATCTCAATTTTTATGTTTTCTTATCTTCTATTTAATGGCTAACACAATACAAATATATATCCTTATTGAAGTCACTGGTGTTAATGACAGCTACATTCATTTGCTTGCTCTATGTGCCCTCGCCACCTGATACACCTCATGCTAACTTCTTTAAGCGCTATTTAAGAAAACATGAATGTTCCCTTCTGTTATAGGTGCCCTCGGTGGCTGCGTACTCTTTGTCCCAGCTGACCAGGCAGCATATGTATTTATAAATGAGGAAATGTTCCCTTTAAGGCCTCATGCATCCGCAAAATACAAATACCAGCCATGTGCGTTCTGCATTTTCCTATCTAGTACGTCATGTTAAGGCCCCTTTCACACGGGCGAGTTTTCCGCGCGGGTGCAATGCGTGAGGAGGACGCATTGCACCCGCACTGAATCCTGACCCATTCAGTTCTATGGTGCTGTGCACATGAGCGGTGATTTTCACGCATCACTTTTGCGTTGTGTGAAAATCGCAGCATGTTCTATATTCTGCGATTTTCACGCAACGCAGGCCCCATAGAAGTGAATGGGGATGCGGGAAAATCGCAATCATCCGCAATCATGTGCGGATGCGTTGCGATTTTCCCGCATGGTTGCTAGGATACGATCGGGATGGGGACCCGATCGTTATTATTTTCCTTTATAACATAGTTATAAGGGAAAATAATCGCATTCTAATTACAGAATGCAATGCTCTCGGGCTTTAAAGGGTTAAAATAATAAAGAGTTAACTACCTTCTCCATTAGCGCAGGCCTCAGAACGTCGTCTCTCTGATAGTTTGCTGCTTGAGGACCTGTGGTGACGTCACAGGGTCACATGGTCCAATCATAGAAGCATTTGAGTGGACCATGTGACCCATGTGATCTCTGTGACATCACGGCAGGTCCTTCATCGAACAACAGATGTTCGATGAAGGACCTGCCGTGATGTCACAGGATCACATGGGTCACATGGTCCACTCAAATGCTTCTATGATTGGACCATGTGACCCTGTGACGTTACCACAGGTCCTCAAGCAGCCAAACTATCAAGAGAGACGACGTTCTGGGGCTCTGCGCGTACAATGGGAGAAGGTAAGTTAACTCTTTATTATTTTTAACCCTTTAAAGCCCGGGGAACATTGCATTCTGTAAAAAGAATGCGATTATTTTCCCTTATAACTATGTTATAAAGGAAAATAATTACACATACAGAATACTCATCCCGAAACCAGACTTCAGTGATGAAGTCTGACTTCGGGTCTGGGTACCAAGCATGCGGATTTTTTCACGCGCGTGCTCAACGCACTACAAACGTTAGCACACGCGCGGAAAAATCGCGGCGATTCCCGCAACGCACCCGCATCTTATCCGGGCGTCAAACATGACGCCCGTGTGCAAGAGGCCTAAGATGGACAATAGGACATGTTCTGTCTTTTTTTTGTGGGACAGTGGAATGAAGATAAGGGTGTGGATAGCACACGTTTGCTGTCCGCATTTTTTTGTGGCCTCATTGAAATGAATAGCTCTGCATCTGGATGCACAACAAATAAACGACCGTGTGCATGAGGCCTAGGACTTTGTAGCCAGTGAGAGGGGCAGTTAGTGTCCTGTCCACATTTGTGGTATGTGTCAATTAAGCTGAAAAGCAAAAAAAAACAAAAAACAATGCAACAGCAGGATTTGGGGTTACTACTGTATCTCTTCTTGAGGAGAGAGCTCCTTAATCGGCATGAGGAGACTTATAGGGCGTACATGCTCCTCTGGAATTCTGAGAAGAAAGGGATGCAAATAAGGTCTTAACAAGCTCTGCCTCTGATGCCACCAGATGTAAGGCAGCTATCCTATAAGTCACTGTTTGACCCTTTAAATAGGTCTTGAGACATGACTTGGATAATAAATAAGCCTGCACCTCATCTGCAGACAGCTGTTTCGGGGTGCTTTCCCCTCACCAGTGCAGAGCAGAGAGTACTGGCTTAGGATACTTTCACATTAGCGGCAGGGGAGTCCGTCGGGTGAACAGCCTGTCGGATTCGTCCTGCGGCTAATTCATGTGTGTCCCCGGACTGCCGCATGGTCTCCATTGACCATAATGGGGCGGAGTTCCGGCGGCAGCACAGCAGGAGGCCGTTGGACTAAAAGTATGACATGCAGTACTTTTAGTCCAGCTGCTGCCGCCGGAACTCCGCCCCCAATTATAGTCAATGGGGACATAGCAGCAGTCCGGGGGCACACGTGAACTAGTGGCAGGACGGATCCGACAGGCTGTTCACCCGCAGCAACAGCCTGACGGACTCCCCTGCCGCTAGTGTGAAATTAGCCTTAACTGGGTGAGAGGCCTAAGTCAGGATTTGGAGGGTACTATCTCTTCTTGGGGACAGTTCCTTAATTGGCTTGAGGAGACTTATAGGCCATACATGGTCTTCTACAATTCTGGGAAGAAAGGGATGCAAATGAGCTCTTAACAAGCTCTGTCTCTAATGCCACCGGATGTAATTGCTTCATCGGGACATTTCAGTGCTAAACATAAATCAATCAATATTACGGCAACACAGTCAGGTTTCTTTGTGCAGTTTTGGAAGCCAAAACCAGGATGAAATTTAAAAAAAGAGGAGCAGTGGTATCATTTATAATTTCCCTCCTTTTATGGTCCACTCCTGATACTGGCTTCAAAAACTGCATGCAGAAACCTGACGGTGTGGTCGTACTCCAACCCTGGTGAGGATGTACGGAACCCCGGTCACTGAGGAAGAGGTCTGTATGGAATTATAGGAAGAGCCACAAATCCCTTTTAACTGGCAGATATAGAAGGGAGAAACAAGAAGACAAAAGGTAACTGCAGAATGCTATGACAGCCTTGTTCTTTCTTCTGAGCCATTATCTCCTTTAACGTCTGCCGTTGTGCATGATTGTCATAGGAGAAGAAGCAGCTGGATTGTTTTGCATTAGTCTTTCTACAGAGGGGAATACAAGTGAAACATACTTATCTTTCTTCTTGGCACTACAGCAACGTCATAGACAATATACACCTATTTTTCATTGTTATGGAAATAAAGTTGGACCCAATTACATTAGAACAGAATGTAAGAATGATGAGAGAGAGAGATAAGTACCCCCAAGGCTACTCGGATAACTATGGCAATTTTCTAGGACTATTTTATTCTGTATGACTCATGGGAGACCGATTTTTCAGGAGCATATTTGATTTGGACCTGAATTGAATATTTTGAAATATTTGGTGGATAGGAGATGAAATTAATTTGAAGAAATTCTCTCATCTCTAGTCTGGAATATACATATGAATGGGTGTGACGGACGAGACAATGCCTATAATGTTTTAAAAATTGTTTACATATTTTTATTTTGGGGAAAGGGGATGACTTGAACTTTTATAAATTCTTTTTATATTTTTAAAAACTTTTTTTAACTTATTTTTAAATCACCCTGGGCGACTATAACTGGCTATTATCACAGAAGACAACGTTCACTATATACCAATACAGTGCTGCCACCTTATGACTGATCACATACATTCACCCAGTGGCTATGGCGCCTGCTGCACGCACGAGCGGGCGCCATCTTCCGCCATACATATACATCCGAGGTCACCAAGGGTTACTCATTATATTCTACTCAGTTTGGATTAAAAATATTTTTTTCAACTGTTTTTTATTAAAACATTTTTTTTTTTTTTAACAATTCTTTATTTGTGATCAGATGCACCCCTAAAGAGGTATACAGTACGAGATATATCAATTATCACGTGTTATACAATACGACGAATACCAATAACATGTTACACTCTAGAAGCATCTGAATAAAGTGCATGTATAGTGATCAATTAGTCAGACATAATCCAAACGGAAGAAAATAAAAATGAAACAAAAGGTGAAAAATAAAGGAAAATAAAGGAAAATAAAGGAAAAACTCCTGGTACAGGTGAGATCTCATGCTTCTGAAGATAGGCATATATTAAGCGAGATATCCTATTATGGGGTATTCCCTCTTTCGATCCCGTTTGTACGCCTGATTTCCATCCGAGCCAGCTTTCACACCTATCAGACATGACCCACAACAGTTACACCCCCCTCACAACCCAGATGGTCAACCAGAAGGTCTAACATACCGTTAAGCGCTAGATACTCTTTTAGCATGAAATTTTAACCACGGTTGCCAAACTGAAAGGAAGGCCTGTCTCCTGTGTAGACTCCACCCTAACAGCTCTTCCATAAGGCAAATCTGGTGAACCTCTTCCAACCATTCATTCAGCGTAGGTGGTGTAGTGTCCCTCCATTTCTTTGGAATGACAATTTTTGCAGCAGCTATCATATGAGTAGGTAAGTTATCTTTCGCTGGCTGCATATCCACCTGGTTCCTCCACAATAGGACCAACTCTGGGGTAAGCGTTACGCTCAGCCCGCAGATATCATTAATGTGCCGTTCTACTCCCAACCAGAAATGTCTCAACACTGAACAAGACCACCAAATGTGAGAGATCGTGCCTGGCTCAGCAACACATCTCCAACACTTGTCATCAGGAGATATATTAATTCTATATAAAAAAGCTGGGGTCCTGTACCAGCGCGTTAATATCTTGTATGAGTTCTCCTGAAGTCTAATGCTCCTAGAGAAACCATGAGACCTTGCAATAATGGACGTAGTTTCGTCGTCCGAAAATTGCACATTAAGTTCAGATTCCCATTCTCTTAAATAAACCGGTCTGTAAGCGCGATCTGGGAGAAGTAATTGCTTATAGAGAAAGGCAAGGGGTTTCCTAGGCGGATTAACAGACATAAGCGATAGGTTTTCCAACCATGTGGGATCTAGTGGTGCCGCATGTAGCTGAATATACTTTTTACAAGTACTTCTAAGATCATTTACAACTAATGGGTTAAGGTAAGGGGCTGGAAGTTCTTCTTCCAGTGAACTAACAAAAGACTCAACGCTGGTGGCTTTGCGGAGGTCAGAGATTCTAATCTTATGCAATTTAAGCCAGCCCTGATTAATCTCCCCCTTACCTCCCCTCAAAAAATAGGGAAGTACTGAGAGAGGGGCCAAAGGTTATTAAAACATTTTTTAAAGTTTTTCCTCTACAGCTTTCACTTTCAACTTTCACCTTCACAGCTATCTGTTGTCTATTGCGTTCCGCTTCTCACTAAAACTAATGGCTCAATCTGTAACCCTTACCTGTACTCAGAGGTGCACCACCAAGAGGTGGTGCAGCTGAAGGGCCATGGGCAATGAGCGCTTTCATTGTGGCAAGGGGGTTAGGTTAAGAAATTAGCATGGGGGGGGGGGCACCGTTTCAGTTTTCACCTCAGGCAGCAGAAAGGCTAGGTGCACCTCTGTCTGTACTGTCCTAACAGCTCATAAACACTCATAGCTAAATTCTTGGCAATCTGAAAAGAGCTATAATAAGTATTTATGAACAGTCAGGAATTCAGAGATAAGATCTACAGATCGAGCTGTCAGAGCTGCTCTGACAGATTCAATGAGAAAGGTGAAGCACTGGTTTGCAGATACAATGATAGTGCAAACTGTAGTAGCAGAACCATTGAAAAATGGTAAAAAAATTATTTTAGCACAAAATTAGTAAAATGCAGTAATAAAAAAAAATTATGTTTATAGTCTGAATGTCCCTAATTCTTTTGAAAATGTATTTCTAATAAAAATGTTAGTACATAAACAGCCTGGTATTTTAGTAAACAGCAACAAATTACCGTATTTTTCGTTTTATAAGACGCACTTTTTTTCTCTCCAAAGTGGGGGTGAAAAGTCACTGCGTCTTATAAAACGAACATGACGCAATAAGGTGGCTCAGGAGCTCTCATTACCAGCTCCTGAGCCTGCCTTTAAACTGTTGGGCGGGCTGACCCGCTCTTCCTTAAAGAGGACCTTTCACTAGTTTAAAAACTAAAAACTAACTATATCTGTGGGCAGAGCGGCGCCCAGGGGTCCCCCTGCACTTACTAGTATGTCTGGGCGCCGCTCCGTTCGCCCGGTATAGGCTCCGGTGTCTGCAGCTCCCTCTGTTGTACTGGGCGGAGTTTTTGTATTAGGCGTGTCCCTTGCTGCAGCGCTGGCCAATCGCAGCGCACAGCTTATAGCCATAGCACATCCATCTTACCCACTTGCTGCTGAGGTCACCGTTGGACGGCTGGCGGCTTCACTTACTGCGCTCTGCTGACGCCAGCCCACGCTTCATTCAGCTGATTGGTGGAGAGTGTATCTTGCTACCCACACCTCCACCAATCAGCCTCCCTGCTATATCCCGCCGTACCAGCTCTGCTCCTGCTGTGTACGGCGGTTTTGGATCTAGTCCCTGGGTGAGTCCAGCTCAGGGGCTATAAATTTGTATCATAAATGACTATAACCCCCCTCATCCATAGGTATCCACTCATATACTGCAGTATATGAGTGGATTCCTATGGATGAGAAGTTATAGTCATATTTAATATAAACACTGTCCAGGGACTGTTTTGTAATTAGCATGTGTTTATAGTAAATAGGACTACAACCCCCCTCATCCATAGGAATCCCCTCATATATTGCAGTACATGAGTACATGGGTGGATTCCTATGGGGGGAGGGGGGGGGGGTTATAGTCATATAACAATTACAGAACAGTCCCTGGACTGTGTTTATATTAAATATGACTATAACTCCCCTCATCCTTGAGAATACACCAATGTACAGTAGCTCAGTGTATTCTTTAAGATGATGGGCATTATAATCACATAACCGTGTCATTCACAGTTCCCTCATAACAGTGTCTTCCACAGATCCCCCATAACAGTGTATCATTCACAGATCCCCATAATAGTGCGCCATTCACAGATCCCCCATAACAGTGCGCCATTCACAGTTCCCCCATAACAGTGTGTCATCTACATATCCCCCATAAAGTGTCATCCTCAGATAAAATGTTTTGACCCACCTTTTAGTTCAAATTATTTTTTTCCCCTTTTTCCTCCTCTGAAAACTAGGTGTGTCCTTATCATGAGGTGCGTCTTATAAAGTGAAAAATATGGTATTTGGAAGGGAGAATTTACTAAAACTAATATTTCATTGGTTGGTCTTAGTCCAAAGTGCGCTGGAGTAAGATGTGCTAAATTTCTTTGCCTGTCATTGTACCAAAAGATTAAATCTATGCCTGGCATACATTCTAATAAATAAGTCAGGCCTTGGACACCATGCCCCTCTTGCAACTTCTTGGTGGCACTATGCTTGTCCACTGCGTAATTTCTGGCGCTACTATCTGCCCGAATCAGCTGATCGGTGGGAATGCCAGGTACTGGACCCCACAGTTCTGATATTGACCTATCCTGAAGACATTTCTACAATATGTAAGTTCTAGAAAACCCCTTTACTGATATACCATAGTCTTTGCGGTAAAGCCCTTACAGCCCCTCTAATTCTCTTTTGTGTATCTTGCCAGGTGCTATACAACCCTGGCTGGGCATCATTTGATATATTCATGATGTTGAAAATGATATTCACATTTACATCAGCTATAATGTTGGCTTAGCAATATCAATACGTAGGTGTGTGTTAAATGCTTTTTCTGATTTTTGTCCCCAGATAGGTAAATGGCGTAATAGCAATTAAAAGCTCTACTCTTCAGTCGTGAACGAGGGTTGCCATGGCAACCTCTCATCCACTGTCAGAATTTGAAGTCTGCAGTCATAGTACAGGCTTAGCTGCGGCTCCGAGAATACATTTTCCATTCTTTGTAGGATTTGAGTGAAAAAATCGGAAATAGTTGTTTGTATTGGTGATGCATAGAAGCCAGCTGTATACTATACATTAACTGCGTTTTAATTGTTTAAAAGCATTACATTTCATTGTGTAATTGCTGATTACAGGCCTCCTATTTATTGAGTTCAGTTATTTCAAGCACAGCCGTAGCAAACAGGTGCATAAAAACATGTCCACAGCTAACAGGGCTGAATATAGCATATGTGCAACCTGTGTGTACACCGGGGCCCACTTCTTGTCCGGTCAGCAGCTTTTAGTCAGGAAAGGCTCTATGACATCATAACTGCGTTTCCATTGGGTAAGCTAACAGAAGTGAGTTTTAGTAAGCTGAGGTCAGGGTCGGACTGGGTTCCTTAAGCCCACTAGAAAAATTATTCTCAGGGCCCAACCCCCATATGTCTAATAGGTTTTTATTTTAAGAAATAGACCCTAGTGGAAATTTATTGTCTCCAGAGGCAGCTCCAAATGGTTTTCTTCTCCTGGACCATCTAGTAACTGATAGCTGATCTTGGCCCCATTTCATATTGCGTCCACGGGATGCTGTGGGTGACAAGTTTTCAGTCTGACAGGCAATAAAAGTGGTTTTCCACAGCTTAAAAGACATCCGATTGACAGCGGCATATGCAAATGGCTCATGACATCACAACACTCCATGATATCACAGCATTCCATGACATCACATTGATGACCCTTATATAAAAACATCAGACACTATTAGGTGACCTCCATGGTCAGAAGCTAAAGCAGGTATGTATGGAGATTCTACAACTGACTCACAGGCAAACTGGGGGATTAATTACTGGGGATAGACAGATAGATAGATAGATAGATAAATAGATAGATAGATAGATAGATATAAAAAAAATAGATATTAAATAGACAGACAGGTAGATGAACGATAGAGATAGATAAAAAAAGATAAAAAAAATGTATAAATAGATATAAGATAGATAGGTAGATAGATATAGGAGATAGCCATATAGATAATTATGAGAAGTCATCTCAGCTCTGATCGTGTCTATAATAATTAACTGGGGAGTTTCTTTAATAATCTATCAGGTTTATGTGAACATAGGCTGGTTGAGGTGCTGTACACTCATAATATGTATCTAATGCTGTAAGTCTACTGTGTTATATGCCACTTGTGCAGGGAGTGAGAGACTAGGGGCCTTCGTTGCTCAGGGGCCCACCGGGGGATTGATCTGTAGCCCCGTGGGCCAGTCTGAGCCTGGAACAGATAGATAGATAGATAGATAGATAGATAGATAGATCGTGCAGGAGTCCCAGGAATAAGCAGCCCTGAATATGGTTGGGGTCTGACACCTGATACTCCCACAGATCAGCTGTTAGACGAGGAGGCAGTGCTCCATGCAAGCGTTGCTTCCTGGTCTTTACAATACAAGTCGTATCCTCTGGAGTGGCGGCATAGTGTAATTACTAGCACTAACTCCATTCAAGTCTTGTCTACATACTTATCTGCACTTCCGAGATGAAGTGCAATGAGCAGGAAGCAGCGCTCGCATGGAGCACTGTTTTCCTGTCTAACAGCTGATCAGCGGGGGTGCCGGATGTCAGACCCCCTCTGATCTGATATTGATGACCTATCCTGAGGATAGGTCATCAATATAAATCACTGCACAACCCCTTTAAAGACATATTTGGTAGGATGTTCTCTATGATATATCATATCTGTCTCGCCTCACTTGTAGGGGTGTGATCTCAGAACTCATGAGAGGCTGTGTTTTGCAATGTGATGGGTCGTTACATGATGTCTTTACATGCCTTGCGTTGTACTACGACGGTTCATATTACTGCCACTCTTTCTTGTGTTGTACATCTTTCTTAAAAATTTATAAATAAAGAATTTACAAAAAAGACATATTTGGATGGGCATCACATACAGCTCTACAAAACATACAGTGTAAGGGCTCATTCAGACGACAGTCTGAATGAGTCTGCATCCGTTCCGGAACTTTGCGTAACGGGTGCGGACCCATTAATTTCAATGCTGTCCACATCCGTCGTTCCATTCCGAGGCCCCGCAAAAAAGATAGAAAATGCCTATTCTTGTCGGCAATTGCAGACAAGAATAGGACATACTCTATCATAGTGCCAGCCATGTGCAGTCCACAAAATGCGGAACGTACACAGGCCGGTATCGGTTCTTTGCCAATCCGCAATTTGAGGACCACAAACCACTACAGCCATCTGAATGAGCCCTAATATGGTGCCACATACCTCTTGCATCAAGTGACGTCTTCTCTTATGTAGGTTCTCGTTCTTCATCTTCTCCATTCAGAGATCAGAGCGCCATGACAACTTCTTCCAGCCACGTCTCGTCTTTGCAGAGTTTGACACACAAACATCTTAGATTCCTCACATCATCCTGCTCCTGGTTTCCCAACAATGTCATCCTGCTGCTACCCCTAATACTGCGCTGTGTTCCCTAATGCCCACAACACTATACTGTAGAAATAATAGTGCTAAACAGATAGCCCCCACACAATAATTCACAGACTGCCCTCAATAGTAATAGTGCCCCCTACAGTACCCCCAATAGCAATCCATTAGTAGTAGTGCCCTCCATATTGTGCCAAATAAAGCCCCCACAGTACCTTTAATATTAATAATGCCCCATAGGGAATTAAGTCCTCCCTATAGTGCCCGCAGCTGTAACATGGTTCCTTTATAAGTAACCCATTTAGAGCCCTAAGAAGTAATATTAAAAATCTATAGTGTCCCCAATAGTTACAATGCCCCCTGTGGTAGCCCCAGTATTGATAAAGCCACGATGCGGTGTCCCTTTGGTTATAATAACCCCCTGTAGTGTACCTTGTATTATGCCCCCTGTATGTATAAGGCTCTTGTAGTGCTCCGGCCTGTATTATAATACCTCCCTGTAGTTCTGTCTGTATTACAATACTCCCTGTAGCTGTCTGGCCTGTATTTTATGCTTCCCCTACAGTATAATGCCAATTCCTGTATACCTCTATTATGTATAATGCTCTTACCTCCCTCCATATCCCCCCTCTATATATAATGTTCCCTCTGTAGTATAATGCTCTCCCCTGTAGTGTAATGCCCCTGTATATATAATGCTGTACCACTATAGTACAATGCGCTCCCCTCCTTTATTATAATGCCCCTATTTAAAAAAAAATGCTCTCCTCCTCTAGTATAAGGTCCCCAGATATAATGCTCCCCCTATAGCATAATGCCCCCATATATAAAGCTCTTCCCTTTTAAACTAATGCCCCCATGTATAAATCTCTCCCCCTGTAGTATAATGCCCCATATATAATGCTCCCTCTGTAGTATAATGCCCCAATATATAATGCTCTCCCCCTCTAGTATAATGTCCCCATATATAAAGCTCTCCCCCTCTAGCATAAGGTCCCCATATATAATGCTCTCCCCTCTAGTATAATGTCCCCATATATAAAGCTCTCCCCCTCTAGTATAAGGTCCCCATATATAATGCTCTCCCCTCTAGTATAATGCCCCCATATATAATGCTTTCCTCCTCTAGTATAATATCCCCATGTATAATGCTTTCCTCCTCTAGTATAATGTCCCCATATATAAAGCTCTCCCCCTCTAGTATAATGCCCCCATATATGATGCTCTCCCCCTCTAGTATAATGCCCCCATATAGAATGCTTTCCTCCTCTAGTATAATGCCCCCATATATAATGCTTTCCTCCTCTAGTATAATACCCCCATATATAATGCTCTCCCCCTCTAGTATAATACCCCAATATATAAAGCTCTCCCCTTTAGTAAAATGCGCCCATATATAATGCTCTCCCCCTCTAGTATAATGCCCCCATACAGGGCCGGCTCCAGGTTCATGTGGGCCCTTGGGCGAAAAAGCCTCAGTGGACCCCCTTGTGGCATTTTGCACAACACACGAGGCAAGAAAACTGCATGTATTATATATGGTGCCAAATACAATAGACAGAACACGCTACAGCATGGATATGTGTGAATCAATTCTTATGTCCCTACTTTTTTTTTTATCTACCCAGTGTTTTAATCTCTCAGGTCTACTCACAGTATTCAGTTTTTACTGTACACCCTCTAAAGAGAAACAGACAGACAGTGAATATGAAAATATTTTATTTAGACATACTGTAAAGACATAAAACATTTGATATACATGGTCTGGGGGTCTGAATTTAGAAGACTGGGGTAAGAGTTAATTTAGGGGTTCCAGTCTAAGTTCTGAATTTAGGAGTCTAGTCTGGGGCTCTGATTTTATTTAGGATCTTGTCTGGGGTATAAACTAATTTAGGGGTCTAATCTAGGGTCTGAATATAAGGGTCTGAATTTAGGGGTCTAATTTGGTGTTTCCATTTATTTAGGTAGTCTGCAGGCAGAATTTATTTTCTGTAGCGGGTGGGGGCAACTACAGAATATAGATGAACTTTTAAGTCCCTAGACCAGACTCATACAGGAGTTTACATAGCGTGTGTGTGCTACCAAATGCCACATAATAATGCTACATGGTGTGGTGTTTTGGGGGAGGAATCCTCAGCCTCCACTAAGAGGAGAATAATGAGCAGCAAACCTCTTTGTGGGAGAATTCCTTAGACCCCCCCATACCTCAGGCTACCACATACAAAGTAATATATATATGGATGAGAAATGCAAGCAGGCAGCTCATTACTGGTAACTGGTATCACTGATAAGTTACCAGTAATGACAGACTCACTCAATGCTGACTGAGGCTGGACATGCTGCTGAGCCTTTAAGAATATTTGCTTTACTGCTTGCTGTGCATTTCTCATCCATATATATATTCACATTACTTTGTATGTGGTAGCCTGAGGTATGGGGGATGTAAGGAATTCACCCACAAAGAGGTTTATTGCTGAGCGCTCAATTCATTATTCTCCTAAAGGCTGCCCCATGGCTGCCCCCTCATGTTACTGGTCACATGTCACAGACTCACATCTCACACTGTCCTACAACTCCTGCGCTACTCCTGGTTAATTTGGTGCTCGGCTGCTATGCTGTCTTCAGCTCCGCCCCTGCTGTGATTACATTAGTTCGCGTTCCTCCAGTCGTCCTCCTCCGATCTGTCTCGCAGGCCTGGCGATCCTGTGAGATGTCAGCGCCGGCGCAGCTGCATAAAGTATGTCAAAATGTTTAAAGTATAACTGTCAAATTTTTTTTTTTTTTTACTATTGGATTCTGGTGATTAATATTACCTTATTGGCCCTGTTTTAATTTCTGATTCTTAAATAAATAACCCCTAAAAGCCACCTAAAAGTCCCCAGTATTGGCTATATTTACCTGAGATAAAATCATGTTGCTATGCCCCTTCAGTCTACCAGATAGAGGACGGAGCACGCTGCGTACACTGGGAACTGATAGTGAGTCAGCATTGTAAGGGAATGTATAAAAAGCCAGGTTCTTCCTGACAGGAGATAACAGTGCTGGGCTGTGTGTGTGAACTTCTCCACATGTCTGTGCTTGGCAGACACTCCCTTAGCAGTTCTGGAGAATATACAGCTCAGAGAAGATATGGGGCTGCTCAGTGTATAAATGACAGCCTTATCTGATAAGAGGAGAGCTTGTAGGAGAACTACAGGCTTCAGCCAGACCTGGGAACTTCACTGCAAGACCCCCGTATACAGAGCTGGTCTTCACTAACTTCACTGCAGGTGTCCTATGGATTAGCCTCAGGGCTGAGGGCAGCCATTTTAACAGAATAGTGAAATTGCAGTTTTATGCAGACTGGTTGCTAAGGGCTGAATCTTATTAAATAAGGGGTAAGTAAGTCTAATAGTTATTGATTCAGGAATATTATCATATTAGTAACTACATATATGAAAACTGAAATTTGGGTCTAAATGTGACAGTTATCCTTTAAAGGGGCTGCGGAAACGAGTGGGCCCCCTAAGGAACAATGGGCCCCGGCACTTGCCTGGGTACACCGGCCCTGCCCCCATAAATAAAGCTTTTTCCTTTAGTATAATGCTCCCATATATAAAGCTCTCCCCCTCTAGTATAATGCCATCATATATAAAGCTCTCCCCTCTAGTATAATGCCCCATATACTATGCTCTCCCCTTCTAATATAATGCCCCCATATATAAAGCTCTGCCCCTTTAGTATAATGCCCACATATATTAAGCTCTCCCCCTTTAGTATATTGCCCCCATATATAATGCTCTCCCCCTCTAGTATATGCCCCCATATATATTTCTCTCTCCCTGTAGTATAATGCCCCAATATATAATGCCCTCCCCCCTAGTATTATGTCCCCATATATAATGCTATCCCCCTCTAGTATAATACCCCAATATAAAATTCTCTCTCCCTGTAGTATAATGCCCCAATATATAATGCTCTCCCCCTCTAGTATAAGGTCCCCATATATAATGCTCTCCCCATCTAGTATAATGGCCGCATATGTAATGCTCTCCCCCTCTAGTATAATGCCCCATATATAATGCTCTCCCACCTCTATTATAATGCCCCATATATAATGCTCCCCCCCCTCTAGTATAATTCCCCATAAGGCCCCCAGATATAATGCACCCCCTATAGCATAATGCCCCCATATATAAGCTCTTCCCTTTTAGCATAATGCCCCCATGTATAAATCTCTCCCCCTGTAGTATAATCTCCCCCTCTAGTGTAATGCCCCATATATAATGCTCTCCCACCTCTATTATAATGCCCCATATATAATGCTCTCCCCCTCTAGTATAATTCCCCATATATAATGATCTCCCCCTCTAGTATAAGGTCCCCATATTTAATGCTCTCCCCCTCTAGTATAATGCGCCATATATAATGCTTTCCCCCTCTAGTATAATACCCCCATATAAAATTCTCTCTCCCTGTAGTATAATACCCCAATATATAATGCTCTCCCCCTCTGATATAAGGTCCCCATATATAATGCTCTCCCCCTCTAGTATAATGGCCAAATATGTAATGCTCTCCCCCTCTAGTATAATGCCCCATATATAATGCTCTCCCCCCTCTATTATAATGCCCCATATATAATGCTCTCCCCCTCTAGTATAATTCCCCATATATAATGCTCTCCCCCTCTAGTATAAGGTCCCCATATATAATGCTCTCCCCCTCTAGTATAATGCCCCATATATAATGCTTTCCCCCTGTAGTATAATGCCCCATATATAAGGGTCTCCCCTCTAATATAATGCCCCCATATATAAAGCTCTTCCCCTTTATATTAAGCTCTCCCCTTTTAGTATAATGCCTGCATATATAAAGCTCTCCCTCTGTAGTATATTGCCTCCATATATAATGTTCTCCCCCTATAGTATAATGCCCCCATATATAATGCTCTCCCCCTTTAGTATAATGCCCCATATACAATGCTCTCCCTCTCTAATATAATGCCCCCATATGTAAAGCTCTCCCCCTTTATATTAAGCTCCCCCCTTTTAGTATAATGCCTGCATATATAAAGCTCTCCCTCTGTAGTATATTGCCTCCATATATAATGCTCTCCCCTCTAGTATAATGCCCCATATATAATGCTCTCCACCTCTAGTATAATGCCCCCATACATAATGCTCTCCCCCTCTAATATAATGCATCATATATAATGCTCTACCATGGAAGTATAATTCCCCCATAGATAATACTCTCTTCCCCCTGTAGTGTCATACATAAAAATTAGTGTTGATCGAGCACCAAAGTGCTCAGGTGCTCGAATAGAACACTTTGGGATGCTTGGGTGCTGTACAGAGCACCCAAGCACAATAGAAGTCAGTGGGAGAACCTTAGCATTAAACCAGGCACCCCCTGCTCTGAAGAGGGGAGGGTACCGGGTCCTACTGAGGTCTATGCAGAAGATCGCTGTACAGTGAGGGAATCCTCCAGTGTAAGTTCCCGGCTTAGGAATCCCTGCTCTGACTCCATATATAGCTATGTCCATATATGGAGTCATTCCCTGGGGACACCCAGTCTATTTAAATCTAATTTAACCCCTATTTCTGAAAAGTTTCTGACAGAATTTGAACTCACAACCTTCTAATTAGAGACAAGGACCTTAAGAACTCAGCTATAAATCTGAATGATAAACTGTGTCAGAAAAACCTAATAGTAGTTTATCATGTAGTAAGTGTTCCTATACAGCAGAAGTATCATTTTACATTTCACGGCAGGTTAACATGCAGCTGTATAGCGTAGTGGTTAAGGTTCTTGGCTGTAATGTAAAAGGTTGTAAGTTCAAATTCTGGCTGAAATAAAATGTATATATTTTATATTTTTTTAGTAATTGTAAAAAATGTATGGCACAAAATAAATGTGTAATCACTAAAATAATAATAATAAAAAAATAAAAAATAAATATATATATATATATATATATATATATAGATAAAATCATACTTCTGATATATATGAATGCATAATATGTGGTAAACCACTACTGAAGTTTTTAGCCATAATATATTTATATATAATATAATATATTATGTATTCTAAATATATAATAATATATGTAAATATATTATGGCAAAAAACTTATATATATAAATTAAATTTAGCCTCTATTTCTGCTGGGATTTGAACTCACAACCTTGTACATTATATCCAAGAACCTTAACCACTATGCTTTAAGTTAATCTGCACTAAAATATAAAATGATACTTCTGCTGTATAGGAATGCTTACTACATGACAAAGTAGTATGAGGTTTTTCTGACACAGTTTATGATTCTGCTTTATAGCTGAGAGCTTAAGGTCCTTGCCTCTAATGTAGAAGGTTGTGAGTTCAAATCCCAGCAGGAACTTTTCAGAAATAGAGGCTAAATTAGATTTAAATACACTGACTCAAGCACATTGTTGCGCTGCCCATGACCTGATGCAGGAGTTTGTAATGATATCACGACCACCTGCACCATTCTACTGCCTCATGGGCTTCAGGCCTTCTTTTGGTAGAAGCTGGCCTGAAGGCACTGAAATACTTCGGTAATTAAGAAATGGTGATATTGTCATTTTTTTTAAATACCGTAATATATCATAGATACAGGTTTATCGCCCAACCCTACCTTTATCACTACAAAAACACCACTAACCTCCCTTCAGATCCCTGCAACATACAGTCCCATGTAAAATACATCACTCCCCTTGCCTTCAGCCCCTCCAACATACAGTCCCATGCAAGATACATCACTCCCTCTGCCTTTAGCCCCTCCAATGCACAGTCCCATGTAAAATACATCACTCTTCTTGCCTTCAATCCCTCCAGCATACAATCCCATGTAAGATACATCACCTCTCCCCACCTTCAGCCCTTCTACCTTACAGTCTCATGTAAATAATATCACCCCCTTCTCCTAAGACTCCTCTAACATACAGTCTCCGGTACAAAGATCATTCCTCCTCCCTTCAGCCCCTGCAAAAAGGCCCCCAAGTAACACTAACAATCATTTATCTCATCCTCACACCAACCTGCAGCATCTGCTCCTCTCTCCACAACGTACTCTGTAGAATGTCCTGCAAATCCTGAGGCTTCGTCCCATGGATGATGAGACTCCGCCTCTTCCTATGACATCATACCTGCCAAGAGCATTCTAGTCACTACCATGGAGGCAGGGAGCAGGCACACAGGAGACGGCATCCAGCAGTGTTTGTTAACTTCTGTGTGGATGCTGTGCCCTCACAAATACTGCAAACTGCCACCTGAGGCGAGATTCTCATCTCGCCTCATGGCAGAAAAGGCTCTGGGTGGGAGGATGGTGGAAAATTAGGAAACTAAGATTTTTTTTTTTTTGTCAAACTCTGCAGAGACAAGAGATGACTGAAAGAAATTATCATGGTGGTCTGGTCTGTCCGAAGAAACAGTTTACAAGTCTCTTTTGGGATTTGAACCTGAGACCTGTCCTACTCACATTGTAGGAAAGTTGCTGGCGACCACTTTAAATTACTCCCAGAGAACCCCTTTAACTTGGTATCATTATCTCCTGCACTGCCACACTGCACCGACATCTTCAGCTGCTAGGGAACCCTGCCTTGCACCTCACAGCAACCCTTAACACCAAGGACACTCCAACCAAATCCGGCAGGAGAACCCCAAAGCCAGGGAGTGCTCCGAAGGAAAGCGAGGTGCGCCCCTCCCACCACATTACGGAACCAGAGGAGCAACATATTGAGAGGACTGCTACCATAACTACTACCCTCATAATTGCTATTGCCACTCCTATCCTCTCGGCTCTCCTCTGCAGCTCACTGCATACGTTTCATAGGGAAAACTGTACAATTTAAAGGAGGCTCTAGTACCCTGTCGGCCTGCCTTTAGCCTGGAGAAAATATAAGATACAGTTGGAGGCATAAATGTTTCATATGGTGTCTTGCAGCACATTTGCCCACAGATGATGCAGCTGGGTCTGTAGATCTTGTACACCCATATGTTGCCAAAGCTGGCGCACCAGGTGGTCTCATAAACGCTCAATTGACAATAAATTTGGTGACTGAGCAGGCCAAATTAGTATTGCAATTTGGGAGAGAAATTCATAGGAAACCCTTGATGTTTGGGTGAGCATTATCCTGCTGAAAAATGCCAGTTGGAAGCCCTGCCACGAGAGGCAACACATTTGGCCGCAGGATGTCCTGCACATATTGCTGAGCTGTTAGTGTCCCTTGTGTCACTACTAACCACTACCAACTGCGATTGATCACCAGACCATCACACCAGCACTTAGGGTAGTGTGTCACTCCACAACAAAAAGTCAGCCTGAGGAAGCAACGCAAAATACGTGTTGGAGATTGTATAGATGCTGCTCCTGGGTCTATAATGTGTTTGATGATACTTTTTTGAGGTGGATCTTTTACTTGCGTTTCATGTTTTGAATAGTTAATTGACGTGAATGTGTTTCTTTCCACTTTCCACTTTATCTTGAGCGCAGTATGACACCTATTTTGTGGAATATGTGTTGATCCATTATATTTGTCTTTTAATATTCATGTACTATTAATAAAGATGAAATATTTTATTTATTTTTTGTGGCACGCTACATTTGTTTTCTATGTTGGAGTTTACTGTACAACAAAGCCAAAATTCAAGCGCTAACCATAAGGCCTATATAAATAAACCCGTCAGTTGTTGGATCCCAAAGAGAACCTGAATTTGTTGCTAAAGACGATAGAGTTCTAGTCCATAGTAGTCCAGGTTTCTCGTTCATGACACCACTGCAAACGAAGATGACGGTGACTGGCTGTCAATGGCAGGATATGAAATTTCCTTCAGTGAAACACCTGAAAATGGTCCGGCCAGAGACAGGGGTGTGTAATGAAGGTGTCACCTGTGCCTGGATGGTGGACAATGAAACTATGGGAGCTGCTTCTATTAGTCAGCAGATCAAAAGATCCTCTCTACTGGTGGTCTGACAGTCTGGGCCATGTGTACAGGTCCTGACATAACTATTAAAATGCCTCAAGATATATAAAAAAAAAGGGATTTCAGCTCACCCACCGTCCTCTTTCGCCGTGCATGGGTCCCAGACCAGGAATCAATCAGAACAGTAGAAAAAATACAGCAGGCTCAGGATAAAAGCCAATTTCTTTATTTCTTCATTATAAAATCCATAGGCTGACCAGACAGGCAAGGTCTACACGTTTCGACTATACATCTTAATTATGACCACCTGGGTCAGAATGGTCAATTCATTGAAATGGCCATCCTGAGGACCTGCTAGTGCCAGGATCCAGGACCTGCTAGTGCTCTCTATTGGAATGGGCTCCCAGCCAACCACAATCGTACTGCTTACTGAAAATGGCAAACACCCCAAAAGAGCTGTCTGCAGATGGATATATGTTTTCGCTATTTACCTTGTCATGTTTCAAGGTTTGTTAAAAAGGTAGAAATTTCCCCATACAGAGCTCTTTGTAATAGATAGAACTAGCAAGAAGGTTTTCTTTCTCTGGGAGATACATCTTTGCTTAGGAATGTAACGGTAAAAAAGCTACATCCTCTACACAGTGGTGTGCCTAGGGTGTTTGGCACCCAGTGTGGGTCCTTTCTCTGGCACCCCCCTCCCCCAATAGGTTAAAAAAATGTTTACCCCCCTCACAGTAATATTGCCCTTATTGTACCACTTTCACAATAGTTTTGTCCAGATATGTACCCCCTCACGGTAGTTATGCCCATATTGTGCCCCCTCAAGGTAGTTATGCCCTCACTGTACAACTTTCACAGTAGTTATGCCCACATTAAAGTACTTATCCCTTCATTGTGCCCCCTTTACAGTAGTTATGCCCTCATTGTGCCCCCCTTACAGTAGTAATGCCTTATCTGTGCCCCCTTCACAGTTGTAATGACCTCTTTGTGCCTCCCACACCGTACTTATGCCCTCTCTGTGCCCCTTTCACAGTAGTAATGCCCTATTTGTTCCCCCCTCACAGTTGTAATGCCCTCTCTGTGCCCCTTCAGAGTAGTTATGCCCATTGTGCCCTCTTTACAGTAATAATGCTCACTCAGTGCCCCATAACAGTTATGCCCACCCACTTCACAGGAGTAATGCTCTCTGTGCCCCCTTCACAGTAGTAATGCCATCTGTGCCCCCTTCATAGTAATAATGCCCATTGTGCTCCCTTCATAGTAGTAATGCCCATTGTGCCCCTTTCACAGTAGTAATGCCCATTGTGCCCCTTCACGGTAGTAATGCCCATTGTGCCTGCTTCATAGTTATAATGCCCACTGTATTCCATTTATAGTAGTAATGCCCATTGTGCACCCTCCACAGTAGTAATGCACATTGTGCCCCCTAATAGTAGTAATGTCCTCTGTGCCCCCTTTGTAGTAGTATTACCCTCTGTGCCCTCTTTGTAGTAGTATTGCCCCCTGTGTCCCCTTTGTAGTAGTATTGCCCTCTGTGTCCCTTTTTCAATAGTATTGCCCTCTGTGCCCCCTTTGTAGTAGCAATGCCCTCTGTGCCCCCTTTGTAGTAGCAATGCCCTCTGTGCCCCCTCCATGATAGAAATGCTCTCTGTGCCCGCTCTATGGTAGAAATGCCCTCTGTGCCCTGCAGTACATAGTACCTGCAGGCTGAATGGTGGAGCAGGTAGAAGTCTCCCTGCATCACCATTCATTGTGCCGGCATGAAGGAGCACAGGGAGCTAAGTGACAGGACCCTGAGCTCCAGCAATGAGCACTTCCATCTGTATTGCTTCTAGGCTCTGGCACCCCCCTAAGAGCTGGCACCTGGGGTGGACCGCTCCCCACCTTCCACCTTAGCACGCCACTGCCTCTATGTCTATACACATAGGCAGAGGTTCTACTGTAAGAGCAGTGAAACTATGAAAATCTCAGCCAGAGTAGGTTGTGCTGGTGAACTTATTAAAAGGCATCTGTCAGCAGATTTGTACCTATGAAACTGACTGACCTGTTACACTTGCACTTGGCAGCTGAAGGCATCTTCGTTGGTCCTATGTTCATATGTGCCCACATTGCTGAGAAAAGCTGTTTAAATATATGCAACGGGGCATTTTTGATACACCAAGAGGCTCTGCTCTCTGCAACTGCTGTGCCCTCTACACTTCACAACCGCCCATAGTTTTTCAATGGGATGTCCTACTGGTGCATATAAGTTGTGATGGTCCACTTCACATGCTTTGGGCCATTTGATGTCTGTTCTCTTCATTCAAGGTTGTCGGGTTGTTTAATATTGATGACTTATCCTCAGGATATTCAATAGATGTTGTTGTACTTGGTAAGCTGCAAGGAGGACTTGGCACTCATTGGAGAGCCACGACCTCTTTAAACAGCTGATCAGTTGGGGTACGGGGATTGAGACCCCCACCGATCAGGTTTTGAAAAACTATCTTGAGAAAAAGTCATCGATATTAAACACCCGGAAAACCCTTTTAACCAAAATTTACAGACAGACCATGTTATTATAGACAAGCATATAATATACCTGTAAAAATTTGGGCTGCCAGAGTTTTGGTTATAATGTACCTAAACCTAAACGATTTTTGTAATGTACTATAATTTTTCAAAACTTTTTTAACTACTGAAATAGGCGCCTGACGTTCAGGTGCCTATTGCACTTTAGAATCCGTACTCTCGTACACTGCTGTGTACCGGAATATGGATTCCCCTCTGGGCTCACTAAACGCTGTACAGCCTGGAGCATCCCAGGTCCTACCTGTACTAACGCTGCTCTTCTAAAGCCTGGTTGACATACATGGGTCTGGGTGTTTTTAATAGATATAATCACCACGGCGCTCAGATAATATATTAATAATCAATTATTCTTTTATTTTTCCATCCAGCAATACATTAGAGCGCGGCCAATGTTTCGGTTTTTTCCCAGGACTTTGTGCACGGCCAGGAAGATCAAGAGTTTGCTTGTAGCACGGCTCTATAGTGACATTCTTTTTAGACCAAACTGCTAACAGATATTTTCAGTCTGTGACCAGTACCTCTGGAGGCGTTTGACCCGTCACCTCCACATATTCCTTGGTAAAATGCATAGTATTTCAGGATATAGCAGAGCAGGCACAGGTAGAGCAGCACTGTGACATGGGAGCTCCTGCCCTGCGCTCGCTCCATCTGCTAATAACCTGCAGACCACATATACAACTTTTTGATCACTTTGCTCACTTTTTAATCACTATTTTTCATGGGGTGAGGTGACCAAAAACGTTGATTTGTCCATTTTTATATTTTTTTTTCGTTATGCAGTATACCTATATTCAGATAGGGTTCTACTGCTCGGATATCCGTGGCATGGGCACTGCCACTCCATTCATCTCTATGCAAAAAATGGAAATAGCTGAGTACTGTACTCGGCTATTTCTGGCAGTCCTATAGAGATGAATGGAGCAGCATGTCAGGCATACACAGCATTTTTTTGGAAGATAACTTACACTAACCAGAATACGCCCTCGATTCTTTTTTTTTTTTTTTTATATATATGTATTTTTAAAAAACAGTTTTCAACTTTTTTTTAGTCCTCCTAGCAGACTTGAACATGCAACTGTTCAATCCCAAATATCATAGACTGTGATTGTGTATTTTTGCAGTATATAAGGATTTTCCATATAGAGGGTATGATTACTGCATGTAAGTAAGTGCATCTTAAACGAGCTGGCAATGAAGGCCATTACCCTGTGTATTGGCTGATGTACAAGGGTACTTAGTGGAGATAATATATTTATCTGTCATCACAACAAAAGGTTGAGTTTGCATCTAAAATAGCCCCATTAACGAAAGGGGAAGAAAAGCTATTACAAGCCATAAGTGGTTGATGGTGAGATGTAGGCGGCATTAAAGATCATTGCTTAAAACTTGAGTTAACTTGAGAAAGATGACTTCTAAGGAGTCTGCTCTGATCTTTTCGTTAACAATGTTAGATGGCTTAACCATCTACTGAAATCCATAACAATTATAGGTATTGACATTTAAGATACTCAAAGATGTTCAAAAATTAGAGGTCATGGGAAAAGAGAAGAGAAATGTGTACCGGTCTATAAAATAATAATGCATGCTCTAAAATTGGATCAGGATTGTCTAGGGGTTAGGGCTCATGCCTGCGACTGTATTTTGCATTTTTTGCAGATTGCACATGGACCCACTCATTTCTATGGGTCCGCAATATGGGTCAGCAATATGAAGTGATAGTTGTATAGTGGCATTAGTTGAAGCATCTTTGTGCAGCACCTCAGAACAGGATTACTGCAAAAGGGCAGTTGTTGGTAATTGATAATGTTGTATTGTTAAGTAAAATCTTTTGACACTGACAAATGTAAAGTTATGCACATGGGAAGGAATAATGCAAGTCACCCGTACATGCTAAATGGTAAAACACTCGGTAACACTGACATGGAAAAGGATCTAGGAATTTTAATAAACAGCAAACTAAGCTGCAAAAACCAGTGACAGGCAGCTGTCGCCAAGGCCAATAAGATAATGGGTTGCATCAAAAGGGGCATAGATGCCCGTGATGAGAACATAGTCCTACCACTTTACAAATCACTAGTCAGACCACACATGGAGTACTGTGTACAGTTCTGGGCTCCTGTGAACAAGGCAGACATAGCAGAGCTGGAGAGGGTTCAGAGGAGGGCAACTGAAGTAATAACTGGAATGGGGCAACTACAGTACCCTGAATGATTATCAAAATTAGGGTTATTTACTTTAGAAAAAAGATGACTGAGGGGAGATCTAATAACTATGTATAAATATATCAGGGGTCAGTACAGAGATCTTTCCCATCATCTATTTATCCCCAGGACTGTGATGAGGGGACATCCTCTGCGTCTGGAGGAAAGAAGGTTTGTACACAAACATAGAAGAGGATTATTTACGGTAAGAGCAGTGAGACTATGGAACTCTCTGCCTGAGGAGGAGGTGATGGTGAGTACAATAAAGGAATTCAAGAGGGGCCTAGATGTATTTCTGGAGTGTAATAATATTACAGGCTATAGCTACTAGAGGGGTCGTTGATCCAGAGAGTTATTCTGATTGCCTGAATGGAGTCAGGAAGAAATTTTTTACTATCCTTAAGTGGGGAAAATTGGCTTCTACCTCACAGGTTTTTTTTTTTTTTGCCTTCCTATGGATCAACTAGCAGGATAACAGGCCTAACTGGATGGACAGATGTCTTTTTTCGGCCTTATGTACTATGTTACTATGATTTATAGTATTTTTTATACCTAATAGTACTGTATGGACAGCTAAGGGTTAAGTTATTGGTTCATCTCCTTAGGATGCCAAGAGATGAACCTGGGTAGTTAGTCGATTCTGTGCTTGGCTGAGGAAGGGAGAGGACCTGCATATGTAAGCTCCTTAAAGCTAGACCTGAGCTCAGAACCTTTGTCTTTGAGGAAATATATAGCCAAGGAAGCAATTGCTACACAAAAGTGCTTCAGAGAAACAGAAATCAGAAGGTCCAGAATCTACAAGACCATGCATTGGTGTAAATCTGCAAGGTATTGTGCACGTTTATTGCAGAGAGGCTTTGCTGCAGTGAAAGCGAACTTTGCTAATGCTCCCTTCCTCATTTTGAGACAGCTTAACAAGCTGTGTCTTAAATCTGCGCCCATCAGCACGGGAATTACAGAAATGTTTACCAAGAACCTCATTTCATGCCTAATGTTCTACAGAGACACTTTAGAGAGACAGAGAGGAGTACTAAAACCCCCATCATTGCTGTTGAATATATATATTGGGGAAGAATTTGCACTGTGATCTACTTTGGAACTGTGCCTTGTCACTGTAGGATGTACTACTACTCCTATTCTGCACTTTGGTAAAAAAAATACTTTTTTATTTACACCAACTGGCCTGGTTGCTGAGCAGTCATGCACCCGCCCTCCTGCCTAGCATCCAAAACAACACAAAACCAAGTGCACCCCAACTACCACTGGGCAGGTGCACCAAGTGAAGAAAGGGTATGCCCTCCTGTCAGTGACCGGGCCCAGAGAGAGCCAGAAGGGAGTTTGCCACTGTGATCTGTGAGCACAACAACCACCTTCTGGGCCACAACTACTACTCCCATCCTCTGATTCTTGGGCTTGTTGCTATATTTCTATGTTTTGTTCAATAATAGTATTGTCATACTATTCAGTCACTATTTAGTTGTATTGGTAGTGGCTATGGTGTCTCGTTACCTGGGTTTCAGTTTCGGTTCCTATTGATTTCTGCCAAGAATCAACTTGTAGTTAAAAAATGCCTACAATCTCTCCTGACATGTCTGTTTTAGTACCTTTTGTAATTAAATGTGTGAGCTATTGTTGCTTCCGACACAAAGAGATATTATTATTAGGATAGTAAATGATTAAATGACAGAAGTAGTCCATAAGATGTTGAAAATTCTATGCACTAACATTTTCAATTAACTCAGATTACTGCATTTTTTTTCTTGCCCCTGCCCAGCAGATGCACCTAGGTTTTAAAAGAGGAAAATAAGAAAAAAATATTTTTCATCACACCTCAGATCAGACCCCCTATGTTAAAGAGGTTGTCCGATTCCCAAAATCAAAATTTTCAATTATTTTTTATGTGCCCCAACACCCCTCACCATGTATATATATGCCCCCAATACCCGTTTTTCATGTCTGTGCATGCACTGCAGAGTAATGTTCAGTCTGCAGGAGCTACTCCCACTACATGTGGCGATGTTACAGATCAGAAACCCAATTTTAATTAGACCCCAGCTCATACCCCCATTCAGATCTCAGATCAGACCCCTAATGGTAATTAGACCTCAACTCAGACCCCTGTGGAAAACAGACACACGTACCCATTAGAAGGTCGATTTTGCACCTCCAATCAGGCCTCATATTAGACCCCAATGTTAATTAAACCTTCAATCAGACCACAGATCAGACAAAAAAAAAATCAACTCACCTGTCCTCTTCTCGACGCTGAGATCTAGTACTCTTGATGTTGTGCTGTGACCCGACATCACATGCACAACATTCGGCGCTGGCAGAAGAAGACCAGGGAGCAGTGAGTACTGCCAGCACTGCTGTATTCACCACTCCCCAGTCCTGCTGTACTAATAAGTTCATTTATTATTGAAGCGCTCACTAGTATTCGCACTGTAAGATGCACTGATATTTTCCCCCACTTTGTGTGTCTTATAAGGCAAAAATATGGTATATCATACCATACCATTACATATTGGTGCTATGACTATTACACGTATCTCACTTAACAATGGTACAGTAGCGGCCGATTTATATTGCCCTATGCCATTCATTGCCAGTTCTTCCCCTCTGTATGGGCATGAACTAATACTACTGTGATCATACAGGGCAATGTGCTGCCCACAAGGCGCAGCATGAATCAACTAATAAGCATTGGCTTGTTTGTCCGGGGATTTGGCCAATTATCAGACACCAGTGTTCGTATAAACATTTCTCCCTGATAACTATCCTGATCCTTGGACCATGTAAAAAGGTTATAACTCATACAGACTTAACAAGGTTCACATTTTTAGTTCAATAACTGGTAGCTATAGAGGATATGAAAACATCATTCAAACTTGGGGTCTGAAAGGTCCAATGGTCCCTTTACCATGCAGAAGGACAGTAAGGACATGGCATTTCCCAGTTAGGAGGTGGGGCGAGGGGGGAACTCTTAGGCCTCTTTCACACGGGCGTTGCGGGTGCACTCCGTCAAACAGTGCGGGTGCGTTGCGGGAATCGCCGCGATTTTTCCCTGCGAGTGCAAAGCGCTGTCATGCATTTTGCACGCGCGGGAGAAAAAACTGCACTTTTGGTACCCAGACCCGAACCTGCACTTCTTCACAGAAGTGCATGTTCGGGTCAGAAATTGTCCCGCTGGTATTATTTCACATTATAACATAGTTATAATGTGAAATAATACCCTTGGCCATCTTCCTAATGTTGAACCCGGTGCTGAATGGGTTAAAAATAATTAACTAATAATAACTTACCTGGTCCATTTGATCGCGAAGCCCGGCATCCTCTCCGTTAGCTTGCTGGTAGGAAAAGGACCTGTGATAATGTCACAGCATCACATGGCCTCAATCACATGCTCCATCACCATAGTGATGGAGCATGTGATTGGGCCATGTGATGTGACGTCATCACAGGTCCTTTAGATCATAGATGCTGCAGGGAAAGAGAGGACAGATCGCGACTACGCGATCAAGTGGCTAAGGTAAGTTAACTTTTATTATTTTTAACCCCTTCCTCATCATTTAACAATTCATTCTTTATTAAGAATGCTATTATTTCCCCTTATAACCATGTTATAAGGGGAAATAATAGAGATTGGGTCCCGTTGCTAAGCAACAATGAGGGAAAATCGCAACGCATCCGCACTTGGTTGCGGATGCTTGCGATTTTCCCGCAGCCCCATTCACTTCTATGGGGCCTGCGTTGCGTGAAAAACGCAGAATATAGAACATGCTGCGATTTTCACGCAACGCAGAAGTGATGCGTGAAAATCACCGCTCATGTGCACAGCCTCATAGAAATGAATGGGTCCGGATTCAGTGCGGGTGCAATGCGTCCTCCTCACGCATTGCACCCGCGCGGAAAACTCGCCCGTGTGAAAGGGGCCTTACAATTTCTTTATTATGGCCAAAACTTTAAAGAGTTTTGCCTTTCTGTTTCTTTCTCCTTTTTATGCATTCTTTAGTGGGACACTTGCTCCATTTTTGTCTATATTGTTATAATGCTATAATGTTACAAACCATAGCTATTTATTTGCATGTATTTTATATGCATCTCACACACATTTTATTGTTATTGCACAAAATTAGAAAACATTTATTACATTTAATTGGATAAAAAAAGATAATGAAATGCACAGACCACAATCTGTTTGCATTTTATGCTAATGCAGAATTAACTTTTAATAATTGTCAGTAGAAAAAATAGGCTGGTAAGATCCTATTTACCAGTCAGGGTTTCATATTGCTGTTCTGTGATTGTGTATTACTTGGATATTTTAAGAGCAATGCTTTCTGGGATATCCCATTACTTACTTATCCTAAGAATATATGATCAGTGGGAGCCTGATCCCAGGCAACCCTCTTAGAGCTTGTTCACACAAACGTGCCATATTTTGCGGTCCGCAAATTGCGGATCTGCAAAACACGGATGCCGTCCGTGTGCCTTCCGCAATTTGCGGAATGGAACGGACGGCCCTTTATAGAAATGCCTATTCTTGTCCACAAAACGGACAAGAATAGGACATGACTCATAATTTTTGAGGGGCCACAGAATGGAGCAACGGATGCGGACAGCACACAGAGTGCTGTCCACATCTTTTGCGGCCCCATTGAAGTGAATGGGTCGAGCAGCAAAAAAGGCGGCTTAGATGTGGAACCAAACCACGGTTGTGTGAATGAGCCCTTATAAGGCAATTCATCCGCAGTGCTGTTCATAATCTCTCCGTGAGCAGGTCTGTGTCTCCCCAAGACAGCTTGGCCGGTGTCCTTCTGGCCTCCATCTGTCTGTGGAGTAGAGAAGTCTAATTAATCTGGGGAATAAATGTTATACAGTGGCGTCCATATGAGCAATACCTTGGGAAATCATCCCAACATATTAAGATGGACACTGTAAAGTACTTTGTGAAAGCATCCTTAAGGTGGATAGAGATTCGAGAGAAGTTGGTTGATGACTGAACAGCAGTTAAATAATCATCTGGTGAATGATCATTTCGCAGACATTTTAATCCATATTGGCCGTGAAAATTGTTCAAACTGGCCATTCATGTTCAGTGAAATAGGGCAATGGACATTTCTGGAAACGTTCTTTCATCCACAAACAATCTTTCTTTGAATGAAAGATCGTTTATCCCACTATCAGATTAAAATGACAGACACGGCGGACTTCTTTTCAGACAATAATGTTCTGTCAGCTAAAATGATCCTTCGTTGTTAAATTTCACCCCGACAAATGATCATTTTGGTTGAAATGGTCAATTTTGATTAACGTTATGTGTGTGGCCACATTTAGACTAGTTTTACGTTATTAAAAAAATGATATCTGTGCTGAGAGCTCCTCTAGTTGTATCAGTGGGGTCACTGTGTTATATATTTATTTAGGCTGAAACAAATACCCTTGGCCATCATGTTTAACCGTTTTCAGGCCTACCTAACTGTTTAATCTAACGTAACTCCTGGGCAGCGCTTGCCAATTATGCATCACAGGAAAATAAAATTCCATCCTAAATCCACATGGCAGTTGGACAAATTCCATGGAGTAAAGGGGTTGCCTACGAATAGAAAGAGAAGAATAAAAAAAATGTCAGCATAAATAATATCCTTAACCACTTAAATCCCCCTAGCTTAAAACACCCTTAATGACCAGGCCACTTTTTACAATTCCGCACTACACTACTTTCACCGTTTATTGCTCCGTCATGCAACTTACCACCCAAATGAATTTTACCTCCTTTTCTTCTCACTAATAGAGCTTTCATTTGGTGGTATTTCATTGTTGCTGACATTTTTACTTTTTTTGCTATTAATCAAAAATGACCGAAATTTTTACAAAAAAATGACATTTTTCACTTTCTGTTGTAAAATTTTTCAAAAAAAACTACATTTCTATATAAATTTTCTCTAAATTTATTGTTCTACATGTCTTTGATAAAAAAAGTCCAATAAGTGTATATTTATTGGTTTGGGTAAAAGTTATAGCGTTTACAAACTATGGTGCAAAAAGTGAATTTCTGCATTTTGAAGCAGCTCTGACTTTCTGAGCGCCTGTCATGTTTCTTCAGGTGCTAGAATGTCAGGAAAGTATAAATACCCCCAAATCACACCATTTTAGAAAGAAGACACCCCAAAGTATTCGCGGAGGGGCATGGTGAGTTCATGTATCATTTCATTTTTTTCACAAGTTAGCGGAAAATGACACTTTCTGAGAAAAAAAAAAAAAAAAGTTTCAATTTCTGCTAACTTCTGGCAAAAAAAAAGAAATCTCAGACGGACTCACTATGCCCCTCAGTGAATACCTCGGGGTGTCTACTTTCCGAAAAGGGGTCATTTGTGGGGTGTGTTTACTGTTCTGGCATTTTGGGCGGGGCTAAATTGTGAGCCGCCATGTAAAACCTAAAGGTACTCGTTGGAATTTGGGCCCTTTGCGCACCAGGCTGCAAAAAGTGTCACTTATGTGGTATCGCCGTACTCAGGAGAAGTAGGGCAATGTGTTTTGGGGTTTATTTTTACATATACCCATGTTGGGTGAGAGAAATATCTCTGTAAACTGACAACTTTGTATAAAATTTTTTAAAAGTTGTCGTTTACAGAGATATTTTTCACACACAGTATAGGTATATATAAAAATACACCCCAAAACACATTGCCCTACTTCTCCTGAGTACGGCGATACCACATGTGTGACACTTGTTTGCAGCCTGGGTGCGCAAAGAGGCCCTAAAACCAATGAGTACCTTTAGGATTTCACAGGGCATTTTTACGCATTTGGATTCCAGACTTCTTCTCACGCTTTAGGGGCCCCTAAAATGCCAGGATAGTATAAATACCCCACATGTGACCCCATTTTCGAAAGAAGACACCCCAAGGTATTCCGTGAGGGGTATGGTGAGTTCATGTAAAATTTTATTTTTTGTCACAAGTTAGTGGAATATGAGACTTTGTAAAAAACAAAATTAAAAAAAAATATATATATCAATTTCCGCTAACTTGTGCCAAAAATAAAAATTCTGTGAACTCGCCATGCCCCTCACGGAATACCTTGGGGTGTCTTCTTTCCAAAATGGGGTCACATGTGGGGTATTTATACTGACCTGGCATTTTAGGGGCCCCTAAAGCGTGAGAATCCAAATGCGTAAAAATGGCCTGTGAAATCCTAAAGGTACTCGTTGGAATTTGGGCCCTTTAGCACCCAGGCTGAAAAAGTGTCACTCATGTGGTATCGCCGAACTCAGGAGAAGTAGGGCAATGTGTTTTGGGGTGTATTTTACATATACCCATACTGTGTGTGAGAAATATTGCTGTAAACGACAACTTTTTACATTTTTTATTCAAAGTTGTCAATTTACAGAGATATTTCTCACACAAAGTATGGGTATATGTAAAATACACCCTAAAACACATTGCCCTACTTCTCCTGAGTACGGCGATACCACATGAGTGACACTTTTTGCAGCCAAGATGCGCAAAGGGGCCCTAAAACCAATGAGTACCTTTTAGGAGGGCATTTTTACGCATTTTTCTTCTCACGCTTTAGGGCCCCTAAATTGCCAGGGCAGTATGAATACCCACATGTGACCCCATTTTGGAAAGAAGACACCCCAAGGTATTCTGTGAGGGGCATGGCGAGTTCATAGAAGATTTTTTTGGCACAAGTTAGCGGAAATTGATTTTTATTGTTTTTCTCATAAAGTCTACCTTTCTGCTAACTTTTGACAAAAAGTAAAATTTTTCATGGACTCACTATGCCCCTCAGCGAATACCTTGGGGTGTCTTCTTTCCAAAATGGGGTCATTTGTGGGGTGTTTGTACTGTTCTGGCATTTTGGGTGGGGCTAAATTGTGAGCAGCCATATAAAACCTAAAGGTACTCGTTGGAATTTGGGCCCCTTTGCGCACCCGGGCTGCAAAAAGTGTCACTCATGTGGTATCACCGTACTCAGGAGAAGTAGGGCAATGTGTTTTGGGGTGTATTTTTACATATACCCATACTTTGTGTGAGAAATATCTCTGTAAATTGACAACTTTGAATAAACAAATTTAAAAAGTTGTCGTTTACAGTGATATTTCTCACACACAGTATGGGTATATGTAAAAATACACCCCAAAACACATTGCCCTACTTCTCCTGAGTTCGGCGATACCACATGAGTGACACTTTTTTGCAGCCAAGATGCGCAAAGGGGCCCTAAAACCAATGAGTACCTTTAGGATTTCACAGGGCATTTTTACGCATTTGGATTCTCACACTTTAGGACCCCTGAAATGCCAGGGCAGTATAAATACCCCACAAGTGACCCCATTATGGAAAGAAGACACCCCAAGGTATTCCGTGAGGGGTATGGCGAGTTCACAGGAAAAAAAAAATTTGGCACAAGTTAGCGGAAAGTGCTTTTTTTTTTTCTTTTTTTTTACAGTCTCATATTCCACTAACTTGTGACAAAAAATAATATTTTACATGAACTCACCATACCCCTCACGGAATACCTTGGGGTCTCTTCTTTCTAAAATGGGGTCACATGTGAGGTGTTTGTACTGCCCTGGCATTTGAGGGTCTCCGCAATCATTACACGTATGGCCAGCATTAGGAGTTTCTGCGATTCTCCGTATATTGAGCATACGGGTAATGAGATTTTTTTTTTCTGTTCAGTCTCTGGGCTGAAAAGAAAAAAAAATGAACGGCACAGACTTTTTCATTCGCATCAATCAATGTGGATGAAAAAATCTCTGCCCAAAAATGTGCAAAAAAAACCAAAACGGCACAGATTTCCTCATTCGCATCGATCAATGTGGATGAATAAATCTCGGCCAAAAAATGTGCAAAAAAAAAAGTAGTAAGGCCCCATTCACACGTCCGCAAAAATGTCCGCATCTATTCCGCAATTCTGCGGAATAGATGCGGACCCATTCAGTGTGAATGGGGCTGGCGGTGATGCGGAGAGCACACTATGCGCTCGCCGCATCAGCATTTGTGAGCTGCGGCCGCAAACTTCCGGGTTTCAGCCCCCAAACATCCGGCCGCAGCTCCGCAAAAGATAGAGCATGTCCTATTCTTGTCCGCACTGCGGACAAGAAAAGGCAATTTCTATATAGTTCTGGCAATGTGCGGATCCGCAAAATGCGGAAAGCACATTGCTGGTGTCCGTGTTTTGCGGATCCGTGGATCCATGGATCCGCAAAACACATACGGACGTCTGAATGAGCCTTACAGGGGGTAATTAGTGTCAGGGGGTGACATGGGGTGATCGGGGGTTAATCAGGGGTTAATCAGTGACGGGGGTGGGGGGGTCTGTGTGGTGATTTGGTGCACTTATAAAAGTTTCTTTGGTGGTCCCAAGCAAAAGGGACCACCAAAGGAACGATCAGCAAGCATATCAGACGCTGTTAATAAAACAGCGTCTGATATGCCATTTTTTTAACTTCTACTGCCTGCCAGCGCACGATCAGCGCTGGCAGGCTGTAGTTTACCTTGTCCCCGACGTGATCCTGTGAACGCGCGCGCGCTCACAGGAAATCTCGCCTCTCGCGAGATGACGCGCGGGCGCGTCAAGGAGGAACAGACCGACCGCCCGCAGGACGCAATCCTGCGTGAGGCGGTCGGAAAGAGGTTAAAGGGGTTGTCTAACTTCAGCACATAGCATTTATTATGTATAAAAAGTTACTACAAGGCACTTACTAATGTATTGTTATTATCCATATTGCCTCTTTTAATGGCTGTATTTATTTTTCCATCACATTATACACGCTTGTCTCCATGGTTACAACCACCCTGCAATCCATCAGTGGTGGCCGTGCTTGCACACTATAAAAAAAGCACCAGACTATGTTGCTCCCAGTCACCAGAGAGAGACCGGCGCTTTTTCCTATAGTGTGCAAGCATGGCCACCACTGTTGGATCGGAGGGTGGTCATAAGTGCTTGCTTTGTCTAGGGTATAGTGGAGTGGGTGAAAGCTATTGTAATTATATAATTATCTGACGTCCTGTGTAAGAATCTACCTGTTTGGAAAATACAGGGACATTTGGAGGCCTTAAATATCCTGTTAAAACTCTTGCATTCAAAATACCACAATCCCGGATCCGTCCTTCTGGTCTGCACATGCGCAGACCGGTAAAAATGTGCAAAAAATACATAACGGATCCGTCTCTCCGCATGACAAGCGGAGAGACGGATCCGTTCTTGCAATGCATTTGTAATACAGATCCATAGCCAGATCCGCCTTCAAATGCTTTCCATTTGCGTGCAGATTGACGGATTCGGAAGGCAGTTCCAGCGACGGAACTGCTTGCCGGATCACTCTGCCGCAAGTGTGAAAATACCCTTAGGATAAAGCAATCTGAACAAAAAAAAAATACACTACATACCTTGACATATGTGTAATCGAATGCATTATAAGCAAAGCTGGAAGTGATCTCGATTTTCTACCAGACACATTTCGATGCAGAGTTCCATGTTCCTGAATGTATTGGCAAGCATATCGGGGGGCAGTAGCAGCAATTTCACATTGGATGCTTTGCTCCAAATCTTTCACAGTGCCAAGCTTATTCTGATAAACTTTTACTTTGGGCATATTCCAAAGGAAAAAGTCTGGTGATGTCAGATTCAGCAACCATGGTGGCTAAAGCCTCTTTGAAATCACCCTGTTGCTCAAAAAGGACCCACTTTCTGCCATGCTCCATCTTGCTGTAAGTACCTTCCATTAACTCACGATCATCCAGTTGATTCACAAACTGTTCAAAAATGTTCAGCTACACATCGCACCGTGAGGACACACTGCCCAATACTTTACACCACCCTCCTGATGAGAAGTTGAGTGACTGAGTAAGGGTACTCTCACACTTGCGTTGGTGCGGATCCGTCTGTTTATTTGCACAGACGGATCCGCACCTATAATGCAAACGTTTGTATCCGTTCAGAACGGATCCGTTTGCATTAGTTAAAAGAAAAATTACAAAGTCCGTCTCCAAAACAGAATAGAAGTGGAACGGAGCCGAACTGATGCATTCTGAACAGATCCTTATCCATTCAGAATGCATTGGGGCTTAACTGATCCATTTTGGACCGTTTGTGAGAGCCCTGAAACGGATCTCACAAACGGAATACAAAACGCTAGTGTGAAAGGACCCTAAGGAGTTACAGGGGTATGCACCCGAAAGTCGCAAAGGGAGCTTAAATATGCCCCTGAGAAGGCGCCATAGCCACTGGATGCCTGCTATTATAAACAGCAGATGCTCGGGGCTAATATCTGCAATGGACAATAACGTCGATCACAGGCATTTAACCCTCAGATGCTGGGGGACAGGGGTAGCCGGATTTACAGTTATTGGAATGAAGAAATCATGTGCCAATGACCTTGTATATATGTTATAATGGCCTTGATATATTATAGGGGGTCATTTATTAAGACCAGCGTTTTAGATGCCGGTCTCAATAACCCCTAGAGCTGACTCTGGATCCACCGAAGGTATGAAGAGGTGCCGGCCTCTACATAACTTCGGCATACCCAGCACCAGTCTAAATATAAATCAGCTTCATTACTGGTTTAGATTTAGACCATTTTGTACATCAGCCTGTCACCTACCCCACCCACGTCAGACCGACTTTCTTAGACCTGGCGGGAGCAAGGGAGAGTCACAAATTGCAGCGCTAATAACCTTTGCGCCAGAAATACGCCTAATATAGGCGCATTTATGGATAGTAAATGACCCCCATAATTCAGATCACCACATATTTAAATTCTGAACAAATTCCACTAGTTTAATCTTTCATACACAGCACTAATGTAGATAGAATAGAACTGATGTGTGGTCTCATCCTCATGCACATGACCGAATTTTTGATCTGTGTAGGATCTGAATTATTTTGGATAGCACATTGTGGCCATGCACACTTCTGTATTCTTTGCGGATCTGTGTGTCTATTCTGTAAATTATAGAACGTGGCTTATTCTCGTCTGGATCGTGGATAACAATAGTTATTTCTACTGATGGGAGTGAGAAAAATACGGAGTGGACAAGGAAGGTATCTGTATTCTGTAGATCCATGGTGGACCAAAATATGGACAGGCCTTACGCTTGGTAAGATGTTTAATGAATGTCACTACTGACTGAATAATAAAACAATAGCTGTATCATAGCTGCAAATACCTAATGTCCACAAAAATACACACACGTTAACACGGTAAAGGTAAGATAACATTTATTTGCTTCTATGAAACAGATGGATCATGGCTGGTTGGTGAGATACAGTGACTGGACTGTGTTATCTCCAGGCAGGTGCAGTTACAGGCAGGTTTCCACTGCAGGTAATGTGCTATTTTAACCTTTGTATTTACTGTGCAGCTGTTCAAATAACTGTATCAAAAGTATTGTGGCATTTACTTTAAATAGACAATAACCATGTATTATGTTTTTCTTTCTCATGATCCATTTTGGTGTACAACCAATTAGTGCTCCTCCTCTTACTAGATTGCATTTATCAACACAAGATGAAAATAATTACCGTAAATACATTAATAAAATAAAATAAAGAAACGGATAAGTTGTCCTCACCTTTGCCAACACCAGGCTATGGAAATCCACAGCATAAGGGCACATGCACACGGCCGTAGTTGCAGATCGGATGTAAGGTACGCAGCAGGATGGCGACAATCTTACTCCAACAACTGGGGAACACTGGAGCGGTTTTTGTATCTTTTTGTTTTAATGGAAATTTTAGCGTTGCTTGTTGCTATGCTAATTGCACGTCATGACGCTTAAAAGGGGCGCAGACTTAGCGCCATGATGTCAGTAGCCGTAAAAAGCGGCTACCCTGGGAGATGTGAGTCCGCCCCAGCCCTGTTTTTATTTTCATTTATATCGATGAATAAAGAAGATTGACTATTCCAGTGGTGAGTGCCGCCTGTTTATTCTACATCTACAATCAACTGGAACGGTTTTACCAAAGATCATTTTGCAATACAGCAACAAACTCTTGTACTTGTGAAACAGGTAAATTTATATTCAATAGGAATGCTGTCTCTTTAACCCCTTAAGGACTCAGCCCTATTGCACCCTAAGGACCTGGCCATTTTTTGCAAATCTGACCAGTGTCACTTTATGTGGTGATAACTTTAAAACGCTTTTTCTTATCCAGGCCATTCTGAGATTGTTTTTTCGTCACATATTGTACTTCATAACAGTGGTAAAATAAAGTTGAAAAATTTCATTTTTATTTATTAAAAAAATACAAAATTTACCAAAAACTTTGAAAAATTAGCAATTTTCCAAGTTTCAATTTCTCTACTTCTATAATACATAGTAATACCACCAAAAAAAGTTATTGCTTTACATTCCCCATATGTCTACTTCATGTATCGATCATTTTGGGAATGCTATTTCATTGTTTGGGGACGTTACAAGGCTTAGAAGTTTAGAAGCAAAAACCCACTTTTTAGGGACCAGTTCAGGTCTGAAGTCACTTTGTGAGGCTTACATAATAGAAACCACCCAAAAATTACCCCATTCTAAAAACTACACCCCTCAAGGTATTCAAAACTGATTTTACAAACGTAATTAACCCTTTAGGTTTTCCACAAAAGTTAATGGCAAATGGAGATAAAATTTCAGAATTTCGATTTTTTGAAAAATTTTCCATTTCAATCCATTTTTTCCAGTAACAAAGAAAGGGTTAACAGCCAAACAAATCTTAATATTTATTCCCCCGATTCTGTAGTTTGCACGAACACCCAATATGTGGTCGTAAACTGCTGTATGGCCAAACTGCAGGGCGCAGAAGGAAAGGAGCGCCATATGGTTTTGGAAGGTGGATTTTGCTGGACAGTTTTTGACACCATGTCCCATTTGAAGCCCCCGATGCACCCCTAGAGTAGAAACTCCATAAAAGTGACTCCATCTAAGAAACTACACCCTTCAAGGTATTCAAAACCAGTTTTGCAAACTTTGTTAACCCTTTAGGTGTTCCACAAGAGTTATTGGCAAATGGAGATGAAATTTCAGAATTTCTATTTTTTGTTACCTTGTCTCAAAAAAAGTGTAATATAGAGCAACCAAAAATCATATTTACCCTAAAATAGTACCAACAAAACTGACACCTTATCCCGTAGTTTCCAAAATGGGGTCACTTTTTTGGAGTTTCTACTGTAGGGGTGCATCAGAGGGGCTTCAAATGGGACATAGTGTCAAAAAACCAGTCCTGCAAAATCTGCCTTCCAAAAACCATATGGCGTTCCCTTCCTTCTACGCCCTGCCGTTTGGCCATACAGCAGTTTACGACCACATATGGGGTGTTTCTGCAAACAAGAGAATCAGGGCAATAAATATTGAGTTTCGTTTGGCTGTTAACCCTTGCTTTGTTACTGGAAAAATGGGTTAAAATGGAAAATTTGCAAAAAAATTGCTGTTTTGGGACCGTTTTTATTTTTTGCTATTTACATTGTTGAAGTGACAGGTTAGATTATGTGCTATTTCTATAGAGCAGGTTGTAACGGACGCGACAATACCAAATATGACTACTTTTTAGGGGTTTTTGTTTCAGTTTTACATAATAAAGCATTTTTGAACAAAATTATTTTTTATTGTCTCCACATTCTAAATGCCATAGTTTATTTTTTAGGCGACTGTCTTATGTAGGGGCTCATTTTTTGCGGAGTGAGATGGCGGTTTGATTGGCACTATCTTGGGGTGCATATGACATTTTGGTCGCTTGCTATTACACTTTTTGTGATGTAAGGTGACAAAAATGGCTTTTGACACCGTATTGATTATTATTTTTTTGATGTGTTCTGCTGAGGGGTTAGGTCATGTGTTATTTTTATAGAGCAGGTTGTGACGGACGCGGCAATACCTAATATGTATACTTTTTTTATTTATATAAGTTTTACACAATAATATCATTTTTTAAAACAAAAATAAATCATGTTTTAGTGTCTCCATAGTTTGAGAGCCATATTTTTTTTTTTTTGGGCGATTGTCCTATGTAGGGGCTCATTTTTTGCGGGATGAGGTGGCGGTTAGATTGACACTATTTGGGGGGTCATATGCATTTTTGATCGCTTGTTATTACACTTTTTGTGATGTAAGGTGACAAAAAAATGGCTTTTTGACAAAGTTTTTATTTAATTTTTTTTACAGTTTTTACTTGAGGGGTTAGGTCAGGTGATATTTTTATAGAGCAGATTCTTACGGACGTGGAGATACCCAATATGTCTACTTTTTAGTTTTTTTTATACATTTAACACTAAAAAGCATTTTTGAAACAAAAAAAAATCATGTTTTAGTCTGAGGATGAGATGGCGGTTTGATTGGTACTATTTTGGGAGGCATACGCTTTTTTGATCGCTTTGTATTACACTTTTATAGTATATATAGTGCACTATATAGTGCACTGTACTGTATTTTGTACTTTACAAAGTCTGAATAGACCTTTAGCAGGTCTATTCAGACTTTCAGCACCATGGAGACAGGACGCTTCTGAAAGCGTCCTGTCTCCATGGCAACCATCACCCGCTGCCATAAGAGGGCAGCGGGTGATTGAAGCAGAAGGAGTGGAGCCCCCTCCCTCTGCGATCCCATCCTGTTGGGGGGCTGCAAAGGCACAGCAGCCCCCCGATGGGAGAGGGAGGGAGCTCCTCCTGTTAACCCTTCCATACCGCGGTCCGTACGGACCGCGGTACGGAAAGGGTTAAGCGGCTGGCATCTGATCAAGCACAGATGCCAGCCGTTTCTATCAGAGTGTCAGCAATGTGCTGACACTCTGATAGACCCACTAGACACCAGGGAAACATTACAGAGGAGGCGGGCGGGGGATCGCAATCGCGATCCCGCCCGCCTCCCGCAACCACCCCCCCTGGGGTTAAAAATGAACACATTGGGGGCATTAACCCTCTGATCTGACCGCGGGGATCAGAGATCGCACAAAAAGCTGCAAACCGCAGGTCTGAATTGACCTGCGGTTTGCAGCGATCGCCGATATGGGGGGGGGGGTCACAAGACCCCCCTGGGCATTGTAACAAGGTACCTGCTGAATGATTTCAGCAGGTACCTTGTTCCGATCACTGCCAGCTGAGCAGCAGTGATCGGAACAACTCATGACGTACCTGTACGACATGGGTCCTTAAGGACTCGGAAACCATGACGTACAGGTACGTCATGCGTCCTTAAGGGGTTAAGAAACCAAGCTGATAGCAGGTAATTACAATCTGTGTGGAATTGGTTTAACTTTATACAGTCTCTCAGGAGCCGCACTTCCTGTTCCTGCTAGCGGGTGAGGGACCCCCCTGGTGCTCAATATCTTTGTGGACAAGGATAGGACTTTTCTACAGAAGGCCAGGATCTGTGTTTTGTGGATCCACAATTTGCAGACTGCAAAACACTTAAAGGGGTATTCCCATTTTGATGATCATATCTAAAAAGGTTGAACTGGTGGCATGCTTCCTTTTTCTAAATATATTCTATTATTTATAATGGACGCATTTAGAGAAATTTAGTTCCCTCCTACCCCATTGTTTACCTTTGGTATCCCATTGATATGTGCACAAGAACTTCTGCGATGCAGTGTCCAGCCTCTCATTCAAATTGTGAACACGCACGGTGCCGGGCGGCCGCGCACGCGCTGATCTATATTCCTTTGAGCCGCGTCTAATATAGAGCTCTATAGTAAACGCTGAACAAAAGAATATAGATCAGCGAATGCGCGGCCGCCCGGCGCCGTGCGCATTCACAATTTAAATCAGAGGCTGGACACTGCATCGCGGAAGTTCTTGTGCGCAAGCGCGGCCCATGGATGCGGCCAGCGAGATGTGTCATAAGGAGGCGTGGCAGGCCTTCACTCAACTGCCTAAGCCCGCCCAGCCTTAGCAGCAGGAAACAAGGAAGTTAACAGCAGAGCTGGCTGAGGTGAGGCTGAAATCGTAAGATGGGAATACCCCTTTAAGGCTGTGTGTATGAGCTCTAAGTCTAAGCACTTTACAGGTATCCCGTGCACCCGAGAGGGGGGGACTGGCTCCTGCTTTGACAGCCCGAAGCAGCAGAAGATCCAATCCAGGCCATTTGACCTCTTAGATGCTGCGGTCAATAGCGACCTCTGTCTTCCATCGGTACCCCACGAATGAAATTGTGAGGTCCCGATGTCTTGGCATGGCAGCCTAGTGCCTACTGAAGCCCCAGGCCTGCCTTCAGTGTATTCGTAGCAGGCCATGACCCTCTGGTGCATCCTGCTGGTGGATGTCAGTACCGCAGTGACAGAATAATACATAGCATTGCATATGCAATGCCATGTATTGTAGAAGTGATCAAAAGATTGCCAATAAAAGTTCCCTTGAGGGACTACAGCTTTGTAGAAAGAAAAATGAAAAAGTTATGAGAATTGCGATGAGGTAATGCGACTGCCCCAGAGAGTAAAACTATGATATTATTTATACAAAAAAAAAATATTTCTAATGTTAAAACTCAGGTATTGCTATTTTTCCCCATCCCCGAAAAACTAGTTAATAAAAGTTTATCAGTAAGTTTTTGTGAACCCCAAAATGGTCCTATTAGAAACTACAACTTGTCCTGCAAAAAACAAGCTATATTGATGGAAAAATAAAAAAGTTATAGTTATATATATTTTTATTTGCAAAAACACTGCAGTCAGGTGTTTGCTAAAAGGTAATATAAATGCACACCGGTGATTCATACACTAGCCTTTGTAAAAATTCTGCTAGAGTAAGGCCTTAGGCCTCATGCACACGATCTTTCCGTTTTTTGTGGTCTGCAAATTGCGGATCCATAAAACACGCAAGCCGCCTGTGTGCGGAACGGAACGGGCAGCCCATTATAGAGATGCCTATGCTTGTCCGCAAAACGGACAAGAATAAGACATGTTATATTTTTTTTGCGGGGCCTCGGATGCGGACCAGAACAACGGTAGTGTGCATGAGGCCTTATTCAGATGTCAGTAAATCATGGACAGCACATATCCGTTTATTTCAGGCAGTTAAAACGTCATCATGCCTGGCCCTGTTAATCAAAATGCAGAGGGCGCAGCAGTTGCAGAGAGAGCCGAGCCTCTAAGTGTAATGGCTACGCCCCCGTTGCTCCTAGAGGCTCATTTGCATATATTAAACCATCATTTTTCACATATGAACATGGGACCAACACAGACGCCTTCAGCTGCCAAGTGCACATGTAACAGGTCCGCCAGTGTCATAGGTACAAACCTTCCCTTTAATGAGCACTTGTAAGCTGATCTACACAGCTAGGCATATAGATTTCGTAGACTCGTTAGTCATAAGAATGTGAACAATAGCCTTTGATCCATACACTGGGTAGAAAACATGCTGTCCTGGCGGGGCCCTGATTAATCCCCTGGATAGATGTGGCGCATTACTTCTTCCTCAATCACAGAGTGACTCATGCCACATCATACTGCAATACAGGTAGAAATAACAAGCTGACAAGACGTGAGAGAAGAGCTGCTGTGCACAAGAATGCTCGAGCACGGGATACTATGGTCCTGTGTGCAGGGAGCCTTTCAGGCAGATCCACAATTAAATAATGGCTGATATTCACTATTTATTATACAGTCATCAATACAGACTCTGTACGCTGAAAGCTATTTACATATAGCAATTTTCTCCCATCTTTGTGGCCAGCCGTTCAATGAAAGCCTTTGTAAAGATCACTGTAGAATGGTAAATATATTAGCGATATTATGTGGGTTATTTCATTCTAATAAATCCATTAAAAACCTATTACAGTCCACCATAAAAGCATTGACGTACTTCAAACCCATGTGCACTGGTTCTTAATCACGCCATACTCCATCCTGAAAGAAACCTCCATTTAATCCCCTCCGCCATGCCCCTCAGAGCTTGGGAGGAGTGAAGCATCATAACCCTTAGTATACCATTAGATCAAATACATTAACCTGATAATTAGGATCCGTTTTTTAATGAGTCCACATCCAATATGCCTCTCTATATCTTACTAAACTTTCCCAGTCGCCCCCATGTGCGGATTTACGTAGCATTTTAGATTGCCTTGATGCATGTGAATAAAATGTTTGTCCACACCTGACAAATTCCTAGTAGCAGAATTAGCTATCTTATCATACATGTTCACCTATACGTGTTTTGTGCTGCACTGTGGTATCTGGTTCTGCTGGGGCAGTATTTTATGCTGCACTATAGTATTTCTGTCCCTGCCTACTTATATTGGCTCCACCTTGTGTCAGTTTGGGACCCCCTTCAATATGGGGCCACTTTTATTTTTTTTCCTTTACATTCCCAGTCCGCCGCTGGTGCTTCCTACCTATTGTAATTGACAAATACCTGTACTGAATTAAATAAAACACATGCGCTGTATCACAAGAAATAAAAGATTTACTACGATCATGTTTAGGGTAGAATCACATCGCCATTTGCTTTTCATTCGATCAGTCAAAAGAATAGGAAATAAAAACAAACTAAAAACGAATCCTTTCTTTTGAGCATCCGTTATGCCCATTTTGCTTCTGTTTTAGCCATTTCCATCTAAGATCTATTATTTTAGATGGAAGAAAAAGTTCCTCCTGGAGACGGAAATGGCTAAAATGGATGCAAAATGAGCATAACGGATCTTTTTTTTTTTTTTTTTGGGGGGTTCCTTTGATGGATCAGAAGAACGGAAAACAAAGCGGTGAAGTGAGTCTACCCTGAGATGTCTGTGTTGATGCAAAATTGTTAATTGTGATTAAATATTTGCAAATATTAATTACAACTTTTACCACAGACAACTGTAACCATGTAGGTTGATGAGAGTTAGGCCTCTTGCACACGAACGTGTGCGCCCCATGCCCGCAATGCATGGGCACCGACCGTGGGGCAGCCGAAGCGGATCGTGCACCCATTCACTTAAATGGGTCCGCGATCTGCCCGTTCCGCAAAAAGATAGGACATGTCGTATCTTTTTGCGGGACGGAAGTACGGAACAGAACACCACGGAAGCACTCTGTAGTGCCTCTGTAGTGTTCTGTTCCGTCATTCCGTTCTGCACCACTCCGCATCTCCAGATTTGCGGACCCATTGAAATAAATGGGTCCGCATCCGTGATGCGGAATGGTCACGGAATGATGCCCGTATATTGAGAATCCGCAAATGCAAGAGGCCTTAGACTGATGCAGACTAGGCGAAATCATACTGCCTATAGTACATGCTCGTTTAGCTTCAAAATTGCAACTAAGTTCCAGAATTTGGCGTAAAATGCGATATGTTCTTATAGATAATATTAACAATATGATTAGAGATGAGGATGCCAGTGTCATCCAATACATTCCAGAACTGTAAGGGTTACATAGCATCATAAATCAATATAATGCTATGTGACCCCGGCAGTGCTGGGAGGTCAGGACGGGAGCTGTCTTAGGCCTCACACACATTTCCACGTCAGTGTCATGTCCATGAAAAAAGCGTACGTGTTTCATCCGTGAAGATGTCCGTGAAGGATCCGTGGTTGGTCTATGTGTCCGTTTTTACCATCCATGTGTCATCCGTAATTCACTGACATTGCTCATCTGAAAATTAATTTCTAAAGAATCACCTATTAGGCTACATGCACACGAACGTTGTTTGTTTCTGTGTCTGTTCCGTTTTTTCTGCGGATACGATGCGGACCCATTCATTTAAATGGGTCCGCAAAAAATGCGGACAGCACACCGTGTACTGTCCACCGTGTATGTCTGTTCCGTAGCACCACAAAAAATAAAAATAGAACATGTCCTATTCTTGTCCGTTTTAGGCATTGTTACAATAGATCCGCAAAAGAAAACGGATGGTATACGGATGTCATCTGCAAAACACATACAGTCTTGTGCATGTGGCCTTAGTCAGTGAAAAATGGAGGCAACACGAACACAACACGGATGTGTGTCAGTCGGACCCATAGACTTCAATAGGCGTGTTTGGTTCGCATCACCGATCGAATTAGTGCATGTCCCCGTGATTTTTTTTAGTGCCCCAGTAAAAAAATACTGAAATGTGAACAGACACATTTAAATCAATGGGTACATGTGCTGCCGCAGAAAATGCAGACAGCACACGTCAGTGAAAAATGGAAATGTGAACGAGGCCTTATACTCACGCTCCAAGTCTGGAGTGTACAACTCGCCGGTCTGAGAGCGACCTTTGTCGCGGTTTTTGATGCAGATTTTTTCTCAGATCTCACCCTTTGCATTTGCACTGCACGGAAAATCTGCACAAACAATTGACGCACTGTGGATTTCACAGTCTGCACCACAGGTAGATTTCATTGAGGAACATTTCTGCACTATGTATATGAGATTTTGAAAATCTCATCTACTTAGCTGCTACTATTAACCCCTTAAGTACCGGGCCCATTTTCGTTTTTTCCTCCCCACATTACAACAGCCATAACTTTTTAGACTTTCCGTTCATATAGCCATATCATGGCTTATTCTTTGCAGGATAGGATCTATTTTTTAATGGTGCCATTTAATTTACCATGTCTTTGGAAAACGTGAAAAAAAATTCTTTGTGGGGTAAAATAAAATAAAAAAAAACAATTCCGACATGGTTTTTGGGGTTTTGATATAACAAAATTCACTATGCACTAAAAATGACAGTGTCCTTATTCTGCGGCTCAAAACGATTATGGCGATACCAAATCGGTATAGTTTTTTTTACTAACTTTAAAAAAATAAAAACCTTTGAAAAAAATGTACATTTTCTTTGCATCTCCATTTTCTGACAGCCATAACTTTATTATATTTCTGTCCACCGAGTTGTATGAGGGCTTGTGTTTTTATTTTTTTGTCCTTTACGTCGTGCACCGTGGAAAAATATTTTTATAGTTTAATTGGATGCAGCAATACCTATTGTTTTCATTTTTTTATTGCTTATTTATTTTTATATGCAAATTTTGGAACGGGAGGTGATTTAAACTTATAATACTTTTATGTTTTTAAAACAAAACTTATCCCCCTTAGGGGGCTAGAACCCGGTAACTTTTGATCCCTTGTCCCATTCATCATCATAGAAATCTATGCCGGTGAATGACATTCTGACACGCTCCTTGCTGAGCTGTGTCTTGTGTGCCGCTCAGTAGGCAGATTACCATGACAGCAGCCCCCAGGATTTGTGGTAACCGATCAGAGCCCTGCGATTTCACTGTGGTGACTCTGATCGGATCACTCTGCCTAACCTCAAAGATGCAGCGATTGCTAATGAACGCAGCATTTGAGGGGCTATATGACCAGTTTCGCTGTCATTGGCAATCCTAGTCAGGTGCCAGCTGTATTATACAGTCGCACCCGTTGCATATGGAGCGGACTCAACACAGCAGCGCTCTCCATACAAGTCGAAAAAAACACTTGAACCAATTTCTAGTGGAAGAACGGTAAACTCCCTGAAATCTATACTTAACTCAAAGGCCCAGAAGGGGCCCACGGGAGGTAAAACTTAACTTTTAATATATAAATACTATAAATGAAATATACCCCAAACTAAACATAAATAAGACAAACAAAGTATTCAATAACCGCCATATGAGTCTCACCACACAGGAACAACTGCTAGCAGTCTTGAATCGACACCCTTTGTGGGAGTAGTGGTTTGTGAGTCCAGGGGGTTAAAATGAACTGGACTTGTACCAAAAGGCAAAATGAATTGGACGGACCATAAGGCAAATGGACAAAGGCTTGCCCTAGAAAGCCTTACATGTGGTGAAAGGGACCTGGTATCTTACTGCCTATCTATACGAGGTTCAGACCCCGCAAGGGGCGACCTCGTCCGGATACCTGTCCCTGATCCCGGGCGGAGTCCCTGGCGATCCCTATCTTGTAGTTCCTGACGTGGTCCGTTTCATTCAATGAATAATCAGGGGAGATGTACAGGAAAGGGTAACCTGAAATTGAGAAATAAACATACTAAGCACTCTGAGAAAAGACTAAAAATAACAAGAGGATATGGGAAACAATCATATACATGGGACATACCTAAGGTCAGTGGACTGCTCAGGATACATAGAAACGGAGGGAGCGCACCACCTAATACAGTGCCGGCTAGTGAGCCCAGCCTGTATATTGAATGTCCGCTTTAGAGTGGCGTATAGTGCCGCTATTTAAAGGCTGCGAGGATACTTGCATCAGCTTTGGTGTGGATCCCTTCTTAATTGGAGTAGCTCTTTTGCAACTTTGTAATACATTTTTACACTGTTATATTATCTTTTTACTTTGGTCTTTAATATTCCACCCTGATTGTTACCTAGCCAGTAAGCCTTCTCAAAAAAGTGTGCACCTCTCTAGATAAAAAGGTACACCCGTTACTAGGGACCGCACACTGCGGCTCAACAGTGCGCACGGATATACCGCTTTTTGTATCCTCCGTTGCTAGGCTACCGGGACGCCCCCCTGTGAATATGGTTCCACCTACATGTGGCTTCCCTGCGTTCCAGGCGCGCCCCACATGACGTATCTGTGGCGTGCAACTGATGACGCGGACTCGCATGTCCCGGGTGCCATGACCGGAAATATGGCACCCGGGGTGGACTTCGCGCGCTAGCCGCAGCCTTTAAATAGCGGCACTATAAGCCACTCTAAAGCGGACATTCAATATACAGGCTGGGCTCACTAGCCGGCACTGTATTAGGTGGTGCGCTCCCTCCGTTTCTATGTATCCTGAGCAGTCCACTGACCTTAGGTATGTCCCATGTATATGATTGTTTCCCATATCCTCTTGTTATTTTTAGTCTTTTCTCAGAGTGCTTAGTATGTTTATTTCCCAATTTCAGGTTACCCTTTCCTGTACATCTCCCCTGATGATTCATTGAATGAAACGGGCCACGTCGGGAACTACAAGATAGGGATCGCGAGGGACTCCTCCTGGGTTAAGGGACAGGTATCCGGACGAGGTCGCCCCTTGCGGGGTCTGAACCTCATATAGATAGGCAGTAAGATACCAGGTCCCTTTCACCACATGTAGGGCTTTCTAGGGCAAGCCTTTGTCCATTTGCCTTATGGTCCGTCCAATTCATTTTGCCTTTTGGTACAAGTCCAGTTCATTTTAACCCCCTGGACTTACAAACCACTACTCCCACAAAGGGTGTCGATTCGAGACTGCTAGCTGTTGTTCCTGTGTGGTGAGACTCATATGGCGGTTATTGAATACTTTGTCTTATTTATCTTTAGTTTGGGGTATATTGCATTTATAGTATTTATATATTAAAAGTTAAGTTTTACCTCCCGTGGGCCCCCTCTCCGTACAAGCCCTCAGCCACTGTAACGTACAGGTACGTCACAGTGGCGGAAGAGGTAAAGCTATGTTCACGTGACGTTTTTTCAGTCACAGACTTCTGTGCGGAAATCACGCCGAAAACTGAGCTGAAAATGCCTCCCATTGTTTTCAATGTAGATTTCCAGACTGTGCCAAGGGATACTGCGAGCAGGTCCGCGGCACGGAAATGAACAAAACTGAGGCAGAAACCGAGGAGGTTTCTGTAGTGAAATAAGTGTTGGATTTTAACCGCATTAAAATCCGCAGTGTGAACAAAGCCATAGGCCTCATGCACACGACCCGTATGTGTTTTGCGGTCCGTAAATTGCGGATCTACAAAAAAAAAAGGATGAAGTCCGTACGGCATCCGTTTTTTTAGGCGGATCCGTTATTTTTGCGGATCCATTGTAAAAATGTCTAAAACGGACAAGAATAGGACATGTTCTATTTTTTATTTTTTTTGCGGGGCTACGGAACGGACATACTGATGCGGACAGCACATGGCGTGCTGAATTGAATTGAATGGGTCCGCATCCTATCAGCAAAAAAACCCCGGAACGGACAAGGAAATAAAATACGGTCGTGTGCATGAGCCCTTATGCTGCAGGTATTCCACAAAAAAAAAATCATTGTGGAGAATCTGTGCCTGAGGGCTATTGCACACGACCGTATTTTATTTCCTTGTCCGTTCCGTTTTTTTTTGCTGATAGAATGCGGACCCATTCTTTTCAATGGGTCCGCAAAAAATTGTGCTGTCCGCATTAGTATGTCTGTCCCGTAGCCCCGCCAAAAAAATAGAACATGTCCTATTTTTTTCTAGTTTGCGGACAAGGATAGGCATTATTACAATGGATCCGCAAAAACAGATCTGCAAAAAAAAAAAAAAGCGGATGCCATACAGACGTCATCCGTTTTTTTTTTTTGTGGATCTACAATTTGCATACAGTCGTGTGCATGAGGCCCAATACTCTCCCTGTGCACATACCTAGCAGTGTTTTTTTTTTCTGTCCTGTTGTTGGGGTGCAGTTTGCCCAGAGCTCTAGAGTTCCCTGTCTCTACTACTCCTTCCAGCAGATTACTTTCCTGAGGAGACCTCTCTGCTCACTCAGATGCCCCCCTCCTGTATTCCCAGCAGGTAGTAGGAGCGTTCACAGGAGGATAGACGGACAGGGGTACAGTACTGCCCTGCTATCCTGTCACAGCAGCGGCTGCAGTCAGCAGGAGCCATGTCCACAGGAGACACGTGTAGCTGTCTGCACCTGTGACTCAGCCTGTGACGTGCCCGGCTCCAGTGACTGCAGGGTCCCGTCCTCCCGCCAGCTGCTCGTTCCCTGCCAGCAGAGCCGTCCACAGCAGCTCTCCCCTCAGACACGTCCGGCAGCTGCTGCTGAGGTAAGTTTCCTCTCACTGGCTGTGCCCCAGGTTTCTGGATGCTCAGCCCTTGCTTTACTTTTACAAAACATTCGGATTCTTAGAAATGGATTGTTTTCATGAGTTCCAGTCGTTTTTTTTACCTCAGGAATATATTTATATCTATAGAGAAGTGGGTGTGAGGAGGTGAGCCAGTGATAAACTCCTGGGTTCACATCATGTTTGTATATCTGTTTTGTAGTCTGCAAGTCACAGATCTACAAAAATACGGATGCGGACCGTGTGTTTCCTGCGGTTTTTTTTTGGCATACCCATTGACTGGTCTGTGGTCCGCAGTTTGCAGACATATTCGAAATCACGCGGATGATCCATGTGCTTTCCGCACCATATGGCCACTCCGTAAAAATATAACAGGGACTAGGGATGAGCGGACTTGTGTTTTCAAGTTCGGCGCACAAGGTTCGGGTTATCTAAGAATTCCGTTACCGCTACCATGGAACATAACTTATGGTCTGTGGTAGCGGAATCCGTACCGGAATTAGATTAGATAACCCGAACCTTGTACGCTAAAATTGAAAACACAAGTTCGCTCAACACTAAGACCCTTGCAGACGAGCGTCACGGGTTAGGTCCGGATGCGTTCAGTTAAAAATACATAATTTCGCAAGCAAGTTTATTCAGTTTTATCTGCGATTGCGATCAGCTGTCCTTTTTTTTTCCGCGCGGGGGCATTAATGGTTTTTCACGTGTGTGATTAAAAAACTGAAGGTTTACAAAAAACGTCTCTTAGCAACCATCAGTGAAAAACTCATCGCATCCGCACTTGCGATGCGATTTTCACGCAGCCCTATTCACTTCTATTGGGCCTGCATTGCGTTAAAAACTCAGAACAGAGCATGCTGCGATTTTCACGCAATGCACAATTGATGCGTGAAAAACAACGCTCATGTACACAGACCCATTGAAATGAATGGGTCCGGATTCAGTTGCGGACGCAATGCGTTCGCATCACGCATTGCACCCGCGTGGAAAACTCGCTTGTCTGAAGGGGGCCTTAACGTCCTATATTTGGAAGCAAAATGTGGAGCACAATCCTATTGAAGTCAATGGGTCCTCAAAAAATGCAGATGCAAAAAATCCGGACCTCGTTAATATTTAGCGAATCTGCAATTTGCAGACGACAAAATGTATATGTTTGTGTGTGTGAGGCCTAACATATAGAAAAGGATATAAAAGCGTAGTACGCTACGCTTTATCATCCAGCAGAGTCCAGTGAAACAACGTATACGTTTTTTTTTTTTACAATGGAACTCTGGCGACGGATGCCACTGTATGACATCTGTCGGAGCCATCCGTTAACGTGTACTTTTTTTTGTATATGTTGAACGAAAGACAAAACGTGATGTGAACCCAGCCTTATTAGTTTCTGATCCGCCAAAATTCTTACCTTGCTTGGAGGTTACATAGGAGATATAACTTACCACATTTAGGCCTCGTTCACATTTCCGTTTTTCACTGACGTGTGCTGTCTGCATTTTCTGCGGACGGCACACGCACCCATTGATTTAAATGTGTGTTCACATTTCAGTATTTTTTTACTGACTGTGGGTCAGTAAAAATATCACGGGGGCATGCACTACTTTGATCCGTGATGCTGACCAAACACGCCCATGAAAGTCTATGGGTCTGTGAAAATCACTGACACACATCCGTGTTGTGTCCATGCTGCATCCGTTTTTCACTGAAGACTAATAGGAGATTCTTTGAAAATTAATTTTTAGCTGAGCAACGTCAGTGAATTACGGATGACACACGGATGGTAAAAACAGACACACGGACCAATCACAGATCCTTCATGGACAGCTTCACGGATGAAACGCGTACGCTTTTTTTCAGAGACGTGACACTGACACGGAAATGTGAACGAGGCCTTATAAAAACTGTTGCTTCTGTGGCTGCTGTCATAAATCTGCACCAAGTTTGTGAAGTGTGTGAAACATTCCCCGTGCTGTAAATACATTTGCTGGCGGTATAAGTCCTCATGCACACCACCGTATATATTTTGCAGTCGCAAAAAACGGATCTGCAAAAAATACGGATGACGTCCGTGTGCATTCCGTATTTTGTGGAAAGGAAAAGCTGGCCCCTAATAGAACAGTCCTATCCTTATCTGTAATGCGGACGTGTTCTATTTTTTTGTGGAACCGAAATACGGACATGCGGAAACGGAATGCACACGGAGTAACGTCTGTTTTTTTTGCGGAACCATTGAAATAATTAGTTCTGTATACGGTCAGAAAAAAAAATCAGAACGGACACGGAAAGAAAATACGTTCGTGTGCATGAAGCTTAAGAGTGTGTTCATACTGCGCTTGCAGAGTAGTTTGCAGTTTTTGGCTACTTTCAGGTGTCGTCCGAGAAGAGTGGTGCGTTTTGTGGACTTATTGCACCGATTTATGCTTCTTTGAGTTCCAGCCCAACTGCGAGTCTAGTGTCCACTACTGAAATAATGCTGGGAGTACAGGACAGGAGACCCGCGCTCGGACAGGAACTCACAGCATCATAAATCACTAGGATGCAGTGAGTTCAGGCAGGCCAAAGCACGCTTGGTCAGGGAAATGCAGCTGTCACACACCATTTCTGGGACTCTGACTGTCACAATCGATCATGGTGGCTTTCCTGACACCATTGCTCCCTAGGGCCGTTCAGTGGAAGGAGGGTGCACCCTTTATTCCCCAAGGTCACACTCTGTTTCTGGGGCTCCTGCAGGATGGCAGCTGGGGTCTTCATGATTTTAAGCATCTGTAGGGGTGCAAGGCAGGGCCTGTGGAGTGCAGTGGCCAGTGTATGGCTCAGTAAGAATAAACGGCTCTCTTTACTGTAGTGCAAAATGGGAGTTGTAGTATATCAAACTATAGCAGTCAGAGTTCACTGTTCACAGGGCAGTTCTCTCTCAGATAGCGATGTATGGATCTAAGTAAGAATGGGAGTTCTGGCCCTCTCAGTGGTAACTTGGTAATAATGGCTTTAATGTCCACAGGGTCTTGAAGGCTCATCTGCCTAAGAAGTGTGAAGGGTGGCTTAGGGTACTTTCACACTTGCGGCATGGCTATCCTGCAGGCTCACCCGCCGGATCCGCCATGCCGCAAGTAACCGTGTGCTGCTGCTCCGTCCCCATTGACTATAATGGGGGCGGGGAGCAGTTCTACAGCGCAGCACTGCAGCGATTGCCGGACTAAAAGTACTGCAGGTCCGACTTTTTAGACCGGCGATCACTGCCTTGCTGCGCCATAGCTCCGCCCCCACCCCCATTATAGTCTATGGGGACGGAGCGGCAGCACACGGGTACTTGCGGCATGGCGGATCCGGCAGGCTGTTCACCCGCCGGATAGCCATGCCGCAAGTGTGAAAGTACCCTTAACGATCTTCCTCACAGTAGAAATGGCTTTAGTAGCAGGTTTCATTGCTGACTCCTATACTTGGCCACGCAGATTCCAGGTTCCCCTTTCTCTTTCTGTAGATCTTGCAGAAATCTCTTCTAGGCCTAAGGAGAGGGAGCATGAGGCAACAACTCCCTCTCTACTCCAGTCTAGACTGACTTCAGCTAGGGATACAGCCAGCCACCACCTAGATTCCTACAATACATGGCATCATTTAGGGTGACTGTTGGGGCAATTACCCCTTCCTCTATGATTATCGGGGTCCAACTCCAGTGAGGTTTTATGTGCGCACAGAGAAGACTGACACAGTCAAAATGGCTGAATCAAGTAGTCTGTTTATTGTTTCAAAACATACACTTCTTATAGCAAGTTTATCGGCTGTCATCCAAAGGCACAAGACAGCTTGCGTATGTTGTCAGCAAAACCAGTTATTATACAAGGTCATAAAACTAAAAACTGAAACTGTTATTTTCAGGGAACAGGACACAGATAATGGGGGCATGCGAGTGCCATGTCAACATTCTGTAATTCTCCACCAAGACCCTTTGTACTCAGAGACAAAATGAATTCCCATCTTCTCACAGTGACCATATTTAGTTTTTTTTTTTTAAAAAGACGACACTTGGGGCAGGATGATCACCAGCACTGACGCTGTATTCGGTTCCCTGGATTTGAATTGTTCACCTTACTCCCCCCCCATAACAGCGTCATCCACAGATTCCCCCCATAACAGTGCCATCCACAGATTCCCCCATAACAGCGTCATCCACAGATCCCCCCCCATAACAGCGTCATCCACAGATCCCCCCCCATAACAGTGCCATCCACAGATCCCCCCCATAACAGTGCCATCCACAGATCCCCCCCATAACAGTGTCATCCACAGATCCCCCCCATAACAGTGTCATCCACAGATCCCCCCATAACAGTGTCATCCACAGATCCCCCCATAACAGTGTCATCCACAGATCCCCATAACAGTGTCATCCACAGATCCCCCCATAACAGTGTCATCCACAGATCCCCCATAACAGTGTCATCCACAGATCCCCCATAACAGTGTCATCCACAGATCCCCCATAACAGTGTCATCCACAGATCCCCCATAACAGCGCCATCCACAGATCCCCCTATAACAGCGCCATCCACAGATCCCCCATAACAGTGTCATCCACAGATCCCCCATAACAGTGTCATCCACAGATCCCCCATAACAGTGTCATCCACAGATCCCCCATAACAGCGTCATCCACAGATCCCCCATAACAGCGCCATCCACAGATCCCCCATAACAGCGTCATCCACAAATCCCCCCCATAACAGCGTCATCCACAAATCCCCCCCATAACAGCGTCATCCACAGATCCCCCATAACAGCGTCATCTACAGATCCCCCATAACAATGTCATACACAGCCGCGTCAGCGGCTCATATGGGAAAATCCAATCAAATAGACCTCTAGCACAATTCCCTTAAAAGTTTCATCGCATATCGTTATCACAATTTTTAGGGCCCTAATCGCAATTGCACAAAATTCCCATATTGTGCAGCCCTAATCCCCACTTTATTCTCTGGGTCAGTACGATTACAGCAATTCCATTATAGAGTAAATTACGCTTTTTGATTGCTTGTTATTAAGGTTTTTTTTGTGGCAACTAAGAATAAATGAGCAATTCTGTAATTTTTTTTTTTATGGTGTTAACTGTAGGGGATAATATACATGATATTTATATTGTGTGGGTCGTTACGGACACAGCGATAAAAACATATGGGGGAGATTTTTTTTGCAATTTTTTCATTGAAAAGTGCATTTTTTTACTGGAATTTTTTTATTTAATAAATATATATTTTTTTACTTTTTTTAACCACTTAATAGCCCCACAAGGGGACTATAACAGACATTTTGATTGATTTTAAAATACAATGCACTATCCCTATAGTGCAGTGCTTTTTAATGTCAGTGCTATACTGACCTTGACCAGCAGGCTGCATCAGAGAGGCACAGCCCACTGGAAAATACTCAAGGCAGGCCTGGGGTCTATATCAAACCCCAGCCAGCCTTTACACCCATGGGCAGCCCGCAATCACATTTCGAGGTGCCGATGGGACCCTCTTATCAGTGCTTTACATGCAGCAGGTGCCATTGCCCGTGGCATGTAAAGCATTAAACAGACCAGACCTGCACTCCTACTGGTCCAGGCTGTTAGAGCAGAACCGCGGCTCTCATGTGAGAGCTGGGTCCCCACTACCCGCTGCATGGGGGATCCTTGCAGTGCTTAGACTCAACCACGGCGTTCACTCTGCAACGGGAAGGAATGGACTCCACATAAAGAATTTGAAGAAATCCTGGTAATCTTGCTTCAAAGTGTATTCTTTTATTTTATTGTCATAATTCATTCAATATGACGTGTTTTGGCACAAAGCCTTTATCAGTCGAGTTACATGAACAGGACAAACACATTACTTAACCCCTTAAGGACACAGCCCTATTTCACCTTAAGGACCAGGCCATTTTTTCAAAATCTGACCACTGTCACTTTAAGTGTGGATAACTTTAAAACGCTTTTACTTACCCAGGCCGTTCTGAGATTGTTTTTTCGTCACATATTGTATTTCACGACACTACTAAAATTGGGTCAAAAAAGTCAATTTTTTTGCATAAAAAAATACAATTTTTACAAAAAATTTGGAAAATTTAGCAAATTTTAAAGTTTCAGTTTCTCTACTTCTAGAATACACAGTAATACCCCCCCAAAAAGGGATGATTTTACATTTCCCATATGTTTCCTTTATTTTTGGAGCATTTGGGGAATGTCATTTTATTTTTTGAGATGTTACATAGCTTAGAAGTTTAGAAGCAAATTTAGAAATTTTTCCGAAATTTCCCGAATTCCACTTTTTATGCACCAGTCCAGGTCTGGAGTCACTTTGTGAGGCTCACATAATAGAAACCACCCAAAAATGACCCCATTTTAGAAACTACACCCCTCAAGGTATTCAAAGCTTTAGGTGTTCCACAACAGTTCGTGGAAGATGGAGAAACAATTTTGAAATTTGGAATTTTTGGAAAAATTTCCATTATAATCCATTTTTTCCAGTCATAAAGTGAGGGTTACCTGCCAAACAAAACTCAATATGGGTTGCCCTGATTCTCTAGTTTACAGAAACACCCCATGTGTGGTCCTAAACTACTGTTTGGCCAAACGGGAGGACATTGAAGGAGGGGAACGCCATATGGCTTTTGGAAGGCAGATTTTGCGGGACTGGTTTATTTACACCATGTACCCTTTCAAGCCCCCTGCTGCACCCCTAGAGTAGAAACTCCATAAAAGTGACCCCATCTAGGAAACTACAGGATATGGTGGTTGTTGTTTTGGGACTATTTTAGGGTAAATTTGTTTTTTGGTTGCTCTATATTATACTTTTTTGAGGCAATATAACAAAAAATTGAAATTCTAAAATTGTTAATACATTTGCCATTAATTTTTGTGGAACGCCTAAAGGGTTAACAAAGTTTGTAAAGTAATTTTTGAATACCTTGAGGGATGTAGTTTTTTAGATGGGGTCACTTTTTTGGAGTTTCTAGTCTAGGCTACATCAGGGGGACTTCTAATGGGTCATGGTGTAAATAAACCAGTCCATCAAAATCTGGCTTCCAGAAACCATATGGCGTTCCCTTCATTCTGTGCCCTGCCTTGTGGCTATATAGCCATTTACGACCACATATGGGGTGTTTCTGCAAAGTACAGAATTGGGGCAATAAATATATATATTTTTAATGTTAACCCTTGCTTTATTACTGGAAAATATGGATTAAAACGGAAATTTTGCCCAAAAATTGTTTTTTTTGCACAGTTTTTTTTTTTTTTTCTAATGTTGTTTTTATAGGGGAGATTATTACGGACGCGCCAATACCTAATATGTCTACTTTCTTTGAATTATTCAGATTTGACACTAGATTATCATTTTAGGAACAAAAAATAGATAATTTTACTATCTCCATAGCCTGGCTGCTGCATTTTTTTTGGGGGTTGGTTACTATATAATGTAGGGGCTCATTTTTTGCAGGATGAGTTGGCGGTTTTATTGGCACTATTTGGGGGTGCATACGATTTTTTGATCGCTCGCTATTGCACTTTTTGTAGTGTTAGGAGACATAAATGGCTTTTTTTTAACACTGTTTTTATTTTTTATTTTTAACGCCGTTCATCCGAGGGGTTGGTTCTAATGTTATTTTTATAGGGCAGATTATTACGGACGCGCCGATACCTAATATGTCTACATTTTTTGATTTATTCAGATTTGACACTAGATTATCATTTTAGGAAAAAAAAATATATAATTTTACTATCTAAATAGCCTGGTAGCTGCATTTTTTTTTTTGGGGGGGTGGGGGGGATATATAATGTAGGGGCTCATTTTTTGCAGGGTGAGATGGCGGTTTTATTGGCACTATTTTGGGGGTCCATACAACTTTTTGATCGCTCGCTATTACAATTTTTGTAGTGTTAGGTAATAACACAAATGTCTTTTTGGACATAGTTTTTATTTTATTTTTTAAGAAGTTTTTCAAAGAGGTTAGGTCAAATTTTATTTTTATAGAGCAGATTTTTACGGACGCCGCGATGCCCAATATGTATGACTATTAGACTTAGGCGACACTAAAACAGGCATCCTCAAAAAGCGGCTCTCCAGATGTTGTAAAACTACAATTCCCACTATGCCCTGCTGATACCTGTAGCTGGGCATGCTGGGAGTTGTAGTTTTACAACATCTGGAAGGCTGCATTTTGAGGATGCCTGCACTAAAACTAATATTTTTTGGGGAAAAAAAAAAAATGTTTGTGCCTCCAAAGTCTTAGAGCCATACTTTTTATGTTTTCTAGGGGACTGTCGGGACTTATAAAAATTTAGTACTCCATGGAAGTGTGATACTCCCTGAAGCAATTGATGACGCAGAGGCCCGGATGATCGGGGCAAGTGTCACATTGAGTGGTGGTGTCCTTCCGAATCCCCCTCTTGTGACACACACTGCATCTTTTTTGGGTTCGTCCCTTTTTTCCAGTATGGGGGACCACACCTGGAAAATGTTGGCCAGGGACGACCCGGGCGCCTCCAATTCCCGAGGTACTCCAACCTGCTCTTTCCCGGTCTGAAAAGATCAGGTCCTTGAGGACTGCCTCATAAAACTGGAGGAAAGTCCCTGTGCTGCCAGCGCTTCGGCATAGTACAAAAGCGTTGTACATGGCAACCTGCACCATGTTGACCGCAACCTTTTTGTACCATGCCCGGGTTTTCCGCATGGCATTATATGGTTGGAGAACTTGATCAGACAGATCAACTCCACCCATATACCGATTGTAGTCGACGATACAATCGGGTTTGAGGACCGTTGCCGAGGACCTGGTACAAGGGTATACTGGTATAAAAGTTATCCACGTACAGGTGGTAACCCTTATCCAGTAGTGGGTACATAAGGTCCCACACGAGTTTCCCGCTAACACCCAGAGTGGGGGGACATTGAACCCCCATTCTGGGGGTTCAATACGGGAATCTCGTCCCTCGTACACACGAAATTTGTAAGTGTACCCTGAGGCACTCTCACAAATTTTGTACATTTTGACGCCATACCTCGCCCGCTTAGTGGGAATGTATTGGCGGAAACTGAGTCTCCCCTTGAAAGCAACGAGAGACTCATCAACCGCGACCTCCCTTCCAGGTACGTAGGCCTGCGCGAATGCGGCCCCAAAGTGATCGATGATCGGCCGTATCTTGTACAGCCGGTCATAGGCGGGATCACCTTGGGGGGGGACATGCTGCATTATCTGCATAATGCAGGCATTTCCGGATGGCCTCAAACCTTGAGCGTGTCATGGCCATACTGTACAGTGGGGTCTGGTAGAGGACGTCCCCACTCCAGTATTGCACTTGGTTTTTGCACTAGGCCCATGTGCAGCACGAGGCCCCAAAATATCCTCATCTCGGCTGCACTGACTGGCGTCTAGCCACCGGGCCTAGCCAAAAAGGAACCTGGGTGCTGAGCGACGAACTGTTGGGCGTACAGATTCGTCTGCTCCACCATCAGATTCACCAGTGGGTCACTGAAAAAAACCCTGAAATAGTCTATTTCAGTGAACCCCACTGTGGGAATCTGGATTCCAGGATTGCCAACGAAATCCGGAATCACAGGTTCATAGTCCACTGGGGGACACCAGCTAAGTTCACCGGTAGGGGGCTCCGGTGTGCTTATTTGGTGGGCCGGGAAACCAGTACGAGCCCCAGGGCAGCTCGTACTGGTGTGGGCCACAGGGTCCCTAGCATGTGGGGCCCCTGGCTCCACCTGGCGGCATCTCCGCCGCCTTGGGGGCTCATCGTCATCAGATGATGATGAGGAGGATGCAGATGACAGGAGGAAGGTGGGGTCATCGTCATCCTCACTGGCGCTCTCGGAGAGCATCTGGGCGTATGCCTCCTCCACTGAGAACATCCGGTGGGCCATGGGTGTGTGTGCGTGTATGTGCGTGTGTGTCAAACTTTATTCAATGTGCATGTGTGTTGGGGCGGGTGTTCGCGTACTAAGAATTACAAAAAGAGTGGCGGAGGAGGACGGCGGAGGTGGAGGTAGGTGGCGGAGGAGGGCGGCGGAGGTAGGTGGCGGAGGAGGGCAGCGGGTGGTGGAGGAGGGCGGCGGGTGGAGGTGGCAGCGGCGGGTGGAGGAGGTAGGTGGCGGAGGAGGGCGGCGGGTGGTGGAGGTAGGTGGCGGAGGAGGACGGCGGTGGTGGAGGTAGGTGGCGGAGGAGGGCGGCAGGTGGTGGAGGTAGGTGGCGGAGGAGGGCGGCGGCTGGGGGTGGCAGCGGAGGGTGGTGGAGGTAGGTGGCGGAGGAGGGCGGCGGTTGGGGGTGGTTGAGGGGGGCGGCGGGTGGGGGGGGGGTCAGCACCCCTGGGTTGGTTTAGGGTCTGTGGACCCCAACCACCAGATGCACTGAAAAAAAAAAAAGGTTTTTTTTCTTTCCCTAAAACTTACACTATCCCTTCCTAGCCCTGCCTAAATAGACCTTTCCCTCACTGACCCTAACCTACCTGGAGGGTGCAGGAGGGTTCTGGATGGAGCAGGGGGGGAGCAGGGATGGAGCAGGAGCAGAGCTGGAGCGGTGCGGGCAGGTGCGGGCACGTCGGCAGCAGCGGGAGAAAGAGGGGGGGGGAGAGAGAAGCGCTGGGTGTTTGAATCACCCGCCTCTCTCCCCGGACCAATCAGCAGCCACTACCGCCACCAACGCACACAATTAAAGAATGGTGATTTGTGGTGTGATATTACACCACCGATCACCATTCTTTTCCGGTTCATCGGGTCACCGGAGACCCGAATGGACCGGAAACGCAGAAAACCGCAGGTCTGAATTGACCTGCGGTTTTCTGCGATCGCCGATACGGGGGGGTCACATGACCCCCCTCGGCGTTGTGACGGGATGCCCGCTGAATGATTTCAGCGGGAATCCCGTTTGTATTAACCCCTTCACCGCCGCAATCGCCGTTAAGAAACATGACATACCGGTACGTCATGTGTCCTAAAGGGGTTAAATAACATAATCAATCTTAACACAAGTGACGTCAGACGCCGAGGAACAGGCGGTACCCGGCTCAGCACGAATCAACACCAAGGTTTCACTTCATGCAAAACTTAAACAGGTAAATAAAGGATACTATGCTATTCAATGCGAGGATCGGCGAAACGATGAAGTCTATGAAAAAAAACTATATATAAAACAACAGATCAATAAATCTGAAACACCAACAAAATACCTTCTACAAACGTGCAATCTCATAATCACGATTTAAAGGGGTTTTCCCATCTCAGACAATGGGGGTATATCGCTAGGATATGCCCTCATTGTCTGATAGGTGCTGGCCCCACCACTGGGACCCGCACCTACAATGAGAACGGAGCAGGAAAATGAACGGAGGGGCACTGCGCATGCGCAGTCGCCCTCCATTCATTTCTATGGTGCCGCAGAAAATAGCCAAGCACTGCCCCATAGAAATGAATTGGAGCATGGGCCGTGCATGGGCGGTGCGCTCCTATTCACTTCTGTGGGAGCTGCGCTTGGTGGTGGACAGACCCCTGGAAATCTGGGGTCCTTCAGCCACAGCGCTCCCCGCTTCGTTCTCGTTGTAGGTGCGGATCCCAGCACCTATCAGACAATGGGGGCATATCCTAGCGATATGCCCCTATTATCCGAGATGGGAATATAATTTAAACCTCTGGGATGCATTATGTCTAAAGTGTGAATCCAGTATGCTTCTCTACGTAACAGTCTCCTAATATCTCGCCTCTTCTTGGTCTCTATTTGCTCCAGCACCCGGAATCTCAGCTGGGACACTGATTACATTCATCAAAGTGATGGGGCAATGGTAACAGCAGGTTTTTCGTTCTTATAGTGGATTCATGTTTCCCTGTTCTGTCTCTCACAGCTTGTATGGTTTCCCCTATGAATGCCAGACCACAGGGACATTTTATCATATAGATAACATTTGTGGATTTACACGTGTAAAACCCCTTCACCTTGAAGGCTTGTCCCGTGTGAGGATGATAAAATTCTGGACCTTTACTAATGTGAGAACATTGGAGACAATGGAGGCACGGAAAGGTGCCTTTTCTCACTGTTCTGAATACACTTGGTGAAGGATACTATTTCTATCACTATCTTTTCTATATAGATCCGTGGAAAGATGACCATATTCATCCTTTATGACTACAGTATCCAAAAAACTCACCAAAAGTGATGGTAAACGTCAAGCCCTTACATTCATTGTTCAGGTGAAGAAAGGAGGGTCCAATTGGATATAGATTTGCAACAGTTTTTTCGTAAAATCAGATTGAAGGCCCATTTTGCTGAACCTAGATCAATCGCTGCAATAACCAGTAAAAGTAAGGATGTGGTGAAGGGGCAATTGAGCCTCACAGATTTGGGTTTAAAGCTGAAGAGCACATTTATGCCACCAAAAACATACCATCCAGGGGAAACATATGTTCAGTTCGATTCTAAAGAAGCCAAAAAACTGTTACATTCCATCAAGCGAGGTGATTTGCAAATGACACACAACATAACCACACAGGAGAGAGCAGCTACTAAAGCACTAATGGAGGATGAATCCTTGATTTTAAAACCTGCTGACAAAGGGGGTTCCATAGTGGTTATGGACAGAGATACATATATAAAAGAAGCAATGCGCCAGCTATCTGACACAGAAACCTATGAGGTGCTACAGAGAGATCCGGTTTTCTCCATTAAATAAAAAATGATTAAAATGGTGGATTATTACAAACATAAGGGTGTCATTGATGAGCGGTTGCAGAATTACTTGGTTAACCAGTCATCTGTTACTCCAGTGTTGTATGTACTTCCTAAGGTGCACAAAACACTAGTGGACTCCCCTGGTCATCCCAATGTGGCTTCAGTGGACTCAATATTATCCCCCTTATCAATTTTATTGGAGAAGATTCTGACCCCATTGATCAAGAACACACGATCCTTTTTACTGGACACATCCCATTTTTTGAGGACAATTGTGGATTTGGGCTCTATGTCTCCAGAAAGCTGGTTGGTGACTATAGACATTGTGAGCCTTTACTCGTCAATAGAACATGGAGGGATTAAGGCTGTTGCTGATTTATTACAAACCAGTAATTATTTAAATATACAACTGGAATTTATCTACAAATGTTGTGTTTGGTTTTGTTTGAAAATTATTTTATGTTGAAGATGCCTATTATTTGCAGTGCTGGGGAACCGCGATGGGGTCGAATGTGGCCCCCGGCCTACGCTAACGCGTTTCTGTCATCTTTCGAAAAATTCTATGTATATAATACGGAGCAGTATCATGAGAACATCCTGACATGGAAAAGATTCATTGATGACATTTTTTGCATGCTGGCGGGGCCACCGGAGACCCTCCTTTCTTCACCTGAACAATGCGTGTAAGGGCTTGAAATTTACCGTCACTTTTGATAAACAAATGGTGCATTTTTTGGATACTGTAGTCACAAAGGATGAATATGGTCATCTTTCCACGGATCTATATAGAAAAGATACTGGTCACACCCCTTTCACTTAAAAGAGCAATATCTAAGTCCCAATTCTAGTGCATCAAACGTATAGGCCATGATTTATCATACCTTCACTCCAGAATTCTGGCATCAAAAAGTCCCAAAATAGGGCATTTGCGACTTTTCACACTCATTTGCGCATAATTTTGCGACTTTTTTACATGTGTACACCACTCACTCCAGTTTTGTAAAAATGGGCGTGGTTAGTCATGTTAATGAGTTTCACTCCAGATTTATCATTGGGACTTTTTAAAAAAGTCGCAAAAAAGTCCCAATTTCACTCAAGTAAGGACCATGCTTATCTTATGCGACTTTTTAATAGAACATGCTACTTTATTGTAAATATGTGCGACTTTTGTAAAGCCGTTTACTGAAGGATGAACTGCTGCCATCAAACCACATTTATCACAGTATTAAAGGACCATTAATAAATCTGACTGAGCCAAAAGTGACTTTGGACTTATGTGAAATTGGAGTAAGATGGAAGTGTAATGATAAATCTGGCCCATAGTGTCTGACCCAGAGACACAGGACCATCGGTTAGAAGAGGTGACCGATAGGTTTATAGAGAGGGGATACCCCAGATTAATCCTGCATGAGGTAAAATCAGATTCACAATCTCCTACCACTGTAAGGCCCCTTTCACACAGGCGTGATTTCCGCGCAGGTGCAATGCGTGAGGTGAACGCATTGCACTCACAATCAAATGGAGGTGGCGAGTTATTTTTTTTTATTATTTTAAACCCTTTATTGCCCTTTTTACTTTGCATTCTCTATTGAGAATGCTATTATTTTCACGCGCGGAAAAGCCGCCTCTTATCCGGGCATCAAATATGACGGCCGTGGGAAAAAGGGTTAAAAAGGAAACAAAGAATAACATTTATACATAAATTCCATCCATATAATGTGGGTTTTGATAGAACGGATAGGAAGCACTGGGATATACTACCCAAGGCATATCCTGATGGGGGGGAATTTAAAACCCTCCCTTGATCTGTAATAAAAAGAACCCTAGCTTTAGAGATAAATTGATACATGCAGATTTAGGTAGCCGGAAAGAAACAATGAGACAAAGTGTATTCAGAACAGTGAGAAAAGGCACCTTTCCGTGCCTCCATTGTCTCCAATGTTCTCACATTAGTAAAGGTCCAGAATTTTATCATCCTCACACGGGACAAGCCTTCAAGGTGAAGGAGTTTTACACGTGTAAATCCACAAATGTTATCTATGTGATAAAATGTCCCTGTGGTCTGGCATTCATAGGGGAAACCATGCAAGCTGTGAGAGACAGTGGGGAAACATGAATCCACTATAAGAACGAAAAACCTGCTGTTACCATCGCCCCATCACTTTGATGAAGGTAATCATTCAGTGTCACAGCTGAGATTCCGGGTGCTGGAGCAAATAGAGACCAAGAAGAGGCGAGATATTAGGAGACTGTTACGTAGAGAAGCATACTGGGTTCACACTTTAGACACAATGCATCCCAGAGGTTTAAATCGTGATTATGAGATTGCACGTTTGTAGAAGGTATTTTGTTGGTGTTTCAGATTTACTGATCTGTTTTATATATAGTCTTTTTTCATAGACTTCATCGTTTCGCCGATCCTCTCATTGAATAGCATAGTATCCTTTATTTACCTGTTTAAGTTTTGCATGAAGTGAAACCTTGGTGTTGATTCGTGCTGAGCCGGGTACCGCCTGTTCCTCGGCGTCTGACGTCACTTGTGTTAAGATTGATTGTGTTATATAAGTAATGTGTTTGTCCTGATCATGTAACTCGACTGATAAAGGCTTTGTGCCAAAACGTGTCATATTGAATGAATTATGACAAAATAAAAGAATACACTTTGAAGCAAGATACTGTTGCCGGGATTTCTTAATAAGGTCCCTTAGTGACCGGCATAAAATGGTGTATGGGTGGCCACTAAGGGGTTTAATACTGCCTTTCTTGTAGCTTCCACCAGTACAGACCCCAGGATCAGACTTTAAATTCATGTGGCTCCCTATAACCTTCTTTCCTTACATGCAGACCACAGATCAGACCCCAAATTAATGTGGCTCCCTAAATCCTCCACAGATCCCTGCAGACCTCTGAACACACCCCAATATCCATTTGCCCCCACCTCACTCAGATCTCTGCAGACCTCAGATCAAATGCCCTCAGATCCCTGCAGACCTCAGATCAGACCCCCTCCGATCCCTGCAGACCTCAGATCAGACCCCAATATTCATGTGCTTCCTCCCCCTCACTCAAGCACAATTACATGGTGACGGCCGTCTGTTGCACAGCTGACACATCCTATAGCAGTCAGGATTGGATATGCCTTATGGTGTATAATCTATAGGGGGACTGAACAAAAAGTTAATGATTTAATAAGTATTTTAAAAATATTTACAAAAAAATATAAAAAAGGAAAAATAAAACTTTTGTCATTTGGCATATTACAATAAGAATACATAAAGATAATTGGTATCACGGCGTCCATAAATGTCTGAAATAATACAATATTATGCTATTTATCCAGCACAGTAAATTGAGTTAAAAAGATTGCCATGCCAGAAGTACTGTTTTTTGGTCACCTTGCCACCCCAAAGATTGGGGCACTGTGTAGGGACACTATAAAGGGGGACAGTATAGGGGCATTATGATATTTCAGGGGACTTGTGTGTAGCGCTTATCTTGCAGAGGCCTTTTTTGACACTTTACTTGATACTGCAATGTGTGAAACTGTCACAAGTACATTCTCGGTATCCCATATTCTAGGAATCTCTTATTGATAACGATAATTTTTGAACTTAGAAGTCAGATCAGTTTCATGCGTGAATTTTTCTCAACGTAATGAGAACCCGGAAGTCCTGTTTTACAAATGGTATAAGTATTAAAGTAAACATATGTCACATTTTTATTTAAACATAAAAAATCTCATCACCATAATGATCATATCAAGTGTTGTTTTTGGAAGATATCATCTCTCCCTTATGTGTAACATACCTCAAAAACCTGATGTGAACACAGCCTTACAGCAGCTGCATCCAGGCAAGGAGGAGAGAGGTGGCCATACAGTACAGATCTATCCAGTCATTTATATGGGAGTCATGGAAACAGCCAAGCAGCTTCCACTGCTCCATTCATTCTCCCCATTAAGGAAGGGGCCAGCGGCTGCCTCACCAGGTGGACTGGAGGATCTCATTCTCTTTCTCTGTGGATATGCCATAAATGTCCTTGCTCGGAATACCTTGTTAAAAAGGAACGCTCCTCCTAAGAAAAGACACACTCCCTGAAATTGCCAGCTTGATAAAATTCTAGAAGAGCAATGAATGGATAGATCTCTGGATCCATGTTAAGTACAGGGTTGGTTCTAGCTTTGTTAGAAAGAGATTGAGGGACATTTATCAGGACTGGCGTACCCATACCCGGCGTCATGATCTCCCTGCGTTGGAGTGAGATGCACCTAATTTATTAAGAGTCTGTGCTAAATAGGCGCATCTATGCCCTGACATGCACCATAAAGTGAAGTCTGGCACAAGTTATAGTAAATCTGGTGGGCTGCACTAAGCCCTTCCCATGAAGCCCCTCTCATTTCTAGCCTCTTTAGAAAAGTGTTGAGAAGCTTAAAAAAATAAATAAAATTAGAGCAAATTATGCTGCACATATGCCATGCGCCATATTAAATGACTTTTTTATGCTACAATAGTGGTGTAGTTGTGTACTATAAAAGGTCTGATTTTCATTTTTTTAACATTAAAGGGGTCATCCAAAGTCTAAAACATGCCCCCCCAAATGCCCGGGACCCTTATATAGGTTATACTTACCCCACTCCCCGACACCCGCACGCCTCTGATGCACCTCTCTGTCACGCAGATTAAACATCTGCGAGGGGGGGTAGCAGCCAATAGCAGGCTGCGTAGGAGACGAGCCTCCCTTGAGTTACCCGCAATCTAACCCTGGGTTCAGACCTGAGCGTTCTAGAAACGCGCTTTTTACGCGCGTTTGTCGCGCGTATTTCAGCGCGTTTTTGCAAATAGGAAACGCGCGTTCTTGTGATTGACTACGGTGGTGTCAATCACAAAACGCGTGACAAACGCCCCAAAAAAAGCTCAAGTACTTGTTTATGCGTCGGGCGTTTTACAGCGCGTTCAAACGCGCTGTAAAACGCTCAAGTGAGAACCAGGGCCATAGGAAAGCATTGGTTTTCATGTGTTGAGCGTTTTACAGCGCGTTTGAACGCGCTGTAAAACGCTCAGGTGTGAACCCAGGGTTAGGGAGCCTTGTCCCTGTTGCGGCCTGCTGTTGGCTGCTCCCCCCATTGCGCGGATCAAAACATGCAAAAGATGCACCGGTGGCCTGCGAGCATCAGGAGCGACACGGGTGTCGGGGGGCAGGGTAAGTATAATCTATATGAGGGGCCCAGGCATTGGGGGGTGGGGGGACAACCCCTTTAATGCTGGGATAATCCCTTTAACTGTATATATGAGGAGAATAACCCTACACCAGTGTTTGACACAGTGTTAAAATCATGGTTATGTACGTTTTTGCATTAACGAGCAGGAAATAAAAAAGCCTTTTACGGTGCTTTTCCTTGTAGAGACACACAGCATGTTCTTGTTGCTGAGCTGGTGGAGATGTGGCCTTGGCCTTACTTTAATGGAGTGTGTAGCCGCAGATACATTCAGAGAAATACATTACTAGGTACTATATACTAGCATCAGGTTTGAGGGCACTTGTACAAATGCAGTCCTAATTTACTATCATGCTTGAGATGGAAAACCATCAGACTTACTGGAATTGACTTTATCGAATGACATGATTCTGAAAGGTATTTTGCCATTCAGTATAATAGTTTGAGTTTAGCTTTGATTATTTTTTTGTTCTGAAATTAGGTCCATACACTAAGTAATGGACAGCACTTACTTTATACACTCGAATGTCACATTCAACACTTAAATGAGGAAATTATTTTGCACTCACTGACCATCTTTATTGGTTTCAAAAGATGAATTCAGTATAAAGTGCATTGAACGGGCTTTCAGAAGTCCTGGAGTTCAGTATTGTGGACCTTGCAGTGTTGAATCCTTTAAATCAGGGGTGCACGACCTTTGTTGGTCTGGGGGCTGCATTGTCACATTGTCCTATTTCATGGGACTGCAAAAAAACAAAAGGCATTTGGCGCTCGTTTACATCGGCCTGTGTAATACGTGAATGTGGGAGGAACGATTGCTACTGCAGGGGTTCGTCCCTCATTCATTTCTATAATCACACACGGACATGTGCTGCCGATAATTGTGCATCTTTCATCCTGCAAAAAAAAAGATGCAAATCAGCCGACCAACGAGCGTTGGCTTGTTTATTGGCACAAGGAATGAGTGCTCCCATGAATACTTGTTCCCAATAATTGGCATGACAATCCTTCTCTGTAATGGGGGCTTAAAGGGGTTGTCAGAGTTATTTTTATGTTCTTTGTAATCAAATGTAAAGGGTTTTCAATTCACTTACATCATCTGCAGTGGCTCCTTTCTCAGATTTCAGTGGGGGTCACATGACCTGGGATGTCAACTTCTCTCCCTGATCTGATAATGTTTTGTGCACAAGCCTGAGGAGCAGGTCTGTGTCTGCACGAGACGTCACTATGCTGGCTATGCCCTTTCTGCACTGGCATTGCCCTCCCGCTGGATTCTTCAGGAAAGATTAACCCCTTTTACCATCAGCAACACAGACTGGAGACTTTGCTGAGCAGCTGCAGGGAGTGAAGAGACACGGGATCTTCCCTCCTCATCCTGCAGACACAGAGCTGACAGACTGGAGGAGTTCTGCAGAGCATTGCACAAGAACAGATAGGGGGAAGATCATGTGTGTATCAGCAGAGTCATTGTGCAGCTGGGACTTGTATTCTACATATACAACAGGCATGCTCAACCTGCGGCCCTCCAGCTGTTATAAAAGTACAACTCCCACAATGCCCAGCTGTAGGCTGTTCAGGCATGCTGGGAGTTGTAGTTTTGCAACAGCTGGAGGGCCTCAGGTTGAGCATGCCTGATATACAACATGCTGCTGAGTATCCCAGCATTTCACTCAGGGCAGCAGTTTTATTTACTTCCTTCGCAGAGCAGGGGGAAGAGCAGTGTTTTTTGACGCCCACAAATATTTATGAGGAAACGCGAGAGATTGTTGTTATTCAAGGTAAACAAAGGGCCAGAAGAGTACCATGGAAATGAGGAAATACAATTTTTTCCCTATAACTTGCTTAGCTTATGTATAAATTGCTGACAATAAGATTTACAGCGCTATATTTTTTTTTCATAACTCAGACAACCTCTTTAAGTGTGGGCATTTCCTTCCACCCTGCCTCCTTTTCATAGATGAGCACTTTCCTTCACTGCAGAGGAAAGCGTTCATTGGTTAGCCCTTTAATTACCAGCTCTGAAAAGGCCTTAATGACCAGACACTTTTTTGTGATTTAGTGCTTGTGGTTTATCCGTTGTATTTGTTGGACTGTCACAATCATTTTTATGACTCTTTTATGTGAGATATGGGGCTTTTATAAATTATTTTGCTTTAGTTGGGGAGGACTGAAAAAATTACTTTCAAACTATAGCTCCTTATTTTTTAAATGTAAACTGACACCAAAATAAAAAAGGGAGTTCCTTTTTATTTAGTTATCAGTCATATTATTCTCTATTAAGTTTTTTAAATAATGTATAGTTGCATGTGAATGGGGTGATAATGGCGACGATTTCGGTCGGCCTCAACAATAGGTCACTGACTGCAGCCCATTGAGAGGACCGAGCAGCATGATCGGGAGGCCTGGGAAGGTTAATGCTTTTGCTATTTTTTAAGGCCCCAGACAGTTTAGAGAAAAGAATAATGTCAGATTTGTTTTTTTCAGAATTCCACTACACGTGTGTGGGGATTCGTTATGGTAGGCAGGGTAAGCGGTCGCAGAACAGGGGCACCAACAGCAAAAAACTTGAGCCAACTGCAGTGTTTATTCCCACAAGCAGCTATTAACGGTTAACAATTCATTAATCAACTTCACCTTAGTTGACAAAGTCCAGGTGTTCATTCACACCATGCTGCAGTTTTTTCCATACAGAGTCAAAATCCAGGCATTAGGCGACCCGTTTTCCCCAAACCAGTCGCAAGCAAACATCTAACCACAGGTTCCCTTCCTGCTGCCGTCCAGCTGGCTTTTAAGACAGCTAGGTGTCGGCAAAGCCCGGACCGACACCTAAGAGCCAGTCTGGTGCTTCATCTCACCTGGCTGTCAATTAGTCCAGCAGCACATGCTGGGTGGAAAATACCTTCCCCTCCAGACCAAACCTTTTACTGTGTCACAAGTGTTACAGTGAACACGGAACAGCATGGGTACATGGATTGTGGTGTGGCTATGCCATCCCATAAGCCCGCATTTCAAGCTGTGATGCACCATCTGTTCTGACACCAATCTGTCATAGCCAGAATTAACTTTTTTAGAAGTTTATTCTACAGTAGCTTTGTGAGATTGGACCAGACAGGCTAGTCTTTACTCCCATGCACATCCATGAGCCTTGGGCCCCCATGTCCCTGTCACTCATTCAGCACTGTAAATTACTAAATACTGGGAACATCCCAAAATCCCTGCTATTCTTCAATCCTGAAGCCACCTATTGTGATACTCAAGATGGCCATACACTAAGTAGAATAAGGGTGATGGTTGAACAGCAGTTGAACAAATGATATAGTGAACAATGATTTCACAGATGAAGCCATACACATTTTAGCTATTCTTGTAATTCATACTGGCCATGTTCAATAAAGGACAAACAATCTTTCTGGGAACAAGATTTTTTTGTTAAAATGATCTGTTTTGATCTACTAATTAGTGTTGATCGAGCACCAAAGTGCTCGTGTGCTTTGGTGCTCAAGCAGAACACTTTGCGATGCTCGGCTGCTCTACAAGAATACTACAGAGCACCTGAGCACAATGTAAGTCAATGAGAGAACCCGAGTGGGGACGGTGTCGGGACTCTAGTTCGGCTTGGGAGTCCCTGCTCTGACGCTATATATAGCTATGTCCATATATGGAGTCAGTGCTTGGGGACACCCAATGTATTTAAATCTAATTTAGCCTCTATTTCTGAAAAGTTTTTGTCGGGATTTGAAATCACAACTTTCTAAATTACAGCCAAGAACCTTTACCACTACACTATAGAGCTGCATGGCCCGTTACTAAAAAAAAAAAAAAAAAATAATATGAGACCTGCTGTATAGGAATACTAGTATTCCTATAAAGCGGAAGTCTCATATATATTTTTTTTTTACAAGGAGATAATGTCATGTTCTTGGCTATGAAAGAGCTGAGTACTTTCAGCATTCAATTTTGAACTGCTGTGTATGTGCTATAAGTTTGGTGAGTGCATTACTACGTTCATACCCTCTGCATTATAATATTCTCTTGCTTACATTTCCAGTGCAACCTTGTGGGTAGGTTCACACATAGGTTTTTGTGGCAGATTTCTGGAAGTTTTTTGAGCAAAAACAAGAAGTGGGTTGGAAGGGAAAAAAACAATAGAAAAAAAGACTAATGCTTTTCATTGCTTCTTGATCCATTTCTGGCTTTGGCTCAAAAAAGTGCCAGAAGAACTGTCACAAAACATATGTGTGAACCCACTCCTAGGTTGCTGCTTTGACGTGTTATCCACCACCGCACCATAGTAGCTGTCATGGCCCACAAAATGGTTCATTAATACTTATGGAAGACACATCAAAATGGCAGGAAGTGGTACTTTTAGGGTGCATATGACTTTTTGATCGCTTGGTATTACACTTTTTGTGATGTAAGGTGACAAAAAATGGCTTTACACCGTTTTTATTTTCTTACGGCGTTCACCTGAGGGGTTAGTTCATGTGATATTTTTATACAGCAGGTTCCTACGGATGCAGCGATAAATAAAAGTATACATATTATATAAGTTTTACACAATAACAGCATTTAAAAAAATATATATATAAAAATCATGTTTTAGCGTCTCCATAGTCTGAGAGCCAGTTATTTTTATTTTTTCGGCGATTGTCTTAGGTAGGTTCTCATTTTTTGCGGGATGTGATGGTTTGATTGGTATGATTTTGGGGTGCGTATGACCTTTTGATCGCTTGGTATTACACTTTTTGTGATGTAAGGTGACAAAAAATGGCTTTTTTTACATCGTTATTTTTTTTTTTGATGTTCACCTGAGGGGTTAGGTCATGTGATAATTTTATAGAGCAGGTCCTTATGGACGTGGCAATACCTAATATGTATACTTTTTTGTTTATTTAAGTTTTACACAATAATGTCATTTTTGAAAAAAAAAAAAAAAATCATGTTTTAGTGTCTGAGAGCCATAGTTTTTCTATTATTTTGGGCGATTGTCTTAGGTAGGGGCTCATGAGGTGACGGTTAGGGTACTTTCACACGTGGCAGGACTGAGGCTGTGTTCACTCTGTCGGATCCGTCCTGACACTATTTCGCCGTGCCACTGCTCCCTCCCCATTGACTATAGGGGCCACCGGACTATGACATGTCCGACTTTAGTCCGGCTGCCTCTCACAGTGCGCTGCCGTGCTGCGCCGTAACTCCGTCCCTGCCCCCATTATAGTCAATGAAGACGGAGCGACTGTCTGGCGGCACGGCGAAATAGCAGCAGGACGGCTCTGACAGGCTGTTCACCTGCCGCAAGTGTGAAAGTAGTCTTAGATTGGTACTATTTTGGGGGGCATCGCTTGGTGTTGCACTTTTAGTTATGTAAGGTGACAAAAAAATGGCTTTTGACACTTTTTTTTTTTTTTTTGCAGTGTTCACCTGAGGGGTTAGGTCATGTGGTATTTTTATAGAGCAGGTTGTTAGGGACACGGCAATACCTAATATGTCAACTTTTTTTTTTTTTTTTCTGGATCTCACAGGCTGTCACAGAAGGCATCGGGCTGCTGTCCCTGCCATCGGGCCCTGTCACAGCAGCGCAGGGACATAATGGCCACCCCCGCACCCGGCTGGGTCCTGCACGTGCCACGGTCAGCGCTGACCGCAGCAGTGCGACGGTTAATGCGCCAGCATCGGTGTTTTCACCGATGCCGGCGCATACAGCAGGGGTCTGGCTATCAGTCTGGCCGGACCCCTGCCGCAGCTTCTGCACCTGCTCGATCAGCCCGTCGTACATGTACGGGGCTGGTCCTTAAGTCACGTCCACCAGCGTCGTACATGTACGGCGTGGGTCCTTAAGGGGTTAATCAGAAGTGATATTTTGAACTAGTAACAGTCAGTCATAATAATCCATAAGGTTATCATAGTGAACATAATGTGCCTTAACAATTCCATTATCCCCCCTCTCCATACCATATATTTTAAAAAGATAGACACCCAGCACTTTATAGTCACGGATGCATTCATGCAGTTTTTAATCAAAGCAGATTTAATATGATTTAGACTAGGGTTGTTTCAATAACCAAATTTTTATTCGGTTTCGATACCATAAAAAAGTATTGCAATACTCGATACCACGTGAAAAAAAGCCATGTGCATTCCGCATTTTATGGAACGTCTGGCCCTTAATCGAACAGTCATATCCTATTTTTTGGGGATACAAGGTTATTGCACGCACGTTCAAGGGATCACGTCGGGGACAAGGTAAACTACAGCCTGCCAGCGCTGATCGTGCGCTGGCAGGCTGTAGAAGTTAAAAAAAATGGCATATCAGACGCTGTTTTGTTAACAGCGTCTGATATGCTTGCTGATCGTTCCTTTGGTGGTCCCTTTTGCTTGGGACCACCAAAGGAAACTTTTATAAGTGCACCAATCACCACACAGACCCCTCCCCCACCCATCCCCCCACCCCAGTCACTGATTAACCCCTGATTAACCCCCGATCACCCCATGTCACCCCCCTGACACTAATTACCCCCCTGTAAGGCTCATTCAGACGTCTGTATGTGTTTTGCGGATCCATGGATCCGCAAAACACGGACACCAGCAATGTGCTTTCCGCATTTTGCGGATCCGCACATTGCCAGAACTATATAGAAAATGCCTTTTCTTGTCCACAATTGCGGACAAGAATAGGACATGCTCTATCTTTTGCGGAGCTGCGGCCGGATGTTTGGTGGCCGAAACCTGGAAGTTTGTGGCCGCAGCTCCGCAAATGTTGATGCGGCGAGCGCATAGTGTGCTCTCCACATCACCGCCAGCCCCATTCACACTGAATGGGTCCACATCTATTCCGCAGAATTGCGGAATAGATGCGGACATTTTTGCGGACGTGTGAATGGGGCCTTACTACTTTTTTCTTTGCACATTTTTTGGCAGAGATTTATTCATCCACATTGATCGATGCGAATGAGGAAATCTGTGCAGTTTTGTTTTTTTTTGCACATTTTTGGGCAGAGATTTTTTCATCCACATTGATCGATGCGAATGAGGAAATCTGTGCTGTTCATTTTTTTTTCTTTTTTCAGCCCAGAGGCTGAACGGGAAAAAAAAATCTCATTACCCGTATGCTCAATATAAGGAGAATCGCAGAAACTCCTAATGCTGGCCATACGTGTAATGATTATGGAGACCCTAAAATGCCAGAGCAGTACAAAACCTCACGTGACCCCATTTTAGAAAGAAGACACCCCAAGGTATTCAGTGAGGTGTATGGTGAGTTCATGTAAAATTTTATTTTTTGTCACAAGTTAGTGGAATATGAGACTGTAAAAAAAAAAAAAAAATCAATTTCCGCTAACTTGTGCCAAATTTTTTTTCTGTGAACTCGCCATGCCCCTCACAGAATACCTTGGGGTGTCTTCTTTCCACAATGGGGTCACTTGTGGGGTTTTTATACTGTCCTGGCATTTTAGGGGTCCTAAAGCGTGAGAATCCAAATGCGTAAAAATGGCCTGTGAAATCCTAAAGGTACTCATTGGTTTTAGGGCCCCTTTGCGCATCTTGGCTGCAAAAAGTGTCACTCATGTGGTATCGCCGAACTCAGGAGAAGTAGGGCAATGTGTTTTGGGGTGTATTTTACATATACCCATACTGTGTGTGAGAAATATCACTGTAAACTACAACTTTTTAAATTTTTTTATTCAAAGTTGTCAATTTACAGAGATATTTCTCACACAAAGTATGGGTATATGTAAAAATACACCCCAAAACACATTGCCCTACTTCTCCTGAGTACGGCAATACCACATGTGTGACACTTTTTTGCAGCCTGGGTGCGCAAAGGGGCCCAAATTCCAACGAGTACCTCTAGGTTTTATATGGCTGCTCACAATTTAGCCCCGCCCAAAATGCCAGAACAGTACAAACACCCACAAATGACCCCATTTTGGAAAGAAGACACCCCAAGGTATTTGCTGAGGGGCATAGTGAGTCCATGAAAAATTTAACTTTTGTCAAAAGTTAGCAGAAAGGGAGACTTTATGAGAAAAACAATAAAAATCAATTTCCGCTAACTTGTGCCAAAAAAATCTTCTATGAACTCGCCATGCCCCTCACAGAATACCTTGGGGTGTCTTCTTTCCAAAATGGGGTCACATGTGGGGTATTTATACTGCCCTGGCAATTTAGGGGCCCTAAAGCGTGAGAAGAAAATTGCGTAAAAATGCCCTCCTAAAAGGTACTCATTGGATTTAGGGCCCTTTGCGCATCTTGGCTGCAAAAAGTGTCACTCATGTGGTATCGCCGTACTCAGGAGAAGTGGGGCAATGTGTTTTGGGGTGTATTTTTACATATACCCATGTTGGGTGAAAGAAATATCTCTGTAAATTGACAACTTTGAATAAAAAATGTAAAAAGTTGTTGTTTACAGCGATATTTCTCACACGCAGCATGGGTATATGTAAAATACACCCCAAAACACATTGCCCTACTTCTCCTGAGTACGGCGATACCACATGAGTGACACTTTTTGCAGCCAAGGTGCGCAAAGGGGCCCTAAAACCAATGAGTACCTTTAGGATTTCACAGGCCATTTTTACGCATTTGGATTCTCACGCTTTAGGGGCCCCTAAAATGCCAGGTCAGTATAAATACCCCACATGTGACCCCATTTTGGAAAGAAGACACCCCAAGGTATTCTGTGAGGGGCATGTCGAGTTCACAGAATTTTTATTTTTTGGCACAAGTTAGCGGAAATTGATATATATATTTTTTTTTAATTTTGTTTTTTACAAAGTCTCATATTCCACTAACTTGTGACAAAAAATTAAATTTTACATGAACTCACCATAGCCCTCACGGAATACCTTGGGGTGTCTTCTTTCCAAAATGGGGTCACATGTGGGGTATTTATACTGTCCTGGCATTTTAGGGGCCCCTAAAGCGTGAGAAGAAGTCTGGAATTCAAATGCGTAAAAATGCCCTGTAAAATCCTAAAGGTACTCATTGGTTTTAGGGCCCCTTTGCGCACCCAGGCTGCAAAAAAGTGGCACACATGTGGTATCGCCGTATTCAGGAGAAGTAGGGCAATGTGTTTTGGGGTGTATTTTTATATATACACCCATACTTTGTGTGAAAAATATCTCTGTAAACGACAACTTTTAAAAAATTTTATACAAAGTTGACAATTTACAGAGATATTTCTCTCACCCAACATGGGTATATGTAAAAATACACCCCAAAACACATTGCCCTACTTCTCCTGAGTACGGCGATACCACATGAGTGACACTTTTTTGCAGCCTGGGTGCGCAAAGGGGCCCAAATTCCAACGAGTACCTTTAGGTTTTACATGGCGGCTCACAATTTAGCCACGCCCAAAATGCCAGAACAGTAAACACACCCCACAAATGACCCTATTTCGGAAAGTAGACACCCCAAGGTATTCACTGAGGGGCATAGTGAGTCCGTCTGAGATTTCTTTTTTTTTGCCAGAAGTTAGCAGAAATTGAAACTTTTTTTTTTTTTTTCTCATAAAGTGTCTTTTTCCGCTAACTTGTGAAAAAAAATGAAATGATACATGAACTCACCATGCCCCTCCGCGAATACTTTGGGGTGTCTTCTTTCTAAAATGGTGTCATTTGGGGAGTATTTATACTTTCCTGGCATTCTAGCATCTGAAGAAACATGACAGGCACTCAGAAAGTCAGAGCTGCTTCAAAATGAGGAAATTCACTTTTTTGCACCATAGTTTGTAAACGCTATAACTTTTACCCAAACCAATAAATATACACTTATTAGACTTTTTTTTATCAAAGACATGTAGAACAATAAATTTAGAGAAAAATTTATATAGAAATGTAGTTTTTAAAAAAAAATTTACAACATAAAGTGAAAAATGTCATTTTTTTGCAAAAATTTCAGTCATTTTTGATTAATAGCAAAAAAAGTAAAAATGTCAGCAGCAATGAAATACCACCAAATGAAAGCTCTATTATTGAGAAGAAAAGGAGGTAAAATTCATTTGGGTGGTAAGTTGTATGACGGAGCAATAAACGGTGAAAGTAGTGTAGTGCGGAATTGTAAAAAGTGGCCTGGTCATTAAGGGTGTTTAAGCTAGGGGGGCTGAAGTGGTTAATATGTCTACTTTTCTTTTTTGCCTATTTTTTACAATTTTTTTTAACTTAAAGGGGTATTCCCATAACAAACAATGGGGGCATATCGCTAGGATTTGCCCCCATTTTCTAATAGGTGGGCCCCACCTAAAAGGAGAACTCAGCGGAGAGAGTGGTGGCTGAGGGACCTCTGGTTTCCCGGGTCCGTCCACCATCAAGCGCTGCTCCCATACAAGTGCATGGGAGCACACCACGCACGCGCGGCCCCTGCTTCCATTCATTTCTATGGGGCAGTCGGAAATAGCTGAGCCAGCGCTCAGCTATTTTCGGCAGCCCCATTGAAATGAATGGAGGGCGGCTGTACATGCGCAGTGTACCCTCCATTAAATTTCCCTGCTCCGTTCTCGTTGAAGGTGCGGGTCACAGAGGTGGGACCTGTACCTATCAGACAATGGGGGCATATCCTTGCTATATGCCCCCATTGTATGTGATGGGAAAACCCCTTTAATTTTGGGAAAAGGACACTTTTTTACTTGAAACTTAATTTTTTATTTAGTAAAACTTATTTTTTTGAATTTTTTTTTTTGTCCCACTCTGGGACTTCAACTTTTGAGGGGTCTGATCCCCTTTACAGTGCATTACATTACATCTTTATTGTAATGCATTGGCTGTAAGTGTATTACTTCAGCCTGCTTGCCTGTGAGATCAAGGGGGCTGGATCTTACAGGCTTACAGGAAAGGCAGCCACGATGCCTGTGGAAGTCAATGGGCTGCCTTTCCAGTCATCAGGTCTCCATCACAGCAGCACCGATGGACATCGGGACCCAATAGGGATACTGCATATGGCTCGGTCAGCTGTAGCTGTGCGCCACTAGGATTCAAGGCACATTTCCCAGCTCCATACAGTTACGGGTTAAAGTCCCGCCCAGAGACATACATGTACGGCGCTGATTGGGGAGGGGCTATTGCACCAACAGATACAGTATTCTCAGGCAAGTGACCAAATCCAAAGGAGACCTGACATAGCCCATACCCAGATGTAAGTGTCCAAATGCATTAGTTAGACTGTAGTTCACCAAGGGACAAGTATTTTAATAACTTATTAGATGCAGCCTAATTATGTGAACAAAGCTTTATGTCTTAGTGGAAGCATCTCTGTGAATTAGCCTTTACATTTTAGACAGGATTCCTAAACCTGCCCCAGTTCGAGTCCAGCTCACTGAAATCTATTTTTCCATTTCACCAGTGACTATGAACAGAATTTCACTACTGAACAGCCACTATGGGTGACTCATTAGCATGTATGGCAGAACATGAAGATTAGGAAGGACACCAGCAATAAGGGACTGGAAAGTGATCTACATACTCATTTTATACTGCTCACAAAAAGATAGGGATATTTCACTTGGATGAAATTTTAGGATGAACCTAATAGGCACTCTAACCTTTACAGGTGAACTTATAGGGACGTTCTCTAAACTTTTTATTGCACATGTCCAGCTGCTCAGTGTTTCAGTACTTTTTGCACAACTTGCTGTCCTCTAACAAGGAGCTTGATGGCAAAATTCACAACAGTTGTTTGATCCATGAATCGCCCAATAGTTTCCTGGTTCAATTAGAATTGGTATTTAAACAGTCCTCCTCATCATGCTGTTCACATTTTGACATCATGAAACCAAGACGACACCTAACAATTGATCAACAGTACCTCGCCATTGTAAAACTTTAAGCAGGATGTTCTTAGATGGAAGTGGCCACTGAGCTTAGAGTGTCACAAGTGTCATCAGCAGGTTGCAACAGAGATAGAGTCACAGAAGAGTCACAGAAAGGCAGAACAGAAGTTGATCCCCTTTGGCCACATCCCACACTGATGACTGCTTCATTGTGAATGCCACACAACTCCAGGCACATTTAAGGGAGGCAAGAGGCAACCAAGTGCCACGTCAGACCATTCAAAACTGTTTACATAAGTGTGGTCTGCGTGCTAGACGACCTGCAAGGGTACCTGACCACACCACCAATCACAGGCGTCATTGTCTTGCATGGGCCAGGGGGCATCTACGCTGGACGAGGAACCAGTGGGCCTCAGTGCTGTTCACTGATGAAAGTCGATTCACGCTGAGCAGAAATTATGGCCGCCAATGATGTTGGAGACCTCAAGGAGAACGCAAACTGTTATCACCAGATGAGCCTTTGGTGGTGGTGGTGTTACAGTGTGGGCAGGTGTGTCTAGTCAATACAGAACTGCCCTACACTTTGTGAATGGTACAGTGACAAGCCCATACAATTTTAATAACATCTTTAATCCAGTCATTGTGCCTCTGCATGAACTATACAGGCCTAATTTCATCTTTATGGACGGCAATGTGCCAGCTCATCGAGGTCACATCATTAGGGAACGGCTGCTGGAGACTGGGGCACCTCAAATGGAGTGGCCTGCACTTTATCCAGACCTGAATCCCATTGAAAACCTATGAGATCAGCTGCGTTGCCGTGTAGAGGCTCGTAATTCTGTACCCCAGAACCTCAATGACCTGAGGGCCGTCCTTCAAGAAGAGTGGGATGCCATGCCTCAGCAGACAATAAGTAGACTTGTGAACAGCAAGAGACGTCATTGCCAAGCAGTAATTGGTGCTCAAGGCCACATTGACATTTTTTGTGGGGGGTGTACCCACCGCTGTTGTTGACTTTTGTTTCAATAAATAGTTTGAGATGAGGAAATCACCATTGCCTGCTTCTACTTAAACACTCTACTTTCATGATATTATATCACTGTAGCCTGAACTTTTACGTTTTCCATGAATATTTCAACCAAAATCCAAATATCCCTAAGTTTTTGTAAGTTGTATATATTGAAAATGTGAATTCTTTTACATATGTGGTCTACAAATATTCCAGTTTTGCTCACGCAGTCAGTCTGTGTGATGTTTGCGTGCACATTTTTGTGCCAGAACCAGGAGCCAAAAAACCTTTATTAACCTCTTTACTATCTTATGGTCTCTGTCTGTCACACCATCTCTGTCTTGCCCTACAATTTGTTCAGTTGTATTAAAATTAATGATAGAAGCACTCACACAAACAGGGCAGCATTACTACCAATGAACCAGAGGATTCACTGTTTTGCATGATTGAATTTCTCCACATACTGTATTTACTCTAGACAGGCATTTGGTACTGACATAATAGAGGAGACAAATAAAAAAGAAAGTAGAAGAACCAGAGGATTGTGGGTCTTACTGTCCCATCTCATTATATTATTCATCATTCAAATGACTCTTGGATTTTATGCACAGGCAATGGATTTTAAATGATTTTCATATGATCCAGAGAGTGTCATATGAGGATGAAGATAGAAAGGAGATTGATCCTTGGGTTTGATAGAGGTGGCTAAGCTTTCAGTTTGCAGAGTGGGATCATCTGCTTGTCCTACAAATTTTACATTTGGTCAAATGTTGGGAAATTGTTTTCTATTCATTATCAATCTCTCAAAGTAATGGTAATGGGCTTCTGCAACATGCTGCCCCCGGAGGTGGAGTAGTCCCGGAGGGTAGGATTGCGAGTGGTATACTGTGGCCCAAGGTTTGTGTCATGGTGCTCCTACCTTCAGGCCGTCGGGTCAGTCTCTGTTGCAGAGATTGAGTTGAAGAATAACTTATGAGTGGGCGATATAAACAATATGCGATAGAACAGATTTTAATTTGACCAACAATAGAAATTTTGTCTATATCGCCCTACCGCTCTCGGCGCGCACCAGGTTATCCTGAGCCGGCACAGTGGAGAAGGAGGGAGTCCCTCTCTCCCCACCGTGTGCGGCTGCAGCTGACCATCAATGCGAACAGAGTAGAAGGGATGGACTGTGGCCACTGCGCCACCAATGAATATAGTTAATGCCTGAATACAAACGTAACCTGCATGTGACGGCCATATCCCATACCCGACACCCGGCCTCTATGACTGCGTGCTGCGATCCGCCGGAATCAACCCTTCAGGTGCAGCACCTAAAGGGGGTTAATTGCGGCGGATCGCCGCACGCAGTCATAGAGGCCGGGTATGGCTGGCACACGCAGGCTACGTTTGTATTCAGGCATTATCTATATTCATTGGTGGTGCAGTGACCACAGTCCCTCCCTTCTACTCCACCTCTTCTCAGTATTATATTAATTGCGGTCCCCTCTCCCCCCCACAGTATTATAGTCATTAGTGGCATTGGCCCCAGGGTCCCCCCTCCTCACCTATTGGTGGCACAGTGGCAGCTTCTGATCGGAGCCCCAGCAGTGTAATCTTGGGGCTCCACTCGGTTACCATGACAGCCAGGACGCTGCTGAAGCCCTGGCTGCCATGGTAAACTCCCTGCTGCCGTGTGCACTATGCACAGGGCAGCAGGGACAGTGTAAAGTCCTATTCACCCTAATAGAGCTCTATTAGGGTGAATAGACAAGGGTTCTAGCTAGGAGTGGGTGATATAAACGATATGCGATATAAACTATATGAATTTGGGCAACGATATAGATTTTGTCTATATCACCCTACTGTGATAGATGACCACAGAATAATATATATATATCGTTATCGCACATGCTTCAAATTATATCACGATATAGATTTTAGGCCATATTGCCCAGCCCTAGAATAACGTGAAGTCCAGACTTGGGAATGTTTCAATCATGTTTACTTGAATAACTTGAACTGGACAATAAAATCAGTTTTAACCTCTTAAGCACATAGGACGTACCTGTACGTCCTGTGTCCGGTCTTTAAAGATGGCGCCCGCTCCTGCTTCATGCAGGCGCCTTAGCCGTGGGTGTCCGCATGGTTCTTGTAGCAGACACCCGCGGCTAATGTCCGCGACCGGCAGCGATGCTGATCGCTGACATTTAACCCCTCAGATGCCTTGGTCAATCCTGACCATGGCATCTGAGCGCGCACAAATCGAAAGTTTTACTTTCTGTTTGCACTCCGACTCCCCCATGTGGCGATCGGAGGAGCCGGAGCGCGCCTGTAGTAGCCTGGATCTCCATGAATGAAACCCAGGCTGCTCTGTAGTATTTCCTATGGAGCCTTGCCTGTAATAGGCTTCATAGGAAATATGTGATTTTTTCATACATTCCAATGCTATCAGATGATTGTAAGTTATAGTTCCCTATGGGAACGATATAAAAGTGTAAAAAAATATAAAAAAATCCTTTTGCTAAAATAAAAATACTAAAAAAATAAAAAAAAATACACATCATGGGTGTCGCAATGTGCGAAAACGCCCATACTATAAAAAAAATATTCCCCATATGTTAAACAGCAAAACGGAAAAAAGTGTCCAAATGGCAGATTCGCCATTTTTGGTCGCTTCATTTTCCACAAAAAATTACATAAAAAGTGATCAAAAAGTGACACACACCCCAGAATGGTATCAATAAAAAGATAGGATTATGACGCAAAATATGAGCCCCCAAACAGCTCTGTACATATACTTACAAAAAAGTTATAGGGGTCAAAACATGGTGACAAGAAAGTAAAACTGATTTTTTTCCCCACTTTTGAATTTTTTTTCACTATCAAAACGCAAGAAAACCTATACATATAGGGTATCGCCGGATTCGTACTGACCTGTAGAGTAAAAGTAACCGGAAAAATAAAAAAGTTATGGCTCTGGGAAGGCAGGGAGCGCAAAACAAAAACGCAGAAAAAAAACCCTCTGGTCCTTAAGGGGTTAATGGTTTTTGTGCAATTCTATTTTAGTTGGTTCCAGCTTGATGTAATATGGTGGCAGGTCGCCTAAATGCTGCTCTCCTTTCTAACTGGCTTTGGCTTCAATATAGTTTACTGACGAGGGTGTCTTGCCGGTTTACCTCTACTCATTATTGAAGTACAGCATAATGTAAGGAGCGGGTAGCAAGCTGGACCCAGAGGCGACAGCAGCGGGGGTGGGGGGGGGGGAAGCTCTTTGGACTCTAAACTTCAACTAACTCCTTCCTCAGAAACCCCTCCTAGTGGGATCAGAATGCAGTGGTGAATTCCATACTATCTAAACAAAATATTATCAGGAAGGGGTTAAAAAGTAAGTAATTGAGACTCTCCTCAGAATACAATGTGAAAAGCTTAATGTGACTGTCCCTTTAGGCTACATTCACATGTCCGTGTGTGTTTTGCGAATCCGCAAAACACAGACACCGACAACGTGCCTTCTGCATTTTGCGGACCGCACATCGCCGGCACTCTCATAGAAAATACCTTTTCTTGTCCGCAATTGCGGACAAGAATAGGACATGTTCTATATTTTTCGGGAACGCGATTGCCAACCCGGAAGTGCGGATCCACAATTGTGGATGCGGGCGGGACATCGTCTGTCCCCATAGGAATGAACGGGTCCGCAATTCCGTTTCTGCAAAATGCGGAACAGAATTTTGGACGTGTAAATGGGGCCTTACACATTATTCTCTTCATGCTCCCAGAGTGTCTCAGCTATCTGCAGTTTTTTACATTTCCATATGATTTAACCCCTTCAAGCAACAGCCAGTTTGAACCAAATGCTGGAGCCCCATTTTTCAAATCTGACATGTGTCTAACTTTGGAATGCTTATACTAATCTAAGCTATTCTGAGACAGTTTTCTCGTGACACAGCATACTTTATGTTGGTAAATTTTAGTTGATACATTTTACCTTTATGCATAATAAAATCCAAAATTTGCTGAAAATTCTGAATAAAAATTGCTATTTTCAAAATTAGAATTTCTCTGCTTTTAAGACTGATTGTGATACTTCAATAATAACTATTACTTTACATACCCCATATGTCTATTTTATGTTGGCATCATTTTTTAAATGTCATTTTATTTTTTGAGGAAGTTAGAAGGCTTAGAAAATTGCCAAAACCCACTTTTTAAAGGACCAGTTCAGTTATGAAGTCACTTTTTGGGGCTTACATAGTAGAACCCACCCATAAATTACCTCATTTTAGAAACTAAACCTCTCAAGTTATTCAAAAACTGATTTTACAGACTTTGTTAACCCTTTAGGTATTCCACACGATTTAAAGCAAAACCTCAATATGTATTACCCTGATGCTGCAGTTTACAGAAACACCCCATATGTGGTCGTAAACGGCTGTATGGGCACATGGCAGGGCACAGAAGGAAAGGAGCGCCATATTGTTAACAGATGGCAGATTTTTCTGGAATGGTTTTCAGGTGCCATGTCACATTTGAAGAGACCCTGAGGTACACCTAGAAAGAAAACCCCAAAAAGTGACCCCATTTTAGAAACTACACCCCTCAAGGAATATATGAGTAAAGTGAATGCATTGACCCAACAGGCGTTTCATAGAATTTAGAAACACATTGCTGTGGAAATTAACTTTTATTTCCAGTATAATTTTTCTTTAGCCCCAAATTTTTTATTTTTACAAGGGGTAACAGGAAAAAATGCACTCCACAATTTGTTATGCATTTTTTCCTGAATATGGCAACACCATATATGTGGTCTTCAACCGCTGTTTGGAGAGGCGGCATCGGGATTTTTCTAACATGTATTTTGCTGAAATTGATTTTAGGGGCCATAACATTTTTATTTTTTTTACCAATGTAGCTGTGCGAGGGCTTGCTTAGTAGTTTCTTTGGTATAATTTTGGGGTACATACAGTTGTGTTCAAAATTATTCAACCCCCAATGTTGTAAAGGGTTTTAGGGAATTTAGTGTACATTTGTAATTAGGTTCAGAATGAAATCTTACAAGGACTTTTTAAAGAACCAAATGCAACTAAAATGACATCAATTGTTTTTGTAATACAGTATTAAATGTTTTTTTTTTGTGATTTCTTCATTGACACAATTATTCAACCCCTTAACCACTTGAAGACCACTGGTTTATACCCCCCTAGTGACCAGGCCCTTTTTTACAATTCTGCACTACGCTACTTTCACCGTTTATTGCTTCGTCATACAACTTACCACCCAAATGAATTTTACCTCCTTTTCTTCTCACTAATACAGATTTCATTTGGTGCTATTTCATTGTTGCTGACATTTTTACTTTTTTTGCTATTAATAAAAATGTAACGACATTTTTGCAAAAAAATGAAATTTTTCACTTTGTTGTAATTTTTTTTTTTTTAACCTCTTAAGGACGCAGGGCGTACATGTACGCCCTAGCGTCCTGGTACTTAAGGACTCAGGGCGTACATGTACGCCCTGAGAAGATCCGATCACCGCTGCGCACGTGGCAATTGCGATCCCCCGCCCGCCTCCTTTCAATGCATTTCCCTGGTGTCTAGTGGGTATAGCAGGGGGTCAGCACATTGCTGACCCCCTGCTATAAACTGCTGACATCTGTGCTGCAGATGTCAGCAGTTTAACCCTTCTATACCGCAGTCCGTACGGACCGCGGTATAGAAGGTGTTAACATGGAGGGAGCTCCCTCCCTCTCCCATCGGGGGGCTGCCGTACCTTTGCAGCCCCCCCGATGGGATAGGATGGTAGAGGGAGAGAGCTCACCTCTCTTCCCATCACCCGCTGCTCTGTAATGGCAGCGGGTGATGGTTACCATGGCAGCAGGATGCTTTCAGAAGCGTCCTGCTTGCCATGGTATAGTAACTCTGGTCAGACTTCTGCTAAAGGCAGAAGTCTGACCAGACTGAAAAGTAAAAAAATACAGTGCAGTACACTATATAGGGAACTGTACTGTATTATATAGACACCAGATCCACTGGATCTACAAGAACCAAGTGGGTCTGGGTCAAAAAAATGTCAAAAAAGTGAAAGAAAAAGTAAAAATCAGAAAAATACATATCACTGAATAAAAATAAAAAAAAATAAAAAATAAACTACACATATTAGGTATTGCCGCGTCCGTAAAAATCTCCTCTATAAAAATATCACGTGACCTAACCCCTCACGCAAATACCGTAAAAAAATCACAAAAAGTGGTGTAAAAGCCATTTTTGTCACCTTGCATCACAAAAAGTGTAATACCAAGTGATCAAAAGGCGTATGCCTCCCAAAATAGTACCAATAAAACCGCCATCTCATCCACGCAAAAATGAGTCCTTATATAGGACAATCGCCCAAAAAATAAAAAAATATGGCTCTCAGACTATGGAGACACTAAAACATAATTTTTTTTCTAAAATGCTATTATTGTGTTAAAGTAAAATAAATAAATAAAGTATACATATTATGTATCGCCGCGTCCGTAAAAACCTGCTCTATAAAAATATCACATTATCTAACCCCTCAGGTAAATACTGTTAAAAAATAAAATAAAAACAATGTAAAAAAAAACATTTGTCACCTCACATCTCAAAAACTGTAATAGCAAGCGATCAAAAAGTTATATGCACCCAAAAATAGTGCCAATCAAACCGTCATCTCATCCCGCAAAAAATGATACCCCACATAGGACAATCACCCCCAAAAAAAAAAAAATAGGGCTCTCAGACTATGGAGACACTAAAACATGATTTATTTTGTTTTAAAAATGATAATATTGTGTAAAACTTAAATAAATAAATAAATAGTATACATATTTGGTATCGGCGCGTCCGTCGCAACCTGCTCTATAAAAATAACACATCACCGAACCCCTCAGGTGAACACAAAAAAAAAAAAATACGGTGTCAAGAGCCATTTTTGTCACCTTACATCACAAAAGTGTAATAGCAGGCGACCAAAATGTCATATGCACCTCAAGATAGTTCCAATCAAACCGCCATCTCATCCCGCAAAAATGAGCCCCTACATAAGACAGTCGCCCAAAAAAAAAAAAAAATATATGGCTTTCAGAATGTGAAGACACTAAAAATCATTTTTTCAAAAATGCTTTATTATGTAAAACTGAAACAAAACCCCCAAAAAGTAGCCATATTTTGTATTGCCGCATCCGTAGCAACCTGCTCTATAGAAATAGCACACAATCTAACCTGTCAGTTCAACGATGTAAATAACAAAAATAAAAACGGTCCGAAAATAGCTATTTTTTGCAAATTTTCCATTTTAATCAATTTTTCCAGTAAAAAAGCAAGGGTTAACAGCCAAACAAAACTCAATATATATTGCCCCGATTCTCTAGTTTGCAGAAACACCCCATATGTGGTCGTAAACTGCTGTATGGCCAAACGGCAGGGCGTAGAAGGAAGGGAACGCCATATGGTTTTTGGAAGGCAGATTTTGCTGGACTGGTTATTTGACACCATGTCCCATTTGAAGCCCCCCTGATGCACCCCTACAGTAGAAACTCCAAACAAGTGACCCCATTTTGGAAAGTACGGGATAAGTTGGCAGTTTTGTTTGTATTATTTTAGGGTAAATATGATTTTTGGTTGCTCTATATTACACTTTTTTTGAGGCAAGGTAACAGAAAATAGAAATTCCGAAATTTAATCTCCATTTGCCAATAACTCTTGTGGAACACCTAAAGGGTTAACAAAGTTTGTAAAATCAGTTTTGAATACCTTGAGGGGTGTAGTTTCTTAGATAGAGTCACTTTTTGGAGATTCTACTCTAGGGGTGCATCTGGGGGCTTCAAATGGGACATGGTGTCAAAAATACAGTCCAGCAAAATCCGCCTTCCAAAAACCATATGGCGTTCCCTTCCTTCTGTGCCCTGCCGTTTGGCCATACAGCAGTTTACGACCACATATGGGGTGTTTCTGAAAACTACAGAATCAGGGCAATAAAAATTGAGTTTTGTTTGGCTGTTAACCCTTGCTTTGTTACTGGAAAAATGGATTCAAACGGAAAATTTTCCAAAAATCTAAATTCTGAAATTTTATCTCCATTTGCCATTAACTCTTGTGGAAAACCTAAAGGGTTAATGACGTTTGTAAAATCAGTTTTGAATACCTTGAGGGGTGTAGTTTCTAGAATGGGGTCATTTTTGGATGGTTTCTATTATGTAAGCCTCACAAAGTGACTTCAGACCTGAACTGGTCCCTAAAAGTGGGTTTTTGAAAATTTCTGAAAAATTTCAAGATTTGCTTCTAAACTTCTAAGCCTTGTAACGTCCCCAAAAAATAAAATGGCATTCCCAAAATGATTGATACATGAAGTAGACATATGGGGAATGTAAATCAATAACTTTTTTGGGCGGTATTACTATGTATTATAGAAGTAGAGAAATTGAAACTTGGAAAATTGCTAATTTTTCAAAATTTTTGGTAAATTTGATATTTTTTTATAAATAAAAAAAATTTTGACTAAATTTTACCACTGTCATGAAGTACAATATGTGACGAAAAAACAATCTCAAAATGGCCTGGATAAGTAAAAGCGTTTTAAAGTTATCACCACATAAAGTGACACTGGTCATATTTGCAAAAAATGGCCGAGTCCTTTAGGTGAAATAGGGCTGAGTCCTTAAGGGGTTAAAACTACATTTCTATATACATTTTTCACAAAATTTATTGTTCTACATGTCTTTAATTAAAAAAAAATCCAATAAGTTTTATATTTATTGGTTTGGATAAAAGTTATAGCATTTACAAACTATGGTGCAAAAAAGTGAATTTCGGCATTTTGATGCAGCTTTGACTTTCTGAGCACCTGTCATGTTTCTTTAGGTGCTAGAATACCAGGATAGTATAAATACCCCCCAAATGACACCATTTTAGAAAGAAGACACCCCAAAGTATTCACGAAGGGGCATGGTGAGTCCATGTATCATTTCTTTTTTTTTCACAAGTTAGCGGAATATGACACTTTCTGAGGAAAAAAAAATAATAAAGTTTCCATTTCTGCTAACTTCTGGCAAAAAAAATTAAATCTCAGTCGGACTCGCTATGCCCCTCAGTGAATACCTTGGGGTGTCTACTTTCCGAAATGGGGTCATTTGTGGGGTGTGTTTACTGCTCTGGCATTTTGGGCGGGGCTAAATTGTGAGCAGCCATGTAAAAGCTAAAGGTACTCGTTGGAATTTGGGCCCCTTTGCGCACCCAGGCAGCAAAAAAGTGTCACACATGTGGTATCGCCGTAGTCAGGAGAAGTATGGCAATGTGTTTTGGGGTGTATTTTTACATATACCCATGTTGGGTGAGAGAAATATCTCTGTAAACTGACAACTTTGTATAAATTTTTTTTAAAAAGTTGTCATTTACAGAGATATTTCTCACAAAGTATGGGTATATATAAAAATACACCCCAACACATTGCCCTACTCTCCTGAGTACGGCGATACACATGAGTGACACTTTTGCAGCCTGAGTGCAAAGGCCCTAAAACCAATGAGTACCTTTAGGATTTCACAGGACATTTTTACGCATTTGGATTCCAGACTTCTTCTCACGCTTTAGGGGCCCCTAAAATGCCAGGACAGTAAAAATACCCCACAAGTGACCCCATTTTAGAAAGAAGACACCCCAAGGTATTCCCCAAAACACATTGCCCTACTTCTCCTGAGTACGGCGATACCACATGTGTGACACTTTTTTGCAGCCAAGATGCGCAAAGGGGCCCTAAAACCAATGAGTACCTTTAGGATTTCACAGGGCATTTTTACGTATTTGGATTCTCACGCTTTAGGGCCCCTAAATTGCCAGGTGAGTATAAATACCCCACATGTGACCCCATTGTGGAAAGAAGACACCCCAAGGTATTCCGTGAGGGTCATGGCGAGTTCACAGAAAAAAAAAAATTTGGGCACAAGTTAGCGGAAATTGATTTATTTTTTTTTTTTTTTACAAAGTCTCATATTCCACTAACTTGTGACAAAAAATAAAATTTTACATGAACGCACCATACCCCTCACGGAATACCTTGGGGTGTCTTCTTTCTAAAATGGGGTCACATGTGGGGTTTTTGTACTGCCCTGGCATTTGAGGGTCTCCGCAATCATTACACGTATGGCCAGCATTAGGACTTTCTGCTATTCTCCTTATATTAAGCATACGGGTAATGAGATATTTTTTTTCCGTTCAGCCTCAGTCTCTGCCAAAATCAGTGACTGCGGTGCGGTGGGCTGGGCGCTAACTACCTAACAAGTAGCTAACTAACTGGCGGTGATAAGGGACCCTTATGCCCCATTCACACGTCCGAAATTCTGTTTGCGGAACGGAATTGCGGACCCATTCATTTCTATGGTGACAGACTTTGTCCCGCTCGGATCCGGAATTACGAATCCGTGCTTCCGGGTCTGCACTTCCGTTCCGCAAAAGTATATAACATGCCCTTTTCTTGTCCGCAATTGCGGACAAGAAAAAGCATTTTCTATATAGTTCTGTGCGGATCTGCAAAATGCGGAAAGCACATTGCCGGTGTCCGTATTTTGCGGATCCGTAGATCCATGGATCCGCAAAACACATAGGGACGTCTGAATGAGCCTTACAGGGGGGTGATTAGTGACAGGGGGGGTGATCAGGGGGGTGACATGGGTGATCAGGGGTTAATCAGTGATGGGGGGTGGGGGGTGTGTGTGTGTGTAGTGATTGGTGCACTTTACCTATGTTTCCTCTGGTGGTCCCAAACAAAGGGACCACCAGACGAGCAGACAGCAGGCATATCAGACGCTGTTTACAAAACAGCGTCTGATATGCGATTTAAATACGTTTTTTTCCGCATCTACAGCCTGCCAGCGCATGATCAGCGCTGGCAGGCTGTAGTTGCAGTTGTCCCGGCTCAGTTCATGCGAAATCTCTGGTCTCATGAGATGACGCCGATAGGCGGCAGTGAGACCTGAGAGAGCCGCCGTGCTGACGCCCATCGGCGTTAGCGTGGCGGCAAGTGGTTAAAAACTACGACTCTTAAGAACAGAGGTTCATTCAAGTGTTTTCGATCAGGTATTGAAAACCCCTGTGGATGTCAAGGAGCAGCAATCAAGCATAATAAGCACCAATTAGGCAGATGTAAAATGACTGTGATCCTCAGCTCCTTCTAGACATTTACTGGTGTGTTTACAGACATGGTGGAGTCAAGAGAATGGTCCAGGAAGACAAGAGAAGAGGGGATTTCTCTTCACAGGAAGGGCAATGGCTATAAGAAGATTGCAAAGATGTTAAACATACCAAGAGACACCATAGGAAGCATCATTCGCAAATTCAAGGCAAAGGGCACTGTTGAAATGCTACCTGGTCGTGGCAGAAAGAAGATGCTGACTTCGACTGCTGTGCGCTACCTGAAGAGCAAAGTGGAGAAAAGTCCCCGTGTGACTGCTGAGGAACCGAAAAAAGATTTGTCAGATGCGGGTACTGAAGTTTCAGCTCAGACAATAAGGCGCACACTGCGTAATGAAGACCTCCATGCCAGAACTCCCAGGCGCACCCCCTTGCTGTCTCCAAAGAATAAGAAGAGTCGACTGCAGTATGCCAAAAGTCATGTGGACAAACCACAAAAGTTTTGGGATAGTGTTCTGTGGACTGATGAAACAAAATTAGAACTGTTTGGGCCCATAGATCAACGCTATATTTGGAGGAGGAAGAACAAGGCCTATGAAGAAAAGAACACCTTGCCCACTGTGAAGCATGGCGGGGGGGTCAATCATGCTTTGGGGCTGTTTTGCTTCTACAGGTACAGGGAAGCTTCAGCGTGTGCAAGGTACCATGAATTCTCTTCAGTACCAGGAGATATTGGATGAAAATGTGATGCAGTCCGTCACAAACCTGAGGCTTGGGAGACGTTGGACCTTTCAACAGGACAATGATCCGAAGCATACCTCCAAGTCCACTAGAGCAGGCATGCTCAACCTGCGGCCCTCCAGCTGTTTCAAGACTACAACTCCCAGCATTCTCGGACAGCCTACAGCTATCAACCTACAGCAGGGCATTGTGGGAGTCGTAGTTTTACAACAGCTGGAGGGCCGCAGGTTAAGCATCACTGCACTAGAGCATGGTTGCAGATTAAAGGCTGGAACATTTTGAAGTGGCCATCGCAGTCACCAGACTTAAATCCGATTGAGAACCTCTGGTGGGACTTAAAGAAAGCAGTTGCAGCGCGCAAGCCTAAGAATGTGACTGAACTGGAGGCTTTTGCCCATGAAGAATGGGCGAAGATACCCGTAGATCGCTGCAAGACACTTGTGTCAAGCTATGCTTCACGTTTAAAAGCTGTTATAACTGGAAAAGGATGTTGTACTAAGTACTAAGATTGAATGTCACTTAGGGGTTGAATAAAACTGATAATGATGTGAGCACAGAAAAGACATTTGTGGTTATTTCATTATAAATGTTATGTTATATTTGTCTGACTTACAAGTGCCTCTTTGATTTAATTGTAAACAAGATGACTGAAATGATCAAAATCAATGTCAAACTGGCCAAAACACTCAATTTCAGTGGGGGTTGAATAATTTTGAACACAACTGTAGGTCTTTTTGATCACTTTTTATAACATTTTTTGCTGAGATGAAGTGGATAAAAATGTCAATTCTGTCAGTGTTTTTTCTTTTTTTCTTTTATGGGGTTCCTCTTGCAGTATATATGATATGATAATCTTATTCTGTGGGTTGATATGGTTATTGTGATAGCAAATTTATATAGTATTTTTGATGTTTTACTACTTTTTCAGCATAAAATCTCTTGTGTTCATCATAACTTATTTTTTTCACCAATGTAGCTGTGTGAGAGCTTTTTTTTTAAGGGACGTGCTGTAGTTTTTATTGGTATCATTTTTGGGTACATACATCTTTTTGATCACTTTTTATAACATTTTTTGTGGAGGTGAAGTGGATAAAAATGGCAATTGTCATTTTTTTTTTAATGGAGTTCCTCTTGCACTAAATATGATATGATAATTTTATTCTGTGAGTTAATACAGTTATGGTGATACCCATTTTGTATAGTTTATGTTTTATAACTTTTTCAGCATAAAATCAATTGTGTTAAAAATAAAATATTTTGCATTGTCATATACTACAGACCATAACCTTTTTAATCCTCAGGATAGATCATCATCGCTAAGATATGTCCCCATTGTCTTATAGGTGCGTGTCCCACCGCTAGGACCCGCACCTATATCGAGAATGGAGCCCCACAAGTGAAGGAGGGCGCACTGCGCGTGCGCAGCCGCCCTCCATTCATTTTCTAGGGGGCCAGCAAAAAAAGCCGAGCGCTGGCTTGGCTAATTTCGTCGGCCCCATAGAAATGAATAGGAGCGGTGGCTGGTACGCTACTATTCACTTCTATGGGGAGCCTGCTTGTTGGTGGCCGGACTGGAGTCCTTCAGCCACCACCTTGCGGGGCTCCGTTCTTGATATAGGTGCGGGTCCCAGCAGTGGGACCGGCACCTATAAGACAATGGGGGCATATCCTAGTGATATCACCCCATTGTCTATGACGAGACAACCTTTTTCCTAGGCTATGTAATGTCACATTCATTGGTCACATGGCCTAGGCGCAGCTCAATACCATTTAAATGGATGGGACTAACCTGCAATATCCAGCACAGTCGCCATCCAATAGATAATGTTGTACTTTGTAAGCTGTGATGTGATGATGATGCTCAATGAAGCTTCAGTGAGCACTGCCACCTGCTTTGACTTCTGTCTTCGTACCCTGACTACACTTTCGTCTGATCAGCCTCTGGCCTCCCAACATCCACTGGGTATTGTGTCACCTGGAGGTCAGTCCGGTGGGTTCACTCTCTGATCCCGATTCCTTCGTGTTCCAATTCCCCTCTGAGGTAGCACCTGGTACACCCCGCGGGAAAGTCTCTCCTCACCATCAGAGGTGTCGTGTGAAGAACGAGGGGTGTGCTTAGACATAGCCCCCAGTGGGACTTGGTCACGCAGGGCAGCGGGGTTTTACCCGCTGGTCATAACAGTTATGTGCCACTTGTGCAGTGGGTGGGAGACTAGGGGCCCAACTGTGGGAATAAGCACCTTGTTTTTCATATCTAGATGAAACTATCAACCGATCAGCAGCGCTGAGAGCACTGGACCAACATTGTTATAGCCCCTATTCAATTACTTCAATTTATTGCGTTGTCACATTGAAAGTTGACTGGTAAAATTGGCTATTTTACGAAAAGGAAATGTTTTTGTGGCCTTCACCCTCAAGGTTGTTACATATTTTCTAATTAAATACTTCACTATGAATCAAGATTAAGTATTACTTAAAATCCACTTATGGAAAATATCCAGATATGAGGGGCATTCAGACTGATTAATGGCTGTGACATTTATTAAATGTCAGGAGACAGCATTATAGAATAGCCATGTCTTTATGTGTGTTATATCCAGCTCATCGAGAACTGGGAAATGTTAGTATGTCTGGTATGTAAAAGCCCTGTCATTCTGAAAAATTCATGAAATGCATATATTTTACAATCCTGGTAGAAGATAGGCCATCAATATCAAAATCCTGGACAACTCTTTTAACCCCTTCCAGACCCAGCAATTTTTTTTACTTTTGCCTCTCAGAAGCCATAACTTTTTTGTCTGTTCGCATAGCCGTTGCTTTTTGCAGGACAACTTGTACATTCTAATGGGGACATTTAATATTGCATATGATAGTGGGAAGCGGATAAAAAAATTCTAAATGGGGTGGAGTTATACAAAAACCCACATCATAGTTTTATGGGTGCCCTATGTCATAAATTTGACGTGTAAACTTGGTTCTGCAGGTCAGTATGTTTATAACAATACCACATTTTTCTAGCTTCTCTTGTGTTTTAATACTTATGAAAAATAAAAGCTTTAAAGGAAATATTTTTTTTCTTTGCATCGCCATATTCTGACCACCATAACTTTTTTATGTGAGGGCTGTGTTCTTGCAGGGCAATCTGTATTTTTCATTGATACCATTTTGGGGTGTATAAGACTTTTTTTGATAATTTTTTATAAACATTTTTGGAGACGTGAAGAGACCAAAAACAGCAAATTCTCCATTTATATATATTTTTTCTATTATGCTGTTCACTGCACAGGATAAATACTTTTATATTTTTATAGTACAGGCATTTTGGACGTGGCAATAAAAATCTTTTGTTATTTTTATTTTTAAAAATGGGGAAAAGGGGTGACTTCAATATTAATATCTGTTATTTTTTTTAAAATATATATATAAAAAAAATCACTGATTTATTCACTTTTTATTTAGATTTTAACATGCAATCTTCTATTCACTATTCCCGTAGACTGCAATGATTTACCATTACAGTCTGTGGGAGAATCAGACAGGTATGTGACTGGATAAAATGAAAAACGTTGTGTCCTGGAAGTCAGGGAGTTAAAAAAGTTAAAAATTGCTACTTCAGAAAGTGGTTAATATTAAAATCTTGGAATACCCCCTTGAAGCAATTTCTGAAAACAGTCCTTTGCCAGCAATAAGCATTTTGCATAATTGCTTTTTGGTAGAAAATGCTTCTTATTCTGAATTTAGTAACTGTGTTGTCAAAGAAAATTCAGGGAAATGTTCCTTGAATAATCCTTTTAAAAATTGGTTTTATCTGTGATCTCTCCCTCTCCGTTCCCAAACAGCTAGGACAACAATCTACATTCTTTTCAGGAAGCACACAATATGCAGTCTGTAAAAATACAACTCAACAAATGTATGCTCTCCGCCACCTTCATGCCACATTGCATGAAACAACTATTTTAGGCAAACTTTGTGCAGACAGTTGCAATACTTATTTGGACTTACATCCTTTGAAAAATAATTCCCCACAAAAAAAAAAAAAAGAAATGGGTTCATTCATGCCAAACATTTCTAAAACTTATTTTTTGTCTGGTTATGAATAACAAGTATTATACAACACAAACTACAAAAATGCACAATGAGAAAGATTTACAATCACACAATTGTTTAGTAGTGGGCATTACTATGTTTTCTAACAGATATGCTCATGCACTGTATTTGCTTACCTCATATACATCTTCCCATTGTTGCTCCAGCACCACCCCTAGCGACACCCACCTACTTACATAGACACTCACATATCACTGCCCTTGTTGCTGCTTTGACATGCCCATGGACATAACATGACAGGAAATAGGAAAGAGCTGCATGGACATGGTCATGTGACCACAGCTCAGTACGGAAGATGGCAGCAATAAAGGTAAAAGAAATACATTACCAGCGACCTTCATAAATGATTATTTTAAAGGTTGTTGATGCAAATCAGAAAACTTCTTTAAGGGTGGGGAGTCAAAGGGCCACATATAAGTTAGATGGTTGGCTGGTTCTGTTAAAATCATTGCATTTGGCTGACGCATACTGTATACAATGTGGATTGTCAGTCTGATGGAACTTGGCTCTATGGCTCAGATACTAATATATCCAGTTGAGGTGTAGCCAGATTAGGGATGATGTTCCTGTACGTAGGTTTTTGTTTGTATTAAGAGTAACGATTCATACCTTAACCCAGGGCTCGACAAATCCCAGGCGCTAGGGTATTTGTCAGCCTGTTTGTAAAGGTGGCCGGGCGCAGGGTCGGCGCGTCCTAGGAGCTCCGCCCCCCCCATGCTGCAGCCGCCCGAGCGCTCTATATAGAGTCTCAGGCGGCTGCAGCACTGCCCGGGCTGGCGCGTCCATGAGGGCGCACCGCCCGGGCGCAGCAAGAGGAGAGGAGCTGACAGGAGGGAAGCGCTCAGCGCTCCCTCCTGTCACTCCATTGTAGCGTGGCTGAGCCCTGTATGGTCCGCGGGTACAGGGAGCATCTGTCTCCTGTACCCGGACGGACTGACAGGAAGTGCGCACACTGTGCACTTCCTGTCAGTCCGCCCGGGTACAGGAAACTAAAGCTCCTGTACCCGTGGGACCATACAGAGCTCGACCATGCTACACCAGAGGCGAGGGAGGGAGGGGAGAATGACAAGAGGGGAAAGATAATGACAGGGGGGGAGAAAGAGAATGACAAGAGGGGGGAGAAAGAGAATGACAAGAGGGGGGAGAAAGAGAATGACAAGGGGGAGGAAAAGAGAATGACAAGGGGGGGAAGAGAATGACAAGAGAGGGGGGAAAGAGAATGACAAGAGGGGGGAAGAGAATGACAAGAGGGGGGAAAGAGAATGACAAGAGAGGGGGGGAAAGAGAATGACAAGAGAGGGGGAAAGAGAATGACAAGAGAGGGGGAAAGAGAATGACAAGAGAGGGGAAGAGAATGACAAGAGAGGGGGGAAAGAGAATGACAAGGGGGGGAAAAAGAGAATGACAAGGGGGAGGAAAAAGAGAATGACAAGGGGGAGGAAAAGAGAATGACAAGGGGGAGGAAAAGAGAATGACAAGGGGGAGGAAAAGAGAATGACAAGGGGGAGGAAAAGAGAATGACAAGGGGGAGGAAAAGAGAATGACAAGGGGGAGGAAAAGAGAATGACAAGGGGGAGGAGAGAATGACAAGGGGGGGAGAGAATGACAAGGGGGGAGAGAGAATGACAAGGGGGGAGAGAGAATGACAAGGGGGAGAGAGAATGACAAGGGGGAGAGAGAATGACAAGGGGGGAGGGGAAAGAGAATGACAAGGGGGAGGGGAAAGAGAATGACAAGGGGGAGGGAAAGAGAATGACAAGGGGAGGGGAAAGAGAATGACAAGGGGGAAGAGAATGACAAGGGGGGAAAGAGAATGACAAGGGGGGAAAGAGAATGACAAGGGGGGAAAGAGAATGACAAGGGGGGGAAAGAGAATGACAAGGGGGGAAAAGAGAATGACAAGGGGGAAAAGAGAATGACAAGGGGGGAAAAGAGAATGACAAGGGGGAGAAAAGAGAATGACAAGGGGGGAAAAGAGAATGACAAGGGGGGAAAAGAGAATGACAAGGGGGGAAAAGAGAATGACAAGGGGGGAAAAGAGAATGACAAGGGGGGAAAAGAGAATGACAAGGGGGAAAAAGAGAATGACAAGGGGGAAAAGAGAATGACACGGGGGGAAAAGAGAATGACACGGGGGGGAAAAGAGAATGACACGGGGGGGAAAAGAGAATGACAAGGGGGGGAAAAGAGAATGACAAGGGGGGGAAAAGAGAATGACAAGGGGGGGAAAAGAGAATGACAAGGGGGGGAAAAGAGAATGACACGGGGGGGAAAAGAGAATGACAAGGGGGGGAAAAGAGAATGACAAGGGGGGGAAAAGAGAATGACAAGGGGGGGGGAAAGAGCTGGGCGTTGTAGTGATGCAGGGACTGCAGAGGCTGAGCGCCAGCTGGGGGTTGTAGTGCTCAGTAAAATGTCATGGTGCCCCCTTTGTTTGTGCCCTCCGGATCCCTCTGCCCTCCCCTCCGGACCCCTCTGCCCTCCCCTCCGGACCCTGTAATCCTTGTAAGCGTTTCCACATGTCATGGCGGCCGCAAGTGGCAATCACTTGGACGCTGGCAACATTATGGGGTGCCCTATATACTCGCACATTATGGGGGGCACTATGGAGAAGAGGGGAAGGAGCACTATGGGGGCCCTATGTACTGGCATGCATTATTGGGGGGCTCTATGGAGAAGTGGGGGGGGGGAGCACTATGGGGGCATCTATTGGGGGCTTGATGACGCGCCTCCGTCTGGCTCCTAACTTTTTTGGCTGGCTCCTAGATTCCAAGGAAATTTGTCAAGCCCTGCCTTAACCAGTCGTACAAAATACTGTACACTTTAGTATTTTCAGCACATCATTTAGTTATTAGCGGGGTGTGTGGTGCTATTCATATTTGTTCAGTACTGCTACTGTTAAGCCTTGTGGCTGCCAAGTTCTTTGTGTATTTGGATGTTGTGTTTGGCGACTGTTAATTTTCCTTTAAGGCTTACGGTAAATCTCATTCAGGCGTACTGTGAATCCTGTTGTATCATCTGGTTTATAGCATACTGCTAGCGGAGTAACTAGCTTTCTTGGCCATGTGTTATTAACATGATTTATCTGTAAGGTTATATTATGGGAAGTAAATACTGCAGATTCACTGAATGCAAAAGTAGCAGCAAAGTGGATTGTAAAAAATCCCATCCACACTCTGCCTGGAATCGGCACATGACATGCGGTGCGGATTTTTGATCTGCGGCATGTCCATTTATATTGCAGATATCAGCCATGGATTTTACAGTTTGCAAATCCACAGCAAAATCAGCACCATGGTGCTTATATTGTCACTGAGGATTCCCTCTAAGCGGGCGAGGTATGGCGTGAAGCTGTACAAACTTTGTTAGAGTACCTCAGGGTACACTTACAAGTTTCGTGTGTACGAGGGGCGAGATTCCCATATTGAACCCCCAGAATGTCCCCCCACTCTGGGTGTTAGCGGCAAACTTGTGTGGGACCTTATGCACCCACTGCTAGATAAGAGTTGCCACCTGTACGTGAATAACTTATACTAGTATCCCCTTGTTCCAGTCACTCTCCGCCAGATCCACGTCCGCTTGTGGGACCTTGCGGAAAAATCAATGCGGCCTCCCTAACTACCCCTCCAGGTACCTATCCCCAGGGGTGAGACCCGTGCCCTTACCAGTGGAAACAAACCTGTTGCTGGTCAGATATAAGGACAAGAGGGATATCCTTTTGCTGTCCACAATTCACGGTAACGGCATCATTCCTGTCCCTGTGCAAGGTACCGTGGCAACAGTCCTCAAGCCCGATTGTATCGTTGACTACAATCGGTATATGGGAGGAGTTGATCTCTCTGATCAAGTCCTCAAGCCATATAACGCCATGCGCAAAACCCGGGCATGGTACAAAAAAGTTGCGGTCTACTTAGTACAGGTTGCCTTGTACAAGTCTTTTGTGCTGTCCCGGAGCGCTGGTAACACAGGGAAATTCCTCCAGTTCTATGATGCAGGTCTCAAGGACCTGAGCTTTTCTGACCGGGAAAGAGCAGGTCGGAGTACCTCGGGAACTGGAGGCGCTCGGATCGTCCCTGGCCAACACTTTCCAGGTGTGGTCCCCCATACTGGAGAGAAGGGACGGACCCAAAAAAAATAGAGACAATACAAGTTTGCTCAACCCTACTTATGATGCTGTCATTCTCCAGAGCAGGTTATAAGATGGAGGATCTAATTGAGGCCTCATGCACACAGCAGTATATGTATTTGCGGTCCACAAATCGCAGATCCGCAAAACACGGATACTGGCTGCGTGCATCCTGCATTTTTCCTACCGTATGTCCCGCAGTAGGTTTCAAATGCCTATTCTTGACCGCAAAATAAGTAGAAGACAAGAATAGGACATGTTCTATTTTTTTTTTGCAGGGCCGTGAAACAGACATACAGTTGTGTACAGCACATGGTGTGCTGTCCGAATTTTTTGCGGCCCCATTGAAATGAATTGGTCTGCATACAGTCTGCAAAAAATGCGGATCAGATGCGGGCCAAAAGTGCGGTCATGTGCATAAGGCCTGAGGATGAGGCGACATTGTATGGCAACGATGCAGCCTGAAATGCAGTTTTTTGATTGTTAAAGGGGTTCTACTATGACTAATGTAAAAAATGAAAATCAGACATCATATATATACACGACACTTTCTAACAAAGCTAGAACCAGCCCTGTACCTCACATGGATCCAGAGATCTCCCCATTCATTGCTCTGCTAGATTTATATCAAGCTGAAAGCTCAAGGGGAGTGTCCTTTCTGCTGCAGCTAATTTTAGTTGCATGGCCAGTTTTACACCATGTCCGCCAGTTGGGCATTTCAGGGGCCGTGCTGGGCATGAGACTCCAGCCCCAGCAAATTTACTAACCTTTATGCCTGGGGAAAATGTTAGTGTTAAACTTTTGTACACTGTGTGCAAAGACTACCACAGATGCGTCCAAATTACGACAAGGCGCACGCCTCGTCATAAATTAGATGAATCTTACGGCAGCGCAATGGGTAAACTAAGACTGGCGTAGAAAGCCGGTCTTTGTAAATATACTCACAGCATAAAAGTCTGTGGCACTGCAGATTGTGGATTCCAAAATCAACCATTAAATCTTCATGTAACACGTAGATTTTGCAGATTTAATACAGACTTGTAGGTCGGTTCCACAGAGTTCATTTTACGCTACGTATGAACCCAGCCTTTGAAAAGTATATATGTATAGCACTTTGTGGAAATATTGGCATATCTGCCCTTGTGTGCTTCTGTTTTTGTTTTTTTTCCCCTTTCTTATGCTAAAATGTATTTAAAATTCAAGCCTTCGCTGTTGTACGTAAGGAGAATTATTTTTAGCTGTGCTCATTGACAGCGCTGTAAACGGATTGAGGGAGATCTCAGTTACGCTGCCTGGCTCTCCTGGACATCTTGTGTGCCTGCAGCGGCTGTACCTTTAACTAATGCACACTGTGCAAGTAGTAACAGGATGTTGTTAGCTGCTGAACAATTGAACCACGTGATTGTCTGCTCCCAGACTCTTAACAGTTGGGAGGATCTATTTTCTCATTTTAGGCGTGGATTTCCACCTTATAGCAAGTTCTAAATGCACAAGCAGAAGGTAAAGTGTTTCAGCTAATTTGGCTTTAACGCTGGCTTGTAATGAACGTGCAACCAATACAGGGCAGGCAGTAAAAGTTTATTAGGTAAGTGGTGCTCTCTTTTTTTCTAACTTCTGAGGTGAGCAGATTATGTAAATGTGCAGTTGACGGAAATGAATGGATTGTTGGCAGACTGGCTCATAATGTTATTGAACAGAGTAAGGCTACTTTCACACTAAAGTTTTTGCTGGATCCGGCAGGGTTCAGCAGAAACGCTTCAGTTACTGATAATACAACCATCTGCATCCGTTATGAACGGATCCGGTTGTATTATCGTTAACATTCCAAAGACGGATCTGTCATGAACTGCATTGAAAGTCAATGGAGGACGGTTTTGTTTTCTTTTATGGCAGCGTCTTGCTCCGCATCCCAGGACAGAAAGCAAACTACAACATGTTGCGGTTTGCTCTCCGGTATGAGAACGGAACAGAATGCATTTTGAAGCGTTCCGTTCTGTTCAGTTTTGTCCCCATTGACAATAAATGGGGATAAAACGGAAGCGTTTTTTTTCCGGTATTGAGCCCCTATGACGGATCTCAATACCAGAAAACTAAAACGCTAGTGTGAAAGTAGTCTAAGGAAGTACATATGGTGAAGACTGAGAAGAAAAAAAAACCATTTCACTGCCACAGCATGTTACCATGAGTTGTGCAAGACCTGGAAATACTGGCAAATAAAGCAACTTTTTATTTGTTCAATGATTTTGTTCTAAGATTTTCTCTCTTCATGTTCACATAGGGACAATTATTACAATGTGCATACTGTGCTACATAGCCTATTGTTTTTCCCAGCATGTCTGCGATAGTACAATAACATATTGCACCCTGTATAAGTTGCCACCATTGAACAATACAGTGGAACTTCTTTTTGATGTTTCCTGATGCTTGAAAACTTTGTTCTTGAGGGTCCTCTCTAGGGATGAGCAAACTTGTGTTTCAAGATCGGCGTATAAGGTTCGGGTTATCTAAGAATTCCGTTATGGATTCCACTACCACAAACCATAACTTATGGTCCGTGGTAGCGGAATCCATAACAGAATTCTTAAATAACCCGAATCTGAACCTTGTACGCCGATCTTGAGAACACAAGTTCGCTCATCCCTAGTCATCCCACACCAGTTTTTGGCGTAAAAATGTTGTACGACCCGCTTTTGGTGACTGTCGCAGAGGCGTCTTTGCACCGCATTTGACACATAGGAGTGTCACGGTTATGGCGGGGGTGTGCCAGAGGCTGGGGCCAGGACCTGGGCCCCAACAAATTTACTTACGTTTAAAGAAAAAATATTGGCAAAAAACTACTCCGGCCAGGGGCTGGTTTAGTTTTTTTACGCTAGACGCATGGACTCCTGGAAGGCAATAAAACCAGAGCAAAAGGGGGGGTAAAAGACTGATGTAAAAAGCTGGGGCCTGCCCTGTAGTGATATGGTTCATATATGTGCATATATGCAAAGGTGGTGTCCAAACAGACCAGAATTTTGTACTGGAGCAATGCTTCATTGTAAAGTGCTCTCCACTGCGTCACAAACCCTTTCCCTTTGCTTTGAGTGACAGCAGTATCATCCAGTCAGGAGATTTCTTCATCTGTCACTCGGTGCAGAGATGAAGGGCTGTGAAGCAGCTCATTGCAGAGAGCACCTCACAGTGAAGCACCGCCACCTGGGCACTTGCTGGACCAGTGCTTGGCAGAATATGGCCAGTTTCACACGAGTGTATTTAGTCCAGAAAACACTCTGAGAGCAGTATTTCCTGGCCTGAGCACTGCTCCTGTGACACAAACTAACTGCATTATATTGATTTATAATGCTGTGGGTTCCTCCCCGACCTCAGATCTACTGAACAGTACTCCCATAAGGCCTCATTTAGGGCTGAAATGATTACGCAATTGAATCAAGTAATTAGACACAAAAAAAATCCTCAATGTAAATTTTTTGCATCGAGGATTTATTTGTGTCATATGACCATGGAGCATCAGTAATGCACCGCTATTACTCACCGCTCCGTGGTCACCTGCCAGGCCGCACTGCACTTTCCTCCTGACACATCATCAGGCTGTGTGACGTCAGGACAACAGTCCAGCGCGCGGAGAAGAAGAGGATGAGCTGTGGAGCAGTGCCCCTACAGGAGAGGTAAGTATTTTATTTCACTGTTGCTGGTGACATAGCCAGGGGGGCGAGCTGGTGGCACTGGTGGGCAAGCTGGTGGCACTGAGGGGAGCAGCTGGTGTCACGGGTAACGGGGAGGGGAAAACACCGAATACACACAACAACGAAAGGACAACAATCTAGTCCTTTAAAACTAAGGAAGAGGGATGGTGACCTCCTAGCAATCTCTAGGACTCTCCCTAACTCCTGCCAGTATGAGCAGATCCTGAAGGTGGAAATACTCATACGCTGGAAAGCCCTGCTAAAACTGACGAGCCCTAGAATAGGGAGAAGGAGACGAAACTGCTGGTTTCTCCCCAGATGAAGTAACCTGTGTCTCCCTGAGGCCTAGAAATAACACACACCAGAGAATAACAAACGGTGAAGGCAACAAGTACTTAGCTTAGAGGAGTATGGAGAAGCAGGAGATCCAATACAACCAAGCTCTAACGACTCCAAGCAGAAACTATCAACCACATGGTTAGCAGTGTGAGGCGGACCTAAATAGAGCCTCATCACTGATAACGAGCGACACCTGAGGAAAGGTGAGATCCTGCCAAACAACATACATAGAGGAAAACAGAGAGAGCTGTCATATAGCCCCACGTGCAGCAAGTCTATCCGATCTTCTCACCTCTCTCACAGGAGGGACTGTGACAGCTGGTGGCACTGGAGGGGCATCTGATGGTACTGGGAGAGCAGATAATGGCACGGGGGGCTGATGAGTTTTTATAAAGAAAAACTGTCTTTTAATTCATTTTTTTGTTATTAGAGTACTCAATTAATCGTTGGATTAATCGATAGAATACTCGATTACAAAAATATTCAATAGTTGCAGCTCTATCCTCATGTACATGACCGTATCTTTTTTTGAACTGCCTTTTTTGCGGAGCGCACACAAACCCATTCATTTCCATGGGTCCGCAGAAAATATGGACAGCGCACGGATGTCATCCGAGTTCTGACCGCATCCATGTGGCCGGGCTGCAAATTCTAGAACCTGTCCTATTTTCTTCCGTTTTGTGGACAAAGATAGGCCTTTTAACAGTAGGCCCCATGAAAATTGTGGGATGCACACAGATTGCATCTGTATTCAGAGGATCTGCGAGTTGCGGATCACAAAATGGATACAGTTTTGTGCAGGAGGCCTAATGAGTACAATTCAGTACAGCTATGGTCAGACTGGAATCTGAGTGTTTTAAGTCATTATAATGAGTTTGTCATACAGGAGCATTGTTCGGCCCAGGAAATACTGCTTTCACACAGAATGCGTTTCCCATACGTGAAACTGGCATCTCTGTTCATATTCACACTATTCCTGATAAGCTCCACAAAGGTTTTGTTTGTCCTGTTTTCACTGGTAGAGATGAGCGAACTTCAAAAATTAGTTCGGCGTTCGGGTTGGGATAATCGCCGCATCCCGTTATGGATTCCACTACCGCGGACTATCCCTGCATATGGAATCCATAAGGGGCGGCTTCCACGAACCCGAACTTTGGAAAAGTCGAAGGACCTGGGGTGACGTCACCATCATGTGATCAGTGCAGGGGGCGTGGCTCAGCCCTGGATTTGATCCAGTGCTGAGCCACGCCCTGCACTGATCACATGACGGTGACATCACCCCAGGTCCTTCGACTTTTCCAGAGTTCGGGTTCGTGGAAGCCGCCCCTTATGGATTCCATGTGCAGGGATAGTCCGCGGTAGTGGAATCCATAACGGGATGCGGCGATTACCCCAACCCGAACGCCGAACTAATTTTTGAAGTTCGCTCATCTCTACTCACTGGCCTTAACTAGTGCTGTCAGCAGTTTTCCATGGTCTAATGCAGGTAGATATCATTCTAGTGGGACTTTTGTGGCTTTTTTTTTTACAGTTGATTGGTTTGTGGTTAATTCACTGCAAAATCGGCATATGTGGTGTACAAATTTTTTATGTAGACCTGCCACAGTCCTACTGCAGACTTCACCCTTTGATATGTGGAAATGTTTTACGGTGTCACCATCACCAAAAGATAAAGAGCATCTGTCACCTCTGAAAACCCCTTGACTATGTGATTTTTATATTTGCACTCACTTGCATTTCCCCACTCTAGGCTGCGTTCGCATCTCCATTAGAGGTGATCCGGCATAAATGCCGTCTGTCGGCCAGACAAAAAACGGCGTTTGGTCAGTGATTTCCATCAGTGGCTGTGGGCCAAAACCAGGAGTGGAGCCTTCATAGAGGTAAGGTGTACAGGAAAGTTATGCACCTGTTCTGTGCTTATGACCCACTCCTGTTTTTTTTTTTTTTTTTCTTTTTACAATCACTGATGGAAATCACTGATGAAATACTGACTGTGTGAATGCAGCTTAACCCCTTATGGACCGGGCTCATTTTCACCTTAAGGACCAGGACATTTTTTGCCAATCTGACCAGTGTCACTTTATGTGTGAATAACTTTAAAACGCTTTTACTTATCCAAGCCATTCTGAGATTGTTTTTTCGTCACATATTGTACTTCATGACACTGGTAAACTGGAGTCAAAAAAATTCAGTTTTTATAGCCCCGATTCTGTAGTTTGCAGAAACGCCCCATATGTGGTCGTAAACTACTGTATGGCCACACAGCAGGGCGTAGAGGCAAAGGAGCGCTGTGTGGTTTTTGGAAGGCCGATTTTGCTGGACTGGTTTATCTACACCATGTCCAATTTGAAGCCCCCCTGATGCTCCTCCGGAGTAGAAACTCCCTAAAAGTGACCCCATTTTGGAAACTACACCCCTCAAGGTATTTAAAACTGATTTTACAAATGTTGTTAACCCTTTAGGTGTTTCACAAGACTTATTGGGAAATGGGGCTAAAATTTCAGAATTTAGATTTTTGGGCAAATTTTTTATTTTAATCCTTTTTTCCAGTATCTAAGCAAGGGTTAACAGCAAAAAAAACAGCAATTTTTATTGCTCTGATTCGGTAGTTTGCAGAAACACCCCATATGTGGTCGTAAACTACTGTATGGCCACGCGGCAGAGCGTAGAGGTAAAGGAGCGCCATGTGGTTTTTGGAAGGCCGATTTTCCTGGACTGGTTTATCTACACCATGTCCCATTTGAAGCCCCCCTGATCCCCCACAGAGTAGAAGCTCCCTAAAAGTGACCCCATTTTGGAAACTACGGGATAAGGAGGCTGTTTTGTTGGGACTATTTTTAGGGTACATATGATTTTTTGTTGCTCTATATTACATTCTTTTGACGCAAGGTTACCAAAAATAGAAATTTGGAAATTTCATCTCCATTTGCCATAAACACTTGAGGAACACCTAAAGGGTTAACAAAGTTTGTAAAATAAGTTTTGAATACCTTGAAGGGTGTAGTTTATTAGATGGGGTCACTTTTATGGAGTTTCTACTTTAGTGGTGCATCAGGGGTTCTTCAAATGGGACATGGTGTAAAAAAACAAAAGGCCATCAAAATCTGCCTTCCAGGAATGGCGTTCCTTTCCTTCTGCGCCCTGCCGTGTGCCTGTACAGCAGTTTACCACCACATATGGTGTGTTTCTGTAAACTGCAGAATCAGGGCAATAAATTTTTTAAGTTTTTTTTTGGCTGTTAACCCTTGCTTTGTTACTGGAAAAAATCGATTAAAATGGAAAATTTGCCAAAAAAATAGCTCTTTTGGCACTGTTGTTATTTTATTTTTGACCGTGTTAATCTGAGGGGTTGGGGTATTTTTATAGAGCAGATTATTACGGACATGGCGATACCTAATTTGTCTACTTTTTTAAAAGATTTTTTTTAAGGTTTAACACTATATTATCCTATTTGAAACAAACTAAAAAAATGTACCGTAACTATCTACACAGTCTAAGGCTGGGCTCACACGGACGTCACGTTTTATGCCTGGATAAGAGGCGGGTGCGTTGCGGGAAAATGCGCAATTTTTCCACGCGAGTGCAAAGCGTTTTAATGCGTTTTGCACGCGCATGCGAAAAATCGGCATGTTTGGTACCCAGACCCGAAGCTGGACTTCATCACTGAAGTCCGGTTTCGGGTTGAGTATTCTGTAAAACAGGCCAACACAGGGTCCAGTCACCTTGGGTGGTTTAGGTGCGGGTTCACACCTAGCAGTCGGCTCAGCCGCAGGCGATTCCACCTTCAGATCGCAGGGAAACACCACCTTGCTGAGCTCCTTCCTCCAGGACAGAGAATTCCTCAGCCCTGTTTGCAGGCTCCAGGATAATCACACCCTCAGACACAGCTGCTGGCTGCATTATATACCCAGCCCAAAACATGGACTGGACCGTGGGGAGCAGCCACCCACCCTACTCTTTAGCTGCTCCCAGTAAGAGCCGGCCCGGATCGGCTTTGCAGCCATGCTATTTAACAGAGCAGCACTAGCTGCTGCAGACCAAAACCCCGGCTCTTACCTCACCGAGGCCAGCAACCTCGGTGACACGTACCTGCTATCAAATACAACACCTTGCACTCTCTTACACACCCCCTTTGTTCAACCCTGAGGGGTGAACACACGTGAGGCAGTGGACGCGGGACAGGGCATCTGCGTTGCCCTGCAAGCGGCCTGCCCTGTGTTCCACAGAGAATTTGAAATTCTGAAGAGATAGGAACCACCTGGTGACCCGAGCATTCCTCTCCTTGGCCTGACTCATCCATTTGAGGGGGAATGGTCGGTCACCAGACGGAACCTCCTCCCTAACAAGTAGTAGCGGAGAGATTCGAGTGCCCACTTGATAGCCAGGCACTCCCTCTCCACTATACTGTATCTGGACTCGGCGGGATTGAGCTTACGGCTCAGGAAGACAACGGGATGTTCTTCCCCGTTGACCTCCTGAGACAGTACCGCACCGAGGCCTACCTCCGAGGCGTCGGTCTGTACGACAAACTCCTTGTTGAAGTCGGGTGTCACCAAAACCGGGGACCCACACAGGGCCGACTTCAACGCGGCGAAAGCCTCCTCCGCCTTCTCACTCCAGCTAACCCTCCCAGACTTTCGCCCTTCAACAGGTCTGTCAACGGCGCTGCTATTGTGGCAAAGTGGGGCACAAACCTCATGTAGTAACCTACAATCCCCAGGAACGACTTTACCTGCCTGGTGGTGACCGGTCGGGCCAGTTACGAATGGCCTCTACCTTGGTTACCTGAGGTTTGATGACTCCCGCCCAATTACATATCCCAGATATTTTGTCTCCTCTAACCCTATGGAGCACTTCTTTGGGTTAGCGGTCAGTCCGGCTTTCCTCAGGGCATCCACTACCGCCTGCACCTTGGGTAAATGGCTTTCCCAGTCGGTGCTGTGGATGACTACATCATCTAAGTAGGCCGAGGCGCACCGACGATGTGGTCGCAGCACTATGTCCATTAACCTTGGAAAGTGGCGGGGGCGCCATGCAGGCCAAAGGGTAACACCTTGTAGTGATACAGGCCCTGCGGGGTAACAAATGCGGTTTTTTCCTTAGCCGACTCTGCTAAGGGTACCTGCCAGTACCCTTTGGTGAGGTCTAGCACAGAAAAATAACGGGCTTGCCCTAAACTCTCAACAAGCTCGCCTACCCGGGCATGGGATACGATCAAACTTGGACACTTCATTTAACTTACGAAAATCGTTGCAGAACCGCAACGCCCCATCCGGCTTGGGTATTAGGACTATGGGACTGGCCCACTCACTCTTCGACTCCTCAATGACATCGAGCTTCAACATTAACTGTACTTCCTCCGCGATGGCCCGCCGCCGAGCCTCGGGTACCCGGTATGGTTTTAACCGGATCTTGGCCTGAGGCTCAGTGACGATGTCATGTTGGATGAGAGACGTGCGGCCAGGGAGGTCCGAGAACACATCCGTGTTCCGACTGATGAACTCCCTGACTTCCTGAACTTGTTTGGAAGACAGGCTGTCTGCAATTTTTACCGTGGTTACTGCTTCACAGGCCTCGAACTGTGGGGCTGGACACTTTTCACCTAGAAGCCCTGGCCGGGGGCTGTGGTCGTCGGCCGTGTCCCTATCTTTCCAAGGCTTAAGTAAATTCACGTGGTACACCTGCTCGGCTTGCGCCGCCCTGGCTGGTGTACTTTGTAATTTACTTCCCCTACCTTCTCGATCACCTCATAGGGGCCCTGCCACCTAGCTAGGAATTTGCTGTCAAGGGTGGGTACCAGAACCAACACTCGATCTCCCGGATTGAAGCCCCGCACTCGAGCCTGACGATTATACACCCTACTCTGGGCTTGTTGTGCTGCCTCCATATGCTCCCGGACCAGCGGCAACACCCTTTCTATCCGTTCCTGCATCTGGGTGACATACTCAATGACACTTTTGTGGGGGACAGGCTGTTGTTCCCATGCTTCCTTGGCGATATCCAACAGGCCCCGAGGGTGTCTGCTATAAAGCAGTTCGAAGGGCGAGAACCCAGTAGAGGCCTGGGGTACCTCTCGCACTGCGAACATGAGATAGGGCAGAAGCAGATCCCAGTCCTTCCCATCTCTAGACACCACCCTCTTTAACATATTTTTTAGAGTTTGGTTAAACCTCTCAACCAGACCGTCTGTTTGCGGATGGTAAACGGACGTCCGTAGCTGCTTTATACGCAACAATTTACACAGTTCCCTCATTACTTTGGACATAAAAGGGGTCCCTTGGTCTGTCAGAACCTCTTTGGCAGGCCCACACGGGAAAACATCTCCATTAACTCTTTGGCAATGAGCTTAGCTGAGGTATGTCGCAGAGGCACCGCCTCCGGATACCGAGTGGCATAGTCGAGAACTACCAGAATGTGTTGGTGGCCCCTGGCAGACTTTGGTACAGGCCCAATTAAATCCATAGCGATTCGCTCGAACGGTACTTCAATAATTGGCAGAGGTACCAGAGGACTACGGAAATGTGGCTGGGGGCTAGTTATCTGACAGGTCGGACAGGACTTACAATAATTCTCTACCTCCTTGAACACACTGGGCCAATAAAACCGCTGCAGTATGCGGTCCTGGGTTTTCTGCCACCCCAGGTGTCCCCAAGAACATGTTGGTGGGCAAGCTCCATGACAAGCTTGCGATACGCTGTGGGCACCACCAACTGTTCAACAGGTTCACCTCGGATTTGGTTCACCCGATACAACATATCCTGCAGAACAATAAATCGTGGGAACATTAATTCAGCCCCTGGTTTCTGGGGTTTACCATCAATTTCCAGCACATTCTCCCAGGCCCTGGTTAGGGTTTGGTCCCGGTGTTGTGCGGTCCCAAAATTTTCCCGGAGACATTGAGGTCTGCCAACTCAGGCCCCGGTGGCAAGTCCTCCGTGTCTCCCACCATTACACTCAGTGGGGTTGTCTCCCCACTACCGCTGCAGCAGTGGTCACCCCTACCGCTGGCCCTTCAGACTCGGGCTCCCAGGGTTCTGGCCTTCCAGTGGTATCAGGCCACTCTGCTAGGGTTACCCCTGTCTCAGGGCTATTAGTCACTTTCATCTCAGGCCACAGTGACGGAAAACCAGGGAAGTCTCTCCCAATTATTAGTTCATAGGGCAGCTTTGTGGAGATCGCCACTTCACAAGTCCAGGTGCCGGCCGCCGTGGATAGAGACATTACAGCCGTGGGATAGTCCTTTAAGTCTCCGTGTATACACACCACACCAACTTTCCGGCCCGTATACTGGGTGGGCTGTACCAGGGCAGCACTTACCAGGGTTACCAGGCTCCCTGAGTCCAACAGCGCCACTGCCAGGTTATCCCCGATTTGCACCTGGCACAGATGTCGATTGTCTATTGTCTCGGGGTGCCGGTCGCACACAGTCTCCGGGCATACAGGGAAGCCCGGTACCCATAATTAGTCTCCATGGGTTCCCCCACTGTGGACAGTCGGCCCTTACGTGGCCAGGCTCGTGACACCGCCAGCAGACTACTGGGGAGGGATCTGCAAGGGTACATCCCGGGCGGGTTTGGCCAGCCGCCGGGACTGGGGTGGAGGTTTCCGGGTTTGACTGGCCTCCTCCCAAAAGAACCCCCTGCAGGTTTCTGGTGGCCTCATATCGCTCCACCAGGTCGACTCATCTCAAGGGCATTGGTGGGGATACCTGGCCGATCCAGTGCTGGAGAGGGTAAGGCAAAGACCTCCAGAATACATCTGCTAACAGACGGTCGAGCATAGCAGTGGGAGTCAGTATGTCTGGCTGCAGCCATTTTTGCAACCGATGTAGCAGGTCATAGTATTGTGGTCTGGCGGGTTCAGCCGGGTTAAATTCCCACTGATGCACCCGCTGGGCCCGACCAAAACATTCACCCCCAGTCTTGCTAGAATCTCACCTTTCACGGTCGGGTAGTCAGCTGCCTGACATCTGCCAAATCGAAAAAACTTGCTGGGGTCCGGCTGCCAGGAACGGAGCAACCACCTCGGCCCACTGGTCACGGGTAACTTTTCCCTCACGGCGACCTTCTCAAAGACGGCTAGGTATGTCTCCACGCCGTCTGCGGGGTCATCTTTGGGATCGCCGCACGGACCGCTTCCGGGCATCATGGACGTGGTGGGACGCTCCTGCCGCCTGTAAGGCCATCACCTGCTGTAGTAGTAGCTGGTTGGTCTCCTGCTGCTGCTTGTTGGCCTCCCGCTGCTGCAAGTTAGCCTCCACAAGGGCTTTTACAACCGCCTCCATTTTGTCCGGGAACCCAGGCTGCAACTTTGCCGGCCTAATATAGGACATACACTTTTGCTCAGCAAACAAAGTTCGGCGTTCACGCCAGCCTCACTGCGCATGCCCGCATCCGACACCAAATGTGGGAGTCGCTCTGGTAGACAGCGGTGCGGGTGCAGTTTAGAGGCAAAACAAGGAGTCCAGATGGTGCATCAAACAGTGTTTTATTCACACTTGCACGCCATAAATGAAAAGCAGTCTCTTGGTGACAGTTCACACACAACGGAAATACTGTGGCAAAACAAAAACAGGCCAACACAGGGTCCAGTCACCTTGGGTGGTTTAGGTGCGGGTTCACACCTAGCAGTCGGCTCAGCCGCAGGCGATTCCACCTTCAGATCGCAGGGAAACACCACCTTGCTGAGCTCCTTCCTCCAGGACAGAGAATTCCTCAGCCCTGTTTGCAGGCTCCAGGATAATCACACCCTCAGACAAAGCTGCTGGCTGCGTTATATACCCAGCCCAAAACATGGACTGGACCGTGGGGAGCAGCCACCCACCCTACTCTTTAGCTGCTCCCAGTAAGAGCCGGCCCGGATCGGCTTTGCAGCCATGCTATTTAACAGAGCAGCACTAGCTGCTGCAGACCAAAAACCCCGGCTCTTACCTCACCGAGGCCAGCAACCTCGGTGACACGTACCTGCTATCAAATACAACACCTTGCACTCTCTTACACTACTTTTTAAATTATTTTTTTAATTATTTTAGATTTCTAAACTATCATTTTTGGAAAAAAAAATTTGGGTGTCTCAAGTCTGAGAACCATAGTTTTTATCCGATTGTCAGTGGCTAAATGGAAAAGGGAATAATAAATTTAGTACTCCATGGAACTATGGTACTCCCTGAAGCAACCAATAATGCAGAGGCCCGGATGATCGGGTGATTGATGACCGGCCTGATTTTGGATTTTGTACAGGCGGTCATGGGCAGGATCACCTTGGGGGGGCATGCTGCATTATCTGCATAATGCAGGCGTTTCCGGATGGCCTCAAACCGGGAGCGTGTCATGGCCATACTGTAAAGTGGGGTCTGGTGGAGGACGTCCCCACTCCAGTAATGCCTGACACTGGGTTTCTTGACTAGGCCCATGTGCAGCATGAGGCCCCAAAACGTCCTCATCTCGGTTGCACTGACCGGCGTCCAGCCACAAGGCCTAGACAAAAAGGAGCCCGGGTGTTGAGCAACAAACTGTTGGGCGTACAGATTTGTTTGCTCCACCATTAGATTTTCAAAGTGGTCACTGAAAAAAAGACTAAAGTAGTCGTATTCAGTGAAGCCCACTGTGGAAATCTGGATTCCTGGTTGTTCTACAAAATCAGGAATCACCAGCTCAAAATGTTCAGATCAGAGGGTGTCCAATATCTGGCACCCCACCAATCAGCTGTTTGAAGAGGAGGTGGCGCTCAATGTGAACGCTGCTTCCTCTTCATGGGGTACACCATGCAAGTTCACCGGTAGGGGGCTCAGGTGAACTTATCTGGTGGGCCGGAAAACTAGAACGAGCCCCAGAACTGCTCATAATATTGTGGGCCACACGGTCCCTAGTATGACGGTCCCCTTGCGCCGCGTCTCCGCCGCCTTGTGGGCTCATTATCATCGCTAGATGATGAGGAGGATGCGGATGACAAAAGGAACGTGGTGTCATCCTCGTCCTCACTGGGGCTCTCGGACTCGGAGGTAAGCAGGGTGTATGCCTCCTCTGCCGAGAACGTCCGGCGGGCCATAGGGGAGTGTGTGTGTGCATTTGTGTGTTGCGTGCATGATAAACTTTATTTGGTGTGCGTGGGGGCACGGGTGTTCGCGTACTTACCCTAAACCTAACAGACAAAAAATAACTAAATAAAAAAAGGCCAAAAAATGTGAAAAAAATAATAATAATAATTCAAACTTGCTGATCAATGATCCGAAGTTGATTAGCGGTGGGGTGGGGGGGGGGTCAATCTGCAGCACCCCTGGGGGGGTCTAGGGTCACACAGCTGTTCTGTGGACCCCAGACACCCGATTTTAGTTTTTTTTTTTTCCCCCACTAACTTTCCCTGTACATCTCTGCTTAACCTAACCTGTCCCTAACCTTGCTCTCAATAACTGGGTGGTGGCACAGATGGGAGTGCTGGGGCACAGATGGCTGCAGCTCTAGAGATCGACGTGCAGCGCTCCTCTCTCCTCGGCTCCCGGACACAAAAGGAGGAGGAGAGAGGTGCTGCAGTAATTTGAATCGCCCGCCCAGCCGACCTCTCAGTATTGCAGGATGGTGATTGGTGGTGTATTATCACGCCACTGATTACCATCCTGTTCCAGGTTATCGGGTCCCCAGAGATCCGAATAACCCGGAAACGCAACAAAACTCAGGTCTGAATTGACCTGCTGCTTGCTGCGATCGCCCACACGGGGGTGTCACAGGACCCCCCTGGGCATTGACCCAAGGTGCCTGCTCAATGATTTGAGCAGGCACCCAGTTCCGATCACCGCCCGCTGGGCGGCAGTGATCGAAACTATACATGATGTACCGGTACGTCATGTGTCCTTAAGTACCAGGACAACATGCTGTACCGGTACTTCATGTGTCCGGAAGAGGTTAAAGGGCTGTGCAGGGCTGTTATATTGATCACCTATTCTATCAGATCAGAGGGTGTCCAATATCTGGCACCCCACCAATCAGCTGTTTGAAGAGGAGGTGGCGCTCGATGTGAACGCTGCTTCCTCTTCATTAAACTACACGTCATCTCCCTTGCAGCAGTGGCGCAGTGTATTTACAAAGAATCGTGCCATTCAAGTGAATGGAGTGAGTTCTTGTAAATATACTCACTTCCAAGATGGCAGGCAGAGTACATAATACAGTTGTGTAAAAAAGTCCTTCCGGGCAAATAATAAATTGAATCCCCAAGAAGTGACCCCATTTTGGAAACTCCACCCCTAAAGGTATTTTGATGCCACAAGTATTTTGCAGAAATAAATGCACAGAGGGAAATTGCAATTTTTCCACATATATGGCATTTCAGGGCCAATATGCTTTGTCATCTGAGACTCGCACTACATTGTTAGACTTTTAGGCCCCTTGCAGACGAGCGTGAGCGATAAAAACTGAACGCGATTGCAAACAAAACTGAATGGACTTGCTTACAAAATTGCGCCGTTTTACCTAAATGCATCCGCAAAGCATCCGGATCTAATCCACTCACGCTCGTCTGCAAGGGGCCTTAGAGTGCGGATTTTGCTGGAATAGTTTTCAGCCCCTACATCACATTTGCCGAGCCCCTGAGGTACCTGTACAGTGGAAACCCTCAAAATGTGATCTCATTTTGGAAACTACATCCCTCAAGCTATTTATCAAGAGGTGGCGTGAGCTTTTTGACACAATTAGTACATTGCAGAAATTAATGAGTTGTGGACGGTGCATTTTTTCCACTGATACGGCATTCCAGTACCCTGTATGTTATGTCCATCTTGTGCCATCACACCATGCCCTTAGTTGGGTTCTGCTGGATATGGAAATGGAACCAATGTCGACATAAACTTCTCTTTGGGTATGCTGCAGGGTTCAGAAGGGAAGGACAGCCTTTTGGCTTTTGCAGTGCAGATTTTGATGGATTGATTTATGCTTTTGCACAGTCTCTAGAGTACCACTATTTTTGAGGTACATACTACTTTTTGAACGCTATTTATTTAGCTTTTTGGGAAGCAGGATAAAGAAAAGGCAGTTTCGCCATTGCTTTTTGGGTTTTGTTATTGTGACATACAACATAAAGGAAAAATGACATGTTAATATTACTCATCTGGTCAGTATGAAGACAGATATCCCAATTTCTTCTAGTTTTACACAATAAAAGCATTTTTGAAAAAAAAGAATTGTGTCGCCATTTTATGAGAGCCATATATATATTTTTTTTTTATGGCAATGGTTTTGTGTGAGGACTTTTTTTTTTTTGCGGTTTAAGGTGACGTTTTCATTTGTACCATTTTAGGATATGTAGGACTAGTAAATGTCCTGATAGGGAGAAAGGTACCCTTTTTTACTTTTTAACTTGAAACGTTTATTTTTATAAAACACTTTTTTTTTGTCGCACAAGACGACATCACGTTTTGTAGGGTCTGAACAATTTTACAATGCATTACAATACATAGGTTTCGATAGCTAGCAGGCCCTTGTAGAGCCTTGGGCTCTCATTGACCACCCCATCTAAGGGTTTATACTGCTGTCATCAGAGTTTTCACTGATGCTGGCAGCTACAGTAGGGGCCTGGCTGTCAGTAATAGCCAGGCCCCTGTTCTGATCAGGCAAGCACTTCCCCTGTGTTCGCCCGATCCACACACCATAATAGTATGCAGTGGGTCGTTAACTCCTTTCCCGCTGCGCTGTACATATATAGCAATGGTTGGAAACGGGTTAAGATCAGCAATATCATATAGAAGATGCAATGTGTGACCTGTTTGCAGTTTAGATGTGATGTTACACACTTTATGTGGTTGTTTTTGATGCAGTTTTTGAGTCCGTCAGAAGTGGGTTGGAAGGGAATGAGAAATGAAAAGGGAAGACTTCTACTTTTCCATTCGGCTGGATCCACTTGTGGCTTTGGCTCAAAAACCAGAATCAAAAAAAAACTGCCACAAAAAAACACAGATCTAGCAAACGCCAACATCATTGAGTTAACACATTAACCCAACAGTGTAAGGCTGCTAATCTGACAGTATAACAAACACTACACCACTTATGGGGGTCAAATGAATCATGGAGATTTTTGATCTCTTCTGGTATGTTGGGAAGACACATGCTCGTTAACATATTTAACAGATATTTAAAGGAGGTTTTCAGGCCTTGTTTAGGTTTCTTGATGCAGTTTTGGAAGACAAAACCAGGAGCTAATTAGAAAAAAAAGAAAAGCAATATCTGTTCTTAAAGGGAGTCTGCCATGTAAATTTTACTTATATAATTACCAACAATGGCTTTCAGAACATTGTAAAAGCATTATAACCATACCTTTTATGTCTGAGCGTTGATTTCATGACCAGGAAAAGCACTTTTTCTCCTATGAAAGACGTCACTCAAGTGCCCAGCTGGGCAAGCTTTCCTTTGCAAAGTTTCCCAAGCCTGCCGCCTTCCACAATGTCTGCTCCTCCCCTAACCTTCCAAGGTTTCTTCTCATCTCCCTTGATGTCATGGTGATGTAGGGAGGAAGGCTTGGGAGAGCGCTGATTTTTATATATATATTATAATTTATGAATGCTATGTTTTCAAATTGTCATGTTATGCAGTGGGAAAAATAGGTATTTAATACACTGCAGGGCTCCAGATGGCGACCAAAATGGTCGCCAATGCAACTTAGAATTGCAAAATGGCGACAAGACTTTTTAGTCTTGTCGCCATTTGCGCCTAGACCCTCCGCTACCTCTGAAGAAGGGAGGGAGGGTGCCTGGTCCATTGGAAAAGGTCAAAAAATGACATAAACCCCACCGAAATGGATCGAAAACAGCATGGGGATCATGTCTTGATGCATCTTGGACTTCCAGGTTGCTGCTGGGAACCATGTTGTCCTAGTTGTACGCCACTTTTACAGACTGACAAAAATACGCACAAACCCCCCCCCCCCAAAAAAAAAAAAAAATCTATTTCACAGGAAAAATTGTTAGGAAACATTCTTTTCTGTATATTCAGTTGTATATAAAGTGTAAGTGCTGCCAAAAATTACAAGCAAGAGGCACTCCAAAACAGCCTGTATATCACATAAAGGAGGGCATCATTCACATTGTGGTACAATTGTTCAGGTAGTGGGACTCCTACACTCATAAAGCCTATGCACTGATTGAAAGGGCTGCCAAAAATTACAAGGAACCAGCACTACAATACACCCTTTATTACACATAATTCAAACGGAAACGGATGTGCAGTAAATCCGCACTTCCAATGGGGTACCAAAGGGCGCACTTGAGGTTGTCTAAGTGCGCCCTTTGGTACCCCATTGAAAGTGCGGATTTACTGCACATCCGTTTCCGTTTGAATCTGTTCCTTCAGTACCCTGGGGGTCTGGCAACCACCCATCTGGACTGAGCGGGTCACTGGCAGCACCAACCTCCCTAATGGCCATTCACTAGAGTGGTGCCTGAGCTAGCACAACCATAAAAGGTGAGCACAACCATTATTGACTTCAAATAATATCCAATAGAAACACATTACCCTATGAGCGCCTTTCCCCTTTTCTTTTCGCCAAATTGGACTTTATTACACATAAAGAAGGGCATCATACACACCCTTGAAAAATTATGATTGGTGGCCTGCTGGTAACCCTCAAAAACATTTGGAGCAAGGGCCTGCTGGTGACCCTCTAAAACATTAGGGGGCGAGGGCCTGCTGCTGAACATTGCAAAAAATGATGGGCGAGTGCCTGCAGCTGAGCTGAACCTTTAAAATATTGTATGTGAGGGCCTGCTGCTGAGCTGAGCCTGTTAAATATTGTACCCGAGGGCCGGCTCCTGAGCTGACCCTGTAAAATATTGTAGTTGAGGGCATGCAGGTAAGCTGACCCTGCAAAATATTGTAGTTGAGGGCCTGCAGGTGAGCTGACCATCTAAAATATTGTAGGTGAGGACCTGCAGGTGAGCTTACCCTCTCAAATATTGTAGGTGAGGGCCTGCAGGTGAGCTGATCCTCTGAAATATTGTAGGTGAGGGCCTGCAGGTGAGCTGACTCTCTAAAATATTGTAGGTAAGGGCCTGCAGGGAAGCTGACCCTCTAAAATATTGTAGGTGAGGGCCTGCAGGTGAGCTGACCCTCTAAAATATTGTAGGTGAAGGCCTGCGGGTGAGCTGACCCTCTCAAATATTGTAGGTGAGGGCCTGCAGGGGAGCTGACCCTCCCTTAGGAGGGACATGAGGAGATCTTGTGAACTGATTCCCAAACTCTTCAGCATCCACAGCCAGAAGAAGATGACGGTGGGGAATGGCAATTAGTGTTTCATGAGGTGGATGATGCGGATGAGACACAGTTCTCAATAAGTGAGGGTCTTGTTAGGTCAACCAACATGGCTACTGGCATTAAAGTGAGGGCAGTACTTACATGCACCTTTATTGGCTGCTTAAAACCTGCTAAATGTGCGGGGCGGAGACTCGAGCATTGCGCTTGAGCACATGCGGTACTTGGTCGAGTACCGCCATGTGCCGAGCATAGCGATGCTGGAGCTGAACAGATATCCGGCCAAGCATTCACGTTCATCACTAGTGGAGAAGAGAGGCAATGATGGTGGACAGCTGCAGTGCGCTCAACCACTCACAGACTGCCGAGTAAGGGTACTTTCACACTTGCGTTGGTGCGAATCCGTCAGTTTATTTAGACAGACGGATCCGCACCTATAATGCAAACGTTTGTATCCGTTCAGAACGGATCCGTTTGCATTAGTTTTAAAGAAAAATGACAAAGTCCAAAACGGATCCGTTTTGAATTACATTGAAAGTCAATGGGGAACGGATCCATATTGTAACGGTAACCATATTGTGTCATTGAAAACGGATCCGTCCCCATTGACTTACATTGTAATTTAAAACGGATCCGTTAGGCTCCGCCTCTTCAGAAGGACACCAAAATACAGCAAGCTGCGTTTTGGTGTCCGCCTCCAAAACAGAATAGAAGCGGAAGGGAGCCTAACTGATGCATTCTGAACGGATCCTTATCCATTCAGAATGCATTGGGGCTTAACTGATCCATTTTGGACAGGGTTGCAAAGCGTCACAGTGAATGGGGTTGCATTGCAACCCTATAGTTGTAAGACTTATTGGGGCTGTCATGACAATGTGCAGGTCGCAAAATGACCCCTCTCACTAGTGGCAATGCTGCATTGCTACACTGTGATCTCTGGCCATGTAATGTTTGTCACAGCCAAAGGCCCCTTGAAGACGGGGGGTCACATACAAAACAACTGAAAGGTGGCATGAAGCAGGATTTGCTCAACCCAAGATGCAGTTGTGCATATATATATATATATATATACAGGGATCAGATCCTGCACTTGTGCCCCCTTGCTAATGGCGATCCCCAGCAAAAATTCATACGGTGCCCGCAGCGGACCACAAGTACCACAATAGACATCCTACACAAGATGGCAATTATGTGGATGTGATAAACAATATAATAATATAGCAATAACAAATGACAAGACAGGTGCACACTGCGGTCTTACTAAGCCCTCAAACTGATGTTAAAATTGAAAGATTGGTCAACATATCCGGCTGTGGAGGACATGTCTAAGCCCGAGCACCACGCCAAGGTTTCCCAAGAAGCTCGGGACCTAACACTTACCTACCTGTGCCGTATGGGCAATACCAGGGGCCAGTGGGCTAAATTACAGGAGTGTAAAGACTGACTCGGGAGTTTGCTGAGAGTCGGCCTTTACACTCCTGTAATTTAGCCCACTGGCCCCTGGTATTGCCTATATGGCACAGGTAGGTAAGTGTTATGTCCCGAGCTACTTGAGAAACCTTGTCGTGGTGCTAAAGCTTAGACATGTCCTCCACAGCAGCATATGTTGGCCAATCTCTCAATTTTAACATCAGTTTGGGGGGTCACTAGCATTACAGTATATTGATTTATGATGTTATGTAACCCTTACAGTTCTGGAATGTATTGGATAACACTGGCATAATGCTGTCAGTGTAAGGGTTACATAGCATCATAAATCAATATAATGCTATGTGATTTCCATCAGTGCTGGGAGGTCAGGCTGGGTGCTGTGTTGCGGACTCGCTGCGGGAGTAACGCTCGTCTGCAAGGGGCCAAGATCAGCATGTAGCCCCAGGCTTATCTAACCTGTGGGTATGTAATAAATGGCCATTTGGGATGACCATTTTACACCTATTTTTTTTTTGCACTTAGTCCATCTTTTTTGTATGCACAGTACAGCTGATGTGCAGGAGAGGTCCAACAGCGCTCCTCAGTAAAATATGGCTGTTACTTGCCAGGCTTCAGGTGGAGTCCCGACAGAACAGCAGGGTTAGGGTGTGCAGCATCGCAGACATGGTGAGCGGCAAAGGTCACAATTAGGGAATGAAGTTTTATGCGAATCGACTTCGGATGTTTCATCCCTAGTCGCAATAACGACTGTACAAGCGTCATAGATGCCTGTACAGGCAGTTTTTCTCCATAAAAAATGTCTAATGCGTATGAATACGCACGATAATTTAACTGCCATTCATGGAGCAGGGGAGCACGCGCCACTGCCGACTGCTCATGAAGTGCCAGGGACAGCATGGCGGGAACGGAGCCTCTGCTGAGCAAAGACCATGTGCCCAGGTGATGTCACACCAGAAGTGCCAGCGTGCCCTGCAGGCTTCTATCTGCTGCTGGGAGCTCAATGTGGAGGTTTATGAATGGAAAAACTAATAGCCAAGAGGCTAAAGAAAACCCCGTTTCTGACCCTTATGTTACAACAAAAATTTGGCGACTAAAGAAATTAATTTGGCTCCTAAACTTTTCAGATTAGGAGCCAATAGCTATTTTTTCTTGTCTGGAGCACTGCACTGGTGGTTTAGCAAGTTTTCCTACCTACAAAGATTGGAGAGGTCTGTAGTTTTTATCGTAGGTACACTTCAAGTATGAGAGACAGAATCAAAAAAAAAAATAAATCCACAAAATCACATTGTATGATTTTTAAATAATTCATTTCTTGTTATTGCATAAAACAAGTATTTGATCACCTGTTAGTTTTTCTTTAAGAAGCCCTCCTACTCTGCACTCATTACCAGTATTAATTGCATCTGGGGTGGGCTACAGGAACATTGGCAAGCAGCTTGGTGAGAAGGCAACTACTGTTGGTACAATTATTACATTATTAGAAAATGGTAGAAACACAAGATGACTGTCAATCTTCCTCGGTCTTGGGGCTTCGTGCAAGATCTTGCCTTGTGGGGTAAGGATAATTCTGAGAAAGGTCAGGAATCAGCCCAGAACTACACAGGAGGACCTGGTCAATGACTTGAAGAGAGCTGGGACCACAGTCTCAAAGATTACCGTTAGTAACACACTTCACTGTCATGGATTAAAATCCTGCAGGGCACGCAAGGTCCACCTGCTCACGCCAGCACATGTCCATTCCTGTTTGAAGTTCGCCAGTGACCATCTGGATTCAGAGGAAGCATGGAAGAAGGTCATGTGGTCCGATGAGACCAAAATAGAACTTTTTGGTATCAACTCCACTCGACTTGTTTAGAGGAAAAAGAAGGATGAGTACAACCCCAAGAACACTGTCCCAACCGTGAAGCATGAGGGTGGAAACATCATATTCTGGGGTGCTTTTCTGCAAAGGGGACAGGATGACTGCACCGTATTGAAGGGAGGATGGATGGGGCGATGTATCGCGATATTTTGGACAATAACCTCCTTCCCTCAGTAAGAGCATTGAAGATGGGTCGTGGCTGGTTCTTCCAGCATGACACATTATGACCCGAAACACACAGCCAGGGCAACTAAGGGGTGGCTCCGTAAGAAGCATTTCAACATCCTGGAGTAGCCTAGCCAGTTTCCAGACCTGAACCCAATAGAAAATCTTTGGAGGGAGCTCAAACTCAATTTAGCCCAGTGACAGCCCCGAAACCTGAAAGATCTGGAGAACAGATGTATCGAGGAGTGGGACAAAATCCCTGCTGCAGTGTGTGAAAACTGGTCAAGAACTATAGGAAACGTCTGTCCTCTGTTATTGCAAACAAAGGTTTCTGTACTAAATATTAAGTTCTGTTTTTCTATTGTCTCAAACAGTTAGTTCATGCAATAGAATGCAAAATTATTATTTAAAGGGAACCTGTCACCTGGATTTTGTGTATAGAGCTGGGCACATGGGCTTCTAGATGGCTGCTAGCATATTTGCAATTCCCAGTCCCCATAGCTCTCAGTGCTTTTATTATGTCAAAAAAACGATTTGATAGATATGCTAATGAACCTTAGATGAGTCCTGCTTTTTGAGATGAGTCAAGCGTCCTCTGTTTCCGGAGCCCAGGCACGCCCACTGTGAAGAAGCCAGCACCACCCCGCATCCTTTGACTCTCCTCCTTGCTCCCCGACGTCATAAAGCTAGATCGCCGTAATCTCGCGATAAACGAGCTAGCGCATGCGCAGTTCGTTCCCTGAGGCTGATGCCAGCCCAGGGAAGGAACTATGTCGGCACTGCACATGCGCTAGCTCATTTATCGCGAGATTACGGCGATCTAGCTTTATGACGTCGGGGAGCAAGGAGGAGAGTCAGAGGATGCGGGGTGGTGCTGGCTTCTTCACAGTGGGCGTGCCTGGGCCCCGGAAACAGAGGACGCTTGACTCATCTCAAAAAGCAGGACTCATCTAAGGTTCATTAGCATATCTATCAAATCGTTTTTTTGACATAATAAAAGCACTGAGAGCTATGGGGACTGGAAATTGCAAATATGCTAGCAGCCATCTAGAAGCCCATGTGCCCAGCTCTATACACAAAATCCAGGTGACAGGTTCCCTTTAAAAATCATACAATGATTTTCTGGATTTTTGGTCTCTCACAGTTGAAGTGTACCTACGATAAAAATTTCAGACCTCTCCATTCTTCGTAGGTGGGAAAACTTGCAAAAACGCCAGTGTATCAAATATTTATTTTCCCCACTGTATAACCATTACTAAAGGCCCCTTTAGACTTCCCTTTTCAGGCATATTATCGTACTTTAGTGATAATCTGCCGCTGTACAGGTGGCACCAATTACCCAGTAAACGAGCAAAACATTTGTTCATCAGGTTATAGGATTATTGATGCGGACACCTAAATCATCGTTTGCTGGCAGCAGATTTTGCTGTCTACTTAATGTCTGCTTAATGTTTGCTCATGGTTTTTGTCCCACGTTTAACATATATTTGTGGAAAAAAAAAACAGATGCAAAAGAATAGAACACTACTCTTTTCCATGCTGCAGAGTCCTGTAAAAAAAATATACATTAACGAATACTATTTTTTTTTAACAATGAACCCTGTGGTGAAGGATACAAGTGTTTAGCACTCGTCTGAGGCGTCCGTTTAATATATTCGTCCTGTCTATATGTTAAACGTAGGACAAAAATGTGATGTGAACACATCCTGTTATCTGGAAAAATTGCCATATATCATTAGTGCTTCTAATTTTGTTAGCCATTAAACAATATTATACCTACAAGACTCTTTTGTTTCCCTTAATGAAAGTGATAAACCCTTTTAGTACTGGCCGTCATGGTACCATCCTTTTTTCTTCAGGTGTAAATTTGAAAATTGGTCGTATTTACATTTTGTCTTGGTCACCTATTCCTAACTGGGTTCTGTGTGACAAGCTCTGAGGTAAAGCTCTGAAACAGAATAATGCATAGTTTGTTCAATAAAACAGTCTAATAAATATTCTGTTAATGAGCATCTGGCATTTACTATCTAATGATTATATCAGTTTATGAGGTATTTTCCCAGACAGAGCTAGGCCATAAAGGCAAATGTTAAGATTAGGATCTTATGAGAACACTAAACCTAGTAATCGACAATAAAAGTGAACAGGAGATAAACTTCCTAAATGTCCTCCTAACCCCTAAGCAATGGAACAGTTAGTTCTTGAACTTGGGGATCTGAGCAGCCAGAATTTAGCCAAGAGTGGCAGTACCTAATGTTTGCTGTTACCTGGGGAGGGAACTAGGGGGAGACAACTTCTTCAGTCAGTTGCCTTACATCTGAACACCGGATAGACTGGAGGAATTTTGCTTGGTAAGTAGTCATACCCTGGATGAAGCCAGGTCTCTGGCGAAACAGCGTTGGGTCAGGAGGCGGCTGAGAGATCGACACTCCATCCAGGGTATGACTACTTACCTTTTTCCAAACTCCAAGTGTTTGCTCCTACATTTTCCTTTGCTGCAATATTTGCCTGGGGTTTATTGCTCATTGGAGCCTTGGAGTTTCATTTATTCATCTTTGCTCTATTAGCAATTTTTTCTCTCCCTGTCTTTTGGTGTGGTGACCTCCCAGCCCCCCCTTGGTTCCTGTTCCTCGTCTTTGTGTTCCACCTTTGTGCTGCCTTGTTTTAACATATATGTATTTATCATTGTTAATAAAGTTTTTTCGATTTTCATTCGCTGAAAATTGTGGTCCAATTTTTGGGTGATATATGTTTGGAGTTGTAGGCAAATTTGCGAGACCCGGTCCTCGTGTGGTTTCTGTGCTGCAGAAAAGTCCCTGTAGTGTCCAGTAAGCAATACCGCAGATAGATGCGGGCTGGTGTGAATTTATTTCGCATTTTTGTGCAGGGTTAATGCATAGTGTATTCACCTGTATTGGAGCACCGCTCTGATGGACGTCGTCACATCATCGCGCAGTGTGTGAAACGTAAATACAAAATTTCAACACAACGTAATTAAGTCCATACCGCAAAAAGGACTTTCCCACATATAACTGCAGCGATGAACGCTGAAGTGCGTATATATTTTTCTTTTTTTACTGAAATAGGCCCCTATATGCTTTCACCAGAAATAACTGCAGAAGCCGAGAATATATATTTCTTGTTAGACGGAAAAAGGCCACTATATGCTTTAACCAGAAAACAATTAAAGAGTGAAATGCATATATATTTTTCTTTTTTGAATGAAATATGCCTCTATACGGTTTCAACAGAAATCACTGCATAAGTGACCCGAGAATATATATTTCTTGTTGGACAGAAAAAGGCCACTATACTCTTTAACCAGAAAGCAATTATAGAGTGAAGTGCGTATATATTTTTCTTGTAAAAAAACACCAATCGACCCTTTATTCCAATATTATTCCTTTCATTATACAAAGCGTCTGCAGTACGCTTTGCTCTAACATTGCCTCAGCCCGTGCGTAAAATGAACAAGTCCCTAACGCTCCCCTGACATGTTTCGACACTACGTGGCTCCCATACCCTGACGAAGCCACGTAGTGGTGAAACATGTTGGGGGAGCGTTAGGGACATGTTCATTTTAAGCACGGGCTGAGGCAATGTTAGAGCAAAGCGTACTGCAGAAGCTTTGTAGAATGAAAGGAATAATATTGGATTAACTGCATTCGAGTGGTATAGGCAGAATAATGACAGAAAAGCAATAGGAGGAATAGAATCTAGTATTAAGGAAGGATTTGAAAAGAACATCAATTCCTCAAGAGGATAGAGATAACAGAGAATCCTTTTATATTACCCCAAAAATACTAGTGAGAGGTTTAAAGGAAAGGATATGATTCCTCCATAACGTCTTCACCACTATAGAAAGTGAAATAAAATTAAATTAAAAAACAAATGACAATATTGCCAAAACCCAAAAGTTTTTAAATGTATCTAGAACACTTAGTAATCCAATTATTTTAGGAATTTATAAATAATAGTTACGTATTAGAAAATAGGCCATAAACAGAAAATTGTGACTAGATAGCCACCTTAGTGTTTTAATTTATATTTTTCTTGTAGTACTGAAAAACGACCCTATACGCTTTCACCGGAAATGACTGCAAACATGCAGTGCGTTTATATTTTTCGTGTATTACTGAAATACCGCCCTATACTCCCAAAAATGACTGCAAATGATTTTAGCGTAAATAACAACAAAAGTGACCTGCGTATATATTTATCTTTTTCCACAGATAAAAGCCACTAAATGCTTTTCAACATAGCACTTGCACCCCAATAACTTATTGCTGGAATGACAGAGCTGTATTATGAGACTATCTGGATCCCCAAGTAATGTTTCCCTGCACTTGTAAATCACTTTTTTTCACAATGAGGATTTTCCTATGACTCTCCCTAGCATCTGCACACGTCTCTCCCTGCCTATGAAATGATTGCTCTCACTATCCTTTCCCTGCACTAGTAACTTGCTTCTTTCCTTTTTTTTTTTTTTTTAACAATCCGTTTTTCTTTCACTCTCCCTAGCACCTGCATACACATCTGTCCCAAAACAAAGTAAGATTGTTAATGGCAGAATCTAAGATGGCCGCCGTATTTATAGGGCTGTGACATCACAGGGCTGGCTGCTTATTGGCTGCATGCATGGCATTATGGGTCATCCCGCCTTCCCAGAGTTCCTTACCCCATGTCCTCACACGTGTAGCCGCCATCTTAGGAAAAATTACAATTCGTTACCACGAAGCGCGTGGAAATTCACATTCATTGCGAATCAAATTTTTCCTTAAATTCTGAACGAATTCCACTTCGTCAGCTTCGATTAGCTCATCTCTAGTCTCAGATCGTGGTGCAAAGGACTTTTGCTCCGCAATCTGCACCAGAAATATGCCAAATACAGGCTTATTTCTGGTTAGTAAATTAGCTCCTCAGTTTTGTTTGTTAATCCTGGTGAAAGGTTTAACACATTTCTTAAATGTCAGATTTAGCTCTAAGGCAGATGTACTGATTTTTACCTTTAGAATTTGCTGGTAAAATTCAGAATTCATTGTTTCATCAGTGGTGCCAAGTGGTCCTGGCACAGATGCAGCAAAACAGCCCAAACCATAATATTGCATAAGATTTTATGCTGAAATGCAGTGTTTTCCTTTCTCCAAACATAACCCTTCTCACTTAACCCCTTCAGGACACAGGCATTTCACCTTCCTGACAGCCTATTTTTGTAAATCTGACAAGTCACTTTATGTGGTAATAACTTTGGAATGCTTTTACTTTATCCAAGCGATTGTTTTCTCATTATACAATGTACTTTATGTTAAAAGTAAATTTGAGTGGATATGTTTTAATTTTATTTATTAAAAAAATCAAAAATGTACAGAAAATTTAGTAAAATTTGCTATTTTCTAAATTTTGATTCCTCTGCTTTTAAGATGGATAGTGCTACTTCATAAAATAGTTATTAATTGATATTCATTATATGTCCCGTTTATGTTTGCATCATTTTGTAAATGTCATTTTATTTTTTTAGGACGCTAGAAGGCTTAGAAATTTAAAAGCAAAATTTCCAAAATCCACTTTAAAGACCAATTCAGTTTTGAAGTCACTTTGTGGGACATACATAGTAGAAACCATCCATAAATGACTCCATTTTAGAAATTACACCCCACAATTTACTAAAAATTGATTTTACAAACTTTAGCTACACAAAAGAGTTCAGGGGCACACACTAACATGTAATGAAGTGGAGTGCAATCCATAGTCCGAAAACAACAGTATGCACAAATAAGGACTACAAGAGAGTCCAAGAAGACTATTATAGGAATGCACATCCAAGCATACAACTAGTAAAATACAATTTATTGATATGAACAAAAAGGAGACACACAAAAAAACATTAAAAATTGTATAGAATGGCATCAAAAGATGAGCATAATATAGGTTAAAAAACTTGACAACATCAATGAGAGTTAAAGCAATGTATCACACCCTGTGCCTAATACCCACACATGGACTACCGCCGGATAAAAGAAGACGCCCCACGCGTATCGCCGGCAACAGCGGTAGTCCATGTGTGGGTATTTGGCACAGGGTGTGATACATTGCTTTAACTCTCATTGATGTTGTCAAGTTTTTTATCCTATATTATGCTCATATTTTGATTGATTGCATGTACATGTTCATGCCTGTGCTTAGCTATTTTGTTATGGTATTTTGACATTGTATTGTGCCCCGGACTCCGCCGCAGTGTTGGGTTATTGCATACCCACACTGGATGCCATTGTATACAATTTTTTATGTTTTTTTGTGTGTCTCCTTTTTGTTCATATCAATAAATTGTATTTTACTAGTTGTATGGTTGGATGTGCATTCCTATAATAGTCTTCTTGAACTCTCTTGTAGTCCTTATTTGTGCATACTGATTTTACAAACTTTGTTAACACTTTCACAAGAATTAATGGAAAATGTTGGCGAAATTTCAAAATTTTACTTTTTTGGGCAGAGTTTACATTTTAATCCATTTTTTCCTGTAAGACAGCAAGGGTAAACAGCAAAACAAACCTAGTAATATTAACCTGATTCTGCAGTTTACAGAAATACTCCAGATGTTTTCATAAACTGCTGTATGGGCACACAGCAGGGCTCAGAAGGAAAGGAACGGCATATTGTCTTTGGAGGACAGATTTTGATGAAATAGTTTTTGGGCATAATGTCACAATTGAAGGCACACAGTGGAAGAAAAAGCACCTCAAATTTTGTTGAGCATTTTTTCCTGAACACGGTAACACCCCATATGTAGTCGTAAATTGCTGTTTGGGCACACAGCAGGCATCAGAAGAGAAGGAGCGCCATATGGTTTTTGAAGGGCAGATTTTAATAAAATGGTTTACGGGAGCCATTTTGCTATTGATCAACCTCTGGAGACCAGTACAGCTATTTTCTACAATACCTTTTATTTTTCTCGCAACTGAGCTTTACCATTGGTTCTGTTTTGGGATAAATACAATTTTTTTGATCACTTTTTTTATTTAGCTTTTTGGCAAGTAGGAAAAAGAATAGGATAAAGGCAGTAACTCTGCCATTGCTTTTTGTATTTTGTTATTGTGGTGAACACCATGCGGGAAAAATTACATGTTACCTTTATTTTGTAGGTCAAAGATACAATTTTATATATTTTTTTTTAAATGTCTTGCCTCTTTTACACAAAGCATTTTTGTTTTTTGCGTCGCCATTTTTTGAGAGCCATATATATTTTTTTATCTTCTGCCGATCATCTTGTACGATGGCTTATTTTATGTTGGTTGAGTTAATGTTTTCAGTGGTAATATTTTGGGGTACATAGTAGATTTGATTGCTCTCTATTACACTTTTTGTAAGGCAAGGTGACAAAAAATGGCTGTTTTGACACAGTTTTTAAAAAAAATTTGTACAGCATTCACCTGACAGGGTAGATCATGTGATATTGTTATTGTTATTGTGGTATTTTAATTTTTTTGTTCGCAATCTTACACAATGAAAGCATTTTTGAAAGAAAAATCCTGGTTTTGTGTTGCTATTTTCTGAGAGCCATATTCTTTTTTTTATTTTGTGCCAGTCATTTTGTGTGGGTGCTCATTTTTTGCGGGATGAGGTCACATTTTCAGTGTTACCATTTTGGGGTGCGTAGTACTTTTTGATCATTCACTATTACACTTTTTGTAAGGCAAAGTAACAAAAAAATTGCTATTTTGGCACAGTTTCTTTTTCTTATGGCGTTCATCTATAGGGGTAGATCATATGATATTTTTTTTATAGCTGGCCATTACAGATGTGGCAATACTTAATATGTCTATTTTTCATTGTTTTATTGTATATGGCTTGATGAGGGGAAATAGCGTTTTTTTTACTTGAAACTTAAAATTGTTAAATACACTTTTTTTAAACTTTTTTTTAAGTTTAAATTTTTGTCCCATTGTGGGACTTCAACATTTGGGGGTCGGATTCCCTCTACAATGCATTACAATACCTTATACTGCATTGCCTGTCAGCTTTTATACTGACAGAGTGCCCAGCCGAGCCAGCCAGGGGGCTGGATCTCATAGGGTACTGTAGTTAGCAGGCTCCGATACCTGTGGAAGGCATTGGGCAGCCATACCAGCCTTTTGAGCCTCTGTCGCCACAGTGTGGGGACCAGATGGAGTTGAAGAGGGAGCCACCTTCTTCTGCAAACCCCGCACATGCCGTGGTCATCGTTGACCGCGGCATACAAGAGCTTAATCCCTTCATGACATGTGAGCGGGCACCAGAGCAACCGGGTGCATGTAGCAGGGCTCCATAGGAAACCAGTAAAGTCATCATAGACGCCAGTGTTAGTGCATTTTAGTCTATGACAATAGCACTCTAATAATTGATTGTTATAGTTCCCTATGGGAACTATAAAAAGTAAAAAAAATAAAATACAGTTTAAAAACAAAAAAAATTTCACCCCCATTTCCCCAAAATGAGAATAAAAAATGTAAAAAAATAAAAAATTATTAATCCTATACGGCGAAATAAAAAAAAAAAAAACGTCAAAATGGCAGATTTGCTGTTTTTTTGGTCACTTCTCCCGCAAAAAAATTAAAGTGTTTAAAAAGTTGTGCAGACCCCAGAATGGTATCGATACAGATTTCCCTGCAAAAAAAAAAATGAGCATGCATACAACTCCACACACATAACCACAAAAAATGTATAGGGGTCAGAAAATGACAATTCCCAATTCCACCACCTTTGGAATTTTGTTCCCACTACATTCTATGCAATATTAAATGATGGCATTGGAAAGTACAATTTGTCCCGCAAAAATCAAGCCCTCATACGGCTATGTGAGCGGAAAAATAAAAAAAGTTATGGCTCTGGGAATCGTGGAGCACAAAACGGAAAGACAAGGTAAAAAAACCTCCGGGGGGGGGGAATGGATTTACGAAAACAACGAGACGAATGCATGCAACAGGGGCTCGGCTTTCAGGAACATCCGGCCCCTGCAGCTAATCGAGCAGGCACAGTTTTTGCAACCGTCCGATCAGCATGCTTTTCCTGTATGGTGGCTGTTGGAAAGGGGTTAAACTAAAAAGTTCTATTTTGGTCTTATCTGTTTACAAAACATTGTTTCAATAGTTTGCTGGACTATTACATGCCTTGCTTTTGGCGTGATATTTGCTAGTTTAGTTTTCCGTTCTTTTGATCCGTCAACAAAAAAGAGCATCCGCTATGTTCAGGTATGCACATTATGCATCCGTCCATCTAAGATCCATTATTTAAGATGGAAAAAAAATACTTTGCCTAGGACTTTTTTTTCTATCTAAAATAATAGATCTCATATGGAAATGGCTATAACATCACATGGCTACAGGATCTCTTTTTTTGTTTTTCTGTTCTTCTGACAGATCAGGAGAACGGAAAACTAAATGGTGATGTGAACCCAGCCTTAGGCTACGTTCACACGACCGTAGTGTTTTGTGTATCCGCAAAACACGGATACCGGGCCGTGTTTTCCGCAATTTGTAGACCAAACATGGCTGCTTTTATCATAGAAAATGCCTTTTCTTGTCCGCAAAATTGCGGACAAGAATAGGACATGCTCTATATTTTTTGTGGGCCGCGGAACGGAACTACGGATGCGGACAGCACACAGTGTGCTGTCCACATCTTTTGTGCCCCCATTAAAATGAATGCGTCCGCAACCATTCCGCAAAATTGTGGAACGGATGCGGACCCATTCATACGGTCGTATGAATGTAGTCTTAGTCAAACACCCCTGTAAAGCATTGCAGAGGGGAATAGACCCCCAAAAGTTGAAGTCCCAGAGTGGGACAGAAATAAAGTTTAAAAAAAAAAGTGTTTTTATTAAAAAAAAATAAAGTTTCAAGTAAAAAAAATAAAAAAACGCCCCTTTCCCCAGATTTCATAATAAAAAATAGAATAAAAAAGGAAAAACACACATATTGGGTATTGCTGCGCGCGTCACAACCGGCTCTATAAATATATCACATGATCCACCCCGTCCGATAAACACCATAAAAAATAAAATAAAAACTGTGTAAAAAAAAAAAGCCATTTTTGTCACCTTGGATCACAAAAAGTGCAACACCAAGCGATCAAAAAGGCGTATGTCCATATACAAAATGGTACCAATAAAACTGTCACCTCGTCCCGCAAAATATGAGACCCTACATTGCTCAAAAAAGAAAAAAAAGTATATCTCTCAGAACATGGAGACACTAAAACATCATTTATTTTCTTTCAAATATACTATTATTGTGTTAAAGTGAAATAAATAAGAAAAAGTATATAATTATGTATTGCCATGTCCGTAATGATCTGCTCTATAAAAATATCACATGACCTAACCCCTCAGGTGAACGATGTAAAAATAAATAAATAAAAACTGTGCCAAAATTAAAGAATTTTTGGTCACCTTGCCCCATAAAGTGTAATAATGAATGATCAAAAAATTATATGTACCCAAAAATGGTACCAATAAAACTGGCACCTTATCCCCTAGTTTCTAAAATGGCGTCACTTTTTGGGAGTTTCTACTGTAAGGGTGCACAAGGTGAGCTTCAAATGGGACATGGCATCTAAAAACCAGTCCAGCAAAGCCTCAAAATCAGTTTTGAGTAACTTGAGGGGTGTAGTTTCTACGATGGGGTCATTTATGGGGGCTTTCTACTACTATCACTTGATGCTCATGATTTTTATACTTTTTGTTTATGTATTTTTTTTTATTCTACAGAAAGGGGTGTAATTTAAACTTTTATTTTTTATATTTTTTAGTTTTTTTTTACTGAGCATACAAAATTCATTAAAAAAAAATTCTGAACAATCATGGGTCTTTTAGACCCATTATTTGTACAGAATTGCTAATTTCTTATGTTGGCCTGCCACCTGCTGGACAAAATAAGAATTGCAGCATCAATACCCTGGGTTTCTTCAGAGAGACCCAGGGCATTGAATTCGATTTACTGGCATCATCATTGGCTGCAGCCTTTAGATGCCGTCATCTCACTTGATTGCGGCATCTAAAGGCTTTAATTTCTGCGAGCGGTCAAAGTCATTAGCTGCGGGTCTCCCGACCATGACACCTATGAGTGGGCACCATGTTTGCCCATCGTTCCAGCGCCGTACATGTACGCCGCTGGTAGCGAACAGTTTAAGTAATGCCTCGCTTTGTGACTATTGCAGTTCATCTGATCACAATTCATAACAATCTAGAGTTAATGAAAATTTCCCCCATAAAAACTGAAGCAGCAAACTTTGTGAAAAGCAAAATTTGTGTCAGTCTCTACAGGTGACATGCTATTTATTTTCCTCATTGCTTGCAGTTTGACTTTATTTTGGCTTGGCTCCATTAGGGCAGAGTTGTGATCTATGACTAGAGCATCAGATAATTGCTATACATACAGTACACAGTACTGAGGGAAATAAACTAGCCTTTGGTTTGACAAACATTTTTGTAAGACCAAGCAGTGTCAATATTTATAGTAGCTTCCCATTCACATACTGTGCTGTATGTATTCTGTATTCCTTTGTTGAAATTTTTTTTTTTTTGTATAGAATTAAATCAAAATTCACTATAATGGTGACCCTTGACAAGCATAAACTAAGTGTATGTACATGTTACTTGTCCAGATTTTACTGGAAAAACTGGTTTTTGTGCAGGATTCCTTTATATTTCTTAGTGCTTTCAACTTCCTTTCAATTCCACATAAACACCCAGGTGAATCCAAACAGTGGGTCATGTACAGAGAGTGTAAGGTGTGTTTGCACAATATCACTTCCTTAATGTACGGTCAGTGACGAAAGTCTGTGTCAGGATTAAAGAGCTGGGTAAGTAGTATTTAGCTTGAGCTGCAACTTTGTGAATATTATAGCAATGTTTTAGATACTGGTTGTAGGATAAATGGTTAAAATGTTACCATGTCTTGTTAATTGTAAAGTAGCCTTAGTGTACAATGCCTAATGGGTGTCATTTTTGGGTTCTTTTGTGTTGACATAGCTATACATATATGAAATCATTAAAGACAGATTTCACATATGAAACCCAGCCATTTATATTATGTGCCAACACTCCCTCAACAGAGGATGTTGGGGGAAAGAACAATTGGGTATGTTGGAGATAAGCCAATATCAGAAGTGCCTGGGAGCTGCTTAGGGTGCTTTCACACTAGCGTTTTTACTTTCCGTCCTAGAGTTCCGTCCTCGGGGCTCTAGGACGGAGAGATACTGATCAGGATTATCCCAATGCTTTCTGAATGGAGAGAAATCCGTTCAGGATGCATCAGGATGTCTTCCGTTCAGTCTTTTTGACTTTTCAGGACGGAGATAAAACCGCAGCATGCTGCGGTTTTATCTCCGTCCTGAAAAGCCTGAACACATGACTGAACGCCTGATCAGGCCTTAAGTCCCATTGACTTACATTGGGGCCGGATCCGGCATTAAAAAAAGACTGAAGGACGGATCCGTCCTTCAGGTGTGCGCATGCGCAGACCTTTAAAACAATGAAAAAAATACAAGACGGATACGTCTCTCCGCATGGCAAACGGAAAAACGGATCTGCACTTGCAATGCATTTGTAGACAGATCCGCAATCCGGATCTGTCTACAAATGCTTTCAGTTGTCATGCGTTGTGACGGATCCGGCGGGACGGAAGTGCACGCCGGATCCACACAACGCAAGTGTGAAAGGGGTCTTACTCTGCTGTCATAGAGACGTTCTTATCAAATTGATAAGAATATGGCTAAAATGAGTGTTTATAAGCTGTCAAGAGTTCAGAGATAAGGGCTCTACATTGACCAGTCAGAGCAGCAACCTGATGGGTTTAGTATGAAACAACTATTTGTCCTATTCAAGTGACGAGCTAGCTACATTCAAAATAAATGTAAAAGGATTGTGCACATTCTAAAATAAGCCAAAGTAAATTACAAAATTGTCCAGCTATAGACTCTACAGAAAAGGGTTAAATGCTTTAGTAGAAATCTCCTGGTTTTATATTTTAGGGTATTTCTACTTTATTAGATTTTGGAATTGCAGTGCCCACTATTATCAGTAAAATGTATCTTTATACAGCATAAAACATCGTGCAGAATGTAATACGTAAGCCTAAGCACCTTGACAACAGCAGCAGCAGCTAATTAATCAGTCATACGATCTCTTTTACAATATGTAGGATGGCCAAACAGTACAAAGAGCTCTTCCATGAACATGTTTCCAGGAAGTGAAGATAAAATGGAAAGCACTTGTATCTCCAAATAGACTTGACATTTAAATTCTCATGTCAACTTAACCATGCTACTGTAGGAAGATTTGCTAATATATTTACCAGGGTAATCATCGTAATTTACAGGGTTTGTTATTATATGTCACTATTGCATTAAAACATGTAACAGTAATGTTTGTATTGTTTTAGAGCATTCTGTTGTGCCTTGACTGTGCTGTGCCCCTTATGTGCTAAATAATTGCTATACATGGCCATACCTTCAGTTGTGTATGTTTAGTTAGAGATTTGACAGCCTAATTATATATGTATAGTAGTCGGCCCATTTAAATCTTTTTATTCTAGTTATATTTGCAATCAGGTTTACAAGATCATCAGGAACATTAACAGGGTAAGACCACATGGTTTGGCCATGCCCACTGATTTCTCATGCAGCCATGAGCTCAAGTAGTTGGGCATTTCTTGCTGTGTGTGGCCACCTACACCATGACAGAACCGTTGCCCTCAGAGTGTGTATACACTACTAGGTTTTGTGGGTTCTTTTTACGACAGCGGAAAGTCATGGCAAAAACTGTGGTTACTGGGTTCTAAACTAGCGTTTTTTGCCCTGATTTTGCACTTATCACGGCAAAACACAACTGTCAAATCTACATTGGATGTATGAAAGAGGAAACATTAACTGTTCATCATTGCCCATGAACACAGTCAAACGCAAGGATCTTGGGGAAACCTGGTCTGTACACATGGAGCAAAAATAGGTATTTTTGGCCACAATACCCAGACATGTTTTGTGAATACCAGACACATATTTCAAGAGAAGAAATACCTTATACCATGGGTGTAGCTATAGGGGGTGCAGAGGTAGCAGTCGCTACCGGGCCCAGGAGCCTGAGGGGGCCCAAAGACCCTTGTGCTGCATAAGAAGACACACAAGGCACTGAGGGAAGGGGGCCCAAGCTGAACTCTTGCACCAGGGCCCATGAGCCGTTAGCTACGCCCCTGCCTTATACTAAATACATAAAGCATTGAAATGTTTTTGTTTGGGGTTGCATCAGTGTCTGAGTATCTTGCCATGATAAAATCCACTAGGAAATCTTCATTGAGCAAGATGGGGCTTGAGGGTGATGTCAGGCCATCTGTCAGAAAATTGAAATCCATCCAGAATTAGACTTTGCAATATTACATGATTTAAAAATACCTGTAAATCTAGCAATGAATGACTGGAAATGTGGAAAAAAAAGCAAAAATAAAACCCAGCAAACATTGTGTTTCCAAAAAAAATTCTGCTGTGGAGTGTGAAAAAATGTTTGTATGAACGTATTTTTAAAAACCAAATCAGTCAGTTTTTTAAAAGCTCTGTGTTGCCCAAACATGAGTAATACCCCTAAAATGACCTTATTTTTGAGACTTTATACCACTCAGTGTTTACAAATACAAGTATAATTTTCCAAACTCACTTTTTGCAAGAATATATGGGACTAGGGTTGTCATGATACCAAAATTTTTATTTGATTTCGATACCATAAAAAAGTATTGCGATACTCGATACCATTCAATACCACGTGAAAAAAATCAAGCACCAAAAAAGCCGTGTGCATTTTATGGACCGTCCGGCCCATAATCAAACATTCCTATCCTATTTTTTGGGGGGACAAGGTGACTAAAAAATGGAGAATTGCACAGTTTTTATTTATTTATTTTTTCTGTTACAGCGTTTGGACTTTTCGGATGTGGCGATATGTAATATGTTTATTTATTTATTGTTTATATATTTTATATGTAAAATTGGGAAAGCGGGTCATTGATACTTAATATTTTGGTGTTTTTTTTTTTACTTTTTTTTTTACTTTTATTTAATAACTGTTTCCCCCTTAGGAGCTAGAATCTGGGATCTCTTAATCCCTTGTCCTATTCACCCTAATAGAGCTCTATTAGGGTGCATAGGATGTAACACTGTCCCTGCTGCCCTGAGCTTTGTGCACAAAGCTGCAGGGAGATTACCATGGCAGCCAGGGCTTCAGTAGCATCCTGGCTGCCATGGTAACCAATCGGAGCCCCAGGATTACTACTGGGGCTTCGATCACAACTGCCACTGCACCACCAATGAGGAGGAGGGGAGGCGACCCTGTGGCCACTGCCACCAATGATTTAATACTGGGGGAGTTGGGGGCGCACTGCGCCACCAATGATTTGATCTTGGAGCGGTTGAGGGGGCGCACTGCGCCACCAATGTTTTTGAACCATTATTACAAATACAGGAGGCGGGTGCCGGTGGCAGAATCACATAGCCGGCACCCGACCTCTATGAAAGGAAGCTGCGATCCACGGCAGTTAACCCCTCAGGTGCGGCACCTAAGGGGTTAACTGCCGCTGATCGCAGCTCCCTGTCATAGAGGGGGGAGGGAGAGAGTGACTCCTTCTCCTCTGTGCTGCTGAGGGAACATGGAGCACGCTGAGAACATGCTCTGATACAAGGCTGTACAGTAGCGCAGCCCAGTATCGGTAAATTACAACTCCCGGTGTCAAATCGATACCGGTATAAAAGTATCGATTGGGTATAGATAATTCGATAACTGGTGCAACCCTACATGGGTAGTGATTTTTCCCAGATATGTAATTTTATGCACACAGCAGGCTCCACATGAAGTTACTCCTCTCATCGGCAATTCCCCATGTGTACCCTTATTCTGTTCACTGAGGTACAACACTGCTCACAAAAGAAGCTTTTTGCCTGCTCTTAGAATATAATTTTTGATTTATTGATTTATTTTATTTTTCAGATTAGTTTGCAGGTGTTATCAGGTACTTGTAAGGGGATTATTACTCTTGGGTCTTCTTTTAAAAGTTAGCGATGAGAACAATACAGTACAGAACTTATAGGGTAAAGGGATTGAGTAACAATGTTCTAAAGTAACTAGAATTCATTCATAGGGTCTCATAACAAAGGTCACTTTCTACATGTGCATCTGGATACAAGATATATGGTTGGGCATTGAGTCATACAGGTTCCTTCTGGTATTCTGTTGCACATTAGCCCACAGATGTTGCAGCTGGGCTTGCAGAATCATTCCTGGGAAACTTTTGGCCATTTGGAAGCCTGGCTGTGAGAGGCAACACTTCTGGCCGCAGGATGCCCTGCAGATATTGCTGAGCTGTAGTATCCCTCATATCACTACAAGGGGTCACTGAATGTCGTATGCGATAGCACCCCATATTATAACACCAGCAGTTTGGGCAGTGTTCTGCTCCACAGAAACGGCAGCATTGAAGCGTTCACCACCAGATCTCCACACTCAAACCTAATCATCATCAGACCCCAAACAGAACCTTAGTTCTAGTGCATAGCAGTCCAGGTTTCATGAACGAGGACCTGGGCACAAATGCAAACTAAGTAGATGGTGGCTGGATGTCAATGTAATGGTTGTCATGACACCAAACTTTCTTCTGCTAAGTAAGTAATGAAGGTGCCACCTATGTTGGATGATGGACAAAAAAACTGTGACGCTGCTTGTTCTTGTCCGTAGATCAAGGAATCCTTTCTACTGATGGTCTGAGCAGTCTGGAGCATTTGCCCTGTGTGCGTACCCTCCCATAACCACTACTTCCAACAACTCCTTGAAAAGACCATCCTGATTTTCTCAGTCCACTGATCCCTCTCAGTCTGTCAATTAGGCAAAATGTCTTTGAATGCATCTTAGAGGCATATCTAGCAGTCAATGATCTTTCACCATAAGTACACTACCCAAAGGTACGCTCGGAGAAACTATTTATAGGGCAGCAGGGAAGGCACTTGTATGCCTTATTGTGGCAAGACCCTGTGTCTAATCAGACCATAATGCAATCCCTTACAGTACATATCTGCACATAATTGCACGCCAGGTTTTGAAGCATTCTGCCATTTTCATCTGGGTGCATTATTGTTTGGTCAGTGAGTGTATGTTGCTGTCACTTACCGTCACTTAACATAATTAATTCTGGTTTGACATTAAAGAGCTTAAATGAGTTGCATACAGTCCTAGGAGACTTTAGAATGCCATCCACAACTTTTCAGGGCAATTGGAGTATTTGCATTTAGGTTGGAATTTATTGAGACCCAAATCTAATCGAATTTGGCCAAATCAAATACAAATTAAATTTCAAGAAATTTGCTCATCACTATACCTTTTTAATTAGTAGTCTTTAGTAATCAAGGGGTTAACAATTTGTTGGTGTAAGGTGGAGATTATTTAATACCACACTCCTTTTAATACTCCGCAAAGTGATGGTGAACCCTCTGTGCTCCCCACACAGCAGTTATTCTCCTAATGTGGTTCTTCATATTTCTAATACCCTGTGTGGTGTGACTACAAAGTAATAATACCACCTTGACAGTAGTAATACCCTCTTTCTGCTTAACCCAATGATAACTCCCTTTGTGTCCACCACAGTAAAATATCTCTAGAAAATAAAAAATGCCCTACGTATGCCCTGTATCTGTCACTGTGTGACCCAAAAGAATAATTTGGGACCCACGCACAATAAAAAAGTTCAACTTTGTGTTCCCTTTGTTTCCAAGAATAAAATAAAACTCGTACTCACCTAACCCAATCCCATAACAAATGAAGGGACTGAAGCCTCTTCTTGTCGGTGAAGTAACAGCAGGTGGTGTAACGTAGTGATGTTAGAAGGCTGATGTATTGTGTGTGGTCCTGGCATCCTGTAGGCAGATCAGAGTGTCATGGGCTTTACCATAGATTACAGGTAGAAGTGACATATGCCCAGGGATAGAAGGATAGAAGGCTGTGGCATTTGCCCCGGGTGCCCATTGCTAGTGAATTCGCTGGTATAAAAAGTGATTTGGTATATTTCTAATGAAAAGACATGGTTCATTTGATATTACCTCTACTGCCTACTATGTAGTATTACTGTTTGATTTCTTCTATAATGCTTTTAATGAAAGTCCATTTAAAATGTATACATTCACTTGCTCTCACTCTCTCTCGCACTTTTACTCTTGCTCGCTTTTGAATAAAAAAAAAAAATTTGAATTTGCTAAAATCGAAGAATTTTAAAATCAAATTACTTATCTCAGATTAAGTATTTTCATTAGTAATTTTAATTTTGTAGAAAAATCATGCCAAGTATTGACAATAACAATGTGTATTATTTGTCATTGAAATATGTGGTTTGGACTAAAGGTTGGGGTTAAATGGTAACTTATGCTCGCGGTAAAATTGGTTTGACATGACAATTACAACTTTACTGCTTCCTTGCAGGGGACAAAGCTGCAAACTGTACAGTGTTGGAATTCTTGCAGTTGTCACACAAGTTTTTCCTCCTCAGGGAAACATTGTTGTTGCATGACAATTGTGGTAGCCGCCAGTTTTACTGTGACCATCATGCAATGAAAAGTCACCATGGAACCCTAACCTAACTTAATGGCCAATGACATATGTTGCCTGTACGATCTAATCTATTTTTTTAAGGAAAATTGTTTAATTTCTTATAACAGATCAACATGACAGATACCATTTTTGGCAATGGAAGAGACCAGTGGGTGTGCCCCAATGATAGACAGCTAGCCCTTAGAGCCAAGTAAGTTTACCAAGCTTGTCTAATTCAAGTGATGTTACTATAACTTCTCCATGAAAATTCATTATTCACTTGCGAATAGGAAGCAGAGAAATACATATTACTATATACGGATATAGTAGGGTTAACACTCATGCTTTATGAGACGTGTTATCTAAACTAAAGGCAACTGAACGTGTTAAGCAATTGCTTTTCAATGGCTTTTGTTTTAAGATAACGCAATGAGTTAAGAAGTTTGAGTTAAGGGTTTGAGTGTTACCCCTGAAACACTTTTTCAATAGCATTACCACTTATAGTATAAGCTCAATGTTGGCATCAGTGGGTCTTCTGACTGTTATTCAAAATACTTTTTTTTTTGTCACTTGTTACTGAAGTATATTATTAACGAGCAGGTTCACAAACTGTACAATACTTTTCAGGCATGTCATTGTTCACCTAAGACACTGTCTTGCCTGATAACATTTCAAGACTTTATTAATCTTTTATGTTTGTATGCAAAACATCTACTTTGTTGTCCTCTATAAAGGCTGTACATCAAAGGCTTTCTTTGTTTAGATACAGCAGAAAGTTTCCAGCATATATTTCACCCTTTATAATTCTAAGATCGGAGAAAAATGTGCAAATCGACGGCATGCTCAATTCACTTGTGGTGTACAGTACTTGGTTGCAATAAATCTGCAACTTCCAATTCTGTAAGAAGGCCTAAATACAGTCAGGTTCATAAATATTGGGACATTGACACAATTCTAACATTTTTAGTTGCAGTAGAGGCCTGGCAGAGCATCACCAGGGATGAAACCCAGCGTCTGGTGGTGTCTATGCGTTTCAGACTTCAGGCTGTAATTGGCTGCAAAGGATTTGCAACCAAGTATTAAAAAGTAAAAGTTTGAGTTATGATTATTATTCTGGGTATATAGTATAGAGAAAGCTCACTTCCTCTTTCTCATGGGTGGTGCTTTAATCCTACTTTGATTCACCCTTCAAAATGTTTCGTACAATAGTCATAAATATATGGATTGGTACTCTAATATGGAACTATAATCGAAAATTTATTAATAATAATACCTTAAAACAATTGTACTGTTTTTATTGTTTTAAGGTATTATTATTAATAAATTTTCGATTATAATTCCATATTAGAGTGCCAATCCACATATTTATGATTATTATTCTGTGCCATTACTTTTGGCCCCCAATAAGTGAGAGGCACATATGCACACTGTTGTAATTCCTACACCGTTCTCCTGATTTGGATGTAAATACCCTTAAATTAAAGCTGACTGTCTGCAGTTAAAGCACATCTTGTTTGTTTTATTTCAAATCCATTGTGGTGGTGTATAGAGACAAAAATGTTAGAATTGTGTCGATGTCCCAATATTTCTGGACATGGCTGTATTCAGCAAAGTTTTGGTCTATTTCTGAAAGAACCTTGCAGATCTACGGATTGGGCTATCTTGAGTGGACAGCTTTTCTACTGTGGTAGATCTTGGGAACCTTCTGTCTTATTGCAATAGATTTTCACCTCACCAAGGTTGCCTACCCCTGCTCAGAGGTGTAGCTAGGCTTTCCTGCACCCGGGGCAAGGATTCAGTATGGCCATCCCCCAAACACCCCCCCTCCGCACTTACTTCCCAACTTTAGCAAATGAGAATAAGGGATAATGTCAGCAGTGCTGCAAATTTTATTATATTAAGCAATGCTTCTAATTATAATTATACTCACCCAATCCCACCCAGTCCCCCTAGAGTTATTAAAATGTAACTTTTAAGAATATCCTTACACATATTTTTATACCTTTTTAGGCGTAAAAATATTCGAAAGCCCCCTTTTTCAAAACTACCTAGGAGTGGTGAGTGTGTGACGGAGGGTCGAGACTCCGACTCTGACACATTTACTATCTTTTGTGCCTGAAAACAGGTATAATAGAGGAGTAAAAACTACTCCAATTTGGGGCCCAAGTTGGTTTTGAGTCCAGGCGCACAGACTGTGGAGGTGCACCTAATTCATAAATTAAGCTAATGTTCTGGCAGTGCAGAGAGGGAACAAAGATCAGCATAAAAAGACAGTCTTTGTAAATAACCCCCAATATGTACACGTGATAAAATCTATCATAGGGTAAGTGGCGGTACCAATATACCTTGCAATAAATAAAACAACGAACTGGTCCTACTGCCTTCATGGTTTTGCTGCCGTGTTGGCGTGATGTCCACTGGGACTGGAAAAAAGGTCGTAGTGGTGATAGAGCAAAAAGAAGAATCACATACATGGTATAGTAACTGTCCCTCGTAAATCCCCAGCAGGGAACACTCTGCTGGCCCTCTAAGAGCTAGCCCTCTCAATGTATAACAGGGTAAGCAGGGGCTTTGCCTTCCCCTTAGTGCTACCACACAGTAGTTATGCCCACATTATGCCCCCTCACAGTAGTAATGCTTACAGTGTGCTTCCTCAAAGTACTAATGCCCACATTGTGCACCATCACAGTAATAATATCCACATTGGGCCCCCTCACAGTAGAAATATCCACATTGTCCCGCCTTACAGTAGTAATGCCCACGTTGTGCCCTCTCCCAGTAGTAATATCCACGTTGTGCCCCCTGACAGTAGCAATGGACACATTGTGCCCCTCGCAGCAGTAATGCTCACATTGTGCCCCCTCACAGCAGTAAGATCCACATTGTGCCTCCTAACAGTAGTAATATCCACATTGTGCCCCCTCACAGTAGTAATATCCACATTGTGCCCCCTCACAGTAGTAATTCCCACATTCTGCCGCTTTCAGTAGTGCCCCATCCAGCTCCATTAATAAAGTAAAAAAAAATAAAAAATGCTGAATACTCACCTGTTTCCCCCATGATGTGATCACATCCGATGCTCCCCAGCAGCATGATGCGGTCAACCACACATCGTGCTACTGGGCTGTGTAAGAGGAGGCTGATTCCTAGGCCTGCACACTCCTCCCACACAGCCCTGCAGTGTGATGTGTGGCCTGTGGGGGAGTGCGATGGCTCCCTGCTTCACTATATAACTGCCCGGGTGCTCCCTAAACTCTCTGCGTCCGGGCATGTGACCCCCTTGCCCCCTTTCATCTACGCCCTTGCCCTACTTAAAGCAGATACTTAATTATTGGACCTGCCTCTGTGTGAATTTACTTGTTCTCATTCTGCAAAGTAATGTGGTTAGTGTCATAATGTATTTGTTTCAGGTCTGGCTGTTCTGATGGTAGTGTTATAGAGGTACCATATGCAAAATAATGAAAAATGAGCTCAGATTGACCCAGGGAATTGTTCTAGTTAAGTGAGAGCTATTCATCTGATCCCACTGAATCCCTTTTCTTGTTCCAGTTTATGTGATTTTTTACTTTATTCGAGTTGGTAAATAACCAAACAATAACTGAATGGAGAGAAGAGAGGGATTTTATTTTGTGAGGCACATCTGTGAAATATTTTTCTTGCTGTTAGCTTTTCTGTCAGTATTTACCATCTTTAATTTCTGATATTTGTTCTTTCTCTGCCAAATCCTTTTCTTCTTCTTTTTTTTTTTTTTTTTATCAAAACCAACAATCGCTATATACTATACGAAAGCAGTGCAACAGCAAATGACTTGGGACAAAGTTTTAAAGTCCTTATTTTAGAAAATGATTGCAATAACCAAATTAATAAAAAACCTACAATTTCTTGCTATAATACGTGCTTATTGATCATAATTTACATGTTTTGACAAGAAAGAAAAAATTTTTGTGTTATAACTCTATCTTCCCTTTTAATACAGTAGATATAATGTAAGAGTTTATTTACCTACTTGTTTGTACTGCTACTGTATATGTAGTCCATAGGTCACAGATACTACAGCTACATAGGCGGAAAAACGACATATTTATCAAGTTCAACCTTTTGTCAGATCAAATATACAGCATTATTAGATTAAGTGGGTTGTTTCATTTATTATGTAAAGAAAGTTATTATAAGGCACTTACTAATGTATTGTGATTGTCCATATTGCCTCCTTTGCTGGATTGATTAATTTCTCAATCACATTATGCACTGCTTTTGTCCAGGGGTTATAATCACCCTGCAATTCAGCAGTGGTGGCCGCGGTTGTACACTATAGGAAAAAGCACCAGCCTATGTGAGCTATGAGAGGCCAGCGCTTTTACCTATAGTGTGCGATCATGCATGCGTAGCAGCTCCAGCCCCGGTCACGACGTGGACATAATCCCTGTTGTATAATGAGCAGTATACAGTATAATGCGATGGAAAAATGAATCCAGCCAGAAAAGGAAGCAATATGGACAATCACAGTACATTAGTAAGCGCCTTGTATTAACTTTGCGGAAGTGGACAACCCCTTTAATTTTAACTCTCAAAGTCATTTCTTGTTACAATGAATTGAATGCATGTAAATGAGAATGAGAATGGAGAAAGCAGGATCTGTGTATTATGAATAAGATGGTTGGCATTTCATTATACATGATGATCCAAATAAAACCGTGATCTTGCAATATTTTACTAGGGAATAAACAAGGCGATGGCTGTTCTTCCTTTTTTCTTCATTTTGTACGCTCAGTGTATCCACAAATATAAATGTCCTGCATCTCATTACAGTAACATCTGTGGTTGAAATACAAAAGCAAGGAAGCCATTCATCTGATTCTCCTCCTGGTTTTATTGTGTGCATGGCATTATGAAAAGATGCCATATAACGCGCCTAATAAAACAAGAGTAACATATGGTAATAAATAACTATATTCTAGGCATCATAAATGCAGGTAAACAGAGGGTTATCATTTCCACTAGAAGCTGAACTCTAACAGTGCTGTCATTGACTGCTGTGCTACACATGATGAACACCAGCAGAGTGAAATTCTCCGTCATTTTTTTCTAGAACAAATGTAATTAGTAGAAAACAGACAGGGGCGCTACCTTATAATTACTGGAGACTGGTGATTAGTCTCGCCAATTTTGAGATTTAATTTGCTAATTTAGATCTTAAAACTAAAACGATATACAAATAGATCTTAAAACTAAAACGATATACAAACGATATAGAAACAGGAACTGTGGGTTGTTATTTTAGCACATGTTCACACATCTGTAATATTTATTATTATTATTTTTTTTTTCAAATCTTTTGACTCAAGGTAGCCCAATGCGGCATTTCTTTGAAGTGACATATTTGTGCAGTTACGCTCTGATATACATTTTAGCTTTACAATTTTATCAATGTAATTTCTTTTAATACACTTTCTCTCTATTTTCAGGCTACACACAGGCTGGTCTGTCCATACTTTCCAAACAGACAAACAGAGGAAAAATCAGTCTCTTGAACAAAATGAGATGGAGTCAATTGTCCAAGTGATTAGAAGAGCTGAGAAAGTAGATACACTGGAACAACAGAGAATTGGGTATGTCTGGGCATCATCAGTTATATTAAACATTAGTAAAAATATATCACCTGGCATTAGTCTTTTTTTTTTTTTTACTCTTTATGCAATTATAGCATAAATAAATTCAGCTGTAAATGAAGAGTTTCCGGGTTATGCAACACTTGTAATAGAGCAGTCATCAGCCTTATGGAGCATTACAGTCTGAAATATATAGTACTTGCAACATGCATTATATTTTCCTCACGCCTTACTTGGGATTTTCTATATGTATTTTCTTCCATTTTATTCTGCTATGGAATTAACTAGGTTAAAGTTAACTAGACAAAAACGTATAGCAGAATGCACATATATACATTTTTTCATTTCCAGCAGTGCTTCTTTTCTGCCATCTTCTGGTAGAAAAATGAATTTCATCTGAAAAAATGCCTTGGAGTTTCTTCGGTGCTCTTGTACCTTTAACAATTATACAACAGTTTACATGAGAGACCTATGTTTTCCTAAGGTGAACCACAGAGACAGAAAAATACAGCTGAAAGCCTCTCTGAAATAAAATTAGCTCAGTGAATCTAAGAGACAATGAGGCAGGATCAATTTATCAAGATTAAAAATTGTTGTATACAATTGCACTATTACACATGTAAAATGTATCCTGATTATATTTTGAGAATTGTATTTTGTTGTGTATGTCAATCAAAGTAATCATGTCTTCTATATAATATGAACATTTAACAGCTCAGAAATGTATTACTCATTTGGTACCCCTTAGCGGCTTTTTAGCTTAGCGCTTTTAGGGGAGATCTATGATTACAGTTTATGTACCTAGTCTGAGGTAGACTGAGACCCCCCCCCCCCACTCGCCTCATTGATTCAGTATGCAGGGCTGGCCAACCTGCGGCTCTCCAGCTGTTGTAAAACTACAACTCCCAGCATGCCCAGTCTGCCTACAGCTATCAGCCTACTGCAGGGCATGGTGGGAGTTGTAGTTTTACAACATCTGGAGAGCCGCAGGTTGGTCATCCATGCAGTATGGAGAACACCCCTATATCACCAATGATGAGACAGGGAGTGTGTCTCAGACTACCTCAAACTAGACACTGAAAATAGACTTCAGTCACAGATCACCTATCTCCTGTAATGGAACTGATCTAAAAAGCAGTCAAGGAGCAATCACTGATTATAATACATGACAGGTAGGGATGAGTAAAGCCGTTGAAGTTCGGGTCCGCCACGTTTAGCCGAATTTTGGGTTCGGGACCCAAGCTTGGCCCGAACTCGAACCCCAACGAATTCAATGGGAACCTGAACTTCACATTATTATTTTCCATTATAACACGGTCATATCGGAAAATAACATGATACTTAAGACGGAATGCAAAAGGGGCACCTTTAGAGACATTCCATTTTGCATTCCGTCATAATAAAAGTCTTTAGGAGCATAACGGATCCATTATCCTCCCATAGACTTCTATTATGACGGAATGCAAAATGGAATGTCTCTAAAGGTGTTTCTTTTGCATTCCGTCTTAAGTATCATGTTATTTTCCGATATAACCGTGTTATAACGGAAAATAATAAAGTCATCAAAATCGCCCGAACCCAGACTTCGGTGAAAAAGTCTGGGTTTGGGTCCGCGTACCCGAATTCGCAAAGTTTGGTACGAACACAAACTTTGCAGTTTGGGTTTGGTTGTCCCTAATAACAGGTCATCATCTACTGTAGGTACTGGCCTGCATATAATTTTTGAGCAACTGACTTGAGGAGAGGCATGCTGACAGATACAACATTCCTATACTATCCTATACTAACATTCTTCCCAATTTTTTTTAAGGTAATGGGGGGACAAAATCAGTGGCATAGCGTATCATGGTAAATATTTTTGGACTAATCATTGCCTTTAAACCCGCTCATCTATACACGCTAAATCCCAGCCAGTCGTCTTGGTTCTCCCACACAGTAATAGTGCCCCGCACATAGTAGGGATACCTCCTTGGTGTGCTAAAACTGTAAGAAAGTACCCTTAGTTTCTCTCAGACAGTATGATGCCCAAAGTGCCCCCACACAATAGAATGCCCCTCACAATAGAAAGTTCCTATAAGTGCCCCCCACACAAAGTTTCCCCATTTACGTTCCCCACATGGTATAATTTTCCATAAGTACCCCTATACAGTATGACCCATATAAGTGTCCTCCACTTTGTTTCACCCACACAGTATGGGGCTCCCAAAACTGTCCCCACACAGTATAAGTCCCCCATAAGCACCCCCATACACAGTGATGACACCTTAGTTTGAATACTTACCTATCCCACATTACCATAACAAACATTGCAGAGCAGGCCTGCACTGAACTTCAGTGTCTGTTCAGCCTGTGGCTTGGCGGTTGGTTTGATGACATGTGAAATGACATCACTGTGTTGCGCCTGCCTGTGCCGAACGACTGGCAGCAAAGGAGTGGTGGATCAGGGAGCTGACGGCTCCCTGCTTTACCATTTTCTTTACCGGTATGTGCAACTGTATACGCATTCTCTGGATGAAGTTGGGACATGCAGTAGCTATCCAAGGATCGTGGGACTGAGGCTGAAATATGGGAGCGTCCCGCTGGATCTGTGACAATTGGGAGAAATATATACTATATAGGATTACACACTGCCAGCAGGAGTTCCAGTAGGCTGTTCTTGTAGAGAATTGCCTGCCCGAGCTCTCTGGATGCAGCATTGCCAGATGGTACTGGAATGCTTGCTGGCCATATTGACAATAATGGGGTCTGGCGGAGATCTGGTTGCTACCCGACAAATATGCCGGAATTTGGCTGAACAAATACTTCTGCACCTAGCGTTTTTTGTTCAGCTGATTCCCAGCATTGTCTGCCGTACCTGCCGGCCTGAACACCTTGCCACAGGTGTGAAAAGAGCCTTAGGGCTCATTCACATGACCTTATTTATGTGTCTTCATCCGTTCCACAATTTTGCAGAACGGATGCCGATCCATTTTTTTCAATGGGGGCTCAAAAGATGTGTGCTGTCAGCATCCATACTTACATTCCAGGGCCCTGCAAAAAAGATACAACATGTCCTATTCTTGTCTGCGATCGCAGACAAGAATAGGCATTTCTATCATAGGGCTGGCCATGTGCGTTAAGCAAAATGCGGAATGCACACGGCCGGTATCTGTGTTTTTCGGACTTTAAAACACATACGGTCGTCTGAATGAGCCCTTATACTTTTTAGGATATTCACTTAAGTGAACAGTTGAACATTATATGCTTTCACTTGTAGACGCCTTGTGGAAAGACTAGAAAATATGAGGAAAAATGTAATGGGAAATGGAATGTCACAATGCCTGCTGTGTGGGGAGCACCTTGGAATACTGGGCACTACTTCTGTCTTTTGCCAAGACTGTAAAAAGGTAATTTAGAATACCTGTCTTCATAACTGAGATCTTCTACACCCTTCTTTAAATTCTCTCCAGCTCTTTTCGATTTTCATAGACTGTTACCCCAAACTGGACCTCAATTCACACCGGTGCTTTACAAATGGTTAAAATATTACTTTCTTCTCTAAAAGCCATGTTTTTCGAAATGCAAGAAAATGAAGCCATAACCCATAACCATTTTATGGCAAGTCATGAGCACTTGTCAGACAAAACTGAAAATTTTGTCTAAAATGCTTAATAAATGTGGTGTAGGGCTAGTTTCACACTAGCGGCAAGGAACTCCGGCAGGCTGTCCCGGCGGGTGAACAGCCTGTCGGATCCGTGCTGCCGCTAGTGCACGCGTGCCCCCGGACTACCGCTCCGGCCTCATTGACTATAATGGGGGTGGGCAGGAGTTCCGGCGGCAGGACGGCAAACATGCTGAGAGGCTGCTGGAATAAAAGTACGACATTATAGTCAATGGGGCCGGAGCGGTAGTCCAGGGTCACACGTGCACTAGCGGCAGCACGGATCCGACAGGCTGTTCACCCGCCGGAACAGCCTGTCTGAGTTCGTTGCTGCTAGTGTGAAAATACCCTAAAACACAAGAACACCAGTCTTTTTAGAGAACATTGTATAAGAAATAATTATATATAAATATATATTAAATATGTACTGTATACAATACACCCGCTTACTGGGTCTGATTCTTTAAGTTGGGTGTAATAAATGAGACACAAGAGTAAAATTATAAAATACATATATTGTACAGTGAGGACATGTTGTAATTACAATTATTAAACAAAAACACAAGGGGGGTCAGTCAGCACGTCCCTGTATGCAGGTGCACGTAGCTATGGCAATATACATACAAACACAGAAATGCAACAGCACCCTGCAACCAGAGCTCTGCCCAAGATGGGAGCTATAAGAGGACATTAGTGATATCGCATGCAAACAGTGGAGACATTAGTTTACATTTTGATCAAAAGGTAGTAAGCCCACTCACCCCGTCACGGTTGTCTCCTAGAGTGGGTACTAACGCTAAATCTGACCCGCTATGGGCCATGACAGCCACATAAAATCCTCCTAACGCTAAGTCCTACCTGTTATGGGCCACGACAGCCTCATCAAATCCAGGGAGTGTGGGCCCAGCATGCATGCTGGGATAGACCGTACTTTTTAACCCCTTCTGGTGCTGTAACAGCCTCCATTAGATCCAGGGATGCAGGTACCAACATGCATGCCGAGCCCACTGTGCACTCCTCCTGGAGCCAGATGGCTACTAGCAGGTAATGTGAGTACACATTCAGCTTTATACTCACTCTGATTGAAAACCAGCATCTAGGGCAGACAAACTAGTCAGGTGGGCACGACTGAAAAGGAGGTCGCCACACCTCCAACACATACTAAACAGAAACACAAGGGGGGTCAGTCAGCACTACCTGTATGCAGGTGCACGTAGCTATGGCAATATACATACAAACAAAAAGATGCAACAGCACTCTGCAACCAGAGCTCTGCCCAAGATGGGAGCTATAAGAGGACATTAGTGATATTGCATGCAAACAGTGGAGACATTAGTTTACATTTTGATCAAAAGGTAGTAAGCCCACTCACCCCGTATAAAATCCTCCTAACGCTAAGTCCTACCTGTTATGGGCCACGACAGCCACATAAAATCCAGGGAGTGTGGGCCCAGCATGCATGCTGGGATAGACCGTACTTATTAACCCCTTCTGGTGCTGTAACAGCCTCCATTAGATCCAGGGATGCAGGTACCAACATGCATGCCGAGCCCACTGTGCACTCCTCCTGGAGCCAGATGGCTACTAGCAGGTAATGTGAGTACACATTCAGCTTTATACTCACTCTGATTGAAAACCAGCATCTAGGGCAGAAAAACTAGTCAGGTGTGCACGACTGAAAAGGAGGTCGCCACACCTCCAACACATACTAAACAAAAACACAAGGGGGGTCAGTCAGCACCACCTGTATGCAGGTGCACGTAGCTATGGCAATATACATACAAACAAAAAGATGCAACAGCACTCTGCAACCAGAGCTCTGCCCAAGATGGGAGCTATAAGAGGACATTAGTGATATCGCATGCAAACAGTGGAGACATTAGTTTACATTTTGATCAAAAGGTAGTAAGCCCACTCACCCCGGACCTGCGACCTCCTTTTCAGTCGTGCACACCTGACTAGTTTTTCTGCCCTAGATGCTGGTTTTCAATCAGAGTGAGTATAAAGCTGAATGTGTACTCACATTACCTGCTAGTAGCCATCTGGCTCCAGGAGGAGTGCACAGTGGGCTCGGCATGCATGTTGGTACCTGCATCCCTGGATCTAATGGAGGCTGTTACAGCACCAGAAGGGGTTAATAAGTACGGTCTATCCCAGCATGCATGCTGGGCCCACACTCCCTGGATTTTATGTGGCTGTCGTGGCCCATAACAGGTAGGACTTAGCGTTAGGAGGATTTTATACGGGGTGAGTGGGCTTACTACCTTTTGATCAAAATGTAAACTAATGTCTCCACTGTTTGCATGCGATATCACTAATGTCCTCTTATAGCTCCCATCTAGGGCAGAGCTTTTGTTGCAGAGTGCTGTGCATTTCTGTGTTTGTATGTATAGTTGCCATAGCTACATGCACCTGCATACAGGTGGTGCTGACTGACCCCCTTGTGTTTCTGTTTAGTATGTGTTGGAGGTGTGGCGACCTCCTTTTCAGTCGTGCACACCTGACTAGTTTGTCTGCCCTAGATGCTGGTTTTCAATCAGAGTGAGTATAAAGCTGAATGTGTACTCACATTACCTGCTAGTAGCCATCTGGCTCCAGGAGGAGTGCACAGTGGGCTCGGCATGCATGTTGGTACCTGCATCCCTGGATCTAATGGAGGCTGTTACAGCACCAGAAGGGGTTAATAAGTACGGTCTATCCCAGCATGCATGCTGGGCCCACACTCCCTGGATTTTGTGTGGCTGTCGTGGCCCATAACAGGTAGGACTTAGCGTTAGGAGGATTTTATGTGGCTGTCATGGCCCATAGCGGGTCAAATTTAGCGTTAGTACCCACTCTAGGAGACAACCGTGACGGGGTGAGTGGGCTTACTACCTTTTGATCAAAATGTAACTAATGTCTCCACTGTTTGCATGCAATATCACTAATGTCCTCTTATAGCTCCCATCTTGGGCAGAGCTCTGGTTGCAGGGTGCTGTTGCATCTTTTTGTTTGTATGTAATTACAATTATTATTATCGATGAGGAAATATGGAAGTATAAAGGAACAAAAATAAATATATATCACATACAGAGAGACAAAATTACGATATAAAGATGCCCTCCAAGACCATTTGGTAACTAAACAACTAAATCACTCTTACTCTGCAGTAATTACCATACATGGGTCTGTCTAGGTCTCTCAATCAGTCCTTTTTTGCCCCTACAGTTTCTATGTCCTCCTCCTCTGTCTGTCCTTTCTTCTTTTCTTCTCTCTTCCTTCCTTGCTGTCCAGTCCCTGTCCTCCCTTGGGTCTCTCACTCTGGCCTTTTATATGATTAACAGCCAGCTCTAGAATCTTCCTGGACACATCTGATTGGTTGCTCCCTATAATTTTCTAGCACTTTCTGGTTAACTCTGGTTAAGATTGATAGAAGTAGCTGGAATGTCCATCATTTTCCTTCCCCACTAGCCACTACAGGCAACTATCACACATTCCTTAGGCATTTGACAACCTTTTGCTGCCTTTGATATGTTAATGTTCCTTTGTCCAGATAGACAGTACCTGCTCATACTGCCTTTGAGAGGACACCAATTAACAGAAAGTTGCTGAAAACCTTACATACGTCCAGGGTACCAATACAATATATGGCTTATATTATTTTCCTAAAAATTAATAAAAGTCTGTATTTCTTACAATTGTATCAGAATTCTGGCACGTTTTGTTGCAGTACATATTATAAATGTAAATCTTATTCAATATCTTGCTGGCTTTTGAGGAAGCAGACTTGTAATAGCCTTGCCTCTCTTACCAAAAGAGCATGTATCCTTTACTATTAACTTGTGACTAAAGGTTACTCCGTGTGCTGTCTGCATCTGTGCGGAATAGGTGTTTTTTCCAATGGGACCTCCGAAAAGTTCAGGATGCACATATCGTACATCCTTTAAAGGCGTTGTGCAAGAATGGGGCAGTGACCAACTCCTCTTATGTCATGACAATGGCCCATTCTTGCACAGCCCTTTAATGTGAAAGAGACGATGGGACCTGAAGACACACCAGTGCAGGTTGTGCTGTACCGCACCGCACCAAGTGGAAAGATAGCTATGTTGATAACTGCAGAAAAATACATTTTAATTCCTGCCAATCTGAGTGCAAATGCCCCGGGAGTTGGGTAACATGCAAGCCAGTAGGAGAGTGAGTTGTTGCCTCCTAAAGGGACTTTTATGTTTGCCTGATGTCTCTCTGAAGACATGTATCTTCATTAAGAGACTTTGAAACCACCAAGCTCATTGCCTCTTCTAAGACTGTAATCACAAATCCTGTTGCCTGTAATAGACTGTTACGTCTCCAGCTTGTGGACCTACATGAGATCTGTAATTCCCCCTTGTTTAAGTTTTGTCTGTGTGCAACTGTTTCCTTCCACCATCCTAGAGTCGGGAGCCACACAACTCATGGAAAAGAAAAGGCCCTTCTGTAATGCATCTTCACTTGTGCAATAACTTAGTGTCAGAGACAACCTGGTGGCAGCCCCCTGTCCAGGTTCCCTCTTACTACTTCGCAAAAAGCTCTGTAAATTGGTTTGGCAAGACCTCCCTTTCGTAAAACAATACTAGTTTTATATAATATGTTGACCTTGTTCTATAGAAACGCATTGTTGTGATTCTGGTAGTGCTATTTATTTTTTGTTTACTACTTTATTTTCTAAAAGTAATTTTTTTTTCTGAATAACGTATGTATTAACCTTTAATATCAAATTTACAGCCATGAATCGCCATAAAAATTTACTTGTTCAGTCTCTGCACAGAACTTGCATAAGGGCACCCAATAACAATACATCAGTAATATAATGTATTTGGGGCAGAGATTTTTAAAAAAAATCTGCACAACCAAACTGCACTGCACATCTAAAAATTTGTTTCCAGGACTTGTATCTTTAAAAAAACCTAAGATTTAATAAATCCACTTTAAAAACATCATAAATGCAGGATAAAGTACATTAACAGAAACGTAAAAAATTGCTGCATGGTTTTCCATTTTTCCCAGTAAATGCAATGGACTCTACAACGGAATCTTCAATGCAGTTGTGAAGAGCCTTAAAGGGGTTCTCCTTGAATTAAGAAAATTAAAATACGTAAATATTACTTATTATAAATATATTCCCAAATGCATTTTATTCACCACTTCCAGACTGGGCCATTTACCTCCTTCCTGACCAGGCCTAATTTTGCAAATCTGACATGTCACTTTATGTGCAACGCTTTTACTTATCCAAGCCATTCAGAGATTGTTTTCTTGTGACACATTGTACTTCATGTTAACAGTAAATTTGAGTCAATATGTTTTACCTTTTATTTATTAAAAAAATCCAACAATGCACTACATTTGAATCTCTCTGCTTTTAAGACAGATAGTGATGCCTCATAAAATATTTAATAATTACATTTCCCATATGTCTACTTTATGTTGGCATCATTTTAGTAATGTAATTTAATTTTTTTAGGACGATAGAAGGTTCAGAATTTTAGAAGCAATTTTTAAAATTTTTAAGAACATTTCCAAAGTCAACCTTTTTAAGGACCAGTTCATTTCTGAAGTCACTTTGTGGGGCTTACATAATAGAACCAACCCATAAATGACCCCATTTTAGAAATGACACCCCTCAAACTATTCAAAACTGGTTTTAGAAATGTTGTTAACCCTTTAGGGAATTCCACAGGAATTAAAGCAAAATAGAGGCGAAATTTCAAAATGTCCTTTTTTTTTGCCGATTTTCTATTCTAACAAATTTTTTCCTGGAACAAATTAAGGGTTAACAACAAAACAAACCTTAATATTTATTACCCTTGATTCTGCAGTTTTCAGAAACACCCCATATGTGGTCGTATACTGCTGTTTGGGCACATGACAGGGCACAGAAGGCAAGGAGCGCCATATGGTTTTTGGAGGGCAGGTTTTGCTGGAATGGCCTTTGCATTTGAAGAGGCCCTGTGGTAACCCCACAGTAAAAACCCCCAAAAAGTGACCACATTTTGTAAACTACACCACCCAAGAATTTTTTAAGGGGTATAGCGAGCACTTCACTCAACAGCTGTTTCATAGAACTTTTTATACTTGGGTGTGAAAATGAAAAATATATATTTTTTTTGCAAGACAAGATATGTGGAAAGGTAAAAGCCACTAGGCCTCAACGCTAGGGAAAGGGAAAGGGTCACCTCCTTTAGAACCCTACTCCTTGCCCTGACTCCTATCCATATGGGCACACCTTGAAGTTAGGAATGCCATACAGCATAACAAGGGGGGGTAAGGTGCGGTAAGACCACCGGTTTAATTTTATTATTTGTGGGTGCCGCCGTGCACATTTGTCAATTGGATCCTCCTGGAACCCAAAAACGCAGGTTCCAGTCACAGTTTGTGTCCCAATTATCTATTATTATCTAGTTAAGGGTCATTTTTCTTATAGTTATCTATTAAAAGTTATATTTTAACTCACTCAATTCATGTATCACCCCCTTGTTATGCTGTATGAACTCTGGTGATCAAACGTATAAATCGTATCGACACTTTATTCTTGAGGAATGCCCTACACCGGAACCTGGAAGACCTGGAGACCCTAAAGAGCGGTTAAAGGACAAACTTAAAGTGAGCCAATTAGAATCATTATGTACTGTCTTACAGTACTTTTTGTGGTTGCAAGATCTCAGATCTAGATCTAAGATCTCAAGTCCTTTCATTTGCCAACTAGAAATTTTGACCTACTAGTTAAAACCTACAATTCTCTGGCTTCTTCTTATAGTGTTTATATTTATTTGCCACATAAAATTATTTTTTTATTTGAAAACATTGTTAGTGTCTAGAAATTATATGAAAGCTTTATCTGTTAATCTGTGTTCTCCTTGCTTATGTCTTAGAAAGTCTGCACAAAATGTGGGATTGAATCTGTCAGCAACCTGAAGAGGCCCACCTGGCTGTGTAAAATATGCAGTGAGCAGAGAGAGGTAAATTATCATCTTTTCATTTTTATTATATACATTCCTGGCCAGCTGCTTCCTCTACCCCATATTGGTTTTATCTTAGATTTTATATAATACAAAATATTAATTTACTCCTTTAAAATCAACCTAAATACAATACACAGTATAAACGAGTACACCCTCTAAACATAAAGATATATTTTCATTTTTAAATGATCACCGTTACAATTCATGGAATAACAAAATTGTAATTTACTAAACATATATTTAATAAAAACAAAGAAAGATCTCATTAATGTTTGTAAAATAAAGAGATTAGGCAACTTTGCTTGATTCCAGGACTGCAATGAGTTTATTCTTTATTTAGTGCTATTAAGAAGGAACATACTAGTTACTACTTGGTCATGAGTAAGGATCCATATATCTTAAATGCGTAAGCGATTGTTACTGTTTAGGATGGTGTACAGATGTGTTTTACTTGTGGAAATAAAGGAAGTATTTATTGATGCTTTAAAGGGGTTTTGTCACTTCAGCATATATCATTTAGCATTTATCATGAAGAGAAATTTAATACAAGGCACTTACTAATGTATTGTGATTGTCCATATTGCCTCCTTTTCTGTCTGGATTCATTTTTCCATCACACTATACACTGCTCGTTTCCATGGTTACAACCACCCTGCAATCCATCAGCGGTGGCTGTGCTTGCATACTGTAAAAAAAAAAAAGCACCTGCCTATGTGAGCTATGATAAATCTCCCCCTATGTGTTTTATATGCAAATGATTCAAATTTAGGAGAAACCGAAATAAGCTTTTAAAACATTCAGTCTGACATAAGCACAGCGCAGAGAATATGCTCACATCCTAACCCTAACGGCACTCAGTCTAATCTCCTAATTATTCCAACCCTAGTGCCAATTCTGTAAGAAGATAATAAATCTTAGGGTCCATTCACACTTCTGCAAAATGGGTCCGGATCCGTTCCACAATTCACGCATCCGCAAAATGGGTCCAGATCCTTTTCCATTCATTTTCAACGGGGCTGCAAAGGATGCGGACAGTACACAGTGTGCTGTCTGCATCCGCACTTCCGTTCCGCAAAAAAATATGTCCTATTCTTGTCCGCAGACACAAAAAGGCATTTCTAATATAGTGCCGGCCATGTGCAGACCGCAAAATGCGGAACGCACATGGTTGGTGTCCGTGTTTTGCAGATCCGCAATTTGCGGTCCGCAAAACACTTGCGGACGTATGAATGGACCCTAAGTATGTGTTTTTCAGTTTTAAAGAAAATCTGAGTATCACTTGTGCGCAAAGTTTACTTACCTATACTTAAAGGGGTTATGCCATGATTGATATAAAAATGGAAATCAGACATTATATAGGACATGACAATACCTTTCTAACTATGGTAGAACCAGCCCTGTACTTCACATCGGTCCAAAAATCTCCACAGTCACTGCTCTAATTGCTCTGCTAGATTATCTTCAGTCTGGCAGCTCAAAGGGTGTGTCGTTTCTGCTGAAGCCCTCTCCCTGTAACTGCCACAGCTTCTAACAGAACATATGGCTTGTGGCAGTTGAAGATTTAGGCCTCGTCCAAATTTCCGTGTCAGTGACACGTCTGTGAAAAAAAGCATATGTGTTTCATCCGTGAAGATGTCTGTAAAGGATCCGTGGTTCCTCCATGTGTCCATTTTTACCATCCTTGTGTCATTCGTAATTCACTGACATTGCTCACCTGAAAATTAATTTCCAAAGAATCTCCTATGCCATCTGTGGCGTGTCCGTGATTTTTACGGACCCATAGACGTGCTTGGTCCACATCACGGATCAATGTCTTCGTGATTTTGTCACTGACCCATGGTCAGTAAAAAAAATACTGAAATGTGAACAGACACATTTAAAGTGTAACTGCCATTTCACTACCAAAAATGAAATTCCTAACATATGTGATTTTAGTTATTTTTACCTTTTTGATGTCTGTATTCAGCCCTTATCAACCCTATTTCTCTGTGCCTCTATTTCAGCATCTTCCTAAGATGGCCTCTGCTGCACTTCCTGTGGTGATCTTTGCCATGTCCTTGAGGTCATCCTGTATTTCCCTCACTTCCCATAAGCCCTTGCTCTCCTCACATGAACTAGCAGGACCAATCGGAATGCAGATAACCTCCCAGCTTCCCCAGAGCAGTGTGTATCCTCCCACATACAGCTAACCAGAGACAGAAAAGACCAATCAGAATGCAGATAACTTCCCCCACTACCCCAGAGCAGTGTGTATCCTCTCACATACAGCTATCCAGAGACAGCCCAGACCAAACAGAATGCAGATAACCTCCCCCACTACCCTAGTGTGTATCCTCTCACATACTGCTAACCAGAGACAAGCCCTGCAATTACATTAAATCAGTAAACATTTGTTTTAGCCTCTTAATAGTCACATGAAAAGATTTTTTAGGAACCATTTCGGGGTGTATATATAGTGTATTAAATAACTTTAAATTTTTAGGGGGTAAGATAAAGACATAGGAATGTTTACATTATTTTGTGGAATTTTTTTTACAGCGTTCACTGTGTGGTAAAAATGACGTAATTTTATTATGTGGGTCACTATACTGATGATAATGTCACATTTCTATATATATTTTTTTACTATCTTTCTCTCCTCCTGTCAGTTCTGCAGATGCTCCCTCATTCTCCTCCACACTGACAGAGAGGGGCAGGGGGCGGCTGCTTTAGCTGCTCATATCTCTGGTTTGGTACCAGCTAGACATATGTATTGTTTGAAAGCTGACATTCCAAGCTTTTAGACAACACCAGAATGACAGCAGGGAGGAAGTACAGGGGAAGATATCACTGATAGAAATCGGGATACAGTGAATGTAAAATCAGGTTTTGCCAGTGATTATTCCCAACTCGATTTTCGAACAGTGATATCTCTTCTGTTTCTTGGACTTTAGCTGTCATTCTGTTTTTTTCAGCTTTCAAACAAGGCCAGTTGCATGTTTTTAGCTGCTACCATTCAGGAGAAATCAACATCTAAAGCAGCCCTCCTCCCTCCACTTTCTGCCCGAGCCCAGGCGCTCAGGGCTGTTCTCCTCCTCCCAGTGCTCTCCACGTCTCTTGTTTAAAACAGAGAGGAGACAGCCTGCACATGACAACGCTTTGAGAAGAGGCCTGCTCAGTGTGAAAGTGACACACATTTCTGGGTGTTATTATGAGGTGAAACTGAAAAAGATTAAATTCTAAAGCACAAAAGCATTTATACAGTAGGGTGTACTATACCATTAGGGTATAAAAAAAATGAACCGGCAGTTACACTTTAAATCAATGGAAATGTGTGCCAACAGAAGAGACAGGAAGTCACAGGTGCTTGATCTGACACCTGATTGTTCAGATTGAGACATAGGGGGAGGAGCTACATGTGACTGTGGAGTTAGACCTCATGCACACGACCGTATGTGTTTTGTGGTCCGCAAACTGCAAATCTGCAAAACACGGAAGATGCTCCGTGTTCCGTTCCGCAATTTGCGGAACAGAACGCAGCCCATTGTAGAATAGGACATGCTCTTTTTTTTTGCAGGGCCACGGAACAGAGCAATGGATGCGGACAAGACATGGAGGACTGTCCGCATCTTTTGTGGCCCCATTGAAGTTAATTGGTCCGCGCCCGAGCCACAAAATATGCGGCTCGGACGCGAACCAAAACAACAGCCGTGTGCATGAGGCCTTAGTTTCATTTTCAGTCAGGAAGCAGCTGAGGAGAGTGACTGAGAGGACACGCTCCAGAGCTGTTAATGTTTATAAAAAATGATCAGCTGAACAAAATAAGTAATAAGTTAAAAAGGAAAAATCTGTTACTGGGAGTAGAGAAGTCAGACAAGGGAATAAGATACTTTCAGTAGTACATTATCTCTACAGCAAGGTTGATACAAGTATATGAACAGGAAATGTCCTGTTTTAAGATTCATAGCAATGCATCACACATCAGCAACAGAGTAATGTTACTATTGATGAGGAAGAGGTTGAATGGTAGCTGTTTGGGATTGCTGATCACATTACTTGTGTGTGACTAGTACCAATGTTGATTTGAATGTTGGTGAACTGTCAAAAATTGTCAGCTTTATTTGATAGTTTATTAACACTAATAAAATGTGGAGATGAAGCTTATAGACTGTTAATCAGAGAATAATACATTTACAGGCTAATCCTTGCCTTTTGCCTGTGTTTCTGTTCGAACTGAAAGTGCAAGTAGTTGTAACGTTAAAGAATAATATAACACAACTTAGTTATGTTTCCAAAACTCTAAACATTTTACTATACTTTTTCATGATTTTTAACAAAATAATGCAGGAAAGGAAATACTAGGAAATACAGTACATCGTTCCATGTAGGCATTTGTAATAAAATACATTACTAACTTTATACCATCCTTTAGAAACTTTCAATGAGCTGGAAGTCTGAAAGGCAGACAAACTCCATGCATAAAAGTCATTTGCGGAGTGTGAAAAGTAGTCCACTGGGTGCTAAATAAATGACACCCTGAAAAAATTTAACTGACTGTTTGCTCCTCTCAGGTCATCATTTTAAATGTTTGATCTCTGCTTTTAAGCCAGCTTGAGGTAAAGCAAAAAAATTAAAACTTGCTTGGTATAGCATTGTGGGTTTCACAAGTAATGTTTGCACCGTGGCTACTGATTTTTCAATGTTGTCAAGTTTGCAGTCACCTTTTATTTGATTTATGAATAAATCATACTTTTTGTATAAATACAATTGAATCCTAACTTCATAAATAAATGGAGCCATGATGATTTATATGCCTGAATTGTTTAAAGGATAGATATTTTTTTCATGTTAAGGAAATCTTTCCAAATGCAGATCCATAGATAACATAAACACTGCTTTTTGTGTTATGCTCACAAAGCGGGGACGGCATTCTACATGTAGCCCTTAAAAAAGTTAAAAAATGTGTGGGACTGAGATATTTGAACACAACCCTTAACCTCTTACTCATACTATATTCTTCATCTTCCCCGTATTGTCTCATGACCAAACTGTAACAGTTCTCATCCTTAGGACTGCAAAAGTGATTGAAGGTTTGATCAACCTCCTTTGAACAAAAAAAGCCTTCCTAAGCATCTCCTTATAGCTATAAACTGTATAATTACAATTCCCTGACAATGGGACAGCCCTGACAATATGTGAATTGTTCAATTACGTTAACAAGTCTAACCATATGAACACATTTGTGGTGGAATCTTTGGCTTGGTAGATTTCATAATCTACCGTACCTCAATCCTTACCAGTTTGATGGTGCTCAATGGTGCTATGGGGGAGATTTCGTCACCTACCTGTCTGTGCACCAGTGGTAAGTCTGGCCTCTCGGTTGTGTAGCAGCCAGGGTAGTTTCATTGTCACCAGCCCCAGCTTTCTGTCAGTGGGAGATTTGAGAGAACAGGCAGCTGCTGACAACAGTTCTCTGTGATTGGTCTTCATTGCCACACTAGCGTTTGTACAATTTGGAACTCCTGGATCTTGACTTCTGCTTTGACTTTGACCTTACCTCTGACTGCCAATTATATTTCTGACGTTACCTCCAGGTATTGACCCTGCTTGTTATTTGACTCTGTGATTGTGTCCAGTTTTTGCTCTGACATTTTACTTTCTGGTTTTGTCTTTGTCTGCCGTTATTTGTACCTTTTATTTGTTTGGGCCCCAGCACTTTTTTAAGTTAGTGACCGTTGACCAGTTGGGCCTGTCATTTGACATGGATTGTCCAAGTAGGAAGGGCTAGTGGTGTGTGTGGAAAAACAGGGCTGCACTATTTCCTACCATATATGATATATTTATCCCCTTCCTGTGCCATTCTGTGTTTGTGACTTTTAAAATGAAAACTTTCTGAAAAGGGTCTACTTGTGCCTGTTTTCAGGTGCAAATGGAGACAGGAATCTATGGCAGCTCCGAGTTGCCGTACATTTCATTCTGACATATGGCCAGCTAGACGATGCGCCTTCCTGTGATATCCCTAATATTTACCATTCATTTCTTCTGCCCTTATTCCTCCGTCCCTGTGTTTTATGTAGGCTTACAGTAAGTACTACCAAATTGCGTATGTCGTCTAGAGCTGGAATTTGAAAACATATAATAATTTAAAACTAATTATGTACATTTAATATACATTAGTTCTAGCGAGTTGGTTTATTGAAAAAACATTTATGGAAAATACATATAAATATAGATGAAAGATTACTTTGCTCTGGAAATGTATAACTAATGGTGTGTTTCTAACGAGTTCAGACTGCATTTGATTACATGTATAAATGTATATTATTCATGTTTGATTTTAGTAACTAAATCTACACGCTAGCATTTTAGCAGTAGGTGACAGTAGCTAAGCTGCAATTAAATTCTCTGCAATAAATAATAGAATACAATGTGTTTCATAAATTATATACATAGGAGTTGTCAGCTCCCTCTTTTTATGGATATTTCCTAAATTGTTTAGATAAATATAAGCATCTATATTGGGAAGTTTTATGTAACTGCATTGGGTCAAATGTGTAATGTTTGAGTGATAGTCATACTCATAATCTATCAGTAGCTACATTTCATAAACCATGTAGTCTTTATATATATATAGATTTATTTTTTCTTGTTTAAACATGGGAATAATATTAATACTATTACTAATATGTTTCAAAATAGATCTTTGATTAGAAAAGTGGCATTAGCTTTAAATATATGTTTGATATTTCACATTTCAAATGAGAATTAAAAGAATTAAAATTAGACAGAACTTACTATGTGCTATTATTACATAAAGTACATTTTTACAGATTTCTCATTGTTTTTTAGACATTGACTTGAAAAGGCAGTAAACCCAAAGGTGGTATGGGTACTGACTGTTGCTCAATCAATGACAAATAAACTAAACTAAAGGAAGCAACATTTCAATTAAAAATCTATAGTTTATTATATAATGTTAATAACAGAAAGGCCCCACTAGACTAACAACATATATATCCGACGCATAAAGACGCCACACAAGGTCAATAGGGACCGGGACTAAACCTGGCTAGTAACACAGAAGTCCCTGATCCGCCCCTACTTGGCCTAAAAACCCCTAGTAGGAAAATCACAGGGTCCAAAAAGCCCCGCAAGGGGTAGCCGTGTGCCGGAACCTCACCCTGGTCAGCTGACCCTAGTATAGATAGGGGTCGAGGTCCGGTCCCATACAAAGTACATATGCCAGGTGTACATAGATCCCCACCATATATATGGTACAAAAGATGGGGGAAGCAATGAAGGCAGGCAAACACAAAAAGTGATGGTGCAGCAAAAGCGTTCCAACGCGTTTCTTCAAATAAGCGCACCTACAATCAGGCAAGGCCCATGAGTCATCAGGGAACGCTGGGCCAGTATACAAATAATATGCACAGATGCCAGAATCAAGTTATACTTAGACCGTGAGTTCACGTCAAATCCGAGCTACGGCGTATGGCTGCAGCTTCAAGAGAAGACCAGGACCTGTAACAATAGAGTAAAGTATCCCTTGAGCACACTAGGTCCTGGGCCAATAAATCAAATTGCCACCCTACAGATGGAGAAACATAAAAACAAGGGTGCTCCATGTCCACCAGTGTTAAAGTAAAACATGTATACACTTACATATAAAGCAGGTCGGTCAAAGTATATGACCTCAGACCGCACATCGATATGGCGTCTCGTCCCTGTGCACGTCCCCTAACCATGAGGGAGATCACCCTCTATTTAAAGGTACTAGAAGGAGAGTATTACCGGGTCAAATTTCGCGCCCAGCCGCCACGTCACAGGTCGCGTCACCTAGGAGATAATGCGCAGGCGCAGTTCACCTCTGAACATGCTGGGAGCCGGAGAGTACAGCCGATGTAACGGCGCATGCGTACAAGTCACGGCTCCAAGCTGACGTCATAGAGGGCGTCCACTCAGAGAAGTGTGGGCGGAAGTGCTGAAGTCCGACTCCAGCAACACACTAGCGACGTCCAGTGTGATGGGTAAGAAACCCACATAGAGTGACACATGGGCGGACACAGGGGCGTCTCATCCAAAAGTAGGAGTCCCATCTGGGCATCCGGTTCACCATGTGAATCACATCCATATTAATAAATGGGCTGTGTGGCAGAGGAGCGGACATATTAAATATACCGCTGCTACTCTGTAGCCCACATAAAGACAAGTAAATGGCCGTCAAGCAGCCCCATAGGGCAGCCCCATAGATTTTTAATTAAAAAGTTGCTTCCTTTAGTTTAGTTTTTTTAGACATTGCAGCTGAACCTTCCTGGGTTCCTACTGCATGCAAACTAGGACCATATTAAAAACCTTAACTGAACTTGTACTCTTTTTTTTTTTTTTTATTACCTTCCATGTTCAGTACTAGCACTCGTGCAAAGTCCTTGACTGAGTAGAAGGTTCTATGAAAGCAAATAAAGTAGGGGACAGCTCTTTGCAAGGAATAGGGATCTGCAAAGGTATTTTTATAGGGGGTCAATATTTTTGTGCAAAGCAATTAATTTCCCATTAGACCTCATACACACAACCATATTTGGGATCTTTTCCCCTTTATTTCTGTGGGGTCTGCAAATTATGGAACTTGTCCTATTCTTGGCCACAAAATGTGGTCCCTGGCCCTATTCAGGTCAATGGATCTACAAAAAACACGTATGGCAGACGGCATCTCTATGAGCCATCTGAAAACTGTGCAAACTGGGCAGACACGCCTTAGAAGAGTCATTATCTACACTGTCTGGCTTTGCTCCTCTGCTATTTGTCCAAAAATGCCATGTGTGGACCTTGATAAGTTCATTACATTGGTCCAGGAGAGGACCGAATTGTGGGACACACGCTGTGACCATTACCATGATCATGTCTGAAATGATACAGCATAGGAGGAGGTGGCACAGGAATGGTTGCTGTTGCAATGGGAGAAAGCGAGCCAGGCTCAGTGTCAAAGAATGGGTAAGTGCCTCCAATGGCATATATGTATATAAACCCCCTTTTGAACCATAAAGTATGTTAAACCCCCTTTTGCACCATAAAGTGGTGTGAATCCACTTGGTTAAATTTAGTGATTTCTTTTTTGGTATTTTCTGTTTTGCAGTAAAAGACGTCAAGACCTGATGGAGTAGCTGGTAGGACCAGTTATGCTGGGAATTGACAGATCATTCCCAAAGTGGAGACACCCCCCACCCCTTCCCAAAGAGACTATGCATGTATACTCAACAGCTCCAGTTTCTAAGATACATTTTTTTTAACTTCATATCAATGTGAAAGTATCAATCAGATTGGTTGCTATAGTTAACTAAAATAGTTTTTGTTGGGCCAATTTTAAAAAAATCTCAACCACTATTAATGGGATTGTCTCACTTCAGCAAATGGCATTTATCATGTAGAGAAAGTTAATACAATGCACTTACTGATTGTCCAATTGCTTGATTCATTTTTCTATCATATTATACTCTGCTCGTTTCCATAGTTATGACAACCACTATAAGAAAAAATGCAGGCCTCTCTGGTTACTGGGACAACGGAAGTGCGCATAGGCCGGTGCTTTTTCCTATAGTGTGCAAGCATAACCATAACTGCTGGATTGAAGGGTGGTTGTAACCATGGAAACGAACATTGTATAATGTAATGGAAAAATGAATCAAGCCAGAAAAGGAGGCAATATGGATAATCACAATACATTAATAAATGCTTTGTATTCACTCTGTCTACATGATAAATGCCATTTGCTGAAGTGAGACAACCCCTTTAAGTAAAATTTGATATGTCTCAAACATATAAATTTTTTGGATACACACATCTACGCTAGGTTCAGGGGAAACATTGCGTGTGTTGGCCACATCTCCTGTACTGTACTCAGCTCCCGATGACGCACACTAACCTCATTATAGTGATTTGTGAAACAGTTCATATCTGATCGTGGCTGCTATTGTACTGTAATCATATACATGATGTGACCACAGTACAAGAGAAGACAATCAGATAGGATCACACTGCATCAGATATCCTTGTAGTGCAGTCACTGTGTAGTTGTGTGAATCAGCCAAGTTGGTGGGTGTCCAATTGTACAACAAGAGTTCTCAAAAGTTAAAGGGTGATTGTCCCTGTGGTGGAACTTTTTAACCCTTAGTGACCACCTTTTTGACCCTTAGTGACCACCAAGTGGAGTATTGGTGGTCCACTGTTTTCGATACCTCCTGGCACAATAACACCACCTCAAGTGGTTGTAGACAATTCTTTTTATTTGCATATACTTGACAACATGTTTCGGAGTAGAACAACACTCCTTTTTCAAGTCAGAGGCTGTAGATCCAGTGTATATAGCGCGTCCTTCCGCGCTGTCTAATTTTGGAAGTATAACCTATAAGACAGAGTTCAGACTAAGCAAATATACATCTACACTCACAAGTGCATATCCATAAGGCAAAAAAAGTTGGTTAAAAGATGGCTGCACAATACATCATAAACTAATAAAAAAAAATAAAAAAGCGGCTCATTCCAAAATGGAATGAAGGAAGCTCTTAGCGCACATTTTTGATCAAAAGTATGTCGGGCCCAAGTGCCACGTCACGGCGGCTTCCGCACAAGGGTCCCTAACACTACAGATACTGCCTCTTATAGACTTACCAGTCTCCTTTTATTCAGGGCACTGCAGGAACCAGCTAAATTGATTTTGTGCTGAGAAGTCCCAGGTACTTGGGCGTTGCTCAGTCCAAAAGAGACGCCACCCTCAATATAGACTATAAGACAGAGTTCAGACTAAGCAAATATACATCTACACTCACAAGTGCATATCCATAAGGCAAATAAAGTTGGTTAAAAGATGGCTGCACAATACATCATAAACTAATAGAAAAAAATAAAAAAGGGTCTAATTTTGGAAGGTCGGCATCACATGGGATGACAAAGTAAGCCCTTTGTCAGCCACAATGACAAATGGAACCAGTGGTTCTGCATATCCAGGCAGTCTTCTGGGCTCTGGAAGGGAGAGCTGGTAAGGCCTGAAGCCATTTATCCATTCTGGAAACACAAAAAATGCTGACATCTTCCATCGGCCCTGATATTGACAATTATAAATCGGTAAATACCAGGGCTGTGGAGTCGGTAGATAAATTGTCCGACTCCGACTCCTCAGATTTTGAAACTTCCGACTCCGACTCCGACTCCTCGACTCCGACTCCTCTTAGCTGAATGATAGCAGTTTTTCAAATGGTTTACAGCTTCAGTCTTGAACTATTGACTATCCATTCCCTTCACTTATACAAATGTCTCCAGTCCTTGATCAGTTATCAGTGAGAGGCTAGGATAACCATGGGTTCCCTGTAACAGCAGACCACAAGACAATGAAAAGTGTAAGTATTGCCGCTCCTTAAAGGGACACTGACAGGCTGATTTTCCAGCTAAAGATATATATATACTGGTATTCATCAGAGAATTAGGAATAAAACGATACTAATGTTACCCCCAGTTAAGCTGTACTTGTGTTTAAAAAACATTTTAATCTGTATGCAAATTCACTATCTTTGTGCCCAATGGGGCAGCGTCTCCTGCGGCTTTGTGCCCAGCCGCGCCCGAAATACCACTTCCCAGCGCTGTTCCCCTCGTTATTATTCACTGCACTGGCCTTTTTTTTCAGGCTAGCCGAACGCTGAATTCCTGCGCAGGCGCACGTGTAGAGTGCTGGCAGCAGCCTCGTCTGGCTATGCTGAGGCTGTGCCAGCTTTCTCTCTTCCTCCTCGCTACCTAGTCCTGTCTAGTGCTGCCAGTACTCTACATATGCGCCTGCCCCCTTGGGCACAAAGGTAGAGAATTTGCATATTGATTAAAACGTTTTTAAACACAAGTAAACCTCAACTGGGGGTAACAGTCGTCTAGTTGTATTCCTAATCCTCTGATGAATACCAGCAGATATATCAGCCTGTCAGTGTCCCTTCAACTGCATAGTAAAGCATATGAAAAGCATGCTTCTTCACGGTCACTTAACGTCTTTGTTTAGCGGTAACGTGACGCACTGCATGCATTGGCCTTTATTCTTACAGTAGAGAAGTAATTAATTATAACTTTATCTGAATTGGGACATTTAAACTTGCTTTTTTTTTATTCCAATTTTTTTTTATTCCAATTTAAATCTAGTAGGAGTCGGAGTCGGAGTCGGTCCATTTTTTGCCGACTCCGACTCCAGGTACCCAAAATTGCCTCCGACTCCGACTCCTCGACTCCGACTCCGACTCCACAGCCCTGGTAAATACAGTCAGCCATGGCTAACAAAACCACAGAGAAATATTGTTAATAATTGAAGTACCAGAACCCTAAATGAGGTGGTTTCTTAATTGAGATGTGTTTGCCATCCAGTGCCCTAATATAGTTGGAAAACCCTTAGAGATATGCAGCCAGTCTTCTTCCATGGGCTATTGCATCATAGTTTGGGTGATAATGTGGTGAACCCAGGGCCTTCTCCTCCTCCTCAGTTCTTCATTCAACATAGCAGACTGCACACCAATACAGTAGGACGAGATCCACAGAGTTTTTCGTCATGGTGATTAGCTAGAAATTTCCAGAAACCAATGCCAGTCAAGCAGAAGAATCTAACAGAGCTCTGCTGTGAAAACAGTAGAAAATGGCTCTGGCGTGATCTTGTGACCTTCCTATGTGTGTTTCCAGGGGATTGGAGCTTAAATGATGACCAAAAAAAGCGAAATACAAAAAGAACCACGGAACCAACACTGCATATTTTTCAGACTTGGGGAATGGATGTGGGATAAAACTGACACACAATGGTCACAAATGCGGAATCACAGATCCGTGATTTTTTCCAGAATAGTAAGACTGGGTTAACACTTGATAATCCACAACAAAGTACAGTACACAGTAAGGGAATTGAGTTTTAACAAATCCCATTGACATACAGCTATAAAAATCTGCATATGCATTGAAGTTCTGCTATGGAATTTGGTATGGATTTCCTGGCTGGTTCAACAATGTGATATTTAAAGGGGTTGCCGAGGAACCTCACGAAATAAAGAACAGGTAAATACTTACCTGACAGTTCCCGAAGAACTGCTCCGTTTCTCCCGGCTGGAATCTATTTAGCAGACAGCACATCGACAACATGACTGCTGTAGCCAATCAGTATCTGATTGCAATGAAATCAGTTGTGTGTCAACCTATCTTTAAATTTGTTTTGGAAATTTCCATAATTATTCTATAATCCTTATTAATTAGCTTTTTCTTCAATTTATAATTTTATGCTATCTTTTATGATATCCTATATGATAGTCAAGTTAAAACCGCACCAGTGAATTATTGAAGGGAATCTGTCACCAGCGACCTCCCTATCAAACTTTTTGCATAGACACAAATTTTAGATCACATGATTTTATGTTTGTTGATCTGTGGCTCAGTTTTGACATAACTTTTAACTCTTATTATGCAAATTAGGCCTTTGCTGCAATGAGGTCATTGTCCTAATTAGCATATTTAAATTGTGTCATCACTTGGGAATAAAGTTGCAGACAAACAAAAGAAAAAGTGTTTTAATTAGGTGAACCACAGCTATGTGTCTATGCAAATAGTTGGATAGGGAAGTCACTAGTGCCAGATTTCCTTAAAGTGTCAAAATAATATATTCTACTCTTGTATTGGGACATGGGATATTCTACTTATTTATGGCTAGATCCTTCTCCATTTCAACTTAACCAATGTTAGAAAGGCCAAGGTATACAAAACATACATATTTTTAAAGCCAAAATATTCAATTTAACTCTATGTTTAGCAGCAAGGCAGTTTTAAATGTTTTAAAGACATTTGTGATCATTGTTTGGTGGGGGCCCTTTATCCTGGGAGCCACTCTCACAGAGCATATATCTCCTCTGGCTTATTGAAGAAAGTGGCAAGTAAAGGACCTTCTCCTATGACCTACACGTGCCCTTATATGACCTAGGTTACCATAATGAACCCCCTTAAAGGGGTTCTATACCGTTATCTTACTGATCATCAGCATTCGATCGGCGGTGTCCAACACCTGGGACCCTCACCGATCAGCTGTTTGAGAGGGCAGCGACACTCACAGTGGCTCCCACCCTTCTTGCTGCTTTCCGCAGGCCAGTGACGTCAGTACTATTTCACTGGCCTGGTCATGATGTCACTAGCCTGCAGGAAATTGTAAGAAGGCTGTGGTGCTACTGTAAATGCTGCTGCCTTCTGAAACAGCTGATCGGCGAGGGTTCCGGGTGTCCGACCCCTGCCGGTCAGATGCTGATGACCTATACAAAAGATAGATCATCAGTAAGAAAAAGGTATAGAACCCCTTTAACATTAATAAACACTTATGTGACTCTTTTGCTTCTATAAAATCTCCCTGTTTTGCATGCTAGATTTAAAGGGTTCAAAAACAAAAGTTAGCTATTTTTTTTCTACATTGTACTTTCTCTTGAATTAGACTGGCATTTTACATGTTAGTTTTGTAACAATGCAATCTCGTATTCAGGAAATATAACTCTTTCCTGAGCTTCTACATTATTGAAGGAAACACACTGTTCTCTTGCCTGATTTCCAAGCTAATTGTCCTATAATCCAGAATGTGTACATTTTGTACTGTAGTTGCCGACAATAATGACTTATAGATGATTTCTCCAGGAGTCCATCATCTTAAGTGGACAAATGAGCTAGTTTGGCAATGCCAAATGTAAAACATAGCACATTAATAATGTTTCTTTATTACTTGTTAGTTGTCTTGACCTTGCTCTGTGAATGGACAAGCAATTATTCATAACTTAGTACCAGTTAATGATAAATCCGTAATGTACTTGAAAACCAAGTTTAATATGAAAGTATCAAGTCTTAGAAAAGACTGATGCATCTAACTCATTGGAGAAGGATTTGTGCACTTTGGAAGCAGTACTAATCTTCAGTTTGAAATGGACACTTTATCATTTCATGGACATGAAATAGATTGCCTGCCTGTTCTTTTCTGGCTTCAGAATGAAATGGTTTATATCCCCCTATGGTGTTAACCCTTTATACAGCTTGTCCTGTTTTCAAAATAATTATAAACATATGTTTTTAAAGTATAGCTTTGTTGTAAATAAGCAAACATTGGAGGGGGGGGGGGACCACGTACAAACATTGAAAAATATAAAATAGATTTTTATATTAGCTAAAATACAAAGCTATGGGAAAAACGGAGTTAAAAATATTGCTGGTTAGTCCTGCTTGCTGGTAAAAACAGGTAATGCATAAGTAATATTAAGTTTGAAATGTTCTTTACAAATGAAAAGCACTGGACTGTTAAATTCTGACTACCGAAATATTGATAGTGTGATGCAGTGTGTACTTTGTCATGTGAGGATTTCATGGTGACAAACAGAAGATCCTTTTTTAGAGAATAAATGCAAAGGGATAATGGCTGCTCTTTGTGGTTTGCAGTGTTATATATTCCCATTGAAATGGTTCTTAGCCTATTGTCTGAGCTAAAGATACTGTTTACCCCTTAGTGACCAAGCCTGTTTGGGCCTTTATGACCAAGCGTTTTTCGTCCTTTTTTCATGGTCTCGTTCCCAGGGCTATAACTTTTTTATTTTTCCGTCCATATAGCAGTATGAGGGCTTGTTTTTTGCGGGACAAGTTGTAGTTTTTAATAGCGCCATTTTGGGGTACACATAACTATGTTATTAACTTTTATTAACTCTTTCTGGGAGGGAGAAGGGGAAAAATAGTACTACTGCCACTGCGTTTGTACATTATAAATTTTACGGTGTTCATTATTCGGTAAAAGTAACATAATATTTTCATTCCCTGGGTCAGTACGATTACAGGGATACCAAATACTTATAGTTTTTTTAAGTTTTACTACTTTTTTTCAATAAAACCCCTTTTTTAACAAAAAAATGATTTTGCATTGCCACTTCCCAGGACCCATAACTTTTTAATTTTTTTTTCTATGGAGTTGTGTGAGGGCTTGATTTTTGCGGGACGACTTCTATTTTTCATTGGTATAATTTTTTAGTAAATTCCGCTTTTTGATCGCTTGTTATTTCGTTTTTTTTCTGTGAAAATTAAGAATAAATTAGAAACTCAGGCTTTTTTTTATTTATTTTTTAACGGCGTGTACTATAGGGGATAATTAATGTAATATTTATGTAGTGCCGGTTGTTACGGACGCGGCAATACCAAACATGTGGGGATAATTTTTTTGCAATTTTTTCATTGAAAGCGTATTTTCAATGGAAAAAAGCATATTTTTATATTTCATGGAATTCTTTTTATTTAATAAATGTGTATTTTTTTCTAATTTTTTTACTACTTAATAGTCCCACATGAGGACTATAATATACAGTATTTTGATTGCTTTTAAAATGTAATGCATTATATCTATAATGCATTACATTTTAAATGCAGTGCAATTCTACCTTTGACCAGCAGGCTACGCCAGAGAGGCATAGCCTGCTGGTGAATACTTCAGGGCAGGCTCAGGGCCCTGCCGGAAGGAAGGTGAGCTTCCCAGCCCATCAGCACCCCGCGATCGCATCTGCGGGGTGCTGATGGGTGACAGAGGGAGTTCGCTCCCTCTGTCAACCCTTTACATGCGCAGGCGCCATTGCGCCCGGCATGTAAGGGGTTAAACAGCCCGGATCGGCACTCCTGCCGGCCCGGGCTGTTAGAGCAGGGTCGCGGCTCTCATGTGAGAGCCGGGCCCGCGCTCCCCGCTGCACGGGGGACCCGTGCAGCGCTTAGACTGGGCTGCCGTAAAAACGCGGCAGCCCAGCCTAAGGCCCCTTAGTGACCGCCGTAAAAACACGTATGGGTGGTCACTAAGGGGTTAAAGATGTCAGCAAATTGCATTTATCATGTAAAGAAAGCTAATAAAAGGCACTTACTGATGTATTGTGATTGTCCATATTGCTTCTTTTGCTGGCTTGATAAATTTTTCCATCACAGTATATACTGCTCATATCCAGGGGTTATGACTACTCTGCAAAGGATAACCCCTTTAATTTTCTTGTTTTGTTTAGCCATTCAGATGTTGATATGCTGGTGTCTGTTCAGATGTCAATTTGCTGGCTCGACAGTCTGTATGAGGCCTTTGGCTAAAACCAGACACCTCATATCACCAGCATATTGTACATGGATAAGTGCATATTGAGCGAGCTCAGTGCATGAGTCCACTCTATACAACTGCTTAACATATATAATTTTTTAGGTATGTCATATAGCACTAAGGGGTTAATAGTGCTTGAAACTGTAATAATATTCCCTTTGAGCCCCAACTCAGTAATAATTACCCCTTTGAGTCCCACTGATTAAAATGCCCCCATTTATTCCTCCACTCAGTATAGTACTAGTTTCCCTTTATACGCCTTTCAGTAATAGTCCCACATTTATCTTCCTCTCAGTTCCAATAATTTGCTTTATTGACCAAACTCAATAATATGACCCCCTGTATGCCCTTTGCAGTAATAATGCCGCTTTTTTGGCTCAACTCATTATTGGGCCCTATATACGGTATGCTCTTTAGTAGGAATGCCCTATTTATTACCTACACTCAATAACAGTGCCTTTTTAGGCTGCTCTAAATAATAGGGTCCCCTTTTATTGGCTGCACTTATTAATAGAGCCCCTTGTATGCCCCTTTCAGTAATAATGCCTTCTTTTATGCCTCCACGCAGTAATAGTGCCTCCTTTATGTCCTTCTCATTAGAAGTGCCAGACAAACTTACTGTTATCAAGCTTTTGCTATTTCTGTCTACATTGGTGTGCCTTTTTCTTCAACTCTGCTCTGACTGGCTATCCCTCTGTTTTGAATGCTGCTCCCAGGAATAATATCTAGTAAGTGCAGTATCACAGTCAATGGTACCACCCACATTATCAGCCACATAACTAGAAAATGTAGGATGTTGCAGGGTCATCACACCCCAGAACACAAAATTAACACCAGACCACCTAATTTAGACCAGATAACCGAAATAACCCAAATACAGACCCAAGAACAAAGCAAAAAAAAGTGCATTGGTATGGCAGAATCCAGAGGAGAAATGACCTGGGAACAAGGACCTGTGATGCTTATCCCTGTGTCAGAGCTATCTTTCTGTGTCAATCTGATCTTTCTATCTATCTATCTATCTATCTATCTATCTATCTATCGTATCTCATATCTCTCTATCGAGAAGAAATGTGCTGCACTCAGTTAGTAAATCTACAGTAATTAATAAACTGATTTATTCATCCATGTCAGTGGATAAATAAATGATTGGAAATTATTTGAAAAAACACACCACTGTCTAAATAAGGTCTCCCTGCTCACAATGCATATCAGAGCAAAAAACAAGCCATAAGAAGGAAAGAACTGACTGTAGAGTTCAGAGACATGATTGTTTGTAGGCATAAATCTGGAGAAGGGTACAAAAAATGTTTGCTCTACTGAGAGTTCCTAAGAGCACAGTGGCCTTCATAATTAATAAATGGAAGATGTTTAGAACAGCCAGGACTCTTCCTTAAAGGGTTTCTGTCACCAACTTTTGACATTATAAGCTGTCTGACATTAGCTATGTGCTAATGTCAGACCAGCCTGATAATGTCCTTATTATAAAAATCGGATGTATATATAGTCCGAAAAACTTACATTTATTATATGTAAATTAGCCTCTGGAGCAGGCTGCCTGCTCCTAGCGGCTCAGTCCTGCAACCTGCTGGCACGCCTTCACCTTGATTGACAGTGCAGGGCAGCATCCTCCTGCACTGTCTCGTTCTGAATCGCGCACCGCGCGCCGCTCTGTATTCGGCGCAGGCGCGGTGAGCAGAGGACGCTGGTGCCTGCTGTCCTCTGCTCACCGCGCCTGCGCCGAATACAGAGCGGCGGCGCGGGCGCGCGATTTCAGAACGAGACAGTGCAGGAGGATCGCTGCCCTGCACTGTCAATCAAAGTGTGAAGGGGCGTGCCAGCAGGTTGCCGGACGGAGCCGCTAGGAGCAGGGCAACGCCCCCCTGCTCCTAGAGGCTAATTTACATATAATAAATGTAAGTTTTTCGGACTATATATACATCCGATTTTTATAATAAGGACATTATCAGGCTGGTCTGACATTAGCACATAGCTAATGTCAGACAGCTTATAATGTCAAAAGTTGGTGACAGAAACCCTTTAAGATAGCTGCCCCATTAAACTAAGTAATTGGGGCAAAAGGGCCCTTGGCAAGAGAGGTGACCAAGAGCGCAATGGTCACTCTGGCTAAGCTCCAAAGACTCATGTGCACTCTACCAATCTGGGTTTTATGGCAGAGTGGCTAGAAAGAAGCCTCTCCTCAGTAAAATACAAATGAAAGTATGTGAAAATGCACGTAAAGGACTTGGAGAATGATGGCTGTACAAGAATTTCTGGTCTGATGAAACCAAGATTGAACTTTTTGGCCTCAATTCTAAGCATCATGTTTGGAAGAAACCAGGCACTGCCCAATACCATTCCTACAGTGAAGCATGATAATGGCAGCATCATCCTGTGGGGGTATATTTCAGTGGCTGGGAGACTGGTCAAAGCTGAAGAGAGCAAAGTACATAAATATTCTTAATGAAAACCTAATCCACAGTGCTCTGGACCAGGATGGATGGAAAGGTTTGCCTTCCAACAAGACAATAACCCTAAGCACACAGTCAAGACAACAAAGGAGTGGCTTAGGGACAACTATTTGAATCTCCTTGAGTGGCCCAGCCAGACTTGAACCCAATTGAACATCTCTGAAGAAACCTGAGAATGGATGTCCACTGATGGTATAGATCCAACCTGACAGAGCTTGAGATTTTCAGAGAAAAAAGGCAGAAAATCCCCAAATCCGTGTGCAAACCTTGTGGTATCATACCCAAAAAGAGTGGAGGCTGTAATAGCTGCCAAATTTAGATTATCTAAGCACTCAGTACAGGGTCTGAATACTTATGCCAATGCAATATTTTATTTTTTTCCTTTTCCTTTTAAATTAGCAAAGATTTTAAACATTCTGATTTCACTTTGTCATTATAGGGTATTGAGTTCAGAATGATGGTGGAAAACTTGATTTTTTTCATTTTAGCACAAGGATGCCACATAAAATGTGGATGGTGCAACAACTGCAATCAAGCATTTGTTATAACTGGTAATGAGTCTCACATCTCTGTAGAGGAATTTTGGCCCACTCTTCTTTGCCAAATTATTTTAATTGAGCCACGTTGGAGGGTTTTCACGCATGAACGGCCTGTTGAAGGTCATGCCACGGCATCTTAATTAGATTTAAGTCCGGACTTTGACTAGGTCAGTCCAAAACCTTCTTTTTTTTTTCAGCCATTCAGAGGTGGACTTGCTTGTGTGCTTCAGATCATTGCCCGGCTGCAGAACCCAAGCACACTTGAGCTTAAAGTCACAAATTGATGGCCGGACATTCTCCTTCAGGATTTTCTGGTAGAAAGTAGAATTCATGGTTCCATCAATTACAGCAAGTTGTGGTTGGGTTCACCACTGTTCTGTGTTTCTCCATTTGTGGATAATAGCTCTCACTGTGGTTCAATGGAGTCCCAAAGTCTTAGAGATTGCTTTGTAACCTTTTCCAGACTGATAGATGTCAATGACTTTCTTTCTCACCTGCTCTTGAATTTCTTTAGATTGGGGCATGATGTGTTGCATTTTTTTTAGATCATTTAGCCTACTTCATGTTGCTAGACAGGTTCTATTTAAGTGATTCTACAGGTCTGGCAGTAATCAGTCCTGGGTATAGCTAGAGCAATTCATGGTGGTGGTGGTGTGGGGGGATTCATTTTTTTTTTCCACATAGGGCAGGCTGTTTGGAATAGTTTTTTTTTCCTGTAATAAATGAAATCATCATTTAAAAATGGCTTTTTATATTTACTCAGGTTATCTTTGTCTGATACTGAAATTGATAATTTGGAACATTTAAGTTTAACAAATGTGCAGAAACAAAAGAAATCGGTAAGGGGACAAAACCAGTTCATAGGTCCTGTTTAGCAGTTATATATGTGAGGATCATGTTCATGTTTATAGACAGTAAACATACATTACATTTTTATTTTTAAAGTGTAACCGTCATTCTTTTTTCTATCTTTGTAATGTTTAGGGGCAGCGATACAGACCATTTTTGTAATATACTTTAATCACTGAAATCGTACATTTTTTTTAGAAAAATATATCTCTAAAGTGATCCATTTTGAGCCTTAATAACGCTTCTCTGTCTTCTGTTTACATAACAGTGGAGACTTGCTCAACACTGACTGTGTTATGTAAACAGAAGACAGAGGAGCGTTGCTAAGGCTCAAAATGGGCCACTTAACCCTGGGTTCACACCTGAGCGTTTTACAGCGCGTTCAAACGCGCTGTAAAACGCTCAACAGATTAAAACCAATGCATCCCTATGGGAGTGGTTCACACTTGAGCGTTTTACAGCGCGTTTGAACGCGCTGTAAAACGCCCAACGCATAAACAAGTACTTGAGCTTCTTTTGGGGCGTTTGACGCGCGTTTTGTGATTGACACCACAGTAGTCAATCACAAGAACGCGCGTTTTACGCGCGTTTCCTATTTGCAAAAACGCGCTGAAATACGCGCGTTTTTAGAACGCTCAGGTCTGAACCCAGGGTTAGAGCTATTTTTCTAATAGAAATGTATGATTTTAGTAATTAAAGTATATTTCAAAAATGGTCTGTATCACTGCCCCTAAAAAATTGCTAAAGAAAAAAAAAATGACAGTTATACTTTAAAGGTGATTTTTTTTTTTGTAAATCCCTTTCCTGCTGTGTGACAAATAACCTCACAGAGTTTGCCATTATTAAATGCTGCTGTATACGTTCCGAGGAGAAGCTGAATTTTCATGTTACACGAGTTTTGTTTACCTAGAGCAATTTTCTAACAAAGCAACTGTGAAGTAACAAGAAATCATGCTGTTAGCTAAACTGTTTTCTCTCTGCACCTGTAAACTTTTCTTAAGCAATACGCGTAAATATAATTCCATAAATATAGCTATGTAGGTTTGTTTTCTTCAATTCATTATTTTAAATTAGCAAAACTATTAAAAGTACTTTTCCAGTTTTCCATTTTGCTATATCCTGCATCTTCGTTTTCTGTAAAGGGTTAGTGTTTAAGAAGCATACAGCAATAATCTACAAAATGGCTTTAAACATGGGACATAGATATATTATTGAGTACCATATAATGCACATTAGGATTCACATATTAACACTTTAAGTTGGCCAACCCCTTTAAATCATAGGTGGTTTTTAGTCAGGTATAGTTCTATGACATCACAAGTAGGTTTTAGTCAGATGAGCTACTGTGACATCTCAAGTACATTTTAGTTTGGTAATCTACTGTGAAATCACAACAGTGTAGTCGCTTCTGTGTAGTAGTGACATCACTACTATCAGCTTCTGTGACATCATAAGTGTTTTAAAGTTAGGTAACCTACTGTGACATGACTAGGGGGTTTCAAACAGGTAATATGCTGTGATATCATAAATACTTTTACTAAATTAAGCAACTATGGTATCATAAGTGTTTTAATCAGGTAATATACTGTGGTATCACAATTAAGCGAAAGTTACTATGAAATTCCAGTCCATTGGCGTCAGATATGGTAAATTTATTAAGAGTCAAATTCCTCTTTATAATTTTGGTGCATTGTGGAAGAACTGTGTGCCAGCTGAAAATTTTCTGGCGTCTGTTATCTCACATCTATAAGGCTGCATAGGCCCACCCAGGGCCGGTGCAAGGATTTTTGCCGCCCTAGGCAAAAGAAAAGTTTGCCACCCCCCCATGTGACATCACAATGCCCCACCCATATGATCTGCCATATCCATATTAAAGGAGTTCTGCAGTTTATTTAAACTGATCGGCAGGGGTCCGACACCAGGGACCAATTAGCTGTTTGAGAAGGCAGCGGAGCTGGCAGTAGCGCCTCAGCCTTCTCGCAGTGATGTCACGATTAGTATCATTGGCCTGGGTGGGGCTAAGCTTCATTCAAGTGAACAGAGCTTTAACCCCGCCAAGGCCAGTGATACTAGTCGTGACGTCACTGCGCTTGTGGTAAACAGCGAGAAGGCCGAGGCGCTACCTTCTCAAACAGCTGATCGGCGAAGGTCCCGGGTGTCGGACCCCTGCCGATCAGTTTAAATAAACTGCAGAACCCTTTAAACTAACGCCAGTTCTCTCTCCCCCCCCCATGTCATTCTCTTTCCCATTCCCCCCTACCTCTGGTGTAGCGTGGCCGAGATCTGTATGGTCCACGGGTACACGAGCTTTAGTTTCCTGTACCCGGGCGGACTGACAGGAAGCGCACACTGTGTGCGCACTTCATGTCAGTCCGGCCGGGTACAGGAGACAGATGCTCCCTGTACCCGCGGACCATGCAGGGTTCGGCCATGCTACAATGAGGGACTGACAGGAGGGAGCGCTGAGCGCTTCCCTCCTGTCAGCTCCTCTCCTCTTTCTGTGCCTGGGTGGTGCGCTCTCATAGACGCGCCAGCCCGGCAGTGCTGCAGCCGCCAGAGGCTCAATTAAGAGCGCTCGGGCGGCTGCAGCATGAGGCGGGGCCGGCGCTCCTAGCTAGCTCCTCCTTTCTAAGGGGCGCTCTACGCGGCTGCCTAGTCAGCCTATAGGACGCGCCGGCCCTGGGCCCACCCATATCGTGCTCAGTTTTAGGAAAAGTGCTGCTCCTCAAACAAGCACTGTATTCTCTTTTCATCAAGAAGCAAATCCTTTTTATTTCTCACAGATACTATGACTTTTTGAGCCTCCGACTTTACATAGCGGCACACAGATTTACGGTCTGGGTCCACAGCACCCTGTGTCATATTTACTCATACCACAAATAGAGATAAATAAGCGGCACTCACCATCCGATGCGACTTTTCTTTAATGGTGCAGAGAGGGGAAGAACAAACATGGCTAAATCCGGAGACCTCTGGGGACCCGGTTGCTTTCTTTGTAAGATTTTAGAGAGCTTATAGTCCATTACAATCGGACTTCTTTTTCAGATTGCATTACTCTCATTTCTAGTGCTTTTGTATTCAATATTTCAAAGACATCTTTCTGATTTCACTGTAAAAAATATGATTCTGAACCCTCTCTGCCCTCCGTGACGCCCAGATGCGCCTCCATTTGTTGTGTAATTTCCATTGCAGAAAGTGATAGTCCTGTATCCATGGTGTGCGATGTTACACTGCCGTGTGCTCTACCGAAAAACTCTTTTGAGCAAAGTTCGATTGTATGAAAACAGTAATATAGAGTCCAGACGTTGGTGGCACTACGGCAAACTATCGCATTCACCACCGGTCATATGACCGGTGGTGAATGCGATAGTTTGCCGTAGTGCCACCAACCTCTGAACTCTATATTACTGTTTTCATATTTACTCATAGGTGGACCTAGCCTTTCTGTTGCCTGAGGTGAATATTAAAATGCCTTCTCCGTCCATGCCTAATTCTCAATTTAACTCCTCCCCTTCAGCCATACTGTTAAAACATACTTGGAAAACATTACAAAACAACAGGGTAATACAGCACTACATATTGGCTAATACAGCACTGCATACCTGCTATGTCCAGTGATGTCTCCTCTGATGTAGATGTTCTCTTTCCTCATCTTGTCATCATCTATCATCCTCCCCTTTATGGCGCCCCAACTTTGTTATCCTTTGGATACCCACAATACTGTGCCTTTCTGTTGCCTAAGGTGAATATTAAAATGCCTTCTCCGTCCATGCCTAATTCTCAATTTAACTCCTCCCCTTCAGCCATACTGTTAAAACATACTTGGAAAACATTACAAAACAACAGGGTAATATAGCACTACATATAGGCTAATACAGCACTGCATACCTGCTATGTCCAGTGATGTCTCCTCTGATGTAGATGTTCTCTTTCCTCATCTTGTCATCATCTATCATCCTCCCCTTTATGGCGCCCCAACATTGTTATCCTTTGGATACCCACAATACTGTGCCTGCTGTGCTCTCCAATGTCCCCAAATACTATATCACAGAAATAATAGTGCCATACAGATAGTCCCCTCATAGTAATGGTGCTTCCAGACTGCTCTCAATAGTAATAGTAGCATCCACAGTACCCCCAGTAGAGACAATGCCCCCCAAGAGTACCCCAATTAGTGGCGAAGCCCTTAATATTGTGCTCAATAATAATGTCTTCCAATAGTAATTATGCCCCACAGTGCCCCTGTACAAATAAGGCTCCCCTATAGTGCTCCCAACAGTAACAAAGCCCCTCAAAAAGGCACCTCTATAGAGCCCACAGTAGTAATAAGGCCCCCTATAGTTTTCCGAGTAATGATGTCCCTATAGTGGCACCAGTATTTATAATGCTCCCCGTAGCAAAATGGCCCTTGTAGTAGTCCCAGTATGTATAACGCATCCTGCAGTGCCCCTTGTAATTATAATGACTCATTGTAGTGCCAATACATATAATATTCCCCCATTATTGCCTGTCTTATGATGCTCACCTATAGTGCCTACTGTATTGTATTATAATGTAGTGCTTTGGCCTGTATTATATTGTCTCTGCTGTAGTGCCCCTATATTAAAATGCCCCCTTTAGTGGCCCTGCCTGTATTACAATGCCTGTGTAATAAAATGCCCCATGTAGTTCTCTGGACTGTATTATAATGCATTCTGTCATGCTCCTGCATGTGTTATAATGCCCCCTATAGTGCACTGGCCAGTATTATAATGCCCCCTATGTTAAACTGCCCCTGTACTGCCCCCTGTATTATAATGCCCCCTGTAGTGCTCCAATCTATATTTTAATTCCACCTGTAGTGCTTTGGACTGTATTATAATGCATCCCACGGGTAATGCTCCAGCCTGTATTCTCCCTGTATTGCTCTCTGTAGTGATCAGCCTGTATTATAATACCCCTGCAATACCCTTGTATAATAATTCCTTCTGTATTATACACTTGTATAATAATTACTTCTGTATTATAATGCCCCCTGTAGTTCTGTAGTGCTTCCTGTAGTGCTTTAGTGTCCCTGTGTTATAAGGCTCCCCATAGTGCCCCCTGTAGTGCTGTAGTGCCCCCATAGTGCCATTTGTATTGTCTCTTATAGTTCTATAATACCCCCTGCAGTGCCCCCTGTATTATATTGCCCACTATACTATTGCAGTACTCCCATAGTGCCCCCTCTAGTATATTTCCCCTGTAGTGCTGTAGTGTCCCCCATAATGCCCCCATTATTATATTGCCCGCTGTAGTGCCCCCAGTAAAAAATAAATGAATAAACTTTTGACTCCTTTTTCCTGCCACCAATTGCGGTGCCACCTCCTGGCACAGGTGGTCATGATGACGAACTCCGACTGTTGATCTCAGACGGTGTGATCATGAATGCCTGCATCACTGCGACCTCTTGTGCTTTTCTACTGCCTCATAGACTTCAGGTGTAGTGACCTGCAGCCTATGAAGCTGAACAGCGCGGCACAGGAGCCCATCGCACAAACTACTGTCCCCTCAGAGGCAGGTTGGCCGCCTAAGACAAGATTCTCATCTCACCTAATGGCAGATGTGGCCCTGTATTTACTGTACCAATGTGTGCAGCATGGATCAGTAATATGGCAACATATACAGTATGAAGCTTTTCCTGAGGCTATGTTTGAAAGAAAGAATATTTTCTCTACCTTTGCAGTTAACTAATGTGGATTTGCTATTCCCTACCTGTGGCTTGACACTGCTTGATAATAGGTTGAACTAAATAAATGTTTTCAACTTCATGCATCAATGGTTGTCATTACCCGGTTACCATGCAGTTGAAATGTAGGTTTATTTTTCTTAATGTCATTTGTGGGAAAACCCCTTTACATTCTTAGATATAATTCTTTTTGCCTATGGCCGCCAGTAGTAGAGGCTTGCTGCATATGAATCTATACAAGTCTGTACTAAATACAGACCTGTCTCTAATCTCCCCTTCATCTTAAAACCTGGTCTGCTTTCACCTCAACCACTATCTCTCTGTTAACTCTAGTTTCCTCACTCTATACTCTACTGAAACTGCCATTACCAAAGTGACAAATGACCTCCGGACAGCTAACTGTAATGTTAACTACTCTCTGCTCATTCTTCTGGATCTCTCTGCAGCATTTGACACTGTGGACCCCAATCTCCTACTTGATATGCTTAAATCTATTGGCTTTAAGGACAGTAGTCGCTCTTGATTTTCTTCTCCTCTGGCCACTCTTTCAGTGTATCATTTGCTGGCTCTGATTCTTCTTCTTTTCATATTGAGGTTCCTCATGGTTCAATTTTAGGTCCTCACCTCTTTTCTCTCTACCCAGCCTAAATTGGACAGACAGACAGTAGATTAGACTTTCAATATAAGCTCTACACTGATGACACCCAACTATAAATCTCTTCCTGTGGAATTACCCCTGCATTACTACAAAACACCAGTGATTGTCTAGCTCTAATGTCATGTCCTCTCACTATCTGAAACTGAATATTTAAAAAACGGAACTTCTTGTAATTTCTCCATCTGCTAATCTACTTAAACCTGATATTTCCTTCTGTCTGTGGCACTGCTATAACTCCTGGGCTGCACGCCTGCTTTCTCAGTGTCGTGCCTGACACTGATCTTTCCTTCATGCCCTCTATTCAATAGTTTGACTGCTCATGCTGCATACACCTCAAAAACATCTCTAGAATTTGCTCCTTTCTTACTGTGAGACACTCATCCCTGATCCATTCTTGTCTTGATTACTATGACTTTAACTTCAGTATTAATCTGTCTTCCCCTCATTAATCTCTCCCCACTCTTATCTATCCTGAGTGCAGCAGCCAGGCTCATCTATCTAACTAGTTCTCCAATGCACTTGTTACCCATAAAGTATAAGATTACGTTTAAAGTGCTTATTCTCTCCCACAAACCTCTCCAAAGTGCTGCATTCCCCTACATCTCCTCCCTAATTTATTTCTATCACCCTACCCCTCCTTGTCCATTCTACCAATTATTTCTGACTTGCATACACCATAATCTGAATCTCTCACTCTGATCTTCAAGACTTCTCTCAAGATGCACTAGTTCTCTGGTACCCCAAGCAATTAGGCTAATTCCCAAATACTACATTTTTAGGCACTTCCTAAAAACACATCTCTTTACGGTGGTCTATCACATCTCCAAATGTAACTTGTCTTCATCCACCCTCTTCAACATCATTCTTCAGAACCTAATCTGTCATCAAACTGTATTCACCATACCCCACGCTCTCAGAAGCACTACAGATATTGGCTGGTAACAGGCTCATGCAGCCTTATATCTATTCCCCTAATTTGTTACGATGGCTGGACAATTGTACAAAAATGTGCATTTCTTATCCTTTGCGTCACCCCCTATCTCTTCATAGATTATAAACTATTGTGAGCAGGTTTCACTTTTGTTTTAATTGTTTGTTGCTATGTAATGTATAATTTTGTTTGTACATGCACATGTAAAGGTGGATTTACTTGTACCAATAATCGGCCAGATTGTCTGGAATGAGTATTCCTGCAAAAACTCGTTCCCGATAATCTGGCCATCTAAATGTGCCGCAGATCACCCGATGAACAAGCGATCCTGTCTTTCGTGCAGGCCTATCAATCATCATTTCTGGGTGGCAGATTGTGCTGTCTAAACAGTGTTCTACTGCCCAGAAACAATGATTCTGTATGGGGATTCTGTGAAGAAGATCTCTGCATGTACTAAGCTAGCAGCCGACTGTCGGGAAGGAACGCTTCCTTCCCGACAATCAGCTTTTCCATTGGCCAGTATAAACCCGCCTTAAAGCACTGAGGATTATGGTGTCGCTATATCTAAATAAAGATTCTTATTTATTATTATACCTCTGCCATTGTATGAGGGTCCATTCACACATCCGCAATTCTGTTCCGCATTTTGCGTAACGGAATTTTGGACCCATTCATTTCTATGGGGACACACTATGTCCTGCCTGCATCCGCAATTGTGGATCCGCACTTCTGGGTCCACAATAGTGTTCCTGAAAAAAATAGAACATATCCTATTCTTATCCGCATTTTGCGGACAAGAAAAGGCATTTTCTGTTATAGTGCCGACGATGTGCGGTCCGCAAAATACGGAACGCACATTGCCATTGTCCGTGTTTCGTTGATCCGCAGAACACACACGCACGTGTGAATGGACCCTTAATCTGTAAGTTTCCCCTACTGCTGTACTGCCATCTGAAGACAGAAATAGCTGGTTATTCGAAAAATTTACAGATGTTCAGGTTTGGATACTAGGAGACGGCCTCTAAGTGCAGAACTAGGTACAGTGCCTGTGAAAACTATACTTTGCAAAATAAAAATGATCAAAAGAATGTAAAGATACAGTTTAACAAAATTTATTTTAAAGATAAATATAAACCTTTCTAGGTAGACTTGCTGTTAAACTGAACAAGCTAAGCTGAGTCTAAAGATTGTAGAGTTTATTTTTAAAGGCGACTTTCTCTGAAATATAAATTCTTTTCAAATGTTCTCTTATATTCATACATTAAATTATACGCAACTGTGTATTTCCTAACATTTATATTCTGTTATTTGCAAAAGGATTACATGACATTGCTGCTGTATAAAAAAAAAAAAAATGTCGTTCGTGCTAATTTGACATTTGCTATACATGAGGCTTCCTGCTGATGTAACACAATATGAATACATTATATAAAAAACTGGTTTTAGTATTTAGCATTTTTTATTGTTTTACACAGAGTTTCCCAGTGATGGATGGCCTGTTTACACCTCTGTTATTAAACTTGTCAAATCATAATGTCAAAGCAGATCTGTATTACTCCTATATAATATGCATCCCTCACATTATTGCAGTTTGCTTTGAATGGGATGACCCTGTCGCAATCTGTGCTATACACTGCACAGATATTTTAGATAGCGGATGTTATAGTTCTTTAGTTTCCCAGATTTTCTGCTGATAGACTACAGCTGACATTTAAACTTGAATCTCTGCTTTATATAGAGACAATTTAATAGAAATAGTATCAATTTTCCTCCAGTACAGCCTTTTAAATACAGCCAAGTTTTGCAAACAGAAATCTTATCTGATGTGTAGATTTTCCAACCAGAACCATCTTTTAGAATTAGGTAACACATGACTCTTAAATTTAAAAAACAATCATATTTAAAGAGACTCAGTCGGCATGATCAACCCCAATAAACCAGGCATACGACCTGGTAGGGTTGATCATGCTAATTAAGTCAATACCTTTCATTTGTCTGTCTGAGTGGCAGAGATATCAGCTTTTTTATCCATATGCAAATGAGCACATTGGAGCACCAGGAGTAGGAGCACCAGGAGAAGAACTGTATCCTAGCATCTACATATCATATACACTACTTACTATAGCTTCACCTAGTTGAAAATAGAGGATTTTCTATGCTTAGAAAGCTAATACATATTACTGGTTTGTTCACAGGCACAATATATGGTTATAAAGACACCAGTAATACTCATTAGCTTTCAAAGTATAGAAAACATAGTAACATAACATACATAGTAACACAGTTTATAAGGCTGAAAAAAGACAACTGTTCATCAAGTTCAGCCTGTTATCCTGCAAATTGATCCAGGCAAAAAAAAAAAAAAAAACTGTGAGGTAGAAGCCATTTTTCCTCACTTTACGGGAAAAAAAATTCCTTCCCAACTCCAATAAAGCAATCGGAATAACTCCCTGGATCAAGAACCCATCTCGGTGCTGGATCTCTCTGCATTCTGGAATTGCCAGAAGCGACAGTGTTGCCTCCCGGCCCCATTAACTGTAATGGAAACTGGCTGATATCCATCCGTAACCTGGCGAATATGCTAAGAATCGGCCAGACGAAAACAACTGTACCAGGTTGCCGCTGGATCTCCGCCAGTCCCCACTATAGTTAATGGGGCCGGACAGCAAGCATGTAGTTTCTGGCAGTACCGGAATGCAGAGAGATGCAGAACAGCCTGTCGGATATGAAAGCGCTAGTGTGCAACTAACATTTTGCTTTCCCAACACACATAAAAACTCTGCATCTTTTCATTAAGAGAAAAGGGGGCATGTAATGATACAGTTTAGTGCTGTATGCATTTTTCACAATCTAGAGTATAGTAAAATGTGCCATGATGTTTGATATAATTAAATACTGAAGGGGAATAAAGTGCACCGTCCATGTAACTTCTGATACTATACCACTGCACAGATACCCATTAACCCACTGTATGTTGCACACTATGTTTTCTACTTGCATCAATTGAGTTCACCATGTGGAGCTTTGATTTTTCCACTTCAAAGCAGAAGACTATACTCTGATCCTTTTTGCAGCATTTTTATTGGGTGACTTCTTGAGCCATTATTTTCTATTCAAATTGTATTCCCCTAGAAAATTAACAAACCTGCCGTAAATGTCCAGAAGATCAAAAGGACGAGATGCTATATAGGAGTGCTAAAGGGGTGTAGAATTTATCTATAATCGGTATAGAATGTATTTTGTAATTCCAGCAAATAATCATTCTTTTTCGATTTTATGTATTTTTCTTGCCTTAAGTTCTTCATTTAACATGCCATGGCTAATATCCAGGTTAATGTGTTATGTGTTTGCCACCTTTTCCAAAATGTCTACCTTTTGCCTTAAAGGCAATTTCAACATATCCAGAGAAGAAAAAGATAATATTACATTTAGGTTTTGCATATTCCGTGTACTGTAAATTGATGTTGGTTTTTGGTTCAGTGGCACTGCACAGTGACACGTGCAGTTTAGAATTGCAGTACATTCAAAGGAGAGGATTAGACAATTTAGAGATGTACACAAATGAAATAAAAAAAGGCTTTTTCACGAAGAATCGTGGGTAAGCAGTTGAATAACAGTATGTCTCCTATCAATGATTGTATTAGTATTAGAAATTTGGTGTCCCTTATATAAAATACAACTCCAAAAAAGACTTGTGTGAAAGAGAAATGCTTGAAATAACGTTTTCTTGTGCCTCATTGAAAGTGTGGAGAGTATATCCCATCTTTTTGTATGCATGTAACTAGTCTATCATATTCTGCCCCTTGACGGAGAAGTTAACGAATCCTAAAATGCCCTTCATGATGCCAAGAAAGGTTATTTATATTTTAATAACTTTTGACCTTGGAGTTCACTGTTATATACATTTACAATGTATTTATGCATTTCTCTATATTTCACATTTTTCTAGGATGCAATTGCAGAGGTTTACTGTAAAAAAAAAAAGTGATAACTCACTTTTCATAATCCACTGCATTTGCTTTCAAGATAACATGTAGATATTAAAAGTTGTTGATACCTTTTAATGGTTAACGGAAAACATGATAATATCTGAAGAAATTGCATATGGTATAACACTGAAGAGTCACATATTTATACACAGAAGGGCATAGTAATAGTGAGAAGTAAATGTGCACAAGTACAGTATATAGCATGCTGATAACAGTTTACCCACAGCAGTGCCTGGATGTGTGTAAATTTATCTACCAGTGTGTCAGAAATAGATTGTCTTCGTAAAAATGGCCTGAGTATATGAGTAGATCAAGTTTAGGAACAAAATTTCATTTTGTGTGAAACTATGAATGTACATAAGATAAATTGGGAAAAAACTATCAAATTACATTCACAGTTTTTTTGTTGGACACAGAAATGTAACTTTACTAGAAAGAACAATCATAATACCTTTAAATTTGTGTAGCTTAGGTCTGTTCTTACAAGTAACTCCTAGTCCTTAATACATTAATGCGTCAAGGGGTTGTATGAAGCAGGCTGACATTCTGAGCTCACTTCACGGATGGCCCGTGCCTGCTGTTTAATACAGCAGGCAACCCACCGAATTGCCTTTTCGAGGTTCCGAGGCCTGACATGGCTAGCTGCCTGCGAAGCTGTGAAATAGTTTTCTATTGCAGTCTATGGGACAGACGATCAGAAAATCACATGTTTATGTCTCCTAAGGGGACTAAAAATTGCTGTGTAAAAAACTAAAGTTTAAAAAGATAAAAATGTTAAAAATAAAATTTTACATATAAAAATAAACAAAAAATAAACATGCTAGGCATCACTGCATTCCAAAAATTAATCAAGTGATCAAAAAGTCGCACCTATCCCAAATTAGTACAAATAAGATCTAAATCTCGCCACACAAAGAAACAAGCCATACACAGCTCTGTAGATGAAACTATAATAAAGTTATGGGTGTCCGAACATGGCGATGCAAAGAATTTTTTTTCAAAGGTTTTTTATTTTTTTTAAAACAGTAAAACATAATAAAAACTATAGACATTTTAAATCACTGTATTTATACTGTAATTGTACTGAACTGCTCAATAAGGATTTCATTTTTAGCGCATAATGAATGTTGTAATATCAAAACCTAAAAAACTTTTGCTGGATTTCTTTTTTCAATTTACCCCCAAAGATTTTACCATTTTCCAACACGATACGGTAAAATAAACACACATATGGTTATGTAGGCAGAAATTTAAAAAAGTTATGGCTCTTGAAATATTGGTAGGAAAAGACAAAAACTGCCCCAGTCCTTAAGGGGTTAAAGTATACAATTTAGCTGCCACCAACTGTGGCCAATGGCTGCATGATGTTGAAGGTAATTCTCTCAGCGTGCAGCATGCAGTGTGTAACCCCCCTAATAATGAGACACATTTGTTCATATTAAAATTTAATGAATTTATCCACCCCCCCCCCCAGCCAATCAGAGGGCTGGTTGCTCTATTTAAATCACCTGCACACTAACCACAGAATATGCCATAAATGACTGATAGGTGTTGGCCCTGCTCTTATCTCAATGGCTGTGCCCCACCTTGTATGGCCAGAAATGGAGAGTGGCCAGTGCATAGAGCGTACACCTATCGGACATTAATGTCATATCCATAGGATATGGGACAACCCCTTTAAGTTGAATTTACATGTGCATACTCTGAGTTGGCCCTTCTGTGTCTCTTTCTGTGTTGTAGAGGCTTCATGTGATAATGTAAGCTTTTTCTGTACTTCTTTTTGCTTTAATTAAAACAGATCTCTACAGTTTTACTAGTTGTATTGCTTGCATCTCTATTAAGGCACTGTGGCTTCTGTTATCGCACACTGTTGCTAGTTCTATAATATAGACCACAATTTTCTTTTTTTTTTTAAGGCGTTTTTTTCTCAAAGCTGAACAAACCAGATTTTGAGTCTCTCATGGGGGAAACGTCTATCTAATTTAGAAATCTAGCCACCCTCCTTTGAACCCTCTCCAGCTCTCCAATATCCTTTTTATATTGTGAAGCCCAAAACTGGATTCCGTATTCGAGTTAAGGCCTTACAGTCTTACATTAGGTCTATACAGCAGTGATGTTAAATTGCAATCTCCATTTTTTTATTTCTTTTTATACACCCTAAATCCTAATTTTCTTTTGCTATATCCCATTATTGGGCAAGACTAATATGTGGGCACTATATGGGGTGGTTGATTGGACAAGGCATGGCTGTGTTACGTGCAGTGCCGCTTGACAGAATTTTTTGAGTATGGTGTGGTGACTGTTATTTTTTTAAGCTTATGTCACTGTCATAAATAATGGTATTATATGGACATTTTATATCTGTATTATGTGAGCCTTTCATGACAAGGTCATTTTTGTTTAAAATTGCTTCATTCTTTGCACAAGGGTACATTGCTTCAGATATATCAGTATTGGTAGAATAGACCTAAGGCATTTTGTTCATAAAGTTGTCTCATATTTAAAGCAGGCACCAATCACTCACATATAATAGCATTTAAGCCTATATATTTGCCTTTGCCCAGTTTGCAGGTTTTCTAGACTAGCAGGTGCTATCAAATGTATTGCTGTATAAACCTGCTCGGATTGACAGGGCCAGGAATTTTTAAACTGCCTGGCCCTGTCAATAGAAGTGGAGAGGGTGCGGCATTTGAAGAGCTGAGCCTCTAGGAGTACTTAGTATATAGACGTACAGATTAAGGCACAGTTTCAAGCGATATACCAGAGAAAACGGAGTAATGTCTGACACAGTCCATAATAAGGTTCACATTACAGTGTTGACCAATATCGAGAACTTAGAGTAGCCTTTGGTGGATACTGACCACCCAATGGGCCAATAGTAGGATTAACAGTACACGACAGTTCTAACACTCATTACATTTCAACCTGAGGATCCCTGGTCCACAAGGGGACACCCAGGTACGGATAAGGGAGCGGCAGTTGTGGTGGTGGGTCACTCTCTCTGACCGCACCCATATTCCCATCAGATCACCAAGCTGACACCTAGTAGTTTGTTGAGAAAGTATCAGGAGGGAGTAAACTTTAACTCTAACTGGATGTGGAACTAGTCACTGAATTCCATCTATCCCACACCTTAAGGTATTTATCATGAGATCTATTTAGTCAACTAGTCATTGTTTAAATGTATTTTGACACTATTTAGATATAGTATTTTTGTAATCGTACTGACCAAGAGAATGAAGGGCACAGGTCAGTTTTGCGGCAAACAAAACACAGTGGGAACAAAACCCGTAAAATGGTTGAGGAATTGCATTTTGTTTCCAATTCCACTCCATTTGGAATTTTTTTCCCGCTTCCCACTACATTATATGCCATATTAAATGGTGGAATTAGTAACTTGTCCTGCAAAAAATACAACAACTTGTCCTGCAAAAAATAAGCACTCATACAGCTGTGTGAACGGAAAGATAAAAAAAAGTTATGGCTCAAGGAAGATAGGGAAGAAAAATTAAAATGCAAAAAGGAAAAAAACCTCTGGCATCCTAAGGTTTAAAACCCCTAAAATATTCTAGGATTGGACACAGTTGTAGAAACCTGATTGGCTCGCTTTCCAGTCACACTGACAGGTCCAGCAGCCGGGGCTTGTCTGGTTGGCATGGCAACCTTCCCAGTACAGCCCTGCATAGTGATACTAGGTGAACTCCTACCACATGTTATGTAATTCAAAGTTATTGTAGACTGCATCTTCTGTGTATATGACTGAGACAGGACCTAAAAAGTGAGTGCTGAGTCATGATTGTACATAAATCAGTTCCTTTAAGAAATGCTCTACAAATGAATGATGTGTACCTTGACTATGTGGTCTCAAAACTACCTGAGATGTTGAACTGGGATTTTGTGGACCAGTCAGCTCTCCACTGGCCCCTGGGTCAAACACACGTTTGTGAGGCAATAAAGTTTGTAGTGAACAGGCCATCAGGTCCCTCCCAACAAATCTTACAGATGAAAAATACCAACTTTAGTAAGCTTTGTGTCAAAGTTTAATATAGACCAAATTAAGCAACCAGCCTCAAGTCCTCGCAGTAAAGGATCTCTCATCCCTTTCTTTGTAACATCTAAGTAAAGTGCAGGAAAGAAGAGTTTTTATTGCAGCTTTAGTAAGAACCTTAGAACAGAATTAAGTGGCTAGCAATAGGAAATACAGTAGAGTACTTCAAGTTACTACAAGGCAAATAAAAAAATATCTATAAAGTTGGCTATGGGCACACTGGCAATTCTGCTAATGGAGTAAATTATTAATACTCATACCAAGTATCTGAGCCAATAATGTTACTTGCATGAAGTATAAGCAGTATTTAACCCCTTAAGGACACAGCCATATTTCACCTTAAGGACCAGGCCATTTTTTGCAAATCTGACCAGTGGTGTCATTTTATGTGGTGATAACTTTAAAACACTTTTACTTATCCAGACCATTCTGACATTGTTTTTTTCGTCACATATTGTACTTTATGACAGTGGTAAAATTGAGTTAAAAAAGTTCATTTTTATTTATAAAAAAATACCAAATGTACCATTTTTTTTAATTTCCAAGTTTCAATTTCTCTACTTCTATAATACATAGTAATACCTCCAAAAATAGTTATTAAATTACATATTAATTAACCTTTTAGGTGTTCCACAAGAGTTAATGGCAAAAGGAGATACCATTTCAGAACTTAGATTTTTTTGGCAAATTTTCCATTTTAATCAATTTTTTCAAGTAACAAAGCAAGTGTTAACAGCTAAACAAAACTCAATATTTATTGCCCTGATTCTTTAGTTTATAGAAACACCCCATATGTGGTTGTAAACTGCTGTATGGCCAAATGGCAGGGCACAGAAGGAAGGGAACGCCATATGGTTTTTTGAAGGCAGATTTTACAGGACTGGTTTTCAGACACCATGTCCCATTTGAAGCCCCCCTGATGCACCCCTACAGTAGAAAATCCAAAAAAGTGACCACATTTTGGAAACTACGGGATAACGTGGCAGTTTTCTGTACTATTTTAGGGTAAATATGATTTTTGGTTCCTCTCTATAAACTTTTTTTGAGGAAATGTAACAAAAAATATAAATAGGGGTGCATATTGAGTTTTGTTTGGCTGTTAACCCTTGCTTTGTTACTGGAAAATGGATTAAAATGGAAAATGTGCAAAAAAATAGCTGTTTTGGGACAGTTTTTATTTTTTGTTATTTACATCGTTGATCTGAAAGGTTAGATCGTGTGCTGTTTTTGTAAAGCAGGTTGTTACGAACGCGGCAATACAAAATATGACTACTTTTTGCGGGTTTTTGCTTCAGTTTAACATAATAAAGCATTTTTGAAAAAAATTATTTTTTGTGTCTCCACATTCTGAAAGATATATATATATATATATATATATATATATATTTTTTTTTTGGGGGGGGGGCAACTGTCTTATGTAGGGGCTCATTTTCTGCGAGATAATATGTCGGTTTGATTGGCACTATCTTGGGGTGCATATGTCATTTTGGTATTTGCTATTACACTTTTTGTGATGTAAGGTGACAAAAATGGATTTTGACACCGTATTTATATATATATTTTTTTTAGCTGTGTTCACCTGAGGGGTTAAGTCATGTGTTATTTTTATAGAGCAGGTTTTTACGGACGCGCTGATACCTAATATGTATACTTTTTATTTATTTATTTATTTAGGTTTTACACAATAATATAATTTTTGAAACAAAAAAAATATCATGTTTTAATGTCTCCATAGTCTGAGAGTCATATGTTTAATTTTTTTTGGGTGATTGTGCTATGTAGGGGCTCATTTTTTGCAGGATGAGATGGGGGTTTGATTGGTACTATTTTGGGAGGCATATGCCTTTTTGACCGCTTGGTATTACACTTTTTGTGATGTAAGGTGACAAAAAATAGCTTTTTCACCATTTTTCATTTTTTTTATGGTGGTTACCTGAGGGGTTAGGTCATGTAATATTTTTATAGAGGTTTTTTTATTTTTACCTTTTTTTACCTTTTTTTTAAACCTCTTTTGACCCAGACGCACTTGGTTATTGAAGATCTAGTGGGTCTGATGTCTGTATAATACAGTACAGTACACAATATAGTGTACAGTACTGTATTTTTTTACTTTACACAGTCTGATAAGACTTCTGCCTTTAGCAGAAGTCTGATCAGCGTTACTATTACCATGGCAAGCAGGATGCCTGTGAAGGTGTCCTGTTGCCATGGTAGCCATCACCCGCTGCCAGAACAGAACAGCGGGTGATGGGGAGGGAGGGGGGCCCCCTCCCTTTGTGATCCGGTCAAGAATTGGGGGGCTGCAAGGGCACAGCAGCTCCCGATGGGAGAGGGAGGGAGCTCCCTCCCTGTTAACCCCTACCATACAGCGTTCCCTACGGACTGCGGCATGGAAGGGGTTAAATGGCTGGCATCTGCACCAGCACAGATGTCAGCCGTTTATAGCAGAGTGTCAGTAATGTGCTGACACTCTGCTATACCGCTCGGCTGTCCTGAATTATAGAGAGGCGGTGGGTGGGGGTTCACGATTCCGCACCGCCTGACACAGGTATAGCGCCGCCTGCACCCTCGCTCTGCATGCCCACCAGCCACCTCAAAGAGGGCTGCATGGGGGGAGAATAAAAAGTTAAATAAAACGCAATTTTTAAGTTTCTGATCCCCGCGGTCACAGAGTTCCTTGCTCCATGTCCTAACACGTCAGGAGTTGGGGTCAAGTCAGACAGAGGAAAGCATTAAAAGGTTTGTCTGGTTTCCTATATTGATGACTTACCCTCAGTATATGTCATCACATGAGGTATGCATTTTCTTCGCTGTTTACCTGCTTTCCGTCAACATTGCAGTGGGTGTAATTACAGCTCCTCCATCCCATCCACCTGAATGGAAAGGAGCAGTTGTAGTTACACTTTGTCCCATTGAAGTAAACGGAATGGAGGAGATGCAATTATACCAGAATGCCGCACCTCTGCTCTGGCGCCATCTGCTGTAGGCGATTCATCCAGACTGGAGTGACTCAGTTAAAGCTTTTAAGAATTCTAGCTGTAAGGAGGAGAGTCGTGCTCAGGATATGCCAATTTTCTGCATAAATAAAAGGCCCTCAGAATCATATAATGTTTTGGCACCCAGTTTGGTTGCCACTTTCTCTTCCACCCAGTAATGTTAAGGGGAACAAGGATATATCAACCAGGCAAATGGTCTGTCTAAGATGAGTTCTCAAGGTTCAGCTTTGCTCCATTGCATTTATTAGTTTTATTAATCCTGGTATAGTCTAATTTAGAAAGTTTATCGGGAAATAGACTCAGAGAGAAAGAGCAATGACTATGGCAGGGTAAAATAGAAAGGTTTGTTGAAAAACCTGGAATAACCATGTCTTCAAGTACAAAAAAATCCAATCCAACACGGAGGATAAAATGCCTATTTGTTTCCTATGTACACATTGGATTTCATACTGTAAATGCCTCTAAAAGCAATTGATATTGTTCAGCCTGTCCCATATCTAACCAAAAGAACTGTAATAACTGTACTTCATTTTCTTCTCTCCCAATACAGAGTACTTTTCTATTAAAATATACAAACAGAATTATGTCTGATTTACACGGCCCAATTGTCAGAACAATTATCTGGAACAAACATTACTATGAACGCTCATTCCTGATAATAGGCTTGTGTAAATGTGCTGCCGATCACCTTATGAACGAGCACAATGGTCATTCATCAGGTGGAATGGTCCTTCATGAAGCAATTTAAATCATTGTTACTGGGCAGCAGATTGAGCTGTGTGAACAGGGATCTGCTGCATGGAAGCAATGAATCTGTATGCAGTAGCCCTCACTTATCCCCTTACAATAGAGGTGATTGCTGCATGTCAATTCATTAAACTGACAAGCAGGCAAGTATTGAGAAGGAATGGTCCCTTCTCAATAATTGCCTGCTCAGTCAGGTAGTGCAAGTACAGCATTATCAATACAGGAGATGATTATCAATGGGCACTAAATAACTGACCAGTTTCTATTGAGCTACAGTAATTGAATAACGTTGTGACTAGTATAGCCACATCACAGCCACCCCTCTGGTTGTGCCTTCAATAAAGCAACTTATTTTCTTGTCTTATCATATGTTCATCTCGTGTAGGTGGCATGCCTATTCCTGCTGCTGGAGAGCAGATACATGTTTGTAGCCTGTATCAGGTGGCCTTAGAGATAAGCGAATTTCTCAAAAATTCAATTCAGCCAGTTCGCCAAATTTTCTGAAAAACTGTCCCTGGCGCCTGCTGAGATTTCTCCCTGCACTAAGGACACTGGAAAATTGCTGAATCCAAGATGGCTGAGGCTATTTATAGGGCTGTGACATCACAGGCCTGGCTGGCTGCTGATTGGCTGCATGCATGGCATTGGGGTGATCCCTTGTTCCCAGAGTTCCTTGCTCCATGTCCTAACACGTGCAGCAGCCATTTAAGGAAAAAATACGATTCATTAGCATGAAGCGTGAGGAAATATGGACTTCGTGCGAATCATTTTTTCCTGGTTGGTCAACTTCGATTTGCTCATCTCTAGTAGCCGTGTAGAAATCGCATAACCCAAATTTCAAGCGCTGAGTGTATAATAACAGTTTTACATAACTGGTTACTAAAGTTCGTCCAAGTTCATGATAAGTGTCCAGTGTTTTCAGTCAGCACGGCTTGATGCTGAAGGTTTGGGTATAATGCTGCATGGGAAATGTCATCTCTGTCTTTCCTGTGGCTGAAATTTGGAATATTGGAGATTTGATTTAATCTTTCCCAGCTGTGCAGAGAGGCAGGCATAAACTGCGCTTATTATATTCCTGAAAGCCATCAGACTGTTGTTTGTCAAAGAACATAAAGCGTAATTACACATTTTAGTCAGAGTCTGCCAGCATGGGTAATTACTCTTGTAATGTCACATTTCCATACATTCTGGAGATTGCAGTGGACATGAGTGGCAATATTTGCATTCACATTATATGTTCTTCTAGCTATCATATTCTTTATGATGTGACAATTAAAATGGCTTTAAGTAAAATGACAGTATTTTCCATTTATCTTGGTGCTAGGATTCGGTGTGCTAGCCATTCACAGATGATTAGAAGCTCTATTCTTATTTTTCATACTCCTTTGAAAATGTTTAAAATGTTTCAGAATGAAGGAGTCAGTACGACATCATGAAAAAGTGGTTCTAAGGGTGCATTCACACGACCGTAAGTGTTTTGCGGTCATCAAATTGCAGATCCGCAAGACACAGATACCGGCCATGTGCGTTTTGCATTTTGCGGACCGCACTTGACCGGCACTATATATGGAATACCTATTCTTGTCTGCATCCGCGGACAAGAATAGGACATGCTCCATATTTCTTGCGGGGCTGCAGAACAGAACAACAGATGCGAACAGCACACGGTGTGCTGTCCGCATCTTTTGTGGCCCCATTGAAATTAATGGGTCTGCACCCGTTCTGCAAAATTGTGGAACGGAGGCGGATCCATTTATACGGTCGTATGAATATACCTTAACACAGTCTGGCTAGAGCAAAGTACAGTACCTTCAGCTTATTGCGCACACTCAGGCACGCAACAATTCAGTCTACTACAGAAACAAGCAGTGACGTGGTGCCAGGAATCCTGTGGAACTGTAGTAGGCTCTTAAAAGAAAGTGTGGTATTCTATGGAATCTACTAACAGGTTTCCTTTAATTACATTAAATGTCTCTTCTTTTACAGGTCTGGAAGAGATCAGGAGCTTGGTTTTACAAAGGTATCCCAAAATATATTTTACCTCTGAAAATTTCAAATAAAGCCGGTGAACTTCACCTGAGGCATGCACAAGCCGAGCCTCTGAATCAAGATGTGAGGACGGTTGTAGCAAATCGAACTTACACCTGGGCAAAAGGAAGAGGTCAGTGATTTCTTTTAACCTGCAGGGTAGGCGTAACATACTCCTTACTGCATTAGTGCTATAACACTGCTAGAAAATGCTTCATATTTACTTTATTCAATTGCAATTTAAAGGGACACTTCCACCAAACATTTTAGCACATATTAACAACTTATATGTGAATGTACCATGTAAAATAAAATAAAAATAATGGCTGGATAGTTTTCTGGATATAGTATTATGAAGTTCCACCATGTATTTTACTTGGTTTTGTTAGATTGGTCTCGCTTAACTCTTTTAGTCAGACCATCACTGTGGCCCCAGATAACCCTTCACATTAAACTGATACATACAATTTTGTGGGCATATTTATCTAGGCCTACCCCACAAGACAATAGAAATGTCATACTGATATCCCAATTCTACATCTATTATTGATAATGAGGATTACCATTCAGGTAATATATTCCCTCACAGCAGCAGTAAACTAACAATGGTGTTACTTATCTGTATAGGAGTTTTATTTCTCTGTGCTTAGTGCTTCAGAAGTATCAGTATTTTGTAGAAGAAGTAATATTTTCTATTAAATTTTCAGTGGTATAGTACTGCTGAAATTAAAAAGTCATATAGTCCAAAAAAAATTTCTATACCTATTGAATTTAAAAATATACCCCTTCCTGATGGAAGTGTCCCTTTAAAAACTTAGGGCCAGATTTATCATTACACTTCCATCTTACTCCAATTTCACATAAGTCCAAAGGTACTTTAGGATAGTCCGATTTATTAATGGTCCTTTAATACTGTGATAAATGTGGTTTGATGGCAGCAGTTCATCCTTCAGTAAACGGCTTTACAAAAGTCGCACGTCTTTACAAAAAAGTCGCATGTTCTATTAAAAAGTCGCATAAGATAAGCATGGTCCTCACTGGAGTGAAATTGGGACTTTTTTGCGACTTTTTTAAAAAGTCCCAATGATAAATCTGGAGTGAAACTCATTAACATGGCTAACCACGCCTATTTTTACAAAACTGGAGTGAGTGGTGTACACATGTAAAAAAGTCGCAAAATTATGCGCAAATGAGTGTGAAAAGTCGCAAATGCCCTATTTTGGGACTTTTTGATGCCAGAATTCTGGAGTGAAGGTATGATAAATCATGGCCTTAGTATTCATAATACGTGAACATGTTTAATTCTCAAAGTTTAACCTGATGGCTTCCTTCACACAGGTGGCAGAGCAATCCGTCAGGCTTTTTCGTCAGAAAACCACCTGCTGGAGGTCTCTGAAACCGGCATAGCCTGAGAATGGAGTGTGCCCGCTGAACCTGACTATAATGGGATCCGGACATTATCTGCCCGCTCCCTGGCATTTATGCTGGGATTCGGCTTGACAAATAGTGCTGCACACAACAGTTTTTGTCCGGCCGAACCCTGGCATCAATGAAAGGGAGCAGCTGTATCACCACTGTTTCCAATTATAATAAACGGGCTCAGGCATTGAACAGCAGGCTGTTCCTCTGCTGAAACAGCCTGTTGGATTGCTCTGGCACTGGATAGCTATATAGTAAAATAATTTCTTATATTGTGTGTGGTAGGCAGATTGTATTGCTGCATTAAATAGATTTTTCAGTATTATAGGCGGTTGGTTGAAGATGATGCAAGAAGCAAATGATAGAATAGAACATGTGCTTACACTAGTGATCGTCTCTGTGCACCTGGAATCTAGGTGATCAGCCCAGCTACAAAACCAGACTTCCGCCTTGATAGTGTATATTTTTCAGCATACAAATCATTTTATCGTTTACCTTTATTATTGTGATTATTTTAAAAATATATAACAGCATTTTTAAAGTTAAGTACACTATGAGTTTTGCTTAATGCAATAGACCAGGACATATTCTGTATTGTGAATTTGCAAATTTATTTCACATTGCCAAATTTATCCACTAGGTGGAGTACTATTACCTGTTAGTTACTGTTATTTATGCTGGTCCACACGGACTGCAGTCTTAAAGCGTGGTTTGGCATATTTTTTGATGAAGCAAATGGTCTAAGAATTTTTTGTTAAAGGGAACCTGTCACATCTGCAGTGCAATCTACAGACAGTATGTGATGAAGCAGGAGGAGCTGAACAGATTAGTTTTGATTCAGTACAAGTTGTAATTTATTCATTTAAATTCCTGCTCATTCTGGGCTTTGTCAAGGAGGTGGTCCTATCAGTGATTGACAGCTATCTCTGTATAAACAGTAAGAGAAGGAATTCAGTCAATTACTGATAGAATGAGTAGAATACAAGTTTTGCTCAGTCTTTTCCCCTTAAAACTATATATACAGATGGAGCCGGCAGTAAAGTCTTACCTGGAGTGTTATCATTCTTGCTTATCATTATGGCTTAGTTTAATTATGTGCAAAGCTTCTAAAGCTTAATGTTGGTATTGAGTTACACTTTTAGCATGGTGCGCTAACCCGCTGATTTTGGCACTTGGTACAGTACATCTGTATATCTGCTCAGCTCCTCCTTCTCCTTAACATGTTACTGGCAGAATACTGCATTTTCATTGTGACTGGTTCTTTTCAAGTGGAAAGTTTGAAGATGCATATTGAATAAATAATGACCACAATGAATATTAAGTGTTTTACATATATATGTATTTATATCAAATAACCATTATACATACACATACAGTGTTTTTTGAGTCTCTGTGCTTAAAGGGAATGTGTCATCAGAAAATGACCTGCTGTTTAACCGCTTCAGCCCCCCTAGCTTAAACACCCTTAATGACCAGGCCACTTTTTACAATTCCGCACTACACTACTTTCACCGTTTATTGCTCCTTCATGCAACTTACCACCCAAATGAATTTTACCTCCTTTTCTTCTCACTAATAGAGCTTTCATTTGGTGGTATTTCATTGCTGCTGACATTTTTACTTTTTTTGCTATTAATCAAAAATTACCGAAATTTTTGCAAAAAAATGACATTTTTCACTTTCTGTTGTAAAATTTTTCAAAAAAAACTACATTTCTATATAAATTTTTCTCTAAATTTATTGTTCTACATGTCTTTGATAAAAAAAAATCCAATAAGTGTATATTTATTGGTTTGGGTAAAAGTTATAGCGTTTACAAACTATGGTGCAAAAAAGTGAATTTCGGCATTTTGAAGCAGCTCTGACTTTCTGAGCGCCTGTCATGTTTCTTCAGGTGCTAGAATGCCAGGATAGTATAAATATCCCCCAAATTACACCATTTTAGAAAGAAGACACCCCAAAGTATTCGCGGAGGGGCTTGGTGAGTTCATGTATCATTTCATTTTTTTTCACAAGTTAGCGGAAATTGACACTTTCTGAGAAAAAAAAAAAAAAAAAAGTTTCAATTTCTGATAACTTCTGGCAAAAAAAAAAAAATCTCAGACGGACTCACTATGCCCCTCAGTGAATACCTTGGGGTGTCTACTTTCCGAAATGGAGTCATTTGTGGGGTGTGTTTACTGTTCTGGCATTTTGGGCGGGGCTAAATTGTGAGCCGCCATGTAAAACCTAAAGGTACTCGTTGGAATTTGGGCCCTTTTGCACACCCAGGCTGCAAAAAGCGGCACTTATGTGGTATCGCCGTACTCAGGAGAAGTAGGGCAATGTGTTTTGGGGTGTATTTTTACATATACCCATGTTGGGTGAGAGAAATATCTCTGTAAATTGTCAACTTTGTATAAAAAATTTTAAAAGTTGTCGTTTACAGAGATATTTTCACACAAAGTAATGGGTATATATAAAATACACCCCAAAGCTGACCCTACTTCTCCTAATGCGGCGACTACATGTGTGCCACTTTTGCAGCCTGGAATGCTAAAGGGCCCTAAAACAAAGAGTACCTTTAGGATTTCACAGGGCATTTTTACGCATTTGGATTCCAGACTTCTTCTCACCCTTTAGGGGCCCCTAAAATGCCAGGACAGTATAAATACCCCACATGTGACCCCATTTTGGAAAGAAGACACCCCAAGGTATTCTGTGAGGGGTATGGTGAGTTCATGCAAAATTTTATTTTTGTCACAAGTTAGTGGAATATGAGACTTTGTAAAAAACAAAATTAAAAAAAAAAAAAAAACAATTTCCGCTGACTTGTGCCAAAAATAAAAATTCTGTGGACTCACCATGCCCCTCACGGAATACCTTGGGGTGTCTTCTTTCCAAAATGGGGTCACATGTGGGGTATTTATACTCACCTGGCATTTTAGGGGCCCCTAAAGTGTGAGAATCCAAATGCATAAAAATGGCCTGTGAAATCCTAAAGGTACTCATTGGTTTTAGGGCCCCTTTGCGCATCTTGGCTGCAAAAAGTGTCACTCATGTGGTATCGCCGTACTCAGGAGAAGTGGGGCAATGTGGTTTGGGGTGTATTTTTATATATACCCATGCTTAGTGAGAGAAATATCTCTGTAAATGACAACTTTTTACATTTTTTATTCAAAGTTGTCAATATACAGAGATATTTCTCTCACCCAGCATGGGTATATGTAAAATACACCCCAAACACATTGCCCTACTTCTCCTGAGTACGGCGATACCATGGTGACACTTTGCAGGCAAGATGCAAAGGCAAATTCAATGAGTACCTTTAGGAAGGAGCATTTTTGCGCATTTTTCTTCTCACGCTTTAGGGCCCCTAAAATGCCAGGGCAGTAGAAATACCCCACGTGTGACCCCATTTTGAAAGAAGACACCCAAGGTATTCCATGAGGGGCATGGCGAGTTCATAGAATATTTTTTTGGCACAAGTTAGTGAAATTGATTTTTATTGTTTTTCTCACAAAGTCTCCCTTTCCGCTAACTTTTGACAAAAAGTTTAATTTTCATGAACTCATTATGCCCCTCAGCGAATACCTTGGGGTGTCTTCTTTCCAAAATGGGGTCACATGTGGGGTATTTATACTGCCCTGGCATTTTAGGGGCCCTAAAGCGTGAGAAGAAAATGCGTAAAAATGCCCTCCTAAAAGGTACTCATTGGAATTTGGGCCCCTTTGCGCATCTTGCCTGCAAAAAGTGTCACTCATGTGGTATCGCCGTACTCAGGAGAAGTAGGGCGATGTGTTTTGGGGTGTATTTTTACATATACCCATGCTGGGTGAGAGAAATATCTCTGTATATTGACAACTTTGAATAAAAAATGTAAAAAGTTGTCGTTTACAGCGATATTTCTCACACCCAATATGGTATATGTAAAATACACCCAAACCCATTGCCCTACTTCTCCTGAGTACGGCGATACCACATGAGTGACACTTGCAGCCAAATGCGCAAAGACCCTAAACAATGAGTACCTTTAGAATTTCATGGGCCATTTTACGCATTTGGATTCTCACGCTTTAGGACCCCTAAAATGCCAGGGCAGTATAAATACCCCACAAGTGACCCCATTGTGGAAAGAAGACACCCCAAGGTATTCTGTGAGGGGCATGGCGAGTTCACAGAAAAAAAAATTTGGCACAAGTTAGCGGAAATTGTTTTTTTTTTTTTTTTTTTACAGTCTCATATTCCACTAACTTGTGACAAAAATAAAATTTTCCATGAACTCGCCATGCCCCTCACAGAATACCTTGGGGTGTCTTCTTTCTAAAATGGGGTCACATGTGGGGTTTTGTACTGCCCTGGCATTTGAGGGTCTCCGCAGTCATTACACGTATGGCCAGCATTAGGAGTTTCTGCGATTCTCCGTATATTGAGCATACGGGTAATGAGATTTTTCCGTTCAGCCTCTGCGCTGAAAAAAAAAAATGAACGGCACAGATTTTTCATTCGCATCGATCAATGTGGATGAAAAAATCTCTGCCAAATCAGTGACTGCGGTGCGGTGGGCTGGGCGGTAGCTACCTAACAAGTAGCTAACTAACTGGCGGTGATAAGGGACCCTTATGCCCCATTCATACGTCCGAAATTCTGTTTGCGGAGCGGAATTGCGGACCCATTCATTTCTATGGGGACAGACTTTGTCCCGCTCGGATCGGAATTACGGATCCGCGCTTCCCGAGTCTGCACTTCCGTTCCGCAAAAATATAGAACATGTCCTATTCTTGTCCGCAATTGCGGACAAGAAAAGCATTTTCTATATAGTTCTGGCAATGTGCGGATCTGCAAAATGCGGAAAGCACATTGCCGGTGTCCGTGTTTTGAGGATCCGCGGATCGGATCCGCGGATCGGATCCGCGGATCGGATCCGCGGATCCGTGAATCCACGGATCCGTGAATCACGGATCCGCAAAACACATATGGGCGTCCGAATGGAGCCTTACAAGGGGTGTGATCAATGACAGGGGGTGATCAGGGGTCTAGATGGAGTGATCAAGGGGTTAATAGGTGAGGGGGTGGGGTGGGGGGTTAGTGTAGTGTTTGGTGCAACTTTTACTGTGTTACCTGGTCCTCTGGTGGTCGATCCCAGAAAATGGGACCACCAGAGGACCAGGTAGCAGCTATATCAGACGCTGTTCATAAAACAGCGTCTGATATAACTGTTTGATGCGATTATATCGCATCTACAGCCTGCCAGCGATTGATCATCGCTGGCAGGCTGTAGTCCAACTCTCGAGCCGCGCTTCACTGTGAACGCGCGCGCGCACGCGCGCGCGTTCACAGGAACTCTCGCGTCTCGCGAGATGACGCCCCTGCGCGTCCAAACAGAAGATCCCGGCCGCCCGCAGGACGCAATCCTGCGTACGGCGGTCGGGAACTGGTTAAATCACTTTTTTTGAACAATCATTTTTATTGAGAAGTTTTCAAGATACATAATAAATAGAGATGAGTGAACTTTAAAAAAAAGTACGGCGTTCGGGTTGTGGTAAGTCGCGCATTCCGTTATGGATTCCACTATAGCGGCATATGGAATCCATAAGGGGCGGCTGCCACCAACCCGAACTGTTGAACAGCCGAAGGACCTGGGGTGACGTCACTGTCATGTGATCAGTGCAGGGGGCGTGGCTCAGCACTGGAATCCATAACGGGATACGCGACTTACCACAACCCGAACGCCGGACTTTTTTTTAAAGTTCGCTCATCTCTAATAATAAAGCATTGAAGGAACAACGCACAGGTTGAACCGATTATAATGGCATACATTTTTGTTGGCATAATAAAACATAAACTATATAAGGAGAAGCTAGGGAATGAGGAGAACATGGGAATAAAGGAAAGGAGGGAGGTAGGGAATGAGAAGGTAAGGGGGACTAACACATCTTGAGGAATGTTTTTCAAAGAAAAAGAGAATGAGGCATTCTGTCATAATGAAAGACCACATATCATATGTCACAAACATGTAATTGACTAGCTGATTATCTGACTCCCTAATTACGTGACTCCGTGACTACATCAGGCTTAAACACCATATAATAGCGCAGAGAGTAAATTACAGTGACTATTGAAAAGCCAAGCCTCCCATCTCGTCCTGAAGGTCGCTTTAGAGTTCAAAGAGGAAGCCCAAGATCCCTCTTACCAACAGTTGTTGACTGATCTAATGATTCTTTTGATGTTTGGTAGTAAATTGGATTTCAAGCACAATGCTATTTTGTGTCTAGTAACAATCAAAGAGTACTGTATATCATTATTGATGGTATTCAAAAGGTAAATCCTCCAAATCTATTGATAACAGTGCCAGTTCTGGCGTGGAGGAGATTGGAATCTGCAGACCTCCGAGAGGAGAGAGAAAACCTGCCCCCACAGTTCTTGAACCTTAGGACAGTTCCACCATATGTGTGTGTAGGAACCTTCTGCCATGTGACATCTTCGGCAGATGGATGGACATTTTGGGAATATTTTATGGAGATATTGTGGGATGTAGTACCATCTGTAGAATATTTTTCTAGAGGCTTCTATGTGGCCAGCACATTTAGAATATTTATAAGTTGCAGTAAATGAGACTTTCCATTGGTCTGATGAGAATTGTTGTTTTAAATCTTCCTATAACTGTCCGACGCTCCACATTAACTGTAGATTCTATACTATGTAAAGAATCTTCTCCTTCCCTTTATGAAATAAAAGATTTCCTTAGTTGTCCGTCCTTCTCTCCATTAATGTACAATAAACTGCGGTCCGCAATCCATCAGCTCGCTAAGACTGGTGACCCCAACAGGTCAATGACCTGGTTTGAAACCTTCCTTTCCCAGCGACACACTCCGCAGAAGATAATCTTACAGGCATGTAAACAATTATTGCAAACCTCTTCGGAGGCGGTTTTACCCTTCATAGGTGCTTGGGAGTCTAATCTCGGGAAAGAGTTCACCCAGGATGAGAGGAATATGCTATTCGCTATGCCCAAAATGGCATCTAAGTGTGTTTGCATTAAGGAGAGTGCGTACAAAATTTTAACAAGATGGCATCTCACACCGCTCATGCTCACCAAATATAATCCTGCGTATGACCCGAATTGTTGGAGATGTGGCTCCTCCCCAGGCTCATACTATCATCTTTGGTGGACCTGCCCCGACATCGGGCCCTATTGGCAATCGATTATCTCCAAAATTAACACGATACTGAAGTTAGATCTCCCAGGTACCCCAGAATTTTGTCTTCTGCATTTGTCGTCGATCCATCTTCCTAAACATCAAAGTAGACTAGTTAGACATCTAATGGCTGCTGCTAGGATACTTATACCAAAATATTGGAAGGCAGACAGACCGCCCACGATAGCTCAATGGATAGACAAAGTAGATAACATATTCCGTCTAGAAGAACTGGCCAGATAGGACCTCAAGACCCATAGATGTTTTAGGTTGGTTTGGCTCCCTTTGATCACATTTAGAGGATTCCAGGGAGAGACAAGCCCGTAATCTGTTGGGGAAGGGTTCCGACCACTATACCCCCTCCCTCAGACTGCATACAATTATACTCACACTTGTACTGAACTGGCTTGGGAGTTCTTCTTCCTCGTTCATAGGTTCTTAATCTGATTGCACTAAAAGCTACTGTCAGTAGACCCTATGCTTAGGGTGCCCTTTAGTATCACATAAGGTTTTAGCGCTTCTGGTGACATTACTAATATATCCCTCTGTGGCCCTCTTTCTTCCCTCCCCCGTGTCCCTACACCCCCCCCCCCCCCACACCTTACAAGGTTCTCCGTTGTTTACCTATGTTATTTTGTAGCACGGTGTGTTCTGCCTACATATACACAGATGATGTAATTATTGTTCTGTGCTGTACAATGCTTGGTATGCTGTATCTGTAGTAATGAGACTCATTCTGCTGATCTGGATGTACTACACAGTGCTGTTATGTGTATCTCTACACTACTGTTCATGTCATAAAACTTTATTGAAAATAAAAAAAAATTGAAAGAAAGAAAGAAAGTATATTATAGGTATATCACACCCCTCATTTTATTTTTTTATTTTTTTTGGGGGGGCAACCAGTATATCACACCCGTTGCAATTAGTTGTTCCAATAGCGTTTGTCCCTCTATATAGCTGCGGTATTGCAGCAGAACCGCACACAACTGATGCACAATACAAATGAACTATAATATACTTTCTATGTTAGAAAGTATATTATGAGTATATCACACCTATCGATAGCACACCTATGTCAGTCCTTAAAAGGACTTTTGTGGCCCTATTAGCTAGCGTTTGGTGTCCCTAACAGCCTGTCCCTGCTCCACAAAGCCACCTTTCCCTACACTGGCAAAACACAGAATGTAAAATGGCTGCCAGATCGGGTTCATTTATAGGGTGGGGGTGTGTCCATGTGCTGAAACGTCTTAATTGGCTGTCCGGTCCCATCTGGTGGATGTGTCATGGGTCAAAGTTCAGCTCAATGCAATGTGTGAGAAATATCTCTGTAAATGACAACTTTTAAAAAAAAATGTATACAAAGTTGTCAATTTACAGAGATATTTCTCTTACCCAGCATGGGTATATGTAAAAATACACCCCAAAACACATTGCCCTACTTCTCCTGAGTACGGCGATACCACATGTGTGACACTTTTTTGCAGCCAAGATGTGCAAAGGGGCCCTAAAACCAATGAGTACCTTTTAGGAGGGCATTTTTACGCATTTTTCTTCTCACGCTTTAGGGCCCCTAAAATTCCAGGGCAGTATAAATACCCCACATGTGACTCCATTTTGGAAAGAGGACACCCCAAGGTATTCCGTGAGGGGCATGGCGAGTTCATAGAAGATTTTTTTTTTGGCACAAGTTAGCGGAAATTGATTTTTTTATTGTTTTTTCTCACAAAGTCTCCCTTTCTGCTAACTTTTGACAAAAAGTTCAATTTTTCATGGACTCACTATGCCCCTCAGCGAATACCTTGGGGTGTCTTCTTTCCAAAATGGGGTCATTTGTGGGGTGTTTGTACTGTTCTGGCATTTTGGGCGGGGCTAAATTGTGAGCAGCCATGTAAAAGCTAAAGATACTCATTGGAATTTGGGCCCCTTTGCGCACCTAGGCTGCAAAAAAGTGTCACTCATGTGGTATCGCCGTACTCAGGAGAAGTAGGGCAATGTGTTTTGGGGTGTATTTTTACATATACCCATGTTGGGTGAGAGAAATATCTCTGTAAACTGACAACTTTGTATAAAAAAATTTAAAAGTTGTCGTTTACAGCGATATTTCTCACACAAAGTATGGGTATATATAAAAATACACCCCAAAACACATTGCCCTACTTCTCCTGAGTACGGCGATACCACATGTGTGACACTTTTTGCAGCCAAGATGCGCAAAGGGGCCCTAAAACCAATGAGTACCTTTAGGATTTCACAGGGCATTTTTACGCATTTGGATTCCCACGCTATAAATACCCCACATGTGACCCTATTTTGGAAAGAAGACACCCCTAGGTATTCCGTGAGGGGCATGGCGAGTTCACAGAAAAAATTTTTGGGCACAAGTTAGTGTAAATTGATATATATATATTTTTTTTACAAAGTCTTGGGGTGTCTTCTTTCTAAAATGGGGTCACATGTGAGGTGTTTGCGCTGCCCTGGCATTTGAGGGTCTCCGCAATCATTACACGTATGGCCAGCATTAGGAATTCCTGCGATTCTCCTTATATTGAGCATACGGGTAATGAGATTTTTTTTTTCCGTTCAGCCTCTGGGCTGAAAAAAGAAAAAAAATGAACGGCACAGATTTTTTCATTTGCATCGATCAATGTGGATGAAAAAATCTCTGCCAAAATCAGTGACTGCGGTGTGGTGGGCTGGGTGCTAACTACCTAACAAGTAGCTAACTAACTGGCGGTGATAAGGGACCCTTATGCCCCATTCACACGTCCACAATTCTGTTTGCGGAGCGGAATTGCGGACCCATTCATTTCTATGGGGACAGACTTTGTCCCGCTCGGATCCGGAGTGCGGATCCGCACTTCAGGTCTGCACTTCCGTTCCGCAAAAATATAGAACATGTCCTATTCTTGTCCGCAATTGCGGACAAGAAAAAGCATTTTCTATATAGTTCTGGCAATGTGCGGATCTGCAAAATGCAGATAGCACATTGGCGGTGTCCTTGTTTTGCGTATCCGCGGATCCATGGATCCGCAAAACACATATGGACATGTGAATGGTGCCTTACAAGGGGGTGATCAGTTACAGGGGGGTGATCAGGGAGTCTATATGGGGTGATCAGGGGTTAACAAGGGGTTAATAAGTGACAGGGGGGAGGGGGGGGTAGTGGGGTGCTTGGTGCTACTTTACAGAGTTACCTGGTCCTCTGGTGGTTGATCCCAGCAAATGGGACCACCAGAGGACCAGGTAGCAGGTATATGAGACGCTGTTAACAAAACAGCGTCTGATATAGCGCTTTGATGCGATTTAATTCGCATCTACAGCCTGCCAGCGATTGATCATCGCTGGCAGGCTGTAGTATCACTGCCGAGCTGTGCACTGCTGTGAACGCGCGCATGCGCACGCGTTCACAGCAAATCTCGCCTCTCGCGAGATGACATGCGGATGCGTCCAGGAGGAATAAACCTGCTGCCGCCTTGACGCATCCGTGCATATAGCGGTCGGCAGGCGTTTAAAATTAATAAAGCGATCGCTGAGCAATAGCAAATTAGTCAAATTAGCAAACAGTCTTACCAGGGTCTCGAGGTCTAGGGTGGCTCTCTACGTAGTGCAAACTTGGTAGTTATCGTCCACACTCCGGTATCGGGAGCCCTTAAGTTGAACAGAGTCCGCTCGCACGGCAACTGCTGCACGTGAAATACCTGCACTATAATGCCGTGCCATGTTTTATATCTTTATCAAGCTTGTGTTTCTGCGGATGCTTCTGTGGATAGTTAATATATCCTCCTCCGACCTCTTCACTGTTCGCTGTTCATTAGCGTAGTTGCTGGGGGGGGGGGGGGGTGAAACACCAGACGCGTTTCGGGGTTACAAACTTACCCCTTCCTCAGTGGTTATCTTCCCCCTCATGATGTTCCTCTTTTATATGGGTCACAAGTGTTTCCAAAAACCAGTCATGGATTTTTCAAAAAACTGGCAACTTGTATTCCAATTGGATAATCTCAAATATCTGTCGATAGCAATCTCCAAACATAGAAATAATTCATACAGTTGTGAAAAAAAGGTCTAACCTTCCCCATATGAAGAAAACGCATCAGAAGATTCATGCGTTTTCTTTGCGGTTTTGTTGCGTTTTCAATGATTTAAAAATTCACTTTAAAATTAATACAGAATACATAATAAAATATGTATAAAAACTTATCCCATGATTATTGAACACAACTATTCAATTTTTCTTTCATTCATGGTAATTTTATATCATACTATATTCTTTTTCTTTTTTCTTTTCTATCAATCAATAGCAATATCCAAATCTAGAGATAATTCATACAATTGTATAGAAGGGTCCAACATTCTCCATATAAAGAAAACGCATCTGGAAATTCAAGCGTTTTCTTTGCGGTTTTGCTGCGTTTTCAATGTTTTTTAAAAATTCACCTTAGAATTTGATTTTCTTGGGGGATGATGGAAAGTCAAAGAGATTATCTCTACCATTAGCAACCATATACACATCATAAAATATTTTCTCACCTGTAATTCAGAAAATGTTATTTATGTTGTGGAATGTCCGTGCAAACGGCAGTATGTGGGAAGGACAAAAAGGTCCCTAAAGAAACGGATCTCAGAACATGTGACCAATATTGTAAAGGGCTTTGAAAATCATTCCTTATCTAAACATTTTAAGGAGATGCACAAACAAGATCCTGCTGGAATTAAATTCGCAGCAATAGACAAGGTACGGAAGGATTGGAGGGGGGGCAATTTTATAGAAAAGATGTCGAGACTAGAAACCAAGAGAATATTCGACTAGACACTTTATTACCTGGAGGGTTAAATGCAGAGCTTGAACTCTTTGGCTTCCTATGATGCGGGGGTGGGATCCTCCCCTACGACAAATAACCGCACTTTGTATGTACTGGGTCCGATTTTTCTTGTGGGGGGGGGGTTCCCATTCTAACACCTTTTTGTATCATAATAGAAATGAAAATAAATAAAAAAGAAAAATAATTTGCATCATAATAGAAATGAAAAAGAAATAAGTATAAAAAAGGAAAAAGAAAAGAATATATTATGATACAAAATCACTACGAATGAAAGAAAAATGAAAAGTTGTGTTCAACAACCATGGAATATACCTTTACACGCTTTTATTCTGTATTCTGTATTAATTTTAAGGTGAATTTTTAAAAAACATTGAAAACGCATCAAAACCGCAAAGAAAACGCTTGAATTTCCAGATGCGTTTTCTTTATATGGAGAATGTTGGACCCTTCTATACAATTGTATGATTTACGGTATCTCTAGATTTGGATATTGCTATTGATAGATAGAAAAGAAAAAAGAAAAAGAATATAGTATGATATAAATTACCATGAATGAAAGAAAAATTTAATAGTTGTGTTCAATAATCATGGGATATATTTTTATGCATATTTTATTATGTATTCTGTATTAATTTTAAAGTGAATTTTTAAATCACTGAAAACGCAACAAAACCGCAAAGAAAACGCATGAATCTTTTGATGCGTTTTCTTCATATGGGGAAGGTTGGACCCTTTTTTCACAACTGTATGAATTATTTCTATGTTTGGAGATTGCTATCGACAGATATTTGAGATTATCCAATTGGAATACAAGTTGCCAGTTTTTTGAAAAATCCATGACTGGCTTTTGGAAACACTTGTGACCCATATAAAAGAGGAATATCATGAGGGGGAAGATAACCACTGAGGAAGGGGTACGTTTGTAACCCCGAAACACGTCTGGTGTTTCACCCCCCCAGCAACTACGCTAATGAACAGCGAACAGTGAAGAGGTCGGAGGAGGATATATTAACTATCCACAGAAGCATCCGCAGAAACACAAGCTTGATAAAGCGATAAAACACGGCACGGCATTATAGTGCAGGTATTTCAACTGTTCAACTGAAGGGCTCCCGATACCAGAGTGTGGACGATAACTACCAAGTTTGCACTACGTAGAGAGCCACCCTAGACCTCGAGACCCTGGTAAGACTGTTCTAATTTGCTATTGCTCAGCGATCGCTTTATTAATTTTAAGCGGGACGCCGCTACCTTAAGTGTTGGAGTGGGACGCCATTCCAGACACACTATCCAACTGACTTTACTGGCAATGAGTTTTACAACAAGAGACTATCCTTTGCAGTTTTTCTGCATCCATTTCTGTACTTTTGTAACCTTGAGGCTCATTCACAATCGGGCTTGCTTTTGTATTTGGGTCTGTTAACCATACATTTTATATTATATTTTTAATTTAATAAATATCTACTGGTTTAATCCCTCTATATGCTCCTTGATATCAGATAGTGATATTACCTGTATCTGAGATCAGCAGCATCAGAGAAGATGCTGTACTCACCAGGCTCAGAGGAGAATTATGATATGAGGAGCCAGGCGAGGTCTTTAGTGCCTGTTTTCCCAGGGAATTGCTGCTTTGACTCGTGTGGCTGGCTGACGCAGGAGAAGCCTGACCGTTCTGGCGGGAATCGGCGCCATCTTGGGACGCAGGAGGAGCGTGAGTAAAGAAGGCAGTTAGCTTTGCCGGGCTTGTACCTTTTTTCCTCCCTCTGGTCATCTTCTGAGACATCTGTGAGCCTTAGTAGGTGGTTTGATGTCACTTTGAGGTAAAAATGGTTGATTATAAGCAATTGCTTTGGGCCGCTCGTGATCCTGGACTCTGAGCTTCCAATTCACACGTCTGTCTCTCCGGCATCCGGCCACACCCCTGACATTTTTATGTTTAACATATTTTTTAAAGAATTTTTGATATTTTTACTTTTCCATGTATTCCAAATATTTAACCTCTTAAGGACCAGGCTCATTTTCACCTTAAGTACTAGCCCATTTTTTGCAAATCTGACCATTGTCAATTTATGTGTGAATAACTTGAAAACGCTTTTACTTATCCAGGCCATTCTGAGATAGTTTTTTTCGTCACAAAAATTCATTTTTATTTATAAAAAAAAATACCAAATTTACAATTTTTTTTGAAAAATTAGCAAATTTCGAAGTTTTTATTTCTCTGTTTCTATAATACATAGTAATACCTCCAAAAATAGTTATTACTTTACATTCCCCATATGTCTACTTCATGTTTGGATCATTTTGGGAATGCCATTTTATTTTTGTGTACGTTACAAGGCTTAGAAGTTTAGAAGCGAATGTTGAAGTTTTTCAGAAATTTTCAATTTTTTTTAGATGGAGTCACTTTTTTGGAGTTTCTACTCTAGGGGTACAGCCGGGGGGTTTCAAATGGGACATGGTGCCAAAAAAACAGTTCACCAAAATCTGCTATCCTAAAACCATATGGCGTTCCTTTCCTTCTGCACCCTGCCGTTTGGCCATACAGCAGTTTATGACCACATATGGGGTGTTTCTGAAAACGACAGAATCAGGGCAATAAATTTTGAGTTTTGTTTGGCTGTAACGGCTTAAAATGTTTTTTTTCATTTTAAGCCGTCGAGCCTACAGTAAGCCATTTCTGTAAACCCTTGCTTTGTTACTGGAAAAATGGATTAAAATGGAAAATTTGCAAAAAAATTGCTGTTTTGGGACCATTTTTATTTTTTGTTATTTACATTGTTGAACTGACAGGTTAGATCGTGTGCTATTTCTATAGAGCAGGTTGTTACGGACGTGACATACCAAATATGACTACTTTTTGGGGGTTCTTGTTTCAGTTTTACATAATGCATTTTTGAAAAAAATATCATTTTTTGTCTCTACTTTCTGAAAGCCATTTTTTTTTTGGGGGGGGGGGCGACTGTCTTCTGTAGTGGCTCATTTTTTGCAGGATGAGATGTTGGTTTTATTGGCACTATCTTGGGGTGCATATGACATTTTGGTCGCTTCCTATTACACTTTTTGTGAAGTAAGGTGACAAAAATGGCTTGTGACACCGTATTTATATATATATTTTTTTTGCTGTGTTCACCTGAGGGGTTAGGCCATGTGTTAATTTTATAGAGCTGGCTGTCGGTTTGATTGGGGTTAGGCCATGTGTTATCTTTATAGAGCAGGTTGTTACGGACGCGGCGATAATATGTGTACTTTTTATTTTTTTTTAAGTTTTACATAATAATATCATTTTTGAAACAAAAAAAAATCATGTTTTAATGTCTCCATAGTCTGAGATTTATATATAATTTTTTTTGGGCGATTGTCCTATGTAGGGTTTGACTTTTTTGCTGCATGAGATGACGGTTTGATTGGCACTATTTTGGGGTGCATATAACTTTTTAATCGCTTGCTATAACACTATTTGTGATTTGAGGTAACAAAAAAGGTTTTATTGACACTGTTATTAATCTTTTTTTTTTTTACGGTATTTACCTGAGGGGTTAGGTCATGTGATATTTTTATTGAGCATGTTCTTACGGACGCGGCGATACCTAATATGTATACTTTTTTTTTTTACTTTAACACAATAACAGCATTTTAGATTTAAAAAAAAAATGTTTTAGTGTCTCCATAGTCTGAGAGCCATATTTTTTTTATTATTTTGGCGATTGTCCTATGAAGAAGCTCATTTTTTGCGGGATGAGATGGCGGTTTCATTGGTACTTTTTTGGGAGTCATATGCCTTTTTGATTGCTTGGTATTACACTTTTTGTGATGTAAGGGGACAAAAAATTGCTTTTTTGGCACAGTTTTATTTTTTATGGTGTTCACCTAAGGCAGTGATGGGCAACGTGCGGCTCTCCAGCTGTTGCAGAACTACAACTCCCAGCATGCAAAGCCTGTCTATAGCTATCAGCCTACTGCAGGGCATGGTGGGAGTTGTAGTTTAGCAACAGCTGGAGAGCCGCACGTTGCCCATCACTGACCTAAGGGGTTAGGTCATGTTATATTTTTTATAGAACAGGTTCTTATGGACGTAGCAATACCTAATATGTGTACTTTTTTATTTTTATTTTACTTTAACACAATAAAAGCATTTTAGGAAAAAAAATTGCGTCTCCATAGTCTGAGAGTCATATTTTTTATTTATTTATTGGGCGATTGTCTCATGTAGGGGCTGATTTTTTGTGGGATGAAGTAACGGTTTGATTGGTACCATTTTGGCATACATACAACTTTTTTGATCACTTTTATTACCTTTTTTGTAAAGTAAGGTGGGCAAAATTTTAATTTCATCATGGTTTTTATTATTGTTTTTTATGGCGTTCATCGTGCGGGGAAAGTAACATGACCGTTTCATACATCAGGTCATTTTAGACGCGGTGATATCAAACATGTGTAGTGTATTTTTATTTTTTTTTTTAATTCAGTGATAAATGTGTTTTTTTATTTTTACTTTTTTTCACTTTTTTTTACTTTTTTTTGACCCAGACCCACTTGGTTCTTGAAGATCCAGTGGGTCTGATGTCTGTATAATACAATACAGTACATTATATAGTGTACTGTACTGTATTTTCACTTTACACTAGTCTGTTCAGACTTCTGCCTTTAGCATGACTTTTGCCTTTAGTCTGATCAAACTTAGCATTACCATGGCAAGCAGGACGCCTGTGAAGGCGTCCGGTTGCCATGGTAACCATCACCCGCTGCAACAACAGAGCAGGGGGTGATGGGGTGGGAGGGGGCCCCCTCCCTCTGTGATCCCGTCAAGAATCGGGGGCTAAAATGGCACAGCAGCCCCCGATGGGATAGGGAGGGAGCTCCCTCCCTGTTAACCCCTTCCGTACAGCGGTCCCTATGGACCGCGGCATGGAATGGGTTAAACAGCTGACACTCTGCTATCCGCTTGGCCATCCTGGAAATGAGAGGGGGGTGGGGAGGGGGATCGCGCACCCGCCCGCACCAGAATTGACCTGCGGTTTGCAGCGATCTCCGATACGGGGGTTCACAGGACCCCCCTCGGCATTGTACCAAGGTGCCTGCTGAATAATTTCAGCAAGCAGCGTATTCCGATCACCGCCCACTGTGCGGCGGTGATCGGTGTGGGGGATCGGCTCAAACAGTGACTTCAGGTGTCATTTAAACAACAGTCTTTTATTGTGTTCAACACAGGTATAACAAATGGCCACTTACTTCAGCGGGTCAACACAAAAGAAACACAGTCCATGTGAAATGGTATAACTCACAGTCCTCTGTAGTTCCAGGATTCCACCACCAGCTCCCATTAATATTCAGTCTCTCCAGAGGAGATTTATACAACAGTTCAATCATATCTATAAACCTAACTCCAAACCCCATCCTGCCCAAGACCTTCCAGAGGAATTTCTACTACACCCTGTCAAAGGCCTTGGAGACTTAATGTTCGTAAACAGTCGATGGAGATTATAATGGGTACCCTTATTTGGAATAAACCCGTTCTGGTCTGGGTGTATAATTGAAGGAATAACCTTGGGGAGCCTTGTGGTCAGAATCCTTGAAAGAAGCTGCACATCAGTGTTCAATAACGATATAGGTCTATATGACCCCAAATCTAAAGGGTCCTTACCTTTTTTCAATATTAATATTATTACATCTTCTTTTATTGATTCTGGTAGAGTCCCATCTTCCAATGAGTCAGCAAATCCCCTTTAAGAGACTAGGGAGGATAACCTCCCTGTATTTACAGTAGAATTTATATGGAAATCCATGTGACCCAGGGGAGGAGTTACCAGAGCATACTTTAATTGCAGCCTCTAATTCCTGTAAAGAAAAATCTACCTCAAGTGATTCCCTTGGAATGTCTGTAAGGACTGGAAAAGAAATGGCATCCAGATAGGAGTCCATCATTGCATCCGTAATATTACTGTCTGCTTTATATAGTTCTGAGAAATGCTTCATAAAAATCCCCTTTATACAATCTTGATTCTTAACAATTCCATCATTTGTTAAACGGATGTTACCTATCTGTTTGTTTTATCCTGGTTGGAAATCACCCTCGACAAGAGTTTTCCCGGACGCCCTGATTCAGTAAAATACTTTTGACCCTTAAAGAATAGCCTCTGCTAGGCCTTATACAACAAAAAGTCGGAGTATGCTTGGTTTGTGTTCTGCATGGCTTTTCTATTTTTTTTATCTTATTCCTAAAAAAGTCATTCATAGCTGATGTCACTGCTTATTTTTAAACCTTCTCCTTAATACCATATCCTTTCCTTAAATTAACAATGTTACTAACAAAAATCCCCCTCATAAAGGCCTTAAATGCATACCACACTACTTGGGTTTTAGCTGAATTGTAGTTAATCTCCTAAAAACGCAAAATTTCTTGTTGCATTAATTAATGATTATCCATTACCGACATCCAGTAAGGATTTAATCTAAATGGGGGTCTTACCATATCTTTATCGTAAGCCATGCAAAGCTCAAGTGAGAAAGGTACATGGTCCGAGAAAGACCTGGCCTCATATTTAATCTATTTGACGTAACTCATATATTTTTATATTAAGGCCAGATCTATCCTAGACATAGATTTTCCAGATTTGCTAGGGAAAAAATCAGCGTTGGATAGATCTCCTTCCTCCACCCTCTCCATCCCCTCACCTTGGGAGTGTTCATCCAGTATTTCTTCCATGATTGCGTAATTATTATTATTTTTTTTTAGGATTAATATCCTATATCCCTTTTTGTCCTGCTCTCGTGCTGATCTTTGGAGATTTCAAAAACTGTTCAATTTTTGCAGATTCCAAAGGTTTCTGGCCTGTTTTTAACCCAGAGAAATCCGCTGAGTGCCTATTTTTCTTAGGGCCCTTTCTTTTTTCTTCGTTCTCTTTTTCTTTGCTCTTTTTCCCTTTTGAGGTTTTTATAGATTTTCCTTCTTTCCTTACTTTCTTTTCTTTTTTTTCCTCCCTCCAACTAAGCTACTTGTAAATTAATCCTCTCTGGGAAATGGCTTAAGCACAACACAGGAGAAGTAGCCACTGTAGCCAACCTCTATGTTCAGGAAGCACAGCCGCCACACAGAGTCAGTCTGACGGTCTAGGGCTTGAAAACAGATCCCAGCACCAGACAGCATGAGACGTGGAGTGGCATGGTAGGAGGAGAGGAGGAGGCCGTTAGGGCAGACGTCCTCACATCTGCATTTTTGGTTTTATGGCTGTTACTTGGAGTTGTGGAGCCATACAATTATAGCAATACTACATTTATAGTTTCTGGTGTTCTAATACTTAAAAAAAAACTATGGAAGAAACTAATGTTTTCTTTGCAATGACATAACTTTTTTTATTTTTTATTAATGTCTGCAGAACTGTGTGAAGGCTCATTTTTTTGTGGGGTAATTTGTAGTTTTTATTGATGCCATGGTTTCTATAAGTACATTTTGATCACTTTTTATTCAGTTTTTTCGGAGGTGAAGCAAAAAAATGGCAAATCCATTACGGCGTTCACCGTAGGGAATAAATACATTTATATTTTAATAGTATGGGCATTTTAGAACATGGAGATGCCCATGATCTTTATCTTATTATTGTTTATGTTTATTATCACATGGTCGAGTCTTTAGGGGACTTGACCATGTGATAATCTGATCGCTTCTCCCATAGACTGCAATGAATTACTATTGCAGGCTATGGGAGATTCATTATCTTCCAATGGAGCTCTGAGCATCTACACATGGGTGTGCCTAGCTTTTCTGCTGCCCTAGTCAAAAAGTGAATTGGCAGCCCTTTCCCCCTATAAATATGTTGCAGATTTCAATGTTGCAGATCTCAGTTGCAACTCAAAGGATACAATCCATGGTCAAACTTGGAGAAAACTCCATAGCAAAACCTACTGTAGAACATTCAGATTTTGCTGCAAATTTTGGAGCTTGTCCTCAGCAAGAAATACCTCCACTATGTGTATTATTAACTTTTATGGTTGTTAGTGCAGGAGTTGAGGTTCTATGGAATGGAGTGAGTCAAGTTCCTTGTGTCCAGTGGTTACTCCCCTACTCAGGCTCCAGCACTGTCTGCTGCTCCAATGCATGTTCCACAACTAGGAGGAACATCCAGGGATCCTGCCATACAGATAACCAGGAATAGGTGTGGGGTCATAAACACTCAGCGGGACAAGTTTACACCAGTAAAAAGTAAACACATATACAGAATACACACACACAACATATACACACAAATACAGTATATAGCATATGCACACAAAATATCTACATACTGTACATATACACAGAATCTACATACATGCATATACACACAAACACCACCAGTCATTATTTTTCACTAGGGAGATTCCAATGCACACAGGTGACACAGAAATTTTTTAAATATCTCTTCCATTCACATATGTCCTCCAAACCTCTCTAACTTATGCACAAGTAGTGCATATGACTCATTTATCCCACCCAAAGTGAATATAGACCCCAGACCAAATCCTAAAGTGTGTTCAGACATAAAGCCCAGAGTAAATATAGACCTCAGATCCCAAAATAAGTACAATAACTAAAATAATTAAGTACAGACCAGACCGCAGTCCAGGATTGACAATCTAATTTTGGAATAAATCTGTTGCCTGGACAACAGAACCAAACATGGATGGTCCAGATTTTTTTTTTTTTTTCACAGACATATTCTCTGACCCTTTTAAAAGACCATGGCCCCATATAACATCATCAACATAATGCCCCTGAATCACAAAGATCCCCATATTATAGAGGCTGTCCACTATTTTAAAAAATCTGGCAGCACCATGTGAAATCCACTTCTGGTCAGTCACTTTAATTCAAAACCCTTCTTCAGACCCCTTTTCTGTGTCCATATGTACAGAATAAGAGCAGATACTGAGAATTACACCCAGTATACAGGACATGAAAAGTATTACTGTGCAGTGTATATATTCATAAAAAGAGCAGATACTGGTAATTACACCCAGTATTGATTACTATGAAGTCTCTCTCTCTCTCTCTCTCTCTATATATACATATGTGTATGTATGTATATATATATATACACAAATGCAGTGTAAGAGCAGATTAGTGAGGATAACACATAGTATACAGGACAGGAGAAGTGGTACTGTGCAGTGTCCATATATACAGAATAAAAGCAGATACTGAGAATTACACCCAGTATACTGTACAAGAGGAGTGTTACTGTGCAATGTCCATATGTACAGAATAAGAGCAGATACTGATGATTACACACAGTATACAGGACAAGATAGGTGGTACTGTGCAGTGTCCATTTATACAGAATACAAGCAGATAGTGATAATTGCACTCAGTATACAGGACAAGAGAAGTGGTACTGTGCAGTATATGCAGAATAAGAGCAGATACTGATGAAGGAAAGCCAGTGTGCCACTGCATAAAGGGTAACAGCAGTCGGACCCCTACATATTACATACTTAGCACCTATCCACAGGGATACCTTTGTATTGTGAGGATTTCTATGCATATCATTTTGCTTAAAAATGGGTCAAAATCACTTTAAAATAATAAAAAAGCATTGCTCACCTCTGCCGATCAAGGCAACTGCTGCCCCGCTGCTGCTCTGATCCCCACTGTCCTCTGCTTCCTGTCCCAACTCAACACTTAAATGCCAAGAAAGCCCCCTGCTAAGGCCATTAATTGGCTGACCAGGCCTCTCAGGGGGAGCAGAGCAGCATCTGAATGGCAGTAACAGGGTATGGTGGAAATGAATAAAGCTTCTTTGTTATTTTTAACCCTTTCTGGCCTGTATTTGTAACAGAATGACCTCACCGGAAAACCCCTCTAACACTGTTGTTTTAAGCAAATCAAATTTCTCAAGAAAACTTGTATAGCTTTGCCTTTAGGATTGTTTCACACGTTGGTGTCCGTAAGGCATCTGTGACAAGATGGTCAGTGGTTCATCCATGAAGATATACAGGAAGGATCCATGTTTGGTCCATGTGTCATCCATATTCCACGTACACTGCTGGGATGAATTTTTGTTTCTCTTACCAATGGTGATAGAACATGGATGCCATCTGTGTTGTGTCAGTGGTATTCACAGACCGATAGACATCAGTGGGTGTGTTTAGTTCTCATCATGGACCAAAGTAACCACTGACCAACAGTCAGTGGAAAATCACTGAGGTGAAAATAGACACACAAAAATTAAAGAGTACATGGAGAACATCTGTGATTCACTGACGCCTGAGAGAGGCCTTACACTTGCATGTAGACATGACTTAGCTTCTATATTACAGCACTTTTGTGAACATAACACAAGAGAGTACTCACATAGAGAGTAGAACCAAAGTCTGATTTATCGAGTTTAGTGTACTGAGATTTAATTATTTCTTCTACTGACGGCTATACTGCAGTTGTTGTTTTATGGCAGAAATTAAATGAAAGTTAGCTGTGGTCGTGCATGGTGACAGGTCTTTCATTTTAACTTGGATCATCTGCCAGCAGGAAACTAGGCACAGAATAATTACCGAAAGACAAACACCAGTCATTGATTCATCCATTCGCTTCCCGAATGTTGTTTTAGGCTTAATTCCTTGCATTTTCTAGCTGTAATTTAACTTTGTGTTTGCACACATTATATATCATTTTCATCTAGACACTGGAATTCATGACTCGGGTGACAAATGCAAAGGATTGGCTATTAACCAAGTGTCCTGTTTGTTTAAGCATACAATAAATGATGGTGTTATAAATGGCATGTGTATGCTAGTTCACACACAAAGCTGCCACATGATTATGTTTTGTAATTAGAATAGTTGCTTCATTTTACTCATAAACTTTCAAATCTGTCATACAAGTCTGTGAAATATTTGTAGAAAAGGGTTGTTTTAGGCAGAATGCTGTACTACTGTACTTCTTTGCTTTAGGGCTCATGCACATCATCTCTCCATATCCTTCAAATTGATTCTTATCTCTTCAAAAGAGCTCATGCATACAACCATGCTAGATATGGAAAAATCGGCCCATGTATCAGCCACATTTCCCTATCCACTGGCGGCTTCTCTGACCTGAACTCACTGCATCATAGTGATTTACAATGCAGGGAGATCCTATCTGACTGCTGGTCTATTGTACCGTTCTCACATCAACATGTGAGTACAGTACACTAGACCAGCGGCCAGATAGGAACTCACTGCATTGTAAATTACTGTGATGTACAGTGTTCATTTTAGGACATGGTCAGATATCATAGTCAAGAATCAGAATAATACCAGTGTAATACCTGACCCTGACTTTGATATTTGACTCTGATATTTGACATCTGAGTTTGACTTATCATCTTCATAGGTCAGGGTCAAAGTGAGAATTAGTTTTAGATATACTGTGTATTTGTATGCTAAATCACACAACCAAAGACAGTCTATAGCTGAGCTTATAGCTCTGTGTCTGAAATGCTATAAGCTGACATATCACAGTATTATATGAGCGCATAGCTCAGTGGTTTGGTTGCTGGTTTGTAACGACAAGTTAATGTTTTTAAACATTAGATAAGAGACAAATTCAACTGATGTGTGACCCTGATGTCTGACTCCTCTCCTCTGACTAGTTAGCATCGCAATGACTTTTAGGTTCATTGTACTTTTTATATGCTCAATCACATAGATGAAGAAAATCCTTCGGGTTGTTGTCTGAACCTATAGCTTGGTGGTTTAGACCATTGCCTCACATGCAGTGTTCTTGGGTTCAAAACCCCTATCAGTCTTTAAAAAAAAATAAACATTTTATTGAGCCCTAGAAAAGAGACTTTTAGGTTTACTGTGTATTTGTCTTTTGAATCACATAGCTAGAGAAAATCACTACCTAACAATAGGTAGACATGTAGCTTACTGGTGGTTTGTCCGACTCTCATGTAGTGTCCTAGGGTTTAAAACCCACTAATGGTCAAGAAAAAAAAAAGAGCTTGGAATTTATTTTTACATAACACAGATGACAGAGTACTGTAAGTAGTTAAATAGATGACCGGCACTCACTTGTCTTGCAAATGTAGAAAAATTTTATTTGGTCACATCAGTAGAATATCGGTGACGCGTTTCGGCTCAAACAGTGAGCCTTTCTCAAACAAGCAGATTACTGTAAGTATTACTTACAAGCAGAGTACTGTAAGTAGTCCATTTTATTTTATGAAAGAGTACATGGGCAGCACTAAGGGAGGCACTAATTTGCTGTATCTTCATCTATTTCCAGGTGACTGAAGGCTATTTTGTTTTCTGTTGTCTTGAAAGAGTCAGTATACAATACAATAATGTATCCTCAGGGGTGTGGAATTCCTATCGCCCGACGCCCGGGACATGCAGTTCTGGGTGCCGGGCAGGTAGTTTGTTCAGTAACTTAGCCCTGCTGCAGGCAAGTTGCAGGGCTGAGATGGCTGTATTTACAGGAGCAGAAGGGGTGTCGCCAAGGGGGTGCCCAATATCGCTCTCCCACTCCTTCATATCGCTCTCTTCAGTATTGCTCTCCCTCTGATAAGTATCCCCCTCCCTCTCCCCGGTATCTCAGTTCTCCAAGTTCCCGCGGCTTCTAGTCCCTGGCACCACAGGCCCTCCCACACGTCCCCGACTCTGCCTCCGGGCCTCAACGCTCAGTGTCCAGGAGGCCTTGCTTAGATGTCGGTGTAGCGGTGCGGGATCAGGAGAGAGGACACGGCCCCGCTCCTGGGAAACGAGAGCCTTTGACGGATGAGCGGCAGCGATCACCACTGATGTCATCCGGAGGAGCTGGGCTGTGCGGGTGACAGCTGGGCTGTGCGGGTGACAACTGGTCAGGTGGGTGTAATCCAGGTGATATGTGACAGATGGGGGGATATGTGACAGATGAGGTGATATGTGCTCAGGATCGGTAATTGGGCTGGTCAGGAGGGGGTTATTAGGGTGGTTGGTGGTCATGAGAGGGTTATTGGGCTGATATGTGGTCAGGAGGGCGTTATCTGGGCAATATGTGCTCGGGAGGGGGTTATCGCGGTGATATGTGCTCAGGAGCGGTAATTGGTGTGGTCTGAGGTTAGAAGAGAGTAATTGATGTGGTCACGATTGGTAGTGAGGAGGGTTTTATTGGGCTGGTCAGTAGGGGGTTATTAGGATGATTGGTGGTCAGGAGGGGGTTATTAATCTCTTATAGCAGGCATTAGGGAATAATGAGTCACATGAGTCTCCCAAACATGAGCAAGAAGAAGATATTCCTGTATGGTGGCCTGTGGCCACAAGACTTTATTATAACGTCTCCTTGTGGCCCCCGCCCCCATACAGTAGAACGTTTCCTTGTGGCCCCAGCCCCCATACAGTAGAACGTCTTCCTGTGGCCCCCGCCCCCATACAGTAAAACGTCACCTTGCGGCTGCCCCAGATAATATAGCGTCTCCTTGTGGCTGCCCCCATACAGTATAACGTCTCCTTGTGGCCCCCATACATTTTGGGCCTGTCTTCTAAGTTGCTAAATTTCCACACCCCTGTATTCTTATTTCTTAGGAAGGGGTCTAATTATCAGATCTGTAAATCACTTTATTTAAATTGTTTGTCGGCATCCACCCAAACATAAGCTGCAAAGATATGACCACTAGGGGTCTTACTAGTCCACTGTGGTTAGGCATAGTCCAGCTTTCCCAGCAACTACAAGCAGGAGGAAGTGTGGGAGTGTTCTGGAGTAGCTGATGCTGTAGGAGACTTGCCAGATTCACTGCCTCTTCACAGATCTGCAAACTAACTTATCTTACTGTAAGTGTGCTCCCTTCCGCTATCTTACATAGCTTATACATTGATTCACCTCTCTCAAGTGTGTATGCAGTTCCATATTAGCAAGAATCACTATTTGTCTGGTAGTTTTAAAAACTGTCTTGTCATGCTGTTTTTACTGTATAGCTTCCTCTAATGTGTTGTGAAGTTGCAATAATAGGCATTTTGGGCATCATATAAGCCACTTTTTTTTACCAGTTAGGAGATACAGCATGCCTACCTACTGTCCCGCTATTCGACCAAAGTCCCTCTATCGCTTTTTGCAGCGTAAAAAAAGTCCGAGTTCAGCCCTGAGCCCCTGTATTAACTCATATAGCCTGTATAAGTGGAGCATCAGAGCTCCCCCTTGCCCTGAACTGCATAGCGCAGGACAAGTGCTTTTTCTTTATTACCGGTGACGTACTAGCAGTAGAGATGTCCCGAACTATTTGCCGGCGAATAGTTCCCTGCGAACATCGCTTGTTCGCAGCGGTGGGCGAACATATGCGATGTTCGGTCCACCCCCTATACATCATCATTGAGCAAACTTTAACCCTGTACCTCACAGTCAGCAGACACATTCCAGCCAATCAGCATAGCCTCCCTCCCAGACCCTCCCACCTCCTATCAAAAAGCAAGGACAGCATCCATCTTAGATTCATTCTAAAGCTGCAGTGTTACTTAGAGCAGGGAGAGTGCTGCTGCTGCTGAATTAATATAGGGATTCTAGGGAAAGCATTAGCTACTAGTGTTCTATGTCCACTCCAGTCCTCAAAGACTTATCTGCTGTAAGGACAGCGTCCACTGACAAGAGAAGTCACCTAGGTCAAAAAAGTTTATTAAGATGAATGAGGCGTAGATACCGAAGGGACTGACAGTGGGGAATACATTTGACTAAAAAAGGCCTGATGAGATGCCTTGGGCTAAAAATGTTTCCCACACTGCTGTATTTAATCTCTGCATGACAGATGACTTGCGTGACTTCTCCGCCACCAACTAGGGTTCAAGCCGCAATGTTTTAGTACACTTTCTGTCTGGAAGACATCAATCTTTTCGGCCACTGCTACAGCAGCGGCTGCAACAATACCCAATTTTTCAGGCATGTGTACATGCCTAATTTTTCTGGCCTCTGGTGCTGCACTGTGGCTGCAAAAACAAAATAAAAGGCACATACATGTGTCAATTCCCCTTCGTGATCGTTACCTTGTTGTGGTGAAGGGGCTTGAGTATCACAATGAAGCGATCACCTCTATGAGTGTGTTGGCAATGTTGGCACACCCCAGATGATAAGGTCGTTGCTTCATTGTGAACAGACCAAAAGCGATCAGCTGGATAATTTTTCATAGAAAAAACATTAATTTTCTTTGTGATCATTAAAGCCTACTAGGCCAACAATGGGCCCACACTGCAGAATCATTGTTTTCTGGGTCACTTAACTGTCACTGAACTACCTCAGCATGAACATAGGCTTTGAAAAACCGCCATCGCCTGCAATCTCCCAAATGTGCGCACGAGCACAGTCATCACTACACCAAGATTAACGCATAGAGGAATAAAATTTATGTCATGAGTGTGTCAACTATTGACAACTCTTTGCGGTTGTCTAAATTCTATTTGATACACGTCCCCTGATAGGAGACGTAACAGGGATTAAACTGATAAGAATAGTACTACTTAACACACCACTCATATAGGGTGTCACAGTACATTGCACGGCGCACGCGCAGTGCCCCGAATTGGAAGGAAGAGGACCGACCAACCATCTTTTTCCATCTCCCGATTCCTAAAATCTATTCGATACACGTCCCCTGATAGGGGACGTAACAGGGATTAAACTGATAGGAATAGTACTACTTAACACACCACTCATATAGGGTGGCACAGTACACTGTGCGGCGCACGCGCAGTGCCCCAAATTGGAAGTAAGAGGACCGACCAACCATCTTTTTCCATCTCCCGGTTCCTAAAATCTATTCCATACACCGGCCCCTGATAGGGGACGAAACAGAGATTAAACTGGTAAGAACAGATTTTTTTTTAATAAAAAAAAAATAGAGGACAGCTGGGACAGTGGAGAGGACAGTGGAGCTGGGTATTTTTTGGCTGCGCTGTGACATCCCCATATAGAAGAAACGATTCATGAATGTAAATACTGCCTTTATTTCCACTGATGATCATGCAGTTATCGGAAATTATTGGTTTCTTCTAAATAATCTGCAGAATCATCTGTACGTGTAAATGAACTCAATTTGTACAACTCTTCAAGACAACGTTCCTGCACAGTTTGCTAGCTATTTTACCTTGTTAGAGGTCTCCCTACATAACAAAAGCAATACATACCTTCTTTCAGTTCCTTTTTCAATTCATCATATTTCGATAACACATCTGATTTTCTATCCGTGGTTTCAAAGTCTAAAAGTCTAAAATAAAAACAATAATCAAGCAACTATAGGACTGTGATTTAACAAACTGCACGTCATTTGTAGATTAATAAAACAATTGTGGTGTTTATTGCATCAGGCAAAAAAAAAGAAAAAAAAAATCTATTTAGTTTGATGGTTTTGGGTATGATTTTTTGCAACATTTATTTTTTTAGTAATTTTTTAAGATAATAGTTTACAATGCATTATTAAATGCAATAAAAATGTGTATGGCACTTGTGCTTTTTTATTCTTTTACTACATATATTAGAGGAGCATAAGAGCATTTGCAAGCCTGTGTTTGTTTTGAGCCGGTGGCGTACCTGGCTTCACATCACTATGCTAGGCAGAGACTTCCACCTAGCAGTGAACCTGGTGACATCACAGCATAAATGGGTAGTCTATAGCACTGCGCTAGGCTGTTTTGGAGGAAGGAAGTCTCTGACTAGCATAGTAATGTGAAACTCAGTGCATCACCAGATCAAACACACACAGGCTAGCGCAGTGGAATACAGCATGACAAAGGGGGGCATCAAAGCAAGGAAATGCTCCAGGAGCACCGCAGCCTTCTCACTGTTTACCGCAGGCCTATAACTAATATCACTGGCCTGGGCACGGCTACGCCACGTTCACTGGACTGGAGCTAGCCGTGCCCAGGTCAGCAATACTAATTGTGACATCAAGTGGGCCTGAGGGAAACAGAGAGGAGACTGCTGAGCTCCTGGAGCACCGTTTCCTTCTCAAACAGATGATCTATCCAGAGAATAGATCATCACTTAAAAAAGAATTCCAAAAGCAACCTTCCCACTGAGCTATGTGCTTTTATAATACTGTGATATGTCTGCTTATAGTATTTCAGACACAGAGCTATAAGCTCAGCTATAGACTGTCTTTGGTTGTGTGATTTAGCATACAAATACACAGTATATCTAAAACTAATTCTCACTTTGACCCTGACCTGTGAAGACGATAAGTCAAACTCACATGTCAAATATCAAAGTCAGTGTCAGGTGTCACACTGGCATTATTCTGATACTTGACTATGATATCTGACCATGTCCTAAGGCTACTTTCACACTCGCGTTTGGTGCGGATCCGTCATGGATCTGCACAAACGCATCCATTTAGACAATACAACCGCATGCATCCGTTCAGAACGGATTTGTTTGTATTATCTTTAACATAGCCAAAATGGATCCGTCTTGAACATTATTGAAAGTCAGTGGGGGGCGGATCCGTTTTCTATTGTGCCATATTGTGTCAGTGAAAATGGATCCGTCCCTATTGACTTACATTGTGTGTCAGGATGGATCCTTTTGGTTCAGTTTCGTCAGATGGACACCAAAACGCTGTAAGCTGCGTTTTGATGTCCGCCTCCAAAGCGGAATGGAGGTGGAATGGAGCCAAACTGATGCATTCTGAGTGGATCCTTATCCATTCAGAATGCATTAAGGGCAAAACTGATCAGTTTTTGGACCGCTTGTGAGATCCCTGAATGGATCTCACAAACGGAAACCAAAATGCCAGTGTGAAAGTAGCCTAAAATGAACACTGTAGTGTCGAATTAATAATAATTCAATTAAGAATTATTAATTATGGTCATAAAAATAATTAACCATGAATTTTTCATAACTTCTTGAAATCATGACCTGGTAAATTGTAGATAACCTAATCGATACAATTCACATCTGAGTCATATAGGGTGGCACAGTACACTGTGCGGCGCACGCGCAGTGCCCCAAATTGGAAGTAAGAGGACCGACCAACCATCTTTTTCCATCTCCCGGTTCCTAAAATCTATTCCATACACCGGCCCCTGATAGGGGACGAAACAGAGATTAAACTGGTAAGAACAGATTTTTTTTTAATAAAAAAAAAATAGAGGACAGCTGGGACAGTGGAGAGGACAGTGGAGCTGGGTATTTTTTGGCTGCGCTGTGACATCCCCATATAGAAGAAACGATTCATGAATGTAAATACTGCCTTTATTTCCACTGATGATCATGCAGTTATCGGAAATTATTGGTTTCTTCTAAATAATCTGCAGAATCATCTGTACGTGTAAATGAACTCAATTTGTACAACTCTTCAAGACAACGTTCCTGCACAGTTTGCTAGCTATTTTACCTTGTTAGAGGTCTCCCTACATAACAAAAGCAATACATACCTTCTTTCAGTTCCTTTTTCAATTCATCATATTTCGATAACACATCTGATTTTCTATCCGTGGTTTCAAAGTCTAAAAGTCTAAAATAAAAACAATAATCAAGCAACTATAGGACTGTGATTTAACAAACTGCACGTCATTTGTAGATTAATAAAACAATTGTGGTGTTTATTGCATCAGGCAAAAAAAAAAAGAAAAAAAAAATCTATTTAGTTTGATGGTTTTTGGGTATGATTTTTTGCAACATTTATTTTTTTAGTAATTTTTTAAGATAATAGTTTACAATGCATTATTAAATGCAATAAAAATGTGTATGGCACTTGTGCTTTTTTATTCTTTTACTACATATATTAGAGGAGCATAAGAGCATTTGCAAGCCTGTGTTTGTTTTGAGCCGGTGACGTACCTGGCTTCACATCACTATGCTAGGCAGAGACTTCCACCTAGCAGTGAACCTGGTGACATCACAGCATAAATGGGTAGTCTATAGCACTGCGCTAGGCTGTTTTGGAGGAAGGAAGTCTCTGACTAGCATAGTAATGTGAAACTCAGTGCATCACCAGATCAAACACACACAGGCTAGCGCAGTGGAATACAGCATGACAAAGGGGGGCATCAAAGCAAGGAAATGCTCCAGGAGCACCGCAGCCTTCTCACTGTTTACCGCAGGCCTATAACTAATATCACTGGCCTGGGCACGGCTACGCCACGTTCACTGGACTGGAGCTAGCCGTGCCCAGGTCAGCAATACTAATTGTGACATCAAGTGGGCCTGAGGGAAACAGAGAGGAGACTGCTGAGCTCCTGGAGCACCGTTTCCTTCTCAAACAGATGATCTATCCAGAGAATAGATCATCACTTAAAAAGAATTCCAAAGCAACCTTCCCACTGAGCTATGTGCTTTTATAATACTGTGATATGTCTGCTTATAGTATTTCAGACACAGAGCTATAAGCTCAGCTATAGACTGTCTTTGGTTGTGTGATTTAGCATACAAATACACAGTATATCTAAAACTAATTCTCACTTTGACCCTGACCTGTGAAGACGATAAGTCAAACTCACATGTCAAATATCAAAGTCAGTGTCAGGTGTCACACTGGCATTATTCTGATACTTGACTATGATATCTGACCATGTCCTAAGGCTACTTTCACACTGCGTTTGGTGCGGATCCGTCATGGATCTGCACAAACGCATCCATTTAGACAATACAACCGCATGCATCCGTTCAGAACAGATTTGTTTGTATTATCTTTAACATAGCCAAAATGGATCCGTCTTGAACATTATTGAAAGTCAGTGGGGGCGGATCCGTTTTCTATTGTGCCATATTGTGTCAGTGAAAATGGATCCGTCCCTATTGACTTACATTGTGTGTCAGGATGGATCCTTTTGGTTCAGTTTCGTCAGATGGACACCAAAACGCTGTAAGCTGCGTTTTGATGTCCGCCTCCAAAGCGGAATGGAGGTGGAATGGAGCCAAACTGATGCATTCTGAGTGGATCCTTATCCATTCAGAATGCATTAAGGGCAAAACTGATCAGTTTTTGGACCGCTTGTGAGATCCCTGAATGGATCTCACAAACGGAAACCAAAATGCCAGTGTGAAAGTAGCCTAAAATGAACACTGTAGTGTCGAATTAATAATAATTCAATTAAGAATTATTAATTATGGTCATAAAAATAATTAACCATGAATTTTTCATAACTTCTTGAAATCATGACCTGGTAAATTGTAGATAACCTAATCGATACAATTCACATCTGAGTCCGACTATTTCCTCAGATAATAAGTTCTTTTCACGTGAAATGACATTAATGCTAAATATGTAGTTTTGCATTATATATTGATACGCAGGTATTATTAACCGCTTGCCAACCGCCGAACGCACGGATGCGTCCAGGCGGCGGCAAGTTTGTTCCTCCTGGACGCATCCATGCGTCATCTCGCGAGAGCCGAGATCGTTCACAGCAGAGCGCGGCTCTGCAGTTGTACTACAGCCTGCTAGCGATGATCAATCGCTGGCAGGCTGTAAATGTAAAATAAATGAGATCAAAGTGGTATATCAGACGCTGTGTTGCTAACAGCGTCTGATATACCTAATACCTGGTCCTCTGGTGGTCCCATTTACTGGGATCGACCACCAGAGGACCAGGTAACTAATGTAAAGTTGCACCAAACACTACACTAACCCCACCCCCACCCCCTCACTTTATAACCACTATTAACCCTTGTTAACCCCTGATCACCCCATATAGACTCCCTGATCACCCCCTGTCACTGATCACCCCCTGTAAGGCTCTATTCACATGTCCATATGTGTTTTGCGGTTCCGCGGATCCACAGATCCGTGCCACGGATCCGCGGTGCGGATCCGCAAAACACGGACACCGTCAATG